>OX380350.1:0-2400000 GCA_947425015.1 Pterostichus niger
TATATATATATATATATATATATATATATATATATATATATCTGGAATAAATGGGTAATTCGAGTGTTACAAATTAGATTTATTTGTCATTGTAGTTTGTGATAGAAATCAATCCATAACAAGGGATCTTTCTGGATACAGTACTTATTTAAGATGATTTTCTAAGGTGTTTAAAAGTGCAAAACAGGTTTATTTTGAAATAAGAATGATACAAATCAAATAGGCTTCAGATTTGATTCAAAAACTACCATCTGTCAAAGTGCTGACAAAAGTACTCCTCGTTTTAAGGTATTTGAAGTATTATATGAGTTAAATATAGTATTATTTATGCAAATAATGATACATTTAATTGTATTTTAGGTGTATGACTAACTGTCAGTTAATTTACAGCCGTGAATTTTATTTAAACATATATGTATCAAGTTGGGAGTAAACATAACCTATGTACGCAAGTGGTTTTTGTGTGTTTTAAAGTTAAATACACATTAAAAATGACCTAAAATGATGTTTAATACTGAGTGCGGAGCCTACGGCCGACCCCTAATGTTTAATTAGTACAAACGTTTCAGTTTCAGGTTGGTTTCTTGTATCTTTGTAACGTTAATAAAGTTTAAAAACTATTATTATATATAGATATTTCTGTGTGTTATTTAGGAGGCTGCAAAATCATCATGAACAGTTTTCCTGGAGCATCTCTGGTCTTAGAATCATCTTATGTGTCTTCTCCACATCTGGAAATGTCTCCCGATGTTTTAGCATCCAGTTCAACAATGGAATTTACTAGTTTAACGTTTCCATAGTTTTTGAATACCATAAACATTATTATTTTGTGAATATTTCAAAAACTATCAATTTTATTGCCTTATTTGTTGCAAATATCGATTCTAGAGGACATTTAGGATTATATTAAGTTATATTTATTTATATTTTATAGATATTTATTGATTTTATAACATATTTAAAAATGGCCGATTAGCTGTTAGCTTGGAATATTTTATTTTGTTCATATTTAAAAAACTATTGCATTTATTGCATCAATTGTTGCAAATACCAACTCTAGAAGATAGTTAGCATTAGATTAATTTATAATTATTGATATTTTATTGCTATTTATTGATTTTATAACATATTTAAAAATGGCCGACAAGCTGTCAGATTGGAATATTTTATTTTGTTAATATTTCATAAACTATTGTCTTTATTGCATCAATCGTTGCAAATACCAACTCTAGAAGATATTTAGCATTAGATTAATTTATAATTATTGATATTTTATTGCTATTTATTGATTTTATAACATATTTAAAAATGGCCGATTAGCTGTTAGCTTGGAATATTTTATTTTGTTCATATTTAAAAAACTATTGCATTTATTGCATCAATTGTTGCAAATACCACCTCTAGAAGATAGTTAGTATTAGATTAATTTATAATTATTTATATTTTATTAATATTTATTGATTTTATAACATATTTAAAAATGACTGGACTAGATGTCAGATTGGAATATAGTATTTTGTTAATATTTTAAAAACTATTAATTATATTGTCTTAATTATTACAAATATGAACTCCCCGTGAAATTTCCTATAAGAAAAAGTCATATTTGTTGATTAATTGTTGCTCATTAAAGAGTAATTAACGATTTACAATTGAATCATTGTAACAACGTATATATATGCATTGGAATAAATCCTAGAAACGACTGAAAATTTGTATTCTGAGTATCAGGAGAATATGTTAATGAGAAGGCAATATTATGAATGTCGCTTTGTCTTATAGCTCTGTTGTACATTCAATAAAGTTAAAAGTGTATAAATTCTAAAATAAATAAAGTTTAAATTAAATTAGTTTAAATTGATTAATATATTTATTCACTATTATTTATAATATTTATCACTGTTAGCAATGTATATTTATTTAATTTAAACGTTTCTTTATTAATTACTTTACAATAATTTCCTTTTTATTTACCAAAGAGTGTATCTAACATGGCGGATATGAAATGTCATTCTGACATAAACATTCATGTATTATAAGATTATTTATTGATAAAATGATATATTTCAAGAAAATCTCTACAATAATATTGAAATTTTTAAGTATATTTATATATATATATATATATCTGGAATAAATGGGTAATTCGAGTGTTACAAATTAGATTTATTTGTCATTGTAGTTTGTGATAGAAATCAATCCATAACAAGGGATCTTTCTGGATACAGTACTTATTTAAGATGATTTTCTAAGGTGTTTAAAAGTGCAAAACAGGTTTATTTTGAAATAAGAATGATACAAATCAAATAGGCTTCAGATTTGATTCAAAAACTACCATCTGTCAAAGTGCTGACAAAAGCACTCCTCGTTTTAAGGTATTTGAAGTATTATATGAGTTAAATATAGTATTATTTATGCAAATAATGATACATTTAATTGTATTTTAGGTGTATGACTAACTGTCAGTTAATTTACAGCCGTGAATTTTATTTAAACATATATGTATCAAGTTGGGAGTAAACATAACCTATGTACGCAAGTGGTTTTTGTGTGTTTTAAAGTTACATACACATTAAAAATGACCTAAAATGATGTTTAATACTGAGTGCGGAGCCTACGGCCGACCCCTAATGTTTAATTAGTACAAACGTTTCAGTTTCAGGTTGGTTTCTTGTATCTTTGTAACGTTAATAAAGTTTAAAAACTATTATTATATATAGATATTTCTGTGTGTTATTTAGGAGGCTGCAAAATCATCATGAACAGTTTTCCTGGAGCATCTCTGGTCTTAGAATCATCTTATGTGTCTTCTCTACATCTGGAAATGTCTCCCGATGTTTTAGCATCCAGTTCAACAATGGAATTTACTAGTTTAACGTTTCCATAGTTTTTGAATACCATAAACATTATTATTTTGTGAATATTTCAAAAACTATCAATTTTATTGCCTTATTTGTTGCAAATATCGATTCTAGAGGACATTTAGGATTATATTAAGTTATATTTATTTATATTTTATAGATATTTATTGATTTTATAACATATTTAAAAATGGCCGATTAGCTGTTAGCTTGGAATATTTTATTTTGTTCATATTTAAAAAACTATTGCATTTATTGCATCAATTGTTGCAAATACCAACTCTAGAAGATAGTTAGCATTAGATTAATTTATAATTATTGATATTTTATTGCTATTTATTGATTTTATAACATATTTAAAAATGGCCGACAAGCTATCAGATTGGAATATTTTATTTTGTTAATATTTCATAAACTATTGTCTTTATTGCATCAATTGTTGCAAATACCAACTCTAGAAGATATTTAGCATTAGATTAATTTATAATTTTTGATATTTTATTGCTATTTATTGATTTTATAACATATTTAAAAATGGCCGATTAGCTGTTAGCTTGGAATATTTTATTTTGTTTATATTTAAAAAACTATTGCATTTATTGCATCAATTGTTGCAAATACCACCTCTAGAAGATAGTTAGTATTAGATTAATTTATAATTATTTATATTTTATTAATATTTATTGATTTTATAACATATTTAAAAATGACTGGACTAGATGTCAGATTGGAATATAGTATTTTGTTAATATTTTAAAAACTATTAATTATATTGTCTTAATTATTACAAATATGAACTCCCCGTGAAATTTCCTATAAGAAAAAGTCATATTTGTTGATTAATTGTTGCTCATTAAATAATAATTAACGATTTACAATTGAACTATTGTATATATACATATTACATCTGCTAGCAATATATTTTGTATTATTTTATTGAAATAACATTTGTAATATTAAATTACAATAAAATGTATATGTTTTATAAATATTTATACTTATTTTATCCTCATAAAACTACTTATTGTCGCTGATAAAAATTTTTCATTTTATTTCGTTTAAAAATGATATTCGTGGCGCCATCTATTGATTAATACCAAAGTCTGCAAAATGACCCAAAACCGTATGAAATATGTCAATTTTGCATCAGGAGATCATCTTTGCAAGGAGGCTAATGCAGCAATTTTGAGTTTTATTTTCAATATAGTTGGCAACACTAGAAATGTCAGTGTTGCCAACTGTATGCAGTTTTTAATGGTAATGTACCTCCTTGTAGACATGCACTCCTGATATAATATCGAGATGTTTCAAAACTGGCTGTGACGTCACTTCTTTAAAGAAATCATTTTAGCTTTATTTAAGAGGATAAATAGGGATGGAATAGGGTAAATATAAATGAAAATTAAACTTTATATCATAAATTCATCAAAACAAATGTCATATTAATAGAATAATACACAAAAACACAAAAAATCTATATTTAAAACTCAAAATACAGCCAATACTATATACATTTGAATAATTCAATTGTAAATCATTAATTATTTATTAATGAGCAACAATTAATTAACAAATATGACTTTTTCTTATAGGAAATTTCACGGGGAGTTCATATTTGTAATAATTAAGACAATATAATTAATAGTTTTTAAAATATTAACAAAATACTATATTCCAATCTGACATCTAGTCCAGTCATTTTTAAATATGTTATAAAATCAATAAATATTAATAAAATATAAATAATTATAAATTAATCTAATGCTAACTATCTTCTAAAGTCGGTATTTGCAACAATTGATGCAATAAATGCAATAGTTTTTTAAATATGAACAAAATAAAATATTCCAAGCTAACAGCTAATCGGCCATTTTTAAATATGTTATAAAATCAATAAATAGCAATAAAATATCAATAATTATAAATTAATCTAATGCAAAATATCTTCTAGAGTTGGTATTTGCAACAATTGATGCAATAAAGACAATAGTTTATGAAATATTAACAAAATAAAATATTCCAATCTGACAGCTTGTCGGCCATTTTTAAATATGTTATAAAATCAATAAATAGCAATAAAATATCAATAATTATAAATTAATCTAATGCTAACTATCTTCTAGAGTTGGTATTTGCAACAATTGATGCAATAAATGCAATAGTTTTTTAAATATGAACAAAATAAAATATTCCAAGCTAACAGCTAATCGGCCATTTTTAAATATGTTATAAAATCAATAAATATCTATAAAATATAAATAAATATAACTTAATATAATCCTAAATGTCCTCTAGAATCGATATTTGCAACAAATAAGGCAATAAAATTGATAGTTTTTGAAATATTCACAAAATAATAATGTTTATGGTATTCAAAAACTATGGAAACGTTAAACTAGTAAATTCCATTGTTGAACTGGATGCTAAAACATCGGGAGACATTTCCAGATGTGGAGAAGACACATAAGATGATTCTAAGACCAGAGATGCTCCAGGAAAACTGTTCATGATGATTTTGCAGCCTCCTAAATAACACACAGAAATATCTATATATAATAATAGTTTTTAAACTTTATTAACGTTACAAAGATACAAGAAACCAACCTGAAACTGAAACGTTTGTACTAATTAAACATTAGGGGTCGGCCGTAGGCTCCGCACTCAGTATTAAACATCATTTTAGGTCATTTTTAATGTGTATTTAACTTTAAAACACACAAAAACCACTTGCGTACATAGGTTATGTTTACTCCCAACTTGATACATATATGTTTAAATAAAATTCACGGCTGTAAATTAACTGACAGTTAGTCATACACCTAAAATACAATTAAATGTATCATTATTTGCATAAATAATACTATATTTAACTCATATAATACTTCAAATACCTTAAAACGAGGAGTGCTTTTGTCAGCACTTTGACAGATGGTAGTTTTTGAATCAAATCTGAAGCCTATTTGATTTGTATCATTCTTATTTCAAAATAAACCTGTTTTGCACTTTTAAACACCTTAGAAAATCATCTTAAATAAGTACTGTATCCAGAAAGATCCCTTGTTATGGATTGATTTCTATCACAAACTACAATGACAAATAAATCTAATTTGTAACACTCGAATTACCCATTTATCCAGATATATATATATATATATATATAAATATACTTAAAAATTTCAATATTATTGTAGAGATTTTCTTGAAATATATCATTTTATCAATAAATAATCTTATAATACATGAATGTTTATGTCAGAATGACATTTCATATCCGCCATGCTAGATACACTCTTTGGTAAATAAAAAGGAAATTATTGTAAAGTAATTAATAAAGAAACGTTTAAATTAAATAAATATACATTGCTAACAGTGATAAATATTATAAATAATAGTGAATAAATATATTAATCAATTTAAACTAATTTAATTTAAACTTTATTTATTTTAGAATTTATACACTTTTAACTTTATTGAATGTACAACAGAGCTATAAGACAAAGCGACATTCATAATATTGCCTTCTCATTAACATATTCTCCTGATACTCAGAATACAAATTTTCAGTCGTTTCTAGGATTTATTCCAATGCATATATATACGTTGTTACAATGATTCAATTGTAAATCGTTAATTACTCTTTAATGAGCAACAATTAATCAACAAATATGACTTTTTCTTATAGGAAATTTCACGGGGAGTTCATATTTGTAATAATTAAGACAATATAGTTAATAGTTTTTAAAATATTAACAAAATACTATATTCCAATCTGACATCTAGTCCAGTCATTTTTAAATATGTTATAAAATCAATAAATATTAATAAAATATAAATAATTATAAATTAATCTAATACTAACTATCTTCTAGAGGTGGTATTTGCAACAATTGATGCAATAAATGCAATAGTTTTTTAAATATGAACAAAATAAAATATTCCAAGCTAACAGCTAATCGGCCATTTTTAAATATGTTATAAAATCAATAAATAGCAATAAAATATCAATAATTATAAATTAATCTAATGCTAAATATCTTCTAGAGTTGGTATTTGCAACGATTGATGCAATAAAGACAATAGTTTATGAAATATTAACAAAATAAAATATTCCAATCTGACAGCTTGTCGGCCATTTTTAAATATGTTATAAAATCAATAAATAGCAATAAAATATCAATAATTATAAATTAATCTAATGCTAACTATCTTCTAGAGTTGGTATTTGCAACAATTGATGCAATAAATGCAATAGTTTTTTAAATATGAACAAAATAAAATATTTCAAGCTAACAGCTAATCGGCCATTTTTAAATATGTTATAAAATCAATAAATATCTATAAAATATAAATAAATATAACTTAATATAATCCTAAATGTCCTCTAGAATCGATATTTGCAACAAATAAGGCAATAAAATTGATAGTTTTTGAAATATTCACAAAATAATAATGTTTATGGTATTCAAAAACTATGGAAACGTTAAACTAGTAAATTCCATTGTTGAACTGGATGCTAAAACATCGGGAGACATTTCCAGATGTGGAGAAGACACATAAGATGATTCTAAGACCAGAGATGCTCCAGGAAAACTGTTCATGATGATTTTGCAGCCTCCTAAATAACACACAGAAATATCTATATATAATAATAGTTTTTAAACTTTATTAACGTTACAAAGATACAAGAAACCAACCTGAAACTGAAACGTTTGTACTAATTAAACATTAGGGGTCGGCCGTAGGCTCCGCACTCAGTATTAAACATCATTTTAGGTCATTTTTAATGTGTATTTAACTTTAAAACACACAAAAACCACTTGCGTACATAGGTTATGTTTACTCCCAACTTGATACATATATGTTTAAATAAAATTCACGGCTGTAAATTAACTGACAGTTAGTCATACACCTAAAATACAATTAAATGTATCATTATTTGCATAAATAATACTATATTTAACTCATATAATACTTCAAATACCTTAAAACGAGGAGTGCTTTTGTCAGCACTTTGACAGATGGTAGTTTTTGAATCAAATCTGAAGCCTATTTGATTTGTATCATTCTTATTTCAAAATAAACCTGTTTTGCACTTTTAAACACCTTAGAAAATCATCTTAAATAAGTACTGTATCCAGAAAGATCCCTTGTTATGGATTGATTTCTATCACAAACTACAATGACAAATAAATCTAATTTGTAACACTCGAATTACCCATTTATTCCAGATATATATATATATATATATAAATATACTTAAAAATTTCAATATTATTGTAGAGATTTTCTTGAAATATATCATTTTATCAATAAATAATCTTATAATACATGAATGTTTATGTCAGAATGACATTTCATATCCGCCATGCTAGATACACTCTTTGGTAAATAAAAAGGAAATTATTGTAAAGTAATTAATAAAGAAACGTTTAAATTAAATAAATATACATTGCTAACAGTGATAAATATTATAAATAATAGTGAATAAATATATTAATCAATTTAAACTAATTTAATTTAAACTTTATTTATTTTAGAATTTATACACTTTTAACTTTATTGAATGTACAACAGAGCTATAAGACAAAGCGACATTCATAATATTGCCTTCTCATTAACATATTCTCCTGATACTCAGAATACAAATTTTCAGTCGTTTCTAGGATTTATTCCAATGCATATATATACGTTGTTACAATGATTCAATTGTAAATCGTTAATTACTCTTTAATGAGCAACAATTAATCAACAAATATGACTTTTTCTTATAGGAAATTTCACGGGGAGTTCATATTTGTAATAATTAAGACAATATAGTTAATAGTTTTTAAAATATTAACAAAATACTATATTCCAATCTGACATCTAGTCCAGTCATTTTTAAATATGTTATAAAATCAATAAATATTAATAAAATATAAATAATTATAAATTAATCTAATACTAACTATCTTCTAGAGGTGGTATTTGCAACAATTGATGCAATAAATGCAATAGTTTTTTAAATATGAACAAAATAAAATATTCCAAGCTAACAGCTAATCGGCCATTTTTAAATATGTTATAAAATCAATAAATAGCAATAAAATATCAATAATTATAAATTAATCTAATGCTAAATATCTTCTAGAGTTGGTATTTGCAACGATTGATGCAATAAAGACAATAGTTTATGAAATATTAACAAAATAAAATATTCCAATCTGACAGCTTGTCGGCCATTTTTAAATATGTTATAAAATCAATAAATAGCAATAAAATATCAATAATTATAAATTAATCTAATGCTAACTATCTTCTAGAGTTGGTATTTGCAACAATTGATGCAATAAATGCAATAGTTTTTTAAATATGAACAAAATAAAATATTTCAAGCTAACAGCTAATCGGCCATTTTTAAATATGTTATAAAATCAATAAATATCTATAAAATATAAATAAATATAACTTAATATAATCCTAAATGTCCTCTAGAATCGATATTTGCAACAAATAAGGCAATAAAATTGATAGTTTTTGAAATATTCACAAAATAATAATGTTTATGGTATTCAAAAACTATGGAAACGTTAAACTAGTAAATTCCATTGTTGAACTGGATGCTAAAACATCGGGAGACATTTCCAGATGTGGAGAAGACACATAAGATGATTCTAAGACCAGAGATGCTCCAGGAAAACTGTTCATGATGATTTTGCAGCCTCCTAAATAACACACAGAAATATCTATATATAATAATAGTTTTTAAACTTTATTAACGTTACAAAGATACAAGAAACCAACCTGAAACTGAAACGTTTGTACTAATTAAACATTAGGGGTCGGCCGTAGGCTCCGCACTCAGTATTAAACATCATTTTAGGTCATTTTTAATGTGTATTTAACTTTAAAACACACAAAAACCACTTGCGTACATAGGTTATGTTTACTCCCAACTTGATACATATATGTTTAAATAAAATTCACGGCTGTAAATTAACTGACAGTTAGTCATACACCTAAAATACAATTAAATGTATCATTATTTGCATAAATAATACTATATTTAACTCATATAATACTTCAAATACCTTAAAACGAGGAGTGCTTTTGTCAGCACTTTGACAGATGGTAGTTTTTGAATCAAATCTGAAGCCTATTTGATTTGTATCATTCTTATTTCAAAATAAACCTGTTTTGCACTTTTAAACACCTTAGAAAATCATCTTAAATAAGTACTGTATCCAGAAAGATCCCTTGTTATGGATTGATTTCTATCACAAACTACAATGACAAATAAATCTAATTTGTAACACTCGAATTACCCATTTATTCCAGATATATATATATATATATAAATATACTTAAAAATTTCAATATTATTGTAGAGATTTTCTTGAAATATATCATTTTATCAATAAATAATCTTATAATACATGAATGTTTATGTCAGAATGACATTTCATATCCGCCATGTTAGATACACTCTTTGGTAAATAAAAAGGAAATTATTGTAAAGTAATTAATAAAGAAACGTTTAAATTAAATAAATATACATTGCTAACAGTGATAAATATTATAAATAATAGTGAATAAATATATTAATCAATTTAAACTAATTTAATTTAAACTTTATTTATTTTAGAATTTATACACTTTTAACTTTATTGAATGTACAACAGAGCTATAAGACAAAGCGACATTCATAATATTGCCTTCTCATTAACATATTCTCCTGATACTCAGAATACAAATTTTCAGTCGTTTCTAGGATTTATTCCAATGCATATATATACGTTGTTACAATGATTCAATTGTAAATCGTTAATTACTCTTTAATGAGCAACAATTAATCAACAAATATGACTTTTTCTTATAGGAAATTTCACGGGGAGTTCATATTTGTAATAATTAAGACAATATAATTAATAGTTTTTAAAATATTAACAAAATACTATATTCCAATCTGACATCTAGTCCAGTCATTTTTAAATATGTTATAAAATCAATAAATATTAATAAAATATAAATAATTATAAATTAATCTAATACTAACTATCTTCTAGAGGTGGTATTTGCAACAATTGATGCAATAAATGCAATAGTTTTTTAAATATGAACAAAATAAAATATTCCAAGCTAACAGCTAATCGGCCATTTTTAAATATGTTATAAAATCAATAAATAGCAATAAAATATCAAAAATTATAAATTAATCTAATGCTAAATATCTTCTAGAGTTGGTATTTGCAACAATTGATGCAATAAAGACAATAGTTTATGAAATATTAACAAAATAAAATATTCCAATCTGATAGCTTGTCGGCCATTTTTAAATATGTTATAAAATCAATAAATAGCAATAAAATATCAATAATTATAAATTAATTTAATGCTAACTATCTTCTAGAGTTGGTATTTGCAACAATTGATGCAATAAATGCAATAGTTTTTTTAAATATGAACAAAATAAAATATTCCAAGCTAACAGCTAATCGGCCATTTTTAAATATGTTATAAAATCAATAAATATCTATAAAATATAAATAAATATAACTTAATATAATCCTAAATGTCCTCTAGAATCGATATTTGCAACAAATAAGGCAATAAAATTGATAGTTTTTGAAATATTCACAAAATAATAATGTTTATGGTATTCAAAAACTATGGAAACGTTAAACTAGTAAATTCCATTGTTGAACTGGATGCTAAAACATCGGGAGACATTTCCAGATGTGGAGAAGACACATAAGATGATTCTAAGACCAGAGATGCTCCAGGAAAACTGTTCATGATGATTTTGCAGCCTCCTAAATAACACACAGAAATATCTATATATAATAATAGTTTTTAAACTTTATTAACGTTACAAAGATACAAGAAACCAACCTGAAACTGAAACGTTTGTACTAATTAAACATTAGGGGTCGGCCGTAGGCTCCGCACTCAGTATTAAACATCATTTTAGGTCATTTTTAATGTGTATTTAACTTTAAAACACACAAAAACCACTTGCGTACATAGGTTATGTTTACTCCCAACTTGATACATATATGTTTAAATAAAATTCACGGCTGTAAATTAACTGACAGTTAGTCATACACCTAAAATACAATTAAATGTATCATTATTTGCATAAATAATACTATATTTAACTCATATAATACTTCAAATACCTTAAAACGAGGAGTGCTTTTGTCAGCACTTTGACAGATGGTAGTTTTTGAATCAAATCTGAAGCCTATTTGATTTGTATCATTCTTATTTCAAAATAAACCTGTTTTGCACTTTTAAACACCTTAGAAAATCATCTTAAATAAGTACTGTATCCAGAAAGATCCCTTGTTATGGATTGATTTCTATCACAAACTACAATGACAAATAAATCTAATTTGTAACACTCGAATTACCCATTTATTCCAGATATATATATATATATATATATAAATATACTTAAAAATTTCAATATTATTGTAGAGATTTTCTTGAAATATATCATTTTATCAATAAATAATCTTATAATACATGAATGTTTATGTCAGAATGACATTTCATATCCGCCATGTTAGATACACTCTTTGGTAAATAAAAAGGAAATTATTGTAAAGTAATTAATAAAGAAACGTTTAAATTAAATAAATATACATTGCTAACAGTGATAAATATTATAAATAATAGTGAATAAATATATTAATCAATTTAAACTAATTTAATTTAAACTTTATTTATTTTAGAATTTATACACTTTTAACTTTATTGAATGTACAACAGAGCTATAAGACAAAGCGACATTCATAATATTGCCTTCTCATTAACATATTCTCCTGATACTCACATACAAATTTTCAGTCGTTTCTAGGATTTATTCCAATGCATATATATACGTTGTTACAATGATTCAATTGTAAATCGTTAATTACTCTTTAATGAGCAACAATTAATCAACAAATATGACTTTTTCTTATAGGAAATTTCACGGGGAGTTCATATTTGTAATAATTAAGACAATATAGTTAATAGTTTTTAAAATATTAACAAAATACTATATTCCAATCTGACATCTAGTCCAGTCATTTTTAAATATGTTATAAAATCAATAAATATTAATAAAATATAAATAATTATAAATTAATCTAATACTAACTATCTTCTAGAGGTGGTATTTGCAACAATTGATGCAATAAATGCAATAGTTTTTTAAATATGAACAAAATAAAATATTCCAAGCTAACAGCTAATCGGCCATTTTTAAATATGTTATAAAATCAATAAATAGCAATAAAATATCAATAATTATAAATTAATCTAATGCTAAATATCTTCTAGAGTTGGTATTTGCAACGATTGATGCAATAAAGACAATAGTTTATGAAATATTAACAAAATAAAATATTCCAATCTGACAGCTTGTCGGCCATTTTTAAATATGTTATAAAATCAATAAATAGCAATAAAATATCAATAATTATAAATTAATCTAATGCTAACTATCTTCTAGAGTTGGTATTTGCAACAATTGATGCAATAAATGCAATAGTTTTTTAAATATGAACAAAATAAAATATTTCAAGCTAACAGCTAATCGGCCATTTTTAAATATGTTATAAAATCAATAAATATCTATAAAATATAAATAAATATAACTTAATATAATCCTAAATGTCCTCTAGAATCGATATTTGCAACAAATAAGGCAATAAAATTGATAGTTTTTGAAATATTCACAAAATAATAATGTTTATGGTATTCAAAAACTATGGAAACGTTAAACTAGTAAATTCCATTGTTGAACTGGATGCTAAAACATCGGGAGACATTTCCAGATGTGGAGAAGACACATAAGATGATTCTAAGACCAGAGATGCTCCAGGAAAACTGTTCATGATGATTTTGCAGCCTCCTAAATAACACACAGAAATATCTATATATAATAATAGTTTTTAAACTTTATTAACGTTACAAAGATACAAGAAACCAACCTGAAACTGAAACGTTTGTACTAATTAAACATTAGGGGTCGGCCGTAGGCTCCGCACTCAGTATTAAACATCATTTTAGGTCATTTTTAATGTGTATTTAACTTTAAAACACACAAAAACCACTTGCGTACATAGGTTATGTTTACTCCCAACTTGATACATATATGTTTAAATAAAATTCACGGCTGTAAATTAACTGACAGTTAGTCATACACCTAAAATACAATTAAATGTATCATTATTTGCATAAATAATACTATATTTAACTCATATAATACTTCAAATACCTTAAAACGAGGAGTGCTTTTGTCAGCACTTTGACAGATGGTAGTTTTTGAATCAAATCTGAAGCCTATTTGATTTGTATCATTCTTATTTCAAAATAAACCTGTTTTGCACTTTTAAACACCTTAGAAAATCATCTTAAATAAGTACTGTATCCAGAAAGATCCCTTGTTATGGATTGATTTCTATCACAAACTACAATGACAAATAAATCTAATTTGTAACACTCGAATTACCCATTTATTCCAGATATATATATATATATATATATATATATATAAATATACTTAAAAATTTCAATATTATTGTAGAGATTTTCTTGAAATATATCATTTTATCAATAAATAATCTTATAATACATGAATGTTTATGTCAGAATGACATTTCATATCCGCCATGTTAGATACACTCTTTGGTAAATAAAAAGGAAATTATTGTAAAGTAATTAATAAAGAAACGTTTAAATTAAATAAATATACATTGCTAACAGTGATAAATATTATAAATAATAGTGAATAAATATATTAATCAATTTAAACTAATTTAATTTAAACTTTATTTATTTTAGAATTTATACACTTTTAACTTTATTGAATGTACAACAGAGCTATAAGACAAAGCGACATTCATAATATTGCCTTCTCATTAACATATTCTCCTGATACTCAGAATACAAATTTTCAGTCGTTTCTAGGATTTATTCCAATGCATATATATACGTTGTTACAATGATTCAATTGTAAATCGTTAATTACTCTTTAATGAGCAACAATTAATCAACAAATATGACTTTTTCTTATAGGAAATTTCACGGGGAGTTCATATTTGTAATAATTAAGACAATATAGTTAATAGTTTTTAAAATATTAACAAAATACTATATTCCAATCTGACATCTAGTCCAGTCATTTTTAAATATGTTATAAAATCAATAAATATTAATAAAATATAAATAATTATAAATTAATCTAATGCTAACTATCTTCTAAAGTTGGTATTTGCAACAATTGATGCAATAAATGCAATAGTTTTTTAAATATGAACAAAATAAAATATTCCAAGCTAACAGCTAATCGGCTATTTTTAAATATGTTATAAAATCAATAAATATCTATAAAATATAAATAAATATAACTTATAATAATCCTAAATGCCCTCTAGAATCGATATTTGCAACAAATAAGGCAATAAAATTGATAGTTTTTGAAATATTCACAAAATAATAATGTTTATGGTATTCTAAAACTATGGAAACGTTAAACTAGTAAATTCGTCTGCAGTCTTCAGCTGGAGCTCCAGAGTTTGATCTTCATGGAACCTTCAAACGAGTGACTTCGCTTCACTTCTCTTGTATGTATTTATTTCTAATGATTTCATTTACATATGATTAATATTATTTGTAATTTGTTGTTGCAGCAGTGAAGAAAGCCAAGTTTCTGCTAATCGTCTTTGGAGAGGTTTTCCGATTAGCGCGTGTATGTGCGTAGGAGAATTCCTAGGAAGTGGTTCTGTTTCTTTCCTCTCAAGTCATCCAAGAAGCTTGAACCAGGCTTTATATAAACATTGTAGTATATTCACAAATAAATAAATTGAATATCATAAAATATACACTTGTCTTTTAGTATAATATACGAGTAATTACAAATCAATATAAGTATTTAGTAGAAAGAAATCGTAATGTTTTTCTATTATTGTAAACATTTTTTTATAAAGAATTATTCTTGCGAAAAATATATGGTCATAATAGTTATAGTGAAAGCAGAAACACTTGGGAGACTTTTTGTAATTTTGTTTAAATCATCGAACTCTTGCTAGTGAAGCATCAGCGTTACCATAATGCTACACTGTTCATTTTGGCCAAGTTTAAAATTTAATTTTTGGCGGTACAACTGATCATTAGAATTAAAATATCAATCGGTACTAATGCGCCAACAGATGAAATTAGAAGACTTAGGAAGCCAATCTGGCCTTTGAATTGTATCAATCCAGAACTGAAGTAGATTGCCTACTGGAAATCTATGGTAGGAAGTTAGAAGTTTTGCTTTCGATTTTTCCTTTTTCTGAAGTGGCGATTTTCACATCGAGCGAATACTGCAGTCTATTACTCAAGGAGGTTCAATGATTATTTTGTCATTATTGATATTATTATTTCGATACTAACAGTTGACAGATATCCTCGATTCGTTATATGTCAGGTCTATGATTCGTTGTGTAACTCACAGATAAAAAGTTTCAAGTGTTGCCGCCAGATTCTGAACTTAACCTGAAAAGAAACACAGAAGTGTTACGGATTTGCCGATGCTTGCCGGCTAAAATTACGCATAATTTCACAATATTTTAGTTCATAGAAGTCTTAAGATGGATTTTCTTGAGTTTTCTGATATAACATCTGAAATTAAGGGCTCTATGGTAAGTGAAATGAAATATTTTGCCTTGCATGTTTTTACGATAATCTTTCAGACGCCCGGAAAATTAAAAATGACAGATCAAAGTATTATATTCAAAAACAGCAAGACTGGTAAAATCGAACAGGTTCAAGGATCAGAGATGGAATTAGTGAATTTCCAAAATTTTGTTGGATGTTGGGGCATTCGAATATTCTTGAAGAATGGAACGCTACATAGATTTGGAGGCTTTAAAGATAATGTACGTGTATTTTTTCACAAACAATTATCTCGAATTCATTTTCACTATTCTAGGATAAAGAAAAAGTTGCCAAGTTCTTCACAACAAACTACAAGAAAGATATGTTGGAAAAAGAGCTGAGTTTGAAAGGTTGGAATTGGGGCACTGCTAAATTTAATGGCTCTGTTCTTAGTTTTGACGTAGGTAGTAATCCAGCTTTTGAAATTCCACTAAATCACGTATCTCAATGTGTTACCGGTAAAAATGAAATAACCATGGAATTTCATCAGGTATGTTTTCATCCTAGAACATTTAATTCATAAGACAGTCAACTTATCCAAATTAAAAACCTGTATAATTTTGTTACTGCAGAACGACGATGCACCGGTAAGTTTGTTAGAAATGCGATTTTTCATTCCATCAAATGAACTAGCGGGTGATATGGACCCAGTTGAAGCTTTCCACCAACAAGTCATGAACAAGGCCAGTGTTATCAGCGTCTCTGGAGACGCGATTGCTATTTTCCGAGAAATTCAATGCCTTACTCCTCGGTACGATGTTTAAGATACATTTCAGACTATTTGTAACTAATCTTTTATTATTTGCAGTGGTCGCTACGACATCAAAATATTTCAGTCTTTCTTTCAACTTCACGGTAAAACTTTCGATTACAAAATTCCAATGTCGACAGTTCTGCGATTATTTGTTCTACCACATAAAGATTCTCGACAAATGTTCTTTGTTGTGAGTTTGGATCCACCAATTAAACAAGGACAGACAAGATATCATTTTCTGGTTTTGCTTTTTGGTCAGGAAGAAGAAACTTCCATCGAACTTCCATTTACTGAGTAAGTATTACATTTATTTCATAAACTTTGGATATATATATATATATATTTTAATTTCAGGGAAGAATTAAAGGAAAAATATGAAGACAAATTAACGAAAGAATTATCGGGACCAACGTACGAAGTTTTAGGCAAGGTTATGAAAGTGATCATCAATAGGAAATTAACTGGACCCGGGGGTTTCATAGGGTAAGAAATTAATAATTAAGAAAAGTATACTTTTAGTTTAAGTTCTGATTGATTTGAGTAAAAATATCAATATATTTATGTATCCAGCCATTCCGGAACGCCAGCAATCGGTTGTTCCTTCAAAGCAGCAGCCGGATATCTGTATCCTCTTGAACGCGGTTTTATTTACGTTCACAAACCTCCAATTCACATCCGATTCGAGGAAATTACCTCCGTTAATTTCGCCAGAGGCGGAGGAAGCACCAGGTCCTTTGATTTTGAAATCGAGTTGAAATCAGGAACGGTTCATACATTCAGCAGTATTGAAAAAGAAGAATATGGAAAGTTGTTTGATTTTATTACCAGTAAGAAGTTGCATGTGAAGAACAGAGGCAAGAATGTAAGTGAAACATATTTATATTGAATGAAGCTATTTATTCTGATTCTGATTGATTTGTTATGTTTGTATAGGACAAAGCGTCATACAAAGATGATTTCGGTGATTCAGATAACGAAGCTGAGCCAGACGCGTATCTCGCCCGCGTCAAAGCGGAAGCTCAAGAACGCGACGATGGCTCCGATCACGACTCGGATGAATCCACCGATGAAGACTTCAAACCCAACGCTGAAGAAAGTGACGTGGCTGAAGAATACGATTCCAATCACACGGACACTGAAGACTCGAACGCTTCTGGTGCTGGTTCCGGCGATGAGAAAAAAGAAAAGAAACCCAAAGAAAAAAAAGAGAAAAAAGAAAAGAAAGAAAAAGGAGGTGAAGAAAGGAAACCAAGAAGGAAGCGAGATAAAAAAGATAAGGATAGTAATAGGCCCAAAAGACCTTCAACGGCGTTTATGTTGTGGTTGAACGAAACAAGAGAGGAAATTAAAAGTGATAATCCTGGAATTAAAGTGACAGAAATCGCGAAGAAGGGCGGCGAAATGTGGAAAGAACTTAAAGATAAATCTGAATGGGAGAAGAAAGCAGTCAAAGCTAAAGAAGAATACACAAAGGCCATGAAGGAATATGAAGCGTCCGGTGGAGGAAAAGATAAAGAGGAGAAGGAAAAGGAAAAGGAAAAGAAAGGAAGTAGCAGTAATACCACTGACGCTAAGAAAAAACCTTCCAGCAAACCCGCTGTTACGCCAGTCAAGAGCTCAGGAACCTTCAAGAGTAAAGAATATGTAAGTGATGATAGCAGCAGCTCTGAAGACGAGAAGAAAGAAGAGAAACCTAAGAAACGAAGCAAGAGTTCCGATGAAGGAAGCGCCAGTGAAAATGACAAGAAAAAGAAAAAACCTGCACCAGTAACGGTGAGTAATTCAATCAACTTTTCTTTTATTCATACAAGTTATAAATTATAATTCAACTTTTCAGACTAAAGAAAAGGAAAAAGAGAAGGAGAAGGAAAAGGAAAAGGAAAAAGATAAAGGATCAGAATCTGAAGAAATTTTAAGTACGCCAACTTCAAGTGAAGCCGGATCTGATAGTGATTAAATATTTCATTTATAAATGATATACTTGTTTTTTAATTATGTTCGAGTTATGTTCGAGTTACAATTATTTTGTATTACATACTTTTAAGTCAATAAAACAATTTCATTGATTCCACTTTATTTATTATTCTATAACTAGATCGTTTCTTATTGCCGATTCATAAATGAATAACTACTCTTATTTTCTATGATTATAAATTACTGTTTCGGTGATTAAAGTCATTTAATCTGTTATTTCTATTTTAGTTAAAATGATTAAAATATTCAGGATATATTCTATTATTTATAATATCGATCGATTTGGATTCAATTTTAGAATAGCAGACATATCTCATCAGCTATAATATCTTATTTTGGATGTATAAATCTGAGGTGCAGCTGTTCAATTCATATGTTAAGAAATATACATACTTTTTTTTTTTAATTTATAATTTATTTTGCTAAATAATTTATCTATAATGAAAGTGGGAAATGGGCGCATGGCTAGTATTACAAGCACGGTATTAGGGTATACTGAAGTATTTTTAACATGTTTTTACTCAAAAGGCGAGCTCGTAGAACTAGGAAAATGTTTAAAAAAACTAGAATCATTTTCAAATTTCAAGCGGTACTTTCATTCACACGTGGTTCCAGTTTTTGACATTTGTTGACGGTAATTTGACTTACCGGTAAGCGTTTTGGTTTTGGATGTTAAAAATGGAAATACAGGTAAACTTAAATACGAAATATAAAACTTATATATACTGTAATAATTGGTAAGCTGAAGAATTTAAATCTCAAAATTAATTAACGTTTTATTTGTATGTTGACTTTAACTAACCAAACTTGTTGTTGTGACAGCAGCAGAGGAAACGAAAACATCTCACTGAAGAACAAAAAGAAATTATGATTTCTTTTATGGAAGCGAACGGTGACATTTGTTCCTCCACCTTTCTGTCTTCACAAGGAAAAGAAAAGAAACAGAAGCTTACAGAGCAGTTAACACATTCATTGAATTCATGCGAGACTGGAGTAATAAGGTCGCCGAAAGAATGGTTAAAAGTAAGTAATTTCTAAAGAAACTATATAAGTAGTATTGTTAAAATAATTATGTGTTAGAGCTGGAACGATAATAAAAATAAAACCAAGAGCAAGGCAGCTTATTTGGCCCGGTATCGGCGGTTAAATAGTGGTGAATTTCCATCAGATATAACTCCTTTGACTTCATGGGAAGAAAGAATCATGGGCGTTATTCCTACCGAACTAGTGGAAAGACTAAATGCTATAGAAGCTGGGGAAAATGATGTTAATGAAACATTTAATTGCACCGAAACCGCTAAAGAACCGACGCCAACTGAATTCCTGGAAATTACAATGGTTCCAAGTATTGCAGAGCCCGAAAAAGATACATTGGAAGCGGGGCCTAGCGGCCAGACTTCGGAATATGAATTGGTAAGATTATCAATAGGAAATATATCTAGAGATAATCAATGCAGTGTTTGTAAATTGCTGTGGAAATTAGGTATGTCCAGGATACTTTAGTGTTAGATGAGTATGGGATGTCTGGAGTTATTGCAAAGTAAATAAATGTTGTATCTTGAACTTGCAGACAGACCATGATTATCACATGAGACAAGATGAATCTTCGAGAGAATCTACGCCTACTAAAGGTAAAGTTTCCTATTGAATGATATTCTAATACCATAAAAATGAATTTATTACAATCATATAATCTCTCATCCCACATGCCCAAACCATCTCAACCAACACCTCACATGCTCATATTCTTGTCAATCTGACAATCATTACAACTATTTCATTTATAGAACCTCAAAGACGAAGAAAACGAACCCAGAGATTATCTAATTCTACTCCCAAAGATGAGAAATTTGAGAGACTTATGCAAGCATTTATAAAAGTACAGCAAGAAAATAACGCAGCAATTTTGCAACTTGCAGCATCTTTCAAGGAAGGTTGTAAATACATTGCAGATAGCTGCAACAACATTGCTACTGCGTATTCGAAAAAAGAATAATGTAAAAGACGGTAACCGGCCGTTAAATTAGTCTCCCTCACGATTTTAGTAAATAGAGAATTTTTCTGTGATGAAAATTTCAATTGCCACTTGTGGGATTTGAACTCTAGTTCTTATTTCCATTGACAAAAAAACGAAACTTTTTATTTCATAATTTTTAAATACTGTAAATATTAAATATATTAATTGTTACTTTTTTTTTCATACGTATTTGTTAGTATTGTTTTTTTTTTTGTAAATAATATGTATTTATTTATTTACATCAGTAATTGCATTATTTAGTTTAACGTATAAATAAAATATATTTTTATACAAATGTAAATGTCATTCCTAAGGAGCTTTTCTATGTTTTTATTAATGGCTATTTATATAAATTTTAATTCGCAATTATCGCACATTTGGATGGGGATAAAAGAATGAGTAGCGTTTTCAAAATCATTATTATCTCATTTTTTTATCGCAAAATAAATCTGGAATGAATGAATAATCCTGGATTCTCTTAAAAACAATTTGTATTAATAGTAGTAAAGATTACAATGATTAGCAACTAAATTAAGAATAAAAATGCAATAATATTATCGCTAGTCAAATCACAGAATATCACCAATATTCGAGTATTGTGCTGCCATCAAAAGTATTCGTCAATTATTCATGTTCATATAATTCTAAAAGACACGTTCCTAAAACTTTAAATTATTAAATTGTAACTAAAATAGTATTTTTGTATTTTTAATTAATAAAATAATAAATATTGACACAAACTAGAGCATGTGAATTCTATGATACTTAAACGAACTTAATAAAAATAGGCTTCACTTTAAAAAATCATTAGTTTCATTAAAAATATATTTCATAATTACCTAAATTAGAACAACATAAAAAATGATTTGATTTAAAATACGTTGTTCTCGGCTCGGCTCCTGATTCTTCTTGACAGCACAAACAACAAAATCTCTTGATTTTTATATGCATAGCTAAACAGGCAGTGTAGATGCATCTTCTTTGAGTTCCCAACAATGATCCCAGTAGTTCTTCAGACGTTGATCAGTGTTTGCACAGAATTCTTTAAAGTCTTTCAATAAACGCATCTGAAACACATCGAGATTCTGCGTCGTTCGCCATCGACGACTGATCATGTGGTTCCACGACCATAGAAAGCCCATCTAGATACAAGTCATTGTTATTTATTTTCAATTAAACCCAATTCCGGTTAATTATTCATCGTCAAGTCTAAATAACAGGAATATTGATTGCTTCTTTGAGACAAATGTATTCAACAGAAAGAGAAACTTTGCATATTTGAATTAGGCGTATAATTAAAGTGTAACTCACCCGTTTACAATTATCATAATCATCCTTATTCTTTCCGCTGACATGCCTCGTAATATAGGCCTCATGAGGACTAGGCACCACATCTGTATGCATGGGATACCTTCTATTCGTTTGACCACTTCTCCGTTGACTGACACTAGTCAATCTATTTCTAGTTCTTGGCGCTAAACTAGGAATGAGAATAAAAGCAGCTCCAGTGCAGTGGATATATTGATGATCCTGGAGCACCTGGTTTGGACCTTTGGTAGTCGAGGGTTCAGTGACGCAACTCACAAAACCAAAACGTAAAGCTATGGTCTCTTGGAAGAGGAAGAGCCGGTCTGCCCAAGTGTCTTCACGAAATTCTACAAAAACAATTCAGTTCAACAACAATAACAATGAAACTTGTAATTCTTCACCTTCAAACAAATAAGTCTTATTCTTCATAAGCGCATTAACATCAAGCGGAATAAAGATGGGCCCTCTCAAAGGATCCGACTTGTTCGAATACGGTAAAGCAAGTGGATCGTGAGGAATTGGTACCATCTGCAGACTGCACGTTTGTGCTTTGCGTTGCCAGCCAAAGAGAAGCTCCGATACGATGGAACCAGAGGCTGTCACCCACTGCACTACGAGCTCATAGGCCTGGTCAGGCCGAAATACCGTCTGATATCGCGCGTGACCCCATTCCACGCGATCTGCTTTCCCGGACACATCGATTTCGAGATGGATGTGTTTGTACAGAGGGTAGTCGGTGTCTAGTTCTCCTTGAAGATAACTATAAACCAATCAATCATCTAGATGTCAGAGACATTGATCTTATACATACCCAATGTTGATAGTGTCTCTCAAGAACAATGGTACGGTTCTTTCTCTATCCGATAGAACGTTTGGTACAGCCAAAGAGAGAGTCTGCGACTTGGGGGATACGGGCTCGTCAATAGGAATACGAGGAGATCGAACTTCTACTTCAATCCATTCGTTCTCGAAGCTCTGAAGATCGCCCAAAGGTTGTAAGTATTCTGTTTGATCTGTAAACAGAGACAACAAATGATTTAGAAATGGTTGACAACAACAGAGAATGGCTAATAATTCAACGACTTGTCTACAGACTCACCTTTATCAAACTGCACCATATGATACAAATAAAACCCAAAAACGAAAGCTTTTTTATCAAAATCTCCACTAGCATGACAAATAAACCGTTCCCTTAGCATATTATTCATCAAAGTCACGGCTCTCTCCATAGTTCCAATTCCTTCTACTCTATTTATAAGCCAATGAACTGCATCAGCTGACACGAAGGTATAACTGGGTAGACTAGGATGCGTGGTGAGAAATCCGACACCCGTAACTGGGTGACGCATTGCTTCTAGGATCTCTGGATACGTGGAGGTTTCTTTCATTAGCTGCGTTTCACTGGAAGATTTATTCAACGATAACCACAATTATCCATACAAAAAACAATTAAATTTAAGTACGTACTTTTCATCAAAGTTATTGTCGTGATTTTGAGCCTCCATGGCAAGGGGTTGCGAAGCTTCAGCTGCCGGTGACACCCTACCTCGTTCCATTACCTTTGAACCCGACCTAAACGTTCAAAGAGTCTGTATTATTAAACATAATAGCTTTATTGTACTCAATCTATAAATGATTTACTTTACTAACACCAGGTTTTTCCATCTTCTATCAGAATAGAAAAGTATTGCATCGAAATCATAGCATAAATGCATTTTTTGATCCAACTAGTTTATTTATTTATCTAGTTTCTTTATTTATACTACTCTGTACAACAAGAACATAATTCAAATATCAGTACAGGGTATTTTATATTTGATTTAATAATAAATTTCAATTGAATTGATGAAATTTGAGAATGAATTTCTTCAAGTATGGTTTTTGTAAGATTGCGAGCTGATACGAAATTATTTCACCGATGTAGAATGTTCGTTAGAGCAAATTATGTTTGAATAAATCTTGAAGCCAATTAATAAGCAATAACAAACAATAAACTCAAGTTTATAGGCGATGAAAGAGTAGAGTAAGAAATAATAATGGTTTGATACAACAGCTTGTATACAAACCTCACAGATGATGATGGAACATGTTCGGGAATTCGTGGGAGCACATGCTGAAATTCACAAGCAATACGTGATACAACGGACAAATAAAAGCATTGTTTATGTGTAGCTGTAACACACGCAAAGTCACCAAAAAAAATACACAAATCAAAGTATATTCTTACTAGCAGCATCCCCACTGAACATAACAATCAAAGAAAACAGTTAACTTTTGAGGTATTAACTGTTTAAAACACTCCAACCATTCAGTTTTACAGCCCAATTTAATTGTCTAAAGATCTGTGCAAGCTGTTCTGATATTATATGTTCAGTTGGCAAGTTGTCCAGTAATAAAATAAAAATCTACAAAATGTTAAGTGAAGAAAATATAAAGAGCAAAAGAAAAACAAACAAAACTGCAAAAAAAAGGAACCAAATCCATGCTGGACCGCAACCCAAGCTGAAATAATGTTAGAAAATCTACGGAGATGAGTTCGAACCTTGGTCGAGGTCTATCTGGAAGTCGGTTGCTGCCTAAACGCTCTCTGAATGGTGAATTGCTCACTACGGCATTCTGAAATTTACAGATCGCACTTGAAACAGTAACTAAACATAATTATCAAATGACTTTAACAAGTACTGAAATGAACTACATATAAATTAGTATAAATCAATTGATATTTCGTACATTAATTCAATCCTAAAACACCAGTACGTATCCCATTCAACCTGTTTTGTTCACGCAACAATCATATCTAACTATTTATTCTTAGGTTGTTGACACAATCTCAATTTCACCAATATTCCATTTACACTTCATAAACTAATGTATTTGACATGTACACACCATATTCACATTTCTAGTAAAATATTGAACAAAGTATCTACAGTTGAATTCGAGTGATGCAGTAAAATGTAATAATAAAGTGTGTGTGTATACCTGAGAAACGTTGCTCATGCTATAGCGCCTTGGAGTCAATGTTTGTGAGAGCGAAATGGATGTAACGCACAGGGACATCTACAACATGCATGCTACACGCCAATCTTACACGACAAGCGATTTATGCTTCACTAAAACTACTAAAACATATTATAATCAGCGCAGCGCATGTTATTTCATTGTAGAAGACAGAAGTTGAGAAGAAATACCCAATTTAAAGCTTACTTATACTATATACATACTTTAAATTTGCAATTTGATACAGTAATACTTGGTTTTACTAGGTACATACATGTATTTTATAGACATTTACTTCTCAACGTGCGGGAAGTGAATTTCAAAACAAAAAAACTGTCAATAACAAGTTTTAAATTCATTTTTCCATTATATGTACACATCTAAATAGATAAAATAGATTATTATTTAAAAGTGCAGAGTAAAGAAAAAAGTGTACTATAGTAACGGTATTATTCACAAGTTTTTAAGCCAATCATATTATGGCTGCTATAGCAACGTCAGCGCGTTAATCATTATTATTGTTACTTTCATGTTCATGTCTATCTTTTTCGGACGCTATATCTCAAAAACTAAACGAGATATAGAGATGCGCTCAACGGCATTGAATTCCCCGTGTCCGAATTGACTTCTAAGCAAATATTCATGTAATTTTAAGCAATTTTAATTTTTTTGGTTTTTTCAGATATTAATTCAATTTTCCCGAAAATCCTTAATCGTAGGAATATTGGAACGAAAATTTACATACATATGTATTTTGACCCGCTGAATCCAGTGGTGAAATAATCAAATGCATATGTCTTCTAGTTTTCGAGAAAATGTCAAAAAACCTCTTTTTGCGATTTTTTTGGCGAAATTTGGAAAAAAAATAAAAATCGCTGAAACTATGTTTATAAGTTAACTGAAGCACGAGAAAGTCAATGCCGTTGACCGTATTTTCATATCGCTTGTAGTTTTTGAGATATAGGCTCGGAAAAGTACAAAATCTGAATAAAATGAAGAATTTAACTTTTCCGAAGGCTATATCTCAAAAACTAAACAAGATATGGAGATGCGCTCAACGGCATTGAATTCCCCGTGTCCGAATTGACTTATAAGCAAATTTTGATGCATTTTTAAGCAATTTCATTTTTTTAATTATTTCCTAAGGGGTACCCCTTTGGTTTTTTCAGATTTTAATTCAATTTTCCCGAAAATCCTTAATCGTAGGAATATTGTCATGAAAATTTACATACATATGTATTTTGACCCACTGAATCCAGTGGTGAAATAATCAAATGCATAAGTCTTCTAGTTTTCGAGAAAATGTTAAAAAACCGCTTTTTGCGATATTTTTGACGAAAATTTGAAAAAAATAAAAATCGCTGAAACTTTGCTCAAAAGTTAACTGAAGCACGGGAAATTCAATGGCGTTGAGCTCATGTTCATATGTCGTTTAGTTTTTAAGATATAGCCGAGGAAAAGTACAAAATCTGAAGAAAATTGTAAAAATATAAATAGCTATTTCAAGGAATTTATTAATTATTCAATAATAAATGAAAACCGAGCATTACTGCACGTATATTGAACTTTTTAAAAAAGATATAAAAATATACCATGCATAGCATTAATAAATATTCAAACTATAAGACAGAAAACATCTGTAAACAGCGCAAAAAGAACACTGCAAACTGCAACAATTATAAATGACACATACCCGTGGTTTCTTCGCATTAGGTCTTTTAATTTTATTCACAACTGTTTCAATAAACTTTAAATAACCATCAGCCATCGTAGTGTGGTCACTAACTATAGGCGAAGTGTAAATATCACAATGTGTCGCGCCCTCGATTATACGTTTAGTTGCTGGGTTGTTTAGCGGTAGCAGGTACACCCGGAAACGCCAGTATTTTAATGCTTCCACCTACAATGCAAAACAAAATCAGGAACAATTTATTCATTAGATTTAGCATGCAATTCAGTCTGAGCGTGAAGAATAAACGAGCTTGTATGAAAAGAATTATGAATGTGGTTGAAGCAAAAGTGGTGTGTCAGAATAGGAATGTTTGGAGAAAATTAATTGCTGGATAAATATGATGAATGAAGACAAGCGTATGATTCTTGATTTTAGATTAATTGGTTAGATGTTTCGAGTGTTTACCTGCAATTGTGTGGAGACCATCTTCAGAAACAAGCGCAGTGTACACTAGCGAATGGATGAATGTTTGTTGTGTGTTGATGGATTTTGGTTGTGAGAAAAGAAAGAGTTTGTATGGAGGAAGTGTTAATGTGGTCGAATCGAGTATCGTGTGTCAGGATGAGAATGTTGACGGGTTCGTGCTACCCCATTTAATGGGATATAGCGTGATGTTATGTATGTATGTATGTATGTACATACATCAATGTATTGATAATAATAAATAACAAACCAAAGCAAAATCTGTATCGCCTCTCGTACAGATATAGTGGTCTAAATAATTCCAGTTATAGTTTTCTAGTTTTTCAGTGGTGAACGAGACCCAGGACACCTCGTAGGTGTCATGATGGGGCGCGTGGAACCGGTACCGATAATGGATGTTGAAAGGCGGGTACGGATGCCTGCATAATAAATAAACAGTCAACTGATCTTGATTTAATTCTTTCTAACTGCATACCGTGGTCTATATCTTGTAACAGTAATTGTACTTCCAGTTAAAGAAATCTTATGGAAGACCCGACCGATGGATAATAAGTATTCTTGCGTGGACTCAGTGTCTGGTGCCCGCGGACCCACCAAGCCCTGGGTCTTTCCGCAAGGCGTCTGAGGTTGTTCAATGCTTGTTGGAAGAACGATCAGCTGAAAACCTTGCGCTAACCGTTGAGATATCAGTTCGCGAAATACCTACATATGAAAATAACTATTAACTACTGCTTATGAATATCTTCTTTAACATACTTCTGCCGTGGTCAAGGGCTTCTTATAAATCGCCCTCTGTTGCGCAAAGTCTGCATTCACATCATCTGGTAATAGATTATAATCTGAGACAACGTAGTCGTTTTGCAGGGCACGTTGGTCAGGAAAATAATCGGTTGTAATTGGAAGACAAGCAGGAATTGTCAGAGATTTCCAGTCAACACCTAGATACAAAATGAGTTAGATGTGGAGGACCGTGCCGTGATGTAATCAAAAAGATGTCGAGTGTGAAAATGAAACAAATCAAGCGGAAGCTATACATGCTGGAGAAAGAGAAGATTGTTTGAGTACACCGTATTGTGCTTAAAAAGTGTTTCGGTATAGTCAAAATCCTCCACTTTTATCTGACAAGAATCTGAAGAGAAAAGTCAAACAGGATAAACAATATTTATTATACATTAGTGGTATAAATTAAAAACTAACAATCATGCTAAAATTAGTATTCTATACGGTACTGAGATAAGCAGTGCTAACAATGGCAATCTTTCATGTAATATAAATATTTGTTTAAAATGATATATTCTTAGTGAAAGATTGCACAAGTTGGTCAACTAGTTATTTACAACAGCCATGACTGCTACAAAGAAATAATAAAATTCGATTGCAATGCATCAATATTACATTGGTGTGTAGAGTATAATCCCATCTAAAATAAAGAAACCAAGAGTCCCATCTAATTGTTAAGAAGTAAATGATAAATTATTGTTCAAACCTATTATGACTTCATTAACTGCGTAGACAATTGCAAGGAGGTCGCGTCCGCCAGTCAGAGTGAGCCATGGAAAACAAAACAAAATCATGAAGAGGCGGCACACAATGAACACACTGCGATGGACAGAGATCACCACGTCAAACTCCCTTGATCTCATGAAAGCGCATCTATTCCTATCTCTCTGAAACATTCACACACTAAACTCTTTATTTATTGACTCAGTCAGTCACCGTTTGCTCAACATGATTAAACCATTCCAACTCTATTGTTTCCTTGAATAATATTCACCCGCCACAAACTATATTAGAGGGTGATATAATAAATAAGAATCAAGGGAGCTTGACATACAATTATTGCATTATGATTGCATTATAACCCATTTAGAAGCAACAATGTTTTCTCATTATTATTAACATTATTTATGAACATGAAAAATCTGAAAATATTACGATATTAAGATTTACTATTTTCATTTGAATACATTTACATTAGTTTGACAGCGAAGTAGTGAAAAAATCCTGGAAATCGATACTCACTGTTTATTAATACATAAAATATATGAATAGTTTAAAAGAGCAAATAAATTTAAATTTCTCACATATATCCCTTGTTGACTTGTTTTAAAACGCTTACCTTTTCCTATTAATAAAAATTATTAGATGCACTTAGTATGTTAACAAAATAATATTGAACCCAATAAGTATAAAAAGAGAAGAATTAATTTGTATATCTCGTTGTAAAATGAATCGTAGATTAGTTATTAGTAAAACAGCCTCGAGATTTCAATTTAAAATGAAATATTTGATGGACAACAAACAGTACCTGTGGTCAGCGCTGGTGTCCATTCCTGTTCACCTGTAGCACCCCACAGGAGGGTGAGACTCTTGCCAGGGTTGCTAGGATTGCTAGGCTGACTTATCGTTGAATGACCTGATGTGGTGTGCAACAAACTCGGCCGCTTTTTACAATCTACTTATTATAATACAGGTTACACAAATTAAAAAATCCAAGTAAACCGAAATAAATAAAATCTACTTGCATTCTTGTAGAGCGACTTGTGAGATGGACGTAGTTATTTGGCTGGATGCAATAGGAGCTTCAAGTCCCGGAGACGCTACAAACCCATTCGTCGATTCAGTTGAAGAAGTACTCGACTGTGCAGGGACTGCTTGATAATGATGTTGCTGAATTAATACTCCGGATGGACCTGGAAAAAATATTACTTGGGAATATTTTCCAGCAGAAAGTTCATCAATCTCACCTTTCGGAAATATGTGTGTCCATCTTCTTCGATTTGACGTAAGTTTAATAGTAACATGCGATGGATCAAAAGGATTAATGAGTGCTCTCCCAGGTCGCATGAGCGCTGAACCCAATGCTGCGGGAGGCGATCCCGCAGAACCTACCACCGCGCGGTACGGTGAAGACATTTCTCCTTCGCCTTCGTGAGACCAAACACGCGATTTCGCTGAAAAACAGAAATTAATAACGTTCAATAAAAGTAAATAATGTTACCTTCACTGTTTCCAGATTGCGGGCTAGCTAATGGAGACCTAGACACCGTGTTGGAGGCAGGGGGAATGCTAATGGCTTGTGACCGAGGAGTAGCAGCAGCTGAACCTGTAGAACCTGCGTCTGCCACGTGATGGATGTCTGGATCTGACATTTTTCGGCGTGTATGTCTCACGTATGCATCACGTAGCTCTTCACCTGTGATGGAGGTCTTCTTGTGGCGGGTTGACGTTCTCTGAAGACTCCTAAAAATAACAAGTTTTAGCAGATACATACATATGTATGACGTACATCTACCTCGTGCCATGAACTGGTGGCAATTGAAATACTTGAGCATCGAAAGCATCATAATCAAAAAACGAATTATGTATACACTCATCCTCTGGGATTAACTTTGGTTTTGTGTTTATTTCTTTGCTTTTCTGATGTGATGCCTGTCTAATCGGAGGTAGTTTAATTCGAGGAATAAAATTTGAGTATGCTACTTTTTTATTTGTTGAGTAAAATGATAAATTGATCCAATGTGGCATAGAGTAGTCATCGGGAGCTTTGACATGTGCGTCTTTGTTATGAAACTAGAATAGTTACAGTTATTGACTATTGCTAAATTGTTTAATTTGTCTTTTTCGCTCACTTTAAGTAAAGGTACGGCATGCAGAGGCTGTTCACCAACACAGACCAAGTCGCTACCGACACCGTTGTCGATGATACGTTGTTTGGTGACATTTGTAAGTTCGCGATCTACTTCAAAGACGCCTACTCCTGGTGTAATCACCACGCTTAGCTGCCCCGTGCGGTCGAAACTGCGGTCCAGGTAGTGCTTCTCGAATACTGACAATAACATTCATTTATTAAGAAATTCTAGTAGAACAAATACAAACAATTAATTTTTAAATTACTTACCTAATTTACAATTTATAAACAAGATGAAAAAATAATACGCAAATCAATATCTACTTGAATAATTAAAACAAGTATTTGGGGATTAAAGTTCAGTTTATTTTCCAATATGCCGAGTGATTTAAAAATTATTTCATGAGCCCTACCATTCAAAGACATATTGAGGACTTCAAGAAAGTTTCCTTGAGCAGCGGTGCTGTTAGTAGCTGCTGGTATATTCTCATCAGGTCGAGAATGGTACTGAAGCACCACGTCTAAGTAATCGGAGAAGAGACGACGAAGCTGTACCAAAATGGCACTCCAATCATCATAACGTTCGTTTTGAACAGCCACACGGTAGAAATCTTCATAATATCGGCCTCGGTAATCCTGTTGAAGACATTCTCGCATGTAATGCGGGAACTCCTCCAAAGAGTTTGCGGCGTAAAAAGTGCGAGAGAATAAGACGATGGTGACTTCGTGATTACTGCCGTTTTTCTAGAAAGTAAAAATTTAAAAAACACACACATACTTTACGGTTGACACATAAAACAACTATTTATATATCAACCACCTAAAAAATTTATTTATTTATAATTAAATATTTTCTTTTCTTGTCGAGAACTTACTTTCCACTTCTGAAACAGGTCAGCTAAGAAGCCGTTGACTGCTTTTTCAAAATACAAGTCTCCGTGAATGTCAAAGTCCCACATTTCTGAAGACATTTGCAAGAATAGATACACCATTGAGGTGGAGGATCGAAATACTACCTATAAATGTTCAAACACAAAATATATTATTCTCTATTAACTACTGATAATGTTTACATACTTTGGTGTCATCGGTGATGACTCCGCAAGCTACCCTGTCTCCTTGAGACCACATTTCGTAAACTTGGCATCTTACTGAATTTCCACAAAACTCGAGCTTTTTATTCATGTAAACACATGTATTTGTCTGCAATTTTAAAAGTATTATAAATATAACGTCTTGTCCTTTTTTTAACTTGAACTTTTAATAAATAAACCCTAAGCCCATTGTAATTTTGTTCATGCTTTAGAAATAAATATCTCATACTATATTTAAGTACAAATGTGTCGGTCTGTATATTTGAGAACCCGATATTCTTTATTTCCCATTAAAATTGTTTCTGTCCCGTCCCCTTTAAATCTTTGGGGGCCATGATTTAACGGCTGGTAACCAAACTCCATACGCAAAATATTATGTTATGGCTACTCCTCTACTAACATCTTTGGGTATGCAAAAATATATCACTGATCGAGATCTGCTATGGCAGAGCGTCACACCTAGTAAAAAAGGTAAAAGGTGTGATAATATATTTGTATTTCCGTATTTATTTAAGCACAAATCCCGGAAAAATTGTGTCATAATAAAACTTATTAACTAATAAAATTAATCTGAACATACTAAGCTATTTTTCAGACGCCACATCTCAGATCTGCCCATGTATTGGTCTTTGAATGTTAATTCAACAGAATCCAAGGCCACACCTACAGGAGATACTAGCCTAACGCAAACATCAGCGTAAGTTCGAAGTCCAAAAGCAGTTGCAATGCTTTGTTCAACACTAATTGTTTCTCTCCCTTGCAGATCTTCTTTAAACGTCTTAATTTGCAGTAATAATCTTGGTCCTTCATCTTCTTGGTGATATATTTCGACGATATCTCCTTCTTTTGTCCCAGGATAATCCTTTGGATTTATAATTAGGTCCTCCTCTAATCAAACAAAAATTATTTAAAGGATTCAATTTTATTGGTGATACCTGGTGCTTACCACTAAAATTTTTTTGATGCACTATTAAGCGGAAAAGCTTCATTTTATAATGCTAAAAATAAAATCAGACAGTGTCTGTGAACATTGTTAAGACTCAATAATTATACAGAAACGATAAAATCGAACAAATAAATCCAATTTTAAATAATCTTTGCCTCTCCACATTATCTGTCAAAGCAACTGTCAACAGCAAATATCAATTATTTTCTCAAGGTTTCCAGATGGATCTATGTGAAATCAGCAAAACTTTTTCCCAGCAATACACTAACCTACCTCAATTATAGTTCTACCGTTCAAATGTATTGCTAGCTGTCAGTGACAGTTCCGCAGCAATACATTAGCCAGCAATAGTTTCATTATTTCCTTAACTATTAAACTTCATCACGGGAAATTTAGTATATTTATAGACAATAATGTTTACTACAATAAACAAATGACTGAAAATTGATACATTGTTCCAAATAGAAGTATAAGACGTTTATACCCAGCAATATATTTAAAGGAGCACTGCAGATACACAGTGAAGTGACGTCATCAATATATACATCATGTGTGACATGTGCCGTCTCCAGCAATAGATTTGATTTATTTCATCCCTGTTCAACTCTGAGCTATAAAATTTCGTACACATATAAACAAATACATGTACTTCAATAACAAATCAACAAAAAAGTTAAATATTACGTTAAATGTGGCGTTATGGACATATTTATACCTAGCAATAGATTTCGATAAATCCGCCCCTATTTATTTCTCGTCTATGAAACTTCTTATATGCATAAACAATTACATGTTCTTCAATAAACAATCAATAAAATAGTGAAAATTTAATTTAAATGAGTCGTTATGGACATATTTATACCTAGCAATAGATTACGATAAAACAACCCCTATTTATTTTACAGCTATGATATTCAAGAATTGTTTCCCTATTTCTATGTTGAAAATTCAATCATATTTACTAGCTTTTATTTAAATTGAATGTTTACATACTTATTTCTGAATTTAAATATTTTAATTACCGATGAAATTCATAAACTCTAATTTAGAAAACATATTTTGAATTAATGTTATTAAATATATGACATTTTTAATAAATAATATTTTTTATTCATAAAATACACTTCAGGACATTTTGATGCACTGGTTTGCTTGGAAGAATCACGTTGTGCGCATGCGCTGCGTGTCGAGTCCAAAAGTAACGAACATGACATGTAGTTTTGCTGCTAGAAAATTAGAGTTTTTGAATAAAAATATCAATAAATAATAATAAAATATAGTGCCTTTCGTAAGTATAGATGTTATTCTGACGATGTTGATACAAATTTTACCTGGAAATATAGTTTTTGATACTTGAAAATGTATCAACATTTTGTTACATAAATTGCTTGTACGTAACACGTATAGAGGATACAATAACATAGAAATATTACATTTCAACAATTAAATTTGAGATAAACGACTTTAACATCATATTTGAACATGATTTTTAGTAAATTAGTGGCAGTGGTGAGCAGTTAAATCAATGGTCTGTTACTGTTTTTTTTTTGCAACCACAGGTGATTCCGTGTTCTTATTGGTAGGTGCTGATGCCATTCGAAAGCCTTTAAAATAAATGAAATGGTGAATCTTTCACCTTGTAGGGCACAGACGGCGGTTTCTGCGTGTCAGGCCTCCCGGAGACCGGCTCCTTGTCAACTAGCTCTGGTAGCTGGCTCCTTGATTCAAGTGGTTTTCTAGGAAGCGATGCTTCCCGTTCGTCATTATCCAACTCAGGTTACCGAACTGTCATCACCTAAGAAGATGGTAAGAAGGTGAGTAATATCAAATAGAACTTGTTTTATTTTATCTCAAAATGTCTTGAAAGGCAACCATCTTCTTCCTCTACCATTTCCCAATTCATCTTGAAGACAGCTGTCTTCTCCAAAATGGAAAAAACTTCTTGTGTTTATTTTCTCGAAGCTCAAATAATGTAGGTAAACCACAAATAAAATTATTTTTGATTTCAGGTGTTTTCGTATTCCATGGGGAGACGCCTGCCTCCAATGTAGTCTCCCGTGCTACAAGGAAATCTTTCAAGTCTGGTACGTAAATTATAAAATAGTATAATAGAATATAAAAGAGATAAATATTAAAAAATAAAAGAAATTTAAGTTATTTGTTTTTGTTTAAAGTAATAAAATTCTTGCACATCTCGATCTTTTTAGTTAATCACGCCTTATACCTATTACTGCCGTTACAGATCTCGGTAACGTGGTGTTTTATTACAAGTATTTTTGTCCTAAAATAATTTATGTCCGGTTCAACACAGAAAATTAAAATAAATCTCCCTGAATAGTTTGTTTATAGCAGCGGTCATTGTTTCGAATTTAGTGCTGGGGAATGAGGGCTAGTGGGCGAGTTATTGGATATCTGGATTAGATTCCACGTGAGTAAGATTTTTTTTTAACCGTCATCTTCTACTTAGACAGTAATCCGCGTTTTTGGTCTCCTTAGTACCAATGAGTTATGTCATGGTTGTTAACCTATAATGAAAATAATTTCTTTTTTCTTGCAGGAGCTCGTTGCGAATCCTGTGCATGCAGCAGGTTACTGCGGCCGCCTAGAGGTCCAAAACGACTATTTCATTCCGTGCTCGTCACCGGCAAATGTATTCGTCGGGGAGAAGTGTGATTCATCTAAGGGGGTGAGTAGATGTTTTTGATTCTGAGTGATTGTAGCTTATCAAATTCTGCATATAAATCAATAAACAGAATTACTTTTACGTGCTTTGTAACGACAGAAATTAAATAAGAAAATATAGAAAATTATGTTGAAAATATTGATAGCCATGGAATGAAACAAAAAAAAAATGTTTGACGTTTTATCTGTCAAAACATCAACGTTTGCCGTTGTGACAGATAAAATGTCAACGTTTGACGTTGGACCTGCAGGAGAAAATATTTATATTTAAGTAGGCCAGTAAACAGTTTATTTATTTAATTTTAATATCAGAACTAAAATTTATTTATAACAAAATTAAACTATACTGGACATAATAAATACATATTCTAGTCTAGAGCATACGCTTAAAAACATCTCCATTGTTCGCTAAGCAAAACCCAAGTCTTTCGTAAAAATTACGGCGCATATTTGATAGCTGCCGGGCTGTAATATTCCTGCATTCCTCTGCAATTCTTTGTTTTAGAGAATCCACATTTGGGTGCCTACTTTAGTAAATTTCATTTTTTAAATGGCCCCACAGAAAGAAGTCATTGGATGACAAAGCCGGTGATTGAGTTGGCAAATCCAACAATTTGGGAAAACCTTATTCAAATATAAAGTTACTGTGTTTGTAAAATGTGCTGGACAGTCGTCCTTCTGAAACCAAACAATATTTTCTCCTGCAACATTGTCAATGGCAGGTCCAACATCGATTTGAAGCAATTCTAAATATTTATCGCCATTCATTTTTTCATCAATAAAAAATAGCCCTATTACATTACGGCCCAATAATCCTACCCAAACATTAACTGTCCCATGATATTGTGAATGATTAGTTAATATTAAATTTTTATTTTCCTGATGCCAATTACGAAAGTTTTGAACATTTGGCTCTCCATTTATATTGAAGGTAGACTCATCAGAAAAGCAAATATTGTTGATAAAATTTTAATAACTTGTTGTATTGCTGATTTTGTTGGAATTGATCTTTTAGGATATAATCCCGCAAATACAGGGTGTTATATTTTAATAGACCCAGCAATTATCTCGCTTATTTATCAACTTAGCAATTTCTTTCATATAACATGATTTATACAGCAACATGTAAGCTATTTGATGACGGATGTACATTCATGATATCACTTCCTGTTTATTAGTAATTTATATCAACTTTGAAATTTCAAATGGAACATACTATATTTTTTTACAAATTTGAAAAGTGCATCAAATTTCCTTTACAATCATGTAAAATAATCCATATGTTACATTATTAAAAAGTAAAATGGCGGGCACTTTATTATACACCAAATCGGAAAGAGAATAGTGAGCCATGACTGTGGTTTGAAATAAAACAATTACAATTATTATTATTAAACGAAATAATATTTTTTTTTCATAATAATACAGAAAATAAGAATAAGTAACACTTAATAACAACAAAATGATTTTATAACAAAGAGACTGGGAGCCATTTTGAATATTGAACCACCAATGGAGATGATGGCCCCGGAGTCTTGACGTTTGATGGCGTGTCTGGACGTTTCACTTCCATTACTTTTTCAAGTGAGTATATCTTTTAAAATTTAAATTGGCTGTAAATATCGTTAATTTTATTATTTTTCTGAGAGAAATAATAAAATGTCTGCTGAAACATGTACAAATGAACATTTTTTAAACGGCTGTAACTTTTAAACTAGTAAAGATAATTGAAATGGGTTTTAAATTTTGAATTCTCCATCTTTTCAACTATATAAATTCATATTTTTATTACGAAAATGTTTGTTCGAAGATTAATTCTTTGATGAATGTATTGGTTTCAATATAAACCTACGTTCCGCGCACATCTGTGTAAAAGCCATTTAATTGAGCCCTTGGCCTAAATAATTTTGTTGGCTGATTACATATTCTTCTAAAAGTATTTTTGATTGCGTAAAACATTAATTGTCTCGTGCTTCAATTAACTTGTAAACATATTTTCAGTCATTAACCAAACACTTATATATGTGTTAATTAAAAAACTAATATGATGGATTGTAATTGCCCAAAATCTGCAATTGCAGATTAGGCATGTGCGTACTGAACCCCGTTTAAAGTTTGTTTCATTCATGAAGTTTGAATAGACGAATATTCTTTACAAAATCTCATTAATTTTAATTAACTTAATTGAAGCACCAATCTATTTTATTTTAATTATTTTACGTTTAAATTATATTCATATTTGTTTTAAAATAAGTTTAAATAGTTTTTCAGTCATTTTGAATTCAAATATTAATGTCAAAACTAGAGAATTAATTTATCACTAAATTACTTAGGCGGGTAAAAAAATCCGTGGACTATTTTGGGGGCAAAGACATTAAAATATTAGTTTTCGGGGTTATATGTTGCTTATAATAAAAATATATGTTTTGAACGTTAATAATAATTATTAATAAATAATATAGAGTAGTTTTCATTGATTAGAAATGAAATTATTTTTATAATATAAACACCCAATAATTTTGATGCATACTGCGCCACTGATACAGTTCAAGGTATTATGAATAGGTGGCAGTAGTATGTTAGTTGTCAGAAACTGATATTTGACAAGTATATTACATTTGTAAAAATGGTGTGATTATAAACTAAAACTAAGTGAGTTTGAATTTCAATTAATTTAAATAATGTGGCAATGTCGTTTTTAGGTATGGTTTTCACACACAAACCATAGACAGATGTCAGGGAATGAAAACAACATTTATCGACTTTAAAACCAATTATTATGGAAGACTTGGTTTACAATCAGCACAAATCAACGACAAAACCAAGGAGAAACAAGTGTGCACAGTGAAAGCTCAAAACAGGTGAGATGGTTTTTGATTTATATTTTTTGTTTCTTTGTACTTTTAAAATATCTCTATTAGTAAGATAAGTGATAATATCATTTATTTATATTTTTCAATTAGTCTAAAAAGTATGTAGTCCATGAAAATAAATCAGATGCAAATTTGCACAAAGTTAAAAAGAAGTAAAACATTTATTGCAGTTATCTTATATCGTATATAAAAATAAGAAAAGAAATGATGAATAATTTGTTTAGATTTAATTGAGACACGGCCTTGACATAGTTTTCGTACGTAGGTACATCTGGTACATGAACGATAACATATTTCAAAGTTATTATTTTACTTTTGTGTTTATAAATAAAAATATAACAATAACAATATTTATTTCTAATAATAATATTAAAAGTAAAATGATTTGCATGTTTGAAGGTAAACAGTAGTAGCGAACAAACGTCGCCATGTGCAGATGTGACTACGGACCAGAACAAGAAGTGTATGAGTGTCTGTTACTAATACATTGTTTGTATGTTTATAGGGGGGACATGACTGGAGCAGCAAGCATCTCCTGCAGCTTCAGTATTATCATGGAGCTGCTGGTGTCATCTCAACATCAATGTAAGCAACTTTAACATAATTCTAATAACTGACAATCCACTAGATATTGTTTCATGATAACTCTAGTCAATTATTAGCTAGGGTAATTAACTATATTAACAAGTCTCTCTCTAAAATTATTAATGTTTGAAGTAAAAGTTGAATATAAATAAATTGTTTCCAATATTTAACAAATGAGTTCTAAAAAGGTTTCTTTACAATATTTAAATTTGAAAACGGACAGAATTAATATTTAATCATTTCAAATAATTTCTATTGAAAAGAGAAAACTAGTTTTTACAGTTATATAAAGCATGCGAAATTAATATTGTTTATTGATTTAAATAGAGATTTGTATGCTCGACAACATTTACTTGAAACAATTTCCTCTAAAATAATTTGGAGAGCAATACGCATTGTTTACTTAATTATCCCGCGAGGGTGTTGTATTTAATCGAGCACCAACATTTCAGCCCAAATAACTAGAGTTCATTTAATCCGGGAAGCTTATTTACTATTCGTAGATATTAACAATTATATTTAAATGAGTCCCTTTTGAAATGATTTGGGTAAAAGTCTGTTGTAAACAGTAATGAATATGTTTTTTTAAATTGACCACGTGATGAGGAGAGAAGGAGAGAGAAAGTTGATGATTTGATGAGTGAAATATGGAAACAGAATGTTTTGGTTGAGTTGAGTGTGAAGAGATGGTGAGAATCAGATGTTAGGAATAGATTGTGTAAATGGACGGAATGGTTAGAGATGATGAATGGAATATAGATGAGAGGGTTTGGTAGATTGAGAATGTGGTTGATGCAAGGATGGTGTGCCAGGATGACTGAATGTTACCCCATTTCATAAGATATCATAATTATCTTTACAACATATTTATTATTTGTTTAAATCTTATAATAATGAATTATTCACTTTAAAATTATAATGATGAATCGTTCTCATCTGTAACACAATACTTTGCTAGCTGACAGGTTATTAGCAGATTATCAGCTACTGAAACATTGTGATACAATGACAGTTAGTATAAAAAACAAACAAATTACGGATGATTCACTAGATGTTTCATTGTTAAACGTTCCGGTATTATTTTATACAAATATATTTCAACTAAATGATTGATATAAATAAATTTAATTAAATCATCCTTCAACGATTATTTATACTAGCGGTCATTGTATTTTATAAATAAAGTTCACTAATACTTTTATCCTTTTGGGTAATTGTTTCACATATTTCAAATATATGAGTTTTAAAAGTTTTCTTTACAATATTTAAATGGAGTGTATCTTTTAAATTTGAAGAGAATTGAAAATGTGGACTGCCTATAGTTTTGTTTGTAAATCTGGCTAATTTTATTAATTTTTTGAGAGAAAATATGAATGACAGTTTTTTCGTAACTTTTCGTACACATATAAACAATTACATGTACTACAATAAGTAATGAACAAAAAAGTGAAATTTTAGTTAAATGAGGTGTTATGGATACATTTATACCTAGCAATAGATTTCGTTAAAACCACCCCTATTTAATTCTCAGCTATGAAACTTCTTACACATATAAACAATTACGTTTACTTCAATAAACTATCAACAAACATGTGAAAAGTTAGTTGAAATGAGGCGTTATGGACATACTTATACCTAGCAATAGATCCCGATAAAACCATCCCTATTAAATTTATTATTTTGATTTTTTTTTATTAAAATACGATAGAAATTCAAGAATTGTTTCCCTATTTCTATGTTGTAAATTTAATCATATTTTAAGTACTAGTTTTTTTTTTTAAATTCAATGTTTACATACTTATTTCTGTATTTAAATATTTTAATTACTGATGAAATTCATAAACACTAATTAAAAAAACAATTTTTGAATTAATGTTATTAAATATATGTCATTTTCAATAAATTATAATTTTTATATATAAAATACACACACAAGACATTTTGATGTGCACTGGTTTGCGCGGAAGGTCGCTGGCGCTGCGTCGCTGCGTCGACTTCACAGTTCATAACTTGCAAGCGTGGTATCTAGATGTGCTGCTAGAAAATTAGTGGTTTTAAGTAAAAATATCAATAAATATTAATAAAATACAGTGCCTTTCGTAAGTATAGATGTTATTCTGACGATTTTGATACAAATTTCACCTGGAAATATAGTTTTTGATAATTAAAAATGTATCAACATTTTATTACATAAATTACGTAACACATATATAGGATGCGATAACATAGGAATATTACATTTAAACAATTAAATTTGATATAAACGGCTTTAACAGCATATTTGAACATGATTTTTAATAATTTTTCTTTAAAATCACAATAATATTTTTGCATATCTTTAGATTTTAACAGTTATAAATAGTGTTTTTATTTCGAAAAGCGTGATATATATTATTTATTATTATTTACATACATAAATATTACTTTTTATACATGAAAATGTGTAAAAGTACTGAATTTGAAAGTATTTTCTTTATTTTATATAAATTTATAAAAGTATTTGATTTGTTCAAACGATAAATTTACCGAAGTGAACCTGTTTATTCCATAAATTTAGTCTTTTATGACGCTGTGTTGTTGAATGTTGCTGGATAAATAATTGTACGTTATAACAAAATACTGGTAAATAGTTAACGAGAACATTATTCTAATATTTTCGATGGATATTTGTACTTAAAAATAGTGTAAAATGTACTTTGTAATACATAACAGCTACAAGTGTTACGACATCTTAATAATGTATTTAACTAGTTGGTTTTGCCAATTGTTATTATTATTTCAAAACAATATTCTATTCATTTATAAAAATTTAATTCAAATATTGTTAATGGCTAAATACGTATTCATGTTATTTATTATCATTTGCTTTCTATATATTTAAATTGATAAAAGTATTGATTTGATGGCAGCTGAAACAATAATTAAACAAGTCTGTGCGTATTCAAGTTCACCTGCACTCAACAAGCAGCGTTTACAAATACAGTCTTAATAATATTTACTCAATTCAGCCATTTTGTAGTTGGTGATGGTATTCGAAAGCCTTTTAAATGGTAGGTTCTTTTTTTAAAGCATTTTAGAGCTATTCTATTAATTGTTTTCTCTGTTATCATTATTAACTTTAATAAATGTTATGAAGTGTGTTAGTAATATATTGTTTTTATGTTTATAGGGACTTCACGGGACCTGCAAGCATCCTCAGCGTGTATCTACACCCCGGAGGCATCAGCAAAGACTAGTTTGAATATTAAATCTGCTGCTCTCAACATTAGTAATGTAAGAACATTGTTATTTTTTAATTATTTGTTTAATATTTATTTGAGAATTTGTGAAATAAATTCATATTCAGTTTAAAATAATAATGATGAATAGTAAGTAGATATTTGTTAATGATAACGCTAGTAAATTGTTAGCTAGTGTCAGTTATTATGAAGGGTAATTAACTATATTTTTAATTGTTAAACCTTCCGGAATTATTTTGGTCAAAAATATTTCAAGTTAAAGTTGGATATAAATAAATGTTCTGTCCTAAAATAATGAAAATGAATCTCCCTGAAGAGACTAGAGGTCATTGTATTGAATTGAGTGCTGGTGAATGAGGGGGAGGCACCTAGGAAGGAAGCCATGTTTATTATCGATTAGCTAAACAAAAGTTAGCGGTAATTAGCAATTACTATTAATAGTAACTGTTTATTATTTGTTCCAGGCGTAATCGGAGAGAAATGCGAGCACTGGATACTCATCCACAACGACATGAAACCCTCCGTGGAGAGAAGAGATTGGAACCTGCAGAACCGGAGTCGAGGAATTTAAACAGAATGAGCTTCGCCAGAGAGCAGCTGTCCTGCTCTTATTGCATTCCTGCGCTGATTGGGAATTGGTACCGATCGATATTTTAAACAAATCATTAGAAATACTTGGAGAGCTGGTGTTGACTCAGACAGCAAACACCGTGGTGATGGTGTCGACGACGATCGCTCTTCAGAAACCTACTCTTCATGTCGGCAGCAAGAGAAGAGAATGGAATCAGACGGAAATGTTCTGGCATTGGTGAGAAACTTATTTATAAATCAAATCACGCCTTTTACCCATTACTGGGACATTATTCACGTATAAACGTTTCACGTTTTAAATTTGTTTACTTTTATAAAAAATATATAACAATAATAATTTATAAGAATGAATGAAAAACGTAAAATGAGAAATATTTAATTTGAAATGTAGACATGTTGTGTAAGTTTGAATGTATTGAGTTGTGTCATCAATTAATTAGTCGGGCGAGTCATCATGCAACGAGCTCGAGCTCCGCACTTGCAAACAAACCGCTGCCCAGAGCTGGTCGCTTGAACATCATCACGTGCTAGTTAGTTGTTAGTTAGTGACACGTTGTGCTAGTGAGTTGTTAGTGCTAGTGATTAGTATCAAAGGTGAGCAACTATATTTCTATCACGAGCAGTCCGTGTATTTTGTAAATAAAGTTCACAAATACTTTTACCTTTTTGGGTAATTATTTCCAATATTTAAAATATATAAGAGTTTTAAAAGTTTTCTTTACAATATTTAAATTGGGTTGTACGTATTTATCATCATTTAAAACAATGACCTACATCTGTGGTGGCTGTGATTTGACCCAATAATGGGTAAAAGGTGTGGTGATGTAATTATACATTCAATTAATTAATTAATTACAACATCGTAACACAAGAGACTTGATATGTTTGACACCCTCTCTGTGCTCATTCAGGTGACTTTGGACAGCTGCAAGAAGTCGACGGAGAATCTGGAGCACCAGGAAGCCGAGCTGGAGGAGATGATGGCCCCGGGGACTTGATGTTTGATGGCGTGTCCGGACGCTTCACTTCCAGTACTTTTGCAGGTGAGTGTATCTTTTAAAATTTAAATTTGCTGTAAATATGTCTGCTGTAACTTTTAAACTAGTCAAGATAATTGAAATTGGTTTTAAATTTTGAATTCTCCATCTTTTCAATTATATTTAATCATATTTTTATTATGATGTTTGTCGATGCTTGATTCTTTCAATTTAAACCTACGTTCCGCGTACATCTGTGTAAAAGCCATTTATTTGAGTCCTTGGCCTAAATAATTTTGTTGGACGATTAATTATTCTTCTAGAAGTATTTTCATTTGGTAAATTACGTAAAACATTAATTGTCTCGTGCTTCAATTAAGTTGTAAACATATATTCAGTCATTAACCAGACACTTATATATTTGTTAATTAAAAAACTAATATGATAGATTGTAATTGCCCAAAATCTGAAAATGCAGATTAGGCATGTGCGTACTGAACCCCCTTTACAGTTTGTTTCATTCATGAACTTGAAATAGTCTAAAATATTCTTTATAAAATCGCATGAATTTTATATGAAAAAAATCCACGTTTAATTAAATTAATTGAAGCACCAAACTATTTTATTTTAATTATTTTACGTTTAAATTATATACATATTTGTTTTAAAATAAGTTTAAATAGTTTTTCAATCAATTATTTTGAATTCAAATATAAATGTCAAAACCAGGGAATTAATTTATCATTAAATTACTTAGGCGGGTAAAAAATCCGTGAGACTAGTTTGGGGGCAAAGACATTAAAATATTAGTTTTCGGGGTTAAATGCTGTTTATAATAAAAAAATATGTTATGAACGTTAATATTAACTATTAATAAATAATCTAGAGTAGTTTTTATTGATTAGAAATCAAATTATTTTTATAATATAAACACCCAATAATTTGGATGCATACTGCGCCACTGATATAGTTCAACGTTTTATGAATAGGTGGCAGTAGTATGTTAGTTGTCAGAAACTGATATTTGACAAGTAAACTACGTTTGTGAAATGATGTGATTTTAAACTAAAATATTGTTAATTAGCAACAAAATGTAGTAGAATAAGTAAGTTTGAATTTAAATTAATTTCTAATGCGCCAATGTCGTTTTTAGGTATGTATTTCATGCACAAACCATAGACAGATGTCAGAGAATGAAAACAACATTTGTCGACTTTAAAACCAATTATTATGAAAGACAATGTTTACAATCACCACAAATCACCGACAAAACCAACTTGTGCAGCTGGTGCACCAGGTTGTAGATGCACAGTGAAACCGCCAAACAGGTGAGATGATTTTTTATTTATATTTTTGAGGCTATATTTTTTGTTTCTTTGTACTTTTAAAATATCTCGATTAGTACAAGACTTACGCGCTGCTAAATAAATTAAATTATTTATTAATTAAATTACTTTTTAAACAATGAGTGTATCTTTTAAATGACTAAATGTGGGTTTCCTTTTACTATTTCTAGTACACTCACTCTCAAAAGTTATGATGATTATGAAACTTGAAATAAACATGATGAAGGGTGCTATGCTATGTTACTAATACATTGTTTTTATGTTTATAGGGACATCATCAAGATGTTGAAGCAGCTGGTGTCATTGGAGCTGCCGCCATCCAGAGCTTGGAGCAGCTGGAGCTGGTGTCACCGTGGACATCATCATCAATGTAAGTACATTGTTATTTTTTTAATTATTTGGGTAAAAACAATAATAATAATGATTGTGAATGATTAGTAACTGACAATCTACTAAATATTCATTAATGATAACGGTAGTACATTATTAGCTAGTCAAGGGTGATTAATTATAAAGCTTGTCCCAGAAAACAATGTCGCCTATAATTTTTAACTAAAAACCTTATAATTAAATGATTTTTTTAAAAACTATTGAAGACTTTATTGATCAACAACTAAATAGTACATAATAGCATATATTTACATTTTATTTATGATTCATCCAAACGTTGTGCAATTTCCTTTTCAGCCCTTTCATTAAAATTTGTACAACATAATCAGATATCATTTTTGTAATTTGTTTCCACTTATATTTAAAATTATCGACAGAATTGGTTTGTTTCTTATATTTTAATAACTTCTGCTTCATATGGGCCCAATATTTTTTGATTGGGCGCAATTCAGGACAATTTGTAGGATTTTCAGATTTATGTACAAATTCTATATGTGGGGTTGCTTTTATACCAATCAATGACATGTTGCCAAATCTGGCCAAAATAGTATTGGTGTGTTATGAAGCCTTATAAAGGGCAATAATCATCTTTCAAGACACTCGCTTAAATATCTTTCGCCGTTGATTGTCGATGTCGAAAAGTAAGGCATACTGCGTTTGCCACAGGAACAAATGGCCTGCCATACGAGCATCTTTTTTGAGAATTTTTCTATTTTAATTACCTTCAATTAGCTACTAACAGATTTTCTGAACTTTCCAGAATAATAATAACAGGGTTCGAAGATATATATCGATCGATATATATCATGATATTTATTTTGATATATATCGTCATATTTTTGCAATGATATATATCCATTATATAAAAATATCAAATAGTTTTTGAGATATAGCCTCCGGAAAAGTGAAATTTTTCGAATTTTTCAGTTTTCCTACTTTTCCGAGGCTATATCTCGAAAACTAAATGTGATATGAAAACGCGCTCAACGGCATTAATTTTCTCGTGCTTCAGTTAACTTATAAACATAGTTACAGCGATTTTTATTTTTTTCCAAATTTCCGCCAAAAAAATCGCAAAAAGCGGTTTTTTAACATTTTCTCGAAAACCAGAAGTCATATGCATTTGAAGATTGCACCACTGGATTCAGTGGGTCAAAATACATATGTATGTAAATTTTCGTTTTAATAATCCTACGATTAAGGATTTTTGGGAAAATTGAATTAAAATCTGAAAAAACCAAAGGGGTACCCCTTAGGAAATAATTAAAATATTAAATTGCATAAAATTGTATGAAAATTTGCTTATAAGTCAATTCGGACACGGGGAATTCAACGCCGTTGAGCGCATTTCCATATCTTGTTTAGTTTTTGAGATATAGCCTCCGGAGAAGTGAAATTTTTCGAATTTTTCAGTTTTTCTAAATGTGTACAAAAACTAAAATTAAAAAATAAATATCCAAAAAGTGATATTTATCTGATATATATCTTATATATCAGATATTTTGATATTTATTATAAATATCATGATATTTACGAACCCTGCTTTAAAGTAAAGTTTTCTTGATCTTAATTTTGTGTTCGTTTCTTGCTTAGTATTCCTGTTAGGCACTTTTGGTTTTTAAAAAAATACTTTATAGAATTCTTTAGCTTAATTTTCTAAACTGTTGATTTAGTAGTTTCAAATTTCTTAGTCAAATCTGTCACAGAAAGGTTTTTATTTTCACACAAAGCCTTTAAGACATTTTCTCAATATTTTAATTTACAAATCCAGGTTTACATCCACTTCCACATTATTTTGTGTATCACCCGTTTCATTATATCTTCTTAACACCCTTTGAACAGTCCTTGTTGTAGATTTTAACTCTAAAGCTACGTTTCTTGTGGATATATGCCTATTTTGAACACATTTGTACAAAATATTTTCGCGCAATTGTTTGTGTTTCGATGGCATCTTTGTATACTAAATTGTATGAAAGTTGTCAACTAATTGTTTTTGTATAATGCATAGCCAAATAATAAAAACGCATCACATAAAATTTTGTATATCTATAAAAGCAGTATACGAAAAGGCCCAAAACTAAGCGACAATTTTTTCTGGGACAAGCTTTATTTTACTTTTACAATTATTTTTCTCCTAAAATAATTGATGTCCGGTTCAAAGCAGAAAATTAAAATTAATCTCCTTTAATAATTTGATTTTACTAACGGTGACTTTTACCCAATATTTAAAATATATGAGTTTTAAAAATGTTGTTTACAACATTTAACTTTGAAGAGGTTTGAAAATGTGGACTGTCTATAATTTTGTTTGTAAATCTGGCGAATTTTATTAATTTTCTGAGAGAAAATATGAATGACAGTTTTTCCGTAACTTTAGATCAACATGTTTTAAAAATGGCTGTATTTTAGTAACCAGTCAACCGGGTTTCAACATTCAATTCCTCATCTATTGACTATAGTTTCATCCCTTAATATCAACCCTCCAGAAAATAATTAATTTTAAAATAAACGTTATTGAAGCGAGGATGGTTGGGTTGGGTTGAGAACAGGGTTCGAAGATATATATCGATCGATATATATCATGATATTTATTTTGATATATATCGTCATATTTTTGCAATGATATATATCCATTATATAAAAATATGAAATAGTTTTTGAGATATAGCCTCCGGGGAAGTGAAATTTTTAGAATTTTTCAGTTTTTCTACTTTTCCGAGGCTATATCTCAAAAACTAAATGTGATATGAAAACGCGCTCAACGGCATTAATTTTCTCGTGCTTCAGTTAACTTATAAACATAGTTTCAGCGATTTTTATTTTTTTTCAATTTTCCGCCAAATAAATCGCAAAAAGCGGTTTTTTAACATTTTCTCGAAAACCAGAAGTCATATGCATTTGAAGATTGCACCACTGGATTCAGTGGGTCAAAATACATATGTATGTAAATTTTCGTTTTAATAATCCTACGATTAAGGATTTTTGGGAAAATTGAATTAAAATCTGAAAAAACCAAAGGGGTACCCCTTAGGAAATAATTAAAAATATTAAATTGCATAAAATTGTATGAAAATTTGCTTACAAGTCAATTCGGACACGGGGAATTCAACGCCGTTGAGCGCATTTCCATATCTTGTTTAGTTTTTGAGATATAGCCTCCGGAAAAGTGAAATTTTTCGAATTTTTCTAAATGTGTACAAAAACTAAAATTAAAAAATAAATATCCAAAAAGTGATATTTATCTGATATATATCCTATATATCAGATATTTTCCCTGGTTGAGAATGTTCTGTGAATGTCGCAGTGGACAATTATTCACAATTGGTTTAAACATATAATTTTATTTTGATAATTTACTATTGTTTAATATTAAAAATTACTTTTAAAGATTGTTTAGTATTTTTAATGATAGATGCTCATATTAAATTGAGTTTTGCAGTTTACGCAAATTATCTGAATGCGGCATTCAGTCCCAGGAGTCGAGCGCCATGCCCACGCTGTCCACGCTGTCCACCGGTTGCTTCAACACACTTCAGGAATAAAAGATAAGTACAAGTTTAAATTTTAATTAGTTTAAAAAATGAGAAAAGAAATTATTAATAATTGATTTAGAATTTTATTGAGACACAACCTTGACATACATCTGCTGTCTTTTAATTTAATTTATTGTTTGATGTGAGAAATATTTGTTTAACGGTTTAAAAGTAAATTGCTTTAATTTCTAGAAACTTTATTATTTTACTTTTGTTTATACTAAATAATAATATATTAATAACATTAATAATTTCTAATAATAATAACAGTAAACTGAGTAATATTGTATTTGAAGTGTATGTTAGATGTGTGCATGTTTCAAATTCACTTTAATTTCATTCATTGGTTGTGAGTGTGTCATCAAATAGGTCACCGCTGCGAGTCTGCAACAAGAAGCTCACTTGCCAAATAAACGTCGTCGTCGTGTAATTTAACTTTTGTCTGCCTTATTTAAAGGCCTTCATAACTTCATAACCGATATCGTATCGTGGACTTGATTTATAGTTATACTATAAGATCAACTTCTCGAGTCGATATCGTGTTTGTTTTTATTGTTTACTCACTACGTACATTTTAATTTAGTTAGTTAGTTGCTGCCTTAATAGGAGGCCATCCTAACTGTGTGTAGTTCTTTTCGTGGGGTTGATTTATTACTATAAATCAATTTTACGAATCGAAATTGTGTAGATCGATATCTATCGTGGGTTTGATTTGAAATCAACCTCACGAGTCGATATCGTGTATTTTGTATTATCCACCAAAAAACGCAGGTCCCACGTGGGGCCCCAACATACATCCCATCACCAGGAGGCAAGTTTGAAGCGTTTCGTGATCCGGGTTGGGGCGAGTCCCTCGCGAGCGTGCTGCTGTGTGTAGCTAGAAGGTGTAAGCCGATGCCTTGGGTGGTCGAGTTATCGAATCACAGGAACCATATTGTCCAATGAGTCATTGGGAGATCTAGACATAATTCGACTGTTCGAGCACTGCGAAATCTTCCCAGCAGTCGGGTAGGTTGGTAGGCGGTGAACCGAGAGGTCGTGGGCACGGAATATGCTCAACGTTTTTGCTAACTTGACAAGCACGCTTCGGTTGCTTTGTCGTAGATTCGTAGCTAGTCGTTGGCAAACACTTAGGTAAGATAGGGTAGGTAGGGAGAAGAAGATGGCACCTTTACTGAAGACTACGTAAAATGTGAGTCTCTTTCAGGTTCTTCCTAACACTTGACCGATATCTTATCGTGGATATGATTTATAGTTATACTATAAGATCATATTCACGAGTCAATATCGTGTTTTTTTATCTACGTACATTTAAATTTAGTTAGTTTAGTTTCTGCCTTGTTAGAAGGCCTTCCTAACAACTGTGTAGTTCTTTTCGTGGGGTTGATTTATTACTATAAATCAATTTTACGAATCGAAATTGGTTAGAACAATATCTATCGTGGGGTTGATTTATTTCCATAAATCAATTTTACGAATTGATATTGTGATATCTATCGTGGGTTTGATGTGTAATCAACCTCACGAGTCGATATCGGATGTTTTGTATTGTCCACCATAAAACGCTGGCCCCACGTGGGGCCCCATCATAGCGTTTCGCGGTTGCTTTGTTGTAGATTCGTAGCTAGTCTTTGACAAAAACTTAGGTAAGATAGAGTAGGTAGGGAGAAGAAGGACACCATCATTGAAAACTTACTGTTTTTCAAGGAGTATTTGTACTTGTTTTTAATAATATTTTGTTGCTAGGTGCGGTGGTGAATGAAGAAAACCAACGTTTCCTGTTGGCGATTACATCAAAATGCTGGGAAGATTCATCAGCAGCAGAATCAACAGCTTCTCTTCAAACACATCCGAAGATGTCTGCAAAGTCAACGCAGAATGTCGTCAAGACCGCTGCCTCCAACATCAATATAAGATAATTACTAGTTTTAAGTGGGTTGTATTTAATCGAGCACCAAAATATCAGCTTTAAATAATTCATATTCAATATCCAAAATACTAGACTTTGCTAATCTGTTTATCAATTTAAATATCAAATATTTGTATTTGCTATTTGCCATATTAGCATTTAATTTTCCATGAAGCTTATTTACTATTATATTTAAAGATCAGTTAGTAATTTTGTTATTATTATTTTTAGTATTAATTTAATTATTTCAGACTATCAAAATATAATTTAACTAGGGTTAAAAATATATATTTTTGGTGTTTAATAAATATATTTCTGGCAAGAGCAACACAGTTCTTATTGATTATTGATGATACAATGATGTCGGTGCTCATTTAAATTATTCCCTTTTTAAATTATTTGGGTAAAAGTCGGTTAAAAACAGTAATAAATATGTTGTTTTAAATTAATATAAAATAGCGCAATTGTGTACAAGGGAGAATGTGGGTGAAAATGGACAGAGAGTGATTGATTTTATTCTGTGTGATGAATGATTGATGCGCGGTTTTTCAGTTCATTCTGACATTTATATGACATAATTATTTGTCGCAATTTTGTTGGGCGACTTGGTCGTGTTAGAAGACCTAAAATAATTAGAAATATAGTAAAACCGTCATAAGGGTATCATTAGAAATATATTACAATATACACTTTTCTATTTACTATTTCATATACAATTTAATTCTTTTTTTATTGAGTTAATTTGTAATTTTACGTATTCATCTTTTTTCTGCCAATTTGCACCAATTTTTAATTGTCTGCCCCCATTATTTTTCTCTTTTTAAAATTATTTAAACTTTTACTAGAATTTTAATGAACGCGTACCTGACGTAGAACTTAAATTTAATCTTGTACATTATTAATATTTTATCTTTGGACTAAAGAACTTTTAAAATTTTGGCCATACAGTATTAAATGAGGCAGAAATTTCCTCCCAACACTTTTCTTCATCTTAACACAATACTTTATCAGTTTTTTTTTTCATTCTATACATGTTTTTAACTCTCACTAAATCTATTAATAATTCAACTTCATTGGTGGAAAAATTTGCAGCTCTTTTAATATTTTCCATCATGTGTATATAAATATATTTCTTATTTTGCCGGTGACAGAATATAAACTGAGCAAAGATTATAATTTTCTCAGAATCCCAAATTACACAACACCATAAAATTATGTTGACATTCAGTTTAGGTTCAGCTGAACTAGATTAATTTGGCAAGTTAGAAACAAAAAAATGTTCAGGCTCAAGTTCAAGGTTCAACTGAAAAACCGAGCATGAGAAGTTTATTTGATGGTGTCACGTATACGTCGGGATAAAAGTTGGTGAATGAGGGTGTAGAATGAGGATGTTAGAGATATGTCTATTGAGTAAATAAATGAATGAATGGTACGAATGATGAATTATATTGTGGAATGAATCAGATGTTAGGAATAGATGGTGTGAGTATTTTAGGGGTTTGTATGGTAGCGTAAATGGACTGAATGGTTGTAGTGAAATTGCAAGAGAAAATGTTAGAGGTGAGAATGATGTCGGCTTGAATGAGATGTTGATGTATGGAGGTGAGAGGTTATTTGACTCCTGATGATTGGAAATGCGCGCACGCAGTTAGAGTGTTTGAAGGTAGCGAGGCTGCGGTAGTGTCTGCGTTACCTGGTGCGGATGATGTTGTTGTAAATGATTTCAATAAATGAAGCAGAAAACGATTTAAATAATGTTAATTAATGATAATGTGTTAGTAGAATTAATAAATAAAACCACTTAGTAGTTAGTTTTATAAATTTGGCAATAACATTTATTGGTAGAAATGGTTTACAAAACAAATTTACAAACACTTATATATTGTACAAATACAAACACATTGTTAATAGAGAGAGGGACTGTTTAGGGAATGTCCTTTAATGACAAGGGCTATGAACATCTAAATATTCATTCATTAGTTTCTGGTCGGCCCTAACGGCTTTCTTAATTTTAAAAGCTTCAAGGAAAGTGAATCGATATCCTTTCCTTTTATATGTAGAACTGACAAATTACATATAGAACTTTTATGATAAAAATTTATCAAGTGTTTAGCTAGATTAGACTGGGTACTTTTAATCATATAATTATAACAATACTCTTTAAATCTAGTCTGGAAACTTGGTCCTGTTTGCTCTATATAAACAAATTCACAATCTTTACATTTAATTTAACAAAGGGTCTTTATTCATTAGTTTATTATTATTAGTATATAATGTCAAATTTCCTCCAATTCTTGGCCATACTACGATTCATGCCATTAACATAATTTAATTTTTTATAAATTGATTTAAATCTAGTTTCAAAGTGTACAGGATAAAATTAATTTCTTGTAATTGATCTAGTTTTCTTATTTATTAGCTTCACAGTGATTTCTGCACTGTAACCATTGTTTGCTGTAATAATTAAAATGATTATAATTCAGATCATCAGATAAATTATAAAACGTTGCTAGCTTTATATTACATGGGTGATACAAATTAGTGGGTTTCCTGTAAATATTAAAATTAAATGTATTGTTAATGTGTTTGATAGTAATGGCCAAGATATTTATGCTTTTATGAAATTTCACTTCAGTGGTGAATTATGTATTTTAATCAAATGAATTAAGGACATTTAGTAGTTGTTGCTCCTGGTGTAAAGGGATTAAAACATCGTCGATATATCTATACCAAAAATGTAAATATTTTAGGAGGTATTTATTGGAATTGAGGCATATATATTCTCAAAATTGTTTATGAATATTTCGGATAATAAAGACCCTCATTTTGTTAATTACAAATGTCACCAAAGAGCAAAAATAATTTGTTTGTAGGCAAACTTCCAGCAAGTTTAAAGTTACATGGTTAACTTCAAGCTGTTTTTAATGATGTTTAGAAATATGAAAATTGAAATGGAAGTAAATTCCCAAAACCTCTCTCTCTCTATTAACAGAGTTGGTTTGTATTTGAACTACATATAAGTGTTTGCAAAACCAAGTGTTTTTATTTATTAATTTTAAATCACGTTTCGCCGAATGCAAACAGCTTCATTAATTGAAATGATGAATGTATTAGTGTTTGAGAAGAGCGATTGCAATGTTTCGGTGATGGATGATGTGAGATTGGAGATGATATGAATGTGTTTGTATATTAGGGTAGTATGTGATCGAGGTATGGACGTATTAATTCAGAATACATTGGTGTATGTTGTATGATGACTCTGAGATTGACATGAATGTTGTTGAAAGAGTGAGTATAAGTCAGATGAGATAGTTTAGGAATGTGGAACGTGTGTGGAATGGAAGATATGAATGAACTTTTATGAATGTATATGTATGTATTTATGTATGAAGAGTTGATGGTAGATTGAGCATGTGGTTGAAGCAAGGATAACTGAATGTTTCTGGGGTTCGTGTTACCCCATTTAATAAGATATAGCGTGATGCTCTGTATAATAATTATCTTTACAACATATATATTATTTGTTTAAACTATATAATAATGAATGATTCACTTTAAAATTATAATGATGAATCGTTCTCATCTGTAACACAATACTTTGCTAGTTGACAATTTATTATACATACATATATATTTTTTTATTGTAACATTAGCAGATTGTCAGCTACTGAAACATTGTGATACAGTGACAGTTAGTATAAAAAACAAATTACGAATGATTAACTAGATTTTTCATTGTTAAACGTTCCGGCATTATTTTATACAAATATATTTCAAGTAAATGATTGATATAAATAAATTTTAATCAGTTTTATTTTAAATATTATTCTCTAAACAACTTATGACCGATTTAAATAAAGTTAATCAAATCATCCTCCATCGATTATTTATACTAACAGTCAACATATTTTGTAAATAAAGATAATGAAATACTTTTACCCAAAATAATTGTATCAAAGTATTAATTCCAAAAGTTTCCTTTATAATAATTACATTGATTTCTTTTTAAAAACTTGGAAAACTGACAGAATTGATATTTACTAATGATAATAATAAATATATTTTAAGTAGATAGTTGACAATAACTTTGTTTAACACATATTTATTCTTTAAGAATAAGAAATAGATACCTATTGTAATAAGTTATACATACATCTTATTACAATATTCTTTATTCTTAAAAAATTAATCTGTTTTGAAGAGATTTATTGTGAATTATTTAATTTAAAATATAGTTTTTATTATTTAAGATAAATAAGTAAATAATATTATTGTAATTAAATATGTAAAAATAATAACAAATATGTTTTAAATAGATAGTTTACAATAACTTTGTTTAACACATATTTATTGTTTAAGAATAAGAAATAGGGTACCCATTGTAATAAGTTAACATATATCTTATTACAATATTCCTTATTCTTAAAGAATAAATGTGTGTTGAAGAGATTTATTGTGGAATATTTAATTTAAAATATAGTTGTTATTATTTAATATAAATAAGTAAATAATATTATTGTAATTAAATATGTAAAAACAATAATATATGTTTTAAATAGATAAGTTTACAATAACTCTATTTAAAACATATCTATTCTTTAAGAATAAGAAATATTGCAACAAGTTGTTTGCGAAAACATACATCTTATTGCAATACGTCGTATACTTCAAGAATACATATGTTTTAAAGAGACTTATTCTAAATTAATTTAGATAGGTATCCTCATTAAATCCCTCAAATCATTTATAAAATTGTCATCTTTCTGAATACTCCCTCAAATCTTTTGTAATGTTATCATTTTCCCAAAAGTCCTTAAATTCATTTGTAAGATAGTAATCCTCCTAAAAAGTCCTCCAATTCATTTTTAATTCCTTCCATGAAGTCCCTCAAATCATTTATAAAATTGTCTTCCTCCCAAAAATTCCTCCAATTCATTTTCAAGATATAATCCTCTCGAAAAGTCCTCCAATACATTTATATTTCCTCCCATGAAGTCCCTCAAATCAATTATAAAATTGTTCTTCCTCCAATTCATTTATAAGATATCATCCTCCCAAAAACTCCCTCAAATCATTTATAAAATTGCCATCTTACTAAATGTCCCTCAAATCCATTTATAAAATAATCACCCTCTTAGAAAGTTCCTCAAATAACTTATAAAGCAATCCTACATTCTAAAAGACACCCCAGAAATTAAATAATATTTTTTTCAATAATATATTATATATTTAATAAAAATTGTAATAATTATGTTTTACATTGTATTTATAATATAAATTTGTAATAAATAAATTGTAATGAATGCTTTAAATATTGTATTTATAATTAATATTGTAATACAGATGTTAGTTTCTATTGTATACTGATTTAAAACGTCAATAAAAGTGTTTAAAATGGCTGCCATTCTTTCATTTATTTCCTTCTGTAAATATAAATATTTTATTCAAATTCAATTAACTTGTCTTCCATTTTGTACCTCCCATATATTAAATGAAATTCAATTAAATATCAATTAAGAGGAGGAGCCACGAAAGATTTAATGGGAGTCAACACAACCAATTAAGAAACAGGGTTGCCAATTCACTATAACCAAAATCCAGTAAAGTTACCTCCTCATCGTTCTGCGCCCCGGATACAAATCGACGAATTTGGAGCAATTCCTGACCAAAAACTCGAAGTTTTTTTTTCAAGTTCAAAAACTGAACAATAGATAGCACCACCATGCATACATGATTGATGCTGCCCCCTGGTGACCAATTTTAGAACTAAGAAAAAAACTTTGAAATTTTGTCAGGATCTGCTCCAATTTGGTCGGTTTGTATCCGGGGCGCAGAACGGCAAGGAGGTATCTTTACTGTATTTTGGTTATAGTTTCTTCTATTGCTCCTCCTCATAATTGAAACTTAATTGAATTTAATTTTATATATGGGAGGAACAAAATGGCTGATTAATAGAAATTTAAATGGAAGTATTTAAATGTAAATAATTAAATAGACGCCATTTTAAATTCAACCATTGACATTTAAAGTAAAAGAAACCAACATTAAAATAATTAATTAAATTAACTTAGTTCGCAAAAAAATAAAAACAACAAGGTATGTATAAATATAAACAATATTTATTATCATTGCAAAGTTGTGTACAAGTTTTACTAACATTTTATTTTAGAATTGTTAACTACAAGTACATTTTATTTATAATACAAACTATTTTTTAAATAAATTAATTTAGAATAAGTCTCTTTAAAATATATTTATAAGACGTATTGCAATAAGATGTATGTTTTCTTATTACAATATTTCTTATTCTTAAAGAATAGATATGTTTTAAATAGAGTTATTGTAAACTTATCTATTTAAAACATTTATTATTGTTTTTACATATTTAATTACAATAATATTATTAACTTATTTATCTTAAACAATAAAAACTATATTTTAAATTAAATAATTCACAATAAATCTCTTCAACCCACATTTATTCTTTAAGAATAAGGAATATTGTAATAAGATATATGTTAACTTATTACAATGGGTACCCTATTTCTTATTCTTAAACAATAAATATGTGTGAAACAAAGTTATTGTAAACTATCTATTTAAAACATATTTGTTATTATTTTTACATATTTAATTACAATAATATTATTTACTTATTTATCTTAAATAATAAAAACTATATTTTAAATTAAATAATTCACAATAAATCTCTTCAAAACAGATTAATTTTTTAAGAATAAAGAATATTGTAATAAGATGTATGTATAACTTATTACAATAGGTATCTATTTCTTATTCTTAAAGAATAAATATATGTGTTAACAAAGTTATTGTCAACTATCTACTTAAAATATATTTGTTATTATCATTAGTAAATATCAATTCTGTCAGTTTTCCCAATTTTTAAAAAGAAATCAATGTAATTATTATAAAGGAAACTTTTAGAATTAATACTTTGATACAATTATTTTGGGTAAAAGTATTTCATTATCTTTATTTACAAAATATGTTGACTGTTAGTATAAATAATCGATGGAGGATGATTTGATTAACTTTATTTAAATCGGTCATAAGTTGTTTGGAGAATAATATTTAAAATAAAACTGATTCAAATTTATTTATATCAATCATTTACTTGAAATATATTTGTATAAAATAATGCCGGAATGTTTAACAATGAAAAATCTAGTTAATCATTCGTAATTTGTTTGTTTTTTATACTAACTGTCACTGTATCACAATGTTTCAGTAGCTGACAATCTGCTAATGTTACAATAAAAAATATATATGTATGTATAATAAATTGTCAGCTAGCAAAGTATTGTGTTACAGATGAGAACGATTCATCATTATAATTTTAAAGTGAATCATTCATTATTATATAGTTTAAACAAATAATAAATATGTTGTAAAGATAATATCTTATTAAATGGGGTAACACGAACCCCTGAAACATTCAGTCATCCTTGCTTCAACCACATGCTCAATCTACCATCAACTCTTCATACATAAATACATACATATACATTCATAAAAGTTCATTCATATCTTCCATTCCACACACGTTCCACATTCCTAAACTATCTCATCTGACTTATACTCACTCTTTCAACAACATTCATGTCAATCTCAGAGTCATCATACAACATACACCAATGTATTCTGAATTAATACATCACATACTACCCTAATATACAAACACATTCATTTCATCTCCAATCTCACATCATCCATCACCGAAACATTGCAATCGCTCTTCTCAAACACTAACACATTCATCATTTCAATTAATGAAGCTGTTTGCATTCGGCGAAACATGATTTAAAATTAATAAATACAAACACTTGGCATTTTGTTTCATGAATTTAGAAATGGTTTTGCAAACACTTATATGTCAGCTTAAAGTTAACCATATAACTTCAACTATAACTCGGGAGGTTTTAAACTTGCTGGAAGTTTGCCTACAAACAAATTATTTTTGCTCTTTGGTGACATTTGTAATTAACAAAATGAGGGTCTTTATTATTTGAAATATTCATCAACAATTTTGAGAATATATATGCCTCAATTCCAATAAATACCTCTTAAAATATTTACAACTACTAAATGTCCTTAATTCATTTGATTAAAATACATAATTCACCACTGAAGTGAAAGTTAATAAAAGCATAAATATCTTGGCCATTACTATCCAACACATTAACAATAAATTTAATTTTTATATTTACAGGAAACCCACTAATTTGTATCACCCATGTAATATAAAGCTAGCAACGTTTTATAATTTATCTGATGATCTGAATTATAATCATTTTAAATATTGCAGAAAACAATAGTCAATCACTGTGAAGCTAATAAATAAGAAAATTAGATCAATTACAAGAAATTAATTTTATCCTGTACACTTTGAAACTAGATCTAAATCAATTTATAAAAAAATTAAATTATGTTAATGGCATGAATCGTAGTATGGCCAAGAATTGGAGGAAATTTGACATTATATACTAATAATAATAAATTAATGAATAAAGACCCTTTGTTAAATTAAATGTAAAGATTGTGAATATGTTTATATAGAGCAAACAGGACCAAGTTTCCAGACTAGATTTAAAGATTATTGTTATAATTATATGATTAAAAGTACCCAGTCTAATCTAGCTAAACACTTGATAAATTTTTATCATAAAAGTTCTATATGTAATTTGTCAGTTCTACATATAAAAGGAAAGGATATCGATTCACTTTCCTTGAAGCTTTTAAAATTAAGAAAGCCGTTAGGGCCGACCAGAAACTAATGAATGAATATTTAGATGTTCATAGCCCTTGTCGTTAAAGGACATTCCCTAAACAGTCCCTCTCTCTATTAACAATGTGTTTGTATTTGTACAATATATAAGTGTTTGTAAATTTGTTTTGTAAACCACATCTACCAATAAATGTTATTGCCAAATTTATAAAACTAACTACTAAGTGGTTTTATTTATTAATTCTACTAACACATTATCATTAATTAACATTATTTAAATCGTTTTCTGCTTCATTTAATGAAATCATTTACAACAACATCATCCGCACCAGGTAACGCAGACACTACCGCAGCCTCGCTACCTTCAAACACTCTAACTGCGTGCGCGCATTTCCAATCATCAGGAGTCAAAAAACCTCTCACCTCCATACATCAACATCTCATTCAAGCCGACATCATTCTCACCTCTAACATTTTCTCTTGCAATTTCACTACAACCATTCAGTCCATTTACTCTACCATACAAACCCCTAAAATACTCACACCATCTATTCCTAACATCTGATTCATTCCACAATATAATTCATCATTCGTACCATTCCTTCATTCATTTATTTACTCAACAGACATATCTCTAATACCCTCATTCACCAACTTTTATCCAGACGTATACGCGACACCATCAAATACACTTCTCATGCTCGGTTTTTCAGTTGAACCTTGAACTTGAGCCTCAACATTTTTTTGTTTATAACTTGTCAAATTAATCTAGTTCAGCTGAACCTAAACTGAATGTAAACATAATTTTATGGTGTTGTGTAATTTGGGATTCTAAGAAAATGATAATCATTGACTCAGTTTATATTCTGTCACAGGTAAAATAAGAAATATATTTATATACACATGATGGAAAATATTAAAAGAGCTGCAAATTTTTCCACCAATGAAGTTGAATTATTAATAGATTTAGTGAGAGTTAAAAACATGTATAGAATGAAAAAAAAAAAACTGATAAAGTATTGTGTTAAGATGAAGAAAAGTGTTGGGAGGAAATTTCTGCCTCATTTAATACTGTAGGGCCAAAATTTTAAAAGTTCTCTAGTCCAAAGATAAAATATTAATAATGTACAAGATTAAATTTAAGTTCTACGTCAGGTACGCGTTCATTAAAATTCTAGTAAAAGTTTAAATAATTTTAAAAAGAGAAAAATAATGGGGGCAGACAATTAAAAATTGGTGCAAATTGGCAGAAAAAAGATGAATACGTAAAATTACAAATTAACTCAATAAAAAAAGAATTAAATTGTATATGAAATAGTAAATAGAAAAGTGTATATTGTAATATATTTCTAATGATACCCTTATGACGGTTTTACTATATTTCTAATTATTTTAGGTCTTCTAACACGACCAAGTCGCCCAACAAAATTGCGACAAATAATTATGTCATATAAATGTCAGAATGAACTGAAAAACCACGCATCAATCATTCATCACACAGAATAAAATCAATCACTCTCTGTCCATTTTCACCCACATTCTCCCTTGTACACAATTGCGCTATTTTATATTAATTTAAAACAACATATTTATTACTGTTTTTAACCGACTTTTACCCAAATAATTTAAAAAGGGAATAATTTAAATGAGCACCGACATCATTGTATCATCAATAATCAATAAGAACTGTGTTGCTCTTGCCAGAAATATATTTATTAAACACCAAAAATATATATTTTTAACCCTAGTTAAATTATATTTTGATAGTCTGAAATAATTAAATTAATACTAAAAATAATAATAACAAAATTACTAACTGATCTTTAAATATAATAGTAAATAAGCTTCATGGAAAATTAAATGCTAATATGGCAAATAGCAAATACAAATATTTGATATTTAAATTGATAAACAGATTAGCAAAGTCTAGTATTTTGGATATTGAATATGAATTATTTAAAGCTGATATTTTGGTGCTCGATTAAATACAACCCACTTAAAACTAGTAATTATCTTATATTGATGTTGGAGGCAGCGGTCTTGACGACATTCTGCGTTGACTTTGCAGACATCTTCGGATGTGTTTGAAGAGAAGCTGTTGATTCTGCTGCTGATGAATCTTCCCAGCATTTTGATGTAATCGCCAACAGGAAACGTTGGTTTTCTTCATTCACCACCGCACCTAGCAACAAAATATTATTAAAAACAAGTACAAATACTCCTTGAAAAACAGTAAGTTTTCAATGATGGTGTCCTTCTTCTCCCTACCTACTCTATCTTACCTAAGTTTTTGTCAAAGACTAGCTACGAATCTACAACAAAGCAACCGCGAAACGCTATGATGGGGCCCCACGTGGGGCCAGCGTTTTATGGTGGACAATACAAAACATCCGATATCGACTCGTGAGGTTGATTACACATCAAACCCACGATAGATATCACAATATCAATTCGTAAAATTGATTTATGGAAATAAATCAACCCCACGATAGATATTGTTCTAACCAATTTCGATTCGTAAAATTGATTTATAGTAATAAATCAACCCCACGAAAAGAACTACACAGTTGTTAGGAAGGCCTTCTAACAAGGCAGAAACTAAACTAACTAAATTTAAATGTACGTAGATAAAAAAACACGATATTGACTCGTGAATATGATCTTATAGTATAACTATAAATCATATCCACGATAAGATATCGGTCAAGTGTTAGGAAGAACCTGAAAGAGACTCACATTTTACGTAGTCTTCAGTAAAGGTGCCATCTTCTTCTCCCTACCTACCCTATCTTACCTAAGTGTTTGCCAACGACTAGCTACGAATCTACGACAAAGCAACCGAAGCGTGCTTGTCAAGTTAGCAAAAACGTTGAGCATATTCCGTGCCCACGACCTCTCGGTTCACCGCCTACCAACCTACCCGACTGCTGGGAAGATTTCGCAGTGCTCGAACAGTCGAATTATGTCTAGATCTCCCAATGACTCATTGGACAATATGGTTCCTGTGATTCGATAACTCGACCACCCAAGGCATCGGCTTACACCTTCTAGCTACACACAGCAGCACGCTCGCGAGGGACTCGCCCCAACCCGGATCACGAAACGCTTCAAACTTGCCTCCTGGTGATGGGATGTATGTTGGGGCCCCACGTGGGACCTGCGTTTTTTGGTGGATAATACAAAATACACGATATCGACTCGTGAGGTTGATTTCAAATCAAACCCACGATAGATATCGATCTACACAATTTCGATTCGTAAAATTGATTTATAGTAATAAATCAACCCCACGAAAAGAACTACACACAGTTAGGATGGCCTCCTATTAAGGCAGCAACTAACTAACTAAATTAAAATGTACGTAGTGAGTAAACAATAAAAACAAACACGATATCGACTCGAGAAGTTGATCTTATAGTATAACTATAAATCAAGTCCACGATACGATATCGGTTATGAAGTTATGAAGGCCTTTAAATAAGGCAGACAAAAGTTAAATTACACGACGACGACGTTTATTTGGCAAGTGAGCTTCTTGTTGCAGACTCGCAGCGGTGACCTATTTGATGACACACTCACAACCAATGAATGAAATTAAAGTGAATTTGAAACATGCACACATCTAACATACACTTCAAATACAATATTACTCAGTTTACTGTTATTATTATTAGAAATTATTAATGTTATTAATATATTATTATTTAGTATAAACAAAAGTAAAATAATAAAGTTTCTAGAAATTAAAGCAATTTACTTTTAAACCGTTAAACAAATATTTCTCACATCAAACAATAAATTAAATTAAAAGACAGCAGATGTATGTCAAGGTTGTGTCTCAATAAAATTCTAAATCAATTATTAATAATTTCTTTTCTCATTTTTTAAACTAATTAAAATTTAAACTTGTACTTATCTTTTATTCCTGAAGTGTGTTGAAGCAACCGGTGGACAGCGTGGACAGCGTGGGCATGGCGCTCGACTCCTGGGACTGAATGCCGCATTCAGATAATTTGCGTAAACTGCAAAACTCAATTTAATATGAGCATCTATCATTAAAAATACTAAACAATCTTTAAAAGTAATTTTTAATATTAAACAATAGTAAATTATCAAAATAAAATTATATGTTTAAACCAATTGTGAATAATTGTCCACTGCGACATTCACAGAACATTCTCAACCAGGGAAAATATCTGATATATAGGATATATATCAGATAAATATCACTTTTTGGATATTTATTTTTTAATTTTAGTTTTTGTACACATTTAGAAAAATTCGAAAAATTTCACTTTTCCGGAGGCTATATCTCAAAAACTAAACAAGATATGGAAATGCGCTCAACGGCGTTGAATTCCCCGTGTCCGAATTGACTTGTAAGCAAATTTTCATACAATTTTATGCAATTTAATATTTTTAATTATTTCCTAAGGGGTACCCCTTTGGTTTTTTCAGATTTTAATTCAATTTTCCCAAAAATCCTTAATCGTAGGATTATTAAAACGAAAATTTACATACATATGTATTTTGACCCACTGAATCCAGTGGTGCAATCTTCAAATGCATATGACTTCTGGTTTTCGAGAAAATGTTAAAAAACCGCTTTTTGCGATTTATTTGGCGGAAAATTGAAAAAAAATAAAAATCGCTGAAACTATGTTTATAAGTTAACTGAAGCACGAGAAAATTAATGCCGTTGAGCGCGTTTTCATATCACATTTAGTTTTTGAGATATAGCCTCGGAAAAGTAGAAAAACTGAAAAATTCTAAAAATTTCACTTCCCCGGAGGCTATATCTCAAAAACTATTTCATATTTTTATATAATGGATATATATCATTGCAAAAATATGACGATATATATCAAAATAAATATCATGATATATATCGATCGATATATATCTTCGAACCCTGTTCTCAACCCAACCCAACCATCCTCGCTTCAATAACGTTTATTTTAAAATTAATTATTTTCTGGAGGGTTGATATTAAGGGATGAAACTATAGTCAATAGATGAGGAATTGAATGTTGAAACCCGGTTGACTGGTTACTAAAATACAGCCATTTTTAAAACATGTTGATCTAAAGTTACGGAAAAACTGTCATTCATATTTTCTCTCAGAAAATTAATAAAATTCGCCAGATTTACAAACAAAATTATAGACAGTCCACATTTTCAAACCTCTTCAAAGTTAAATGTTGTAAACAACATTTTTAAAACTCATATATTTTAAATATTGGGTAAAAGTCACCGTTAGTAAAATCAAATTATTAAAGGAGATTAATTTTAATTTTCTGCTTTGAACCGGACATCAATTATTTTAGGAGAAAAATAATTGTAAAAGTAAAATAAAGCTTGTCCCAGAAAAAATTGTCGCTTAGTTTTGGGCCTTTTCGTATACTGCTTTTATAGATATACAAAATTTTATGTGATGCGTTTTTATTATTTGGCTATGCATTATACAAAAACAATTAGTTGACAACTTTCATACAATTTAGTATACAAAGATGCCATCGAAACACAAACAATTGCGCGAAAATATTTTGTACAAATGTGTTCAAAATAGGCATATATCCACAAGAAACGTAGCTTTAGAGTTAAAATCTACAACAAGGACTGTTCAAAGGGTGTTAAGAAGATATAATGAAACGGGTGATACACAAAATAATGTGGAAGTGGATGTAAACCTGGATTTGTAAATTAAAATATTGAGAAAATGTCTTAAAGGCTTTGTGTGAAAATAAAAACCTTTCTGTGACAGATTTGACTAAGAAATTTGAAACTACTAAATCAACAGTTTAGAAAATTAAGCTAAAGAATTCTATAAAGTATTTTTTTAAAAACCAAAAGTGCCTAACAGGAATACTAAGCAAGAAACGAACACAAAATTAAGATCAAGAAAACTTTACTTTAAAGCAGGGTTCGTAAATATCATGATATTTATAATAAATATCAAAATATCTGATATATAAGATATATATCAGATAAATATCACTTTTTGGATATTTATTTTTTAATTTTAGTTTTTGTACACATTTAGAAAAACTGAAAAATTCGAAAAATTTCACTTCTCCGGAGGCTATATCTCAAAAACTAAACAAGATATGGAAATGCGCTCAACGGCGTTGAATTCCCCGTGTCCGAATTGACTTATAAGCAAATTTTCATACAATTTTATGCAATTTAATATTTTAATTATTTCCTTTGGTTTTTTCAGATTTTAATTCAATTTTCCCAAAAATCCTTAATCGTAGGATTATTAAAACGAAAATTTACATACATATGTATTTTGACCCACTGAATCCAGTGGTGCAATCTTCAAATGCATATGACTTCTGGTTTTCGAGAAAATGTTAAAAAACCGCTTTTTGCGATTTTTTTGGCGGAAATTTGGAAAAAAATAAAAATCGCTGTAACTATGTTTATAAGTTAACTGAAGCACGAGAAAATTAATGCCGTTGAGCGCGTTTTCATATCACATTTAGTTTTCGAGATATAACCTCGGAAAAGTAGAAAAACTGAAAAATACGAAAAATTTCACTTCTCCGGAGGCTATATCACAAAAACTATTTGATATTTTTATATAATGGATATATATCATTGCAAAAATATGACGATATATATCAAAATAAATATCATGATATATATCGATCGATATATATCTTCGAACCCTGCTTTAAAGTGATATAAAAAAAATTTATGTGTTATCATGGATGTCGAAACGTATTGTTAAGCTGAATTAAAATCTCGACCAAGACATTATTATTATTATTCTGGCAACATGTCATTACACAAAAAATGTCATTGATTGGTATAAAAGAAACCCCACATATAGAATTTGTACATAAATCTGAAAATCCTACAAATTGTCCTGAATTGCGTCCAATCAAAAAATATTGGCCCCATATGAAGCAGAAATTATTAAAATATAAGAAACCACTCAATTCTGTCGATAATTTCAAATATAAGTGGAAACAAATTACAAAAATGATATCTGATTATGCTGTACAAATTTTAATGAAAGGGCTGAAAAGAAAATTGAGCAAATATTGGATGAATCATAATTAAAATGTAAATATATGCTATTATATACTATTTAGTTGTTGATCAATAAAGTCTTCAATAGTTTAAAAAAAATTAATTTAATTATATGGTTTTTAGTTAAAAATTATAGGAGACATTTTTTTCTGGGACAAGCTTTATAATTAATCACCCTTGACTAGCTCATAATGTACTACCGTTATCATTAATGAATATTTAGTAGATTGTCAGTTACTAATCATTCACCATCATTATTATTATTGTTTTTACCCAAATAATTAAAAAAATAACAATGTACTTACATTGATGATAATGTCCACGGTGACACCAGCTCCAGCTGCTCCAAGCTCTGAATGGCGGCAGCTCCAATGACACCAGCTACTTCAACATCTTGATGATGTCCCTATAAACATACAAACAATGTATTAGTAACATAGCATAGGCACCCTTTATCATGTTTATTTTAAGTTTCATAATCATGATAACCTTTGATAGTGAGTGTACTAGAAATAGTAAAAGGAAACCCACATTTAGCCGTTTAAAAGATACATTCATTGTTTAAAAAGTAATTAAATTTAAAAAATTATTTAATTTATTTAGCAGCGCGTAAGTCTTGTACTAATTGAGATATTTTAAAAGTACAAAGAAATAAAAAATAAAGCCCCAAAACTATAAATAAAAAATCATCTCACCTGTTTGGCGGTTTCACTGTGCATCTACAACCTGGTGCACCAGGTCCACAAGTTGGTTTTGTCGTTGATTTGTGGTGATTGTAAACATTGTCTTCCATAATAATTGGTTTTAAAGTCGACAAATGTTGTTTTCATTCCCTGACATCTGTCTATGTTTTGTGCATGAAATCCATACCTAAAAACGATATTGGCGCATTATAAATTAATTTAAATTCAAACTTACTTATTCTACTACTTTTTGTTGGTAATTAACAATATTTTAGTTTAATATCACATCATTTTACAAATCTAGTTTACTTGTCAAATATGAGTTTCTGACAACTAACATACTACTGCCACCTATTCATAAAACGTTGAACTGTATCAGTGGCGCAGTATGCATCCAAATTATTGGGCGTTTATTTTATAAAAATAATTTGATTTCTAATCAATAAAAACTACTCTAGATTATTTATTAATAGTTAATATTAACGTTCATAACATATTTTTTTATTATAAACAGCATTTAACCCCGAAAACTAATATTTTAATGTCTTTGCCCCCAAACTAGTCTCACAGATTTTTTACCCGCCTAAGTAATTTAATGATAAATTAATTCCCTGGTTTTGACATTTATATTTGAATTCAAAATAATTGATTGAAAAACTATTTAAACTTATTTTAAAACAAATATGTATATAATTTAAACGTAAAATAATTAAAATAAAATAGTTTGGTGCTTCAATTAATTTAATTAAACGTGGATTTTTTTCATATAAAATTCATGCGATTTTATAAAGAATATTTTAGACTATTTCAAGTTCATGAATGAAACAAACTGTAAAGGGGGTTCAGTACGCACATGCCTAATCTGCATTTTCAGATTTTGGGCAATTACAATCTATCATATTAGTTTTTTAATTAACAAATATATAAGTGTCTGGTTAATGACTGAATATATGTTTACAAGTTAATTGAAGCACGAGACAATTAATGTTTTACGTAATTTACCAAATCAAAATACTTCTAGAAGAATAATTAATCGTCCAACAAAATTATTTAGGCCAAGGACTCAAATAAATGGCTTTTACACAGATGTACGCGGAACGTAGGTTTAAATTGAAAGAATCAAGCATCGACAAACATCATAATAAAAATATGATTAAATATAATTGAAAAGATGGAGAATTCAAAATTTAAAACCAATTTCAATTATCTTGACTAGTTTAAAAGTTACAGCAGACATATTTACAGCAAATTTAAATTTTAAAAGATACACTCACCTGCAAAAGTACTGGAAGTGAAGCGTCCGGACACGCCATCAAACATCAAGTCCCCGGGGCCATCATCTCCTCCAGCTCGGCTTCCTGGTGCTCCAGATTCTCCGTCGACTTCTTGCAGCTGTCCAAAGTCACCTGAATGAACACAGAGCGAGTGTCAAACATATCAAGTCTCTTGTGTTAGGATGTTGTAATTAATTAATTAATTGAATGTATAACTAAATCACCACACCTTTTACCCATTATTGGGTGAAATCACAGCCACTCGCACTAACACGTGATTATTTTCAAGCGACCAGCTCTGCTCAGCGTTTTGTTTGCAAGTGCGGAGCTCGAGCTCGTTGCATGATGACTCGCCCGACTAATTAATTGATGACACAACTCAATACATTGAAACTTACACAACATGTCTACATTTCAAATAAAATATTTCTCATTTTACTTTTTTCATTAATTATTATAAATTATTATTGTTATATATTTTTTATAAAAGTAAACAAATTTAAAACGTGAAACGTTTATACGTGAATAATTTCCCAGTAATGGGGTAAAAAACGTGATTTGATTTATAAATAAGTTTCTCACCAATGCCAGAACATTTCCGTCTGATTCCATTCTCTTCTCTTGCTGCCGACATGAAGAGAAGGTTTCTGAAGAGCGATCGTCGTCGACACCATCACCACGGTGTTTGCTGTCTGAGTCAACACCAGCTCTCCAAGTATTTCTAATGATTTGTTTAAAATATCGATCGGTACCAATTCCCAATCAGCGCAGGAATGCAATAAGAGCAGGACAGCTGCTCTCTGGCGAAGCTCATTCTGTTTAAATTCCTCGACTCCGGTTCTGCAGGTTCCAATCTCTTCTCTCCACGGAGGGTTTCATGTCGTTGTGGATGAGTATCCAGTGCTCGCATTTCTCTCCGATTACGCCTGGAACAAATAATAAACAGTTACTATTAATAGTAATTGCTAATTACCGCTAACTTTTGTTTAGCTAATCGATAATAAACATGGCTTCCTTCCTAGGTGCCTCCCCCTCATTCACCAGCACTCAATTCAATACAATGACCTCTAGTCTCTTCAGGGAGATTCATTTTCATTATTTTAGGACAGAACATTTATTTATATCCAACTTTAACTTGAAATATTTTTGACCAAAATAATTCCGGAAGGTTTAACAATTAAAAATATAGTTAATTACCCTTCATAATAACTGACACTAGCTAACAATTTACTAGCGTTATCATTAACAAATATCTACTTACTATTCATCATAATTATTTTAAACTGAATATGAATTTATTTCACAAATTCTCAAATAAATATTAAACAAATAATTAAAAAATAACAATGTTCTTACATTACTAATGTTAAGAGCAGCAGATTTAATATTCAAACTAGTCTTTGCTGATGCCTCCGGGGTGTAGATACACGCTGAGGATGCTTGCAGGTCCCGTGAAGTCCCTATAAACATAAAAACAATATATTACTAACACACTTCATAACATTTATTAAAGTTAATAATGATAACAGAGAAAACAATTAATAGAATAGCTCTAAAATGCTTTAAAAAAAGAACCTACCATTTAGAAGGCTTTCGAATACCATCACCAACTACAAAATGGCTGAATTGAGTAAATATTATTAAGACTGTATTTGTAAACGCTGCTTGGTGAACTTGAATACGCACAGACTTGTTTAATTATTGTTTCAGCTGCCATCAAATCAATACTTTTATCAATTTAAATATATAGAAAGCAAATGATAATAAATAACATGAATACGTATTTAGCCATTAACAATATTTGAATTAAATTTTTATAAATGAATAGAATATTGTTTTGAAATAATAATAACAATTGGCAAAACCAACTAGTTAAATACATTATTAAGATGTCGTAACACTTGTAGCTGTTATGTATTACAAAGTACATTTTACACTAATTTTAATTACAAATATCTATCGAAAATATTAGAATAATGTTCTCGTTAACTATTTACCAGTATTTTGTTATAACGTACAATTATTTATCCAGCAACATTCAACAACACAGCGTCATAAAAGACTAAATTTATGGAATAAACAGGTTCACTTCGGTAAATTTATCGTTTGAACAAATCAAATACTTTTATAAATTTATATAAAATAAAGAAAATACTTTCAAATACAGTACTTTTACACATTTTCATGTATAAAAAGTAATATTTATGTATGTAAATAATAATAAATAATATATATCACGCTTTTCGAAATAAAAACACTATTTATAACTGTTAAAATCTAAAGATATGCAAAAATATTATTGTGATTTTAAAGAAAAATTATTAAAAATCATGTTCAAATATGCTGTTAAAGCCGTTTATATCAAATTTAATTGTTTAAATGTAATATTCCTATGTTATCGCATCCTATATATGTGTTACGTAATTTATGTAATAAAATGTTGATACATTTTTAATTATCAAAAACTATATTTCCAGGTGAAATTTGTATCAAAATCGTCAGAATAACATCTATACTTACGAAAGGCACTGTATTTTATTAATATTTATTGATATTTTTACTTAAAACCACTAATTTTCTAGCAGCACATCTAGATACCACGCTTGCAAGTTATGAACTGTGAAGTCGACGCAGCGCCAGCGACCTTCCGCGCAAACCAGTGCACATCAAAATGTCTTGTGTGTGTATTTTATATATAAAAATTATAATTTATTGAAAATGACATATATTTAATAACATTAATTCAAAAATTGTTTTTTTAATTAGTGTTTATGAATTTCATCAGTAATTAAAATATTTAAATACAGAAATAAGTATGTAAACATTGAATTTAAAAAAAAAAACTAGTACTTAAAATATGATTAAATTTACAACATAGAAATAGGGAAACAATTCTTGAATTTCTATCGTATTTTAATAAAAAAAAATCAAAATAATAAATTTAATAGGGATGGTTTTATCGGGATCTATTGCTAGGTATAAGTATGTCCATAACGCCTCATTTCAACTAACTTTTCACATGTTTGTTGATAGTTTATTGAAGTAAACGTAATTGTTTATATGTGTAAGAAGTTTCATAGCTGAGAATTAAATAGGGGTGGTTTTAACGAAATCTATTGCTAGGTATAAATGTATCCATAACACCTCATTTAACTAAAATTGCACTTTTTTGTTCATTACTTATTGCAGTACATGTAATTGTTTATATGTGTACGAAAAGTTACGAAAAACTGTCATTCATATTTTCTCTCAAAAAATTAATAAAATTAGCCAGATTTACAAACAAAACTATAGGCAGTCCACATTTTCAATTCTCTTCAAATTTAAAAGATACACTCCATTAAAATATTGTAAAGAAAACTTTTAAAACTCATATATTTGAAATATGTGAAACAATTACCCAAAAGGATAAAAGTATTAGTGAACTTTATTTATAAAATACAATGACCGCTAGTATAAATAATCGTTGAAGAATGATTTAATTAAATTTATTTATATCAATCATTTAGTTGAAATATATTTGTATAAAATAATACCGGAACGTTTAACAATGAAACATCTAGTGAATCATCCGTAATTTGTTTGTTTTTTATACTAACTGTCATTGTATCACAATGTTTCAGTAGCTGATAATCTGCTAATAACCTGTCAGCTAGCAAAGTATTGTGTTACAGATGAGAACGATTCATCATTATAATTTTAAAGTGAATCATTCATTATTATAAGATTTAAACAAATAATAAATATGTTGTAAAGATAATTATGATATCTTATGAAATGGGGTAACATTCAGTCATCCTGGCACACCATCCTTGCATCAACCACATTCTCAATCTACCAAACCCTCTCATCTATATTCCATTCATCATCTCTAACCATTCCGTCCATTTACACAATCTATTCCTAACATCTGATTCTCACCATCTCTTCACACTCAACTCAACCAAAACATTCTGTTTCCATATTTCACTCATCAAATCATCAACTTTCTCTCTCCTTCTCTCCTCATCACGTGGTCAATTTAAAAAAACATATTCATTACTGTTTACAACAGACTTTTACCCAAATCATTTCAAAAGGGACTCATTTAAATATAATTGTTAATATCTACGAATAGTAAATAAGCTTCCCGGATTAAGGTGAAGCATACGGCCTGAAGTTCGTTAACCAACAATTTGTTATCGTGTAAGTAGGGTTTCTTGTAGTTTTAACAAAAATGTTGATCTGACCAATCATAAAAAACCAAGTATGAGTCTATGCTAAATAGTGGTAGGGGTATTGGCACGTAGTTTAAAATTATACAAACGTGAAGATTTTCAAGAAAATTATTTCAAATAACAGAAAATAATTGTAAATGATATGTTAACACAATAAATACTAAAATGTAATAACATATAGTATTTTATTTGATATTATGACAAAAACGACATTATAGCAACTTGAATATTCTGACTTTAGAATCGCAGTTCTCATTTCTCATGTATTTTCTAATCATGTTTACGTTCTGTAATCCTAAAATGTATTGAAAACATGTAAACGCTTCAATTAAACAAAATACATGCACTATCAGAGTTGTAGATGCTTTTTTATATATCCAAATATGAAAATATTTTTTTCCACAAGCATTTGTTTATAAATTTATGTACGTATTTTTAATTTTGCATCGACGAGATATATTTGTTCTGTTTTATGTTTCATTCATCTTATAATCTGTAAGAAATATAAATAAATTCCTACTTCCTTTTGTGAAATATTTAAGGTTAGAATAAGAATTGTTGTCTATGAACGTTAAATTAAAAACTTTGATAAAAATATCGGTTTTTAAAACAAATAATCCATTTCAATATTACTAACCATACTGTTCTACTAATCTGCTCTGCTAAAATTGATCAAATGTTTGCAGTAAAACCTTATGTATCGTACTAATAACTTCGAATATTAGTGTAATATAATACGAAAAATAATATAGATATATGTCAAACCACAAATTCTGAAATACTCATTCATAACATGTATATATCTACATCGTGAAATATATCATTATGAATGACAGCTGTCAATCTAGATGTTCATTTTAGCGCTGAGTGTACGACAAAGCACACATCAAGTGTGTAAAATGAGTATTTCGCAAAGTTACTGCAACAAATTCAAATTTCAAAAAAATATTTTACATACTTATTCTCATCTAACTGAAGGAACAAGTAGTGCAGAATAATCTCACAACATTCTACTTTTAGATATGTACAATAAAAAGAATGTGAAATTTCTATAAAACAAACAAATTTGAATTGATATGCAGCAGGTCAAGATATCAAAATTTCGAGTCTGAATTTCTCAAAAATGCCGAGTACGATTTTGTTTAAAAAATTATGTATATTTAAGAATATGGTCCTCTATAACATATACAATTTTTATCCAATTTGAATTTGTAACTTTTGAAAAAAAAACAAAAATATCCGAAAAAGCCTGCTTTTGAGCGTTTTTTCGCATGTTTATTTTTTTTTCTCAAAAGTTACAAATTTAAATTGGATAAAAATTTTATATGTTTTAGAGGACCATATTCTTAAATATACAAAAAAATTTAAAGAAAATCGTACTCGGCATTTCTGAGATATTCAAGTCTATTTTTGAACCGTTTTCTATCAATTAATTGTACATAAATTTTATAATATGTATATTATTACTACGCCTTGAAGTATTGGCTTTAAGATTATGTACAATTCATCGTAAGTTTCATTCATAAAAACAAAGATATATTATTTGAAAGAGATCAAGTCAGATCAAGTGTTCTGCAGCTAACTTAAGATTTAATTAAGCGGATGCTTCACCTTAAATGAACTCTAGTTATTTGGGCTGAAATGTTGGTGCTCGATTAAATACAACACCCTCGCGGGATAATTAAGTAAACAATGCGTATTGCTCTCCAAATTATTTTAGAGGAAATTGTTTCAAGTAAATGTTGTCGAGCATACAAATCTCTATTTAAATCAATAAACAATATTAATTTCGCATGCTTTATATAACTGTAAAAACTAGTTTTCTCTTTTCAATAGAAATTATTTGAAATGATTAAATATTAATTCTGTCCGTTTTCAAATTTAAATATTGTAAAGAAACCTTTTTAGAACTCATTTGTTAAATATTGGAAACAATTTATTTATATTCAACTTTTACTTCAAACATTAATAATTTTAGAGAGAGACTTGTTAATATAGTTAATTACCCTAGCTAATAATTGACTAGAGTTATCATGAAACAATATCTAGTGGATTGTCAGTTATTAGAATTATGTTAAAGTTGCTTACATTGATGTTGAGATGACACCAGCAGCTCCATGATAATACTGAAGCTGCAGGAGATGCTTGCTGCTCCAGTCATGTCCCCCCTATAAACATACAAACAATGTATTAGTAACAGACACTCATACACTTCTTGTTCTGGTCCGTAGTCACATCTGCACATGGCGACGTTTGTTCGCTACTACTGTTTACCTTCAAACATGCAAATCATTTTACTTTTAATATTATTATTAGAAATAAATATTGTTATTGTTATATTTTTATTTATAAACACAAAAGTAAAATAATAACTTTGAAATATGTTATCGTTCATGTACCAGATGTACCTACGTACGAAAACTATGTCAAGGCCGTGTCTCAATTAAATCTAAACAAATTATTCATCATTTCTTTTCTTATTTTTATATACGATATAAGATAACTGCAATAAATGTTTTACTTCCTTTTTAACTTTGTGCAAATTTGCATCTGATTTATTTTCATGGACTACATACTTTTTAGACTAATTGAAAAATATAAATAAATGGATATTATCACTTATCTTACTAATAGAGATATTTTAAAAGTACAAAGAAACAAAAAATATAAATCAAAAACCATCTCACCTGTTTTGAGCTTTCACTGTGCACACTTGTTTCTCCTTGGTTTTGTCGTTGATTTGTGCTGATTGTAAACCAAGTCTTCCATAATAATTGGTTTTAAAGTCGATAAATGTTGTTTTCATTCCCTGACATCTGTCTATGGTTTGTGTGTGAAAACCATACCTAAAAAAGACATTGCCACATTATTTAAATTAATTGAAATTCAAACTCACTTAGTTTTAGTTTATAATCACACCATTTTACAAATGTAATATACTTGTCAAATATCAGTTTCTGACAACTAACATACTACTGCCACCTATTCATAATACCTTGAACTGTATCAGTGGCGCAGTATGCATCGAAATTATTGGGTGTTTATATTATAAAAATAATTTCATTTCTAATCAATGAAAACTACTCTATATTATTTATTAATAATTATTATTAACGTTCAAAACATATTTTTTTATTATAAGCAACATATAACCCCGAAAACTAATATTTTAATGTCTTTGCCCCCAAAATAGTCCACGGATTTTTTTACCCGCCTAAGTAATTTAGTGATAAATTAATATTGACATTAATATTTGAATTCAAAATGACTGAAAAACTATTTAAACTTATTTTAAAACAAATATGAATATAATTTAAACGTAAAATAATTAAAATAAAATAGATTGGTGCTTCAATTAAGTTAATTAAAATTAATGAGATTTTGTAAAGAATATTCGTCTATTCAAACTTCATGAATGAAACAAACTTTAAACGGGGTTCAGTACGCACATGCCTAATCTGCAATTGCAGATTTTGGGCAATTACAATCCATCATATTAGTTTTTTAATTAACAAATATATAAGTGTTTGGTTAATGACTGAAAATATGTTTACAAGTTAATTGAAGCACGAGACAATTAATGTTTTACGCAATCAAAAATACTTTTAGAAGAATATGTAATCAGCCAACAAAATTATTTAGGCCAAGGGCTCAATTAAATGGCTTTTACACAGATGTGCGCGGAACGTAGGTTTATATTGAAACCAATACATTCATCAAAGAATTAATCTTCGAACAAACATTTTCGTAATAAAAATATGAATTTATATAGTTGAAAAGATGGAGAATTCAAAATTTAAAACCCATTTCAATTATCTTTACTAGTTTAAAAGTAAGTTACAGCCGTTTAAAAAATGTTCATTTGTACATGTTTCAGCAGACATTTTATTATTTCTCTCCGAAAAATAATAAAATTAACGATATTTACAGCCAATTTAAATTTTAAAAGATATACTCACTTGAAAAAGTAATGGAAGTGAAACGTCCAGACACGCCATCAAACGTCAAGACTCCGGGGCCATCATCTCCATTGGTGGTTCAATATTCAAAATGGCTCCCAGTCTCTTTGTTATAAAATCATTTTGTTGTTTTTAAGTGTTACTTATTCTTATTTTCTGTATTATTATGAAAAAAAAATATTATTTCGTTTAATAATAATAATTGTAATTGTTTTATTTCAAACCACAGTCATGGCTCACTATTCTCTTTCCGATTTGGTGTATAATAAAGTGCCCGCCATTTTACTTTTTAATAATGTAACATATGGATTATTTTACATGATTGTAAAGGAAATTTGATGCACTTTTCAAATTTGTAAAAAAATATAGTATGTTCCATTTGAAATTTCAAAGTTGATATAAATTACTAATAAACAGGAAGTGATATCATGAATGTACATCCGTCATCAAATAGCTTACATGTTGCTGTATAAATCATGTTATATGAAAGAAATTGCTAAGTTGATAAATAAGCGAGATAATTGCTGGGTCTATTAAAATATAACACCCTGTATTTGCGGGATTATATCCTAAAAGATCAATTCCAACAAAATCAGCAATACAACAAGTTATTAAAATTTTATCAACAATATTTGCTTTTCTGATGAGTCTACCTTCAATATAAATGGAGAGCCAAATGTTCAAAACTTTCGTAATTGGCATCAGGAAAATAAAAATTTAATATTAACTAATCATTCACAATATCATGGGACAGTTAATGTTTGGGTAGGATTATTGGGCCGTAATGTAATAGGGCTATTTTTTATTGATGAAAAAATGAATGGCGATAAATATTTAGAATTGCTTCAAATCGATGTTGGACCTGCCATTGACAATGTTGCAGGAGAAAATATTGTTTGGTTTCAGAAGGACGACTGTCCAGCACATTTTACAAACACAGTAACTTTATATTTGAATAAGGTTTTCCCAAATTGTTGGATTTGCCAACTCAATCACCGGCTTTGTCATCCAATGACTTCTTTCTGTGGGGCCATTTAAAAAATGAAATTTACTAAAGTAGGCACCCAAATGTGGATTCTCTAAAACAAAGAATTGCAGAGGAATGCAGGAATATTACAGCCCGGCAGCTATCAAATATGCGCCGTAATTTTTACGAAAGACTTGGGTTTTGCTTATCGAACAATGGAGATGTTTTTAAGCGTATGCTCTAGACTAGAATATGTATTTATTATGTCCAGTATAGTTTAATTTTGTTATAAATAAATTTTAGTTCTGATATTAAAATTAAATAAATAAACTGTTTACTGGCCTACTTAAATATAAATATTTTCTCCTGCAGGTCCAACGTCAAACGTTGACATTTTATCTGTCACAACGGCAAACGTTGATGTTTTGACAGATAAAACGTCAAACATTTTTTTTTGTTTCATTCCATGGCTATCAATATTTTCAACATAATTTTCGACATTTTCTTATTTAATTTCTGTCGTTACAAAGCACATAAAAGTAATTCTGTTTATTGATTTATATGCAGAATTTGATAAGCTACAATCACTCAGAATCAAAAACATCTACTCACCCCCTTAGATGAATCACACTTCTCCCCGACGAATACATTTGCCGGTGACGAGCACGGAATGAAATAGTCGTTTTGGACCTCTAGGCGGCCGCAGTAACCTGCTGCATGCACAGGATTCGCAACGAGCTCCTGCAAGAAAAAAGAAATTATTTTCATTATAGGTTAACAACCATGACATAACTCATTGGTACTAAGGAGACCAAAAACGCGGATTACTGTCTAAGTAGAAGATGACGGTTAAAAAAAAATCTTACTCACGTGGAATCTAATCCAGATATCCAATAACTCGCCCACTAGCCCTCATTCCCCAGCACTAAATTCGAAACAATGACCGCTACTATAAACAAACTATTCAGGGAGATTTATTTTAATTTTCTGTGTTGAACCGGACATAAATTATTTTAGGACAAAAATACTTGTAATAAAACACCACGTTACCGAGATCTGTAACGGCAGTAATAGGTATAAGGCGTGATTAACTAAAAAGATCGAGATGTGCAAGAATTTTATTACTTTAAACAAAAACAAATAACTTAAATTTCTTTTATTTTTTAATATTTATCTCTTTTATATTCTATTATACTATTTTATAATTTACGTACCAGACTTGAAAGATTTCCTTGTAGCACGGGAGACTACATTGGAGGCAGGCGTCTCCCCATGGAATACGAAAACACCTGAAATCAAAAATAATTTTATTTGTGGTTTACCTACATTATTTGAGCTTCGAGAAAATAAACACAAGAAGTTTGTTCCATTTTGGAGAAGACAGCTGTCTTCAAGATGAATTGGGAAATGGTAGAGGAAGAAGATGGTTGCCTTTCAAGACATTTTGAGATAAAATAAAACAAGTTCTATTTGATATTACTCACCTTCTTACCATCTTCTTAGGTGATGACAGTTCGGTAACCTGAGTTGGATAATGACGAACGGGAAGCATCGCTTCCTAGAAAACCACTTGAATCAAGGAGCCAGCTACCAGAGCTAGTTGACAAGGAGCCGGTCTCCGGGAGGCCTGACACGCAGAAACCGCCGTCTGTGCCCTACAAGGTGAAAGATTCACCATTTCATTTATTTTGAAGGCTTTCGAATGGCATCAGCACCTACCAATAAGAACACGGAATCACCTGTGGTTGCAAAAAAAAAACAGTAACAGACCATTGATTTAACTGCTCACCACTGCCACTAATTTACTAAAAATCATGTTCAAATATGATGTTAAAGTCGTTTATCTCAAATTTAATTGTTGAAATGTAATATTTCTATGTTATTGTATCCTCTATACGTGTTACGTACAAGCAATTTATGTAACAAAATGTTGATACATTTTCAAGTATCAAAAACTATATTTCCAGGTAAAATTTGTATCAACATCGTCAGAATAACATCTATACTTACGAAAGGCACTATATTTTATTATTATTTATTGATATTTTTATTCAAAAACTCTAATTTTCTAGCAGCAAAACTACATGTCATGTTCGTTACTTTTGGACTCGACACGCAGCGCATGCGCACAACGTGATTCTTCCAAGCAAACCAGTGCATCAAAATGTCCTGAAGTGTATTTTATGAATAAAAAATATTATTTATTAAAAATGTCATATATTTAATAACATTAATTCAAAATATGTTTTCTAAATTAGAGTTTATGAATTTCATCGGTAATTAAAATATTTAAATTCAGAAATAAGTATGTAAACATTCAATTTAAATAAAAGCTAGTAAATATGATTGAATTTTCAACATAGAAATAGGGAAACAATTCTTGAATATCATAGCTGTAAAATAAATAGGGGTTGTTTTATCGTAATCTATTGCTAGGTATAAATATGTCCATAACGACTCATTTAAATTAAATTTTCACTATTTTATTGATTGTTTATTGAAGAACATGTAATTGTTTATGCATATAAGAAGTTTCATAGACGAGAAATAAATAGGGGCGGATTTATCGAAATCTATTGCTAGGTATAAATATGTCCATAACGTCACATTTAACGTAATATTTAACTTTTTTGTTGATTTGTTATTGAAGTACATGTATTTGTTTATATGTGTACGAAATTTTATAGCTCAGAGTTGAACAGGGATGAAATAAATCAAATCTATTGCTGGAGACGGCACATGTCACACTAGTAACCAGAGAAGTAGCCCGGGAATACTTTAAAAAATACAATAAACTCTCAATAAATTATACCCTATTACATTATTAAATAATGCTACAAATATGTTTAAAACGTCAGTAATTCTTAAGTGGCCAAAAGAGTTTACTTTTCTATCGGGGACTAATATCCAGTTTTGATGCTAGAAATATAAATCTATTTTATAATGTACTGCAAATAAGAAATTGAATACAAAAGACTCATTTCTTATAAAATAAGCAAAGAAAGTTATTCCTGCCGAAATACAAAAAATAAATACATTTTTACACTCATTTTATATTGTTTATTCATGAATAATGTCCACATAATATAAATGGCAATCAGAAAATAGTTTTCTCAACTAATATATGCTAATACTTGGAAGACAATAATATTTTGTGTTTTGGAAGACGTATTTTATATTTTAATAACAATTAAACATTTATTGCTAATTGGTAACTTAATAAAATAATCTTAAAAATAAATGCTCGTATAAAATGTTCTCATGAACTTAAAGTTTCAACAAATTGTAAATAACGAATGCTTTTATCAATAAAATAAATGCAATAATGCAATACAATGTTTACTTGTTGAGCTTTTTCAATACTTCTCTGAAATTATCTAAAAAGATATCGCAATGATGTTCTGTGAAAACTAGAGAAGGCCTGAAACGAATGGTAAAGTCGCCGCATCCGCCACCCTGAATCCCTAAAAATGACACAGTTATATAATTAAAAATAAATGTAGTAAAACAATGAATTATTTTATTTCATGTTCATAAAATTAAATAATCTGTTTTGTTTATTTATAAATTTTACCTCTAAAAATAAATAAATAAATAAAATGAAAGCAAATCTGTTTCATTTCTTATTTCAATATATTCCTGAACTCTGCTAAAAATATATCTACATGACTATCTTGAAATATAAGAGCAGTTCTAAAACGTATGCCGACCGAACCACATAAAGTAATTTACTTAAAAAAATGTACCTTTTTGTTTAAGCCCACTAATAATAGCATCTCTGGTAGTTTGACTGGTGACAGACACTGCACAGAATGTCCCTTTTCCTCGAGTAGAATGCAAAATACCCGGAAATTCTGTTTGCAATTGAAACAGACCTCCTTTCAATTTCTTTCCAGTTTTCTGCACATTGGCAAGAAGATTGTCTCTTTTAATGACTTCAAAGACGCGTTCCAAGATTAACAGTTTGCCTGGATCGCCCATCCAGGTATTGAAGACTCTGTATGGATGTTGTGGTCTAAAAAAGAATTATTGTTAATGGGGTAGGTGGCTCAGTGGTGGATCTTGAGAACCCTGGTTTGATCTCCACAGCCGACAAACAATTTTCACCAATTTAAATCTACCCTTGTGGCTTCCCCTCTACTAATATCTTTGGGGACCGTGATCTGCTTAGGCAGAGTGCCACACCCAGTAATAGGTAAAAGGCGTGATAATATATTTATTTATTTTATATTTGAATGAGAGAATGTAAGTTACTTTAATTCAGGAGTGTGGAAGTATCCCCCAAGTTGGAACTTCTTGCTGAAGGTGACCGCATCGGGAGGACTTGGTAAGTTAAAGTATTCGTGACACCATATTTTGCCAGTACCACCGCCTCCAGTTTGCACTTCATCCATTAATAAATATGCATTGTGTTTCTTTACAATTTTTTGCAAATCTTGGAAGAATTCATTCGATGCTTCATTATCGCCACCTACAAATTATTTTCGTATATTTATAAAAGCTGTTAAAACTTCAGACACGATTAAAAACAAACCTTCAGATTGGATGGGTTCAACAATGACACCAGCAACAGGATTTCCTTTCTTATTCCATGTATCAAACAATTCCTCAACCATAGCTAAACACCTTTTATCTTCAGCATCATTCTCTCTTTTATTTTCTTCTAATGGGTACTTATACATCGGGAAGTCAGCCACTGGCCAATCAAATGCTGGAATGTCTAGCTTGTGAATATCTTTAGAATGTGTTACAGAAAGCGATCCTAAAGTTCTTCCATGGAAAGCACCCTTAAAAGCCAAGATGGAGAGATGTGGCGATCCTGGAGGCTGGTTAATCATGCAGGATTCGCGTTCCTCGGCAGTGAAGTCAATTGTTTCACCACGTACTGCCCTGCGGTATGCTATGAAGATATTTTTGAAGGCGTTTTCGTTGGAGCAAGATCCGCACATCATTGCCGTTATCATAGAGAGACCTTTTGGCGCATTCTTAGGAAAGAAATTATTATAAATATATTGATTAATATATACATATTTTTATACTTACTGCAATGAGCACGTTCCTCAATTTATCAGGCCAATCTGCACCAGGAAATACACCAAGTGCTGGTCGATTAACTAAAGATTTCTATAATAATTACAATTAATAAATTATTAAATATCGTGTCGACTAACTTTATTCCACATTACAATTACAATACTTTCACTTCATCTACATTCATAAAACCATTTATTCCTCTAGTTCTTACCAAGTTATGGGGATTATCAAAGACTTTAAGAATATCTGGGTGATTGTAGCCAAGCGGCATTGAAGAAATTTGAGTAAAGACATCAAGAAGTACATTGCCATCAACATCTACCAGATAGTTTCCTATAGATTTATCGTAATCGGCAAAGATTTGTACTGTTCCGGCTTGCTGAAAATATTATATAAATTATAAATTCTATCCTATCATTAACTGTTTTCAAGATATGAATGCAAATTCGAAAGAAAATTGGGGAGAAAAGTTATTTCTTTATCATTTGCACACTAAAAAAATATTTACAAATTGCATATAGATTATTTCCAAAAAAATGTAATTGATCAATATTTTATAGTTGATATCATAAAGATAATATAGATAGCTAATAATATTTGCATTTCACAAAATAAATAATCTTCATTAGCAAATATTTATCAGTATCACATATTTGTACTGTATTTAAATCATAGCATAGAGTCTGTTATGTAGTGTACGATAAACTATTGCATTTAATTCAAATATAAAAGGGTGTTTATCCAATTGACTTTCAATTGGACTAAATTATAATAAATGGACATACTTGTAACAAGTCTAATTCTTGAATCAATTGTTTCGTTTTAGGACCTGGGACAGCTGTTTTTAAACTTGGACCTTTTGGTTCATTTGGGACGTAGGATGATCGATATCTTTGTATAATTCCACCTAAAAGAAAAGTCTCTTTAAATTATAGCTATTATTATATTGTTTAGGCGACAAAGTATAATATATTCTAAACGTACTGTTAAAATTAAAATATAATTAAACATAAACTTGACAAATATATAAATAAACAACGCATATTTAACTTCTTGATTAAAAGAAGTCTGAATTGTACTTGAAGAAAATCAGTAATAAAGATAGGTATCTTGTTGTTACTAGGTATAATATGCAAATGCATTATTTTTTGCTAAAAACTATGTTATCTGAGTTACAAGGACTTTATTAGAATTGTAGCCTTGACTTTGATATTTTTCACACGTTTTTTATTCCGAAAATAGATCAAGAAAATTTAGAACTTAATAAATTATACACGTGCCTTAACTGTTAGCAATATTTAATTGTTGCAATAATTGATTTTCGCTCTATATAGTTCTGCAAAAGTAATAAATAAAATGTATTACATACTTTCAAGTTTATGTAAATAATTTGTAATATTTATTTATAGCAACATACAGTTAGAAACAAATATTAATTCTTTGAACAGGTTTATTTTTTAAATAATAAAGTTACTTACCATAATTCAAAATATTTTGATTTACTCGAGCACTTGTAATAAATCTTTCAGCAGTTTTAGAAAACATTGTAAACTTGAAATAATCAAATTCAACGACTCAATTTATAAATTAACGTTTTTAATTGATGAATAACTCAACAAAATCAAGAACCGCCGACTTATATTTCTTATCCTGCTGTCAGTTGACTTGCAGGAAGCAGGATTGAGCTCCAACTTACTCTGCTGTACGCCTGCTACTGCCAGCTTCGTGATATCGACCAGCAAGAACAAGATGTTTTCTAAGCTTTTCTAGCGCAAGCGTGTTTAAACAACATAATCGATCTAATCATTTTGATTTTGTCGATAATTGATAGAATAAATATGAAATATTTCGCTAGAGATAGACAAAATATTTATAGATTCAAACATGCTATTTTTAAAGTTGGAATTGTGCCACATAATTTAATTCTTCAAGACTGAGAATTTTGGATAACAGTTCTGTACTTGCAGATCTTGACAGATGATTTATTTGGATTGTGGTTATCAATTGTTATAGCATTATAAGATTTTAAAACCAAATAAATATCTAAATGCGCTTATATGACCCGCCGCTGTAACTCAGCCTAGATTACCATAATTAAAAATTCCAACTTACAAAATAATTGTATTTTTAATTATTCCAGTAACTTCTCTTTCCGTTTATTATAAATTTTGATGGATTAATGGACCATAAAGTGAAATATATTGATCTTATTGATTTTTGGAATATAATTAACTCAAAATTTTGTTTTATTTTGAAAATAATTTAGGAACGTTTAACAGCGGAATAATAAGTTAATCAACAGATAGTTGTGTGAATAAGTGTTTTTAATGAAACAAAATTGACTGAATTGAATCGGAAGAAAATATGTAACTTATAAAATACGTTATATATTCAATATAAGAGCACACATTAATGATATAAATACATGTAATGGCACAACTATTCTATAGTATTCTTTAAGTTTCACTACATTTTGAACTTCGGTAAAAATTTTATTACAATTTAAAACAATGCTCTTCTAAATAATTCTGCTGATTTATTTCTAATCTTAACGCTTATAACAAAAACATATCCTAGTTCTTCACAGAGAAAAATAATGTTATGCTTTGTACATTATCATAAATATAAAATCAAGTCCTTTCTGTACATAATCACTGGATACAATAATTTTTGTCGCAATTAAACTCAATAATTAACAAATTAAATTGAATCTATACATTTATTGCAACATTTTTAATTTTTTGAGTCATGAACGAAATATTTTGAACTTAACAAAATATACAAAACGACTACTACAATGAAAATGCAGTGTGAAATTTGATTCGTTAGTGAATTATCTAAATATATACAAAACTATATAACTCTCTCTTTTTCTGATCATTTTAATTTATTGTTTCATCAAAAATAAATTAATACTAATTTATTTACAACCCGAAAACATTCCAAAAAAAAAAAAAATTCAAACTAAAGATATAAAAAAAATTATAATAATGTTAAAGTTGGATACTTTATTAACTGAATTAATTTCAGTTGAGCATTTCGATAAAACAAATTAATTAAAATGAAAAGCACAAACTCCTTCATTTCGAGAATACCTTAAAATTATTTCGTTTTTTTTTTCTGGCTTTATTTCACTTAATTCTCAGAAATAAAATTAGAAAAATTGTTTTTGAATTCTGTCTCATTTTATTTAAAAATTATTACATGAAAAATGAGGAAAATGTTTAAATAATCTTGACGGCTGGAAAATTTGAAAAGAATGTCAGTCTTACACTTCACTGTTGTCTAGCTGCAAACCGACTAACTTTACGAGATCACCACTCATTTAATTAAATAACATTTTATTAAACTGTTGAATTAATGTTAATATGTCACTAAATTAACGTCTTACAGGTTATATTTGTCATGTTTTACATTTTTATCTTATCTATGAAAGATCAGATGATCATTTGTTGGTTTCGAATAATTTCTCTCTCAAGAACTTTATTTTATTTACAAAATATGCTTCTAACGACTCGGCGCATTTGAAGAATGGCGACTCTTTTGGATTGTAGTAACGACAATTGTCGAAGATTTTTGTCATGTCGCCTATAAAGTCACTGAGTTTGTTGTACACTCTTTCATTTATTCGGTGCTCGATTGTCTGCAGATCTGCAACAATCACAAGAAAAATAAATGAATACAGCAAAAGACTAAACATAAATAAATATATTTACCCATGGGTTCCTTGATGACTTTATAATAATCAGGAGCTTCGGTTGGATCAACAGGTTCCATGAACGGCCAAGCACTTTTATGGCTCTAAAATCAAATCAAAATTAATACAATTCTTCTATGTATTTCCTGAAATGATGACTGACTTGTATCTGTTTAATTAGTTTTTTCAGCCCCTCAAAGTCTCGAGTGGCTAGGTCTTTCATGTTTGCGAAATTCACGGAAGAATTACGTTGACAATTCGGACAAATATACTCATCGATATTGTCCGCTTCGGATTGCAGAATGCCAACGCATCTACCGTGGAACCAATCTTGGCAGCGGTCACAGCAGATGTAGAATCTATGAAGAGAAAATAAAAACGTCAATTTCCATCGATACAAATTCTTCATCAAGACTTACTGAGATTCATCGTAAGGTTGTCGACAAAGACAATAGAGCTCCTGAGTATCCCTAGCATGTCTGCATTCCGTGCAAACAAACTCCGAAAGCCCTTTGCTCATCTCCTCCGTGATTCCAACACAATCTCCATGGAACCAATTGTTGCACAAATCACATCCAACATAGAATTTCGTCTCGTCGTACGGGGTTCGACATAAGCAGTAAAGTTTTTCTTTTTTTATGCTATTTCGATTCGCGCTTGAAGGAGAGCTTGCTTGGGTTGCCATTTTTTGTTGTTTCTTCGGACGACCAGTATTTTTGCTCGATTGCTGGATTATGGTTGTAGTTGCAGTTGGAACTGATTTCCGTTTTCCACTTCCAGTACGTACTTCGTCTTGTTTGGTGCGTTCTGCCCGGGTTCGAGTCGCTAATTCATTCGACACTTCTTTCTGCAAATTTAATCAAAGAATTAATATTCGGAAAGTTATAAATATATCATCACGCCTTGTAACAATTAAATAATAGAATAAATTATTGGATTGTAAGCTTGAAACTTAATTGTAGACATTTTGAGCCGAATACAATACAATGCAATAATTTCCTCTATAAAATATAAATTAATTACACATATTTGTAACGAAATGTTACGGGGGCACGAAAAAGTTGCACGTCTACCAAAACGATATTTTCTTGATCGAGCCATTACAAATTTTGAATTGTTTATTATCATTGAGAACAAGAACAACAAAATTCGCGAGAGTTAAGTTGATTTTCGCACAATAATTAACACAAGTGAAACACAAACTACAACAAAAAACTGTTCTACCCAGAATGCATAGTAACAAGTTGTAAAAAGACAAATGAAAATAACTTGACGGACCCCCCTCCGCAAAATATTTTCATCTCTTTTTAGTTCTACAATATTCTACATATAAAACTCTTCTGTTTCATTTCAACACGCGCATCTGTTTAGACACGACAATCGCTGTAAATTTTCATTGTTGTAATCAATTTTTTTGATTGTTATAATACAAAACATGATTATTCGATTATTGAAATATAAAATAAATAAAATAAAGTTCAGTTTAATATTTTTATTTTCAAATAAAATAAGAAATAATTTGTACACAATAAGAAGTAATAAATAGTATAATTTTTGACTCACCTGTATCTCAATTTGAAGTTCTTTTTCCAAGAGTGCCCGTTTTTTCAAAATATCTTTCTTTAATAACTCTTTTTGTCTAAAAAGAGCAACTTGTAATTTTGATCTCTGCGCCATTTTCTTTTTTTCTTCCAAATTTTCATTTCTAGGTTTGATTGGTCTTAATTTAGGGGACATTTTTTCTTCGGGAATTTCAGGACTGAAACAGAAAATGAGCAACTTTTCTTTTTGATGTTTGTTTAGAGCTTACCTGCTTTCTTCACTTTTCATTTCAGTCTTTACTAGTTTTCTTTTCGGTGTTTCAGTCTGCCATTCATCATCTTTTGATGTGGAAACAGATCTTTTCGTAACGTTTGAGTAAACGCGATTTGCTGCAGTTGTTGTTCGACTTATTCTTGGAGCAAGTTCTCTCGTTGGTGTTTCACTTTGCGTTACGACTGGTTCTGCTTTCATTTGCTTTTCTTGGTATCTTTGAAGCTGAAGAAGCTTTTCTTCTATTTCCGGATTGAGATTTTCTTGTTTTAGGGCATTTTTAATTGCTGTAAAGTTAAAATAAATGTGTGAAAATGTATGTCATTAGATATTTTTGGATATTTTGTAGTACTTTGCTGGATGTAGTCGGGTGTTATAACGAATTTATTTCCTTGTTTTTGTTCTCCGGGAGGATTTTGTTGTGTTGCTTCTGGATCTTGTTTAATTGTTGTTTGTTGTCCGTTTACGATTACTTGACGTGTTTGGTTTAATACAGAATCACCAGAAACCTATAATTATTATAATTATAATTTAATTCTGTACTTATTCATTTTTGCAAGCTTAGGTAATCACAAAATGACTTGAAAAAAGCGTGTTATTTTTTTAGTGGATGGGTTAATGATATGAAAAAGCGGGTATGATTAAAATAATTTATTAAAAAATCAAATAAATAGTTAGTATGACAATAAGTACAGGATTAAATAATTAAATGATATATAAAACATTACTAAAAATAATTCACGGTACCTATTGCAAAATAATTAGACCACAAAAGTGCAACATAATATTAGGAAAAACGTGTAAATAATAATGAGTAAATATGTTAATTATTTTAAACCGTAAACAATTTTGGACAAAATTTTGTCAAGTTAAATAATTATAATTTCCTAACAACATTTTTAATACAAAATTAACTTGATTAACAAATAATTATATCGCTTTTAAGATTCCATTTGTTATTTCTGAGATTCATAATTTTTGGTATTTCCGAGTCTTTATGGAATCTTAAAACGAATCTATAAAATCTCTAAAAAAAATTAAGTTTCTTTCTGTTAAAATCTTTTCCAAAGTGGGTACAATATTAAATCACTCTTTCAACATACAAAATATGTCTTCTAAAATACCTGAGTTGCATTTGCAGGCTGCACAACGACCTTCGTCTTGGCCTGCGGAGCAACAGGAGTTGAACCAGAGACCGTTCGGGTTTGAGTCTGTTGCACTGGGGCCAATGGAGGCGGTTGGGAGTTTGTTGTTTGAGGACTATCTGAACTGGGATTTGTGTCAGCAGCAGTAGCTGGGGACGGCTGAACTGCTAGGTAGATTTTTGTTGGACCTAGCACCCCTTGTTTGCCTGTAGATGCTTGGGCTGAGAAAGACATTTTATTTCAGTTGTTACTATAGCTAGAGATAATTAGAAAAAGTCACCAACCTTTCAGCAACTGTTGTTTAACTTGTTGTTGAATCGCATTGAGCTGTTGTTGGGTAAAATCCGTTCCTTGCAAGCCTTGCAAAACAATTCTAGGTCCTTGTGTTGTCTGGATCACTTGAGCGGTTACACATTTAATAACCGTTCCAGGCGGCTGACCTGTCAACAGTGACTGCTCAACCGCGGGATCAAGTCCTGCTGCGGTTTGCGCAGGAGGTTGTGGTTGAGCTTGAACCTGGGGAGCTGGTTGAGGGGACGGTTGAGCCGGGGGTTCAGCAGTCGTTGTAGTTACTTCTGGTTGAGGCTGAATTGCTTGTTGAGTCTGAATGGTTTGTTGTTGCTGTTGTTGAACCAAAACCTAAATTATTGGGATTTAAACCATGTTTACAACTTTCAAGACTTTTTTTCTTACTTGTTTTAAAGGACTGGTTATGACGTTGCTGGTGGCTAAGCCTGGGGTTCCTAAAGTACTGGGGGTTAACTGTGCAACAACTTGGGCCTGGTTGTTGCCAGTTGGTCTAATTAAGACTTGTTGGCCACCGATTGTGGCCACTTGAACTTTCCCTTGAACGATTTGTTGAGCTAAGTTTGGATTACTGACCACTATTTGGGATGTGTTCAGAATTTGACCGGTTGCTGTCACCATCTTCAAGAAAGACATTCAGAATTTAAGAACAATTCAAGAAATAAACTGGTGAAAATATATCCAACATTTTTCGAGGCTCGCCACAGGATCTCAGAACGAATTAACTAAGATATCCGCCCAAAGCAAACAAGAAGTGTTATGTAACCGAGATCCTAATGGTAGGAACAATAGAGCTTGTAGGAAAGGATTGACGAATATGATTGAAGCCAGGATAATGTGACTGGATAATAATAAAAACGTAAGAGCAATCATCACATACTTTTCCTACCTGAGCAGGCGTGCTGATAACTTGGTTGCCCCCAACGACAATCTGTTGACCTGCAGCTGCAGTGAACATTTGTCCGCCAGAGACGACGACGGTACCTGGTGCGGCGACCTTTTGCACAACCGGCGACCCTACAACCTGTTGACGGATCATGACTGTGTTAGCGGCGGGCGCAGGCGTTGTATGAGGAGTTGTGGGTGCTCTGGGCTGTGCCTACACCAGATATAAAGTCAACCACGACAAGAAACTCAAGTGAAGAAGAAAAATGCCGGAGGAGAATTTTATTTATCACAAACAGTATAAATGTGTATCTGAAAATTAAATCTCTTCTTACCGTGGTCTTAGATGGCGTAGTGACCCCCTTCGCAGCATTTTTAGTGGGTGAAGTTGTCTTCTGCGGGCTTCCAACCACCGGTGTAGTCTGTTGTTGTACTTGGTTCGTGCTGAGCACGTGAAGTTTTCCATCCGGCATCTGCACGAGTTGCTGTCCGGGCATCAAACCGCGAACTTGAATCTTCCCATCAGGGCCCCGGAGAATTTGTACCCTTTGTGGTGCGTCACTTGGTTTGGGAGCTGGAGATGTAACACCTAAAGAAATGGATGGTAAGGAAATAAAATATAATTTTTAAATTAGAAAATTCCTACCTGTAGTTTGGGGTGAGCCCTGCTGCAGTTGAATAGTCTGCAGCGTCTGCCCAGTGGGTGTCTGCAGCTTAATCAAGCTTTGTTGAGGGGTACCAGGTGTAGATCCCGTTTTGGGTAATATACTCGTAGGTCCAGTGATCATTCTGGTCGTGCCATCAGCACCTTTCGTCATGAAAATGCGTCTTGTGCCAATGAAAGTTTTATTCGGTGTTCCGTTATTTGAATTTGCGGTCAAAAGTGAAGTTAAAGTTGATTTGGCATTGGATGCAATATTTGAAGATGGAATCACGACTTTGTTGACTATTTTGACTGTTCCGTCTGGCTGGGTTACTGAAATATTCAGTTTGATTTGTAATTTTACGACATAAAATGACTTTTGGGCTTGAAAGAAAAGTAGGAAAGGAAGTTGTTTGAAAGCTAAAATGCAAGGGGCTCACCTTTCGGTTTAATTGGTGTGTTTCCTGGTTTTGCTAATGGGCAATAAACATAGCATTAAATCGTAACCAGGTTAAAAAAAAACCGAAAAGTATTTATTCTCAATTATTTTAAACATAAAACACACATTAAAAATTATAAATAATAATTGTGACCAACCTTGCGTGGCATTGGTGACCATCTTCACAACGCCTTGGCCCTTCATTTCCAGAGCGCGTTTTTGTTGATGCGCTGCTCTTTGTAGCCGCAACTGTTGCTCCATTTTCTCTTTGATTTCTTCGGGAGTGGCTTTGCCCCCGATACTAAGCTTGCCGGGCGCGGGCTCCACGTCGAGGGCCCGCGCGGGCGGCAAGTTGCCTGTACGGCTCCTAGTGATAACTTGGGCATTAGCCTTCTCTACCCTGTGCCAAAGCGGGGGGTTAGTGGCTCATGCGACGTGTGAGTACGACACAAACAAGATTGTGTGACGGTTGGGTGCCTCTTTAGTTTTACATTATTTTTCATTGAAAAGTTTACAAGAAAAAGACATCCCAACAACACACAATAAATAAATACATTTTAGTGCATAAAACAACAATAGAATCAGCAACAAATAATGTGAGGTATTTCCAAAAGATTTGATTTTTCGCAAACATTTTTAATAAAAGATATAGAATATTTCAAGTTTTATTATCTAAATTAATTTAGACAGCTTAATTATATTGTAATAAAATGCAAACATAAAATATTATCAATAATATGGTTCGTAATTCTTTAAAATTGTTTAATTTTTAATTTCTTTACTAATTAAAGTTAAAAAGCAAGTATTTAAAATCATATAAAGGTCTTGAAACAAAATGAAAATTTGCAACGACCGGTATATATTTTAATTTAAATTTAGACCAGTTGGTATCACTAGAAAAATGATTAAATTACCATGGACACAACAGTAACCTTGAGAATTTAACTGCGCAGCTCTTAAAAATAACTATATTCTATCACTTGACAATATTTTTCGTAGGAAAACACAAGATAATTACCATTGAAATAACGAAAAGGTTACAAAAAATACGTGAAATGTACTTTAAAAACTAATAAAAGTTATAGTTTTATTCGTGTAATAGCGAAAAAAAGCAGCACAAATTAAAGGTTTGCATTATTTACTATTTTCTAGCAAAGTGCATATTAGAAGTTGTTTATATTTATAAATTTTCCCCTAAAAATTGTCAAAATTACCAGCAAAACTGATAGCACTGCTTTAATTTTAATTTCACCATTTTACAAAACAAATGTTGCCAATTGATACAATAAAAAATATTAATAAGACGACCACAAAAGCGAACCCAATATAAATCAATAAATTTGTTTTTTATTTTCCACAAATTAAAAATGTAAAACAAACCATGCTCGATTAGTGAAGAAATTTTAGTCCAGGCATAAAAAAATAAAATAAAACGAATACGTACTTTTCTCCATATTGTTTGATTTCCCAAAGATCTAATTTTTCCTCATCGACCCACTCCTCAGTTAATTGGGGTTCTGTACTTTGAGGTGATTCGGGACGTTTCCTTTTCCGTAATCCACTTCGAATTGAAGTCACTTCTGGGAAGGAAAACACAAAAAGACAACGTAAACATAATTATCATCCGAGAGAACAATCAGAAATAATGAAGAATTTTGTTTTCTTACCTCTAACAGTCTTGGGAAGTTCCAAAGGAATAACAACCTTTCTTCGTAAATATTGTGTCCTTTCCAAAAATCTCCCCAAATGCCTGTGCTTCAGCATCTCCATCGTAATAATATCCGTATCCGTTGTAATCTGATGTTTCCCATCCGTGGTCATTGGTTTACTCTGCATGTCATCCCACCTCAAACAACTCCATAGGATCCGCATTTGCAGAGCAGCCGCAGCTAAAGATTTTAAGTTAACCGTTCGATAAAGCCAGCAGGTTTTAAACAACGGACGTGAACATGGATATGGCCAAACGGACGTGTTTTGTTTAGCGAGATTGTGAAACCCGGAAATGGTTAAACGGCCAGCGTGACGTGCGAGTTTCCTCATTTCGTGTTGGGGGAGAATCATGATGGATCGAACCCCTTTTCGGGTTTGGAATGTTGAACAAAGTGGATATTTCACTGGTACACGTTTCTTTTTGCGATCGGTTAGAGTTACTTGTACTTTTTTTAAATAAATCTTTCCCTCGGAAGAAACTGTTGAATAAACTCTTGCTGAACCGTCTTCAGCATGTTCGGTTTTAATTATTCGTTCTTCTCTTTTCACGGTTTTTAAACAAAAGCGTCGGTTTTGTTGGGAGGTATAAACTGCAGATGATTTTGCGTTTAGTGTTTGGATAGTTTTCCCTGAACCATTTATGGTTGTACTTGTATCGGTTGTTTTGCTACTACTAGTTGTTGAGGTATTTTCAACCACTCCATCAATAATTTTTGTTGTTGTTGTGGTGGTAGTAGTGGTTGTAACCATCGAAGTGGTTTGTTCTTCGATTTTTTGTTTTTTATTTGGAGGAGAATCAGTTGATAGTCTATTATTTACACCGATAACATCAATCTCTTCTTTTATTTCCTCTTTAGGCTCAATTACCTCGTTTTTAATTTCCTCTTTTTTTATTTCCCCCTCAGTTTTCGGTTTTTTCGGAATGAAAACATTTTTCAAATCATCGTCGCATTTTGTGGCAGTTGAAATTGCAGATTCTAGATTTTTTTGGATTGTATCTGTAGATAAATGAGTGTGAATTGGAATTTTGGGCGCGGTTAACTTTTGCTCTAAAATCGATGGCTTTTTAATTGGAGTTAAACCAGTAACATTCGGTAATTTGATTGAGTTGGAATTGTTGTTAAATTGTAAATTAGCCTTTCGGAGAAGAAGAAATAATTCTTTTCGAACCCGCGCTCGTTGCATACACAAAGGAGAATAGCAATTACAATTTTGGGAAGTTATTGTTCCCGGGTTGGAGTTCGGGCCACTTGAGTTGCAGTTTTTCGAGTAACATGTGTAATCTTTGCCCAGTTTCGTGATTGAGTTGTACTGAAGTTTCATCGTTTGAATTTTCTTGGCGATTGCGTTTATCGCTTCACGATTTACAACTGTATTTTGAGTTGTAGTTGGGAGACACAATTTTCCGCTAATCATATTCGTTAATTGTTTTTCCAACGTAATATTATCCGAATCTATTTCTTCATCGTTCTCAACTTCCACATTACTATCTTCCTCTTCTTTTGAAGCCTCTTCAATTTTTGCTGCCGACTAAAAAATAACAAATTTAGCGCATATTTATCATGAGAAATAATAATTGAACCTGACTGAAACCAGGCCTAAATTGCCATTATTCGCAGTGAAGGCTCAACTTTAGTCAAGATTAAAGTCGTAAAAATACTAACATCAACCTTGTTTACCTGTTGACTAATTTTCCGTTCTTCGAGAATTTTTAAATGAGTTCTACGAGTTAAAAAATCGTCTAATCGAGATTTTTTAGCGATTTTTGGGTAAAGTAATCTTCCTGGAGTTGTTAAGGCCTTTGTTACGTCGATTTCTTCAAACTCTGTGATTGGTGGAACGACTTTCAAGTGTTTTAAACCTGCGGGAACTAAAATATAAAATTAGTAGAGGATATTAGTTTGATGGAATAATTATTCTTACTGTCATCTCTGGTGTTTGAGTTTTCAATGTCTGCTTTTTCTTTTTCTTCTGTATTTTCACTGTTAATAAATTTTTTCTTTAAATAATTGAAGGTATTAGGATCTAAAGCCAACATTTTCATTCCTCCAGTGTCTTGAATTTGAACCATAATTTTTTGAGCTCCAGCCAATAAACCAAATTCAGAAAACTTTTGTGTTTTAATTTTTCTAGCTGAAGATAACCACAACCATCCTCCTTGTCCATGAATTCGATATTCTTCCCCTTTTTGTTTCCAGACTTGATGCTTCAGCCCTAAAGTATATTTCACATGATTGAAGCATCTGTTTCTTTCTTCTTCCTCTTCTTTTTCCTTTTTCTCGCGTTTTTCTTGCTTCTTGCGTTCTTCTCGTTCGTTGGCAGTGACTCGAAAGAGCTTAATATGTCCGAGTTGGTCGTGCCAAACACTGGCAAAGACCACGGGCTTGATACAAGCTTGAAGAACGATTAAAGCTCTTGCAAAGTCTTTAGGATTGACGCAAGCTCCAACGGCCGTCAGCCAAGGTTTTCGAAGCAAATGCCAATTTGGATGCATAAAGGAAGCTTGAATTGAGCTTTCAAGCTGAAGCATAGTTTGCCTAAGCGTGTTGATGAGGAGAGCTTTCGACCCGTTTAAAGCACCGATCCATTTAAATTCGGAAGCTGGTGTAAGGGAGAACTTGTGTGAGAGATAACGTTTTTTATCTCGTTCTTCGTTACGTTGCGGTTTGTTTAAAGCAATCACATTTGCCGTGTACTGGTTCACGTAATTTTTATACTGATTATCCATACCTAATTTAAATAAATAAGTCCCACTTGCTATTTGACTGGTTTTTAATCTTGTCATTCTAGGACTTTCAGCTCCATCAGATTTTTCAATTCGATCTACTTCTTCTTTAGATAAAATTGCACAAGTTTTTCGTTTTAATTCTTCCATATTAAACGTTCTAGGTGTTAATGAACCAGTTTTTGATCTTGTTACTATGTTTTTACCGTTAATTTTCTTTTCTTTTCCGTCACAATCGTATTCGATTTCCATTTCTTCTTCTAGTAAATCAGATTCGCTGACGGTTTTTGTGGTTACGGTTGTTGTTGTTGTGGTTACTTCTGTTGTGGTTGTAACTGTTTCAACAGTGCTCATAGGTTCAGGTTCTGTTGATGGGAGATCTGAAGAATCTTCATGCATTTTTGCAACCATATCTTCGGCATTTTGTCGCTCCTTTTCTCTTTTTGCTTCTTCTTCTTTCATTTCACGATCTTTTCTCGCTTTTACAATCGCAGCTATACAAATAAATATTTATTGCTTATATTAAATAATCTAATTAATTAAAATAACTTACAGTTTTCCGCATCTAGGAAAGTTTTCTTGTTTCCTTTAGCCTGATTGGTAATCTTTTCTGTCAACTCCATTTGTCGAATAATTTCATCTTTATAATCGCAGATTTCTCGGTATAATGCAGCTTCCATATCCTCCTTGTCCAAACTTTCCAATAGTTCTTCCAGTTGTACGATTGTAGAATAATACCAGATTTCTCCATCATCATGTTCACTATATAAAAAAATCAATTTCAATTTATTGATTTCACTTAAAACTGTGTTATAATAAATTATTTTTGATGAGAACTCACACAAAAAGTCTCCTCGCAAGAAACCAATATTTTCTTCCATGTCGATCACAACCAAGGTGTTCTTGTCGACAGAGAATTCCTTGTTTCTCGACATCGATGACACAGTCAACGACGCCGGACACTTTATGCGACCTACAGATGCCACATTGCCAGTCTTCCTCGGGTACGTCTTCCAGCGGTGGTTCCACGCATTCCAAATGAAATACTGCTGGACATGTTTCGCAGCAGAGGAGATCACCGAGCTTATGACATACTCGACAGTGATCGTCATAGTGCATGGGTACTAAAAGCAAATTTTCATACAGAAAATTGTTAAATATCTTGCATAACTGTACAAAAAAAGAAAATATATATGTAAAATTATAACAGAAATATTTAAATATATATATTTTGTTATTTTATATGTATTTTGTAGAAATCTAAAGGTTTAGAGATATTTTGAAAGCATATACGATACATATATTAAGACAGACAGCTAAAAGATAAAACTTTATTTTGTCAGAAAAGTAATTGCTATTTTTAATGTATTTATTTATCAAACAAATACTATAATATTGCATTGAAACAATCATTCAAATTAGGAAAATTATATGAACTGTCATTTTTGCATTGTTTGCTAGGTGAATAAGTTTGTTGGGAAATTGAAATATATAATTTTACGGTATATTAATGTACATAATAGTACGCGCTAATTTATTTAAATAGTCTTTTATTCCTGTACTTCATTTATTTTGTATTATAAACATCTGAGTGACAAATGATAATCATTTGTTTTTACACAAGTGTATTGTTTTGTGCTAGATGAAGTATTTCAATAAATGAATATTGTTGCATCATATGTAATGTAATTGTTGTAATGTTTACAATATTTTTACCTTCACTTAATAAGTCTTCTCGTACAGGGTTAGTAATCAAAAACTGATCAGTTAAAAATTGTAAAACTTTGAGCCTGTCATCAACACCAGTGAAGGGATAGTCCGAACTACTGAGAATGCTAAGAACGTTGCTGTCAAACGAATAATCACTTTCAACGTAAGATCTTAACACATCTGGCCAAGTCATGTAGTCTATTAAGAATAATGATACGTTTACGCTGTCCTTCTGGTCCAAAGGCCCAAAATGTGTCTGTTGAGAGTCTTCTTCGCGAAGTAACGCCTTCAATAACATAATGTGTATCTCTGCAAACAAGCTGGTTTGGTCTTCACACATGAGTGCTGCGCAAAAATCTTCAATACGAAATGGTGATAACCGAACCAAGTTGCGAAAATGTCTTAACACTTCATACACACTTATCACTGACATAATAAGATCTTTCGGCACTAAAAGATCCTCGGACGATCGCGGTAATTCGAGACATGGCAGTTCTCGATTTTGTAACCACAAGGGTTCAGGACTAGGTGCTCTGTTAGCGTTACTACCTGGTTTTCTTGGTGTGCCACTCAACGTACTATAACTGCTTAATGAAAAGTCACTATCACTGGAAGGATCTTCACCAACAGATCTTTCACTTTCGCTTTCGCTAAGTGCCAACTCGTCCTCAGGTTCGCTTTTGTTGTCACTAGAATCGTCGCCAAAGTCTGAGCCATAATGGTACTCGGAATCGTGGTATTCGACGGCACTAGGATTGTAGCCCCGTCTTTGATATGCAGATCCAGATAAACCGCCTCTTCGTCCTGATCGGTGTCCGTCTCGGCCGCGTATTCGGGTGCTGCTGCGTCTGCTAGCATCACTCCCGTGGGGCGATGATGCTCTGGACGCATTTGGAGTACTTAACTGAGAATCTGTACCTTTATTTAAATTTAAAAGGTATTTAGGTTTTTTTAACAGATGATATTGGAACTTTTTGGGTCTATCTCCTACAGATACTTTCGGAGGCCTACCCCTCTTTTTCTGTCCTCTTGCCGACATCTTTACTTGTCAATCACAACTACACGTGGTGTCTATGAAAACAATCTTGTATACAAATACGAATGACACAACAGCTTTAAAAACGATTCCATGTTCGCTTCCGATCTTTGCGCCATTCGAAAGCTATAGTCACGTGACAAATAGCCATATACTCATTTTAAACATAAATATTGTACGCATGTAAAATAAAACAGCTTATAGACTCACTAAAATTCGATATATAATCGAGGGATTATCGATAAATTACACTATAAAGACGCACAGAATACTCAACTGACGCGAATTGTACAGCGAAAAGTAAGGCCAATAGAAGAATGTAACAAGCGTTCCTATTGGTCGGTTACATCGCCGCCATGACAACTTGCAAAAGTATTGTATTTAAAACTACACTGTCGCGAAACAAATTGAACTCATCTTTATTAAATAATCATTTATTCACAAATGCACAATGATATTTACTTAATGTCACTATTATTTCGAAAAAATACAGCAAATACTTTGCTAATTGTGAATACACGATAACATCCAATCACTGAGCTTGTATTGAAAAGTCCTTGACTGGCTTGCGGGAGAGGGCAGCATCATCATAATTATAACATTTGTTTTTTAATAACACTTTAACCCAACAAAACTTCAATCATTATTCTAATTTGCATTATTACAAATAATGTACGATTTTATCACAAAGTTCCAAGTTGCAGCTAATTTGAAAACAAATCAATAAGCAGCTTTATTATATAAATATATGGCGGCTTCCGTTTTGGCGGGGAAGTGTACACAAAACATATTCAAATATTAGCGCATTATCTACATATGTCAAAAAGTCACTATTTTTCAATTTTTTTCTTTTCAACATCCAAAAGAGCTTCATAGAAATCATTTTCCGAGTAATAGAAATCATTTACTACAAGTTTATCCATAATTACACTTGATAAATAATTGCTGCTGATTTTAAAATGCATGAATATTTCTTAAAATCTGCGCTTATTTTTGAGCGCAAAAATGTATATAATTTTTAATGTTTATGATTAATTTTTTAATGGCGGGATTCTCTTTTGATATCCCGGTTTACCGATATGAGTCAGCACCGGAAAATTGCTCAATGCATGTTGCGCGTTACACAAAATTATGCTGCGCTAGATATATTTTCGTTTTGAATCATTGTCGACTCGTCAAAAGGACAAAAGCAATACATAAATTAATTTATTTGTCATGTACATTCTTTACAAAATTTAAATTATACATAGAGGCCCTGTTAAACTCAAATAAAAGACATATGAATCTACAACTCTTGACTCGAAAAAATGTTGCGTATTACTTGTTTTGACGAACGACACTGGTACTAGACATGTCGGTTTTGTGGAGACGAAACGGTAATTAATTTAAGGAAGGTGAATAATTTTCCGGGCAAAGTGTAGTGCTGTTTAATTTCAAGTTACTATAAATATTGTCCAAAATGAACGGGCCAATAAAAATGTATCAGACAAAACAAATAATTCGACATGATACACCAGTAGAGCTTCCAAACTGCATGTATAATGTGAGAAATATATTATCGGGTCACAAAATCCGTTCTAGTGAACACGTTTCATCAGCCAACAAAAATTTGGATATTAGCGAGCAGGTTAACAATATTTTAAAGGTTTCATTCATTATAAATTATATTTAGACTTGGTTTTCTTGTATGCTTATAATTAGTAAGCTAAAATATGTACTTACAGATTTATTTGTCATATTTATTAACTGACAACAACTGATCTAAACACTTTGACTTTCTATCCTGTACTAATCAAAGAATGTCCTTAATGGTTGCTAGCATATTTTATAATTTCTCTGTAATGTCACCCAATAACTATTTTTTTAATGTAATCTTGATAAAATTCAGTCAAACGACATATGGATGATTCTAAACAGAAATTTAGCACGAAATTATTACATATGTTTTAATATAAGTTTAAAATTTCATGCGACTTAAATAATTGTACTTTATTTTTAGAAGTACCAAACACATCCCGAAATGGCTGAACTTAAAATTCGACAGGAGAATATTTTGAAACAATTAGCAGAACTTAAAGAACAGATGATGTCTTTAAGAGCAGCTTTAAATGTTACGACAACTACTAATTTTACCTGCAACACAGCAACTTCTGAAATTGTTTCTAAAGAGGTATATATTCACTATTTTCTATTAATTTGACACATTACTAACACCACAAGTCAGCTCAGTACAGTTGTATCGCTAAAATTCAAGCGAAGTTACATGTCACGGAATAATTGATATTGTTTTCAAACTTTCGAAATGCTTTTATTTATTTAAATTAAGTTTAAAATGTAACTTTTGATAATACAACTGACCATAAGTCAGAACACCAGACAAATGCGTGAAGAATAAATTAAACTTTCGTTCATTTGTTTCATAAATAAATGAATGGAAATACTTTCATTTGTTTCATGGCACACTTAGAAGTTAAATTGGTAAAATGCAACGAGGAATTTATTTAAATGTTACGAATTATTTCAGATTGAAGAAGGAGCAGATTTAGTCATAAATATCAATCCATCAAATCCACCCTATTCTTTACTAGTTCTTCAAAGGCTGTGGTCAAATACTCTCCGTTTAGATATTCGTACTTATATTCATTCTACAGTAGGTAATATCTCAAAAGCAGCACAAGAATTCATCGCACAAATTAAGAATGAAGAATCAACTTTGCCCAAACTTTTGATAAGACTCATCTGGAAAAACGGTGAATATTTCCTCTACAAATCTTACATCTTATTTTCTTCTTCTTAACTATAACTATAATGATGTTTTTTCAGTTGATGGGAACATGGAACTAATAACATCATCTTCCTTAAACCTTCCAATTCATGGAGAATCCAACATTTTACGATATTTATCCCGAATTGGTCCATCAAATTGGAACTACGAAACTTTAAACAATACGACTGAGATCGACTCCGCTTTAGATATTTGTTATTTACTTTCAAGATCACGAACGAAGACTGAACGAACTTCTTTGCTGCAGTCCTTGCATGGAAAATTAGGAAAATCGAAATGGTTGTGCAATAGAGATGAAATTTCAATCGCAGATGTTGCAGCAAGTTCGGTTATCAAACAAGTTACGAATGCTGGAGATATTAATGTTACTTTGACCAAATGGTTGCAACGCTGTGAAAAAGTTTATTGAATTTTCAATAAAATTATATAATACTTAAAATATTTGTGTTTTATTTGACGAATATCTGATTAATTTAGTTTTGTTATGAAGGTTTGTTGTATGAACCAACACTTGTAAGGGAGGAATTATGAATGTGGATGAAACCAAACGATACAGGCTAGTTGATAGATAAGCATAAGAGCTAATGAGTTTATGATCAATTCTGTCTCAGTTAATCTAAAATTTTAGCGCAAAAACAGTATTTTAAATCGTAATTTTAATACATAACTATAAGTAAAGTATAGGGTAAGCATTCTAGTTTATATTTTGTTGATAAATTGTCGAGATATGAAAGATTTTTAAGTTTCACTGGAAACGTTGGTTTGACGTTTCATCTTAACCTCAAAAATTGTTTTCAGAATCTAAACATGTCTTTAGCCGATGAGCTTCTAGCAGATTTAGAAGAAAATGACCTAGAGGAAATAGAACCATCTACAGATGAAATAAAACAAGAAATAAAGGAAGACAATGATGAAAATGAAGCTGAAATCCCAATGGACGTCGATACGACCGATATAACATCAATTCGAGAGCTTGCAAAATTACGAGATTCCGAAAACTTGAAGAATATAATGCAACAAATAGATAACTATGGTGGAAAGTTAAGAAAGGCTGAAGAAATCATCGGTCCTGTTGAATCTGATCCAGAGTATCAGCTAATTGTTGAAGCGAACAACATTGCTGCTGATATTGACAGTGAGATTGGTGTTATTCATCGGTTTACTCGCGATAAATATCAAAAAAGATTTCCTGAATTAGATTCTTTAGTTGTTTCACCTTTAGAGTACGTTTGGACCGTAAAAGAATTAGGAAATGATTTAGATCAGGCTAAAAATAATGAAACTCTACAACAGTTTTTAACACAAGCTACAATTATGGTTGTTTCTGTTACTGCTTCGACTACACAAGGGTACAATTCAAAACTGTTTTCCATCTTCTTTCTTACCAACATATATTTGTTTATTTTAGAACACTATTATCAGACTTTGAGAAAGAACAAATCGAAGAGGCTTGCGACATGGCGATAGAACTAAACAATTTTAAGCAAAAAATTTTCGAGTATGTTGAAAGTCGTATGGCTTTTATAGCACCTAACATTTCGATAATTGTTGGGGCCTCAACAGCAGCCAAGGTTATGGGAGTTGCTGGTGGACTCACCAAATTATCTAAGATGCCGGCTTGTAATGTTTTAGTTTTGGGGCAACAAAAAAAAACTTTATCCGGATTCTCACAAGTTGCGATGTTACCACATACTGGCTTCATTTATTATTCAGAGATTGTTCAAGATACACCTCCGGTAAGACTACTTTTAAATTGACACATTTATAATGTTGATGTTTTTCTTGCTTTTCGTTAGGATATGCGTCGAAAAGCCGCGCGGTTAGTAGCAACAAAATGTACATTAGCAGCAAGAGTTGATGCTTGCCATGAAAGCACCGATGCTCAAATCGGTAAAATGTTGCGGGAAGAAATTATGAAAAAACTGGATAAATTACAAGAACCGCCACCTGTCAAATTCGTCAAGCCTCTTCCGAAACCCATTGAAGCCAGTCGTAAGAAACGTGGTGGAAAAAGAGTTCGGAAAATGAAGGAAAGATACGCCATGACTGAGTTTCGAAAACATGCAAATCGTATGAACTTTGGAGATGTAAGTATAGAAATATTTGTATCTACTCTTATTAAATAATGTATTCATTACTTATGAAATTTATGATAAGTAATACTAATCATTATTGACAGTGTTAAGTAATAACTTCACGACCAATCACACGTCTGAATTTTCATTACTAAACACTTTAATAGCCAATCAAAAAATAACGATAATTGCCGCGCGTTAAGTATGCTATGAAACAGTAAATAAAATAAATAAATATATCATCACGCCTTTTACCCATCACTGGGCGTGGCACTCTGCCTAAGCAGATCTCGGTAAGTGATATATTTTTTCGCGTGAAGTGCGAAACAGTGAAGCGCGCTATTGTTAATTATCTGTCAAAATTAGTTTAAAACGTTTTTGTTTACAATAATACTGTAATTTGTGTGATTATACATGTGAGTTATGGATTCTAAAAGCGAACAAAGTGAAATTTGTACTCCACCAGATATTGTAGAAGTCGCACACGTATGTTTCTTAAATTTACTGCCCGAAAAATCAAAAAAAAAAGTATGAGCAAGATTATAAAGCTTTTATGGATTGGCGAATACGCAAAAATGTAAATTCCTTTTCGGAAAATGTTCTTATAGTATATTTTGGCGAACTTTCTGATAAATATAAATCATCGTCATTATGGGCTACTTATTCCATGTTAAGTAGTGTTAATATTTATTAAATAAAAACAAAAAATTTAAGCAATCTGACTTATTCATAATGTAACATAAAAAAACTTATTGTAAAATCTTATTACATAATAACATTTAGTCGTAGATAAAGTATAGTATTCTATTCACAAGTAATAGCTATTACTCATTGAATAATATACTATTATATCACACTGAGATTAATTATCTTTGTAATAGATTGAAGACGACGCTTATCAAGAAGACCTAGGATACAGCCGAGGAACTATTGGTAAAACTGGTACAGGCCGTATTCGTTTACCTCAAGTCGATGAGAAAACTAAGGTGCGGATCTCAAAAACCTTGCAGAAGAACTTGCAGAAACAGCAACAAGTCTGGGGCGGAAGCACAACTGTTAAAAAGCAGGTTTCCGGTACCGCTTCTAGCGTTGCTTTCACCCCTTTACAGGGGTTGGAAATTGTTAATCCACAGGCAGCAGAAGTCAAAGTTGAAGAAGCTAATGCCAAGTATTTTTCAAACACTTCTGGCTTTTTGAAACTCAAAAAATCTGAATGATTATTAGGTTTAAAAAAAGATCTTTTGTAAAATATTATTGATGATGAATTAAACTAATTTAACTTTAATTTTGAGTGCTTCATTTATTACTTAAATTAATTTTCTATGCATTTATTTCTCACATATCTATTCATATGTTCAAATCATACATTTCTTCTGTCATTATATTATATTTTAATAATTTGTTGGATTTTCAAGGAAAATTAACTATAATTGTAACAAGTTGCTTAAGAATGGCTTAAACGTTTCTATATGACAATTTTATATTAAATAAAGCTTGAAACAATAAACGATTGAGTTTTTTAAATACAAAATATTCTTTCGATTTAACTAAAATTCGCAATCTAATAATACGAACTAAAAATTGCAATAGTTCACATAATTTACATACTTTGAATTATGATTGCGATAATAGCTATTTATGAAACTAGTAAGGAAATGAAGGTTATTACCTTACGCATGTGAATTTGCAGAACGAGGCGTAGCCGAGTTATGTAAACACATAAGTAAAGTAATAACCTATTTCCTTACTAGTTTCATACAATATTTTTTCTACTTCCGTTCTAATAAATACGAAAGAGCGTTATAAATTCAAAAAATAAAAGAATACCACATCAGAATTCGTCTACCAAGATATCTGTTGCTATGTTACCTCATTATTTCACTAGTTAAATAATACAGTTCATTACCTAACTCAAATGAGTGAAATAAAATGTCTATTTCCTAACGGAAGTAGAAAAATATATTAAAAGCTTTCTTAAGAGATTTAAACATAGGCATTCAAAAACAATGATTAGTCAGGAAATTTTCCCTTCAAATTTCCCGAGTTTTTCCATTTTCGCGCTTGCGTATACCAACAAGCAACTTACAGTACGCCAATGCAGTGACAATCACATAAAATTCACAACAACGTGGTTCTTGTTCTAAAAATACGCAATGTGTACATCTACAAAACGGAAGATTTCTTCCCTGAATATTATCTTAAATAAACGCTAAAATTTCTCCAATAAGTTAGCTAAAAATTGTGGTGAATCGTGATAGTTTAAATCAGAATGAATACACAAGAAGATTATGAACTAGAATCGAAGTCATGTCCTTTTTGTGGAAACTACGAACAAGGTAAGTTCATACAAATTTTCTTGTTTATTTATTGCTAAATATTCTTCAGCTAATTTTCAGTAATTTTACTGAAAAACATTTAAATTAAAAAATGAAAATTCTAATAATAACATGCAGAAATAAATACTTGAACAATTATTTCACTACTGACTTTGATAATAAATATTTAATATAATAAATATTTATGATAATAAATATATCCTTTATATATTTCTATGTAACCTTGAAATCTGACTTTGATCAATATATTACAAGGATACTTTGATAATGTAATTGTTACGATTTGGAGAACAGCCAAAACTATTTTTATTTTTGTTTTCTTCTCATTAGGGTTTTTTATTTCTTTTAAAAGAGGACATATTTATTTGCGAATTTAGGAACAATTTCTTTTTGCAATATTTTTTTGCTCTTTTTCTACTAATTGAAATTGAATAGGTTTGATTAAATTAAAAGTATATAAATGACTGCAATTTTATTTTAGAAAGGAATTCCGAAAAGTATTTAACACCTATTTATATTTAAAAATCATTTAAAGATAATTTCCTTTAATTATTATTAACAAATGAAGCATGTTATCGATGTCAAGTCGTATCGTTTGTAGTAAAAGTAAAAATTCATGAATGAATTGTTGTAGAGAATAAAAAAATTGTTACTATCTACCGGAAGATCTGTTAAAAACTGTTGGTGATGTGAGGTAAAGGTGAACGAATCTTTGGGCCAGTTAGACTGTTGCTAGTGATGATACAGAGACGTACTGGGGGTATTTTAGATATTTCTACTTATAAAACTAGCGTTCAAAATAAAATAAAATAATAAATAAAACGTCTTTTACTTATTACTGGATGTGGCACTCTGCCGTAAGCAGATCTTGGTAAGTGATATATTTTTTCGCGTAAAGTGCTGTTACCAGCCGTCAAATCACGCCCTCCAAAGATATTAGTAGAGGGGGAGCCACAGGGGTAGATTTAAATTGGTGAACATTGTTTGATATAAATAAAATATATAAATAAATATATCATCGCGCCTTTTACCCATTACTGTGGCACTGTGCCTAAACAGATCTTGGTAAGTGATATATTTTTTCACGTGAAGTGCGGTTACCAGCCGTTAAATCACGGCCCCCAAAGATATTAGTAGAGGGGGAGCCACAGGTGTAGATTTAAATTGGTGAAAATTGTTTGATATAAATAAATATATCATCACGCCTTTTACCTATTACTGGGTGTGGCACTCTGCCTAAGCAGATCTCAGATACATTTTTTCGCGTAAAGTGCAGTTACCAGCCGTTAAATCACGGCCCTCAAAGATATTAGTGAAGGAGGAGCCACAGTGGTAGATTTAAATTGGTGAAAATTGCTTGATATAAATAAATATATCACACGCCTTGTACCTATTACTGGGTGTGGCACTCTGCCTAAGCAGATCTCGGATACATTTTTTCGCGTAAAGTGCAGTTACCAGCCGTTAAATCACGGCCCCCAAAGATATTAGTGGAGGGGAAGCCACATGGGTAGATTTAAATTGGTGAAAATTGTTTGTCGGCTGTGGGCACCGAACTCATGTGTTTCCCAATAATTCAACAATATTTATTTGAAACTAGATTGCTTGTAATTAACTAATTAGAATATCATGTTATCCGTCCCTGGTTCGAATCAACATAAAAACTTGAATTTAAACTTTCGTTTGACCGCAATGTCTAAAATCAACTGACATCTGTTCAGTCCAGAATGTTAAACGACGAACGATCAATTCTTAAAATTTACTTTCATTCATTTTACGTTTTCCGTTTATTTTTTCTACGCTTAAGTCATGCCTCATAACTTTCGATGTCCGATCGAATAATTAGCATTTTAATAATGTAGCCTTCAGGCGATGTCACTGCACTTTTAAATAACCAAATTATTTGGACTCGAACTCGAACCGCAGAGAATGTTCGAAATTAAAAATTTCAAATTTCAGTACTCGGCTAGTTTGAGAAGAATACTAAATTATATAACATTATCTCTGGTATTTTTCACAGTTGAATAGATGCTAATAGACCGTCAAACAATCTATTCTATTCATAATACTTTAGATTTACTTCTCACATTTGTTAAGATGTTATGAATAAAATTTGCAGTATGTTGAAATTTGCAACAGATATGGAATTTTGAGCGTGGTAACGTTTTACAATTGCATTCTTGACTGTACTATTCAATTTCGTATATTATTTGTTATATACTTAAAATGCATTTCATATACTAGCAACATTTGCAGTACAGTGGTGGAAATAACCAAACGAATTATTTAATTTTTACTTGAAAATTTAATTAAGATTATTACTATTTGTAATTTGATTTTGAACTATTTTTAAATTGTTAATTTAAGTGTAGCAAGTTATTATTATTATGCTTATACTGTTTTAATTCTTAAAGAACTAGACGAATCTAAATTATTTTTTCGAAAACTGTCATATAAAGTTAAAATTTACATGACTACTATCAACACGCGAAATGAGTGTTTTTTGTCTACAGAACGCAAAAGACTTTTGCATGCAGGATGCAAAAGTATTTTGTATCCTGCAATTTTTTGATAGAAGAAAGGCTCACAGTTTGATATTTTTTTGCTTAGAAACAATACTTCTATTCTTTAACAAAATTTATATTTAATGTTCCAATTGAGCAATGATTCATATTTATCCCGCTTGAGGAAGCTAACTGGTGTACTGGAATAGTTTCTTGAGAAATGCAATGCGAAATGCAATGTGAATCCCAATAAATCGCAGATAAAAATTAGAACGTTTGTTTGGTTTCTATTACCAACCAGCTGTCAATTTGCTACTCAGAGAATACCAGATTTGATAGCAATTATATTACATACATTGTTGTCATGGAGACATTAGATGTCACATTAATTAATCCTAAACGTCAACATTTTCTCATTACATTATTACTAATTTTGGGACATAGTTTTCGAAAATATCTGATGTGGACACCACATGACTTCCTTGTACCCGTATTAAACTATAGATATTTTTTTAATTGCACTTATTTCACATTAAATCTTTTATTTTTTGTTCTAATCCATAGCAAACTTAATTTAAAAAAAAATCAAATTTTTTTTAAAAACAAAAATATATAATATTTAAATTTAGATATCTCGTTTATGCAAAAAGCTAATTTAAAAATTCTTAATGTGCTAGACGCAGAATTTAATTCTCTAAAACTTTTATTTGCAGCATTTATTTCTAAAATTAAAATAATACCATTTTTTTCAAGGAAAACTGTTAGCAGCTTCATGTAATGTGTCACTTCCGGTTAGTCTATTTTAACCAAAATCTATTATGTTATTTCCATTGATATAGTAGTCTTATATACCAAATTTGGAAAGTTTTAAATTATATTTGAATATAGTTTTTCATGAAAATCTATTATAGGCTTCAAGTAAAGTACCACTTCCGGTAGTTGTATAATGACCAAAAAGGGAGGTGCACAACTAGATGTTATAACAGTACTAAATATAAAGTTTCAATTTTCTACGGCTTACCGTTTTTGAGTTATGCGAGATACGTACGTACGTACGTACAGACGGCATGACGAAATTAGTTAAAATGGATTCAGGGAGGGCCAAAACACCTATTTCCGTTGAAATCTGAGAACCGAAAATTTTCGCGCTTACAATACTTCCTTTACTTCGTACAAGGAAGTAAAAATGTTGTTTGCATTCTCGAATGCAAAAGTAACATTTCGCAATCTAAAATCAGAAGTAACTATTTATTGTTTTATGAATGCAAATGTCATTTCATTTCATTTCAAGATAAATAAAATAAATAAATGTATCATCACGCCTTTTACTTATTACTGTCGTAGCAGATCTCGGTAAGTCAAGTGCGGTTCCAGCCGTCAAATCACGTCTTGCGATGGTTTCTGTGGTTAACCAGCAGGTGGTTCCTCAAGTTTCCCCTGTTCCAATGTGTTGTATTCTCTGCGTTGCGATTTTTTCTTTCGTTTTGTTTTTGTGCAGACGTCAGCATTCAGTGTTGTGGTCACCTCGGGAAACAAGAACTGGTTTCTTCTTTGCTTCTTCGGTTCTTCGCTCTTCGGACGTTGATCTGACGAAGTGAAGATGCTGATGGCATTTGGTGGTGGGGTATTGTTGTGGTGAAATTCTATTTATTATTGTATTCTCTTTTTGTAATTGTGAAACAGGAAATTAATGTGGCTCTGCAATTGCAGATTCATCTTAAAATTAGTTTAAAAATTAGACAATTACATTCCTAATCCAAAATTGAAAATAGCACGTCTCTATCTATTTAAAGTGTTGAGATATTGTAGTTTAAACATAAAAATATTCTAATTTAAACATAAAAATATTAAATTAATGTGGCTCTGCAATTGCAGATTCATCTTAAAATTAGTTTAAAAATTAGACAATTACATTCCTAATCCAAAATTGAAAATAGCACGTCTCTATCTATTTAAAGTTTTGAGATATTGTAGTTTAAACATAAAAATATTAAATTAATGTGGCTCTGCAATTGCAGATTCATCTCAAACTAACTTGAAAAAATAGGCAATTGTATTCCTAATAGAACGTTGAAAACCGCATGTCTCTATCTTCTTTCAAAAAATGTTAATCTACAAAATAAAAAAAAGTTATAAGCAATGGTCACCCATCCAAGCAGTACCCTCTGTCAATGTTGCTTAACTCCCCTGATCGCCCGGCGACGCCTTTAACCGCTCGGCCATCGACATGATATTGCCGTGGCCGAGCGGTTAAAGGCGTCGCCGGGCGATCAGGGGAGTTAAGCAACATTGACAGAAGGTACAGGTTGGATGGGTGACCGTCCTGTATAACTTTTTTATTTTGTAGATTAACATTTTTTTAAAGAAGTTAGAGATATGTGGTTTTCAATGTTGTATTAGGAATACAATTGCCTATGTTTTCAAGTAATTATGAGATGAATCTGCAATTGCAGATCCCAATTTATTTAACATTTTCATGTTTACATTTCAATATCTCAATCATCTTAACAATAAATAGTAAAGAAACTATCAGAAAGGGTATCATTAGAAATATATTACAATATGCACTTTACTACTATTTACTATTTCATATACAATTTAATTCTTTTATAATTATCTTCATTTATTATTGAGTTAATTTGTAATTTTACGTATTCCTCTTTTTTTGCCAATTTGCACCAATTTTTAATTGTCTGCCCTCATTATTTTTTGACTGGTCAAATGCACAACCCTAATAATTGTTGTAAATTGTTATTCTTTGTGTGTTTCATATTTTGTTCTTTTGCTTTTTATCCATAGTAATAAAAAATTATTTAAATTTCAAGTGAATTTTTGTCAATATTTTAATAAAAATACTCTATCGAATAAGCATAAAAAATATGTATAATCCCGTTTGAAAAAATATAACTTTGTGTTGTAACTTGAGAACCACTGGTTTAAAAAATTATTTTATTCTTTAAGCAGATGTCCCCCTTGGTCTTCTACAACTTTGCTTTATAATATTTTTTTGTAACTATAATAATAAAGAAAATATAGGAAGTGGTTGGTTTCGCTGTTACACCCTGTATACTAAATTTATTTGCGCTATTTGTATGTGCAAAACTGGAAAGTGATTTCAAACTTTATGTAAGAAATGTAAAATACAAATTAATATAAATGTGAATAGAAATCTTCTTCGGTTTGTGGTCAAAGTACTAATAATATTACGTAATGTGTTAAACTGACATATGTGTATAATTTTCTCTGTTAGAAAACATGTAATTTACTATTTTAAACTATCATACATAACACATGACGGCGCCTGTATTAGTTATTAGATAATATTTATTGAGTTATAATTTCATATATAATTCTGGAAGTATATGCATTCAATTTATTTAATTAATTATTCGTGTAAAATTAAAAGTTTAAGTTAAATTCTGCATTTTCTTCAGATTTTTTATTTTCCCTTAAAAACTAAACTACATAAATAGCTTAAAATTGGATGAAATTTTGCTTATAAGTCAATTCGGACACGAGGAATTCAATGGCGTTGAGCGCATCTTCATATCGCGTTTGGTTTTTGAGATATAGCCTCGGGAAAGTACAAAATCTGAAGAAAATGAAGAATTTAACTTTTCCGGAGGCAATATCTCAAAATCTAAACAAGATATGAAAATGCGCTCAACGGCATTGAATTCCCCGTGTCCGAATTGACTTATAAGCAAAATTTCATACAATTTTAAGCAATTTCATTTTTTTAATTATTTCCTAAGGGGTACCCCTTTGGTTTTTTCAGATTTTAATTCAATTTTCCCTAAAATTCTTAATCGTAGGAATATTGTAACGAAAATTTACATACATATGTATTTTGACCCACTGAATCCAGTGGTGAAATGTTTAAATGCATAAGTCTTATAGTTTTCGAGAAAATGTTAAAAAACCGCTTTTTGCGATTTTTTTGGCGAAATTTCGAAGAAAAATAAATATGGCTGAAAATTTGCTAAAAAGTTATCTGAAGTATGGGGAATTCAATGCCGTTGACCGCATCTTCATATCTTTCATAGTTTTTGAGTTATAGCCTCGGGAAAGTGCAAAATCTGAAGAAAATGAAGAAATTAACTTTTCCGGAGGCTATATCTCAAAACATAAACGAGATATGGAGATGCGCTCAACGGCATTGAATTCCCCGTGTCCGAATTGACTTATAAGCAAAATTTCATACAATTTTAAGCAATTTCATTTTTTTAATTATTTCCTAAGGGGTACCCCTTTGGTTTTTTCATATTTTAATTCAATTTTCCCAAAAATCCTTAATCGTAGGAATATTGTAACGAAAATTTACATACATATGTATTTTGACCCACTGAATCCAGTGGTGAAATGTTTAAATGCATAAGTCTTATAGTTTTCGAGAAAATGTTAAAAAACCGCTTTTTGCGATTTTTTTGGCGAAAATTCGAAGAAAAATAAAAATGGCTGAAAATTTGCTAAAAAGTTATGTGAAGTATGGGGAATTCAATGCCGTTGACCGCATCTTCATATCTTTCATAGTTTTTGAGTTATAGCCTCGGGAAAGTGCAAAATCTGAAGAAAATGAAGAATTTAAGTTTTCCGGAGGCTATATCTCAAAAAATAAACGAGATATGGAGATGCGCTCAACGGCATTGAATTCCCCGTGTCCGAATTGACTTATAAGCAAAATTTCATACAATTTTAAGCAATTTCATTTTTTTAATTATTTCCTAAGGGGTACCCCTTTGGTTTTTTCAGATTTTAATTCAATTTTCCCTAAAATCCTTAATCGTAGGAATATTGTAACGAAAATTTACATACATATGTATTTTGACCCACTGAATCCAGTGATGAAATGTTTAAATGCATAAGTCTTATAGTTTTCGAGAAAATGTTAAAAAACCGCTTTTTGCGATTTTTTTGGCGAAATTTCGAAGAAAAATAAAAATGGCTGAAAATTTGCTAAAAAGTTATGTGAAGTATGGGGAATTCAATGCCGTTGACCGCATCTTCATATCTTTCATAGTTTTTGAGTTATAGCCTCGGGAAAGTGCAAAATCTGAAGAAAATGAAGAATTTAAGTTTTCCGGAGGCTATATCTCAAAAAATAAACGAGATATGGAGATGCGCTCAACGGCATTGAATTCCCCGTGTCCGAATTGACTTATAAGCAAAATTTCATACAATTTTAAGCAATTTCATTTTTTTAATTATTTCCTAAGGGGTACCCCTTTGGTTTTTTCAGATTTTAATTCAATTTTCCCTAAAATCCTTAATCGTAGGAATATTGTAACGAAAATTTACATACATATGTATTTTGACCCACTGAATCCAGTGATGAAATGTTTAAATGCATAAGTCTTATAGTTTTCGAGAAAATGTTAAAAAACCGCTTTTTGCGATTTTTTTGGCGAAATTTCGAAGAAAAATAAAAATGGCTGAAACTATGTTTATAAGTTAACTGAAACACGGGAAAGTCAATGCCGTTGACCGCATTTTCATATCGCTTGTAGTTTTTGAGATATCGCCTCGGAAAAGTACAAAATCTAAAGAAACTTTTCCGGAGGCTATATCTCAAAAACTAAACAAAAAAGACAAGTAATCCAATACTTTAACTTGAATAATTTCTATCTAATTTAATGTAAGACTATTTATTGCTATACAAACCAACGCATTTAAATATTAAAAACTAAAATGCAACTTCACTTTCAACTGAATATCCATCCAAACCAAGTTCAAATCTAAATTCCACTTGCTAAGGTCACTTCTTCGCCTTCCTATTGGTTAACATCGTCAGCTCCGAAGTGGGGGCCCGACTTACCGCGTGGTCTCAGTTGGGTTTGAACCTTGGTTGTAGCTGTTTAACCATCTTGGTTGCGGTGGTTTTTTAGTGAGCATGTGTCTATAGTTTTATGTTAAAAAACTGAGAATTAGTGTGTGACTGTGAACCATGGCTACCTTTGAGGACCTGCAGTTTGATTGGTCCGCTCTTTGCCAGGAATGCACGGAATGTTGGACACAAGAAGGTTAGCATTTTATTTATTAGGGTAGTTTATAGTTAAAAATGCGCACATTTCAATAAAATATCAGGTGTTTATTATTTTTTTCATTTTTAAGGTAAAAATATGAACCATGTGCATTTGCAACAAGTTAATACTTGGTTGCAATAAATCACTTGTTTTGAGTTGTTTATATTGGTACAACTGTTTTATTTGCTATCATAGTATACTTGATTTATAAAATTGTCTAAATTTTTATTCACAGTAGATCGAAATTGAAAGTACATGATGAAAAAGTTTTGAAATATACATGTAATAATAATATTGCACACACATATTTTTATAATCAAAATATTTATGTTTTCTGTGTCAACTTTTTATTCACAAGAATAATAATATTAGCATTTTATTAAAATAATTTTAAGTGTCAACAATGCGCGCTAAATATTTTTTTCAATACATTAATAAAATATCTTTATAAAACTATATATTTAGAAGTATTTGCCAAGAGATACGAAGTAGGAATAGTTATGTATTAGAAAAGTCGTAAGGCTAAATGAAAGGAAAGCAATGTTTTATAATTTAAATAGCACGAATTAAAATCGAAATTGATAGTATTAGTATGTAAATAAACAATTTTTAACTAACAATTTTGCTTTTAAATGAAGCTTAACTATGATTGGATTTGAACCAGTTATTAAGCAATATCTATTGACGCGATACGTGTATACAACATACATGTAGATGTTATTCTAGTAGTGCACTAATATTTAGTATAACAGAGTTTTAATCTTAAATAAATAATATAAATATATCATCACGTCTTTTATCTTTTATTGGGGTAGGTGGCTAAGTGGACAAACAATTTTCACCAATTTAAATCTACTCCTGTGACTCTCCCTACACTAATATCTTTGGAGGCCGTGATTTGACGGCAGATTCACGCGAAGAAATATATCAGTTACCGAGATCTGCTTACGGCAGAGTGCCACACCCAGTAATCTATTGCTAGTTGTGACACTCTGTCGTAGATATCTTTGGGGAGCATGTTTTGCCAGCTGGTAACCACACCCTACAAGATATTTGCTATGGTAGAATGCCACTTCCAGTAAAGGGTAAACTCTCCCTCCACTAATATCTTTGAGGGCCGTGATTTGACGGCAGATTCACGTGAAGAAATATATCACTTACCGAGATCTGCTTACGGCAGAGTGCCACACCCAGTAATCTATTGCTGATTGTGACACTCTGTCGTAGATATCTTTGGGGAGCATGTTTTTCCAGCTGGTAACCACACCCCACAAGATATTTGCTACGGAAGAATGCCACTTCCAGTAAAGGGTAAACTCTCCCTCCACTAACATCTTTGAGGGCCGTGATTTGACGGCAGATTCACGTGAAGAAATATATCACTTACCAAGATCTGCTTATGGCAGAGTGCCACACCCAGTAATCTATTGCTGGTTGTGACACTCTGTCGTAGATATCTTTGGGAAGCATGTTTTGCCAGCTGGTAACCACACCCTACAAGATATTTGCTATGGTAGAATGCCACTTCCAGTAAAGGGTAAACTCTCTCTCCACTAATATCTTTGAGGGCCGTGATTTGACGGCTGATTCACGTGAAGAAATATATCACTTACCGAGATCTGCTTACGGCAGAGTGCCACACCCAGTAATCTATTGCTGGTTGTGACACTCTGTCGTAGATATCTTTGGGAAGCATGTTTTGCCAGCTGGTAACCACACCCTACAAGATATTAGCTACGGAAGAATGCCACTTCCAGTAAAGGGTAAACTCTCCCTCCACTAATATCTTTGAGGGCCGTGATTTGACGGCTGATTCACGTGAAGAAATATATCACTTACCGAGATCTGCTTACGGCAGAGTGCCACACCCAGTAATCTATTGCTGGTTGTGACACTCTGTCGTAGATATCTTTGGGGAGCATGTTTTGTCAGCTGGTAATCACACCCATAAGATATTAGCTACGGAAGAATGCCACTTCCAGTAAAGGGTAAACTCTCCCTCCACTAATATCTTTGAGGGCCGTGATTTGACGGCTGATTCACGTGAAGAAATATATCACCTACCGAGATCTGCTTACGGCAGAGTGCCACACCCAGTAATCTATTGCTGGTTGTGATACTCTGTCGTAGATATCTTTGGAGAGCATGTTTTGTCAGCTGGTAACCACACCCTACAAGATATTTGCTATGGTAGAATGCCACTCCTAGTAAAGGGTAAAAGGCGTGATGATATGTATATATATATATATATATATATATATATATATATTTATTTATTTCTTTAAGATTATTTTGTATTCTCACAAGCTTTAAAGTTTTTGGCATGTTGAACAAAATACAGTAATTGTATTAAATTTTTGGGATTAGTAAAGTGTCAACGTTGTACAGAAGACGTGTTTTGCAAATTTAATCAAAGTATTCTATAATTAAATATAACATCATAACATTAACTTTGTCAGTTGGTTTTTACGAAGTAAAGGAAGTATTGTAATCGCGAAAATTTTCGGTTCTCAGATTTCAACGGAAATAGGTATTTTGGCCCTCCCTGAATCCATTTTGACTAATTTCGTCGTGCCGTCTGTACGTATGTATCTCGCATAACTCAAAAACGGTAAGCCGTAGAAAATTGAAACTTTATATTTAGGACTGTTATAACATCTAGTTGTGCACCTCCTTTTTTGGTCATTATACAACTACCGGAAGTGGTACTTTACTTGTTTCAAGTTGCTGAATTATGGGGGTTGAATTGTATGTGTGATTGTCAACTTTATTTTGCAACCCCAAGTCGTTTTTTAATCTTGGTCGGGGTTAATATTTATTCCTAAGTTTTCATTTCATTTCATGGGGTAGTGGACAAACAATTTTCACCAATTTAAATCTACCCCTGTGACTCCCCCGCTACTAATATCTTTGAGGGCCGTGATTTGACGGCTGTTCACGCGCATAAATATATCACTTACCAAGATGTGCTTAGGCAGAGTGCCACACCTAGTAATAGGTAAAAGGCGTGATGATATATTTATTTATTTATTTAGTAAGTTTTCATGATGTATTGTAAATTGAATGAATATTTTATGAAATTGTAAACATTACAGTGAAGTTTTAGTAGTATTTTACAGTAGCTTAACATCAGAATACAGTTATTTATTAGAATTTACTTATTTGGCGATGTTTAAAATTTATAAGTTTTCATGTTATTCTGGAACGATACAGTTAAAAATTAATTCAATTTGCAAAAATACTGTGTAGTTCGTTGAATGAAAGTTAAATAAATAGGTGACTACGTTTACAATTAAACTGTTACAAACATATGAAGGTGTTCAAATTGTTATATATTTTGTTTGTGGCGTAGGAAGAAGATAATTTTATCAATATTTTTTATTTATTTTCTTTATCAAAATCGTTAGAATTATTGCAGTTTTATCAAACTATATTTTGTACTCATAAATTTACATATATACATACATATATATATATATATATATATATATATATATATATATATATATATATATATATATATATATATATATATATACTGTAAACATATGTAATCTACTTAGATATGCAAATGCAGATATATTAAACTAAGCAATTAAATTAAAAAATGTATTTTAGTAGACAAGTACCGTTGTACAATATTAATATATATAATTGATATATAATTTTGCTTATTTAAAAATATTTTTGTACCATTTTCACGTAGTAACAATGTATCATTCTATAGTAAAAATTTGTCCAAAAAACCTAGTTCCAGTTTACGTTAATTAATAACCTTAACTATTATCTTATCAAATGAGGGTTGGATTAAGTGATAGTGTTCGCAAATTACAATAATTAACTGTCTTAATCTTAAACGAGAAGATGTTTTAATGAAAAAGAATTTTGAAAGGAAAATCTCGTTGCCGTGGGCAACGAATATACCATCACTTTCTTTTCTTCCTCCGGTTTTTGTTTTAATAAATAATATAAATTGTTGTTGATTTTTACCTCTTGTTTTATTTTACTTAATTAATTCATTAAGGATTTGATTATGTTTTATATTTAAATGAAAAGTTAAGTATGTTTTGTTGAAGAGGACATTTATTTTTAGTACTGAGATCATCTTTAATTACTTATTTTATTGTTTACCATTTTTATATTTTAAGACCAATTTACAAAGTACTAATTATAAGTGTTAATTGGTGTATAAGGTTGTGTACAAAGTTATATGTAAATGATATATTTATGCGTTGATATCACTGGTCCACCTACCCCTTAAATATAGTTAACAGTGCAACCCAAATTACTCGGATGCATTGTATTTTTATGTCATATAAATATATCATCACGCCTTTTACCCATTACTGGATGTGGCACTATTCCATAGCAGATCTTGGCAAGTGATATATTTATGCGCGTGAATAGCCGTCAAATCACGGCCCCCAAAGATGTTAGTGGAGGGGGAGCCACAAGAGTAGATTTAATTGTTTGTCGCCAGTGGGGATCGAACCATGGTTCTCAAGATCCACAGGTTGACTCGATACCACTGAGCCATCTATATATATATAGTGTTAATAATAAAATAAATATATCATCACGTCTTTTACCCATTACTAGGTGTGGCACTCTGCCGTAAGCAGATCTTTGTAAGTGATATATTTCTTTGTGTGAAGTGCGTTTACCAGCCATCAAATCACGGCCCCCAAAGCAGTTAGTAGAGGGGAAGCTACAAGGGTAGATTTAATTGTTTGTCGGCTGTGGGGATCGAACCATGGTTCTCAAGATCCACAGGCTGACTCGATACCACTGAGCCATCTATATATATATATATATATATATATATATAGTGTTAATAATAAAATAAATATATCATCACGCCTTTTACCCATTACTGGGCGTGGCACTCTGCCGTAAGCAAATCTCAGTAAGTGATATATTTCTTCGTGTGAAGTGCGTTTACCAGCCATCAAATCACGGCCCCCAAAGGAGTTAGTAGAGGGGGAGCCACAAGAGTAGATTTAATTGTTTGTCGCCAGTGGGGATCGAACCATGGTTCTCAAGATTCACAGGTTGACTCGATACCACTGAGCCATCTATATATATATATATAGTGTTAATAATAAAATAAATATATCATCACGCCTTTTACCCATTACTGGGCGTGGCACTCTGCCGTAAGCAAATCTCAGTAAGTGATATATTTCTTTGTGTGAAGTGCGTTTACCAGCCATCAAATCACGGCCCCCAAAGCAGTTAGTAGAGGGGAAGCTACAAGGGTAGATTTAATTGTTTGTCGGCTGTGGGGATCGAACCATGGTTCTCAAGATCCACAGGCTGACTCGATACCACTGAGCCATCTATACAGGGTGAGTCTGGGAAGACGCCCCCCCCCTTTAACTTTTTTATTATGAGTAATAGAAAAAAATGGTTCATATGAAAGTTTTATTATTTTAAATATACTATTTGATGGCAGATGTAGATATTTTTTATAAAGTCAGGTTTACAAGATACGACTATCAACTTTTATTTTTTAAATAGCAACCTATAATTATTTTACTAAAATAAAAACCGCCATTTTTTTCTCTTCTCAACGGTGTATTAGTTTTTATTAATGTATCTGAAAAAATTCGAGAAAAATAAGAAAATTGAGAAATACTAGAAATAATTTTTATACAAATATTATAGGTGGCTATGTGAAAATAAACAAAATGTAACAGTGTTATACAACTTAACAAACTAAAGCAACAAATTCAGTAACAAAAACAACTTAATTTTGTTTATTATATATATATATATAGTATTAAATGATCTAATTAAATAATAATGGTTAGCATTATACATTGGCAACTGATAATGGTACAATAAATCTATTTGCAATGTTTGTGAATGTTACAATGAGACCACTAGTTGCTACTGTAGTGGAAGTACACATGTCGAGAATGAAAATAAGGTAAAACAACGCAGATTGAAGCTAAATGAACACATTAATTGTACAATGACAGTTTGCTGAAAGCGGGTCATGTGTACCACGCTTTATTTCAGAGGTGAATAGAATGATTTATCTTTAATAGTTGTACCCAGTTTTGGGTGTGGCAGTTTTGCAATCTTACAGAATGTAAACTATGGTTATTAGCTGTTAGTTTACTGATACTGGTAGCACTAGAGTTGCGCTCTTGCTTTACAAGCAAGCGTTTCCAAAATTTATTTATTTATTTTTTTTAATCATCATGCATGATTTTTAATGAAGCGTAAATAAGTTTATAAATAAATAAAAAAAATATATCATCACGCATTTTACCTATGGATGTGGTAGCGTAGCAGATCTTGGTAAGTGATATATTTATGCGCATGAACAGCCGTCATATCACGGCCCCCAAAGATGTTAGTGGAGGGGTAGATTTAATTGTTTGTCGGCTGTGGGGATCGAACCAGGGTTCTCAAGATCTACCACTGAGCCACCTACCCTATATAAATAAGTTTAAATGATATTTTTAATTTGAGATATGAAGAATATAGTCTACAACCCTCTGATGAATCCCAAAACATTGTGGATATAGCTTTTATTTATTTCATTATACTCTATTGTATTGTATGAAAATGTACTGAATATTTATTTATTTATTTATGTTACGCTGTACAACAGGAACTTAATCCCAATTACAGTACAGGGTCCGCACTCACCGAGCCACAGTGTGGTAGTTTGTTTTAGCTTGAGTGCGATTCGAACTCGGGATCTCCGGATTCGAATTCCGTATCGCTATCCACACCATCGTACTGACGAATATAAGGGGTCATCTAAGTAATTCTGAATTATTTTTAAGCTAGATACCATTTTGTATAATTGAAATTAAGTTTTTTTTTTGGTGCTGAGTAACAAAACAATTAATGAAATAAATGCAAATGAAATTAATGATTCGCCAATCATTCTGTCCGGGATATAGTTGAAATGATTCGTCAAAATTATAATTTCCACACATCCAGTTTACACAGATTCTTTAGCATTTTAATTGATTGAATTTTCTAGGTCTACTTAAAAATTCAATCAAATTTCTAACTATTATTTCGCACTATTTAAATCAATATTACAAAAAAGAAATCTCTTATCGTATAGTATTTATCTAAAAACAATTGCAATGTAGTGAGCGTTACTGTTCAATTCAATAGAATGAAACAACATTTTTACTAGAGTAATTATCATAATTTTATAGCTACACTTTATCTTTTTATCTGCAACAATTAATAAGTGGGATATTGCATTTGTTGATAACTTACTAACTTACATTCTAGTTACTAGTATTCTAATTTGACTAAGTAAATTATACAGTAATAATGAGAAAATATGTGGTAATATAATAATAACTAATATATAGTGATCTGCATTCGTTATTTATAACTCAGTCGTCTATGAAAATATTAGTGAAAGAGGAGCCACAGGGGTAGATTTATTTGTTTGTCGGCTGTGGGGATCGAACCAGGGTTCTCAAGATCCACAGGCCGACTCGATACCACTGAGCCACCTACCCCATTAATATATACTAAAATAAATAAATAAATATATCATCACGCCTTTTACCCATTACTGAGTGTGGCACTCTGCCTAAGCAGATCTCGGTAAGTGATATATTTTGTCGCGTGAAGTGCGGTTACCAGCCGTCAAATCACGGCCCTCAAAGATATTAGTGGAGAGGGAGCCACAGGGGTAGATTTTTAAATTGGTGAAAATTGTTTGTCGGCTGTGGGGATCGAACCAGGGTTCTCAAGATCCACAGGCCGACTCGATACCACTGAGCCATCTACCCCATAAACCCCATAATATTAATAATAATATAATAATATACAGGGTGTTTCAGGACTAGTGTAACAAACTTTAACAGCTTATTCCTGAGGTCATTTTGAGCCAAAAATGTCATATGAACATAGGTATTATTCCTTCTAGTTACCAAAATACAAGAGGTTAAAGTTCAATAAATAACACGAAATTTTCAAATTTTTGTAATCAAGATACTTTCGGAAAACAAGAGTTTTATTGAAAAGTCATACCTTATTTGTCTTAATTAATTTTATTTATTAAAAATGACACAATTAAATAGATACAGAACAACATAACCAAACATGGAATAGGTTAACACAATATAAAATAAGATAACAAATTTATAAAAAATTACAGCAACTGTTCAAAATGAGCGTCTTGAACTCGTATGCATGTTATTATTAATAAATAAAATTAATTAAGACAAATAAGGTATGACTTTTCAATAAAACTCTTGTTTTCCGAAAGTTTCCTGATTAAAAAAATTTGAAAATTTCGTGTTATTTATAGAATTCAACCTCTTGTATTTTGGTATCTAGAAGGAATAGGACCTATGTTCATATGACATTTTTGGCTCAAAATGACCTCAGGAATAAGCTGTTAAAGTTTGTTACACTAGTCCTGAAACACCCTGTATTTATAACTCAGTCGTCTATGAAAATCTTGAAGTATAGTACGTCCAACGATCATTTGGAAAAATGACTTTGAAATTGCTCCATTCACACAAATCTTAATAAACCTGTTTTATAAAAACTGTATTTATGACTAACAAAATGTTGTTTATACTTTAGATGAAGCTTGAAATTTATGCTTGTAAAAAGTTATTTTCAAAACAAATGCAAATTTCTTACGTCATAACAAAAAACAAACATTGCAAAAATTTTCTAATTTATAGTCCAAAAAAATCAATTTAAAATTGTAATATTTCTATAAATAAATATAAATATATCATCACGCCTTTTACCCATTACTAGCTGTGGCACTCTGTCTAAGCAGATCTCGGTAAGTGATATATTTATGCGCGTGAAACCGTCAAATCTCGGCCCCCAAAGATATTAATGGAGGAGGAGCCACAGGGGTAGATTTAATTGTTTGTCGGCTGTGGGGATCGAACCAGGGTTCTCAAGATCCACCACTGAGCCACCTACCCCATTTGAATATTCAAAATATTTCTGATATTACATAAAATAACCTGAAGCTATAGACGTAGAAGAATGAAAAGATAATGATGAAATCTCATTCACGCATCTGTGAATTGTCAGATGTCAAATGCAATATATTTCAAATAGCTTCTCTGTCATTGTGAATAACAATTGAACAGATTGACAATGAAATATCGATTATTATTTATCATGTAGGTGTATTGAACATTGTTTTGTATCTAGTGACCTAGTTTCTATTTTAGAATCATTTTTAATTGAAGCGAAATTGAAAATACATTTAACGTTTTTTTAATCTCTTCAATTTTAGATAAAAAAGAAATTATTCAGGTGTATACGGTCATAAATACAATTATATTTGGTATTTTAATTTTTGTACCGAATACAACTAAAGTTAAACAATTGTGAAAAGGGAATTATTGTTATTTTCTAAACACCATAACTGCTTTATTATTGATCGATAAATTAAATACACCCTTAAAATGAACAAAATTACAATTTAAATAAAAATTTTGACGTTATTTTGACCAAGGGAATATAACTAATATCTTTGGGGGGCGTGATTTGTCGGCTGGTAACTGCACTTCACGCGAAGAAATATATTATTTACCGAGATCTGCTTCGGCAGAGTGCTACTCCCAGGAATGAGTAAAAGGCGTGATGATATATTTATTTATTTATTTATGAATATATTAAAGTGATTTTATATTATGTCGTCAAGGGTATATTTGTTTATCTACATATGGTAACTAAGGACAATTGTATGTATGATTGATTGAATTTATTATTACCTAATTTATTTACAAATTTATTGTTTGACTGATATTTAAATAAATAAATAAATATAAATACATCATCACGCCTTTTACACATTACTGGGTGTGGCACTCTGCCTAAGCAGATTTCAGTAAGTCATATATTTTTGTGGTTACCAGCAGTCAAATCATGTCCCCCATAGATATTAGTGGAGGGGAAGTCACAGGGGTAGATTTAAATTGGTGAAAATTGTTTGTCGGTTGTGGGGAACGAACCAGGGTTCTCAAGATCCACAGGCCGACTCGATACCACTGAGCCATCTACCCCATTAAAATAACTTTTTAAATAAAATAAATAAATAAATATATCATCACGCCTTTTACCTATTACTGGGTGTGGCACTCTGCCTAAGCAGATTTCGGTAAGTGATTTTATTTTCGCGTGAAATGTGGTTACAGGCCGTCAAATCACGGCCCCCAAAGATATTAGTGGAGGAGGAGCCACAGGGGTAGATTTAATTGTTTGTCGGCTGTGGGGATCAAACCAGGGTTCTCAAGATCCACAGGCCGACTCGATACCACTGAGATATTGATTTATAGTGTGAAAAAAGAAAATTATAGAAAAGAAAATTCTTTGTCAATTATTTGTCCTATTTTCAAATAATAAAATTATTATTTACGTACAACTTTCTGTATATATGTGAAAATAACATTAATTACTCTATTAGCAGTAAAATTGACTATTAAAATGTACTAAAATATTCATATAAATTTTAAAATAATTAAAATCATATGTGTGAAACGGAAAGGCGTTGAAATATTAAAATTTAGTGCGGAACGAACAAAGATAAATGCCTAAAATTATGCCAACAATTTTGTATTCAAATTTCTTGAAATAACAACATAAAATCTCAATTATTCTATCATATATATTATATTTAATATATGTATTTTTATTATTCATTTCAATGCGAGCATCAATTGCTATTTATGTAACAAATACATAAAGTAGGACTTTATTGGACGAGCCAAAAGATGTGTAAATATATATAAATATATCTTCATGCCTTTTACCCATTACTTGGAAAGCAAATCTCAGTGAATGATATATGTATGCGTGTGAAGTAAGAACTACAGGGGTAATTTTAATGGGGGTGAAAATTGTTTGTCGGCTGAGCCACCTACCCTAATACAAACGTATCAAGATCATTTAAAAACTATATAAACTTAATTATAAATAGTATGTAAATTAGAGAAATAAATATATCAATTTTCACCAATTTAAATTTACCCCTGTAGATCCCCCTCTACTAACATCTTTGGGGGCCGTGCTTTGACGGTTGATCACGCGCATAAATATATCACTTACCGAGATCTGCTTAAGCAGAGTGCCACACCCAGTGATGGGTAAAAGGCGTGATGATATATTTATTTATTTAACAACAATAGATTAAGTAATATAAAATCACATAACAAATATAAATAACTCAAGCGCGATACATCATTACACCAATCAATCGAAGCGTAACACAAATAAAACAAAATCTCAGAGCAAATCATTCAACAAAAACCGTTCTTCTATCTATGAACAGACGTTAGTTGTTCGTTGCTTCTAATTAGTTGCTTTAGGCTTAACATACAACTGAATGACGGAATGATCGACAATTGTTGTCGTACTCGTTTGTTCTTTCATAGGTGACTGAGCATCAACTTTTGATGTAATTACCATTTGGTTAAATCGGTGATTTTCAAACTGTTCCGAGAAAATCGATTCTAGAAAACATTAAAATTCTCCAATATGACTTATCATTTATCTCCAAAAGATGCAGAAATATCCAATACAGTAATTCTTCCATACGGAATACGCCAAAGAAGAGTGGTGCATTTCTCTTCCAAGGTATATACAGGGTGTTTCCTTATCCCTTTTTTACGATCTTAGTATTTAAAATGAATACTTATAAATAAATAAACGATAACATTTTTTCTTTAGCAACCGGAAATAAAATATCCTTAGCAACAAGAATAAATACAGTTTTTCGTAACACATGCACAAGAAACACGTTCTTATTCCCTAATTTGAGAGAGAGAAACACTGCTTTTCTCCCCTACGGAGAGAAACATTATGTATCTCTCCCTAGGTAGCATGTTTCTCTCCCTAGAGACTACGAACTCATATTTGATATTTGTCCCGATAAGAAGGTAATTTTTGTGCACTTGTTATGAAAAGTATAATATGCTTCACGGGAGGGCGCGATTATCCCTTGTGTGAAGTTGGTAAACCTCGACTTCAGCTCGAGTCTTCAGCCCTCGCTTACGTCTCGGTTTGCCAACTTCACACACGGGAAAAATCGCTTGTTTCCCTCCCTTGATGCATAACATACTATTTTTCCTTTAGCAACCGGAAATAAAATATCCTTAGCAACGAGAATAAATACACTTTTTCGTAACACATGCACAAGAAACACGTTCTTATTCCCTAATTTGAGAGAGAGGAACACTGCTTTTCTCCCCTAGGGAGAGAAACAGCATGTTTCTCCCCCTAGAGGCTACGAACTCATATTTAACATTTGTCCCGATAAGACAGTAATTTTGTGCACTTGTTACGAAAAGTATAATATGCTTCACGAGAGGGCGCGATTATCCCTTGTGTGAAGTTGGTAAACCTCGACTTCAGCTCGAGTCTTCAGCCCTCGCTTACGTCTCGGTTTGCCAACTTCACACGCGGGAATAATCGCTTGTTTCCCTCCCTTGATGCATAACATACTATATTTTCTTTAGCAACCGGAAATAAAATATCCTTAGCAACAAGAATAAATACACTTTTTCTTGGAATTAGTAACAGAAGAAGCAAGCAGTAAATGTTTAGAAGCACTGTTGAAACCATAACTTGAACGTATATGGTAGTAGCAATGTCTTCCGGACAACAATACATCTAACAAGAAGGTTAATTAGAAATATTAGAATATTCTCTTTCACAATGCAGCCTATATAAAGCGTAGGTGTAGGACATGGCATAGCAACATTCTATCTGCCCTTCTTTACAGTTTACGAGGAAGGTATTTGTGATTGCGAACTTGTAATCTGCACTATACTTAATAAAATGATAGTTATCAACTTTCTATTCTTGCAGGTGTAGACTGTACGGTAGTAATTTATGCTTGTAAATTGGGTTTAATTGCTAAATTTATTTCATTTATGACATTTGGATGTATTGTTTAAAGTTTTTATTAATTTCTTATATGGAACGATTCATTTTGTACTACTCTGCACAATACAATATTAATTCCAATTTCAATAACTTATGTTATGTTTTCCGTTTTTACTTCCTTGTATGAAGTAAAGGAAGTATTTTAATCAGATTTTAGTGGAAATACGTATTTTGGCCATCCCTGAATCCATTTTGACTAATTTCGCCGTGACGTCTGTACGTACGTATGTATCTCGCATAACTCAAAAACGGTAAGCCGTAGACAGTATTTAGGACTGTTATAACATCTAGTTGTGCACCTCCCTTTTTGGTCATTATATAACTTCCGGAAGTGGTACTTTACTTAAAGCCTATAATAGATTTTCATGAAAAACTATATTCAAATATAATTTAAAACTTTCCAAATTTGGTATATAAAACTAATATATCAATGGAAATAACATAATAGATTTTAGTTAAAATAGACTAACCGGAAGTGGCACATTACATGAAGCTGCTAACAGTTTTCCTTGAAAAAAATGGTATTATTTTAATTTTAGAAAGGAATGCTGCAAATAAAAGTTTTAGAGAATTAAATTCTGCGTCTAGCACATTAAGAATTTTTAAATTAGCTTTTTGCATAAACGAGAGATCTAAATTTAAATATTATATATTTTTTGATTTTTTTTTAAATTAAGTTTGCTATGGATTAGAACAAAAAATAAAAGACTTAATGTCAAATATGTGCAATTAAAAAAATATCTATAGTTTAATACGTGTACAAGGAAGTCATGTGGTGTCCACATCAGATATTTTATATATGTGTATATAGCGAGTGTAGAATTGAAATGCGCTACGGCAATTAAAAATACGTAAAATAAACACATGGTTTTAAAGTTAGTATACAACCATTTTAAATGTATATACGGATGATAAAATTTGCAGAAATGTATATTTTCTTATGTCATTTATGTAAACTGCTGAGTAAGAATGAACTTTAAACTTTGTTTATTTTGTAGACATCTGATATTTACAAATGATTAAATGACTACACAAAATTTAAATGACCAGTAGTATTACTTCAAATAGCAGATGAACAAATAATAAATTGTGTATTTGCTGCTATCAAATGTTTATAAATTTCACGCAAAATGTTTGAAATAAAAGTGGACAAAGTAAAATACGCGAAATATGTGTTGTCGTTTCCAAGTAGGGCAAACAAACAGTACAAAGAAGATAGAATCAATTGCGATACGAGAATGAATCGTCAGAACAAAAATCATCTTCATATATTCCGCGGCCTCTTTAGCATACGTGATACTTCATTGAAAACGTAATTGTACTGTGTACACTCACATACAGAATAATGTATGCATCTCTCCATGTGAAAGGAAGTCGCTGTCATACTTGTCAAATATTTTCATAGCAATTGTTTTTATTTTCACATGGAACACTCCACTGTTGGCGTGATTTAAATTTTCGCTTTTTTATTTTTGTAATACTTAATTGATAGCTGTCTACTTTACTTAAACGTAATGCATACGATGAATTCATATTCAAAAGTTTCAAATTCAACTATGTTTCCGGTAAATTTGTTGGTAATTAATGGCTTTTTAAATGTGAAAATATTAATTATCTTTTTAATTATAGTTGTTGGTGGTCTTTTCATGTGTTTTTAGCACCTCTAGGCAAAATTTAAATCCATGTACACATTATACAACAAACAACAAAATGTTCATAAAATATGTATCAACAAAGATAAAATTAATTGTCATCCATACACTTGGTGAAACTAGGTTTAATAAAAAATCTGATGTGGACACCACATGACTTCCTTGTACACGTATTAAACTATAGATATTTTTTTAATTACACATATTTGACATTAAATCTTTTATTTTTTGTTCTAATCCATAGCAAACTTAATTTACAAAAAAATCAAAAAATATATAATATTTAAATTTAGATATCTCGTTTATGCAAAAAGCTAATTTAAAAATTCTTAATGTGCTAGACGCAGAATTTAATTCTCTAAAACTTTTATTTGCAGCATTCATTTCTAAAATTAAAATAATACCATTTTTTTCAAGGAAAACTGTTAGCAGCTTCATGTAATGTGCCACTTCCGGTTAGTCTATTTTAACCAAAATCTATTATGTTATTTCCATTGATATAGTAGTCTTATGTACCAAATTTGGAAAGTTTTAAATTACATTTGAATATAGTTTTTCATGAAAATCTACTATAGGCTTCAAGTAAAGTACCACTTCCGGTAGTTGTATAATGACCAAAAAGGGAGGTGCACAACTAGATGTTATAACAGTCCTAAATATAAAGTTTCAATTTTCTACGGTTTACCGTTTTTCAGTTATGCGAGATACGTACGTACGTACAGACGGCATGACGAAATTAGTCAAAATGGATTCAGGGAGGGCCAAAACACCTATTTCCGTTGAAATCTGAGAACCGAAAATTTTCGCGATTACAATACTTCCTTTACTTCGTACAAGGAAGTAAAAATATTAAATAAACACTTGGCTAAGTCTCACAAAATTCAGCCTCTAAGTCACCTTATGAGAGCATCGTCAGAGGCTGGCCAGCACAGTTGGTAACCATAGACGCATTTCGCTCTTATTAATTAATTTTCTGAGACTTAGCCAAGTGTTTATTTAATATTTTTTAAAAATATGTATCAAGGTATGTGAGGGTCAATCATTTTGGATCACTCACCAAAGAAACATTTATCTTTTACTGTAAGTTATAAATGAATAAAGTGTACGTGTATAACTACATGTTTCAAATAAAAGATACATTCTGAATCAAAGCGTGAAACGTTGACAGTTGAGCACGCTAATCATTCAAGCTAATGAGCTGTCTTCTTCAACCTCAAGCTCCTTCAACCAGGACGAAAAATCTACGCATGACTATACAAGCTTGAAGAAAGAAGCGTGACAATCTTCAATTTTCAAGTTGACAAACAGACAGACATAGAAGGACGTCACAATATATTTATTTTAGATACATTTTCTAATGAACAATATTTCGCAATAAACCTGTCCGAAATTTCCCCATTCGTATACTTAAATGATTAATAGTTTTACTTGTCTAAAAATGGAATTATCAGATAATTCATCGTTAATATTAACACACCTGCAAAACTGGTATATTTCGTAATTTTCCTAATACAACTCTTTAAGTTACTAGAAACATATTTTGATTGAATCTTGTTAGCTGTTTGTTATTATAAATATAGTTTTGGTGGTCCACTACATTTGAAAATTACTTTCTATAATTTATAAATAAATAAATCATGAATTTTACCTACTACTGGGTGTGGCACTCTGCTCAAGCAGATCTCGGTAAGTGATATGTTTTTTCTCGCCAGCCTTCAAATCACGGCCTCCAAAGATATTAGTGGTGGAGGAGCCACAAGGGTAGATTTAAATTGGTGAAAATTGTTTGTTGCCTGTGGGGATCGAACCAGAGTTCTCAAGATCCACAGACCGACTCGATACCACTGATATTGAGTGATTTTATTTTGATTGGAATATTTAATAGATCACTATGTACGAAGGTTTCTAAATTCTACTCCCATTATTAAAATATTATTTAATTTTGTCTTAATTTGCGATCAAAGAAAATAAGTTGCATAATGTACTATTATTTTACTGTAGTAGTTTTTTCAGTGATTAAAATCAACAATTATTCACGTGTGACTAAAGTTACTTTGTGGTCTAGATTAATAAAGACAAATTTTCGGGTCAAACTGTCTTGTCAAACATTGAAATGAATTAATTATAATTGACAAACAATTTTCACCAATTTCAATCTACCCCTGTGCCTTCTCCTCCACTAATATCTTTGTGGGCCGTAATTTGAAGGCTGGCACGAAAAAATATATCACTTATCGAGATCTGTTTAGACAGAGTGTCACATCCAGTAATGGGCGAAAGGCGTGATGATATATTTATTTATTTATAAATAATTGATATGTATTGAAACAGTAATACGAAACAATTGGTAAAGGATAAAAAATGATCTTAAATGCACAATTATTAGTTAATTAATTGTCAAATCATTAATCATATTAATCCAATTACCAAGTAAAACAAATCATTATAAAATAAACATCTTGCATCTTAGAAATGTATTGCATTTGACGTGCAAAAGAACTAGTTTATTATCGCATAATCTGCCTGTTATAATTATTATTTTACCGCTAATACATTTCTAATTTAAATACAACTCATAATAATCATTAATTGCAGATCTGTAATAAATAAAAGGGTAAAATCGCGGGAGAAATTTAATGCACACATATTTCGTTGATTCGAGAACGAATCATTAAGGTGAAAGGGTGTTTGAATGATTTGTTACTTAAAACGGATTTTAATGTCAAATTTGTTTTGGAAATGTAATACTGTCATTAATATTTTATACGGTATTTTGGTGTATGTTACGTTCTATTTTTGATACATTAGAGTTATTAGAAACTTGAAATTAGATATATTTTTGAAATTAAATATTTTGTGAATATGAGAAAAAATGTTTTAAATTAAAATACGTGTTTTACTTTTACATTTGCTATAAAATTTATGTAGACTAATTTGTTACTTGTCCACTTATATATTATTTTGTTGGTATACATGGTTTTGGGTGCGGCAGGTTCTGATGTAATATGGTTACCAGTCGTCAAATTATAGTCCCGAAAGATATCTACTCTTTAAGGAAGGATTTAGATATATGAAAATGAAATGAAAATAGCCTTTTTCGAAAACTGTCATATAAAGTTAAAATTTACATGACAACTATCAACACGCGAAATTACTGTTTTTTGTCTACAGAACGCAAAAGACTTTTGCATGCAGGATGCAAAAGTCTTTTGCATCCTGCAATTTTTTGATAGAAGAAAGGCTCACAATTTAATAAAAGTTACTTTATTTTTTTTGCTTAGCAACAATACTTCTATTCTTTAACAAAATTTATATTTAATGTTCCAATTGAGCAATTATTCATATTTATCCCGCTCGAGGAAGCTAACTGGTGTACTGGAATAGTTTCTTGAGAAATGTAATGCGAATCCCAATAAATCGCAGAAAAAAATTAGAACGTTTGTTTGGTTTCTATTGCCAACCAGCTGTCAATTGCTGGTCAGAGAATACCAGATTTGATAGCAATTATATTACATACATTGTTGTCATGGAGACATTAGATGTCACATTAATTAATCCTAAACGTCAACATTTTCTCATTACATTATTACTAATTTTAGGACATAGTTTTCGAAAAAAGTTGTTTGATACTCGATTGTGAAATGCTTTTGCATTCTTGAATGCAAAAGTAGGTAACATTTCGCAATCTAGATTTAAAAGTAACTATTTTCAGGTGGTTTCATTGTCGCCGTGTTTCTAGACGTTGTTATTACAACAAATTAATGATTCTACTAGTTTCCACATACAGGGTGTTTCAGGACTAGTGTAACAAACTTTAACAGCTTATTCCTGAGGTTATTTTGAGCCAAAAATGTCATATGAACATAGGTCCTATTCCTTCTAGTTACCAAAATACAAGAGGTTGAAGTTCTATAAATAACACGACATTTTCAAATTTTTGTAATCAAGATACTTTCGGAAAACAACATTTTTATTGAGAAGTCATACCTTATTTGTCTTAATTAAAAATTGTTGTACTTTTGATTGTATTATTGTTTCATAATGGATGGTTATAGTACTGCTGAATATGCAGATATGATTTTTATTTATGGATTATGTAATGGTAATGCCCATTATGTGTCCAGAGAATACCAAGACAAATATCCAAATAGACGCCAACTTTCCCATCCCTTATTTGCGCGCATTTTTGTTTTCCAAAAGTATCTTGATTACAAAAATTTGAAAATGTCGTGTTATTTATAGAACTTCAACCTCTTGTATTTTGGTAACTAGAAGGAATAGGACCTATGTTCATATGACATTTTTGGCTCAAAATGACCTCAGGAATAAGCTGTTAAAGTTTGTTACACTAGTCCTGAAACACCCTGTATATAGTTGTTGCATTTATCCGAATTATCCAGACAGGGCCGTCTTTACCCGGGGGTTCAAAGGGCGCAGAGTCCTAGGGGGCGCACACAAGCCGAGCGCTAGAAATTTCGATATTTCATTAAACCCTAACTCATTCAATATCAACGTCATTGCACCGTTTCGTACACTTTGTTATAATTTAAGAATTTTGAGAAATAAATAAATGAAACATTTTGTTGGCTGACCACCCGGCACCCCGGCGCAGAATATGCTTAAGACAGCCTTGTATCTAGGTAATAACTAATTGTCAGCGTCATCTCTGCTAACCCCAGGGGCGCCGAGAGGAAAAGCGGGCCCCGGGAAAAAAATTCGGGCCTCCTTTAACTTTGAATATTTATTAATTAAATATAAGATACAAAAAAAATATATTTATAAATATATGTATGACAACTATAAGAATTATTAATATCTAATAAAGTTATAACAATATAAATAAAATTAAATACAAAATTCTGAGTTAATTGGTGCAGCGATGTGTATTGTATACTCACTGTATGACTATCTAATATCTAGTTGCATATTCGATAAATGCAGGGGATACCAAAACAGCACTACGCACAAATGTATAGAGCCTTTGCCTATGTGTTGTATACAATGTAGTAATATAACAAACAAAAATGCAACAACGTAATAATGTACTTTTGAATAGTGTATAAATTTATTTAAAATTTGCAACTGGGGCCCTTGATCAAGCATTTCGTCATTTTTATACAATGTAATAAATTGTTGAAAACGTGTATCAGACATTTCGTTATACATGTTTTAGTAAAGAATATAAAAAATTGGTGAAATAGTAGAAAATTAAAAGCCATTTATAAAATAGCATCACATCCGGGCCCTGGGTATTTTACCCCCTACCCTCCCCTCTCGTCAGGCCCACCCTAGATCTCATGCATCGTCCTCCTCCTTTCACACTAGCATATCGCTTCCTCATCTAGAAGCCGGTTACTAGGTCCATGCAACACGTTAATTTACAGCAGAGCGGGGCGCACGACACGAGTCCACGGACACGGACACCACGGAGGCGTCACTCGTCGGTGTCTGCGGAGATCGTGCGGCGGAGATCGTGAGTGCACCGGCTTCAGCTGTCACGGATCATAGAATGTAGGTGCACTTGTTATAGACTAGTGCAGTAGTGCGGAAATAGGAACGAGAATTCTACAAAGTAAATGAGGGAATTTAGGTGGAGATATACAGGGTGGGTTTTTTACAGAAACTAATCAATCGGTTATGTTGGTTGGTTAATTAATAACTTTAGAGGAAAAATATAGCAAGGAAGGGGACATAATTGCACGGCTGGTAAAATACAATTATTTCGGGAATTTATATTTTATTGAATTACTCAACGTTAATATCTTTTTCTACTTGCGTTAGGAAATAAGTCGTTTTATTTCATTTATTTGAGTTAGGTAATGAACTGCAGAAGAAGTACAAGGAATTATTATAGAATATTTGACCCATTTTATGATGCTGATCTGAGTAAAAATACAATTTGAAATTATTATTAAAACTTTGACGAAATATATTTATTTTTTATTTTATTTCACTTATTTGAGTTAGGTAATGACCTGCATTATTTAACTAGTGATATAATGAGGTAACATAGCAACAGATATCTTGGTAGACGAATTCTGATGTGTTATTCTTTTATTTATAACTGTCATTAATATGTCAAAATTTCAAAAACGCTCTTTCGTATTTATTAGAACGGAAGTAGAAAAAATATTGTATGAAACTAGTAAGGAAATAAGGTTATTACCTTACTTATGTGTTTACATAACTCGGCTACGCCTCGTTCTGCAAATTTCACATGCGTAAGGTAATAACATTCATTTCCTTACTAGTTTCATAAATAGCTATTATGTTACGCTGTACAACAGGAACTTAATCCCAATTACACCCACCGAGCTGTAATGTGGTAGTTCATATAATTTTTAGCTTGAGTGAGATTCGAACTCTGGATCTTCGGATTCAAATTCTGTAACGTTTTTCACATGGACATATAATTAGTATAATTAATTATAATTATGTGTTTACATAACTCGACTACACCTCGTTCTGCAAATTTCACATGCGTAAGGTAATAACCTTCATTTCCTTACTAGTTTCATTAATAGCTATTATATAAATAGTGCGGTTAAACGCCCTCCAGTGTGGTGAAAATTGTTGGTCGGCTGTGAGAATTAAACCCGGGTTTTCAAACCCATAGGTCGACTAGATACCACTACTCACGTACCCCATAATTAATATATGTAATATGGATAATCAAGAGTATCAAAAAAACAAACAATTGTTTGTACAACATTACTTATGAAAATGACATTTCCTGTTGTCGCTAAATTTATTAGTTAGCCAGTAAAACTAGTTGGTTGCTTTTAAATAGTCACCCTGTGAATTCTGACAATAATGGGGTATTATATTCATTTTGTTATTTGTAGAATTAAACTTAGAATAATAAGTATAATTAAAAGGAAATTAATATCATATATAGAATATTTCAATACCAACAAATAACAATTGTAAGTAATCGTTATTATAAAAGCATTCCTACAGTAACTGTAGTTACTTTCAAAGTAAAAAACTACCACTTAATTACATTACATCTTGAAAAAGTCTCAATAAAAACTTTTACTAATTTTTCATTGTATACAACTCTTCTCAGCAGTACAGTAAAAAGTAAAAGCAAAATAAAAACTTCTACTCAAGAAAAGTGAACGTAATGTACAAAATCATCTCTTAGAACACAACAAAAAATTTATCATGTGCAATCTTAGTTTCATTTGTTTATTCCTTTTGCAAATAATAAAGTCGTAAAAGCTTCAGCTCTCTCTACTTCAGATTCAAACAATTTTATGAGAGTGAAACTGAATCTATTTTTTCCGCGATGAATCTATCGATTGATCAGGAATGATAAGCTCAATTATCTATTTGCCTCCGAGGTGTAAATGCGTAGGAGACTGCGTTAAGTACATGGTTGCTGTTGTTTATGCAGTTTTTGACAGTTATTGATAGCTTGAAATTATTTATTAACATACGTACGCCTTCTATGTGTAGAGTATTTGTAAAAGAAAGTTATCATTATTTTATTGTATTTGTAACTGTAACTATAAACATGAAAGATATTTATGAAAAAGTATTTTGAAAGAATACGAATTATAGCAGTTTTGGAAATTTAAAACAGTTATAGATTTGCAGTTTTTAATTGAAAGATGTTATTAGGAAAATTATGCAAGCAAAAGTTGGTATACTATTTTCATTTTAAACTGGAGGGATCGGCATAAAACGATTAAATGCACCGCTATTACGTTTACAAAGAAACTCAAAATATGTCACACAGGGGCGTTCCAACCCAGGGCGCCATCATAAAAGGGCGGCAGACGGCAAAAAGTTAAAATAAATATGAGTATATTAAAAGAACACAAATACTGCGTCTTAATATTATTTGTAAAATAAATAAAGTAATTAAATGAAAACTAAATGTAGGTACCTACTATCGTACTAAGGCCTTTAATTACAAAAGATCGCGAAGTAATGTGATTAATGTTTGAAATATAAAGTTAACTGTCAAGATTTCTTAATATTCACAACAAATCTTGACGGTTATAGTGACAGCTTCTGTTTCTAAGACAAAGCTGTCACAAAAAATCATAATTAGTAGGCGATTTTCTCGAACTATTTTCATTAATTTCTCTAATTTGTGGCATTAAAATGAAGTAATCTGTATGAAATAATGTGTGTGGATAGGTCAAGTATGGTCATGTGCAATATTATACCATAATTTTTTACTGGACACTTTTTATTTACAAAAACCTTTTTCCCATGTTATTTCCCTATGCCAACCTTTACGTGGAACGCGCGGTATAGTTATGAGTATTTCAATATTTTTATTGTAAATTTAATTTACATGTATTGATATGTTATTTGTATAATTGTTTGTGCTATTATGTGCAATTGTAAAATGTAAACTATATAGTTTTAATTAGGTTTAGGTATATTAGAATGTACCTATGTAGTGAATTAATTTCTTTTTGTTTTTTTGTATTTTTATTTAATTTTATGAGAAACTATATAATAAAATATTTATTCAAAAAATAGTTATTTTTCTAGACAAACAATGTTCTATTATTCTACGCTAAGGTGAATAACATATTATTTGTCATGAGTTTGCTTATTGCTCTAAATCTATACGCAAGTTTCGCATAGTACGGCGTGTCGGCTTACTGCCTTACTCTTTCTGGATCGTAGAGCATAAAATTCCACATATTTTGAGTACCATATCGGATTTTTGTGCTCGGGGCGCCACATTCTGCTTCGGAACCCAGGCGCCAAGTACCCCTAATACGCCCCTGATGTCACAAGATTCGCCGGTACGAGTATAATAAGAACAACAAAGTTACAATCTTTAAATAAGTATATTTCCTTATTCATACGATACAAGTATAATATATTATATACAAATATATTCTGATTCAGTACAGGATATTTAATCTTCTTATTGAGTAACATAACTGCTAATTGGATAATTTAGAATTAGTAATTTTTAAATGGTCAATCATAGGAAAAAACAAGAATAATTTTGAGCTGAATACAGCCCTTAAAAATGTATCTGTTGTGACTATTGTTAAGCGTTTTGGGGTAGCCGCACTAATAGATTTCATTGTAGTTATATGGGACAGGAACGTTTAATCGTTTTATGTCGATCCCTCCAGTTTAAAATGAAAATACTATACATTTACTTTGTGATGCGTTCTTGTGACTGTATCTGCTGTCTTCAGCACTTGAAAGTTGTGTTTAAATTTTTCCTAACTCATCCGAGATCCGAGAGCGGCATAACACTGACAGCTCCGTGAAAGGATTTGATTTTTTTAAAGGTTAAAGCCTTTGATTAATTATATTTTCTTATACCTTCCTTCTTATATGGTTTCTCATCCAACGAAATATTAGAAATTCAATAATGACGCGTTTCAGTTACTTTACTTCATATAGTATAAGTTTGCGCGTTCAAATCTCGTAGACCAACACAAGTACAAATAATTTAGGTTTTATATTTTGTTTAAAATAATGTTTATATCCACGGGAAATTGTATCAACTAAATAAAATTAACAATAACAAACAATTCTTTTACTTCTTTTACTCATTACTGGGGTGACACTATCCCATAGCAGATCTTGGCAAGTGATATATTTATGCGCGTGAATAGCCGTCAAATCACGGCCCCCAAAGATGTTAGTGGAGGGAGAGCCACAGGCGTAGATTTAATTGTTTGTCGCCTGTGGGGATCGAACCAGGGTTCTCAAGATCCACAGGCCGACTCGATACCACTGAGCTACCTATATATATATATATATATATATATATATATATATATATATATATATATATATATATATATATATAGTGTTAAAAATAAAATAAATATATCATCACGCCTTTTACCTATTACTGGGTGTGACACTCTGCCTAATCAGATCTCAGTAAGTGATATATTTTTTGCATAAAGTGCGGTTAGCAGCCGTCAAATAACGACCCTTAAAGATATTAGTAGTGGGGGAGCCACAGGGGTGGTGAAAATTGTTTCTATAAAAAAAATCTAAAATATTTCTAGTAGTTATTATTTCGAATTTCATTTTACGTACATTAATATAAATAAATATATCATCATGCCTTTTACCCATTACTGGGTGTGGCACTCTGCCGAAGCAGATCTAGGTAAGTGATATATTTATGCGCGTGAAGTGCCGTCAAATCACGGCCCCCAAAGATGTTAGTGGAGGGAGAGCCACAGGGGTAGATTTAAATTGTTTGTCGGCTGTGGGGATCAAACCAGGGTTCTCAAGATCCACCACTGAGCTACCTATCCCATTAAATTAAGTATTTAATTAAAAAGTACTAATTAAATAAAAATATTTGTAGTTATTTCGTACTTATAAAGTGATTGTAAATCTTGTCTATATTCATAAACACTGTTTATAAATTGCATGCATAGCAAATTATTATTATAAACTTTCGTTTTTCATCAATAAAATAACAATATACCACAATTTAATGTGCTATTAAGATACGTCTTCCTGTTTTTCCTAAAAAATCAATAAAGATTTCTTATTTATTGTTAATTTCCTGCAATCTAATCATTTACTATTGTCTATACTCTTGCAATAACTGTGCATACACATTTTTATTTCAACTACTAAATTACTAAACGCTATAATCACTATGCTTTTCAAATACATATAATCAACAAGAAATCAGTGGTATAGATATAAGTTATTTCTTTAAGGTCACAGGAAGTTGTAGCACTTTAGTTGCACTGTTATTTCACTAGCAAGAGGTCATTCTGAGATTATAAATAAATAAATATATCATGACGCCATTTACCCTTATAATATGTAGCACTTACTGTAGCAGATCTCAGTACGTCATATATTTTTACCGAGCTCTGCTGTGAAAAATGCCATACTCACTAATGGATAAAATGCGTGATGATATATTTATTTATTTGCTACTTAAACCTAGTTTATTATAAGGTATAGGCTCGCTGTACTGTAATTGGGATTAAGTACCTGTTAAATAAAGTAACAAATAGTACAATTAGAAATAATTTCCTGTTGTGCAGAAAATAATTTTGAAAAGCTCGGCGGTAATTTCTGTGTGTACGTCACTGGAAAAAATAACAGATAGTAATCTTGTAACATCTGTACAATGGGGTACGTGTAAAAAATTAAGGGGGCGTATTTCAACAATCACTGTGATTATTGGAAATAATCGATAATCATTCATGATTGTTATTTCTTTGTAATACATTGTTGATTGGAAACTGCTGTGGGTATAAACAATTTTTTTTTCTGGGGATTTTTAAATTATTTAACTTCCTAACATGATTACTAAAACTCTACGACGCCTTATTTTTTATTATTTTAAATAAATAAATATAAAATAAATATATCATCACGCCTTTTACCCATTATTGGATGTGGCACTCTGCCTAAACAGATCTCGGTAACTGATATATTTATGCGCGTGAACAGCCGTCAAATCACGCCCCCAAAGATATTAGTGGCGGGTAGCCACAGGGATAGATTTAAATTGGTGAAAATTGTTTGTTGGCTGTGGGGATCCAACCAGGGTTCTCAAGATCCACCACTGAGCCACCTACCCCATTAATTAATTGTAATTGCAAATTGAATAGATAACAAATGAAAATTCAATTTGCATTTTTTCTTATGTTAGTAATTATACCTTTCATTGATCTTTAAGCAGGGCCGTCTTAAGCATATCCTGGGCCCTAGGCAATATAATATTTAGGGCCCCAAAACATATAATATGGCTATCAATATTATCAACGTAATTTTCGACATTTTCATATTTAATTTCTGCCGTTACAAAGCACGTAAAAGTAATTCTGTTTATTGATTTAGATGCAGAATTTGATGCCCTAAAACTTTTATTTGACGCGTTTTTGCTTAAAATAATTAAGGAAGCAGGAAATTGCAAAAAACTGATTTCCCATGTTAAAGTCCTATGACCGGCTGAGCGAGTCACCACCCTGTATATATAAATACATTGTATCGGAGTGTCAGTGTCACATTATAATTATTGTATTATTTTGCATTTGTGTTACTAGCTGCCATCCCTCAATACAATTCATATCAAATGTAGTAATTATTAAAAATATTTTGGTCAGAAAATGACTTAAAACTTAAAATGTGTATATTTTTTTTCTATTTTTACTTCCTTGTACGAAGTAAAGGAAGTATTGTAATCGCGAAAATTTTCGGTTCTCAGATTTCAACGGAAATAGGTGTTTTGGCCCTCCCTGAATCCATTTTGACTAATTTCGTCATGCCGTCTGTACGTACGTATGTACGTACGTATCTCGCATAACTCAAAAACGGTAAGCCGTAGAAAATTGAAACTTTATATTTAGGACTGTTATAACATCTAGTTGTGCACCTCCCTTTTTGGTCATTATACAACTACCGGAAGTGGTACTTTACTTGAAGCCTATAATAGATTATCATGAAAAACTATATTCAAATATAATTTAAAACTTTCCAAATTTGGTATATAAGACTACTATATCAATGGAAATAACATAATAGATTTTGGTTAAAATAGACTAACCGGAAGTGGCACATTACATGAAGCTGCTAACAGTTTTCCTTGAAAAAAAATGGTATTATTTTAATTTTAGAAAGGAATGCTGCAAATAAAAGTTTTAGAGAATTAAATTCTGCGTCTAGCACATTAAGAATTTTTAAATTAGCTTTTTGCATAAACGATATATCTAAATTTAAATATTATATATTTTTTTATTTTTTTTAAAATTAAGTTTGCTATGGATTAGAACAAAAAATAAAAGATTTAATGTCAAATATGTGCAATTAAAAAAATATCTATAGTTTAATACGTGTACAAGGAAGTCATGTGGTGTCCACATCAGATATTTTTCATTTTAGTCGAACGATTCGGGCCCCCCAGAGTCACGGGCCCCCAGCACTTGCCTAGTTTGCCTAGGCGAAAAGACGGCCCTGTCTTTAAGTAAACGTACTCCACCTACATTTCCAGACTGATTTACTTGTTACTTTAAAATGAAAGTGAAACAGTTGAACTGTTTCCTGCAATTTTAATTCTGGTGATCAACAAATACACAGCACTCACTTCTAAACATAAATAAACAGTTTTAAATGAACTCTTTAGTAATTTGAACTTTCATGTGAATATTAGAAGGAGATCTGTTATTATTCATTTGCTATTAAACTGTACAAGTACCTGATAATTTAATGTTTATAGAACATATTTTGATTGGAGTAAAAGTAACGATTTTCTACTGTAATTGGAATAGATATTTTCATGGCGAGTTGAAAAAATTATAATTATTTTGCTCTTGCAAACGTGAGAAGATAATATGATAATTTCAAATTATAATTCTCGCTTATAAGGTAACAGGGCCAGGCCCGACGAGAGGGGAGGGTAGGTGGGGTAAAATACCCAGGGCCCGTGGAATTCAAAGGGCCCGGATGTGATGCTATTTTATAAATGGCTTTTAATTTTCTACTATTTCACCAATTTTTTTATATTCTTTACTAAAACATGTATAACGAAATGTCTGATACACGTTTTCTACAATTTATTACATTGTATAAAGTACTAAATGACGAAATGCTTGATGAATGGCCGGCCCCAGTTGCAAATTTTAAATAAAATTATACACTATTCAAAAGTACATTATTACATTGTTGCATTTTTGTTTGTTATATTACTACATTGTATACAACACACATAGGCAAAAGCTCTATACATTTGTGCGTAGTGCTGTTTTGGTATCCCCTGCATTTATCGAATATGCAACTAGATATTAGATAGTCATACAGTGAGTATACAATACACATCGCTGCACCAATTAACTCAGAATTTTGTATTTAATTTTATTTATATTGTTATAACTTTATTTAGATATTAATAATTCTTATTGTTGTCATACATATATTTATAAATATATTTTTTTTGGTATCTTATATTTAATTAATAAATATTCAAAGTTAAAGGGGGCCCGAATTTGTTTTTTCCCGGGGCCCGCTTTTTCTCTCGGCGCCCCTGAACAGGGCAACTATAGTGCTACAACATTCTGTAGTTCTACTAATATTTGCTATAGTTCACATAGTCATAAAATAGCAGGAAATTAATTTGTTTCTGCATTTTGTATCTTGACGTATCGTTCAAGTCTCCATGATAATATGGTTTAAATGAGGAGCTACAAAGGTAAATTTAATTGTTTGTTGGTCAATAATAACCTTCTGTTTGACAGATGCACTAGGTTACAACTATGTGTATGGGGTAGGTGGCTCAGTGGTGGATCTTGAGAACCCTAGTTCGATCCCCCACAGCCGACAAACAATTAAATCTACCCCTGTTGCTCCCAGTCCACTAATATCTTTGGGGCCGTGATTTGACGGCCGGTAACCGCACTTCACGCGAAAAAATATATCAGTAATGGGTAAAAGGCGTGATGATATATGTATTAGAATATTCTTTTTCTACGATTGCTATGAAAAGTTGACAATTACGCTCTCATTTGTCATCGTAAAGTTGACGTTTTCTAGAGAACAATCGAAAAATATTTTTTTTGCGTGTCTCCAATGGCAACGCGCGAAAAAGATTATAAATGCGCGCTTATTTAAATAGTTAACAGGGATACAAACAAAACAGAAACTTGTCATATTGACAGTTAACAGAACAAATTTATTTTCAGTACGCATACGTTTTTTAATAATTTTAAGATGCAAACGTAGAAAAAATGATGTGTGTATCACGAGCGTAAAGTATCTTCGGCTCGCGCTGCAATTACCGTGTTCGAGTAACAAAGAATCACTGTAAGCTCTTGATACACAAATAACTATTTGGTGTGACACAGAATTTTAGTATTTAGTTTGCGCGCCTTGAAATAAAACTGACTAGAAAACATGAGTTCTATATAAAGCAAGTTCAAATTCTTTCTACCAAACTAGACGCCAATCTCTCGCTATTTCCAATTGATTCTGGAATACATCCCCATTAAAAACTGCAAACAATTATTTCCTACAGTCACATTCTTAATTAAAAGTCATTCAATTGTAGCGAACTTGACATTGGTTAGCCACTTCAGTGGTTCAGTACAAAGCAACCGCAGCTTTCTTCCAAAGTTGTCATTTCGCGAAATCGTACAACAAAAACGCATCGAATTCCTCTGCAGTCTTATCGTACCATCTTACGATCCTAAAAAGACTCGAAAAGTCAGTCAGAAAGGAAGTGGATCATTGTAGATGACAGATGAACGGAAATTCGGACGGATATCAATGAATAACTGACGAAAAAACGTTCCTGTCGTGTGTAAGATCTACTTTCTCTTTCAATTGTTGTATTTCGATTGTTTGTTTGGTTGATTTGGTGATGGGCGATGGGCGATGTTGTGATGTTTCGTGTTTGGTTGAAAGTGATTTTTCCCGTGGTCTACTTTTTAATTGGGCACTTTTTTTCTTTATAAAGATGATACAAAAAGTGTACGTGACAGGATACATGTATTCGCAAAATGAATTTACTTAGTTTCTTTACTTTAATTACTAGGTTTAAAACTTAAATAACGGTTTCATAAACTGCTAAATCTTCCACAACCTACCTATAATTTTCTCGTTTTTAACATCCTGTATATCTACTAAATATGTACAGTTTAACCAATATTAATAAATCTTCTTCTTCTTCCGATGGTACTACATCCCAAATCAGGCCTGGGTCTACCGGACACACCGAGCCGCAGTTTTTACACTGCCGTACTGCCGGTTTTCGTAGTCGAATGCTACATTATTTAAGGCGTATAAGTGACTAGCTTATAGCGCCAATATTAATAAATAAATAAATATAAATATATCATCACGCCTTTTACTCATTACTGGGCGTGGCACTCTGCCTAAGCAAATCTCGGTAAGTGATATATTTATGCGCGTGAACAGCCGTCAAATCACGGTCCCCAAAGATGTTAGTGGAGGGAGAGCCACAGAGGTAGATTTAATTGTTTGTCGGCTGTGGGGATCGAACCAGGGTTGTTAAGATCCACAGGCCGACTCGATACTACTGAGCCAGCTACCTCATACCAATAATAATCAAAATAAAATATGTAATTAATACAGAATTGAACCTGGAACCGGGGTTGACAGATTTTGATTAATTCGAATTGTGAAAGCAGATCTTTTATCACTTTAAAATCAATTATAAACAGCAATATCAAGGACTTATTTGAATGTTATACGTACTGTTTTTACTTCCTTGTACGAAGTAAAGGAAGTATTGTAATCGCGAAAATTTTCGGTTCTCAGATTTCAACGGAAATAGGTGTTTTGGCCCTCCCTGAATCCATTTTGACTAATTTCGTCATGCCGTCTGTACGTACGTATGTACGTACGTACGTATCTCGCATAACTCAAAAACGGTAAGCCGTAGAAAATTGAAACTTTATATTTAGAACTGTTATAATATCTAGTTGTGCACCTCCCTTTTTGGTCATTATACAACTACCGGAAGTGGTACTTTACTTGAAGCCTATAATAGATTTTCATGAAAAACTATATTCAAATATAATTTAAAACTTTCCAAATTTGGTATATAAGACTACTATATCAATGGAAATAACATAATAGATTTTGGTTAAAATAGACTAACCGGAAGTGGCACATTACATGAAGCTGCTAACAGTTTTCCTTGAAAAAAATGGTATTATTTTAATTTTAGAAAGGAATGCTGCAAATAAAAGTTTTAGAGAATTAAATTCTGCGTCTAGCACACTAAGAATTTTTAAATTAGCTTTTTGCATAAACGAGATATCTAAATTTAAATATTATATATTTATTGATTTTTTTTTAAATTAAGTTTGCTATGGATTAGAACAAAAAATTAAAGATTTTTTGTCAAATATGTGCAATTAAAAAAATATCTATAGTTTAATACGTGTACAAGGAAGTCATGTGGTGTCCACATCAGATATTTTATTACTATTATTATATTTTTGATGTTTTCTTACATTTATTCATTCTACACATAATGTCCTTTCATCAAATGATTTTTTACCACATTTATCATTCGCTAACGTGTTTGGCGGCATGTTTTGACGGCTAGTAAAACATAAAAGTGTCTACCAAAACATGGAAAAACTCTAAAGACTTTACAACTTTCCACAATTTTTGCTAATAATTGTAATTTATGTTTGAGGAAATAGAAATTGCAATTTAATTTGAAAATTCCATTTATATTATTAACGTTGACATTTATTATGATTATTTCTCGTTTATTACTTTAAGCGTAGGTGTACAAAAATATTGTTTGACGACTGAGAAATAAATATTTCCGAAGATTGCGTAGGTACGCAAAGTTGAAAAAAATAATTCCGTTAGGAATTCTTGTCAAAATAAAAAACAAACAACGATAAAATTGTAAAATAAACTAAATATATCATTACGCCTTTTACCCATTACTGGGCGTGGCACTCTGCCTAAGCAGATTTTGGTAAGTGATATATTTGTGCGGTTACCAGTCGTCAAATCACGGCCCCCAAAGATATTAGTAGAAAGGGAGCTACAGGGGTAGATTTAAATTGGTGAAAATTGTTTGTCGGCTGTGGAGATCGAACCAGGGTTCTCAAAATCCACCACTGAGCCACCTACCTCATTGTAAATAAATAAACTGTATTGTCATGTCTTTTCTCCATATCTGGGTGCAATAGCTATTTGTAAAAAGTATCTAAACAACTTGTGTTTATGTAAATGTAATAATAACTTAGTTTTTTATGTGGTAAATAATATATTAAGTGCGATTTCTTTAACATAAATATGACAGAAGCGTCACACCTCCCGTCTAATAAAGGAGTGAATGGTAAGAAGCACAACTTGTTAATATACTTTGTCAAACAGATTCAGCCGATCCCAATGAGAAAATATTTATTCTATCATTTCATATTTACTTTCATAACTGTATTCTACTTGGACATATACATAACACCTGCTCATAACTAGCACAAAAACTGGAATATGAACCGGCTGCTCTAGCTTCTGAAGCTTTTGAGACTCTTGAGAACTACCAATATCAATACATTTTTAACAACAAAGACAAATTTAATTGTCATTCATGCACTTGGTGAGACTAGGTATAATAAAAAATATTAAATAAAACTCTAGGCAAAGTCTCACAAAATTCGACAGAACTTCTCATGTCATCTTACCGTTTGTTAGAGATCTTATTCTCTGCTGGCACAGTTCTTCGTCACCAGCTTCTTCACATGAACTTTGTTCTAGGTGAAGAAGTGAGTTATACCATGCTGATGAGCTCTAACAAGAGCGAAACGCGTCCATGGTTACTAACTGTGCTGGCCGGCCTCCGACGATGCCCTCATAAGGTGACTCGGAGGCTGAATTTTGTGAGACTTTGCCTAGAGTTTTATTTAATATTTTTTACAATACATTTTTGTTTTGCAAAATTCTTTTTTCTACGATTGCTATGAAAAGTTGATAATTACGCTTTCATTTGTCATCGTAAAGTTGACGTTTTCTGTGGAACAACCGAAAAATATCTTTTTTGCGCGTTGCCATTGGCGACGCGCAAAAAAATAATTTAGTTGTGATTGTAACTATTTCCCTCACTAGTGAGGAAAGTTATTTACTTTCGTCACTAGTGAGAGAAATGGTTATTATCACAACTAAATTCAATGAGGGAAATGTAATTTTCCTAAATAATTACTTAATGTGCAAATTTATTTAACCAGGGAAATAAAAATGACAAATACTGTGAAAAAAAAATGATTCAAAGCTATTGGCAGTGCCAATTAAATAATGAATTTTCCCGTTTATATATAAAATATGGTCAAATATACTCTAATATATGGTTAATGTATACATAAAATTTAAAGCCAATTACTGCATAAGTACAGCCCATTAAAGACAAGCCCTTTTTACTTCATCAAAAAACATAAAATTACTTTTTACTCGTAAAGTTGACGTTTTCTGTGAAACAATCGAAAAATATCTTTTTTGCGCGTCTCCAATGGCAACGCGCAAAAAAGACGTTAAATGCGCGCGTTTCCAATGGCAACGGGCGAAAAAGATATTAAATTCGCGCTTATTTCAATAGTTGCCAGAGATAGAAACAAAACAGAAACTTGTCATATTGACAGTTGACAGAACGAATTTATTTTCAGTGTTTTAATAATTTTAAGATGCAATCACTTTACGCTCTTAATACACAAATAACTATTTTGATAAGCGCCAAAGACGATAGGAAACTATATGCTAAATTCCGACTGATTAGATCTCGGTTATACTGAATAGTTAAAAGAAATACTTTCGAATGTCCAGAAGACCTATCCTAATATAACCCAAATAAAATATCTTTTCAATCTTTGAATACCTACTAACAATTGTGTAAAATTCACTTGCCACAACTGTCAAAGACGAATTATTTATTATCGAGATTCAGTGGGCGTGCAGCCTTCATTTTTGTTTGACTGGCAGTCAGACTGACCGGTCACGACTTTCTGTAGGGCAGGACTGATATTTCTAGTTTCATTGTTGGCTGAACTGTGAGAGTATATACGAAAACGAAAGGTGCAGCCAGTTTGGAATAGTTTCATTTTTGTACTATTACTTTTTGGCAAGATTTGGACTTGAGCAATATGATTTTAAATCAAAATAAAATATCAAACTAAACACTTTATCTCACAAAATTCAGCCTCCAAGTCAACTTATGAGATCTTTGTCAGAGGCTGGCCAGCACAGTTAGTAATTTTATTATTAAACCTAGTTTCACCAAGTGAGCATTCAAAGACAATTAATTTTGTCTTTGTAGTTTTTGATTTTAAATCACTATAACAACAAAGACAAAATTAATTGTCATCCAACACTTGGTGAAACAAGGTTTAATAAAAATGTAAAGTAAACACTTGGCTATGTTTCACAAAATTCAGCCTCCAAGTCACCTTATGAGGGCATCGTCAAAGGCTGGCCAGCACAGTTAGTAACCATAGAAGCGTTTCGCACTTATTAGAGCTCATCAGTATGGTATAACTCACTTCTTCACCTAGAACAAAGTTCATGTGAAGAAGCTGGTGACGAAGAACTGTGCCAGCAGAGAATAAGATCTCTAACAAACTAGTAAGATGACATGAGAAGTTTTGTGGAACTGGTCATGCCATCTACCGAAAAAAAAGGGAAGCTACGCAATAGCAATTTAAATAACAACAAAGACAAAATTAATTGTCATCCAACACTTGGTGAAACAACTTCTCATGTCATCTTACTAGTTTGTTAGAGATCTTATTCTCTGCTGGCACAGTTCTTCGTCACCAGCTTCTTCACACGAACTTTGTTCTAGGTGATGAAGTGAGTTATACCATACTGATGAGCTTTAATAAGAGCGAAACGCGTCTATGGTTACTAACTGAACTGTGCTGGCCAGCCTCTGACGCTGCCCTCATAAGGTGACTTGGAGGCTGAATTTTGTGAAACATAGCCAAGTGTTTACTTTACATTTTTATTAAATCACTATGATTACAATTATATCTTTGCTCTTCACATATGTACATTTATCTGTTATCAGTTTTACAGCAAGTGGTAGAAAACTGCTCGTCAGCGTCACGCCAAACAGCAAGAATTTACATTCAAAATACATAACATAAATATATACACAGACTTTTATTATCGGGCAATGGCTTATAATAGGATTACGTCCACATGCTTATAGCTTTTTGCAAGGTGGGGCTAGTTGCATATGCGTGTTTTAAATACATATACACATGTGTGTTAAGCTGATTAACTCGCAACTTAGTGCATCGGTTTGTTAACGTAGTGTTTTGTAAGCGTTTTTTTCTTAACACCAGGAAATGAAATATATAGGTTTTTTCTACGATTGCTATGAAAAGTTGACAATTACGCTCTCATTTGTCATCGCAAAATTGACGTTGTTGTGGAACAAACGAAAAAGATTAAGGGGTAAGGCCACTCTAGACAAGGAAAAAAAAGGTCATTTTCAACATTTTTTTTAACGAAATCTAAACGTGCTGCTTAAGAACTGTTTTTGGATCTTTATTTAGTGCAATTATTTACAGCAATAGACCTGGATCAAAACGGAAAATGTTTTCTTAATCTCTGATGTATACTCTAAAAAACTACGGGCTGGATTTTGAAAATTTTGATTTTTCACAAAATGGCGCACGTTTGAAAAAAAAGTTCATTATTCGGGACTAAATTTCTGTATAAAAACGACCATAAAAAACGAATGTAGCACTTTAAAAAAAAGCCCCCGTAGTTTTTGAGTATTTTATATCTAGAAGAAGAAATAAAAAGATTCAGCACGATCCATCAATTAGTATTTCAGATTTCTTTTCGCCCGATTTTGAAACTATGGTTTCGAGAAAAACACGTTTAAAGTTTCGAGTCATATATATACATATATATATACTAGTACTAATAGATATATGCTTTTTTCCTTCTGAAATACTTCCGCGCGGCATTTAAATTAATTGTCCCTTATTCCTAAGGATTTAAACTATAATTTAAGTAAATAAAAAAAAATGCATTTTTAAAATTTTTTAGAGTGGCCTTACCCCTTAAATGGCGCTTATTTCAATAGCTACCAGGGAGACAAACAAAACAGAAACTTGTCATATTGATAGTTGACAGAACAAATTTATTTTCAGTACGTATAAGTTTTTAAATAATTTTAAGATGCAATCGTAGAAAAAATGATGTGTGTATCACGAGTGTAAAGTGTCTTTGTTCCTCTTACACTATTGAAGAATCACTTTACGCTCTTAATACACAAATAACTATTGTAGCTAGCTTCAAATACTTTTGTCACTAAGATCAATAAGCGAAGTACGGAATATCAAGAATACAGCAAAGCACCCTCAAAAGAATCTTAAGAAATTGTTGATGCAGCTTCTGCAGCTGTTGTTAAATTTTTATTTGTTTCATTGTTGGTCAGTACGGAATTCGAATCTGGAGATCCCGAGTTCGAATCGCGCTCAAGTTAAAAAATTATATAAACTATCACACTGCGGCTCGGTGAGTGCGGATCCTGTACTGTAATTGGGATTAAGTTCCTGTTGTACAGCGTAACATAAATAAAGTAATTAATAAATAAATTGTACTCGATTGTACTTTACATACAGCTGAACTATCAAAAGAATTTAAACTAAAAAACAACAAAGACAAAATTAATTGTCTTTAAATGCTCACTTGGTGAAACTAGGTTTAATAATAAAATATCAAAATAAACACTTGTCTAAGTCTCACCAAAAATTCAGCCTCCAAGTCACCTTATGAGGGCATCGTCAGAGGCTGGCCAGCACAGTTGGTAACCATAGACTTCTCATGTCATCTTAACGTTCTTTAGAGATCTTATTCTCTGCTGGCACAGTCCTTCGTCACCAGCTTCTTCACGTGAACTTTGTTCTAGGTGAAGAAGTAGGTTATACCATACTGATGAGCTCTAATAAGAGCGAAACGCGTCTATGGTTACCAACTGTGCTGGCCAGCCTCTGACGATGCCCTCATAAGGTGACTTGGAGGCCGAATTTTTGTGAGACTTAGACAGGTGTTTATTTTGATATTTTAGAATTTAAACTACCTAGAGGCATAATGTGCATAATATTTCCCTAGGAATACATTACATTAATTTTCGTAATTATTTATCGATTGTTATAATGCCAAATATATGAAATTATTTTAAAAATATTTTAGATATGTATGAAATTAAAAAAGTAGAAGTAAAAGCGACACAAACTTATGATTTAATAGGAAATATAAGCAAGTAATCTAAATGTCATCGCAGTCTCAACACTATTAGGTAATTAAACCATGAACATTTGCACTGCCCATGCCCATATTGCCAACATTACAATACAATAACTTACAGGTGTAAGTACAACATTCGGAAAATCTATTTCAAATGCCGCATTCATTCACTCCATTAACAGACTTGAATTCCAGTTCATCTGACCTTTAAGATTGAAAAGTTTTGTCTTTTTGGTTCTTGTAATTGTTTATGAAATACTTCCGGCTATCTTAGATCAAAATCAGATTCGTGTTCGAAAATGTATCAGTAGTTTGAAGAGTGGAAATTAAATTTAGATTATTTACTACAAAGACAATAGAATAAATGAAAATTATACTTTAATATTGAAAAGACTAAGTTTAATTTTAGTTCAGTTAAATAAATAAATAAATATATCATCACGCTTTTTATGCATTTGTGGGTGTGGCACTCTGCTTAAACAGATCTTGGTAAGTGATATATTTATGCGCGTAAACTAGTCGACAAATCACGGCCCCCAAAGATATTAGTGGAGGAGGAGCCACAGGGGTAGATTTAATTTGGTGAAAATTGTTTGTCGGCTGTGAGGATCGAACCAGGGTTCTTAAGATCCACGGTTAAATATTTTAATTATAACAGTAATTAAGTTAAATAAATAAATAAATATATCATCACGCCTTTTATTCATTTGTGGGTGTGGCACTTTGCCGAAGCAGATATCGGTAAGTGATATATTTCTTCGCGTAAAATGCGGTTACCAGCCGCCAAATTACTGTCAACAAAGATGTTTGTGGAGGGGGAGCTACAGGGGTAGATTTAAACTGGTGAAAATTGTTTGTCGGCTGTGGGGATCAAACCTGGGTTCTCAAGATTCACAGTTAAATATCTTAATTATAACAATTCGAAAGTTTAACGATTTATTATAGACATAAGGAACTGTTGTAATTTAAGGAATCATTTAAGTAACGATTCGTTAAATCATTTTAAGGTTACAAGGGTGGTTTTTTAACGCGTAGAATTTAATTCATTAAATTCAAAATAACAACAAAGACAAAATTAATTGTCATCCATACACTTGGTGAAACTAGGTTTAATAATAAAATATCAAACTAAACGCTTGTCTAAGTCTCACAAAATTCAGCCTCCAAGTCAACTTATGAGGGCATCGTCAGAGGCTGGCCAGCACAGTTAGTAACCATAGACGCGTTTCGCTCTTGTTATTTTTTTATTAAATTCAAATTCTGTATCGAGCTTATCAGTTACTTAAGTGGGCTGTTCTATCAAAAACACGATTATAAAATGTCGCAGATAAATAAACAAATTGTTTATATAAAAACAACAAAGACAAAATTAATTGTCGGCCTATTTGGTGAAACTAGGTTTAATAATAAAATATCAAACTAAACACTTGTCTAAGTCTCACAAAATTCAGCCTCCAAGTCAACTTATGAGCTCATCGTCAGAGGCTGGCCAGCACAGTTAGTAACCATAGACGCGTTTCGCTCTTGTTATTTTTTTATTAAATTCAAATTCTTTATCGAGCTTATCAGTTACTTTAGTAGGCTGTTCTATAAAAAACACGATTATAAAATGTCGCAGATAAATAAACAAATTGTTTATATAAAAACAACAAAGACAAAATTAATTGTCGTCCATACACTTGGTGAAAATAGGTTTAATAATAATATATCAAACTAAACACTTGTCTAAGTCTCACAAAATTCAGCCTCCAAGTCAACTTATGAGGGCATCGTCAGAGGCTGGCCAGCACAGTTAGTAACTATAGACGCGTTTCGCTCTTATTTTTTTTATTAAATTCAAATTCTTTATCGAGCTTATCAGTTACTTTAGTGGGCTGTTCTATAAAAAACACGATTATAAAATGTCGCAGATAAATAAACAAATTGTTTATATAAAAACAACAAAGACAAAATTAATTGTCGTCCATACACTTGGTGAAAATAGGTTTAATAATAATATATCAAACTAAACACTTGTCTAAGTCTCACAAAATTCAGCCTCCAAGTCAACTTATGAGGGCATCGTCAGAGGCTGGCCAGCACAGTTAGTAACCATAGACGCGTTTCGCTCTTGTTATTTTTTTATTAAATTCAAATTCTTTATCGAGCTTATCAGTTTCTTTAGTGGGCTGTTCTATCAAAAACACGATTATAAAATGTCGCAGATAAATAAACAAATTGTTTATATAAAAACAACAAAGACAAAATTAATTGTCATCCATACACTTAGTGAAACTAGGTTTAATAATAAAATATCAAACTAAACACTTGTCTAAGTCTCACAAAATTCAGCCTCCAAGTCAACTTATGAGGGCATTGTCAGAGGCTGGCCAGCTCAGTTAGTAACCATAGACGCGTTTCGCTCTTATTTTTTTTTATTAAATTCAAATTCTTTATCGAGCTTATCAGTTACTTTAGTGGGCTGTTCTATCAAAAACACGATTATAAAATGTCGCAGATAAATAAACAAATTGTTTATATAAAAACAACAAAGACAAAATTAATTGTCGTCCATACACTTGGTGAAAATAGGTTTAATAATAATATATCAAACTAAACACTTGTCTAAGTCTCACAAAATTCAGCCTCCAAGTCAACTTATGAGGGCATCGTCAGAGGCTGGCCAGCACAGTTAGTAACTATAGACGCGTTTCGCTCTTATTTTTTTTATTAAATTCAAATTCTTTATCGAGCTTATCAGTTACTTTAGTGGGCTGTTCTATAAAAAACACGATTATAAAATGTCGCAGATAAATAAACAAATTGTTTATATAAAAACAACAAAGACAAAATTAATTGTCGTCCATACACTTGGTGAAAATAGGTTTAATAATAATATATCAAACTAAACACTTGTCTAAGTCTCACAAAATTCAGCCTCCAAGTCAACTTATGAGGGCATCGTCAGAGGCTGGCCAGCACAGTTAGTAACCATAGACGCGTTTCGCTCTTGTTATTTTTTTATTAAATTCAAATTCTTTATCGAGCTTATCAGTTTCTTTAGTGGGCTGTTCTATCAAAAACACGATTATAAAATGTCGCAGATAAATAAACAAATTGTTTATATAAAAACAACAAAGACAAAATTAATTGTCATCCATACACTTAGTGAAACTAGGTTTAATAATAAAATATCAAACTAAACACTTGTCTAAGTCTCACAAAATTCAGCCTCCAAGTCAACTTATGAGGGCATTGTCAGAGGCTGGCCAGCTCAGTTAGTAACCATAGACGCGTTTCGCTCTTATTTTTTTTTATTAAATTCAAATTCTTTATCGAGCTTATCAGTTACTTTAGTGGGCTGTTCTATCAAAAACACGATTATAAAATGTCGCAGATAAATAAACAAATTGTTTATATAAAAACAACAAAGACAAAATTAATTGTCATCCATACACTTAGTGAAACTAGGTTTAATAATAAAATATCAAACTAAACACTTGTCTAAGTCTCACAAAATTCAGCCTCCAAGTCAACTTATGAGGGCATCGTCAGAGGCTGGCCAGCACAGTTAGTAACCATAGACGCGTTTCGCTCTTGTTATTTTTTTCTTAAATTCAAATTCTTTATCGAGCTTATCAGTTACTTTAGTGGGCTGTTCTATCAAAAACACGATTATAAAATGTCGCAGATAAATAAACAAATTGTTTATATAAAAACAACAAAGACAAAATTAATTGTCGGCCTATTTGGTGAAACTAGGTTTAATAAAATATAAAAATATGAATATAATAATATTAAATAAACACTTGTCCAAGTATTACAACATTTCAGCCTCCAAGTTGACTTATCAGGTCTTTGTGAGACTTACACAAGTGTTTTTTAATATTTTTATTTTTTAAACAAATTGTTATTGTTTCTGAAATCATCTGCATGTAATTATTCCTGAATCATCTTTAATTTCACCAATCATTCTTGCGACATACGTTCCACATGCCCAATGCACTTTTCTAACAACAAACTAAATAGCAAATTTCATTACAAGTAAATATCAATGACATGGCACATAATCTACTTGCCATCAATCCATGCCTCTTCCTACAATGAATTTACCTATGTGTACTTGTATTGAGATGGTAAATGTTTCGTTTAGAATAATTACAGAGCGGAGAAACGTATTTAAAACTAAAAGCGGTGTTTAGTAAATAGTTGAAACTGTAGTGACACTGATGAATAGAACTAATGTTCGGTTTAGTTGCTATTTAAATTACCTGTCAAATATCTGTGAAACAATACAATGAAAGGAAAGTTAAACGTTTGCTTTAGGATTTTTATTTGCTATGTAACACGGTATACAACAAACTTACTCATGTTAACGTTATCTTGAAAATTGTAGGGAGAAGTCTGGACAATTATCATAAATAACAACAAAGACAAAATTAATTGTCATCCAACACTTGGTAAAACAAGGTTTAATAAAAATGTAAAGTAAACACTTGGCTATGTTTCACAAAATTCAGCCTCCAAGTCACCTTATGAGGGCATCGTCAGAGGCTGGCCAGCATAGTTAGTAACCATAGACGCGTTTCGCTCTTATTAGAGCTCATCAGTACAGTATAACTCACTCCTTCACCTAGAACAAAGTTCATGTGAAGAAGCTGGTGACGAAGAACTGTGCCAGCAGAGAATAAGATCTCTAACAAACTAGTAAGATGACATGAGAAGTTTTGTGGAACTGGTCATGCCATCTAGGTAAAGAAGTGAGTTATACCATACTGATGAGCTCTAATAAGAGCGAAACGCGTCTATGGTTACTAACTGAACTGTGCTGGCCAGCCTCTGACGATGCCCTCATAAGGTGACTTGGAGGCTGAATTTTGTGAAACATAGCCAAGTGTTTACTTTACATTTTTATCATAAATACTTTTATAACTGATCTACAGGGTGTTTCTGTTCTATAAAAATATTAAATGAACACTTGGCTAAGTCTCACAAAATTCAGCCTGCAAATCACCTTATGAGGGCATCGTCAGAGGCTGGCCAGGACAGTTAGTAACCATAATTTTGTCTTTGTAGTTATTTCTATTCTATATTTTTTGATGTGGCAGATTTGCATATATACTATTTTCATTTTAAACTGGAGGGATCGGCATAAAACGATTAAATGCACCGCAATTACGTTTATAAAGGAACTCAAAATATGTCACAAGATTCGCACAGGGTTGTACAGCCCCATTCACCGGTACGTGTATATTAAAAACAAAAAAAATACAATCTTTAAATAAGTATATTTCCTTATTCATACGATACAAATATAATAAATAAATATATCATCACGTCTTTTACCCATTACTGGGTGTGGCACTCTGCCTAAACAAATCTCAATGAGTCAGATTTTTTTTCGCGTGAAGTACGGTTGCCAGCCGTCGAATCACGGCCCCCAAAGTTATTAGTGGAGGGGGAGCCACAGGGGTAGATTTAAATTGGTGAAAATTGTTTGTTGACTGTGGGATCGAACCAGGGATCTCAAGATCCACAGTCTGACTCGATACCACTGAGCCACCTACCCCATAATTATAAATATTACATACAAACATAATCTAAACATTTACCTACATTACTCAGTCTGATTCAGTACAGAATATTTAATCTACTTATCGAGTAACATAACTGCTAATTGGATAAATTAGAATGAGTAATTTTTAAATGGTCAATCATAAGAAAAAAACAAGAATAATTTTAGACTGAATACCACCCTTAAAAATGTACCTGTTGTGACTATCGTTAAGCGATTCGGGGTAGCCGCACTAATAAATTTCATTGTAGTTATATTGAACAGGGACGTTTAATCGTTTTATGCCGATCCCTCCAGTTTAAAATGAAAATAATATACAAGATAAATAAATATATCATCACGCCTTTTACCCATTACTGGATGTGGCACTCTTCCTAAACAGATCTCGGTAAGTGATATATTTCTTCGCGTGAAGTGCGGTTACCAGACGTCAAATCACGGCCCACAAAGATATTAGTGGAGGGGAAGCCACAGGAGTAAATTTAAATTGGTGAAAATTGTTTGTCGACTGTGGGGATCGAACCAGGGTTCTTAAGATCCACAGATACAAGAAATTGTGATCAGACTAAAGTTAATTTATATTATGACAGAAAAATTCGGATGACGCCTGGATTCGAACCAGGGACCTTCCGCATACCGGGCAGAGATGCTAACCGCTACACCACGTCACCTGTGTTCGAAATATGGCATCAACTGAATTTTTCTGTCACATTGTCTAAGCGTAGCTTCGTTCCGAGAGACTCCTATATAGGCATTGACAACCGGGTTCGTCTACAGTGACACAGTTTTTGATTATGAGGGAATCATACCCAAGCTTAGAGCTAATCACACAACTTAAATTGTGAACAATTTACAATAGAATAATAAAGACAGTTGTAACTCGACAGTTTTAACTTTATTGACAAGAAAAGTGGCTTGGGATTCCATTAGATACTAATTGGGATGAATTATTTATCAAAACATCACGAATATTACTTTCAAAAAATAGATCCTCCGTTTAAATACAGCGTACATTACAACGTATACATTCTAATCAACCATCTCAAATTTTAAACAAGATGACTTAGTATTTATTAGTACACTTTAACTGCAAATATTATGACAATTTAATTCTAATCATTTAATCTTCATCTTACATCTGAAATGTTTGACAGATACAGTTATTTATGTTGCTCTCTAACTGGGTGGTCTAATTATTATTGTTCCAAGTTAAAGTATTCTTTGTTAAACAAATTGTATTGAGTAAGCGTTGATAATTAACAATTGTTATTTGATGGAAGTCATTGAACGATTTTGAAAGAAATATTCTTGTCTGGCGACACGCGGTCACATTATGATTTATTTATTTATTTATGTTACGCTGTACAACAGGAACTTAATCCCAATTACAGTACAGGGTTCGCACTCACCGAGCCGCAATGTAGTAGTTTATATAATTTTTAGCTTGAGTGAGATTCGAACTCGGGATCTCCGGATTTGAATTAAGTATCGCTATCCACACCACCGTACTGACTTTAATAATGATAATAATAATTTGAATTAATTTAAATGTATAATTTATTGGGTAGGTGAATTAGTGGGATCGAACCAGGGTTTATTTCAATCAATAAAATACGTGATGATATATTTATTTGACAGTGCTAAATATAATATAATATATGGGGGATCCCCACAGCCGACAAACATTTTTCACCAATTTAAATCTACCCCTGTGGCTCCCCCTACACTAACATCTTTGGTGGCCGTGATTTGACGGCTGTTCATGCGTATAAATCTGCTCTGGCAGAGTGCCACACCCAGTAATGGGTAAAAGGCGTGATGATATATTTATTTATTGTAAATATAAGTTTGCCAAACGTGTCAATATCATTTGAAAGTACCTTATGTTAGGTGTGTTTTGTTGTAAAAAGTTTGTTTATGTTTATAGAGTAATTTTCAATTATTTAATCTTAACAAGAGTTCCGGTTATTAGTAATCGATAAACAGTAAAATTCCGGTAATAATGTTAGTAATTTTAGTGTCATTAGGATTCTTGTAAGTATGTACTACTTTACATAAATTGGTACCTGTGCGCTATTATCGTACGCAGAGGAAGTACAAGGAATTATTATAGAATATTTGACCCATTTTATAATGCTGACCTGAGTGAAAATACAATTTGGAATATTATTAAAACTTTGACGCAATATATTTATTTTTTATTTTATTTCACTTATTTGAGTTAGGTAATGAACTGCATTATTTAACTAGTGAAATAATGAGGTAACATAGCAACAGATATCTTGGTAGACGAATTCTGATGTGTTATTCTTTTATTTTTTGAATTTATAACTATCATTAATATGTCAAAATTTCATAATTTCAAAAAGTTCTTTCATATTTATTAGAACGGAGGTAGAAAAAATATTGTATAAAACTAGTAAGGAAATGAAGGTTATTACCTTACGGATGTGAAATTTGCAGAACGAGGCGTAGCCGAGTTATGTAAACACATAAGTAAATAGTAATAAGTAATAGACATTAGAAAATAGACGTTTTATTTCACTTATTTGAATTAGGTAATGAACTGCATTATTTAACTAGTGATGAGGTAACATAGCAACAGTTATCTTGGTAGACGAATTCTGATGTGTTATTCTTTTATTTTTTTAATTTATAACTGTCATTAATATGTCAAAATTTCATAAATTAAAAAAGTTCTTTCATATTTATTAGAACGGAAGTAGAAAAAATATTGTATGAAACTAGTAAGGAAATGAAGGTTATTACCTTACGCATGTGAAATTTGCAGAACGAGGCGTAGCCGAGTTATGTAAACACATAAGTAATAGACATTAGGAAATAGACGTTTTATTTCACTTATTTGAATTAGGTAATGAACTGCATTATTTAACTAGTGATGAGGTAACATAGCAACAGATATCTTGGTAGACGAATTCTGATGTGTTATTCTTTTATTTTTTGAATTTATAACTGTCATTAATACGTCAAAATATCATCATTTCAAAAACGTTCTTTCATATTTATTAGAACGGAGGTAGAAAAAATATTGTATGAAACTAGTAAGGAAATAAGGTTATTACTTATGTGTTTACATAACTCGGCTACGCCTCGTTCTCCAAATTTCACATGTGTAAGGTAATAACCTTCATTTCCTTACTAGTTTCATAAATAGCTATTATGTTACGCAGTACAACAGGAACCTAATCCCAATTACACCCACCGAGCCGCAATGTGGTAGTTCATATAATTTTTAGCTTGAGTGAGATTCGAACTCCGTAACGTTTTTCACATCGCCGTACCGATGGACATATTTATTTATTTGTTTATTTATTTATTTATATTTGACCATATTAAATATCATGGCAAGTCAAAACATATAAAACAATGGAAATATATAAAAAAAAGAATAAAAATAACTATAGTAATATTATGTATATTTCATATATTGAAACTATTGAAATTCTACGATATTACTCTAGCAATGAGTAATAAATTCATTGGTGGTATAAAAAGCATAGCGGAGAAGAAAACTCTTTACTTTATTTTTGAATTGTGCATAACACAGGTATTTCACACTACGTGCTAAACATATAATTAGTATAATTAAAATTAGGTTGAATTCAATGGCCAAACACATTTGTAACTAATGTATTTTCTCAGATATTGAGAGTTAAATAGATGTGGAAAAAAACATGCACTCCTCTTTCCAATAAAATATAGACGTATTAAAGTAAGCCGACAAATAAAGTGAAATGAGAATTAAAGTCTTCAACGATTTACAGCCTTAGTTTATGTGTTATGCTATTTCTTTACGACTAGTTAAATGATAAATATATGCTTTGCATATATGTACACACCTATATGCATATATAACTGCGGCATATATGTATTTGTTCATTTAATAACTCTACTTTTCGTAAAATATCATAACTAATTTTATAATAATAATATATCATCACGTCTTTTACCCATTACTGCGTGTGGCACTATGCCTAAGCAGATCTCGGTAAGTGATATATTTTTTCGCGTGAAGTCAAATCACGGCCCCAAAGATGTTAGTGGAGGGGGAGTCACAGGGGTAGATTTAAATTGGTGAAAATTGTTTGTCGGCTGTGGGGATCGAACCAGGGTTCTCAAGATTCACCACTGAGCCACCTACCCCTAAATTATATAAAGGTTCTAAAGGGGATAAATAATTTTCTAATCTAAAATAAATAAATATATCATCACGCCTTTTACCCATTACTGAGTGTGGCACTCTGCCGTAAGCAAATTTCGGTAAGTGATATATTTTTTCGCGTGAAGACAAATCACGACCCCAAAGATGTTAGTGGAGGGGGAGCTACAGGGGTAGATTTAAATTGGTGAAAATTGTTTGTCGCCTGTGGGGATCGAACCAGGGTTGTCAAGATCCACCACTGAGCCACCTACCCCTAAATTATATAAAGGTTCTAAAGGGGATAAATAATTTTCTAATCTAAAATAAATAAATATATCATCACGCCTTTTACCCATTACTGCGTGTGGCACTCTGCCGTAAGCAGATCTCGGTAAGTGATATATTTTTTCGCGTGAAGACAAATCACGACCCCAAAGATGTTAGTGGAGGGGGAGCTACAGGGGTAGATTTCAATTGGTGAAAATTGTTTGTCGGCTGTGGAAATCGAACCAGGGTTCTCAAGATCCACCACTGAGCCACCTACTTCTAAATTATATAAAGGTTATAAATGGGAAAAATAATTTTCTAATTTAAAATAAATAAATATATCATCACGCCTTTTACCCATTACTTAGTGTGGCACTCTGCCTAAGCAGATCTCGATAAGTGATATATTTTTTCGCGTGAAGTCAAATCACGGCCACCAAAGATGTTAGTGGAGGGGGAGCTACAGGGGTAGATTTAAATTGGTGAAAATTGTTTGTCGGCTGTGGGGATCGAACCAGGGTTCTCAAGATTCACCACTGAGCCACCTACTTCTAAATTATATAAAGGTTATAAATGGGAAAAATAATTTTCTAATTTAAAATAAATAAATATATCATCACGCCTTTTACCCATTACTGAGTGTGGCACTCTGCCTAAGCAGATCTCGATAAGTGATATATTTTTTCGCGTGAATTCAAATCACGGCCCCAAAGATGTTAGTGGAGAGGGAGCTACAGGGGTAGATTTCAATTGGTGAAAATTGTTTGTCGGCTGTGGGAATCGAACCAGGGTTGTCAAGATCCACCACTGAGCCACCTACCCCTAAATTATATAAAGGTTCTAAAGGGGATAAATAATTTTCTAATCTAAAATAAATAAATATATCATCACGCCTTTTACCCATTACTGAGTCTGGCACTCTGCCGTAAGCAGATCTCGGTAAGTGATATATTTTTTCGCGTGAAGTCAAATCACGGCCCCAAAGATGTTAGTGGAGAGGGAGCTACAGGGGTAGATTTAAATTGGTGAAAATTGTTTGTCGCCTGTGGGAATCGAACCAGGGTTCTCAAGATCCACCACTGAGCCACCTACCCCATTTTAATTTAAATTGTAATATTTTAGGAAACGACTTAAAAAAAATGATTACTAGATATTGATTATTTTATTAAATTTTGCTGAATGCTGAATTCAATTTTTAACTAAAAACACAAAATAATTAAAAGAAACTGATAGTCACGTGACTTGTTAAACTGTCATTATCAATTTATTTTAACTTTTAGGAAAACAAGTTTGGTATTCAAGTATGAATGATTATTTTTTATTTAGAGTAATTTTATTCAATAAATTAAATAAATATAAATAATATATCATCACGCCTTTTACCCATTACTGGGTTGTGGCACTCTGGCAGATGTAAGTGCGGTTACCAGGCGTCAAATCACGTCCTCCAAAGATATTAGTGAAGAGGGAGCCACATTGGTAGATTTAAATTGGTGAAAATTGTTTGTCGGCTGTGGGAATCGAACCAGCGTTGTCAAGATCCACCACTGAGCCACCTACCTTCTATTTAATTATTTAACAATATAATCTAAATTGATAACAAAACAATTAAAAATAAATTGATTGATTGATTCTGATCGCTCTGTATAATTATGCCCAAGTATTTCTAGCTATTGTAATTGGGATTAATTTCCGGTTGTACAGTCTAGTAAATAAATAAATAAAACTACATCAATATCTGAAGATATCCTGGATTAAGTAAAAACATATCTGTATCTTCGATTAAAGATTAATTCAAAAAATAAAATGATTCCGCATAAAATTATCTCACAGACTTTCATAACTTCTATCATATAACCTAATCAGATACACCCGTATAACTCACGTAGTATATCATGTCGCAATCAATGAAATATTGTAAAGATTCTCAGAGATTTCAATTCGCGGATAAACAACCTTTGCTATTTACTATTTTATACTGAATGTTTGTATTTCCGCGTTTCCTTAACCTGTTCTTTGCGTTGTGTTCTAAAGCTTCAATACAGTGTGTTTAAAAGAATCTGTACTTTTGGAAATAAGATTTTCACTTACATTGTTTTCCTGATTATTTTAAAGAAAAATGTTTCAATTTAATTTTACACCTAATCTACTCAACTCGCTTTATTTATTTAGTCTGTTAGTACGGTGGTGTGGATAGCATTACGAAATTTGAAGCTAAATATTATATGAACTACTACACTGCGGCTCGGTGAAATTGGGATTAAATTCCTGTTGTACAGAATTTTACACCTAATCGACTCAACTCGCTTTATTTATTTAGTCTGTTAGTACGGTGGTGTGGATAGCATTACGGAATTTGAAGCTAAATATTATATGAACTACTACACTGCGGCTCGGTGAAATTGGGATTAAATTCCTGTTGTACAGAATTTTACACCTAATCGACTCAACTCGTTTTATTTATTTAGTCTGTTAGTACGGTGGTGTGGATAGCATTACGGAATTTGAAGCTAAATATTATATGAACTACTACACTGCGGCTCGGTGAAATTGGGATTAAATTCCTGTTTTACAGAATTTTACATCTAATCTACTCAACTCGTTTTATTTATTTAGTCTGTTAGTACGGTGGCGTGGATAGCATTACGGAATTTGAAGCTAAATATTATATGAACTACTACACTGCGGCTCGGTGAAATTGGGATTACATTCCTGTTGTGCAGAATTTTACACCTAATCTACTCAACTCGCTTTATTTATTTAGTTTGTTAGTACGGTGGTGTGGATAGCATTACGGAATTTGAAGCTAAATATTATATGAACTACTACACTACGGCTCGGTGAAATTGGGATTAAATTCCTGTTTTACAGAATTTTACATCTAATCTACTCAACTCGTTTTATTTATTTAGTCTGTTAGTACGGTGGCGTGGATAGCATTACGGAATTTGAAGCTAAATATTATATGAACTACTACACTGCGACTCGGTGAAATTGGGATTAAATTCCTGTTGTACAGAATTTTACACCTAATCTACTCAACTCGTTTTATTTATTTAGTCTGTTAGTACGGTGGTGTGGATAGCATTACGGAATTTGAAGCTAAATATTATATGAACTACTACACTGCGGCTCGGTGAAATTGGGATTAAATTCCTGTTGTACAGAATTTTACACCTAATCTACTCAACTCGTTTTATTTATTTAGTCTGTTAATACGGTGATGTGGATAGCATTATGGAATTTGAAGCTAAATATTATACGAACTACTACACTGCGGCTCGGTGAAATTGGGATTAAATTCCTGTTGTACAGCGTAACATAAATACATAAATAAATGTCTTTTTTCCAACCTCTGAAGAAAACATACACTCAGTATATCTGTTGCATGTGGTTTATGGCAATCTGATTATAACTATAGCTCGCAATGTATTTGTTTCTATGAATCACAGAAACTACAGAGATTTCAATGCGAGATGCAAATGTACGTGTTTGTAATTTTTGTGCGACTGCGAATCTACATATTGTATTTGTCTATGGCTGTGCTTGTGTGTAAGTATCGGGTAAGAAAAGGGAAATGAAAGCAAGGAGAATATATGATCATACTAATGACAAATAGATAGCTGTTGCGATGGGAATATACTCGCCTTTCGCGTTGCACTACAAAAATGTGTACTGTCATAAATTATTGTACAGATTCAAATGTGGAAGAGAATAGATTAGAAACTACAAGCAATATTAACTGCTAAAATTCTTGTTATCATTATTTTGTCTTGTTCAATTTATAACTATATATCACTTACCGAAATCTGCTTAGGCAGAATGCCACACTCAATAATGGGTAAAAGGCGCGATGATATATTTATTTATTTTTATATCTTGTTCACCTGATGATGGTCTAGTCGACCGAAATACGTATTGTAAAATAAACTTTACATTATTTGAAACTAACCTAGTGTTTTTTAATTCAATTTTTTATTTATTTAGTTACAATTTGTAACTATGGAGAAGAAAAGTGTTTGTTAAGAATTACAAACTATAAATGTAAGAATGTTCAAGTACAAGAGATATAGCCTGTTGTTTTCAAATTTGTAAATTTGTAGTAATAGTTATTTACGTATCAAGTGCAGAAAGATAGGTTTTTTTTTTTTAATGAGAGACCGTGAGCTTCTGCACGAGTTGCGTATACTAGTTTTTCTACAACCATAAACCAAATTTGATAAAAATAATAAAACAAATTTCAGTAATTGTAACATCTCTGAATTTTTGTTATTAATTTAGAAACTTTAGAAAAATACCTGGTTTAATGTATCCATGACAACTGACAATGATAAATAAACTCAATTATTTTGTTGTTAAAAAATGTTTGAATCGAGTGGCGAACACGTATAGAAGAAGCAAATGCTGCAACATTAAATTTGCTTCCAAATAAATCGAGAAAAAGATATGAAAAGAACTTGATTTGTTTAGTTTTTAAATTACTTTTCTGCACTAGTGCAGAAATAATTCACATTTTTTGCACTAGTGCAAAAATCTGCTACTTTCGTAATAAAAATAAGTTCAAAAAGCCTACTTTTTAAATGGTTGTAGAAAAATTAATTTATACGGCCGAGTTGGAAAATTTGTGGGGCGAGCCCAGTAATTTTAAACAAATATATCATCACGCCTTTTACCCAATACTGGGTGTGGCAGTCTGCCGAAACAGATTTCAGTAAGTGATATCTATTTATGTGTATGTAGTACGATTACCAGCTGTCAAATCTCAGTCCTCAAATATGTTAGCAGGAGTAATTTTAAATAAATAAATAAATATATCATCACGCCTTTTACCCATTACTGGGTGTGGCATTCTGCCGAAGCAGATTTCAGTAAGTGATATCTATTTATGCACATATAGTGCAATTACCAGCTGTCAAATTTCAGTCCTCAAATATGTTTTCAGGAGTAATTTTAAATAAATAAATAAATATATCATCACGCCTTTTACCCATTACTGGGTGTGGCATTCTGTCGAAGTAGATTTCAGTAAGTGATATCTATTTATGCACATGTAGTGCGATTACCAGCTGTCAAATTTCAGTCCTCAAATATGTTTTCAGGAGTAATTTTAAATAAATAAATAAATATATCATCACGCCTTTTACCTATTACTGGGTGTGGCATTCTGCCGAAGTAGATTTCAGTAAGTGATATCTATTTATGCACATGTAGTGCGATTACCAGCTGTCAAATCACAGTCCTCAAATATGTTAGCAGAGAAGGAGCTATAGAAGTAATTTTAAATAAATAAAATAAATATATCATCACGTGTTTTACCCATTACTGGGTGTGGCATTCTGCCGAAGTAGATTTCAGTAAGTGATATCTATTTATGCACATATAGTGCGATTACCAGCTGTCAAATCACAGTCCCCAAAGATGAATTTAAATGAGCTATCTACCACACTTATTCGCAACATAATTAGCTAATTAAGTATTTAGAAAACAACTAAAAAAATCTTTCATAACACAACTTAATTTCCAATGTTTCACGAACTACCTGAGGCTATTCAATAAAAAATAACTTTTCCAACACCTTTTCTCTATAATTGTAGCAATACAGGAAGCTGTTCAAGATGTATCTAAACCAAGCTAGAAGACAAATTATAATAGCTACGTATGTCTGTGATGGATTATCTGATACAACTAGGCAAGTTTAAATTAAAGAGATATGTGTCTGTCTTTATTATAGCTAGTTTAGTTTGAGAATGTTGTCGTTGATATGTAGTTTTATTGAATTTTAATGCGGTATATGCTTTCTACTGTTTCTAGTTGATCTTAAAATGTCACTAGTTTTGACAGCTGGTGTGAACAACCTAATAATAACAACATCTTCATTAGCCCAATTCTCAAATATGTTTAGTTAATCCGGAGTTCTTAAAAAAGGCAAAAATATAATAGATTTTTTCTACGATTGCTATGAAAAGTTGACAATTATGCTCTTATTTGTCAGCGTAAAGTCGACGTTTTCTGTGGAACAATCAAAAATTGTCATAAAGTTAAAATTTACATGACAACTATCAACACGCGAAGTGAGTGTTTTTTGTCTACAGAACGCAAAAGACTTTTGCATGCAGGATGCAATTTTTTGATAGAAGAAAGGATCACAATTTAATAAAATTAGTCACTTTATTTTTTTGCTTAGAAACAATACTTCTATTCTTTAACAAAATTTATATTTAATGTTCCAATTGAGCAATTATTTATATTTATCCCGCTTGAGGAAGCTAACTGGTGTACTGGAATAGTTTCTTGAGAAATGCAATGCGAATCCCAATAAATCGCAGAAAAAAATTAGAACGTTTGTTTGGTTTCTATTGCCAACCAGCTGTCAATTGCTGGTCAGAGAATACCAGATTTGATAGCAATTATATTACTTACATTGTTGTTATAAAAACATTAGATGTCACGTTAATTAATCCTAAATGTCAACATTTTCTCATTACATTATTATTAATTTTGGGACATAGTTTTCGAAAAAACGTTGTTTGATACTAGATTGCGAAATGCTTTTGCATTCTCGAATGCAAAAGTAACATTTCGCAATCTAGAATTAAAAATGACAGCGCACGAAAAAGATGTTAAAAGCGCTCTTATTTCTATAGTTACCCGGGATACAAACAAAACAGAAACTTGTCATATTGACAGTTGACAGAATGAATTTATTTTCAGTACGTATACGTTTTTTAATCATTTGAAGATGCAATCGTAGAAAAAATTGTGTATCACGAGCGTAAAGTGTTTTTGTTCCTCTTACACTATTACCGTGCTCGAGTAACAAAGAATCACTTTACGCTCTTAATACACAAATAACTATTTGGTGTGCCACAGAATTTAAGTATTTAGTTTGCGCGCCATGAGAAAAAACGGACTAGAAAACCTGACTTCTATATAAAGCAAGTTCAAATTCTTTCTACCAAACTAGACGTCAATCTCTCACTTTCCGCCCACGATTCTACAATAATTTCATCCTAAATTGGCTGAATCCGGTTCTAAAAAAGCAAAATATTTATTCCGTTCATTCGTAATCAGAGAAGTTCACACAGTACGCATAAAAACATTGACATTTGAGTTAGAAAGTCTCAAGACTGTCTGTTGGATTGGGTAGAAATACTTGACGGCTACGAGAAGTTATGAGCGACGCACCCGTGTTATTTCATTAACTTTGAAACTAGATGAACCAGAAGAAGTTATCCAGATACATATCAGATATGCACAATATACGATATTTCAACTTAATAATTATTTTTTCTACGATTGCTATGAAAAGTTGATAATTACGCTCTCATTTGTCGTCGTAAAGTTGACGTTTTCTGTGGAACAATCGAAAATTATCTTCAAAGGCAACGCGCGAAAAAGATGTTAAATGCGCGCTTATTTCAATAGTTACCAGGGATACAAACAAAACAGAAACTTGTCATATTGACAGTTAACAGAACGAATTTATTTTCAGTATACGTTTTTTAATCATTTGAAGATGCAATCGTAGAAAAAATAATGTGTGTATCACGAGCGTAAAGTGCCTTTGTTCCTCTTATACTATTGCAGCTCTTACTGCAATTACCGTGTTCGAGTAACAAAGAATCACTTTACACTCTTAATACACAAATAACTATTTAATTTGTTGGTCAGAACGCTAAATTTATTTTATTATTTATGTTACGTTGTATTATACGTGCTTTGACGGCTGGTAACTCGTATAAATATATAACTTACTAAGATCAGCTACGGGAAAAGTGCCACACCCACTAATGTATAGAAGGCGTGATGTTTATTTAATTTTGACGCTAGTTTTCTGTGTTTTAATGATGAGAATATTTTTTATTAAATTCATTTTCACTGTTGCATTATCACGTAGCTATTTTCGTCTAGTATACTAAAATAATATATTTATTAAAAATATACAGTAAACACTTGGCTCATCAGTATGGTATAACTCACTTCTTCACCTAGAACAAAGTTCATGTGAAGAAGCTGGTGACGAAGAACTGTGCCAGCAGAGAATAAGATCTCCAGCTTCTTCACATGAACTTTGTTCTAGATGAAGAAGTGAGTTATACCATACTGATGAGCTCTAATAAGAGCGAAACGCGTCTATGGTTTCTAACTGTGCTGGCCAGCCTCTGACGATGCCCTCATAAGGCGACTTGGAGGCTGAATTTTGTGAAACATAGCCAAGTGTTTACTGTATATTTTTTATTAAACCTTGTTTCACCAAGTGTTGGATGACAATTAATTTTGTCTTTGTTGTTATTTAATATATTTATTTTATACTTTTATAGGTTTATTAATATTTCACCATTTATTGTAAACATTATACACATTAAATTAAAATACATCTACAAATACAAACATTGTGAAAGAAATATAAGCTAAATGTGGAATAAAGGGCTAATAATAATAATAATACTAAACTAAAGTCTCAGCTTCTTGGTCTTAGAGAGCTATTAGTCAATTACTGTGCATACGACCGCGAGCTAAACATGCAGACTGTTTGATAGTTATCATTGATATAATAAATGGCATTCTGTACTGTTGGTATGATTGTTATAAATTACCAACAGAAAATAACTTCCACCTTAAGATATTAATATGTTAGTTTGACAGGCTTAGGGACATTTTACTTTACTTTGCAGAGGTTGAACTAGTCTTATTTTGTAGTTGTGATAACTTTATCTTAAGAAACGTTATAATAAATTGATCGTGTTATAAGATCTGACCGTGTAATCATCAATCATTCACGTACATTTAAACATTAATATATTTGGCGACCAGAATTCTGAATCAACCTATAAAAATGCTAAATGAATTTAACAATTAGAAACAGTAACATCTATAAGTACATTAATAATGTATAAGATTAAATTTTAGTTCTACGTCAGGTACGCGTTCATTAAAATTCTAGCACAAGTTTAAATAATTTTAAAAAGAGAAAAATAATGAGGGCAGACAATTAAAAATTGGTGCAAATTGGCTAAAAAAGAGGAATACGTAAAATAACAAATTAACTCAATAATAAATAAAGATAATTATAAAATAATTAAATTGTATATGAAATAGTAAATAGTAGTAAAGTGTATATTGTAATATATTTCTAATGATACCCTTTCTGATAGTTTCTTTACTATTTATTGTTAAGATGATTGAGATATTGAAATGTAAGCATGAAAATGTTAAATAAATTAGGATCTGCAATTGCAGATTCATCTCATAATTACTTGAAAACATAGGCAATTGTATTCCTAATACAACGTTGAAAACCACATATCTCTAACTTCTTTCAAAAAATGTTAATCTACAAAATAAAAAAGTTATACAGGACGGTCACCCATCCAACCTGTACCCTCTTCCAATGTTGCTTAACTCCCCTGATCGCCCGGCGACGCCTTTAACCGCTCGGCCACGGCAATATCATGTCGATGGCCGAGCGGTTAAAGGCGTCGCCGGGCGATCAGGGGAGTTAAGCAACATTGACAGAAGGTACAGGTTGGATGGGTGACCATTGCTTATAACTTTTTTTTATTTTGTAGATTAACATTTTTTGAAAGAAGATAGAGACATGCGGTTTTCAACGTTCTATTAGGAATACAATTGCCTATTTTTTCAAGTTAGTTTGAGATGAATCTGCAATTGCAGAGCCACATTAATTTAATATTTTTATGTTTAAATTAGAATATTTTTATGTTTAAACTACAATATCTCAACACTTTAAATAGACAGAGACGTGCTATTTTCAATTTTGGATTAGGAATGTAATTGTCTAATTTTTAAACTAATTTTAAGATGAATCTGCAATTGCAGAGCCACATTAATTTAATATTTTTATGTTTAAACTACAATATCTCAACACTTTAAATAGATAGAGACATGCGATTATTTAAAAAAGAAAAAGATAAAAATATTAATAATGTACAAGATTAAATTTTAGTTCTACGTCAGGTACGCGTTCATTAAAATTCTAGGACAAGTTTAAATAATTTTAAAAAGAGAAAAATAATGAGGGTAGACAATTAAAAATTGGTGCAAATTGGCAAAAAAAGAGGAATACGTAAAATTACAAATTAACTCAATAATAAATAGAACAATTGTATCATAATCTAAAAATTTGATGATTAAATTAAAAACTAATTTGTAGTTTTTATTTAAACCAAATTATTTGTATTAAGTATGGTGGAGACTTCAACGGTACGTCAAGATACAAATAAATTTGTTGCTATTTATTTTATTTTATTTTATTTATGTTACGTTATACAACAGGAACTTAATCCCAATTACAGTACAGGGTCCGCACTCATCGAGCCGCCGCAGTGTGATAGTTTATATAATTTTTAGCTTGAGTGCGATTCGAACTCGGGATCTCCAGGTTCGAATTAAGTATCGCTATCCACACCACCGTACCGACGGACTGGCTATGTTAAGTTAATAAAAGTAAATCGAAATTACTTGTCATATGGACATCATGCCTTTGACCCATTACTGGGTGTGCCACTCTGCCTAAGCAGATGTGGGTAAATAATATATTTTATCGCGTGAAGTGTGGGGTTACCAGCCGTCAAATCACGGCCCTCAAAGATATTAGTGGAGGGAGAGCCACAGGGGTAGATTTAATTGTTTGTCGGCTGTGGGAATCGAACCAGGGTTTTCAAGATCCACAGGCTGACTTGCTGTTAAATAAAATGAACAATCCTCTAAAATGAATGTGATACTCTATACTAGGGTTGTGCCGTGGTCAATTGACAGCCAAATAAAACGGTCAAATAATCTAAATGACATCTGTTGTTCAATAGAAATAGCTACTTACTATTATTACATGAATATATCTAGTTTGGTATTCTGGGTTCTGGAGAATTTGCTTACTTTACTTTACAAATAAAATAAATACATATTATTTCATTTCATTACGTCTTTTACTTTATTTTCCCCTTTATTTTGAATTTGATGTGGTTTTGTTTATTAGTTGTTGTTGGTTTTTCATTTTCAGTCATATTGGATGTAGTAAACAGTACTATATAAATAAATTACAATTTTAATTGTGATTTTTATTAAATGTTTCTTGGTCAATTGACGAAAAAAAAATTTGACTGGTCAAATGCACAACCCTACTCTATACACATGTACGTTTCGAAAACACGCATTCCGGTGATTGCGGGTGCGCCTGACGTTCATATCACCCAGAAGTCTGAGAGAAAGGCACGCTTTACACTTGCTGCTGAAAGCGAATGTGCTGTAGCTATCAGATGCTCCTAATTCTATTCGAAGTCCGCCCACGACGTGATTGCGATTTCGCGATGACGGCAAATGTTGCTTTAAAAGCCGGTGTTTCAAACTCTCACGGTCGGAAGAGGGAGAAATGGTGCAGTAAAAGTCAATTAATTGCAAAGGAAATAGAAAAAGTTGTCGATAAGATGTCGAGCAAATAGAAATTAAAAAGACGTTCATCTTTATTTGGGTATTTTGGTAGATTCATTTACAACAAACTACTCGTAGAATGTATATCATCAAAAAAAATAACACTAATATCTTTGTAGAGACTTGACGGCTGGTAAACGCACTTCACATGCCGTCAAATCACGTCCCCCAAAGATATTAGTAGAGGGATAGTCACAGAAGTAATATTAATTTGATGAAAATTGTTTAAATCATATTTAATTTAATTTATTTAATTATGTTACGCTGTACAACAGGAATTAATTTAATCCCAATTTCAGTACAGGGTACGCACTCACCAAACCGCAGTGTAGTAGTTTATAAAATTTTTAGCTTGAGTGCGATTCGAACTCGAGATCACCGGATTCAAATTCCGTATCGCTATCCACACCACCGTACTGACGGACATATTGTTAAAATATCAACATTTTTAATTACGAATTATTAAATTGAACAATTTGTAAGTATTTGATATTTAAATAATGTTAATTAGAGATAAATTTCAGTGTATAAGGAATATTTGAAATAAAATTAAATCAGTTAAACATTCAATTTTAAATAAATAAATAAATATATCATCACGCCTTTTATCCATTACTAGGTGTAGCACTTTGCCGTAAGCAGATCTCGGTAAGTAATATATTTCTTCGCATGAAATGCGGTTACCAGCCATCAATTCACGGCCCCCAAAGATGTTAATGGAGGAGGAGCCACAGGGGTAGATTTAATTGTTTGTCGGCTGTGGGGATCGAACCAGAGTTCTCAAGATCCACCACTGAGCCATCTACCCCATTTGAATTGAATATGTTAATTATTAATAATTAATTTGTAAAAAACTGCCAACATATTTTCTGCAAATTACATTTCATATTCTATTTTAAAATACTTGCAAAATGTACAACTGTAAAATTCAAAATTATATAAATTGATTGGAAATAATTAACGGTTAGTTAGTAATTAAGGATCGAATTATTATTGTTTTTATTTAGGCTCGAATTTAAAATACTACTAGATAACTATAGAACTACCCTCATATAAATGATTAAATTCATATTTAGTACTGTAAGTTGTAACGATTAGTATTTGATAAATTGGCGTCATGATATATTTATTTCTATGTATAGATCATTTTGTTTAGAGTTACCATTAAAGAATTGTCCGAACTTTACCTTTCTCTTTCAAGTAACAGCATAGAGAGTACTAGCTATCCCTATAAGGTCTAATCGACTAGATAAACATATCTTTAAGCAGTACAATTTAACTGGACTCTATTTGGCGTGGATCTGATACGGCAAGTGAACTCTCATGTGGACCCGTTTCACTGGAACTTGCTTATTTATATTCAAGCGGAATTCTTGAACACTTGATCGAAAGTGAAGACTATAACTGATTCAAGATTACTTTAAAATTAAAATCAATTATTTGTTTTTCTACGATTGCTATGAAAAGTTGACAATTACGTTCTCATTTGTCATCGTAAAGTTGACGTTTTCTGTGGAACAATTAAAAAATACGAAAAAGACGTTAAATGCGCGCGTTTCAAATGGCAACGCGCAAAAAAGATGTTAAATGCGCTCATATTTCAATAGTTACCAGGGATACAAACAAAACATAAACTTGTCATATTGACAGTTTCCAAAATGAATTTATTTCTAGTACGTATAGATTTTTAAATAAATTTAAGATGCAATCGTAGAAAAAATGATGTATGTATCACGAGCGTAAAGTGTCTTTGTTCCTCTTACACTATTGCAGCAAGAACCACTTTACGCTCTTAGTACACAAATAACTATTATAAGTCAATTCGGGCACGGGGAATTCAATGCCGTTGAGCGCATTTTCATATCTTGTTTAATTATTGAGATATACGTTCCGGAAAAGTGAAATTGTTAATTTTATTCAGATTTTGTACTTTTCCAAGCCTATATCTCAAAAACTACAAGCGATATGAAAATGCGGTCAACGGCATTGATTTTCTCGTGCTTCAGTTAACTTATAAACATAGTTTCAGCGATTTTTATTTTTTTCCAAATTACGCCAAAAAAAATCGCAAAAAGAGGTTTTTTGACATTTTCTCAAAAACTATAAGACTTATGCATTTAAACATTTCACCACTGGATTCAGTGGGTCAAAATACATATGTATGTAAATTTTCGTTACAATATTCCTATGATTAAGGATTTTAGGGAAAATTGAATTAAAATCTGAAAAACCCTTAGGAAATAATTAAAAAATTAAAATTACTTAAAAATGCATGAAAATTTGCTTATAAGTCAATTCGGACACGGGGAATTCAATGCCGTTGAGCGCATTTTCATATCTTGTTTAGCTTTTGAGATATTGCCTCCGGAAAAGTTAAATTCTTCATTTTCTTCAGATTTTGTACTTTTCCGAGCCTATATCTCAAAAACTACAAGCGATATGAAAATGCGGTCAACGGCATTGATTTTCTCGTGCTTCAGTAAACTTATAAACATAGTTTCAGCGATTTTTATTTTTTTTCCAAATTACGCCAAAAAAATCGCAAAAAGAGGTTTTTTGACATTTTCTCAAAAACTATAAGACTTATGCATTTAAACATTTCACCACTGGATTCAGTGGGTCAAAATATATATGTATGTAAATTTTCGTTACAATATTCCTATGATTAAGGATTTTAGGGAAAATTGAATTAAAATCTGAAAAAACCAAAGGGGTACCCCTTAGGAAATAATTAAAAAATTAAAATTACTTAAAAATGCATGAAAATTTGCTTATAAGTCAATTCGGACACGGGGAATTCAGTGCCGTTGAGCGCATTTTCATATCTTGTTTAGCTTTTGAGATATTGCCTCCGGAAAAGTTAAATTCTTCATTTTCTTCAGATTTTGTACTTTTCCGAGCCTATATCTCAAAAACTACAAGCGATATGAAAATGCGGTCAACGGCATTGATTTTCTCGTGCTTCAGTTAACTTATAAACATAGTTTCAGCGATTTTTATTTTTTTTCCAAATTACGCCAAAAAAATCGCAAAAAAAGGTTTTTTGACATTTTCTCAAAAACTATAAGACTTATGCATTTAAACATTTCACCACTGGATTCAGTGGGTCAAAATACATATGTATGTAAATTTTCGTTACAATATTCCTATGATTAAGGATTTTAGGGAAAATTGAATTAAAATCTGAAAAAACCAAAGGAAATAATTAAAAAAATAAAATTGCTTCAAATTGCATGAAAATTTGCTTACAAGTCAATTCGGACACGGGGAATTCAATGCCGTTGAGCGCATTTTCATATCTTGTTTCATTTTTTAGATATACGCTCCGGAAAAGTTAAATTGTTAATTTTATTCAGATTTTGTACTTTTCCGAGCCTATATCTCAAAAACTACAAGCGATATGAAAATACGGTCAACGGCATTGACTTTCTCGTGCTTCAGTTAACTTATAAACATAGTTTCAGCGATTTTTATTTTTTTTCCAAATTACGCCAAAAAAATCGCAAAAAGAGGTTTTTTGACATTTTCTCAAAAACTATAAGACTTATGCATTTAAACATTTCACCACTGGATTCAGTGGGTCAAAATACATATGTATGTAAATTTTCGTTACAATATTCCTATGATTAAGGATTTTAGGGAAAATTGAATTAAAATCTGAAAAAACCAAAGGGGTACCCCTTAGGAAATAATTAAAAAATTAAAATTACTTAAAAATGCATGAAAATTTGCTTATAAGTCAATTCGGACACGGGGAATTCAATGCCGTTGAGCGCATTTTCATATCTTGTTTAGTTTTTGAGATATCGCCTCCGGAAAAGTTAAATCTGTAAATTTCTTCAGATTTTCTACTTTTCCTCGGCTATATCTTGAAAACTAAACGACATATAAAAATGCGGTCAACGGCATTGAATTTCCCGTGCTTCAGTTAACTTTTAAGCAAATTTTCAGAGATTTTTATTTTTTTCAAATTTTCGCCAAAAAAATCGCAAAAAGCGTTTTTTTTAACATTTTCTCGAAAACTAGAAGACATATGCACTTGAACATTTTTCCACTGGATTCAGGGGGTCAAAATGCATATGTATGTAAATTTTCATTTCAATATTCCAACGATTAAGGATTTTCGGGAAAATTGAATTAAAATTTGAAAAAACCTTAGGAAATTGTATTTTTAATTAAATGCATTTGAATTTTATGAGTATTTAAGATATTTAACCAAAAATATAAGTATGTAAACATTAAATTTATATGAAAACTAGTACTTTAAATATTATTAAATTCACAACATAAAATTAGGCAAATAATTCTTGAATTTTTTGGCACTCTGTCTTAGCAGATCTCGGTAAGTGATATATTTTTTCGCGTGAAGCACGGGTATCGGCCGTCAAATCACGGACTCCAAAGATGTTAGTGGAGGGGGAGCCACAGGAGTAGATTTAATTTGGTAAAAAACAAACAATTTTCACCAAATTAAATCTACCCTTGTGGTTCCCCCTCCACTAACATCTTTCGGGGTCGTGATTTAACGACTGGTAACCGCACTTCACGCTGAAAAATATATATCACTTACTGAAATCTGCTTAGGCAGAGTGCCACACCCTGTAATGAGTAAAAGGCGTGATGATATATTTATTTATTTATTAATTTTAAATAAAAATATTGTTTTACAATAACTAGTTTTTAATGATACGTCATCCTATTGGGAGTAATTTTTGTTCTCTGTTGACATTTGATGGGTAAAATAAATAAATAATTATATATTATCACGCCTTTTACCTATAACTGGGTGTAGCACTCTGATACTTGGTAAGTTATATATTTTGCGGGTGAAATGCAGTTCCCAGCCGTCGGATCACGACCCCCAAGGAGGTAATTTTAATGCATTGACGAGGCCGTGGCGTGCAACCTAATACATTTATTTATTAAAGAATAAATCATTTAAACTTACTAATTTGACGTCTTGTAACCGCCCAAAGATCTGCAATTGCATATTAGGAATATGTTGAAATGCATACTAAACCATTTAAAGTTTGTTTCATTCATTTATCACAATTATTACAGACGTAATTTAATTTTAAAACTTACAGTTAATATTTTTGAAACAGATAGTAATATTTTGTATAATTAAAATAATATTTATTACAATTCTAGTCACCTCACGAAACCTAAATTATTACAATAGATAGTATGTACCTGTAATCGCGAAACGCGATTTCCTCCTAAGGAACAAGTTCGAACGGCGCCGTGACGTCACTCGAACTCACAATTCGGCGATCAACAACAAAATTTCTTTCCTGCTGAGCCCCTTGAATCTCTGTGCGTATGCAATCCCGTTACATTCGGGTTAATTGCGGGCATGTATACCTCTCTACTTGCTGTGGAGTTGGTTGCCTACTTTAATTCCTTAAAATTGAATAAACTTAGAATATTATAATTAAATTGGTTTAATATTTTTTTTGTTAAATGTTGTCGTTATTTGTAGCTTTAAAAATAACGATTAAAATTAGGGTAACGTTTTTCTAAACCGATTTATGAAGTGGATTTTATATTTTAATTTTAATTTCAAATTCGAGCCTAAATAAAAACAATAATAATTCGATCTTTAATTACTAACTAATCGTTAATTATTATCAATAAATTTATATAATTTTGCATTTTACAATTGCATATTTTGCAAGTATTTTAAAATAGAATATGGAATGTAATTTGCAGAAAATATGTTGGCAGTTTTTCACAAATAAATTCATAATAATTAACATATTCAATTCAAATGGGGTAGGTGGCTCAGTGGTAGATCTTGAGAACCCTGGTTCGATCCCCACAGGCGACAAACAATTTTCACCAATTTAAATCTACCTCTGTGGCTTCCCCTCCACTAATCTTTGGGGACCGTGATTTGACGGCTGGTAACTGCACTTCACGCGAAGAAATATATCACTTACCGAGATCTGCTTACAGCATAGTGCCACACCCAGTAATGGATAAAAGGCGCGTGTTGATATATTTATTTATTTTTTAATAAAAACAATAATAATTCGATCCTTAATTACTAACTAACCGTTAATTATTATCAATGAATTTATATAATTTTGCATTCTATAGTTGCACATTTTGCAAGTATTTTAAAATAGAATATGGAATGTAATTTGCAGAAAATATGTTGACAGTTTTTCACAAATTAATTAATAATAATTAACATATTCAATTCAACTCTATCATACATAATATTCATAGCTGTATCATTTTAAAGTATTCCGTTAACTGTCAACTATCTAAAAATTAATTGTGTAATATAATAAGAAATTCACGATCTAAGAAGGGAATAAAGTCATTTGTTTGATAGCTGTGTCTGATTATTAAATTGAGGTGTTTAAATTATGCTATTTATGCTTTAATGTTATTTTTTCTTGTGTGAAATGCTTGTTAGTATATATCCGGTTCGTTAGTATTTAAATGACTGAACAAAAATTTAATTTATTTGTGTCTCAAAGTGTATAGGACATGTTTTTATATATTTCTAGAAACACATAAATATATACTATAATGAAAACATCATTGATTTTGATCACAATGTTTTTGTTGTTAAAAATAAATAAATATATCATCACGCCTTTTACCTATTACTGGATGTGGCACTCTGCCTAAGCAGATTTTGGTAAGTGATATATTTGTGCGGTTACTAGCCGTCAAATCACGGCCCTCAAAGGTATTAGTGGAGGAGGAGCCACAGGGGTAGATTTAAATTGATGAAAATTGTTTGTCGATTGTGGGGATCGAACCAGGGTTCTCAAGATCCACCACTGAGCCACCTACCCCATACATGTAAATATATTGTATAATAAAAACATCTTTGAATTTGATCACAATATTTTTGTTGTAATAAATAAATATATCATCACGCCTTTTACCTATTACTGGATGTGGCACTCTGCCTAAGCATATTTTGGTAAGTGATATATTTGTGCGGTTACTAGCCGTCAAATCACGGCCCTCAAAGATATTAGTGGAGTGGGAGCCACAGAGGTAGATTTAAATTGATGAAAATTGTTTGTCGACTGTGGGAATCGAACCAGGGTTCTCAAGATCCATCACTAATTGTTTAATTATAAACAGGTGTATTTCTAAGGTACAATAAGCGTCTTGCAATATATTCGAAATAATAAAATAAATGTTAATTTATTGTCATCAATATATATGACAAATGTTCTATTATTAAGTGATGATACAATGATTGGAAAAATACAATTTATTCCAACAAAGACAAAATTAATTGTCATCCAACACTTGGTGAAGAAGTAGGTTATACCATACTGGTGAGCTCTAATAAGAGCGAAACGCGTCTATGGTTACTAACTGTGCTGGCCAGCCTCTGACGATGCCCTCATAAGGTGACTTTGAGGCTGAATTTTGGGAAACATAGCCAAGTGTTTATTTATATTTTTTATAATTTATTCCTTTGAGAAATATGCAAATATTTAACTTCAATTTACTATATTTAAACTTTCAAATTATATTGTCGAAAGATTGTTAATATTGACAGTAAGTGTAAAGTAAATAACGACTTATATTTTACTTTTATTTACAATTATTTATTGTGTTTTATAAGTTGATGAAAGAATAAATTTAATATAATAATCCTTTAAAGCGTATGTCCTGTTCAAAATGAGTTTTCCGTCACGTGATATTGACAAAGATTCGCTAATATAAGAACGTGTTCATTAATGACAGATATAAATGTGAAAGTCGAACACCAAGACCAAGAGTGGATTCTTTGTCGCACAGAAACGCAAAAAGATGCAACCATTACTGTTACTTTTGTTGCTGAAATCATTAACATTTAAAATTAATTGGAATTATGAAGAAATGTTGTTTTTATAAGCATATTACAAAAGAAATAGAATACTAATGGGTTCAACACATTTTCTGCTCTCAAACATTCATAAATTATATATATATATATATATATATATATAGCGGGTGTCTACTTTTTTCTCCGCCATGAGAAATAAAATAATAATTTGTTTGTTGTGTCTGACATTATTTGACATATTGGACCAGAATTGGAAGCTTACTCTAATTTATTTATTTATTCGAGCATTTAATTTAATAATAAAATTAATAATAGCAACTATTATTTTCTTTTTTCTACATAATCTAGACAAATAAATACGTATTATTAATTTAACTATTTTGTTTTATTTCCCATGGCACTCTGATAATTGCTTTAAAGCATGTATTTTCTTTTGCTTCTAACTCGGACATAAGAAACAATTGAACAACAATCTTATACTCTATGGATGTAGTTTTTCATTCTGAACATTTTTCTTTAGTACAGTTTTGTTCTAAAATTAATAGGTAAAGAGATATCACTAAATCAAAATTTTAACATTGAATTTCCTATGTTCGGAAAAAAGTAGACACCCGGTATATGAATATTTGCAAACATAAATGATATCTAAATAATTGGATTGTAAATTTGAGAACCCGGGTTTGAATCCAACAGCTGACACACAATTTTGAACACACTAAAATTATCCCTAATATTTTTGAGAACCATGATTTGAATGAAAAAAGTAGACACCCGGTATATATATATCCCTTTTCTAGTAGTATTGAATAATTTCGCGCCCGGACCATAAAATATCTTATACTTAAAGTTAATTCATGTTGTGATAAAATCACTAAAATATTCCTGCCTATACTATTACTATATCTAACTTAAAATATAATTTATTGTTGTAAAATGTACCTGAAAATTCTCTCATAGAAAAAAGATTAGTGTATACAGTGGGTGCTCCGCCTACTAGGACGGGTTACACCCAAAAAATACATACATAATACAAATATACAGAAATATGTTGTAATAGGCCGCACGTTTGGCGGCCCCCCAACGCCGGAGAAACGCGGCGACGAGCGAACAAAAGCTAAAACGTTACGCGAAATATGTGTATTGTGCGTTGTTCACCTGAAAAAGAATTTATGTTTGTATCGAAGTCAAAATTCTAGTCTGATTTTACATGGTGAAAATCTAAAGCATCTTCCAGGGTATCTTTTGAGTAGGTTGCAAAAATGAGAAAGTTAAAGGCCAGAGAGGGGAGGACAGAGGTTACTCAACGTGTGAACCACGCCAGAGGCCAAAGCCATCCTCAACGGCGGACCTAGTTAAAAACCAAAGAGGGGTTGACAAAGGTTACTCAACGTGTAAACCACGCCAGAGGCCAAAGCCATCCTCAAAGGCGGACGTAGTGAAGGGTTCGGGATAAAATTTTGGATGACACTTGTTAATAAACTACGTTAATATTATAAATCAATCAATAAATAATAAGGGTTCAATTACTATTTATATATAATTAATTTGAGAAAAATAAAAATTTGGCTGACAACAGGTCAGAAAAACTACGTTAATTTCCAAATAAATCAAAAAATCAAATACCCCTCGCAATCAACCCCGGCAAGTGCCGCAATATCTAAATGTTATGTAGGCGTAATTATATAATTAAATAATTATCTGCATTGTTAATTATATTTAATTGCAGATCTCAACAAAAATATCTTTCATTTTAAAAACCTTTAATAAACATAAAAAAATGTGAGGATCTCAGGATTTGAACCTAAGGCCTTAATTTATAAAAATATAACCATTAAATTAATTCATTAAATTCTTACAATAAAAAGCTTTAAAAGTACTTTAAAATAATCAAAGCTTTTATGAATTATTAAAAAAATATTTAATATCTGCATGAATTATTAAATAGATATTAGCATTTTTCTGAAATATATGCAATCTTACAAGTATTCAAAAAATTAATTAGAGATTTTGTGAATTATTTAAAGGACTCTATTTTTTTTTTGTAAAACAACAATCTTAAAAGAATTTTAGACATTTTTCTGGGACTGTGTATATAATTTAAACGCCTAAGAATTCAATTCAAAACTCTCCATGTAAAAACCAGACTAGCCTAAATTGATTTAAAATCACGCAAACCGACCCGAATCCGAACAAAATTCGCGAAGTTTACTTCATTCATCAACAAAATACAAGTGTGTGTTTTAAAATTAAATATTTAAGTGTTATTATAATTATACTATAAAAAACATTTAATATTTCGCGAGTAAATCGAATGAATAAAATCGGACGTCTTCTTCACAGATACAGGCTGTTGATAGCAGGTTGAAGGTCTCTAGGAGGCCCCATAGGCCTGCAGAAGGTGTCATAAAACCACAGAAACACCATGTGGTTCCTGTATCCATACAAGCCCGCTCTTAAGGCTCGTGTCTCATATTGCTTTGTGCTGACTTTACTTGTTTAAAAATTCTTTAAACAAATAGAATCTTAAAGCAATTAATCTGTCGCGAACTTTAAACGTTTTCAATTTATTTAATTTAATAATTATAAACGAACGAAGGTTCATTAAAAATCTACTATAAATAAATTATTAATGTATATAACAAAGTTACGAGTACGCGCGATACTAGGTAATACTTCGGTTTTAATTGCGGATGTTCGACGCCCGGCCCAACTAACTACACGTGGATGCGACATGTGCTTCGGAAATAAAGAAAACATATGTATAAATATGATTTTATCCTGTATTTATTTATTTAAAAGTCCCCAAAAAAATTATTATTGAATAAATAGCAAATATTGATACAGGTTAAGAATCACATTTATGAAGTAAGAAATATTTAATTATGAGTAAATAGAATTACTTCTACAGTACTACTGCAAAAGAGATAGACAAGAAAGCACATGTATATTGTTACTGACCTTAGCCCCCTGTAAGTTCTCCAGAACCAGCAACAAATGTGTTACGTGCAAAGCAATTTACACAACGAAAATTTGTAATTACCAAAAACTATATGTCCAGGTGAAATATATATCAAGATCACCAGAAAACAACTATACTTACGATGAACACTATGTTTTACTAATATTTATTAATATTTTCACTCAAAATCACTAATTTTCTGACAGCAAAACTACCTGTCACTGCCAAACATTTGAACTGCGGCCAGGTGGCGCATGCGCTGTACTTGTTTATTAAGATCAAACCAGTGCCCATCAAAATGTTTTCGAGTGCATTTTCTGCACTATTGTGCAGATATCATATATTTAATTATATTAATTAAAAATTGTATTTTTAATCCTGCGCATTTGAATTTTATTAGTATTTAAGATATTTAAACAAAAATATAAGTATGTAAACATTAAATTTATATGAAAACTAGTACTTTAAATATGATTAAATTCACAACATAAAATTAGGCAAACTATTCTTGAATTTTTACCCGATTTTTTTTTTGAAATTAAATAAATAAATAAAAGTAAACTAAAGCACGAGAATTTCATTTCCATGAAGCACAACTTCATATATCTGGCAACTGACTCCACAGCGATCAAGGGGTTGGGGGGACAGGAACTTTGTTGCTAAGCGCCGAATTGTGAGTTCGAGTGACGTCACGACGCCGTTCGGGCTTGTTACTTAGGACGTCGCGTTCAGCGTTTATATCTACATACTATCTGTTGTAATAAAAAATATTACTATTTGTTTGAAAAATATTATCTATGAATTTTAAAAATTAATTACTAAAAACTGTAGCGTTTGTTGTAGACATCATATTAATATGTAAGTTTATGTGATTTAACGGCTGGTAACCGCGGTACTAACTAATCGTTCATTATTATCAATCAATTTATATAATTTTGCATTTTACAGTTGTACATTTTAAAAATAGAATATGGAATGTAATTTGCAGAAAATATGTTGGCAGTTCTTCATAAATTAATTAATAATAATTAACATATTAAATTCAACTCTATCATATATAATATTCATTGCTGTATCACTTTAAAGTATTCCGTTAACTGTCAACTATTTAAAAATTATTTGTGTAATATAATAAGAAACACACGATCTAAAAAGCGAATAAAGTCATTTATTTGATTGCTGACCAAAAATGGACATCTTTTTAAATGCTTTTTCTTCTTACAAAATGGTGTAACTTAAATTGCCATAGTCTTCGAGTAATAATAGCATTAGTTTGTGGCGTATCTCACAATTTGTTATTTTATAATCAGAAAAATGGACGTATCTCGCCTTACGCCACTTTATCCAATCTTTAAATTAGCTAGGAGGCAACATCCATACGTTGTTTATCCCCTACAGTACGACGAATTACGCATTCTAACGATAAAAACTGCAGAAACTGGAGAATTAGTTAAATGGACTGACATTATGGAATTCAAAGTATCGATACATTACCCACAGCAAATCTTCTCTAAGACGAGCCACCTTGAAGAACAATACAAGTCGTTGTTTTTAAAGCGTCTTAATATGGATCTCAGAAAAGTATACCCGAAACATTTAAATTCTCAACCCAATAAAATATCCCAAGAAAAATACTCTGATTTACAGTCTTTGTGTGTTGTATCAACTCCAGTTATCAGGCTTAAGGAACATAAACAATTTTATCGTTCGCTACCACATTAAAGTTTTCTATTATAAAATTATTGTAATGTTTATAAAAAACTCAAGTCTGTTAATTTTTACGTCACAGTAATAATCATAAAAATATTTGCTTTTGTTTGTCTTAAAAAAATATATATTTTTTGTTTAGTTTGTATTGCTTATATTTGGGATGAATGTCATTTTTATTTTTCTAGAACATTTTACACAATAAAAATCTGTTTAATTGATGGTTTAGTTTCATTTAACTATATAAAATACATTTTCAGCTTTCAGTTTAACAGACGTATGATACAATACAGTACAATTTTTTAGCCTCACAAATGGTCGTAACTAATTTCATTCGCATAATCTCAAGGTCAGTTTACTTTTTTGCAATATTTTTGTCAAAAACTAGGAAAGGATAGTTCACGCTATAACACTTGTCAAAAATTATTAGAATTTACTTTATATGTCACAGTGCATTTTGAAGCTAAATGTTGTGAAAAACTTTAAATCGCTTTTCTGCAAAACTAGAAAAAATGAGATACGTCAGTTTGTGAAATTAACGACGATATATCCGGTTCGTTAGTAATTAAATGACTGAACAAAAATTTAATTTATTTGTGACTAAAGTGTAAAGGACATGTTTTTATATATTTCTATACACATAAATATATTATATTTTGATCACAATGTTTTTGTTGTTATAAATAAATAAATATATCATCATATAGCAACAAATATATATAGGTGGCTATGTGAAAATAATTTGTTTTAAGTTGTTTTTGTTACTGAATTTGTTGCTTTAGTTTGTTAAGTTGTATAACACTGTTACATTTTGTTTATTTTCACATAGCCACCTATAATATTTGTATAAAAATTATTTCTAGTATTTCTCAATTTTCTTATTTTTCTCGAATTTTTTCAGATACATTAATAAAAACTAATACACCGTTGAAAAGAGAAAAAAATGGCGGTTTTTATTTTAGTAAAATAATTATAGGTTGCTATTTAAAAAATAAAAGTTGATAGTCGTATCTTTTAAACCTGACTTTATAAAAAATATCTACATCTGCCATCAAATAGTATATTTAAAATAATAAAACTTTCATATGAACCATTTTTTTCTATTACTCATAATAAAAAAGTTAAAGGGGGGGGCGTCTTCCCAGACTCACCCTGTATAGTGAGTTTGTATTATACAATTTGTTATCATTACATTGTGCAACACTCTCGCTACTGTTACGAATATAATTTTTTCTACCCTACGCAAATTCTACCGGTAGAGACAAAAATAACCGATTTCTATCTACTTTCAATATATATTTCTCAGTAGGATATGTCACTCATAACACAACTATAATTATTACTGGTTGACAAATACAGCGACTAGCTACTGTTATATAACATTATAAATACCTACGCCTCAAGATATATGGCTAGTATTTTTCCTGTTAGTTGCTTGCGAAGAATTTCTTCCGACATAACGCAACTACTCGTAAGACCATACAGCAAAAATTCAGAGATATTGTTGATCATTTATTGCTGCCTTTATACAGTCAGTTAAGTTATGAAACTAATATCTTTGAAGGCCGTGATTTGACGGCTGGTAACCGCACTTCACGCGAAAAAATATATTACTTACCGAGATCTGCTTAGGCGGAGTGCCACACTCAGTGATGGGTAAAAGGCGTGATGATATATTTATTTATTTATATTTTTTCTATGATTGCTATGAAAAGTTGACAATTACGCTCTTATTTGTCATCGTAAAGTTGACGTTTTCTGTGGAACAATTGAAAAATATCTTTTTTGTGCGTCTCCAATGGCAACGCACGAAAAAGACATTAAATGCGCGCTTATTTCAATTTCAACAGGCGCGGTGGCCGAGCGTGTTAAGTCACATCTCTTAACATACTGTGACGTCATCCGAATCAAGGTTCGTCAGTTCGAATCCGCCTGTCGACAATGTGTGATTTGTCGTAAAATATAAAAAAATACAGTTACATGTATTTATCACACTCGGGCGCTATAAACTAGTCACTTATACGTCTTAAATAATGTAGCATTTGACTACGAAAACCGGCAGTACGGCAGTGTAAAAACTGCGGCTCGGTGTGTCCGGTAGGCCCAGGCCCGATTTGGGCTGTAGTGCCATCAAAGAAGAAGAAGAAGAATTTCAATAGTTACCAGGGATACAAACAAAACAGAAACTTGTCATATTGACAGTTGACTGAATGAATTTATTTTCAGTACGTATACGTTTTTAAATAATTTTAAGATGCAATCGTAGAAAAAATAATGTGTACATCACAGCGCGAGCTGCAATAGTGCAAGAGGAACAAAGAATCACTTTACGCTCTTAATACACAAATAACTATTAAAATATAGCAACAATTGTTTTAAATGTATATGTTTAAACTAGAAAATTAAATGAAGATATTAACCACATAATTTTGGAACCGAGATCGCTGAACATATTTTTTTACAATGACAAATAAGAGCGTAATTGCCAACTTTTTATAGCAAAATAAATATTATCTAACAACATTTATAAAAATGTTGGACAGCGAAATTGTTCCAGCTTTATGCGTTAACTTTATTTTGATATTTTGATCTTATAGTTGACAAATTTAACTCCACATTAAAGTTATTCCTCAGGCACTTCTTTTGGAGGCTGTGATTTGACGGCCAGTAATTGCACTTCACGCGCAACATACATATATCATTTACAGTTAAGTGTGAAATACGTGATGATATATTTATTTATTTATTTTCATTTCACAAACCAAGATGATTAATTATTGTAATCGCTAATACTAAGTACTAATTGGACAGCTTTGAATGCAGCTAAGTCGACAGTAAAGTGTGAGATACTCTTGTATATGGTAAATATAATTATTATCATTTGTAGTTATTATATTTCCATATATTCATATATGTGTTCAATTAAATAAATCTTAGAGAAATCTCATCATTAATATAACAAAGTTATAAAATTCAAATTTAAATAATTAATACTCACATTATCAGACAGGAAGTGTCTACATACCATTTATTAACTTCCTTTTCACACTATCAACTAAAAGACAAAAAATCTACAATATTTATTTATTTATGTTACGCTGTACAACAGGAATTTAATCCCAATTACAGTACAGGATCCGCACTCACCGAGCCGCAGTGTGCTAGTTTATATAATTTTTAGCTTGTGTGCGATTCGAACTCGGGATCTCCGGATTCAAATCCGTATCGCTATTCACACCACCGTACTGACGGACGATAGTATAGAAATTCATCATTCATCACTCATCGTAAGCAGATCTCGGTAAGTGATATATTCCTACGTGTGAAGTGCGGTTACCAGCCGTCAAGTTACGGCCTCCAAAGATGTTAGTGGAGGGGAAGCCACAGGGGTAGATTTAATTAAAAAAATTGTTTGTATGTGTGTATTTAGATTTTAAAGCAAATTAACTAGGGAAGCATGCCTCGTTTAGGAATTGGATTTTTTTACGTCCCGAATAAATTCCAATTTAAAAAAAATTAGAATGAGGCGACAAGGATCATTTTGGATCTCCCTACATACATACATACATAACATCACGCTATATCCCATTAAATGGGGTAGCACGAACCCGTCAACATTCTCATCCTGACACACGATACTCGTTTCAACCACATTAATACTTCCTCCATACGAACTCTTTCTTTCCTCACACCCAAAATCCATCATCACGCAACAAACATTCATCCATTTGCTCCTGTACACCTGTTTCGTAAATCTTCACTTACGCCCACTTCTCTAACAACGAATCTATACAAAAAATTAAGGCAGCATCTCCTGCGTTTGTTTAAAAATACATTTAACACAATTGCAGTTACACACTGTATAGTATAAACTGAAAATGAAGAAAAAAAGATGAGGAAGGAAGGGAGTATCTCCCTGCGCTTGTTTTTGAAACTGAATTCCACACAATTCCACTATAAGCTACAGTAATTTAAATTCAGTAATAAATAAATAAATAAATAAGAACAAACTGAATATTACATTTTATTTAAATTTGATTAAAAATACAGTTGCGCTTAATTTGAGTAATTTTAAATTCAAGATTAGCTAAAACTCTTTTCAGAATTGGATTCATTTGTGTCAAACAAAATACTGCTGTAACCAAACCCAGTCGCCTAAATAAAATGAACATGAATCAACAACCATAACACGTATCAAATACTTGGACAAATACACACAACGGTTAACTGTCCATCGGATATTTACCTTATCTTTCAAACGTATCATACACATATATCAACACCTATATACTTAAACCGGCATACCAAACAAATGTCTGTAATACCAAATACCGACTTACGGTATGTTGTTATATAAGCTACACGTTTATGAGTGACGTATGACACATGGCATGTAACGTATCGATGGTCGACGTAGCGTAACAAATTTTTAACACAGCCGACAAACAATTTTCAACAATTTAAATCTACCTCTGTGGCTCTTCCTCCACTAATATCTTTGGGGGCCGTAATTTGACGGTATGTTCAAGCGCTTAAATATATCACTTACCGAGATCTGTTTAGGCAGAGTGCTACATCTAGTAATGGATAAAAGGCGTGATGATATATTTATTTATTTAACAACAAAGACAAAATTAATTGTCATTCATGTACTTGGTGAGACTAGGTATAATAAAAAATATTAAATAAAACTCTAGGCAAAGTCTCACAAAATTCAGCCTCCGAGTCACCTTATGAGGGCATCGTCAGAGGCTGGCCAGCATAGTTGGTAACCATAGACGCATTTCGCTCTTATTAGAGCTCATCAGCATGGTATAACTCACTTCTTCACCTAGAACAAAGTTCATGTGAAGAAGCTGGTGACGAAGAACTGTGCCAGCAGAGAATAAGATCTCTAACAAACGGTAAGATGACTAACTTCTCATGTCATCTTACCGTTTGTTAGAGATCTTATTCTCTGCTGGAACAGTTCTTCGTCACCAGCTTCTTCACATGAACTTTGTTCTAGGTGAAGAAGTGAGTTATACCATGCTGATGAGCTCTAACAAGAGCGAAACGCGTCCATGGTTACTAACTGTGCTGGCCGGCCTCCGACGATGCCCTCATAAGGTGACTCGGAGGCTGAATTTTGTGAGACTTTGCCTAGAGTTTTATTTAATATTTTTTATTTATTTATTTATTTTAAATTTTTAACTTACGAGTAAAGATTTGTTTGTATTTTGCTCGCTGTCAAAAAATGCTTCAAATTAAATTTAGTTTTCTTACCAACATTTGATAGCGTAAATTATTATAAATTTGTTTCCGGTTCATCGATGCAAATTACATAATGGGCACGTTTTAATTTACAGTAGTGATTTTTGTACAATACAGTTAAAAACCCAGTAATGGGTAAAAGGTATGACACATTTATTTAAAAGATATACTTGATATTTTGTAAATAGTTTAATAAATAAAATAGTTTCAAACTTTCAATGTCAAATGATAATTTTAATTAAAGCAAATGCAAATTTTATGTTAACAACATTTAACTTTTAATACACAGTAATAAATATAAATAATGTCTGATGAAATAAGTTGTTTATCTGATTAAAAAGAAATAGAAACAAAAAATATTTCAAGTAAAAGTTGGTGTTGTCTACATGCGTTGAAATCTCATATATGTAGCGCCTTAATTAAGCAACTTACTTTACTGCTGTGAAAGTATATCAATTAAGTAACATATTTAAATATTTTTATTTTAATTTGTCTAGTAATTTCAAATTATACTCATAATATATTTTCGTAACACATGCACAAGAAACACGTTCTTATTCCCTAATTTTAGAGAGAGAAACAATAGTTTTCTCCCCTAGGGAGAGAAACATTATGTTTCTCTCCCTAGAGACTACGATTATCAGCTGTTTGCGGCGTTTCCTAGATAACTAGTTACACAACCCTTATTTGACATTTGTCCCGATAAGACAGTAATTTTTGTGCACTTGTTACGCAAAGTATAATATGCTTCACGGGAGGGCGCGATTATCCCTTGTGTGAAGTTGACAAACCTCGACTTCTGTCCTTGCTTACGTCTCGGTTTGCCAACTTCACACGCGGGAATAATCGCTTGTTTCCTCCCTTGATGCATAACATACTATTAGAAATACGGTATCGAGTCAGCCCGTGGATCTTGAAAACCCTGGTTCGATCCCCACAGCCGACAAACAATTTTCACCAATTTAAATCTACCCATGTGGCTTCCCCTCTACTAACATCGTGATTTGACGGCTGGTAACCTCACTACACGCTCATAAATATATCACTTACCGAGATCTGCTTAGACAGAGTACCACACCCAGTGATGGGTAAACATTTTTATTTGAAGAATTTTCTTCAAAAGTAATTTGAAATATTTAACAGCGAAAAATGTATAATCTTTTTATTCAACTGTAACCTTGTATCAAAAAACATCTAAACTAACAATTGAGCTAAACACAAAAAATGTATGTTTTTTGCACTGTCGTATCTTAGCAAAAATCTTTGCAATTTCCGTTGCGAATAAAAGAAAAACTGCAATACATAGACAAAAGAAAGTACTAATGAATTAAGCGAATATATTTCGGAACGTTTTACTTTCATGAAAATAAATAGAATTCAAAAACTAATAATAAATGAAAGCAATTTAACTTGTGTTATTTAATCAAAGAAAAGATAATAATTAATGTTTTAATAATTATACGAATATTAAACCACCAACATTCAGAGACAGTAGCAAGAAAAGTGAAAGTAAGAGCGCTGAATTTAAACTAAAGTCTCCTGTATTGAAAATGAGATTAATTTCTTGTTGTACAGCTTTGTAAATTTCTGAAAATTACGTTATTTTAACATGAAAAATTAATATAAATAAATACAGGATGTTTCAGGACTAGTGTAACAAACTTTAACAGCTTATTCCTGAGGTCATTTAGAGCCAAAAATGTCATATGAACATAGGTCCTATTCCTTCTAGTTACCAAAATACAAGAGGTTGAAGTTCTATAAATAACACGAAATTTTCAAATTTTTATAATAAAAAATGCGCGCAAATAGGGGATGGGAAAGTTGGCGTCTATTTGGATATCTGTCTTGGTATTCTCTGGACGCATAACGGGCATTACCATTACATAATCCATAAATAAAAATCATATCTGCATATTCAGCAGTACTATAACCATCCATTATGAAACAAAAATACAATCAAAAGTACAACAATTTTTAATTAAGACAAATAAGGTATGACTTTTCAATAAAATTCTTGTTTTCTGAAAGTATCTTGATTACAAAAATTTGAAAATGTCTTGTTATTTATAGAACTTCAACCTCTTGTATTTTGGTAACTAGAAGGAATAGGACCTATGTTTATATGACATTTTTTGCTCAAAATAACCTCAGGAATAAGCTGTTAAAGTTTGTTACACTAGTCCTGGAACACCCTGTATATCATCATGCCTTTTACCCATCACTGGATGTGGCACTCTGCCGTAGCAGATCTTGGAGAGAACATATATGTGGATGAAGCCAGAATGAGAATGTATTAATTGATCAATCTATAAATTTTTTAGGGGTTGATGTACCCTATTGTATGTTATGTATTTATATATAAACATTTTGGATATTTTAAGCATTTTCAGAAAAAACGAAAAACACCAAACTGCGGCTCGGTGAGTCTGTGTTCTGTACTGTAATTGGGATTAAATTCCTGTTGTACAGAGTAACATAAAATAAAAAAAAAATACTATAATTGGTATCATGGGTTAAAAGTACTTGAACCAATGCCTTAATTGCTCAACTATTTACCTTAAATATACTTAAGCAACATACAATACATTTGTTTGAAGCTTTAACTAAATAACTATATTTTTACCAATTTAAATCTACTCCTGTGGCTCCTCCTCCATTAATATCTTTAGGAGACGTGATTTGACGGCTGGTAACCGCATTTCACGCGAAAAAATCGATCTGCTTAGGCAGAGTGCCACACCCAGTAAGTTCTTTTGATATATTATCTTTACTTTCATTACTTAACTTAAAACCCAGATATCTGCTAGTAAAACAAGATAAATTTAGATTTAATTACATTGCTTAATTACTCGATTGATCTCCGTGTATCTGTTTTCATATATAATGAATTGTATTGATCAAGATCAATGGAATCAAGCCAATAATGGAATCAACTTTTTGTGACATAATAATGGCGATAAGAATAATTGTTTCCGTTAATTACCAGTGAAGGAAATATATAACAAATTGGTAAGAATTGTTAAGTTCTTATCTTAATAGCTGTTATGTTTCTGTGTTATAGAAATTTCTGTTTCTTACAAGGAATTTGATTATATCTTGCTTTTAGATTTGATTGTACTTTAATTGTGCGACTAATACTTGTTTAAAGTATATACTATAATTTTGCTTATAAGTTAACTGAAGCACGAGAAATTCAATGCATTTGATCGCATCTTCATATTGAGTTTAGTTTTTGAGATATAGGCCCGGAAAAGTACAAAATCTGAATAAAATTAACAATTTAACTTTTCCGGAGGCTATATCTCAAAATTTAAACAAGATATGAAAATGCGCTCAATGGCATTGAATTCCCCGTGTCCGAATTGACTTGTAAGCAAATTTTCATGCAATTTTAAGCAATTTTATTTTTTAAATTATTTCCTAAGATTTTAATTCAATTTTCCCAAAAATCCTTAATCATAGGAATATTGTAACGAAAATTTACATACATATGTATTTTGACCCACTGAATCCAGTGGTGAAATGTTTAAATGCATAAGTCTTATAGTTTCTGAGAAAATATCAAAAAACCTCTTTTTGCGATTTTTTTGGCGAAATTTGGGAAAAAAATAAAAATCGCTGAAACTATGTTTATAAGTTAACTGATGCACGAGAAAGTCAATGCCGTTGACCGTATTTTCATATCGCTTGTAGTTTTTGAGATATAGGCTCGGAAAAGTACAAAATCTGAATAAAATTAACAATTTAACTTTTCCGGAGCGTATATCTAAAAAATGAAACAAGATATGAAAATGCGCTCAACGGCATTGAATTCCCCGTGTCCGAATTGACTTGTAAGCAAATTTTCATGCAATTTTAAGCAATTTTATTTTTTAAATTATTTCCTAAGGTATACCCCTTTGGTTTTTTCAGATTTTAATTCAATTTTCCTAAAAATCCTTAATCATAGGAATATTGTAACGAAAATTTACATACATATGTATTTTGACCCACTGAATCCAGTGGTGAAATGTTTAAATGCATAAGTCTTATAGTTTTTGAGAAAATGTCAAAAAACCTCTTTTTGCGATTTTTTTGGCGAAATTTGGGAAAAAAATAAAAATCGCTGAAACTATGTTTATAAGTTAACTGAAGCACGAGAAAGTCAATGCCGTTGACCGTATTTTCATATCGCTTGTAGTTTTTGAGATATAGGCTCGGAAAAGTACAAAATCTGAAGAAAATGAAGAATTTAACTTTTCCGGAGGCAATATCTCAAAAGCTAAACAAGATATGAAAATGCGCTCAACGGCATTGAATTCCCCGTGTCCGAATTGACTTATAAGCAAATTTTCATGCATTTTTAAGTAATTTTAATTTTTTAATTATTTCCTAAGGGGTACCCCTTTGGTTTTTTCAGATTTTAATTCAATTTTCCCTAAAATCCTTAATCATAGGAATATTGTAACGAAAATTTACATACATATGTATTTTGACCCACTGAATCCAGTGGTGAAATGTTTAAATGCATAAGTCTTATAGTTTTTGAGAAAATGTCAAAAAACCTCTTTTTGCGATTTTTTTGGCGAAATTTGGAAAAAAAATAAAAATCGCTGAAACTATGTTTATAAGTTAACTGAAGCACGAGAAAGTCAATGCCGTTGACCGTATTTTCATATCGCTTGTAGTTTTTGAGATATAGGCTCGGAAAAGTACAAAATCTGAATAAAATTAACAATTTAACTTTTCCGGAGCGTATATCTAAAAAATGACACAAGATATGAAAATGCGCTCAACGGCATTGAATTCCCCGTGTCCGAATTGACTTGTAAGCAAATTTTCATGCAATTTTAAGCAATTTTATTTTTTAAATTATTTCCTAAGGTTTTTTCAGATTTTAATTCAATTTTCCTAAAAACCCTTAATCATAGGAATATTGTAACGAAAATTTACATACATATGTATTTTGACCCACTGAATCCAGTGGTGAAATGTTTAAATGCATAAGTCTTATAGTTTTTGAGAAAATGTCGAAAAACCTCTTTTTGCGATTTTTTTGGCGAAATTTGGAAAAAAAATAAAAATCGCTGAAACTATGTTTATAAGTTAACTGAAGCACAAGAAAGTCAATGCCGTTGACCGTATTTTCATATCGCTTGTAGTTTTTGAGATATAGGCTCGGAAAAGTACAAAATCTGAATAAAATTAACAATTTAACTTTTCCGGAGCGTATATCTAAAAAATGAAACAAGATATGAAAATGCGCTCAACGGCATTGAATTCCCCGTGTCCGAATTGACTTGGAAGCAAATTTTCATGCAATTTTAAGCAATTGTAAAATGCAAAATTATATAAATTTATTGATAATAATTAACGATTAGTTAGTAATTAAAGATCGAATTATTATTGTTTTTATTTAGGCTCGAATTTGAAATTAAATTAAAATATAAAATCCAGGGCATAAATCTGTTTAGAAAATCATTAACCGTAATTTTAATCGTTATTTTTAAAGCTACTAATAACGACAACATTTAACAAAAAAATATTAAACCAATTTAATTATAATATTCTAAGTTTATTCATATTTAAGGAATTAAAGTAGGCAACCAACTCCACAGCAAGTAGAGAGGTATACATGCCCGCAATTAACCCGAATGTAACGGGATTGCATACGCACAGAGATTCAAGGGGCTCAGCAGGAAAGAAAATTTGTTGCTGATCGCCGAATTGTGAGTTCGAGTGACGTCACGGCGCCGTTCGAACTTGTTCCTTAGGAGGAAATCGCGTTTCGCGATTACAAGTACATACTATCTATTGTAATAATTTAGGTTTCGTAAGGTGACTAGAATTGTAATAAATATTATTTTAATTATACAAAATATTACTATCTGTTTCAAAAATATTAACTGTAAGTTTTAAAATTAAATTACGTCTGTAATAATTGTGATAAATGAATGAAACAAACTTTAAATGGTTTAGTATGCATTTCTACATATTCCTAATATGCAATTGCAGATCTTTGGGCGGTTACAAGACGTCAAATTAGTAAGTTTAAATGATTTATTTTTTAATAAATAAATGTATTAGGTTGCACGCCACGGCCTCGTCAATGCATTAAAATTACCCCTTTGGGGGCCGTGATCCGACGGCTGGGAACTGCATTTCACCCGCAAAATATATAACTTACAAAGTAACAGAGTGCTACACCCAGTTATAGGTAAAAGGCGTGATAATATATAATTATTTATTTATTTTACCCATCAAATGTCAACAGAGAACAAAAATTACTCCCAATAGGATGACGTATCATTAAAAACTAGTTATTGTAAAACAATATTTTTATTTAAAATTAATAAATAAATAAATATAAATATATCATCACGCCTTTTACTCATTACAGGGTGTGGCACTCTGCCTAAGCAGATCTCGGTAAGTGATATATATTTTTCGTCGTTAAATCACGACCCCGAAAGATGTTAGTGGAGGGGGAACCACAAGGGTAGATTTAATTTGGTGAAAATTGTTTGTTTTTTACCAAATTAAATCTACTCCTGTGGCTCCCCCTCCACTAACATCTTTGGGGTCCGTGATTTGACGGCCGATACCCGTGCTTCACGCGAAAAAATATATCACATACCGAGATCTGCTAAGACAGAGTGCCAAAAAAATTCAAGACTTATTTTTGACGAAAATTTGAAAAAATAAAAATCGCTGAAAATTTGCTTAAAAGTTAACTGAAGCACGGGAAATTCAATGCCGTTGACCGCATTTTTATATGTCGTTTAATTTTAAAGATATAGCCGAGGAAAAGTAGAAAATCTGAAGAAAATTACAGATTTAACTTTTCCAGAGGCGATATCTCAAAAACTAAACAAGATATGAAAATGCGCTCAACGGCATTGAATTCCCCGTGTCCAAATTGACTTATAAGCAAATTTTCATGCATTTTTAAGTAATTTTAATTTTTTAATTATTTCCTAAGGGGTACCCCTTTGGTTTTTTCAGATTTTAATTCAATTTTCCTAAAAACCCTTAATCATAGGAATATTGTAACGAAAATTTACATACATATGTATTTTGATCCACTGATTCCAGTGGTGAAATGTTTAAATGCATAAGTCTTATAGTTTTTGAGAAAATGTCAAAAAACCTCTTTTTGCGATTTTTTTGGCGAAATTTGGGAAAAAAATAAAAATCGCTGAATCTATGTTTATAAGTTAACTGAAGCACGAGAAAGTCAATGCCGTTGACCGTATTTTCATATCGCTTGTAGTTTTTGAGATATAGGCTCGGAAAAGTACAAAATCTGAATAAAATTAACAATTTAACTTTTCCGGAGCGTATATCTAAAAAATGAAACAAGATATGAAAATGCGCTCAACGGCATTGAATTCCCCGTGTCCGAATTGACTTGTAAGCAAATTTTCATGCAATTTTAAGCAATTTTATTTTTTAAATTATTTCCTAAGGTATACCCCTTTGGTTTTTTCAGATTTTAATTCAATTTTCCTAAAAATCCTTAATCATAGGAATATTGTAACGAAAATTTACATACATATGTATTTTGACCCACTGAATCCAGTGGTGAAATGTTTAAATGCATAAGTCTTATAGTTTTTGAGAAAATGTCAAAAAACCTCTTTTTGCGATTTTTTTGGCGAAATTTGGGAAAAAAATAAAAATCGCTGAAACTATGTTTATAAGTTAACTGAAGCACGAGAAAGTCAATGCCGTTGACCGTATTTTCATATCGCTTGTAGTTTTTGAGATATAGGCTCGGAAAAGTACAAAATCTGAATAAAATTACAATTTAACTTTTCCGGACCGTATATCTAAAAAATTAAACAAGATATGAAAATGCGCTCAACGGCATTGAATTCCCCGTGTCCGAATTGACTTGTAAGCAAATTTTCATGTTTACGGTGGTGAATTAAAGTTTCGGTTAAATGTATGGCATTCGTAAATAGATATATATTTAAAAATTTAGGTAAACTATGTGTATTTTGTTCTTATTAATAATTTGGTTATGTCATTTGTATTTTGCCAAGCAGTTTACTTGTACATAAAGGTAGTTTTACACCTACTTATGACTTGGAATAAATTGTTTCGTTTATTTTAAATACTCTGAAACTGCATTCCAGCATTGTTGGAACGTAAGTCATCGAGTACCGGTAGATGCATTGTTTACCAAAGGCGTAGGTGATGAATTTTAAATATGGATAAAATATTGTTACCAATATTTACCAGTTTTTTTATTAATTACTGGGTGTGGCCCTTTGCCGGAACAGATCTCGGTAAGTGATATATGCGCTAGAAATGCAGTTACCAGCTGTCAAATCATGGTTCTCAAAAATATTAAGGCTTTTGGATTTAAACCCGGGTCCTCAAATTTACAGTCCAATTAGATATTATTTATGTTTGCAAATATTCATATACTGGGTGTCTACTTTTTTTTAGGAAATTCAATGTTAAAATTTTGATTTAGCGATATCTCTTTACCTATTAATTTTAGAACAAAATTGTAGGGAAGAAAAATGTTCAGAATGAAAAACTGCATCCATAGAGTATAAGTTTGTTGTTCAATTGTTTTTTATGTCCGAATTAGAAGCAAGAGAAAATACACGCTTTAAAGCAATTATCAGAGTGCCATGAGAAATAAAGCAATAATTTGTTTGTTGTGTCTGACATTATTTGACATATTGGCAAAGAATTGGAAGCTTACTCTAATTTATTTATTTATTTATTCAAGCATTTAATAAAATTAATTATAGCAAGCATTATTTTCTTTTATCTACATCTAGACAAATAAATACCTATTATTAAGTTATCTAATTTGTTTTATTTCTCATGACACTCTGATAATTGCTTTAAAGCGTGTATTTTCTTTTGTTTCTAACTCGCACATAAAAAACAATTGAACAACAAACTTATACTTTATGGATGCAGTATTTCATTCTGAACATTTTTCTTTAGTACAATTTTATTCTAAAATTAATAGGCAAAGAGATATCGCTAAATCAAAATTTTAACATTGAATTTCCTATGTTCGGAAAAAAAGGTAGACACCCGGTTATATATCTACTTCGTAAGTAAATACGTGAATCAAAATGAAATAAATGAACAATGTTATGTATAATAGCATTGTCGTTGACATTCAAGATGCCAGCACAATCTTCCTGTTAGCAAGTACACCGGAAATGCTTTTCTGTTTTTACTGTTTTCAATGACGTCACATGTTAACCTTGCAAGTTCGAATATTACAATCAATACATTTCAAATTGACCAATGAATTATGCACCGGCTTTGTTCTTTCATTTTATTTATTTTTGTCTGAAGCGCTTTTTACAATTAATTATTGGGGCAGAAAGTGAAACTAACTGAAAATAATAAAAAAATTAAAAACTTTTACCGACAAATACTTATTTACGTAAAAGTTTGCGAATATTTCAGCAATAATTTTTGAAGTATATAACCGGAAGGGAAAGTGTATTAGGGCTGTAATTGTGTCTTTATATTCCGGAAATCATTGTTCTTCATTTTAATATTATCTTTGTTTTTAACTTTGGAAATGGATGTGATTAAAACTCAGAAATTGCTTTGCTTATATAAATATTGTATTTGACGGCTGGTAACTGCAGTTCATAAGCATAAATATATTATTTACTGAGATCTACAACGATAGAGTGCCACTGCCAGAATGGGTGAAGGCGTTTATTTTTTGTGAATTTTTTGTTGAACCGGTTCAAAAATCGAAATTTTTAAAATTATGTTTCTATATAGTATGGAGCACGAGAAATACGCTCGTTCAAACCGCATTTCAATATCTCTTTTAGTTTTTGAGTTATATCGATTTTAGAGTTTTTTTAAACTGAGAGCCCATATCTCGAAAACGAAAAGAGATATTGAAATGCGGTTTGAACGGGCGTATTTCTCGTGCGCTGCTTAACTTATACCGAAATTTTACTATTTTTGAAATTTTTTTAACTTTTTTTCAAAATTGTCTTTTCTTAATATTTCCCAAAGTTGAAGAGATAATGCAAATATAAAAACACCAGTGAATTCCTCGCGTAAAAATACATAGGTATGCAAATTTTTACTGCAAAATTCGCACGGATTACAAAAAATCGAAAAAATGGCCAAAATCCGTAAAAACACCAAAATGGCCATTTAAGCAAATAAGTTGATATCATTTTTGAGCGTTTTCGCTTGTACTCCGGAGCGGCCTTAAAGCCGAAGAAATATTTTACATTTAGAATCATAGTTCATGAACTTTGTTCTAGGTGAAGAAGTGAGTTATACCATGCTGATGAGCTCTAACAAGAGCGAAACGCGTCCATGGTTACTAACTGTGCTGGCCGGCCTCCGACGATGCCCTCATAAGGTGACTCGGAGGCTGAATTTTGTGAGACTTTGCCTAGAGTTTTATTTAAGATTTTTATTATACCTAGTCTCACCAAGTGCATGAATGACAATTAATTTTGTCTTTGTTGTTATTACAAAATATACTTGACTGCATATATTACCTTATGGGTTTTACTTTTTTCGTTTTAGCGATGGGCAAGTCATATGTAGGTTTGCTGTTAGTGTAATTTTAAGCTTTCTCTTTGCTAGTGGGCTGTAAGATGTTAGATATCTCGATTAGATTTAGATGCTAGATTAATAAAGATGACGTATGAATGATTAATTAAGATGTAATATAAATATTAATTGTAGATAATTGCATTTAAACGGGCTGCATTAATAACACTTTGAAAACACAAACATCTTGTTTATTCCAACATTAAACGTGAATATAATATTTATCGAAAACTGTCATATAAAGTTAAAATTTACATGACAACTATCAACACGCGAAATGAGTGCTTTTTGTCTACAGAACGCAAAAGACTTTTGCATGCAGGATGCAAAAGTTTTTGATAGAAGAAAGGCTCACAATTTAATAAAATTTGATTAGAAACAATACTTCTATTCTTTAACAAAATTTATATTTAATGTTCCAATTGAGCAATTATTCATATTAATCCAGCTTGAGGAAGCTAACTGGTGTACTGGAATAGTTTCTTGAGAAATGCAATGCGAATCCCAATAAATCGCAGCAACAAATTAGAACGTTTGTTTGGTTTCTATTGCCAACCAGCTGTCAATTGCTGGTCAGAGAATACCAGATTTGATAGCATTACATACATTGTTGTCATGGAGACATTAGATGTCACATTAATTAATCCTAAACGTCAACATTTTCTCATTACATTATTACTAATTTTGGGACATAGTTTTTGAAAAAACGTTGTTTGATACTCGATTGCAAATGCTTTTGCATTCTCGAATGCAAAAGTTACATCTAGAATAACTATTTTACGTTTGCGATTCAATTAATAATTATTTTATATAAATCAAAGGAGTTGTATTTGCAAATGCAACCGTTTGATAATTATAGTAAGTAGTACTAGTTTTTTATTAAATCGTGCAAGGTATTTATGTTAACAAAAATAGATGAAACATTCTCTAACCTAATGGAATAGTAGGTTTTAAAATCGTCTTTTATTTTGGTTGAACGCTTGGCATTTAACTAAATGTCACTTAAAGATCGTCCTACTAATCCACGGTGGAGAACTATTAAATTTTAATAATAAGTTTAAATCAATTTAACGGCTTGTTTGATTGAATGTCATTCTGAGTTTCTCTAGCTGTAAGGCTATTTTCATTAAAAGAAAACAAACAATTATCTGTTTCTACGGCCAAAAGAAAGAGAATGCGTTGACGATCGTTTAGAAACTTAGTAATTACTAATTAACATAGTCGTTAAAAGTGCGTAAACAAATTTTTCTTGTTTAATTGCTTAAGAGGCGAATGCTATTTCTTCCGGAAGGATACAGCTATAAAAATAACAATTATTATCTTCAAAATTGAATGTAAAAAAATAGTTAAATATAGACACTTTCTGTACGCACCAAATCATTTCATAGTTGAACAATAACTATTTTACGTTTATAATTAATAATTAAATAAATAAATAAATATATCATCACGCCTTTACCCATTACTGGATGTGGCACTCTGCCTAAACAGATTTCGGTAAGTGATATTTTTTTTTCGCGACCAGCCGTCAAATTACGGCCCCTAAAGATATTAGTGAAGGGAGAAGCCACAGGGGTAGATTTAAATTGGTCAAAAATGTTTGTCGGCTGTGCGGATCGAACCATGGTTCTCAAGATTCACAGGCCGACTCAATACCACTGAACCATCTACCCCATAATAATAAATAAAATAAATAAATATATCATCACGCCTTTTACCCATTACTGGATGTGGCACTCTGCCTAAACAGATTTCGGTAAGTGATATATTTTTAGGCGACCAGCCGTCAAATCACGGCCGCCAAAGATGTTAGTGGAGAGGCAGCCACAAGGGTAGATTTAAATTGGTGAAAAATGTTTGTCGGCTGTGGGGATCGAACCATGGTTCTCAAGATTCACAGGCCGACTCAATACCACTGAGCCACCTACCCCATAATAATAAATAAAATAAATAAATATATCATCACGCCTTTTACCCATTACTGGATGTGGCACTCTGCCTAAACAGATTTCGGTAAGTGATATATTTTTAGGCGACCAGCCGTCAAATCACGGCCGCCAAAGATGTTAGTGGAGAGGCAGCCACAAGGGTAGATTTAAATTGGTGAAAAATGTTTGTCGGCTGTGGGGATCGAACCATGGTTCTCAAGATTCACAGGCTGACTCAATACCACTGAGCCATCTACCCCATAATAATAAATAAAATAAATAAATATATCATCACGCCTTTTACCCATTACTGGATGTGGCACTCTGCCTAAACAGATTTCGGTAAGTGATATATTTTTTCGCGACCAGCCGTCAAATCACGGCCGCCAAAGATGTTAGTGGAGAGGCAGCCACAAGGGTAGATTTAAATTGGTGAAAAATGTTTGTCGGCTGTGGGGATCGAACCATGGTTCTCAAGATCCACAGGCTGACTCAATACCACTGAGCCAGCTACCCCATAATAATAAATAAAATAAATAAATATATCATCACGCCTTTTACCCATTACTGGATGTGGCACTCTGCCTAAACAGATCTCGGTAAGTGATATATTTATGCGCGTGAACTGACCGTCAAATCACGGCCCCCATAGATATTAGTAGAGGGAGGGCCACAGGGGTAGATTTAAATTGGTGAAAAATGTTTGTCGTCTGTGGGGATCGAACCAGGGTTCTCAAGATTCACAGGCTGACTCAATACCACTGAGCCATCTACCCCATAATAATAAATAAAATAAATAAATATATCATCACGCCTTTTACCCATTACTGGATGTGGCACTCTGCCTAAACAGATTTCGGTAAGTGATATATTTTTAGGCGACCAGCCGTCAAATTCACGGCCGCCAAAGATGTTAGTGGAGAGGCAGCCACAAGGGTAGATTTAAATTGGTGAAAAATGTTTGTCGTCTGTGGAGATCGAACCATGGTTCTCAAGATTCACAGGCTGACTCAATACCACTGAGCCAGCTACCTCTATAATAATATAATAAATAATTAAAATATTAATGGGGTAGATGGCTCAGTGATATCGAGTCGGCCTGTGGATCTTGAGAACCCTGGTTCGATCCCCACAGCCGACAAACAATTTTCACCAATTAAAAAAAAAATCTACCCCTGTGGCTCCCTCTCCACTAATATCTTTTTGAGGGACGTGATTTGACGGCTGGTAACCGCACTTCACGCGACAAAATATATCACTTACCAAGATCTGCTTAGGCAGAGTGCCACACCCAGTAATGGGTAAAAGGCGTGATGATATATTTATTTATTTATTTGATATTAAAATATCTTTCATTGTATTTAACAATATTAATTGTTTATATGTTTAAGTATCAAATAAAAATTATTTGCCACTTAAATATAAATTCTTTAATTGAAAATATCTTATTTCTCTTTGAAGGAACAATAAAATATCTTTCTCTATTTTTACTCTTGTACTGACATTAATTTTCTACTGCCATAAGCAAATAAACATTTTTATAACCTATTTAAATCAATCAATAACATGTCAATAAACATTTTAATTAAATATGACTATATTTGTACCGGTAATAATTACTAAATTCTCATTTTTAATGTTCTTTTTTTTGCTTAGCCATTGTGAAAGTATTAACACAATTATATCCTCGTTATTACAACATTACATATTAGTTTACAAATTATATTTATTTATTGTTAGAATCAAATATATTTATATAAGAAAAATCATTTATAAATATTTAAAAATAAAATAAATATATCATCACGCCTTTTACTCATTGCTGAGTGTGGCAACGTAAGCAGATCTCGGTAAGTGATATATTTTTTGAAGTGCGGTTACCAGCCGTCAAATCGCAGCCCCCAAAGATATTAGTGAAGGAGGAGCCACAGGGGTAGATTTTAAATTGGTGAAAATTCTTTGTCGACTGTGGGGATCCAACCATGGTTCTCAAGATCCACAGGCCGATTCGATATCACTAAGCCACCTATTCCTATAAAATAAATAAATATATCATCACGCCTTTTACTCATTGCTGGGTGTGGCACTCTGCCGTAAGCAGATCTCGGTAAGTGATATATTTATGTACGTGAGCTGACTGTCAAATCACAGCCCCTAAAGATATTAGTGGAGGAGGAGCCACAGGGGTAGATTTAAATTGGTTAAAATTGTTTGTGGGCTGTGGGGATCGAACCATGGTTCTCAAGATCCACAGGCCGACTCGATATCACTAAGCCACCTATTCCTATAAAATAAATAAATATATCATCACGCCTTTTACTCATTGCTGGGTATGGCACTCTGTCTAAGCAGATCTCGGTAAGTGATATATTTATGTACGTGAGCTGACTGTCAAATCACAGCCCCTAAAGATATTAGTGGAGGAGGAGCCACAGGGGTAGATTTTAAATTGGTGAAAATTGTTTGTCGACTGTGGGGATCCAACCATGGTTCTCAAGATCCACAGGCCGACTCGATACCACTGAGCCACCTATTCCCATAAAATAAATAAATATATCATCACGCCTTTTACTCATTGCTGGGTGTGGCAATCTGCCTAAGCAGATCTCGGTAAGTGATATATTTATGTACGTGAGCTGACTGTCAAATCACAGCCCCTAAAGATATTAGTGGAGGAGGAGCCACAGGGGTAGATTTTAAATTGGTGAAAATTGTTTGTCGGCTGTGGGGATTGAACCAGGGTTCTCAAGATCCACTGAGCCACCTACCCCATTAAAAATTTAATAGTCAATAATATATATTGCCCTATATTCAAATTTTGTCGCGTGAAATGCGGTTACCAGCCGTCAAATCACAGCCCCCAAAGATATTAGTGGAGGAGGAGCCACAGGGGTAGATTTAAATTGGTGAAAATTGTTTGTCGGCTGTGGGGATCGAACCATGGTTCTCAAGATCCACTGAGCCACCTATCCCATTAAAATTTTAATAACCAATAATATATAATGCCCTATATTTGAATTGTATTTAATCGAATCATTGTAATAAAATATTATCGTTTAAAAATTGCAAACTACGCCTATGGTACATTCAGATTAAATAAATTAATCTCTAGGTATTCAAACTAGATTAAATCTTGTTTATTATCAAGCTTGATTGCATTAAATTGGTCCCATAATGCATTGCGTTGTATATTACAATTTGTATTGTTTACTTATCTCTTAATTAAACTAGTTATTGTATAATTTTAGTTCACAAAATTAGCGGAGAGATTTAATCACAGATTTAATCAAATTTAATCTAATTTGGGTTAAGGCGAATGACAACATTTTTGCAAAGCTTGCCAGTACGGTGGTGTGTATAGCGATACGGAATTCGAATCCGGAGATCCCGAGTTCGAATCGCACTCAAGCTAAAAATTATATAAAAACTACCATATTGCGGCTCAGTGAGTGCGGACCCTGTACTGTAATTGGGATTAAATTTATGTTGTACAGCGTAACATAAATAAATAAATAAATAAGTAGATTTTAGGAAGTGTCTTTGCAAAAATTATCTTATAAATATTTAAATAAAATTTGATGAATAATTCATGAATGAATTGCTGAACAAGTTCACCTTTCAGACAGCTGTTGTAATACTTATTTATATATAAAAATTTCCGTTTATAAACAAATATTTTTATTATTTATAAAAACTCCATATAATGCGTCATTTTTGTCAATTTAACATTGAATAAACAAGTGGACAAACCTTGTTTTATTTCTTCGTAAACAACTAATAACAATTTAAATTTTTCAGTGATAATAAATTAAATAGGTTCGATTATTAAATAATTATTTTACATTTATAGATAGACATAATAGTTATTTGTGTATTAAGAGCGTAAAGTGATTCTTTGTTACTCGAACACGGTAATTGCAGCGCGAGCCGAAGGCGAGAGCTGCAATAGTGAAATTTTACGCTCGTGATACACACATAATTTTTTCTATGATTGCATCTTAAAATTATTAAAAAAGGTATACGTACTGAAAATAAATTCATTTTGGCAACTGTCAATATGACAAGTTTCTGTTTTGTTTGTATCCCTGGTAACTATTGAAATAAGCGCGCATTTAATATATTTTTCGCACGGTACTATTGAAAACGCGCGCATTTAACGTCTTTTTCGCGCGTTGCTATTGGAGACGCACAAAAAAGATATTTTTCGATTGTTCCACAGAATACGTCAACTTTACGATGACAAATGAGAGCGTAATTGTCAACTTTTCATAGCAATCGTAGAAAAAAGGTTTATTCTTTATTGATATCATTAATTTTTGTAAGTTCTTATTAGGTTTCTGCACCCTGTTCTAGTTCAAATTTTCACCACTATGAGCGCACTGTTATTTATAAATTCCAATATTTCTGGATATTCTATACCTAATATCTTTGGGGGCCGTGATTTGACAGTCAGCTCACGCGTATAAATATATCACTTACCGAGATCTGCTTAAGCAGAGTGCCACACCCATATTTATTTATTTATATTTATTTATGGGGTAGGTGGCTCAGTGGTATCGAGTCAGCCTGTGGTACTTGAGAACCCTGGTTCGATCCTCACAGCCGACAAACAATTTTAACCAATTTAAATCTACCCCTGTGGCTCTCCCTTCACTAACATCTTTGGGGCCCGTGATTTGACAGTCAGCTCACGCGCATAAATATATCACTTACCGAGATCTGCTTAGACAGAGTGCCACACCTAGTAATGGGTAAAAGGCGTGATGATATATATATATTTATTTATTTTATATATTTAACAATCAGTGTGTAATTTTCTTTGCTTATACAACACCTTTGCTCTCTTTCCAACTCATGCTCTCTTTTTCACCTGGCAGGTGTATGCGTCATCAGACTCCTGTATACTCCATACAATCACTGATAAATACGTTTTGTACCAATGCCAGACTGTACTAAAGTCGCTGGAGTGTACTAAGATACGAGGTCCGTAAATCAAGTAACTGAAATCTACGAAAACTAGTTGACCTTTGGAGAGTATCTTGACAACATTGACTGTATTTTGAGGACGAAGTCCAATGAGAATTGTCTTTTTATTGTTTTGAGTGTACTTTGTATATCTGATTTATTTGATAAGATATACTAACAATGATGCAAATTATATAGCAATATTATTATTTTTTAATCATTTTGACATTGTGCTCTTTCAAATAAATATAAATTATTTTAGATGAAAATATTTCATATATAATTGGTAGAAAATTTAGTAGCATTTTGCATTAAAATTATTTTTAAAAGTTTTACACGGAAAAATATATAAATAAATATATCATCACGCTTTTTACTCATTACTGAATGTGGCACTCTGCCTAAGCAGATCTCTGTAAGTGATATATTTGGTTGCGTGAAGTGCGGTTACCACTCGTCAAATCACGGCCCCCAAAGATATTAGTGGAGGGGGACCACAAGGGTAGATTTTAAATTGGTGAACATATATGATCAATAAATTACAAATAATTAAGTAACCTCGAAATTTATATATCATAAAAACAATTTGGATGATAAATTATTCATTAAAATTTGTTAAAATACTATTTAACATATTTACTAATTAATTTTAATAAACCTAATAAGAAATCAAAGTTTGCAAGGCACCACTGAAAAAACCTATTTAAATATGTAATCTTTTACTGTACATTGTCATATCTCAAAAATGGGAGATAAAAAAAAAATACATTTTCGTAACACATGCACAAGAAACACGTTCTTATTCCCTAATTTTAGAGAGAGAAACACTGCTTTTCTCTTCCCTAGATAGCATGTTTCTCTCCCTAGGGAGATGTTTCTCTCCCTAGAGACTACGATTACTAGCTGTTTTCGGTGTTTCCTAGGTAACTAGTTACGCAACCCATATTTGACATTTCTCCTGATAAGACAGTAATTTTTGTGCACTTGTTACGAAAAGTATAATATGCTTCACGGGAGGGCGCGATTATCCCTTGTGTGAAGTTGGCAAACCGAGACGTAAGCGAGGGCCGAAGGCTCGAGCTGAAGTCGCGGTTTGCCAACTTCACATGCGGGAATAATCGCTTGTTTCCCTCCCTTGATGCATAACATACTATTAGAAATGCGAAAAATATTTGGAGATTTCAAAAAAAGGTGGCTCAGTGGTATCGAGTCAGCCCGTGGATCTTGAAAACCCTGGTTCGATCCCCACAGCCGACAAACAATTTTCACCAATTTAAATCTACCCCTGTAGCTTCCCCTCCACTAACATCGTGACTTGACGTACTATTAGCTTCTATTATAAAGAGGCCTTTTGTATATACAATTTTTATTTTAATCTTTTCTTTCTGTCTACTCCTATTTTCAAATTAAAATTATTTATAAAATTTCCTTATATATGTTGATTTTGACTTCTTATATGAAGTGCCTATTGTATGAATTCCATCACTGGGGCCTCAAGAATTGAACAATAGTTTTCCGTTAAAAAAAATGTTAGGTCTTGAGCCTAAAAATATAGTTTAATTCTCAAGTTCCCAATGATGGCCTTTATACAATAAATATACGACTTCAAAATGAAGTAATGTCTGGGTTGTGAGATTGAACAAATTTTAAAGAAGTACCTTTGCTCTAATTTATCTTGCGTACCATACGATAGAAGCAAAATTTCTTTATACTTAACCTTCGTGTTTTAAACGAGTGAAGTCTAAGAATGGTATTTAACCTTGCATTCTTCGTTAGTTCATTGATGTTTCTCTTGTAATTTCTCAATAAATATCTTTACTGCAGTACTACTTATCTTCTCGTATAATAAAACACTACTTGTAGTTAGCTACATTATTTCAAATAATTGTACAACAAAGTGTTGTATGTTTTCTAATGCCAATCGTTTATAAATTATTTTAGACAAAAATACTTGAAATAAAAGTTGTAGATTATTTTGTTGTCCACATTTTTTATTTGAAGTATTTTCTTCTTAAATAATTGAGAAACGTGTGACAATGAAAAATGTGTAATGCTAAAAGTGTGACATGTTTTGAAAATAATTCATTTTTGTTATCTTTGTATCCGGCTCAGAAATTACCTATTGTTTATTTTATATTTAATTACTACAAGATAAACAAATTAAAAATAATTATATTTTGTTAGATTTGACGTAGTGTAATGAAGGTCAATGTCAACTAATTTTTGTTGAGAAATAATTATGTGTCAAAAATGTGAAATTCAACTTTTAAGTAATAAAGAAATTGTAAGTTTCTTCTTTCAAAAACTTATTTTGCGTCTGATTTCACTTGTTACATAACTTTTTTTTATTATTATGTTTGCAATAAAAAACTTAATTCATTTTTTTTATAGAAGAAGAACACTCAAATTATATTAATATTTATTAATTGGATTGTATTTAATATGCATCATTATTATTTATAATTTTATAAATTAATATTTTTTGTTTGTTTTTATTACTAGTATCACAACGTATATTATGTAATAACTTTTTGCCTAAAGTGCCAACTGATTTTCTTCCTACTATAAGTTAGATTTGTTTATTAAATATTATTCAACAATTTTTTGTTATCTACATTCACTTTTTATTCACTTACGTATACATTTATATTATTATTGTATTACCTATAGTTGTACAGTACTTTTCATAAGTTAAAATAATTGACAAACGATATAAAGTAAAATTTTAAGATTTATATATTTATGTTACGCTGTACAACAGGAACTTAATCCCAATTACAGTACAGGGTCCGCACTCATCGAGCCGCAGAAAGATACGATTTTATATCTATATTGTTCAGTGGTAATGACAGAGTTAATTTTGATATCACAAGCTCTAAATAATTTGATACCGGTTGAAGCAGCATGAAATCGTTTAAGCAATAAGAAGATTCATTTTAAAATAAGTACATATGATAAAGCAACGTTAATAAACTTCAATAATCCAGGACTAATTGGCTAGTAATACAAGCTCTGTTTTTGGCTGTTTTAAGAGCAGTGTATTTGGGTGTTTTAGCTATCTTTAACATATTAAAACCGTGCTCTTAAAACACCCAAAAACAGAGCAAAAGCTACCAGCCATTGAATTTTAATAATTTTTCGTTTACTATTGTTTATTATTATTTTCTTTACTGTACTATTATATATATACCGGGTGTCTACTTTTTTTCCGAACATAGGAAATAATGTTAAAATTTTGATTTAGCGATATCTCTTTAACTATTAATTTTAGAACAAAATTGTACTGAAGAAAAATGTTCGGAATGAAAAACTGCATCCATAGAGTATAAGTTTGTTGTTCAATTGTTTCTTATGTCCGAGTTAGAAGCTAAAGAAAATACACGCTTTAAAGCAATTATCAGAGTGTCATGAGAAATAAAACAATAATTTGTTTGTTGTGTCTGACATTATTTGACATATTGGACCAGAATTGGAAGCTTACTCTAATTTATTTATTTATTTATTCGAGCATTTAATTTAAATAAATAAAAATAAATATATCATCACGCCTTTTACCCATCACTGGGTGTGGCACTCTGCTTAAGCAGATCTCGGTAAGTGATATATTTTTTTCGCGTGAAGTGCGGTTACCAGCCGTCAAATCACGGCCTCCAAAGATATTAGTGGAGGAGGAGCCACAGGGATAGATTTTTTATATTGGTGAAAATTGTTTGTCGGCTGTGGGGATCGAACCAAGGTTCTCAAGATCCACAGGCCGACTCGATACCACTGAGCCATCTACCCCATAAAATTAATTATAGCAACTATTATTTTATTTTTTCTACATAATCTGGACAAATATATACCTATTATTAAGTTATTTAATTTGTTTTATTTATCATGGCACTCTGATGATTGCTTTAAAGCGTGTATTTTCTTTTGCTTCTAACTCGGATATAAGAAACAATTGAACCACAAACTTATACTCTATGAATGCAGTTTTTCATTCTGAACATTTTTCTTCAGTACACTTTTGTTCTAAAATTAATAGGCAAAGAGATATCGCTAAATCAAAATTTTAACATTGAATTTCCTATGTTCGGAAAAAAGTAGACACCCGGTATATATATATATATATATATATATGTACTTTTCTACTCTGTATTTGTAAAATAGGACTTGATGTCCGTAAATTAAATATAAATAAATAAATAAATAAATAATTTTAAAATAAATTGTATTTAAATTTGCCATATATACTGATTATGACTGATGAGTCCAATATGGATAAAAAACAGATGAAATGTATACTCCAGTCAGCAAGTCCTTGTTCAGGACCGTATCGATCCATTTTTCAGCCATGCGCATATTATTTTGTTTCTCTAGTTTTATTTGACAACAAACATAAAGCTATAATTTGATATTTCACAGTATTCTACCTCTGTTATGAATCCTTGTTGTAATCAAACGTCATTGTTAAGTGTATTGTTGATTACAACAACTGAAACATTTGACCATCTCTCTCACTTGGCTCAGTGCTGTCTAGTGAAGTGGCAAACAAAGTACGTAGCCGTAGCGAGTCAGTCTGCGTGAATCATTCGTTAAGTACAGTCACACGTACAGCGAAAGTCGAGTGTTGTATTTAGTGTTTCTATCGGTAAAATGGACTAAATTCTGTGGATGGACAGTTGTTGGTGATTTGTTGACGGATTAGATGGTAGTTTAGTGTGTTTTTCATGGTGTAAAGTAGTGGAGATGAGTGTTTTCAGAGGGATGTACAATTTTGATCAGGAAGACGAATTATGTCGCAAGGATATGCTGGATGGTAAGCTTCATACATATTTCTGTGTAATATTTTCAACAAACTTTTATGCCAATTAATTATATTAAAATATGAGGGTATATACAGGACTTTTAAAGTTAAATTTTTATGACAGAAAAATTCTGTCATAAAAATTTAACTTTAAAATTATCTTCATTACTGTACGTTCAGTCGAAGTCATATGTTAAAAATATATACAGGGCGTTTCACAATTTATAGTACACTACTACAATAGTACATGTATTCATTATACAAATAAAATAAATAAATATATCATCACGCCTTTTACCCATTACAGAGTGTGGAACTCTGCCTAAACAGATTTCGGTAAGTGATATATTTTTTCACGTGAAGTGCGGTTACCAGCAGTCAAATCACGGCCCCCAAAGATGTTAGTAGAGGGGGAGCCACAGAGGTAGATTTAAATTGGTGAAAATTGTTTGTCGGCTTTGGGGATCGAACCAGGGTTTTTAAGATACACAGGTCGACTCGATACCACTGAGCCACCTACCCCATTTAATTATTAATATATTAGAAATAACATTCAAATCAGTGGTACTAAAATGTATCATGTACCAATTAATTTAGTTTATTTTGAAATAATTCTTTTTGTTTCATAATCAGTACGTTAAGTACTATTAAAGTACCATAAGTTGTGAAACATCCTGTATTATTTGATGTACTGATTACAATGCAATAATTCCACATTATTTGAAGCAAACTTTTTCGTGCCACTGTACAGTAATAAATAAATAACATTAAATACTATAAGAAATGTTACATTATTCCAATTAAATTTAATAAATTTTTATTCTTACATTTTTTATTGTTTATTATTTAAAATAGACTACTATAAACTCAGTTTTTTACAGTACTAAAAGGGTGGTTTTAATTATATAGCTTGTTAAAACTAGTAACAAATTAAATTGTTACAATAAATAAATTCCTGGAAGACTGAGCTTTGCTCGGAAAATGAAAAATAGAAACTAAAAAGTAGATACAACTCGTAATAATTGTTTCCTCAATTTCAAGATTAATCTTATTAGAAAAATAGACCAATAGTTCATGATCAATGCAATTGAAAGTTAGTAAAACATTGCCAACAATCTTTATTATTGTCTTGTTCAACAGACAACCATGAAATAAGAAATCTAAACGTTTTTCTTTTAAATTTTCGTATCCGCTGCGTTTTTTGATTTGATCACTTATTGATTGAATGTCTTGGCGTTCACAAATGTAAAAGTAATTAAATATGGAATAATTTATTGGTAACACATTGTTAAAATAGTTTAGTAATTAATTAGGCATTGAACTAATTGATTATTTTTGACAGAATTCCAATAAGTGAATGAGAAAGTCAATAAAAGTTCAAATATATCCGGTCGACAGGTAGATTGTTTCCTACATTTTAAAGTAGATTTAAACACGAATTTTTAACACATTCTTTACGTTTTTATTACATATATAGTCGTTAATTATTATTACAATTTTATTAAATTAATAATACTTTTACAAATATGCAAATATTTTGACTTGTTGCAATTTGTAACAAAATTAAAAATTTGAACATTTGTCTAAAAAATTTCACACTCGTTAGTAGTTTTTATCAATTGATAACGAGCTTTTTAATTTTTCAAATAATATAATATTTTTAAAATATTTAAAATAAAATTGATTTGAAAAATAATTTGTCGTCTAATCAAAAAATGCTTCAAATAACTTAGATAGAGAAAAAATTAAGCAGACTTTTCTTTCATATAAAATTTTCTGTCAAGTTAACGGTATAGTCAGAAATCGGGAAAATTGTTTAGGGTAAATTTCAAACGAGACTGATGGCACCATCTCTTGACACTTTAAGGAATTATATAGGGGTGTTAATATCTCGAAACTGAGGGGTTGTATCGAAAAATACTTTAAATAAATATGATAGAGAATAAAATAACTAAGAAGTTTTATTTGAAACATTTTTTGATTACATACTTCGTTGCCAACATAACCAATCATTAATATTATTCAAAAAAAAGTAGGTAATTCGAAATCTAGCAGGTAAATAAAGAAAGGTTTGAAATTAAATGACATTTTTAAGTTATTCTACATACAATTAATTTGAAAAATGTTTAATTAGAGTTGTCAGTCAACAGTATTTCTCTTATTGTTACCCCATATCAAATATATAATAATTTGTTGTCTGATCAAAAAATGCTTCAAATAACTTAGATAGAGAAAAAATTAAGCAGACTTTTCTTTCATATAAAATTTTCTGTCAAGTTAACGGTATAGCCACAAATCGGGAAAATTGTTTAGGGTAAATTTCAATCGAGACTGATGGCACCATCTCTTGGCACTTTCAGGAACTATATAGGGGTGTTAATATCTCGAAACTGAGGGGTTGTATAGAAAAATGCTTCAAATAGATGTGATGGAGAATAAAATAACTAAGAAGTTTTATTTAAAACATTTTTTGATTAAATGCATCGTTTTCAACATAATCAATCTTAAATGTTATTCAAAAAAGAATAAATAAATCGAAATCTAGCAGTTAAATATAGAAAAGTTTTAAATTAAACAATATTTTTAAGTTATTCTAAATGTAATTCATTTGAAAAATATTTAATTATAGTTGTCAGTGTACAATTATTCCCTTATTGTTACCCCGTATAAAAAAATCATAATTTGTCGTCTAATCAAAAAATGCTTCAAATAACTTACATAGAGAAAAAATTAAACAGACTTTTCTTTCATATAAAATTTTCCGTAAAGTTAACGGTATAGCCAGAAATCGGGAAAATTGTTAAGGGTAAATTTAAATCGAGACTGATGGCACCATCTCTTGGCACTTTCAGGAACTATATAGGGGTGTTAATATCTCGAAACTGAGGGGTTGTATAGAAAAATACTTCAAATAGATGTGATGGAGAATAAAATAACTAACAAGTTTTATTTGAAACATTTTTTGATTAAATGCATCGTTTTCAACATAATCAATCTTAAATGTTATTCAAAAAAGAATAAATAAATCGAAATCTAGCAGTTAAATATAGAAAAGTTTTAAATTAAACAATATTTTTAAGTTATTCTAAATGTAATTCATTTGAAAAATATTTAATTATAGTTGTCAGTGTACAATTACTCCCTTATTGTTACCCCGTATAAAAAAATCATAATTTGTCGTCTAATAAAAAAACGCTTCAAATAACTTACATAGAGAAAAAATTAAACAGACTTTTCTTTCATATAAAATTTTCTGTCAAGTTAACGGTATAGCCAGAAATCGGGAAAATTGTTTAGGGTAAATTTCAATCGAGACTGATGGCACCATCTCTTGGCACTTTCAGGAACTATATAGGGGTGTAAATATCTCGAAACTGAGGGGTTGTATAGAAAAATACTTCAAATAGATGTGATGGAGAATAAAATAACTAAGAAGTTTTATTTGAAACTTTTTTTGATTAAATGCATCGTTGCCAACATAATCAGTCTAAAATGTATTAAAAAAATAGTAAATTGATTATTTTTGACAGAATTCCAATACGTGAATGAGAAAGTCAATAAAAGTTCAAATATATTCGGTAGACAGGTAGATTGTTTCCTACATTTTAAAGTAGATTTAAACACAAATTTTTAATACATTCTTCACGATTTTATTGCAAATATAGTCGTTAATTATTATTACAATTTTATTAAATTAATAAGAGTACTTTTACAAATATGCAAATATTTTGACATTTGTCTAAAAAATTTCACACTCGTTAGTAGTTTTTAGCAATTAAAATGAGTTAGAAATTCAAAGTTTCAAATCTACAAACGTACCTTCGTTTTTCTATAGTACTCGTATAATTGAAATTGATTTCCCATTGTGTTATAAATAAATAAAGTCATGTCAACTTCAATCTTTATCTAAAACTGTACTCAGCTATCGATTACCAAAACAGAACCCTACTTTGCCGCATATTCACCCCTGTATTTGGCGTCGAGCTACCGTACAACTCACCCTTAACAAAACGTACGAAATATACATACGTAATTAGCTTATGATTCATTAATATGTTCAAATTAAATCAATGTATGTTTCGTTGCTGTTAAATATAAAAAAAAACTTTTTAAACTTCGGATTCTAGTGGTGTGAAACGGGCGGCACGTGTCGGTTGCCACAGCAACAAGGGATGAAACTGGAACTGGGAATGACTCGTACGTTAAAGGGGATGGCTTGGTTCATTTTTAAGGGTGAACAATACAATCAAGACATGGAATTTATGAAACAAGTAAAGAAATATATCATCACGTCTTTTACCCATTATTAGATGTGATATATTTATGTGCTTTATCAGCCCTTAAATCACGGCTTTAATAGATATTACAGGAGTAATTTTAATAAGTAAAATAAATAAATATATCATCACGCCTTTTACCTATTATTGGGTGTGGCATTCTGTCGTTGCAGATCTCTGTAAGTAAATATAATGTTCAAAGTGTGTAGTTAATAAAAATATATCTCAGTGGTATTGAGTCGGCCTGTGGATCTTGAGAACCCTGGTTTGATTCCCACAGCCGACAAACAATTTTCACCAATTTAAATCTACCCCTATGGTTCCCTCTTCACTAATATCTTTAAGGGTCGTGATTTGACTGCTGGTAACCGCACTTCACGCGAAGAAATATATCACTTACCGAGATTTGCTTAGGCAGAGTGCCACTCCCAGTAATGAGTAAAAGGCGTGATGATATATTTATTTCGGTTCTCGATTAACTGATTTCGATTTAGTTCAGTTCATGTGATCTAATTTATTTAAACTGATTTAAGTGAACCAAGTGTAAATAGAAAAGAGCTAAATATTATTAAATGTCAGATTAGTTCATCTTCTATAACAATTAAAAAAAGGTAAACAAAATTAAAAATTGGCTATCAATTTTCTATAATATCAACAGTTACTTATCAGGTAAAGTTTCCTATCTTTATAATACTACGTATAATTATGGCTATTTAATATACGACTCATTCTTATCAGAAACTGTAACAAATTATTGAAAAAGAAATTGTATTTCTTATCAATAAACTGCAATAATATTATCAAGATATAAATAACAAAACAATTTTCAATGCAAAATATTTATAAATTATTTTACGAAAATTATCTACTTTTATTTGAAGCATAAATAAATATATCATCACGCCTTTTACGCATTACTGGGTGTGGCACTCTGCCTAAACAGATCTCGGTAAGTGATATATTTCTTTGCATGTAGTGCGGTCACCAGCCATCAAATCACGGCCCCCAAAGATATTAGTGGAGGGGGAGTCACAGGGATAGATTTAAATTGGTGAAAATTGTTTGTCGGCTGTGGGGATCAAACCAGGGTTCTCAAGATCCACCACTGAGCCACCTACCCCATTATAAATATATATATTTCAACTAAATCGTTATTTTACGTAAGATATAATAGTTTCAAAGATTCAAGAAAAATTAAGATTCCATGAAGACTAGAACTGAATGGCCAAGAAACAATCAACCAAATTATAAAAATCTTTTATGGGTAAAATAGTATATCAAGCAATGAAAAAAACACGTGATCAAATATTATGGGGTAGGTGGCTCAGTGATGGATCTTGAGAACCCTGGTTCGATCCCCACAGTCGACAAACAATTTTCACCAATTTAAATCTACCCCTGTGGTTCCCTCTCCACTTACATATTTGGGGGCCGTGATTTGAAGGCTGGCGCGTAAAAATATATCACTTACCTAGATCTGCTTAAGCAGAGTGCCACACATACTAATGGGTAAAAGGCGTGATGATATATTTTATATTTATATATGATATCAAATATTGTTTATAATTATTGATATTTTTTATCTAATTTATGTAAATAATTTACTGTAATGTTAAGAAAGCAACTGATAGATATTGAATTGTGTTTGAGCATCCGTTGTTTTTGTAAGACAGTTGTCTTTGTTCTAAGATTGGAAATAACTTTCAGTCATTTCTATTTACAATTATTTCACCGGATATCAGTTTTCTACACAATACAAAGTTTCCATCTTCTACAGTTTCTATAAATCGAAAGAAACTTATGAAATCAATCATAATGTATACCTTTGAATTTATAATTATACCTAATAAACATAATTTAACTTTCAATAATCAATAGTACGTGAAAAACTTGCTAAAAAGAAAATCCAATATATCGTGAGCTATTTTTTTCAGACCACACAAAAAAAACATATATCAGAAGTGGCGAAAAGTATGAAACACTTCATTTTATTTGTTGGTTTGGTTTACTCGTTCTCAGAAATTTGATAACATAGTTTAATTCTCAGGTTACTGCCACTTTCAAAAATGGTAAAAAATGTTGTTTCTTAAACCAACAAAAATTTGAGAATACAAACATGTATTTCCTCTATCTGGAAATATACATAACATCACTCTATATTCCATTAAGTGGGGTAGCTTGAATCCTAAATATATCACTTACCCAGATCTGCTGAGGCAGAGTGCCATACCCAGTAACGGATAAAAGGCGTTATGATATATTTATTTATATAATAATTTATAAATGTTTGACAGTGAAAAATATACAAACATTTGTACTGTAACAACCCTGTGATGTACTGTGATTTCAATTATTTCTAGATAAATTACAAGGTTCAAAAGTCACGTAATAGATTAGAAAATAATCATAGAATCAAAGGTTTTTGACCAGCAATGAAACTCTACGTTGATATAGAACAATCATTTTATACACAAAATAACAATAAATAACCTTAGACACGTTTGCTAAACTAGCTTTAAACTTATTTCACATATGATTCTTTTAAAAATACTTTTAAAATTGATGACTGTATATTTATTATTCACATATATTTAAATATATAATAATAAAGTATAAATAATATCATTACGTATAAAATTGACGACATATGTAGAAAATATATATACGACAGTTATATTCAACCTTGGTAAAGTTTCTTAACTATTTAAATGTTATTGCATGCACTGAAACTGATAAAAACATTATAAATAATTACTGTATGTTACTAAAAGAAACATACAATTAGTTACTTGAAATTTATGATAAAATTTTAAATAAAAATAAGTTGATGAATCGTATATTTACTGCTGTCAAACATACTTAAATTATTTTAGAGTAAAATGCTATAAATATTAGTTCTTTGCATGTTGTTTCCTCACTATTAACACCTTAATTTGACGGCTGGTAATTACACTTCACGCACAAATATATATTATTTACCCTAAACAATTATGTTGGAAACTATGCATTTAATCAAAAAAAGTTTCAAATAAAACTTCTTAGTTATTTTATTCTCTATCATATTTATTTGAAGTATTTTTCCCTACAACCCTTCAGTTTTGAGATATTCACACCCTTATATAGTTCCCAAGTTGCCAAGAGATGGTGCCATCAGTCTCGTTTGAAATTTACCCTAAACAATTTTCCCGATTTCTGGCTATACCGTTTACTTGACAGAAAATTTTATATGAAAGAAAAGTCTGCTTAATTTTTTCTCTATGTAAGTTATTTGAAGCATTTTTTGATCAGACAACAAATTATTATATATTTGATATGGGGTAACAATAAGAGAATTACTGTTGACTGACAACTCTAATTAAACATTTTTCAAATTAATTGTATTTAGAATAACTTAAAAATGTCATTTAATTTCAAACCTTTCTTTATTTACCTGCTAGATTTCGAATTCTCTACTTTTTTTTAAATAATATTAATGATTGATTATGTTGGCAACGATGTATGTAATCAAAAAATGTTTCAAATAAAACTTCTTAGTTATTTTATTCTCTATCATATCTATTTGAAGTATTTTTCGATACAACCCCTCAGTTTCGAGATATTAACACCCCTATATAGTTCCGAAAGTACCAAGAGATGGTGCCATCAGTCTCGTTTGAAATTTACCCTAAACAATTTTCCCGATTTCTGACTATACCGTTAACTTGACAGAAAATTTTATATGAAAGAAAAGTCTGCTTAATTTTTTCTCTATGTAAGTTATTTGAAGCATTTTTTGATTAGACGACAAATTATTATATATTTGATATGGCGTAACAATAAGAGAAATACTGTTGACTGACAACTCTAATTAAACATTTTTCAAACCAATTCAATTTAAAACAACTTAAAAATATTATTTTATTTGAAACTTTTCTTTATTTACCTGCTAGATTTCGATTTATTTACTTTTTTTTGAATAATATTTATCATTGATTATGTTGGCAACGATGCATTTAATCAAAAAATGTTTTAAATAAAACTTCTTAGTTATTTTATTCTCCATCACATTTATTTGAATTATTTTTCGCTACAGCCTCTCAGTTTCGAGATATTTACACCCCTATATAGTTCCTTGAAGTGCCAAGAGATGGTGCCATCAGTCTCGATTGAAATTTACCCTAAACAATTTTCCCGATTTTTGGCTATACCGTTAACTTGACAGAAAATTTTATATGAAAGAAAAATCGGCTTAATTTTTTCTCTATCTAAGTTATTTGAAGCATTTTTTGATTAGACAACAAATTATTATATATTTGATATGGGGTAACAATATGAGAACTACTGTAGACTGGCAACTCTAATTAAACATTTTTCAAATTAATTGTATTTAGAATAAGTTAAAAATATAATTTTATTTGAAACTTTTCTTTATTTACCTGCTAGATTTCGTTTTATTTACTTTTTTTTGAATAATATTTATCATTGATTATGTTGGCAACGATGCATTTAATCAAAAAATGTTTCAAATAAAACTTCTTAGTTATTTTATTCTCCGTCACATTTGTTTGAAATATTTTTCGCTACAACCCCTCAGTTTCGAGATATTTACACCCCTATATAGTTCCTTGAAGTGCCAAGAGATGGTGCCATCAGTCTCGATTGAAATTTACCCTAAACAATTTTTCCGATTTCTGGCTATACCGTTAACTTGACAGAAAATTTTATATGAAAGAAAAGTTTGCTTAATTTTTTCTCTATGTAAGTTATTTGAAGCATTTTTTGATTAGACAACAAATTATTATATATTTGATATGGGGTAACAATAAGAGAACTACTGTTGACTGGCAACTCTAATTAAACATTTTTCAAATCAATTCAATTTAAAACAACTTAAAAATATTATTTTATTTGAAACTTTTCTTTATTTACCTGCTAGATTTCGATTTATTTACTTTTTTTTGAATAATATTTATCATTGATTATGTTGGCAACGATGCATTTAATCAAAAAATGTTTCAAATAAAACTTCTTAGTTATTTTATTCTCCGTCACATTTGTTTGAAATATTTTTCGCTACAACCCCTCAGTTTCGAGATATTTACACCCCTATATAGTTCCTTGAAGTGCCAAGAGATGGTGCCATCAGTCTCGATTGAAATTTACCCTAAACAATTTTCCCGATTTGTGGCTATACCGTTAACTTGACAGAAAATTTTATATGAAAGAAAAGTCGGCTTCATTTTTTCTCTATGTAAGTTATTTGAAGCATTTTTTGATTAGACGACAAATTATTATTTATACAATAAATGAATATATATTTAGTTTTATATTTATTACGCAAACTCGTCTTTTTGTAATAATTTATTGTTGTATCTTTTCCCACAGTCATTGTTGATTTTCCATGCTAGTCACACATAAAACATACGTTCATAATCTTCTAAAAAACTTATGATTATAGTACATAACGAACAATCATTGTATATTGTTTGTACATATACTTCAAGGCTGTTTCTACCTACTTGAAAATATAATAATGCATTCTGGAATTTTTTTAAATTTGTATCTAGGTTGTAGCAATTAATTATCGGGCATTATGTTTATAGATATTATCTATAAAACCAAAAAAATTATTGTTTTGATTTCAAATCGTTGATTAAAGACTAATATATAAATTTGTATCAAGGTAAGCAGGAATCATTTTAAAATAATAACAATAAATAAACTGTCATTTTATTTCCTAGATTTCACAATAATACATCAATTTTGTTTATTGTTTTTTTATGATAAACAACAAAAAAATAACGGTTTGTGTAGCTATTTAAAGGCCGGTGAAACATTACAATTATTATTTAATTTCGTGACTAAAAAGTGGCTCAACTGTACTACGATTCTATATTTTTACTCAGCAGTTCTTAATCTTTTTCTCATCGCCCAAGTTTTCCAAACATTTTTAGCACCCCCTTACTCCAGTTTCTACAGAAATTATAATTATAATATTAAGGGCTGATACAATAAAGACTTCAAATATATATATGTTTAAAAGAGTTTTTGAAATATCTCTATTTTTAAGGGAGAAAATGAAAATAGTTACTCAAATAATGGTAAATATTTTATTTATTTATTTATTTATGTTACGCTGTACAACAGGAACTTAATCCCAATTACAGTACAGGGTCCGCACTCACCGAGCCGCAATGTAGTAGTTTATATAATTTTTAGCTTGAGTGCGATTCGAACTCGGTATCTCCGGATTCGAATTCCGCTATCTAGTTTAGATTTCAACCTATTTTAGTAAATCTAACGAATGTTTATTTGATGCCTCAATTATGCAAATGAACTAGCCATGTCCAAGAATTTCAAAAGTTGAATAAAAACAAAACTCAGTTCTTTTTTATTTTTAATGTTGGTTATAATACGGCACTTCCTCTCAATTCTTACATCAGGCTGTCAAACATTTCAACAAAAAACCTAATGATAGCTTGGAAAAAAATTCAACGAAACTAGTTTCTTGACGTAAACGCCAATAGTGTATAATTCAAAAATCGGTTTCTTCCGATTGTTAAACGATAATCTTACGATTAAATTATAATGTGACAAGATATTGCCAGAAGCGATAGATTTAATATCTAGTCATCACTTTGAGAATGTACATTTTGGTGAGAAACTTATACATGGTCAAACTTTTACCCATTACTGGGTGTGGCACAGATCTCGATAAGATATATATTTAAATATATGATTTAAATCTAGCAAATTTCACTAGAAATTGTAGATTTATTGTTCTGTATTTCGTGTTATGCTTAATAGCAAATAAATAAACAATATTTCAAATTATAGACAGTCCCAAACGAGCTGACGACTTGTAATAGTATTAGGCTATTACTATAAGAAGCTTTGTTCATTTGTTTGTAAATTTTTTTATTTTCTTGTTTTAATTTCCTGAATTATGTTATTATGATTATGTTAGTTAATTTTATATTCTCTTGTGATATACTAAATAAGCAATAGTTACTGCAATAATTTAACAAAAATGAAACTGTTATTTTTTGTAATGTAATTATTAAGGACCTGGGTACCAGTGCTTGCACTGTTTACAGGATCCCAAAATTAGTGAATAAATAAATAAATAAATAAATAAATCATTAAGAATTAAATTGTAGTTTCATTTGCAATTAAGATTTGATAAATAGAAAAGGTGTGTCAATAATTAGGGAACAATGTTTTAATTTATTCACTTCATTATTGTACAATATCATTTGACTATCTATATAATTATAAGCTAATATAAGGCTGTATTAATCGTTATACCATATGTCAAACATATCAACGATATAATCATATGTATGCTAGATTAATATTATAATATTTTAGTTCGTTTTTTGTTAATAATTATTTTCAAGAGCTCTTTAAAATCTCGTTAATAATTACAAAAATTGTGTATTATAAGAGTGTAGAGAAAGCAAATATTTAAAACTATCTACACAAAATACGTATAAACAATTTTCGAATTCTATTCAATTTTCTGTTTAAATGAACCGTAACAATAATTATTTAAACAAACACACGTATTTTAGTAAATTACGTGTAAAGTAAACATGACATACTAGACTTTAATAATATAGATAACTCTAGAAAATAATCAGAGAGCACTGATTAAAATTTTATTTTGGAAAATGAATCGTTTAAACAGTTTTAAACAATTTGAATATTACTTATATTATTATTATGGGATAGGTGGCTCAGTGGTATCGAGTCGGCCTGTGGATCTTGAGAACCCTGGTTCGATCACCACAGCCGACAAACAATTTTCACCAATTTAAATCTACCCCTATGGCTCCTCCTCCACTAATATCTTTGGAGGCCGTGATTTGATGGCTGGTAACCGCACTTCACGCAAAGAAATATATTATTTTTTTTAATTTACATATCGGACCAACTACTAAGGTCATATGCCGATATGTCCTTTGTATGGTCGCCACGGGCGGGACCCGAACCCACGACCTTATGGTTGCGAGTCAGGCCCTCAACCCGCGCGACCATCACGCGGGACAGAAATATATCACTTACCGAGATCTGCTTAGGTAGAGTGCCACACCTAGTGATGGGTAAAAGGCGTGATGATATTTATTTTATTTATTTTATTTATTTATTTATTTGAAGATATCGAGAATTGTAACACTACTACATTGGTTATACAGGGTGTTTTTTTAAAGTAACCAATTAGTTCTGTTAGCAAACTAATAATTACTAATAATATGTGTAAATAACCAATGTACCGGGGTATTAGTGGCCTTAGCTGCCGAAATACCTTTATAATTTTCTTAAATAATAATAAAAAAAAAACTAATAATTTTAGAGAACAAATAGATACACAGGTATATACAGCAAGGAGGGGCAAAAGGATCTTTTCAAAATTAATTGTTATTAGATTCTTTTTACTTCCGTGTACGAAGTAAAGGAAGTATTGTAATCGCGAAAATTTTCGGTTCTCAGATTTCAGCGGAAATACACATTTTGGTCATCCCTGAATTCATTTTGACTAATTTCGTCGTGACGTCTGTACGTACGTATGTATCTCGCATAACTCAAAAACGGTAAGCCGTAGAAAGTTAAAATTTGGTATTTAGGACTGTTATAACATCTAGTTGTGAATCTCCCGTTTTGGTCATTATATAACTTCCGGATGTACTACTTTACTTGAAACCTATAATATATTTTAATGAAAAACTATATCAAAATATAATCCAAAACTTTTCAAATTTGGTATATAAGACTACTATATCAATGGAAATACATAATAGATTTTGGTAAAAAGGGACTAACCGAAAGTGATACATTACATGAAGCTGCTAACAGTTTTTCTTTAAAAAAATTGAATTATTCTGATTTTAGAAATAAATGCTGCAAATAAAAGTTTTAGAGAATTAAATTCTGCGTCTAGCACATTAAGAATTATTTAATTAGCCTTTTGTATAAGCGAGATATGTAAATTTAAAAATTATGTAAGTTTGCTATGGATTAGAACAAAAAATAAGAAAAAAATAAAAATGTCAGATATGTGCAATTAAAAAAATATCTATAGTTTAATATGCGTACAAGGAAGTCATATGGTGTCCACATCAGATTTTTTAAAAGTAATAATTGTCCATAAATTATAAAGGAAGTAGGACAAAAATAAGTGATTATCAAATTAGTAAAGAGAAAAAATGACGCAAAAAATGCAAGCCTAGCTTTTCCTAAATTTATTTTATAATTAGATCTCCTGAATTTTGCGCACGCAAGTGAAAAATATAACAATTTTTTGCTGATTCATTCAATGCTTGCATACATATTTGCGCTGTTAGTTTGACAACACAAGCTATTCAATGACAAATTCTTGACTTTAGTCGTCTATATTTATGACACAGACTATCCTAAGTACAGTCTTACTCTTTGATGACTCACAAGCAAGCCGCAGACACCAGAAAAAACAAAGAACTGAGATCCATAGAGGTTTTTCTTGTATTTTTTCTTGAACAGAACAGCGATGAGTGTGGTCCCTTGCTACAATCATTCAAAGTGCTTTTATACAAGCACTTCTGCAGTGTTGTAGTTCGCTTCGTGTTAATGCCATATTGGTGTTTGTGCAAGACATAACATTTAAAGATTTAAACTGTATACTTTACATCAAATGACTTCACAATCATTTATTTATTTATTTAATAATAAAATATAAAAGTAAACACTTGTCTAAGTCTCACGAAATTCAGCCTCCAAGTCACCTTATGAGGGCATTGTCAGAGGCTGCCCAGCACATTTAGTAACCATAGACGCATTTCGCTCTTATTAGAGCTCATCAGTATGGTATAACCCACTCCTTCACCTAGAACAAAGTTCACATGAAGGAGCTGTGTGACGAAGAACTGTGCTAGCAGAGAATAAGATCCCTAACCAATGGTAAAATGACATGATAAGTTCTGTGCTGGCCAGCCTCTGACGAGGATCTCATAAATTGACTTGGAGGCTGAATTTTATGAGACTTAGACAAGTGTTTAGTTTGATATTTTATTATTAAAGCTAGTTTCACCAAGTGAGCATTCAAAGACAATTAATTTTGTCTTTGTTGTTTTATTTATTTATTTATGTAGGTACAACAGGAATTTAATCCCAATTACAGTACAGGGTCCGCACTCACCGAGCCGCAGTGTGATAGTTTATATAATTTTTAGCTTGAGTGCGATTCGAACTCGGGATCTCCGGATTCGAATTCCATATCGCTATCCATACCATTGCTATGACCATCACTTTCTTTTATAAAGAATATTAAAAATTAGTGGACTTTTTTATATCGCAATTTTTTAATTAATTACTCTAATTAGGGGTTGTAATCTGTGGTAATTAGTTAGTTTACTCATGAGTTTGAATTTCACTATAACATGTAGCTATATGGGGTAGGTGACTCAGTGGATCTTGAGAACCCTGGTTCGATCCCCACAGCCGACAAACAATTAAATCTACCCCTGTGGCTCTCCCTTTACTAATATCTTTGAGGGCCGTGATTTGACGGCCAGTTCACGCGCATAAATATATCACTTACCGAGATCTGCTTAGGCAGAGTGCCACACCCAGTAATAGGTAAAAGACGTGATGATATATTTATCTTCTTTTTATATCCATTTATAAAATTCAATACAAATTTAATGGGGTAGGTGGCTCAGTGGTGGGATCTTGAGAACCCTGGTTCGATCCCCACAGTCGACAAACAATTAAATCTACCCCTGTGGCTCTCCCTTTACTAATATCTTTGAGGGCCGTGATTTGACGGTCAGTTCACGTCCTCCACTAACATCTTTGGGGACCGTGATTTGACGGCTGATCGCGAAATAATATATCACTTACCGAAATCTGCTTAGGCAGAGTGCCACATCCAGTAATGGGTAAAAGGCGTGATGATATATTTATTTTATTTATGTAGATATTCAATTTACTTGCATAATTGTGTTCCAGGTAATTTTAAATTAAAATAAACTGTCACACCCTGTAACTCGGTAGTATTGTTGTTAAAAAAATCAGTTCAATTGAAAAATGAAGGATCAGAAGCAGGTGAAACCGACAGTAACAAATGAATATGACCATTACTCATTGCATCGATTAAACAACAGACCCAGTAGAGAAGTAACCTTTTCTTCAAACTGACAAAATAATAATAAAACATATTCTCATCGCTTCAAAAATAAATAAAAGCAAAATAAAACTTCATCATCACGACTAAAACTTACAATTTACTTATACAAGTTACAAAACCATAATTCAACAAGAGCAGATCTTTAAGGTCAGCTAGAGAAATCGAAGTTATCAAACAAGATCGTCAAAGCAATTAATACTATTCCTATCACTAACTTAGTTGTTAGTTGGTGTCAGGTTAATCTAGACGAGTCATCTAGTGCGATGCTAAATGTACTAGCAAGCGTGAGAAAAAATCGCACGCGCCTAGAGCAGAGAGAGATTTTTTTATCGAAAGTTATATACTAAGATGATGATTAATATGTTGTATACAAACGATCAAGATTTATGTTTTTAATAAATATTTTCAATAGGTTTTTGGACAAACTGTAATGTAGATATTAATCATTAATTTTATTTTCTTTAGGCCACGGTAAATTGTTTAAAATGATGATGTAATTACAAAGATAATATGTTACTTTGCAAATTAAATATTGTTTCAAACCTACGAATGCAATAATAGTAGTTTATATAACATTATTAACTGATTGTATATAATAGATATCTGTTATCTTGCACTATTGCAGCTCTCGCCTTCGGCTCGAGTAACAAAGAATCACTTTACGCTCGTGATACACACATTTTTTCTACGATTGCATCTTAAAATTATTAAAAACGTATACATACTGAAAATAAATGTGTTCTGTTAACTGTCAATATGACAAGTTTCTGTTTTTTTTGTATCCCTGGTAACTATTGAAATAAGCGCGCATTTAATATATTTTCGCGCATTGCCATTGGAAACAGGCGCATTTAACATCTTTTTCGCGCGTTGCCATCGGCGACGCGCAAAAAACATATTTTTCGATTGTTCCACAGAAAACGTCAACTTTACGATGACAAATGAGAGCGTAATTGTCAACTTTTCATAGCAATAGTATGTTATGCATCAAAGGAGGGAAACAAGCGATTATTCCCGCGTGTGAAGTTGGCAAATTGAGACGTAAGCGAGGGCTGAAGTCGAGGTTTGCCAACTTCACACAAGGGATAATCGCGCCCTCCCGTGAAGCATATTATACTTTTCGTAACAAGTGCACAAAAATTACTGTCTTATCGGGACAAATGTCAAATATGGGTTGTGTAACTAGTTATCTAGGAAACGCTGTAAACAGCTAATAATCGTAGTCTTTAGGGAGAGAAACATGCTATACCTACATGCTACATTATGTTTCTCTCCCTAAGGGAGAAAAGCAGTGTTTCTCTCTCTAAAATTAGGGAATAAGAACGTGTTTTTCTTGTGTATGTGTTACGAAAAAGATATTAAATGATACACATATGTGGCTGTGTTTCATGCATAAAAATATATACCAAGTGTTGCGATTTATAAAAAAGAATTGTTGAACAAAAACTGAAGCAGGTACATGATACTTAAAGCGGATACTCTTTACAGAACGGTAACCGGAAATGGAACTCTTTGATATATGAGTCGCATCTTTTTAGCGTAATCTGAGGCTGGATGTATTGTCTGAATTTTAAGTGAAATTTGTGGTGCGTTTATGTGGTTTCCTGTCTTCTGAAATCTACACTACATTTTGCAAAGTCAGACTCGAGTTCAAAGACATTTGAATGAATTTATTTGACAAGTAACTGTAGATTGTTTTTAAAAGAGTTTTAAGTGGATTCGTAAACCTACATTCTTTCCACTTAATTGAATTTAAAAATAAAATAAATAAATAGATCATCACGCCTTTTACCTATTACTGGATGTGGCACTTTGCCTAAGCAGATCTCGGTAAGTGATATATTTATACGCGTGAGCTGACCGTCAAATCACGGCCCTCAAAGATATTAGTAAAGGGAGAGCCACAGGGGTAGATTTAATTGTTTGTCGACTGTAGGGATTGAACTAGGGTTCTCAAGATCTACCACTGAGCCACCTACCCCATTAAATTTGTATTGAATTTTATAAATGGATATAAAAAGAAGATAAATATATCATCACGCCTTTTACCTATTACTGGATGTGGCACTTTGCCTAAGCAGATCTCGGTAAGTGATATATTTATGCGCGTGAACTGACCGTCAAATCACGGCCCTCAAAGATATTAGTAAAGGGAGAGCTACAGGGGTAGATTTATTTGTTTGTCGACTGTGGGGATCGAACTAGGGTTCTCAAGATCTACCACTGAGCCACCTACCCCATTAAATTTGTATTGAATTTTATAAATGGATATAAAAAGAAGATAAATATATCATCACGCCTTTTACCTATTACTGGGTGTGGCACTCTGCCTAAGCAGATCTCGGTAAGTAATATATTTATGCGCTTGAACTGACCGTCAAATCACGGCCCCAAAGATATTAGTAAAGGGAGAGCCACAGGGGTAGATTTATTTGTTTGTCGACTGTGGGGATCGAACTAGGGTTCTCAAGATCTACCACTGAGCCACCTACTCCATTAAATTTGTATTGAATTTTATAAATGGATATAAAAAGAAGATAAATATATCATCACGCCTTTTACCTATTACTGGGTGTGGCACTTTGCCTAAGCAGATCTCGGTAAGTGATATATTTATGCGCGTGAACTGACCGTCAAATCACGGCCCCAAAGATATTAGTAAAGGGAGAGCCACAGGGGTAGATTTATTTGTTTGTCGACTGTGGGGATCGAACTAGGGTTCTCAAGATCTACCACTGAGCCACCTACCCCATTAAATTTGTATTGAATTTTATAAATGGATATAAAAACAAGATAAATATATCATCACGCCTTTTACCTATTACTGGGTGTGGCACTCTGCCTAAGCAGATCTCGGTAAGTGATATATTTATGCGCGTGAACTGACCGTCAAATCACGGCCCCCAAAGATATTAGTAAAGGGAGAGCCACAGGGGTAGATTTAATTGTTTATCGACTGTGGGGATCGAACCAGGGTTCTCAAGATCCACCACTGAGCCACCTACCCCATTAAATTTGTATTGAATTTTACAAATGGATATAAAAAGAAGATAAATATATCATCACGCCTTTTACCTATTACTGGATGTGGCACTCTGCCTAAGCAGATCTCGGTAAGTGATATATTTTTTCGCGTCAAATCACGGCCCCCAAAGATATTAGTGGAAGGAGAGCTACAGGGGTAGATTTAAATTGGTGAAAATTGTTTGTCGACTGTGGGGATCGAACCAGGGTTCTCAAGATCCACCACTGAGCCACCTACCCCATTATAGTACAGTTTAAATGTAGTTTTATTTTGATATCGCTTGCTTGTGAAACAAGCGTGTTACCACTGAGTCACGAGTGTCCTATCTTAATAATTGTACTTATTCATTTCCGGAGTTTGCGTGCGACCGTAGCGCCAATTATAACCGATAATGTGTCATTAGACTGAACTAACAGCCTTGTGTTATGCCTAAGGATAATTGTGTAGCAATGTGACCGGTGACGTAATGGCATAATATGTAATTGTAATTGATACATATATGAGCAATTCATGTTAGTAAATATTGTTATTTATATGGTGGCGATTAGCAGGCGGGCTGGTGAATGCTTTCCTGTAATATTGTAACAATATGAGCTATCTCATTGTTGTTATGTTGCGTTTAGGTGAGATTGGTTTCGTGTAATTTGACACTCGTGACCACATGTGCCATTAAGGCTGAGTGTGACATCTTTTGGTTTTCGAATATAGGGCATTAAGTTATAAAAAGAGACAGTTATAGTTAATATTCCAACAAGATTTCATGTTCGCGTTATCTGCAGTGCCAGAGTGTCAGACTACATAACCAAAACACTTGAGACATCTGTGTCCACCCCGATGTGTGAGGGATGAATTCCAGATGTGGGTATCGTACCCAGGACAGCAAGTGTTTTGGTGGAAACCATCAGTCTCGTCCATCGACTCAAAGCGTGAACATGTAGTTCTTCACATCACGCGGTGTTCGCGTTTTCTTTAATTTTAAACTAGATTAGGGAATTAAGTATTATATTTAATAAAAGTTTAATTTAAATCATTATTCTGTTTCCATCCTCATATTAAATTATAACATTTCGCGTTCAATTAAGTTTCAACTTTGTTAGTTATATGTAATAAAATTTTAAGACTGCGTTTTTTCCGCTCGTTTTACAATTGACGCAGTCCGGGTAAGATCAACTTATTCACCCATTCCGATTGTGTTAGAATATGTATGTTTTCAGCGATTATATTTAATAAGAGTTGTAATTAATTTAGATGGCAAGATGGAAATGAAATGTTAAATTATGAAGGAGGGGAGTGAGGGACACTTTAAATGGGTTCGATCCCCACAGCCCACAAACAATTAAAACTACCCCGATGGCTCCTCCTCCACTAATTTCTTTAGAGGCCGTGAATAGACGGCTGATAACTGCACTTCACGTGAAGATATATATCACCTACTGAGATCAGCTATTAATAAAAATATATCATCATTGGGTGCGGCACTCTGCCATAGCAAATCTCGGTAAGTGATATACATATATCTACTGTGAGTGATATAATTACCAGTTATATATTGACCGCATTTCATAACAAAACAGAGTAGTTATTAAGGTCTGCAATTGCAGATCTGTATTACTTACCATTACACAATAACATATTTATTTTATAATTAAATTGTCCGTCAGTACGGTGGTGTGGATAGCAATACGGAATTCGAATCCGGAGATCCCGAGTTCGAATCGCACTCAAGCTAAAAATTATATATAAACTACTACACTGTGGCTCGGTGAGTGCGGACCCTGTACTTCTTCTTCTGATGGCACTACAGCCCAAATCGGGCCTGGGCCTACCGGACACACCGATTCGCAGTTTTTACACTGCCGTACTGCCGGTCTTCGTAGTCAAATGCTACATTATTTAAGGTGTATAAGTGACTAGCTTATAGCGCCTGAGTGTGATAAATACATGTAACTGTATTTTATATTTTACGACAAATCACACATTGTCGACAAGCGGATTCGAACTGACGAACCTTGGTTCGGGTGACGTCACAGTATGTTAAGAGATGTGCCTTAACACGCTCGGCCACCGCGCCTGTATGGATCCTGTACTATAATTGGGATTAAATTCCTGTTGTACAGCGTAACATAAATAAATAAATAAATAACTAAACGGTACTTATTGAAATTAATTTAGTTGCTTAGTTTACTTTTATAATTTAGTTGCTGTATACAGGGTGTTTCACAACTTACGACTCTTATTTTAATGTCATGCATATAGTACTCAATGTACTAATTATAAAACAGACAGGATTTTTTCAAAATTAGCTAAATTAATTTTACTTTACATGAAGTAAACATTTTTAGTACCCTTGGTTTGAAAATTATTTATAATATATTAATAATTAAATTATAATTATAATGCTACTCATAGATATTTATCTATAAATAAAATAAATATATCATCACACCTTATGCTCATTACTGGGTGTGGTACTCTGCCTAAGCAGATCTTGGTAAGTGATATATATATATATGCGCGTGAACTGACCGTCAAATCACTGCCCCCAAAGATATTAGTGGAGGGAGAGCCACAGGGGTAGATTTAAATTGGTGAACATTGTTTGTCGGCTGTGAGGATGGAACCAGGGTTCTCAAGATCCACAGGCCGATACGATACCACTGAGCCACCTACCCCATATATACATATTTATCTGATATTGTTTAATGAATAAATTGACAATTCAGTGGAATTAATTTTCCGAATTTAGAAAAAATATATGTGCCATAAGTTGTGAAACATCCTGTATATTAAATTAGTATGATTTAGTGACTAATGAATTAACAGAAGTCATGGGGAAAATTGTTGCGGTTAATAATTTTCTTTAATTTGTCTATTAATTTGCATCAATAAGCAATTTAAAATGAAATTGATGACTCAAAAATTCTTAAAGATAAACTGTTACAAACATATTAAAATGATCTATACTTTATTGCATATAAACAATATAATTATTAATTGTTACTAAGAAGGTTTCATTGTTCTTTCTTCAAATAATTCTTAGAATTTTGTCGCCTATAAAATTATTGTTCATGGCCAAATTAATAAAGCAATACATCTAATTAAAATTCTTCCAATTTCAACAGAATCTAAAGTACTTTAAAAACTCTAATCTTTTTAACATGCAGTTATAAAAAAACCCTCTTTGAGGGCCGTGGTTTGACGGCTGGTAACTGCACTTCACGTGAAGAAATATATCACTTACCGAGATCTGCTACAGCAGAGTGCCACACTCAGTAATAGATATATTTATTTTATTTTATATAAAAATTTACATTCAAAAATCATTCAGCAGCTTTTCAAAACACTTCAGAAAAATTCCCAAAAAATAGTATTTTTGCAAAAAAAGTATTAGTACTAAAAAGAAAATCCTTCAGTTCTAGAAATTAATTCCGAAATACTCTTACGACAGCAGTGACTTTCGTATTCCATTATAAATTACTTCAACCAAGCAAAATCATCTCTTGTATACGAAACAATAAAAGATAACAATTTTAATACTGAAATTCTGTGCAAAATTTTGTCGATTTGTAAATCTGTAAAGAGTGAACTAAATAACAACGAAACATAAAACAAAATATTGTCTAATAAAATATAAACTAAACACTTGGCTAAGTCTCACAAAATTCAGCCTCCAAGTCACCTTATGAGGGCATCGTCAGCGGCTGGCCAGCACTGTTAGTAACCATAGATGCGTTTCGCTCTTATTAGAGCTCATCAGTAGTTTAGTTTATATTTTATTAAACCTAGTTTCACCGAGTGTATGGATGACAATTAATTTTGTCTTTGTTGTTATTTAAAATATTGTCTACTTATCAACAAATTTTGGTGTGATTTTGTTTAAATTTTTATAGATCTATGCATCGATTAACTTATATATGCATAATACCTCTGTAACTGTAACGTTTTTTGCGAAAAAAATATACACGCAGAGATATTATTACCATAAATCTCATGGGAATACATTGAACAATGTGTTTCAACAATTAGCTTATAAATTATGAGACTTTTTTGCTGAAGAATGTCACTTACACATAATAATTTCTAAGTATCTTAAGACAGGGGCGGATCCAGGGAGGGGTCATGGGGGTCATGACTCCCCTCTCTAAGCATCGACTTTTTTTTTAAATGTTGGCCCTAATACATAATAATGATGTCATTATTTACGATAACTCAATGTGTTAAACACATTAAATAGAAAATATTATCTAAGAACTTAAAATTCTAAGATAATTAAGAACTATTGTTTGATTTATTATTCTAATAAATAGCCTAAAACCAATATTTTGTGGGGATATTATTTCGACCCGCAGATGGGAGAGGTATTCTATTTAAGACCTAGTCAAGTATGTGACTACCGACATTTGCACTTAGAAAATCAACTTCTAATTCAATAATTATATATTTTATCGAAGAACCGTTTTTTATATTTAGAAGATGGGCAATACTCCCCAACCCCCCCGACATAATTCACTCCCTGACCCCCCTTAATTCGAAGCCTGGATCCGCCCCTGTCTTAAGATGAATCTTAGTTGGGTAGTTGGGTATTCTATTCACGTTTGTAGGGTGCGTGATTTGAAATTAATATCCCCAGTAAAATTTCACTATATTTTGTACCCCGTAGAACTGCGCATTGCTCTACTTCAATGAGCTGTTGGTTGCCGGTTTTTTGTGCTACTTATTTCTTTACTGAAAGTAACATTATTTACCGTATATTTTGATAATAAATAATATATTTTATTATTATAAATAAATAAATAAATATATCATCACGCCTTTTACTCATTACTGTCACTCACTCTCCCTAAGCAGATCGCGGTAAGTGATATATTTTTTCGCGTGAAAGATATTAGTGTACGGGGAGCCACAGGGGTAGATTTAAATTGGTTATTATTATAATACTATACAGGGTGTTTCACAACAGCAAAAAATTAAAGGGAATATTCTGTATGACTTGCTGAATTTTTTTAATTCGAAAAATTAAGGGTTGTTAACCTAAAACATTTTTTGTAGTACTGCATTGGATTTGCTTTCCTATTAAACACAAACAATGAAGTAGGTATCAACTACGAAAGAATAATTACACAAATCAATTATTAGCAGTTATTTATAATAGAATTTTATTTAATTAATAACTTTAACATAATCATCCACCCAGAGGCAGTGACAACGAAAAATTTTAAACTGAGAAACATGGAAAATAGTTTTGCGATTTAAAAAAAAAATTCTTTTTGTTTCATGATCAGCACGTCGTACAGAATATACCCTTTAATTTCTATTTGCTCTAAGTTGTGAAACAGCCTGTATAATGAAGATAAAAATTAAATGATTATATCCGGAATTAATTCAGTACAGTTTCTTGGCCCTAACCGCGTCCTGTATTAATGACGTATGTCTTAGCGGTATTTAAGTCCAATTTAACTAATTTTTTGCGGCATCTTACGTAACACTAGTATAAATGGTCTTAGTTATTAATGTAAGTGATTAATTAGAATTATAGTTGAGCTCGTTGGTGATATTATTAAATGAGCTAATAACTTGTGGAAAGAGAATTAATTATTTCATAGTGCACTCAGCTTCCTTCTTTTAATTGCAGAATAAAATTAAATTATTTGTAATTACTAAAAATAGGTAACAATTTAGATTGATTTAATAATACTAGCATTTGCTCAAGTAAATTGAAATAAAATATAGAATGGAACTATCAAAGTAAGCTATTTTGTATACAGGAAGTTGAACAAACTATAGATATTATATTATTAATTATTATACTTGGTTCTTTTAGAAAATAAAACCGCCTTTCTCAATAGGTACTTCACGATAAAATATATATATATTAGAGATGGGCGAATATCAAATTATTAATCAGATCTCGAATATTCGAGGTACTCGAATATTCGAATACTCCTAAAAGTTAATTTATTTATTATTCATAATTATTTAATTATGTCCTTTTCATTATTTGAATGAAATTGTTAAGATAAAATAAAATTAAAACAAAAAGTACAAACAAAAAAGAAAAAGACGAAAACTTCAAATTTAAGGTAAAACGTACAGGCTGATGTTGACGAAAAACAAATTTGAAATATGGTACGTCTTCATGGTTTTGAAACAAAATATCTTTGTTATTAATAACTTCAAAGTATTGTAATAGCTTTAAGTTTATGTACAAATGATAAAGAAAAACATAGTCAAAAATTGAGTTCGACATATGGCGCGATATTCGAGGTATTCGAATGTTCGCTATACTGACGTTAATATTCGAAAATATCAAATATCGAATAATGTCAATATTCGCGGCATTCGACTATTCGCGGATGATATTCGCCCATCTCTAATATATATATATATATATATATATATATATATATATATATATATATATATATATATATATATATATATATATATATATATATATATATATATATTTGTCCGTCAGTACGGTGGTGTGGATAGCGATACGGAATTCGAATCCGGAGATCCCGAGTTCGAATCGCACTCAAGCTAAAAATTATATAAACTACTACACTGCGGCTTGGTGAGTGCGGACCCTGTACTGTAATTGGGATTAAGTTCCTGTTGTACAGCGTAACATAAATAAATAAATAAATATTAACATCCACAATTGATCCCACAAAATAATAGTCTTAATGCAATTGCAGATTTTGGTAATTGACAAATAATAGTAAATATCAGTGTTTTTTACACTGAAACTGTAAAATCAGAATGAACAAATACCGTGTAAAATAAAATAGATGTTTATGTAATTCTGATGTAAAAACAATTAATTCGATAAAAATAATCAAGGCTACAAATTATGTTTGTACTAACAATAGCTAATTTGTAAAACCGATTTTAATGTATGCATGCATGTCAACAGAAAATATTACTTTACTATTCTGCCGCTAAAAAGAATGAATTTTATATCATAATACTACAAGATATATAAATAAATAAATAAATATATCATCACGCCTTTTACCCATTACTGAGTATGGCACTATGCCGAAGCATATCTCGGTAAGTAATATATTTCTTCGCGTGAAGTGCGATTACAAGCCGTCGAATCACGGCCCTCAAAGAAGTTAGTGGAGAGAGTAATAAATTTATTATGAATAATGAGAAAATATAAAATATTAATAGTCCGGTAGAATGTTATTTATTTTTTCATATAGTTTCTCCAAAATGAAGATTGTAAGTACTTTTTCTGACGAACTAAATATCTTTTTTATAATTACAGGCTTTTATAAAAATTCTCACATTAATATTCTACACAATTAACAGAATAATTAATGATTTTTTCTCATATTAAGCTTGGAAGACAACTTAAATGATGTTTTGAAACTTTAAGTATGTATTTAATCTAAGAAAAGTGAATTAAAATGATTTCAACATAATGTATAATAAAGAAATGTTTACGTAATTTTGTTTTCTACATATTCGTCATTTTAAATAATAAATATATCATCACGTCTTTTACCCATTACTACGTGTGGCACTCTGCTGTAAGCAGATCTCGGTAAGTGATATATTTCTTCGCGTGAAGTGCGGTTACCGGCCGTCAAATCACGGCTCCCAAAGATGTTAGTGGAAGGAGAGCCACAGGGGTAGATTTAAATTGGTGAAAATTGTTTATCGGCTGTCGGGGATCGAACCAGGGTTCTCAAGATCCACAGGCCGACATGATACCACTGAGCCACCTACCCCATAATTCATAATTCGTCATTTTAAAGTGTTTTAATTACATGGTACATTAGTTTTATCTTAAATATTATTTTTAAGATATTTTAAATAAAATTGATTTGAAAAATAATTTGTCGTCTAATCAAAAAATGCTTCAAATAACGCCTGGATTCGAACCAGGGACCTTCCGCATCATCAGAATTTTTCTGTCATAATATAAATTAACTTTAGTCAAAAACTATAGGTATGATTACCTTTAATAATCACACAACTTAATAATATTAGCTCTAAGCTTGGGTATGATTCCCTCATAATCAAAAACTGTGTCACTGTAGACGAACCCGGTTGTCAATGCCTATATAGGAGTCTCTCGGAACGAAGCTACGCTTAGACACTGTGACAGAAAAATTCAGTTGATGCCATATTTCGAACACAGGTGACGTGGTGTAGCGGTTAGCATCTCTGCCCGGTATGCGGAAGGTCCCTGGTTCGAATCCAGGCGTCATCAGAATTTTTCTGTCATAATATAAATTAACTTTAGTCAAAAGTTCCCTTATTGTTACCCCATATCAAATATATAATAATTTGTTGTCTGATCAAAAAATGCTTTAAATAACTTACATAGAGAAAAAAATAAACAGACTTTTCTTTCATATAAAATTTTCTGTCAAGTTAACGGTATAGCCAGAAATCGGGAAAATTGTTCAGGGTAAATTTCAAACGAGACTGCTGGCACCATCTCGTGGCACTTTTAGGAACTATATAAGGGTGTGAATAACTCGAAACTGAGGGATTGTATCGAAAAATACTTCAAATAGATGTGATAGAGAATAAAATAACTAAGAAGTTTTATTTGAAACTTTTTTTGAATAAGTGTATTGTACAGGACTTCCATAAGTTAGAGAGAACTATTGATGTGTTAGCAATTCTTAAGTTTTAATTTATTTTGGTATTAGCGAAAGTGATTTTTGTCTCGTTTCTGTAGAATGTTATTTGAACGTCGGCGGAAATGCAAGGCCATTGTTTCATGTTCCATTCAATTTCGAACGATTTTCGTTCTTCCGGTAAACGATCTTAGCATTTTCAGTGTAGATAGTATTTGTGAGATAACTGTTGATTGTTGCCTGTCAAATGTTGAAGTAATACTTCATTAGTTGGACATAGATTTGTTGATAACCAACAGGAAGTTCTGTGTTTGTTTTACCGCAAAGGTTTCTAGGCAACGAACAGTATTTGATTATTTTCTGCAAGTATTATGAAAATAGCTTGCTTAGTTTTTAATTTTCTTCAGATTTTGTACTTTCCGAGGCTATATTTCAAAAACTATGAAAGATATGAAGTTGCGGTCAACGGCATTGACTTTCTCGTGCATCAGTTAACTTATAAACATAGTTTCAGCGATTTTTAATTTTTTCAAATTTTCGTTAAAAAAATCGCATAAAGTGGTTTTTTAACATTTTCTCGAAAACTATAAGACTTAAGCATTTAAACATTTCACCACTGGATTCAGTGGGTCAAAATACATATGTATGTAAATTTTCATTACAATAGTCCTACGATTAAGGATTTTTGGGAAAATTGAATTAAAATCTGAAAAAACCAAAGGGGTACCCCTTAGGAAATAATTAAAAAAATGAAATTGCTTAAAATTGCATGAAAATTTGCTTATAAGTCAATTCGGACACGGGGAATTCAATGCCGTTGAGCGCATTTTCATATCTTGTTTACTTTTTGAGATATAGCCTTCGGAAAAGTTAAATTGTTATTTTTCTTCAGATTTTGTACTTTTCCGAGGCTATATCTCAAAAACTAAACACGATATGAAAATGCGGTCAACGGCATTGACTTTCCCGTGCTTCAGTTAACTTATAAACATAGTTTCAGCGATTTTTATTTTTTTTCAAATTTTCGCCAAAAAAATCGCAAAAAGCGGTTTTTTGACATTTTCTCTAAAACTATAAGACTTATGCATTTAAACATTTCACCACTGGATGCAGTGGGTCAAAATACATATGTATGTAAATTTTCATTACAATATTCCAACGATTAAGGATTTTTGGGGAAATTGAATTAAAATCTGAAAAAACCAAAGGGGTACCCCTTAGGAAATAATTAAAAAAATGAAATTGCTTAAAATTGCATGAAAATTTGCTTATAAGTCAATTCGGACACGGGGAATTCAATGCCGTTGAGCGCATTTTCATATCTTGTTTACTTTTTGAGATATAGCCTTCGGAAAAGTTAAATTGTTAATTTTCTTCAGATTTTGTACTTTTCCGAGGCTATATCTCAAAAACTAAACACGATATGAAAATGCGGTCAACGGCATTGACTTTCCCGTGCTTCAGTTAACTTATAAACATAGTTTCAGCGATTTTTATTTTTTTCAAATTTTCGCCAAAAAATTCGCAAAAAGCGGTTTTTTCACATTTTCTCGAAAACTATAACACATATGCATTTAAACATTTCACCACTGGATTCAGTGGATCAAAATACATATGTATGTAAATTTTCAGTACAATATTCCTACGATTTTTAACATTTTCTGGCTTTGCTTGCTGGGCGTAAGAGAATTCGGTTTACACATACTTCTTTACCTATCATTTGAACGACACACCAGGACAGAAACCTTGTTGCTGATCGCCGAACAGTGACGTCGAGTGACGTCACGGCGCCGTTTGAGCTTGTTACTTAGATCCTCGCGTTCAGCGTACATACTATCTATTTCAATTATATAGTTTTCTTGCGGGGACTAGAATTGAAATAAATATTATTTTATCAATCCCAAATATTACTATCTGTTTAAAAAATATTTACTATAAATTTTAAAAATTTATTACGCCTGTAATAATTGTTGTAAATGAATGAAACAAACTGTAAAGGGTTCAGTATGTATTTATACACATGCCTAATCCACAATAACAGATCTTTTGGGGATTACAAGGCATCATATTTTTTAATAAACAAATATATGAATGTATGGTTATTGGCAATTATTACTTAATAATTGTGGTATACAAAATCTTAATTTTTTTCAAATTTTTTCCTGGAGCTATATCTCTAAAACTATGAAAGATATGAAAATGCGGTCAACGGCATTGACTTTCTCGTGCTTCAGTTAACTTATAAACATAGTTTCAGCGATTTTTAATTTTTTCAAATTTTCGCCGAAAAAATCGCAAAAAGCGGTTTTTTGACATTTTCTCTAAAACTATAAGACATATGCATTTAAACATTTCACCACTGGATTCAGTGGGTCAAAATACATATGTATGTAAATTTTCATTTCAATAGTCCTACGATTAAGGATTTTTGGGAAAATTGAATTAAAATCTGAAAAAACCAAAGGGGTACCCCTTAGGAAATAATTAAAAATATTAAATTGCTTCAAATTGCATGAAAATTTGCTTATAAGTCAATTCGGACACGGGGAATTCAATGCCGTTGAGCGCATTTTCATATCTTGTTTACTTTTTGAGATATAGCCTTCGGAAAAGTTAAATTGTTAATTTTCTTCAGATTTTGTACTTTTCCGAGCCTATATCTCAAAAACTACAAGCGATATGAAAATGCGGTCAACGGCATTGACTTTCTCGTGCTTCAGTTAACTTATAAACATAGTTTCAGCGATTTTTAATTTTTTCAAAATTTCGCCAAAAAAATCGCAAATAGCGGTTTTTTGATATTTTCTCGAAAACCAGAAGATATATGCACTTAATGATTTCACCACTGGATTCAGTGGGTCAAAATACATATGTATGTAAATTTTCGTTACAATATTCCTACGATTAAGGATTTTCGGGAAAATTGAATTAAAATATGAAAAAACCAAAGGGGTACCCCTTAGGAAATAATTAAAAAATTAAAATTGCTTGAAAATGCATGAAAATTTGCTTACAAGTCAATTCGGACACGGGGAATTCAATGCCGTTGAGCGCAATTTCATATCTTGTTTACTTTTTGAGATATAGCCTTCGGAAAACTTAAATTCTTCATTTTCTTCAGATTTTGTACTTTTCCGAAGCTATATCTCAAAAACTAAACGACATATGAACATGAGCTCAACGCCATTGAATTTCCCGTGCTTCAGTTAACTTATAAACATAGTTTCAGCAATTATATTTGAATTACACAGTTCTATGAAAATATTCTCGTGAGAAGAAGAAAAATTTGAAGCTACGCCACTGAAGAAACCAAAGTTTGTACAATCGTATCTAGTTGTGTTACTTGACACGCAAATATCTATTTCAAGTGTGAATACCGCTGTTTTATTACAACATTAGACATCTCCACAGATGTTGAACACCACGCCAGATCTTGATTCTGTATCAGTGTATCTTCCGACTCTGGTGTGTTCGTTTCTTTGCTCGTATTACCATATAAATACCTGGACTTTTCACTCAGATAATTAGTTACACCGATAGCTATCGCTAGATAAACTAATTATCAACATCTGGTGGACAATGAGTTATAGGAAAATCTTAGAAAATATAAATAATACTATATTTATATCTTAAGAAATTGTGCCGAAAGAGATTAATTTAGGACATAAGATTTTCTTCCTTGATTACTTTACAGGAAAGAGGTTCGTTAAATTAGTATTTAAATAAATATATCATCACGTCTTTTAACCATTACTGGATGTGGCACTCTGCTGTAAGTAGATCTCGGTAAGTGATATATTTCTTCGCGTCAACTAGCTGTCAAATCACGGCCTCTAAAGATGTTAGTGGAGAGGGAGCCACAGAGGTAGATTTAAATTGGTGAAAATTGTTTGTCGGCTGTGAGGATCGAACCAGGGTTCTCGAGATCCACGGGTCGACTCGATACCACTGAGCCACCTACCCCATTTAAATATAGTAAAATAAATATATCATCACGCCTGTTACACATTACTGGGTGTGGCACTCTGCCGTAAGCAGATCTCGGTAAGTGATATATTTTTTCTCGTAAAGTGCGGTTACCAGCCGTCAAATCACGGCCTCCAAAGATATTAGTAGAGAGGGAGCCACAGGGGTAGATTTAAATTGGTGAAAATTGTTTGTCGGCTGTGGGGATCGAACCAGGGTTCTCAAGATCCACGGGTCGACTCGATACCACTGAGCCACCTACCCCATTTAAATATAGTAAAATTAATATATCATCACGCCTGTTACCCATTACTGGGTGTGGCACTCTGCCGTAAGCAGATCTCGGTAAGTGATATATTTTTTCGCGTAAAGTGCGGTTACCAGCCGTCAAATCACGGCCTCCAAAGATATTAGTAGAGATGGAGCCACAGGGATAGATTTAAATTGGTGAAAATTGTTTGTCGGCTGTGAGGATCGAACCAGAGTTCTCAGGATCCACCATTAAGCCACCTACCCCATTAATACAAACATGTGTGTATTTAATTTTGTAAGAATTGTAATAAAGTATGTAATTCATAGTCTTTGAAGTGTAACCTTTTCTAACAAAAATCCGAATGCTTTGGCGTACACCATAAACTCTTTACGACCCAGTAAAATGTTTCCTCTTACGCCAAGTTCACAAATTTATATCGCGCAATCTTCATCTTTTCCTTTATGGCAGTTTTGGTTCGTGATTTTTGCAAAACTGCGTGTTTTCCGTTATGTTTGCGACCGTTACTATAGTTAGTAGGCATTAAGCGAGAGCATCCGAACACTACCGAGCTGATATCATCTTTGCCAGGGTTAATCATGTATGTCTAATTGATCACGAATTCTTAGCGATTTGACATGAACCTAAGCGTAAATTGCAAAAGTGAACGATAAAGATAAGTTACCGTAATAGGTTTTTTTTGTTTTAATGTTGGTAGACTGCGGAAGCTCAGAACTGGAAGACAATGGAGGCCAAAAGGTAGTTTGACCTCCTTATTACAATTGTGGCTCAGTGGTATCGAGTCGGCTTATGGATCTTGAGAACCCTGGTTCGATCTCCACAGCCGACAAACAATTTTTACCAATTTAAATCTATCCCTGTGGCTCCCTCTTCACTAATATCTTTGGAGGCCGTGCTTTGACGGCTGGTAACCGCACTACACGCTAAGTAATATATTACTTACCAAGATCTACTTAGGCAGAGTGCCACATCCAGTAATGGGTAAAAGGCGTGATGATATATTTATTTATTTTACTTTAAATCTACTCTTGTGGCTCCTCCTCCACTAATATCTTTGGGGTCCGTGATTTGACGGATAGTAGTCGCACTTCATGAGAAAAATATATCACTTACCGAGATCTACTTAGGCAGAGTGCCACATCCAGTAATGGGTAAAAGGCGTGATGATATATTTATTTATTTTACTTTAAATCTACTCTTGTTGCTCCTCCTCCACTAATATCTTTGGGGTCCGTGATTTGACGGATAGTAGTCGCACTTCATGAGAAAAATATATCAGTTACCGAGATCTGCTTAGGCAGAGTGCCACATCCAGTAATGGGTAAAAGGCGTGATGATATATTTATTTATTTTACTTTAAATCTACTCTTGTTGCTCCTCCTCCACTAATATCTTTGGGGTCCGTGATTTGACGGATAGTAGTCGCACTTCATGAGAAAAATATATCAGTTACCGAGATCTGCTTAGGCAGAGTGCCACACCAAGTAATGGGTAAAAGGCGTGATGATATATTTATTTATTTTACTTTAAATCTACTCTTGTTGCTCCTCCTCCACTAATATCTTTGGGGTCCGTGATTTGACGGATAGTAGTCGCACTTCATGAGAAAAATATATCAGTTACCGAGATCTACTTAGGCAGTGTGCCAGACCCAGTAATGGGTAAAAGGCGTGATGATATATTTATTTACTTTACTTTAAATCTACTCTTGTGGCTCCTCCTCCACTAATATCTTTGGGGTCCGTGATTTGACGGATAGTAGTCGCACTTCATGAGAAAAATATATCAGTTACCGAGATCTGCTTAGGCAGAGTGCCACATCCAGTAATGGGTAAAAGGCGTGATGATATATTAATTTTATTTATTTATGTTTGTATATTTTCGCTTGTCAAACAGTCAAATTATTTTTTCTAAAACTATCAAAAAAGTTCACTTTTTTCCTAATATCAGTACGTAATTTTTTCATTATTTACATTATCATAACGACGCGTATTTCGCACATTATTTTGCACCCTAGTACGCAAAATGAGTATTTAATGCACGCTCCCAAATTATTATTTTTATGTTGTATTGGTTACAACACGTCAATATTATTTTTGATTGTTGCATGTTGTTTATACAGGGTGTTTCACAACTTAGAGCAAAAAATTAAAGTGTATATTCTGTACGACGTGCTGATCATGAAACAAAAAAAAATTTAAATTCGAAAAATTAAGGGTTGTTAACCTAAAACATTTTTTGTAGTACTGCACTGGATTCGCTTTCCTATTAAACACAAACAATGAAGTAGGTATCAACTACGAAAGAATAATTACACAATTCAATTATTAGCAGTTATTTATAATAGAATTTTATTTAATTAATAACTTTAACATAATCATCCACCCTGTGGCAGTGGCAACGAAAAATTTTGGACTGGGAAACATGGAAACATTTTTAAAAAAAATCTTTTTGTTTCATGATCAGCACGTCGTACAGAATATACCCTTTAATTTTTTACTCTAAGTTGTGTAATACCCTGTATATCGTGGGCAAAATTCTTGTTTTTTGCCTTTTAGTCTCTAATAAAAGTGACGTTCTCAGGCGCAACAAAAAAAGAACACTCATTTTGCGCACTTAATATTAAGTTATGAAAATTATGTATTAATAACAGTTCATGTTAACAAAAATGTCAAATACTTCAGGTAAAAATTTATGCTTACTGCAGTACATTAATATATTCATACGCAATGTATTCACATACATTAACTTTGTATGTTTAATATTAATATTACTTCCTTACGATGTTTTGAGGCTGAACGTTGAAATATTACTTAAAGAATTTTTGCGAGACTGCAAGATTATAGGTTACTTGGACGCCGGACGTATTGCAAGTACATTTAAGGCAATTATTTTACTGTAATATAACGTAGTAATAGTAACACATTTTAATGTCTTCATTAATATCGCGATTAGTTACTTTGTGTAAACTTAGAAATTTGCAGTTTTTGTAAAACTAAATAAATAAGTATATCATCACGCCTTTTACTCATTACTGGCTGTGGCACTCTGCCAGAACAGATCTCGGTAAGTGATATATTTCTTCGCGTGACCGGCCGTCAAATCACGGCCCCCAAAGATGTTAGTGAAGGGAGAGCTTTTAATTTTAATTAATTGAGGTCATTAATATACACACAATATAAATCAATATATAAAATATAAATAAATATATCATCACGCATTTTACCCATTACTGGGTGTGGCACTTCGCCGGAGCAGATCTCGGTAAGTGATATATTTCTTCGCGTGAAGTGCGGTTACCAGCCCTCAAATCACGGCCCTCAAAGATGTTAGTGGAGGAGGAGCCACAGGGGTAGATTTAATTGTTTGTCGACTGTGGGGATCGAACCAGGGTTTTCAAGATCCACCACTGAGCCACCTACCCCATTGGAAAACAACTCGATATATTTGTGAAACCCTTGAGAGAAAATTTAAAAATAATAAAATGTCGCTCTCGCTTCTAAAATTGAGTAAATATAAAATGAAATTTTATTGAATAATATATTTGACTTAACATTCATATAAATATATAATTTGAAACGGTTAAAGAGTTCAGTTAAACAGTACTTTAAAAGAATAATAACTTATATTTTGGAGAAATTTGAACATTTCCTAAAGGAAAGAATTTCAACTCTTTAATATATAATTTATTTGGTTTCTACGGGATACAAGAAAGTTTATAGTCAAAATAACAATAATAATAACAACAACATTTACTATAATTGTTAATTAATTAATTAATTAGTACAATCGGAAACGAATAATTGCAGTAAAAATATCTTAATTACGCGAGTCACATGATCTACTTAAAAGATTAATTTTTATTTAACTGTACATTATAGTTTATAGCTCAAAATGATCTCGAATATAAAATATTTATTTGAGATTTCACGGTGATCTCACGGCTGTTCAGATTTGATATGGGAATTGTAGATATATGTATTTTCTTTTCCGTTCGTTAGAATTTATGACATTGGTTCTCAAGGAAAAATAAATGAGTTATGGTTTCATTTCAGGATTGATGTTATACTTGAATGCAGTGCTTGTGAAACTGTTTTTCTACTTACGTTAGGAAATAGACGTTTTATTTCACTTATTTGAGTTAGGTAATGAACTGCATTATTTAACTAGTGAAATAATGAGGTAACATAGCAACAGATATCTTGGTAGACGAATTCTGATATGTTATTCTTCTATTTTTTGAATTTATAACTGTCATTAATATGTCAAAATTACATAATTTCAAAAACGCTTTTTCGTATTTATTAGAACGGAAATAGAATAAATATTGTATGAAACTAGTAAGGAAATAAGGTTATTACCTTACTTATGTGTTTACATAATTTGACATGCGTAAAGTAATAACCTTCATTTCCTTACGAGTTTCATACAATAGCTATTATGAAACTATAAGGAAATGAAGGTTATTACCTTACACATGTGAAATTTGCAGAACGAGGCGTAGCCGAGGTAATAACTTATTTCCTTACTAGTTTCATACAATATTTTTTCTACTTTCGTTCTAATAAATACGAAAGAGCGTTTTTTTAAATGATGAAATTTTGACTTATTAATGACAGTTTAAATTCAAAAAATAAAAGAATAACACATCAGAATTTATCTACAAGATATCTGTGGCTATGTTACCTCATTATTTCACGAGTTAAATAATGCAGTTCATTACCTAACTCAAATAAGTGAAATTAAACGTCTATTTCCTAACGGAGGTAGAAAAATAGCTATTATCTTATTCTAAATAGTGCAGAATATTTTTCTCTACCCTCCCTATTCTGTAATTAATTTGTTATCTGTAACAACCGACAAACAATTTTCACCACAATAAAACTACCCCTGTAGCTCCTCCTCCACCGTGATTCAACGGCTGGTAACCGCACTTTACGCGAATAAATATATCACTTACCAAGATCTGCGCCATAGGGGTAATTTTAATGAAGTGAAAATTGTTTTCGTAACACATGCGCAAGAAACACGTTCTTATTCCCTAATTTTAGAGAGAGAAACACTGCTTTTCTCCCCTAGGGAGAGAAACATTATGTTTCTCTCCCTAGGTAGGATGTTTCTCTCCCTAGAGAGATTAGCTGTTTGCGGCGTTTCCTAGATAACTAGTTACGCAACCCATATTTGACATTTGTCCCGATAAGACAGTAATTTTTGTGCCCTTGTTACCAAAAGTATAATATGCTTCACTGGAAGGCGCGATTATCCCTTGTGTGAAGTTGACAAACCTCAACTTCAGCTCGAGTCTTCAGCCCTCGCTTACGTCTCGGTTTGCCAACTTCACACGCGGGAATAATCGCTTGTTTCCCTCCCTTGATGCATAACATACTATTGTCGACTGTGAGAATCAAACTCGGCTTCTCAAATCTACAATCCGACTCAATACCATTATAAAAACATAGTAAACAGTCAAGTAGTAATAACCTAAACAACTTTTAATTTCTCAAGAAAAATATCTTATTTAAATATGCATCAAACGTACTAGATAATCTTACGCACCGCTATATACAAGCGATTTTACACGAACTACAATCTTACGTGTTTATAAACGCAGCTGCAAGGTGCATATACAATTATATACACATACGACTTGTATGTGACACGAAATCGCAATAAATCAAATAAGTCAGTGAGTTAAAAGACATGAACAATGATATAAACGCAAGAATTCCACTGAATGTGCGTGCAAGTGTAAACGTACCGTTACATTTGTCAGCTCTAAGAATAAGACGCTATGTTCATTTTAATAACATATGCTACAATGATAATATTGTGATACGTGTGGCATCGAATATTATCAACTGTTAATAATTCAGCTCTACTAGAGTTATTTACGTGGCTAGCCTAGTAAATTAATGTTTACAGGCGAGCTGAGAAGCCTTCATAATACAGTGAGCCCAGTAAAGATTAATAAATATATATATCATCACGCCTTTTAGTCATTACTGGGTGTGGCACTCTGCCTAAGCAGATTTGGTAAGTGATATATTTTTTCGCGTAAAGTCAAATCACGGCTCCCAAAGATATTAGTAGAGGGGGAGCCACAGGGGTAGATTTAAATAAAATAAAATAAATATATCATCACGCCTTTTACTCATTACTGAGTGTGGCACTCTGTCTAAGCAGATATCGGTAAGTGATATATTTTTTCGCGTAAAGTCAAATCACGGCTCCCAAAGATATTAGTAGAGGGGGAGCCACAGGGGTAGATTTAAATAAAATAAAATAAATATATCATCACGCCTTTTACTCATTACTGAGTGTGGCACTCTGTCTAAGCAGATCTCGGTAAGTGACATATTTTTCGCGTGAAGTGCGGTTACCAGCCGTCAAATCACAGCCACAAAGATGTTAGTTCAGGGGAAGCTACAAGGGTAGATTTAATTTGGTGAAAATTGTTTGTCGGCTGTGGGGATCGAACCAGAGTTCTCAAGATCCACCACTGAGCCACTTACCCCATTAATTTGAAGCATTTATCCCTAAAATAATATATTTATGGGGGTGAAGTGCGGTTACCAGCCGTCAAATCACGGCCCCCAAAGATATTAGTGGAGGGGAGCCACAGGGATAGATTTAATTGTTTGTCGTCTATGGGATTCTCAAGATCCACAGGCTGACTTGATACCACTGAGCCACCTACCCCATTATTATTATTATTATTATTTAATTAAACAAAAAACTAATAGGTGGTAATGAAGACCTACTTTCGCAACGTCTTGTACTCTATTATTATATTTTCTTCTTCCTTACTTTGTAAATACTTATTCACGTTTTCTGTATTTATTTTAATGAATTTACTTATTTATAAAACAAGCTTATATTATATACCTCTTCTTTAATAATGATCTGTGATGCGATGAATGGCTGTACTTACTCATTATATTGAAATAAACATCATTAGATGTTGTGTTATTAACTAATAATGTACAATTATTATTGCTAATTTTGTCGCAAATAATAAACGAACATTATAGTTCAAATTTTGCAAATTAGAAAAAGAATTTGTCTGTGTTTTATAACACAATAGTTATTTGTGTATTTAGGCCGTAAAATGATAGTTTATGTGCTTCTAAAAAAATGTTTGGTAATCGAGGTAGACTGTTTTCTAAGCGCATCAAATTATTTTATGCAACTGCATAATATTCATTAATTTTAATGCTTATTACAATATCTTTGAGGGCCGTGATTTGACGGACAGTTCACGCGCATAAATATATCACTTACCGAGATCTGCTTAGGCAAAGTGCCACACCCAGTAATGGATAAAAGGTGTGATGATATATTTATTTATTTATTTAATACAATGTTTTTATTGGTTGTTAATTAGTACAATTAAACTACCCCTGTAGCTTTCCTTCCACTAATATATTTAGGGCCTGTAATTTTACAGCTGGTAACCGAACTGCACGTGTATAAATATATCACTTACCGAAATCTGCTACAGCGATAGGTAGAAAGGTGTGATGATATATTTATTTTGTTTAGAAATAAAGAAAATACAGAAAAGTAAATATAATATTTTTTTCTATTTTCACGGTAATGATTGTATCTCCCATGACCTTGTATATGTTAGTCGGATGTATATCCATCCTCTACTAACGATTTACTAAATATCCCACTATCCTTGTCACACTTAAAGCACTTAAAGGCCATGAACTTGAAACTAAAATGTTATAATAATACTTTTCGTGTTTTTCCGCTTTGGTTATTTTGTCACGAATAGATTAAAGTGTAATTATAAATACAATTGAAACTTGGGTTTAGTGTGAGGTCCTTTGAGTTCATCTGGAATTAAATGGGACAATTTGTAAAGGAGTAAAACAATATGATAATCTATTGATTTGTATTTATTTGCAGTTAAAATAAATTGCAAACAGAGAAATGTAGAATGCAATTAATCGAACAATTTATAATTAACGGTAAATATTAATGGGAATTAACAGTATTCAAACAAGTTTTTAAATAAGATAAATTATTAGATAATGTATGATACGTACAAGCAAAAATATGATGATACAGAATTGTATTTGAAGTATTTTTGTCTAAAATTAACTGGGTATTTTTTAATAAAATAAATAAATACATCATCACGCCTTTTACCCATTACTGAGTGTGGCACTCTGCCTAAGCAGATCTCAGCAAGTGATATATTTTTCCCCGCCAGTTCACGGCATCCAAAGATATTAGTGGAGGAGGAGCCACAGGGGTAGATTTAAATTGGTGAAAATTTTTGTGGGCATTTTTTTGCAATGAAAATCTAATTTCATATGGGCGAAGTATATCTGAATCACCACCCTGTATATGCATCTAGTTTAATTTTTCAAAATATAAATAAATAAATATATCATCACGCCTTTTACCTATTACTGGGTGTGACACTCTGCCGGAGCAGATCTCGGTAAGTAATATATTTTTATGCGTGAAGTGCGGGTACCAGCCGTCAAATCACGGCCCGCAAAGTTGTTAGTGGAAGGAGTGCCACAGGAGTTGATATTAAATTTAATTTAATTTTTCAACCATTTAATAATAATAATAATAATAATAAGTCTTTTCTCTTCTGATGGAACATAGGGCATCTTTACCAAGATTATTCATCAGCATTTTCTTTGTGTAAAGTTGGTAGCCTTGCATTGTCGTTTCCTCAACTCCATTGCACATTTTTTCTACTTTTTCTTCTTTTCATTTTTATCTTTAGCTTTTATTTTCATATTATTTCGACAAACAATTTTCACCAATTTAAATCTACCCCTGTAGCTCCCTCTCCACTAATATCTTTGGGGGCCTTGATTTGACGGTCAGTTCACGCGCATAAATATTTTACTTACCGAGATCTGCTTAGGCAGAGTGCTATACTCAGTAATAGGTAAAAGGCGTGATGATATATTTATTTATTTATTTTTATTTATTTCTACAGGTTCTTATTCACATTTCACCTACAGTTCTTTTCAACCATGTTCAACTAGAAAACATGAAATATCTCAAGCAGGTATTGAATTCCTGCTGTCACGTTATCCTGGATACGCCAAGTCGCGATTTACCACCTAGTTTCACCACGAGACCACTGTAACGTATCACCCATTATCTCATGGGAACTATGCCTCCCAAGAAGTGCCCCAGTAATGCTTCGTTCACTCGAGAACTCGTGATTCAGATAACATCGTATCTGCACTTGCCTCCGTCATTTTAAGAATTGTTTTTGCTCAAATTCAGCACATCAGGATGTTGTATTAATTTTGTGTAAAAGATAGTGCATAGATCTGCAATTACAGAGCTGACGCGCCCAGAAATATTACGTGGAAATGGTAAATATAGCTGCGTACACAGCTATTCAATTTGCAATTAGAATTAGCAATTACAATTATCAGTTTGTGCAGAAAAATAAATATATCATCACGCCTTTTACCCATTACTGAGCATTCTGCCTAAAAAGATCTCGGTAAGTGATATATTTCTTCGCGTTAAGTGCGGTTACCAGCCGTCAAATCACGGCCTCCTAAGATGTTAGTAGAGGGGAAGCCACAGGGGTAGATTTAAATTTGTGAAAATAGTTTGATATAAATAAAATATATAAATAAATATATATCACACCTTTTACCCATTACTGGGTGTGGCATTCTACCTAAGCAGATCTTGGTAAGTGATATATTTCTTCGCATGAAATCACGGCCCCCAAAGACGTTAGTAAAGGGGAAGCTACAGGGGTAGATTTAATTTGGTGAAAATTGTTTGTCGGCTGTGGGGATCGAACCAAGGTTCTCAAGATCCACAGGTTGACTAGTTTGTGTAGAAAATAGAAAAATATAATTGCTAGCGATACGGAATTAGAATCCGGAGATCCCGAGTTCGAGTCTCACTTAAGTTAAAAATTCGCACTGCGGCTCGGTGAGTGCGGACCCTGTACTGTAATTGGGATTAAGTTCCTGTTGTACAGCGTAACATACATAAATATATAAATGAAATAATTGTGAATGATGTCTTGTTGAATAATGTAAAAAATAAAACACTTTTCACCAATTTAAATCTACCCCTGTGGCTCCCCCTCCACTAATATCTTTGAGGGCCGTGATTTGACGGTTAGTTCACGCGCATAAATATATTACTTACCGAGATCTGCTTAGGCAGAGTGCCACACCCAATAATGAGTAAAAGGCGTGATGATATATTTATTTAATTTATTTTTATAGATTCATTAACCAGGAAATACTAAATTAATTTCCTGTTTTATCTTAAACGGTGTGTAAAAATCTCATTTTTCAATCTTAGAAATTAATTCTCAAGTTGGTAACAATGCATCTTTTCACTACATTACACATTACATTATAATCATCTCATCAAAAACTCGAAAGAATGTCGTTTACATGCATTTAATATGAAAGTGATAGCGTTTGTCTAATTACATTATCTAAATTTAAAATTCAAATTAGCTAAATAGCAAAGACCCTCATGAGACAATGTCTTTTATAACAATCTGAGAAGAATAATAGTGAAATCGAAATCTAATTTCGTTTTCTATGTCCAGTAAAAAATCCTAGCGATTCCACTTGAGAAATGAACGTCAAAAACAAAGAACTATTACAGGCGTGAGAAAATTTCACCCAAAACAAGATGGCGGGAGATTGGCATATGATTCAAATATTAATAAGACAATACATGAATTTAAATTATGTGATGGAGACTTGTTTTTGATATCTGACAACATTTTCAGACAATTGCAGAAAGCTATACATATATTTTACTGTTTTCTATAACTTGTTTATGTTTTTCTTCTTCCGTTATTTGAATGCATTTTCTGATCTATTTATTTCAAGGTTTTCCGGTACTTTAGTTCCTTTAGATTTGATTATTTAAAAAAAAATCTGATGTGGACACTACATGACTTCCTTGTACGCGTATTAAACTATAGATATTTTTAAAATTTTGTTTTCTTATTTTTTGTTCTAATCCATAGCAAACTTAATTAAAAAAAAACAAAAAATATATAATTTTTAAATTTACATATCTCGCTTATACAAAAGGCTATTAAAATAATTCTTAATGTGCTAGACGCAGAATTTAATTCTCTAAAACTTTTATTTGCAGCATTTATTTCTAAAATCAGAATAATTCCATTTTTTTTTTTCAAGAAAAACTGTTAGCAGCTTCATGTAATGTATCACTTCCGGTTAGTCTATTTTAACCAAAATCTATTATGTTATTTCCATTGATATAGTAGTCTTATATACCAAATTTGGAAAGTTTTAAATTATATTTAAATATAGTTTTTCATGAAAATCTATTATAAGCTTCAAGTAAAGTACCACTTCCGGAAGTTATATAATGACCAAAAAAGGGAGGTACACAACTAGATGTTATAATAGTTCTAAAGACAAAATTTTAACTTTCTACGGCTTACCGTTTTTGAATTATGCGAGATACATACGTACGTACAGACGGCACGACGAAATTAGTCAATATGGATTCAGGGAGGTCCAGAATGCGTATTTCCACTGAAATCTAAGAACCGAAAATTTTCACGATTACAATACTTCCTTTACTTCGTACAAGGAAGTAAAAACAAATTTAAATAAAAAATACGTCAACTAATGTATCTACCACTTTTTAAATATACAGTATTTTTCTTTCAAATAATTTTGTTACTAACAACAACAAAGACAAAATTAATTGTCATCCAACACTTGGTGAAACAAGGTTTAATAAAAACTTGGCTATGTTTCACAAAATTCAGCCTCCATATATGTATAAGAGCGAAACGCGTCTATGGTTACTAATTGTGCTGGCCAGCCTCTGACGATGCCCTCATAAGGTGACTTGGAGATTGAATTTTGTGAAACATAGCCAAGTGTTTATTTCATACTTTTTAATTTTGTTACTATTCACAAAGACAAATATACGCTATTAAACATATATTTGTGTCTTTTATTTGAAACACATTTCCCCAAAGTAATTTGGAACCGCTTGAGAAAGACAATTGTTACTTCTTCTGGATTTACAATGAACAAACTTAAAGAATTTGTGTACAAATAAAGAAGCTCTTTGATTTGTTAAAGTCACTAATTTATCTTTTCTGCCAGGGTATTAACCTTGCAATGAACTTGTAGTATATCTTTAATATTAGCAACAGATTGTATAAATAGATATCATTAGGACAGTTAAGAGATGCTGCATAACTTTTGCAGATATTAATAGCTTTGTTGTCTGTAATTTTCTTAAGACGTCATTAAAGAAACATAATAGAATTATATTTATAATAGGTTACATTGAGTTTATATCATATCGTAAGAATACGATCTTGAAAAAATCTGATGTGGACACCACATGACTTCCTTGTACGCATATTAAACTATAGATATTTTATAATTGCACATATTTGACATTAAATCTTTTATTTTTTGTTCTAATCAATAGCAAACCTAATTTTTTTTTTTAATCAAAAAATATATAATATTTAAATTTAGATATCTCGTTTATGCAGAAAGCTAATTTAAAAAATCTTAATGTGCTAGACGCAGAATTTAATTATCTAAAACTTTTATTTGCAGCATTTATTTCTAAAATTAAAATAATACAATTTTTTTCAAGGAAAACTGTTAGCAGCTTCATGTAATGTGCCACTTCCGGTTAGTCTATTTTAACCAAAATCTATTATGTTATTTCCATTGATATAGTAGTCTTATATACCAAATTTGGAAAGTTTTAAATTATATTTGAATATAGTTTGTCATGAAAATCTATTATAGACTTCAAGTAAAGTACCACTTCCGGTAGTTGTATAATGACCAAAAAGGGAGGTGCACAACTAGATGTTATAACAGTCCTAAATATAAAGTTTCAATTTTCTACGGCTTACCGTTTTTGAGTTATGCGAGATACGTACGTACAGATGGCACGACTAAATTATGGATTCAGGCAGGGCCAAAATACCTATTTCCGTTGAAATCTGAGAACCGAAAATTTTCGCGATTACAATACTTCCTTTACTTCGTACAAGGAAGTAAAAATAATTTGAAAAAAATAAATATATCATCACGCCTTTTACCCATCCACTGGGTGTGGCACTCTACCAAAGCAGATCTCAGTAAGTGATATATTTTTTCGCGTGAAGTGCGGTTACCAGCCGTCAAATTACGGCCCCCAAAGATATTAGTGAAGGGGGAATTTGATACATAATTATTATAATTTTTTTAACTGAATTGTACTTTTATTAAAAATGACTTTTAAATACCTCCATATATATTAATCGATTCTGGTATTGATAATGTTTACGTTGACAAATAAAACGTTCAAAATTAAATAAATGGATTAAACATACATTTTAAAATAATCCTTTTTTCTGATCTACAGGTAACAATAAAAGCAGGTAGCTTAAACAAATCCTAATTTCTCAAATTATAATCTCAGATTCTGCGTATTCATTTTGATGATTCCAGACATTTAAAAGGATTAAAATCTCAGGAGTAGTAAATATCAATTACACGAATACAAAAGAACACAAAAGGCCTTAAGAGTTTAGTTAAATTTGTGATATTAAACAGTTATGTTTTATTGTTACAATTTATAGAAAATTATCTTCAACAGATTTAGGGATATTTGATAATTTTTAATTCGTTTAAACCGACTAGTGTTTCTTGGATCGAACTAATAACTATATACATACAATAATTAGCTATAAGAAGCTAATATATCAGTAATAAGAAATCTGGTAGTTCCCAAACGGTACTAGAAAATTGTATATATTATAAAGATAATCTACAGGGTGGTGAATCGAATTGCGCACCATAGCGTTTTCAATGCTATTTTTCAAATGTTCAATTATTGGCTTCCCTAATTATTTTATGCAAAAAAGCTTCAAATAAAAGTTTTAGGGCATACATTTCTGCATCTAAATCAATAAACATAATTTCTATTACATGCTTTGTAACGACAGAAATTAAATATTAAAATGTCGAAAGTTGTGTTGAAAATACAGAGAGCCATGGAATTGAACAAAAAATAAATAAATGCTTGGCGTTTTAACGTCAAAGTTTGACAGATAAAACGTCCAACGTTGTCAAATCTGTCAAAACGACAACGTTGGACGTTTTATCTGTCAAACTTTGACGTTAAAACGCCAAGCATTTATTTATTTTTTGTTCAATTCCATGGCTGTCTGTATTTTCAACACAACTTTCGACATTTTAATATTTAATTTCTGTCGTTACAAAGCATGTAATAGAAATTATGTTTATTGATTTAGATGCAGAAATTTATGCCCTAAAACTTTTATTTGAAGCTTTTTTGCATAAAATAATTAGGGAAGCCAATAATTGAACATTTGAAAAATAGCATTGAAAACGCTATGGTGCGCAATTCGATTCACCACCCTGTATATAATTTGTTAGTCTTTTGGTGGAGATTTTGTTCTGATTTAAACGACATAAATATTACATTTCGAACTAAAAATTAATATATCATCACGCCTTTTACCCATTACTGGGTGTGGCACTATGCCGAAGCAAATATATATTTCACATGAAGTGCGGTTACACGTCGTCAAATCACGGCCCTCAAAGATATTAGTGGAAGGGGAGCCACAGAGGTAGATTTAAATTGTTTGTCGACTGTGGGGATCGAACCAGGGTTCTCAAGATCCACCACTGAGCCACCTACCCCATAGAAATATCATTAATATAACTAAATTTTAAATTTAATATTATAAGTACAATTATTTCAGTGGTATGGAGTCAGTCTGTAGATTTGAGAACCCGGGTTCGATTCCCACAGTAAAATAATCCCTGTGACTTCCCCTCTACTAACATCTTTGGAGGCAGTGATTTGATGGCGTGATTTCACGCAAGAATGTAACATTCTCCGAGACTTGCTATGGCAGAGTGCCACATCCAGTAATGGGTAAAAGGCGTGACGATATATCTATTTAGAAAAATTATGTTGCAGTATTAAATAAATAACTTTAAAAAATAGAAAATATTTTACACATATAACTTTCATTTTTAAAGTACGTTTAAAAGCAAAACCTTGAATCTGAAACCAAATTCTTGTACTGTAATTAAAATATTAATGAATACTTATATAAACTGTTTCTTATTAAAAATATATTTAGCTTATTTGAATATATAGGTTATATGTTCAAAAATAGTTCAGCTGTAAAATTATATTGCAATAATGACCGAGAAAGTATAGCATTTATATGTAAATATTTTTAAAATTAATATACTTTTAAATTTGAAATTTGTTCGAGCAGCAAAATATATCTTGTAACCGGCAATTATTATTATTATTTTACACTATTTTGTTAATTAATAAATATATCATAACGTCTTTTATTCAACTCTCAAAAATAGCTGAAAAACTCTATTTGTATTACAAAATATTAAATAAAACTCTAGGCAAAGTCTCACAAAATTCAGCCTCCGAGTCACCTTATGAGGGCATCGTCGGAGGCCGGCCAGCACAGTTAGTAACCATGGACGCGTTTCGCTCTTGTTAGAGCTCATCAGCATGGTATAACTCACTTCTTCACCTAGAACAAAGTTCATGTGAAGAAGCTTTTATTATACCTAGTCTCACCTAGTGCATGAATGACAATTAATTTTGTCTTTGTTTCTATTTGTATTAGTTTTCATTTTTTCTAGATGCCCTAATTATAAATTTCTGGGTACGGTACTGCTTTAAACTATATTAAAATATGATAAATCTAGACTTTTGCAGCATTTAATTAATCGGTAATAATTAAAATTTTTTTGTATACAGGGAAACATTAAAAATTAATTTATACTAGTTATAAGTATCTAGAAATGAATGCATGCATTGAAAGTTGTTGGATGCTAATTTAAAACTTCGTTATCGTTATTGGAACTAATTATGAGTTAAAAGTGAGCTAGCAACAAGACCTAGTTAACACTTGAGTAAAAAACATGGAAGGAATTCCTAAGTGAAACTTTTTTTTTTGAATAATATACTTTTTCTTAGATTCGCTTGTCCTATTTATTCACGAACAGTTTTTTATTATTTATCCATTTCCAATAAGTAAAACAGAAGTTTTATTCGTCTCATTGAATTCTATATTAATTATTCTAACGATAAATAATAATTAGATACATAGATTTATTTAAAACAAATAGTTATTTACATATTTACAGTCACCAATTTAAATCTACCCCTGTGGCTCCCTCTCCACTAATATCTTTGAGGGAAAAGATTTAACGACTGGTAACCGCACTTCACGCGAAAAAATATATCACTTACCGAGATACTTCGGCAGAGTGCCACACCTAGTAATGGGTAAAAAGCGTGATGATATATTTATTTACTTATAGTTATTTACATATGTACAGAACAATGCTTCAGTAAATTTTATTTGATAAAATGGCCTATCTTAATATTTGTTAATATTATAAACAGTAATTAAATAAGTATGTATCATTAAGTAGGAATATTAATAAAAATAGCGCAAAAATAATGAAAGAAATTTTATAAAAAGTATTATTTAGATTCTTCCTTAATACATCCCTGTTTTGTCATCAGTATGATTTGTAACCAGGGTCTGATTAAGTAGAAATATTACTTAAACAATCTACAATAATATAAGATACAAATATGCTTTATAAAGTAATATACAAAGCTTAAGATATTAAATATATTCAATCTTGTTGGGCGCCTCCACCAAAAAACGCTGTTTTTAATTTTAAAATTAATTTGTTTTTAACTATATAAAAAAATATATGTTAACAAAAATTATTATCTAATTAAACTAGAATATATTACTATTCTTTTAGCAATTTTTGCATGAGACGGCTCTGCAATTGCAGATCTTATCACTAGTTTAAATGAGCATTTTTGTTTCCCATTGTTTGAACATAAATTATTAGACTAAATAACAGATAAAATAAAAAAAATAAATATATCATCACGCCTTTTATCCATTACTGGATGTGGCACTGTGCCTAAGCAGATCTCGGTAAGTGATATATTTATGCGCGTGAACTGACCGTCAAATCACGGTCCCCAAAGATATTAGTGGAATGGGAGCCACAGGGGTAGATTTAAATTGGTGAAAATTGTTTATCGCCTGTGGGGATCGAACCAGGGTTCTCAAGATCCACAGGCCGACTCGATACCCACTAAGCCACCTACCCTATATAACAGATATTTCCTTAATTAAGCATTTATTCATGTCTTGGCGTGGTAGCTCTGCAATTTCAGATCTCTGTAGATAACATATGTTTAATGAAAAAAACTGGAATATAATAAACAATTATTTTAAAATTTAATTTAATTATGAAATAAATATGTTTTTGTGTAATGGTAAGTAATACAGATCTGCAATTGCAGATCTTATTAACTACTCTGTTTAATTATATCATTCACAATAGTATATATCATTTACCAAGATTTGCTATGGCAAAATGCCACAGCCAATATTTAGGTAAAAGGCATGATGATATATTTTTGTAAGAATAAAGAACGTAGACACTTGATGTAGTTTCACAATAGTAGTTTATGTAATAAATACATAATTTAGGTCTTTATTGGACGAGCCGAATTTGATGGCAGAGCGAGCGCAGCGAGCGAGGCTAATAAATAAGGCGAGTCTATAAAGTCCGATTATGTACGAGTTGCATACAACGTTTTATGTTCGACTGCATGGAGAATATTTTCTCTTAAAATATGATTATGTCAATACCTATATTTAAAACATTTCATTGCATCTCAAAGTGTGCTTCGTTGTTATGCAATTGTTGCTTTATTTATCAAATTGTCAAAGTGAAAAAAGTGTTGAGATGGATGAAGACATTGAAAACGTTCCAAAAGAAATAAAAGATCTTGCATGTAATGCAAGAGAATATCTAACAATTGTATGAAGACACATATAATACATACAGAAAATGGTGTTTAAATATTTCTTTTGAATTTTGTTTTAATGTGACATTGGCAGCAGTCCAATTTTGCATTTTTATCGTACTAGTCCAATAAAGTACCCGATTATGGACAGTAAACAGTGTCGTAAAACAAGGTAATATGATGCAGTCGAACATAAAATTATTTATTAACAAGTTGATAATAAATAATTTTGTGAAACTACATCAAGTGTCTACGTTCTTTATTCTTATTCATAATGTTTCACCAAGTGCCAACGGCTCATACTTTTGATAATATATTTTTGTTAATAGCAGATCTCAGTAAGTGATATATATTTTTGCGTGAAGTCAATTCACGGCCCCTAAAGATATTAGTGGAAGAGGAGCCATCGGGGCTGTGGGAATCGAACCCATTTAAAGTGTCCCTCACTCCCCTCCTGTACCTCTTCTACTCCACAACAATAACTTTAAGATATTCACTCGAGACATTCACCTGTCTCTCTCCCACTACTTTTCCAACAAGCTGCATTTGCAACCATGCACTGCATTCAGTCGCCTTCAAACGCTACTAAGCATAACACTAAGCTAATAGCTTGAGATAGTAGGCAACTAGCTGGCTGAGTAGAGAGAGGTGTACCCGATAGTCAGTTCTTTCGATAGCATTACACAGTCAGTTGTTCATGTGACTCAGTAGCGATCGCACCGGCAATTGTTTCACTTTTTCAAGGATGGTTTTGAATTAGTTTCGGGTTTTTGTTTAGTGATAATCGAATATTAGTGATGTGTAGTAATCATGAAGATTGACTGATTGATTGACTATCGATTGTTTATTGTTCTTTTGGTTTTTGTTTGTTGAATTTTGTGGATAGGATGAGTGAAAAAATTGAGGCAGGTGATATATCACCTCAACTGAATTCTTTGGACTGTTGGGATTATTCTATTGAGCTGGAATGTCTTCGCGGGCCAGAAGGTAAAAAAAAACAATTATTAAATATTATTCATATATTTTTCGCTGTCAAATATTTCTCGATTGTTTTATGAAAAAATACTTCAAATAAAAGTTATGGAGGACTAAATTATCTACAAGTTTTATTTAAAGTATTTTTCTCTAAAATAATTTGAAAATGTTTGACAGCAAAAATATACAAGTTTTCTTTATCAGTTCATTAGAACATTATCTATATTTAGTTTGTGATATGAATAATCGTGTACTGTACACCTACACTGTTTTACACTGAGTGTACACTAGTTATTTTATAATTATTACATTACACGTGTTCAAGTTAGTATAAAGGTCGGTTGTTATCGTGACAGCTATCAACCAAAATATTTATTTTTATTAAAGTATACTTTTGTCATGTTTTTTTTACAAAAAAATCTGATGTGGACACCACATGACTTCCTTGTACGCGTATTAAACTATAGATATTTATTTAATTGCACATATTTGACATTAAATCTTTTATTTTTTGCAGGGTTCGTAAATATCATGATATTTATAATAAATATCAAAATATCTGATATATAGGATATATATCAGATAAATATCACTTTTTGGTTATTTATTTTTTAATTTTAGTTTTTGTACACATTTAGAAAAACTGAAAAATTTCACTTTTCCGGAGGCTATATCTCAAAAACTAAACAAGATATGGAAATGCGCTCAACGGCGTTGAATTCCCCGTGTCCGAATTGACTTATAAGCAAATTTTCATACAATTTTAAGCAATTTAATATTTTTAATTATTTCCTAAGGGGTACCCCTTTGGTTTTTTCAGATTTTAATTCAATTTTCCCAAAAATCCTTAATCGTAGGATTATTAAAACGAAAATTTACATACATATGTATTTTGACCCACTGAATTCAGTGGTGCAATCTTCAAATGCATATGACTTCTGGTTTTCGAGAAAATGTTAAAAAACCGCTTTTTGTGATTTTTTTGGCGGAAAATTGGAAAAAAATAAAAATCGCTGAAACTATGTTTATAAGTTAACTGAAGCACGAGAAAATTAATGCCGTTGAGCGCGTTTTCATATCACATTTAGTTTTCGAGATATAGCCTCGGAAAAGTAGAAAAACTGAAAAATTCGAAAAATTTCACTTCTCCGGAGGCTATATCTCAAAAACTAAACAAGATATGGAAATGCGCTCAACGGCGTTGAATTCCCCGTGTACGAATTGACTTGTAAGCAAATTTTCATACAATTTTATGCAATTTAATATTTTTAATTATTTCCTAAGGGGTACCCCTTTGGTTTTTTCAGATTTTAATTCAATTTTCCCAAAAATCCTTAATCGTAGGATTATTAAAACGAAAATTTACATACATATGTATTTTGACCCACTGAATCCAGTGGTGCAATCTTCAAATGCATATGACTTCTGGTTTTCGAGAAAATGTTAAAAAACCGCCTTTTCCGATTTTTTTGGCGGAAAATTGAAAAAAAATAAAAATCGCTGAAACTATGTCTATAAGTTAACTGAAGCACGAGAAAATTAATGCCGTTGAGCGCGTTTTCATATCACATTTAGTTTTCGAGATATAGCCTCGGAAAAGCAGAAAAACTGAAAAATTCGAAAAATTTCACTTCTCCGGAGGCTATATCTCAAAAACTAAACAAGATATGGAAATGCGCTCAACGGCGTTGAATTCCCCGTGTACGAATTGACTTGTAAGCAAATTTTCATACAATTTTATGCAATTTAATATTTTTAATTATTTCCTAAGGGGTACCCCTTTGGTTTTTTCAGATTTTAATTCAATTTTCCCAAAAATCCTTAATCGTAGGATTATTAAAACGAAAATTTACATACATATGTATTTTGACCCACTGAATCCAGTGGTGCAATCTTCAAATGCATATGACTTCTGGTTTTCGAGAAAATGTTAAAAAACCGCCTTTTCCGATTTTTTTGGCGGAAAATTGAAAAAAAATAAAAATCGCTGAAACTATGTCTATAAGTTAACTGAAGCACGAGAAAATTAATGCCGTTGAGCGCGTTTTCATATCACATTTAGTTTTCGAGATATAGCCTCGGAAAAGCAGAAAAACTGAAAAATACGAAAAATTTCACTTCTCCGGAGGCTATATCACAAAAACTATTTGATATTTTTATATAATGGATATATATCATTGCAAAAATATGACGATATATATCAAAATAAATATCATGATATATATCAATCGATATATATCTTCGAACCCTGATTTTTTGTTCTAATCCATAGCAAACTTTTTTTTTTTAATCAGAAAATATATAATATTTAAATTTAGATATCTCATTTATGCAAAAAGCTAATTTAAAAATTCTTAATGTGCTAGACGCAGAATTTAATTCTCTAAAACTTTTATTTGTAGCATTTATTTGTAAAATTAAAATAATACCATTTTTTTCAAGGAAAACTGTTAGCAGCTTCATGTAATGTGCCACTTCCGGTTAGTCTATTTTAACCAAAATCTATTATGTTATTTCCATTGATATAGTAGTCTTATATACCAAATTTGGAAAGTTTTAAATTATATTTGAATATAGTTTTTCATGAAAATCTATTATAGGCTTCAAGTAAACTACCACTTCCGGTAGTTGTATAATGACCAAAAAGGGAGGTGCACAACTAGATGTTATAACAGTCCTAAATATAAAGTTTCAATTTTCTACGGCTTACCGTTTTTGAGTTATGCGAGATACATACGTACGTACGTACAGACGGCACGACGAAATTAGTCAAAATGGAGTCAGGGAGGGCCAATATACCTATTTCCGTCGAAATCTGAGAACCGAAAATTTTCGCGATTACAATACTTCCTTTACTTCGTACAAGGAAGTAAAAAGTCCAGAAAAAATGTTAATTATAATAATACCTAATTCTGCCTAGAATAGTTCTGCAATTGCAGATCTCAGTAGATGATATAATCAACATTTCAATTCCCTTTTTAAAGAATATTGTATTCTGGATTAATTTAAACAGATACCTAGTTGAAATGTTTACAATTATAATTTAATTATTAGCAAAATAAGTTTACTTACGAAATAATTATTTTGGTATAACAAATAATATTTGCGACTTAAATTTTATGCATAAATTTAGAAATACCCTGTAGGTAATTAGTTACAAATAATATTTAAAAAATGATAACTTATTGAAAAGTATTCATGTATTTTGTTGCGTGAAAAATGTAGTCCAAATACTGCCTAGAATTTAAAGTAACCAGTTCTAGTTTTTATATCAGTTTTTATTTGGTTTTTTATAGAAATATCTCATAGCAAATTAGCTTGTATAGCCTAGTCATGTAATAACAACATATTAAATCTAAAGGACGTTTGTTTAAAGAAAATTACATGTTTCTATTTTTATTAATACACAAAACCAACTTTCAGTTTTAAAATCTTGTACACATTTTCAAACTGAATCATTTTATATTTACATTCTTATTATATTAATAACATATTCATTAAATTGTAAAACTAGTACAAGAAACTGTTGTATGTTGTTTACAAATACTTTAAAATATAAATAAACATTAAAAATATCGGATGTTTACACATATTTGAAGACATATACATTGTCATTAACAGTTTTGCTATTCATACCTCAATTAATATGTTTCTACTCGAATTTTGACATTTGGAAATTTGCCATATTTATTATTTTCTTTGATAGAAAATTTTTGGCACAACAACAAAAGATAGGAAATTAAACTGTAAAATAAGAAACTAATTTTCTTTCGTACTTTTGCTCTTATGCTTATTTTTTTAACAACTAAATTTTCTTGAGTTCTCTCATCAATTTTCTTTCAAAATATCAAACTAAATGAATTTTCCGGGGAAAGAAAAATAACTAAATCATTTTCTATGGTCAAACAACATTGGAATATAAAGTTTCATCAATCGTTAGAGCCTATTTCAAATTGTAAAAATTAAACTTTTATGTGAAATAAATAAATATATCATCACGCCTTTTACCTATTACTGGGTGTGGCACTCTGGCGTAATCAGATCTCGGTAAGTGATATATTTCTTTGCGTGAAGTGCGGTTACCAGCCGTAAAATTACGGCCCCCTAAGATGTTAGTGGAGGGGGAGCCACAGGGGTAGATTTTAAATTGGTGAAAATTGTTTGTCGCCTGCGGGAATTGAACCAGGGGTTTCAAGTTTAGTGGTAAAGTAAATAATTTAGAAAAACTGAACAAACAGTAGCAAATGTATAAGATAATTTTAAAATAGTATTATGTTTACTAAATATACTTTTAATCTTTGTATTGTCTTATCACTTTTATTAAATTCAAAACATCTGGTGACAATTCATAGTTTACTAGACTATTGTTCTCATACTTAGATAATAAAGATAATATTTCATTGTCAATAAAAAAATGTGTTTTAATATTTTGGCGCCGGGTCAAGATAAAAGAAAGAACAAATTTACGTATAATTACACTGTAAAAAGTAAAGGTATAAATAGTTCTAGACAACAATAGAGTAATTTAAAATGTGGGACATTACTTTTACTTACTAGTGTCTTTCAAAAATCATTGTTTAGTAATTACAAACGTTTTGGCATCGCGTATAAATTTTTTTAAATTATTTTTCAGACAAATACTTTAAATACAAATCGTGGAAAATACATGATGCCAAGATTTTATTTATTTATGTTACACTGTACAACAGGAACTTAATCCCAATTACAGTACAGGGTCCGCACTCACCGAGCCGCAGTGTGATAGTTCATATAATTTTTAGCTTGGGTGAGATTCGAACACGGGATCTCCGGATTCAAATCTCTTATTTATTTATGTTACACTGTACAACAGGAACTTAATCCTAATTATAGTACAACATTATGTCTCTCTCCCTAGGTAGGCTGTTTCTTTCCCTAAGTAGCATGTTTCTCTCCCTAGGGAGATGTTTCTCTCCCTAGAGACTACGATTATTAGCTGTTTGCGGCCTTTCCTAGGTAATTAGTTACACAACCCATATTTGACATTTGTCCCGATAACATAGTAATTTTTGTGCACTTGTTACGAAAAGTATAATATGCTTCACGGGAGGGCGCGATTATCCCTTGTGTGAAGTTGGCAAACCTCGACTTCAACTCGAGCCTTCAGCCCTCGCTTACGTCTCGGTTTGCCAACTTCACACGCGGGAATAATCGTTTGTTCAAAACCAATTCATTTTAGTTACAAATTTTAGTTAAATTAATTAGTTGTGTTTATTTATTTATGTTACGCTGTACAACAGGAACTTAATCCCAATTATAGTACAGGGTTCGCACTCACCGAGCCGCAGTGTTATAGTTCATATTTAGCTTGAGTGAGATTCGAACTCGGAATCTCCGGATTCGAATCTCTTATCGCTAGACACACCACCGTACTGACGTTTGTGTTGTTTATCAAATAAATAAATATGATGACAACAAATACTTGATAAAATAGTAAATAAAATTTCTAATTTTGGAAATCCGGAAGACAGATACAAGGTGTACTTGAAGTGTTGAAATACAATGATACACGTATTGCTACAGAGCCAATTTGTTATGCAGATATTAATGCAAAGAATTTTATGAATGAAGTTAATAATTACCATTAAAGAAACTTCTGCAATAATTATTATTAAATTATAACTAATTAATATGAATCCGAACTAAATTAAGATACACTGAATTATAAATTAATTCGTAGCATACAGAAAATATTATTCTACATTCTTAGGAATTTTTTTACACTTTCAGTTATAAAATAAAAAATATTAAATAAACACTCGATACCACTGAGCCATCTACCCAGGCCCGACGAGAGGGGAGGGTAGGTGGGGTAAAATACACAGGGCCCGGATGTGATGCTATTTTATAAATTGCTTTTAATTTTCTGCTATTTCACCAATTTTTTATATTCTTTACTAAAACATGTATAACGAAATGTCTGATACACGTTTTCTACAATTTATTACATTGTATAAAGTACTAAATGACGAAATGCTTGATGAAGGGCCGGCCCCAGTTGCAAATTTTAAATAAATTTATACACTATTCAAAAGTACATTATTATATTGTTGCATTTTTGTTTTTTTCTACTACATTGTATATAACACACACAGGCAAAGGCTCTATACATTTGTGCGTAGTGCTGTTTTGGTATCCCCTGCATTTATCGAATATGCAACTAGATATTAGATAGTCATACAGTGAGTATACAATACACATCGCTGCACCAATTAACTCAGAATTTTGTATTTAATTTTATTTATATTGTTATAACTTTATTTAGATATTAATAATTCTTATTGTTGTCATACATATATTTATAAATACATGTTTTTTGGTATCTTATATTAATTAATAAATATTCAAAGTTAAAGGAGGCCCGAATTTTTTTTTCCAGGGGCCCGCTTTTTCTCTCGGCGCCCCTGCATCTACCCCAATGTACCAAACAAATAAAAAATATAATAAAATATCAAACTAAACACTTGTCTAAGTCTCACAAAATTCAACCTCCAAGTCACCTTATGAGGGCATCGTCAGAGGCTGGCCAGCACAGTTAGTAACTATAGACGCGTTTAGACTTAGCCAAGTGTTTATTTAATATTTTTTATTAAACCTAGTTTCACCAAGTGTATGGATGACAATTAATTTTGTCTTTTTTAAATTCATTATAGTTAAGTATTCTGTATCATCTATTTATAATTTTAATCTATAACTTTGTACAATTACAAATAATAACACACTTTTATCTTTGAAACAATTTAAAGATTATTTAACAAGAAAATTACATTAGTAGATAATAATTAGATATTTACCTGCGTTGACACATACACACACACACACACACACAATTAAATACTAATTAACATAAGGAAAATGTTAACAAACTGGTATAGAAACAGCACACTAACACTATGGTAACGTGATGCAAGAACTGTAGTTGAGGCTGTGTCCTGGTTCTATGTTATTTAGTATGTTATGTGTCTATTGAATGATACGTGAAATTATGGTTTCTAATCGTTATATAACATCGTTGATTTAACTACCTGCCTATTTTTTATATAATCACTCGATTAATTTTGTGTTTTCTTAAATTAAAAAAAAGTAATTTTGTTTTTTAAAATAAATAAATAAATATATCATCACGACTTTTACCCATTACTGGGTGTGGCACTCTGTCTAAGCAGATCTCGGTAAGTGATATATTGTTTCACGTGAAGTGCGGTTATCAGTCGTCAAATTATAGTCCTGAAAGATGTTAGTGGAGGGGGAGCCATAGGGGTAGATTTAATTTGGTGAAAATTGTTTTTCACCTATTTAAATCTAATATCTTTGGAGGCCGTGATTTGACGGCTGGTAACCGCACTTCACGCGAAAAAATATATCACTTACCGAGATCTGCTTAGGCAGAGTGTCACACTCAGTAATGGGTAAATGGCGTGATGATATATTTATTTTATTTATTTAAAATTGTTTGTCGGCTGTGGAGATCGAACCAAGGTTCTCAAGATCCACAGGCCGACTCGATACCACTGAGCCACCTACCCCATAAAAAGGGCTTGTGTTTAAAGGGCTGTAATTCTTAGACTAATGAAGTAATTGGCTTTAAATTTTAAGTATATATTAACCATATATTAGAGTATATTTGACCATATTTTATATATAAACGGAAAAATTAATTATTTAATTGGCACTGCCAATAGCTTTGAATCACTTTATTTTCACAGGGAGTATTTGTCATTTTTATTTCCCATGGTAAATAAATATGCACATTATAGTATGTTATGCATCAAGGGAGGGAAACAAGCGATTATTCCCGCTTGTGAAGTCGAGATTTGCCAACTTAACACAAGGGATAATCGCGCCCTCCCGTGAAGCATATTATACTTTTCGTAACAAGTGCACAAAAATTACTGTCTTATCGGGACAAATGTCAAATATGGGTTGCGTAACTAGTTTCCTAGGAAACACTGCAAACAGCTAATAATCGTAGTCTCTAGGGAGAGAAACATGGTACTCGTACCTAGGGAGAGAAACATAATATTTCTCTCCCTAGGGAAGAAACACAGTGTTTCTCTCTCTAAAATTAGGGAATAAGAACGTGTTTCTTGAGCATGTGTTACGAAAAGTAATTATTTGTGAAAATGACATTTCCCTCATTGAATTTAGTTGTGAAAGTAACCATTTCTCTCACTAGTGATGAAAGTAGATAACTTTCCTCACTAGTGAGGGAAACGGTTACAATTAAATAAGTGACATGGTGACCAAAGAAACGTGATGTGTGTTTGTAAAAACAACTCCTGTCATTTAATATAAAATAATTATTAAACTGTCATTTTTACATTTAATAGTATGTAACACAAGTGGGAAAGCTCCGTTTTAAAACTCGTACTATCGGAACACTCTCCAACTTTCGTATTCGTTTTGCAATTAAACTCTTTCCTCACTAGTATTACAATATACTATTACCGGTTATACATAAATACATTTATTTAAAAACCCTATTTCATTTATAATAACAACAATATCTTTGCCTGATATTTCTGTAAAAATATGAAGAAATAACAACAAAGACAAAATTAATTGTCATCTATACATTTGGTGAAACTAAGTTTAATAACAAGATATAAAATAAACACTTGGCTAAGTTTCACAAAATTCAGCCTCCAAGTCACCTTATGAGGGCATCGTCAGAGGCTGGCCAGCACAGTTAGTAACCATAGACGCGTAATAAGAGCGAAACGCGTCTATGGTTACTAACTGTGCTGGCCAGCCTCTGACGATGCCCTCATAAGGTGATTTGGAGGCAGAATTTTGTGAGACTTAGCCAAGTATTTATTTTATATCTTGTTATATGAAGAAATATTTGCAATAATTATATTGTCTGTATGTTTAGTTTATTGATAGATTAACACTTAATATCTCAATTATTCAAATATATTGAAGAATGAATGAATGAAGAATGTTATTGTTGAACATTTTTGGCAGAGATCCCATGACGTATTCATTGTGGTCATTTAGTTGGTTAGTAGAATACTAACGATAAATAGACCGTTACTGTTAGTTTAGTGCCATGTTAAAAACACTTAAACGTCTGGTTAAATAACTACTCTATATAGATCACATTATTGTGGCAAATTTGTGGCTTTAAAATTACAAATAATTTATTTAATTTAATGTTAATGCCACCAGCTGTCAAATTACAGTACCCACAGATGTGCATTTAAAAATGAAATTTTAATTGTTTGAGAAACCATAATTTAGTTTCTTCTCATTGTTTTACAATTGGTTACATTTAATTTCTTCATTAGCAAGTTGAAAATAATAAAAAAGTGATAGCGTTTTTAATTGCTTACATATTTCTACGAAATATTTTACAATAAAAATAATGGTCCGTAAAAATAGAAACTAAATTTAATTAACAATATTTTAATAAGTAATGTATTCTTTTTCAGATTTACAACTGGCGGCAGAATTAGGAAAAACGTTACTGGAAAGAAATAAGGAATTGGAAACGAGTCTCAAACAACATCAGAATATTATTGAGGATCAGACACAAGAAATAGAGGTAACTAGCACCATCTATGTTACAGTTTTATCATTTTAAATTTAGATACTACAATTATTAGTTAAGCAACGTTCGCAAATATGCAGTTAGTAATTACGATTAGCAATTACAATTATCAATTAATTATCTTAAAACTTGAAACCAAATTACAATTTTACAATTTTTAATTTAAAAAAAATCTGATGTGGACACCACATGACTTCCTTGTACGCGTATTAAACTATAGATATTTTTTTAATTGCACATATTTGACATAAAATCTTTTATTTTTTATTTTTTGTTCTAATCCATAGCAAACTTAATTAAAAAAAACACACAAAATATATACTATTTAAATTTAGATATCTCGCTTATGCAAAAGGCTAATTTAAAAATTCTTAATATGCTAGACGCAGAATTTAATTCTCTAAAACTTTTATTTGAAGCATTTATTTGTAAAATTAAAATAATACCATTTTTTTCAAGGAAAACTGTTAGCAGCTTCATGTAATGTGTCACTTCCGGTTAGTATATTTTAACCAAAATCTATTATATTATTTCCATTGATATAGTAGTTTTATATACCAAATTTGGAAAGTTTGAAATTATATTTGAATATAGTTTTCATGAAAATCTATTATAGGCTTCAAGTAAAGTACCACTTCCGGAAGTTATATAATGACCAAAAAGGGAGGTGCACAACTAGATGTTATAACAGTCCTAAATATAAAATTTCAATTTTCTACGGCTTACCGTTTTTGAGTTATGCGAGATACATACGTACGTACGTACGTACGTACATACGTACATACGTACGTACAGACGTCACGACGAAATTAGTCAAAATGGACTCAGGGAGGGCCAAAATGCGTATTTCCACTGAAATCTGAGAACCGAAAATTTTCGCGATAACAATACTTCCTTTACTTCGTACAAGGAAGTAAAAAGAGACTTCAATGATGCGTTAAGCTACGTTCATAGCTATGCAATTAGTAATTACGATTATCAATTACAATTACCAATTAATAGAGGCGTCTTAAAACTTCAAATCAAAATTACAATTTAACAATTTTATAATTCTCAACAATAATAAAAAGGGTATTGACCTTCTCTCAAAAAGAAAACTTAGAATTAAACTCTTATTTATATAATAACTTTCCGATATTTCTTTTAAAAGTAATGACCGTGAAATAATGATAAGTGAAATTGAAATATATTTATGTGCATTTCTTGTATTACTTACAATGTAATTTAACTTGTAATCTGTACAAGAAGTCGACTTTAGTTTTTACCTTTCTATGTTTTCTTAAATAATACATATCTTCTTTTTCAAATGAAGAAATAAACATTAATGTCTGGATAACAACAAAGACAAAATTAATTGTCATCCATACACTTGGTGAAACTAGGTTTAATAAAAAATATAAACTAAACACTTGGCTAAGTATCACAAAATTCAGCCTCCAAGTCACCTTATGAGGGCATCGTCAGAGGCTGGCCAGCACAGTTACTAGCTCTTATTAGAGCTCATCAGTATGGTATAACTCACTCCTTCACCGAGAACAAAGTTCACGTGAAGAAGCTGGTGACGAAGAACTGTGCCAGCAGAGAATAAGATCTCTAACAAACGGTAAAATGACATGAGCCAAGTGTTTATTTAATATTTTTTATTAAACCTAGTTTCACCAAGTGTATGGATGACAATTAATTTTGTCGTTGGTATTTAAATTGCTATTGCGTAGCTTTTCCTTTTTTTCGGTAGAAACATAACTTCTCATGTCATTTTACTGTTTGTTAAAGATCTTATTCTCTGCTGGCACAGTTCTTCGTCACCAGCTTCTTCACGTGAACTTTGTTCTAGGTGAAGAAGTGAGTTATACCATACTGATGAGCTCTAATAATAGCGAAACGCGTCTATGGTTACTAACTGTGCTGGCCAGCCTCTGACGATGCCCTCATAAGGTGACTTGGAGGCTGAATTATGTGAGACTTAGACAAGTGTTTATTTAATATTTTTTACTAAACTTTCAAAAGAATTACAATTAAATAATGCATACATTTTTAGATTTCTCCTGCGTAAAATCCGGTGTGCATCTATTTCTTCCGCAAAATGATTAACAATTTGTTGTTGTTCTTGTTCCAGTACTTAACAAAGCAAACAGTTGCCCTCCGTGAAGTAAACGATTCCCGTCTTCGAATTTACGAGCAATTAGAAGTTTCCATACACGACTTAGAACGCGCAAACCATCGTCTAACTCTGGATGCGTCAAGCGACAAAAAACAAATCAAGTCTCTCTGCTCGAATGTTGATTCATTGGAAGTTAAATGTGAAGAACTTCAAAGCAATCTCGAGCAAGTCACTCGGGAACTAGATGCTTACAAGAGGAAGTGTGAGAGGGTGGAACGAACCGAAGAGAAAATCACCCCTGTTAAGAGGGAGCTTTATGATGCTGCGCAATATAAACAGGTATGTTTATTCTTTTCTTCTTCATTGAAGATCAAACAGTATCTAATGAATTATTCCAGGAAAAAAGTTGTCGAAATAATGTCTTCAAATAGTTTAAAACCAATATATTTCAGTTACAATTTTTAGTGAAATTAATTAATTAGGTGTATGTTGGTGAAATTGAGGGTGAAAGTTTGTGTGGACGACTAAGGAACAAATGGATAAATATGTTGAAGGGTTGTTGCGTGAGCGAAAGATTCCGAGCTTGTATGAAAAGAATTATTTATTTATTTATGTTACGCTGTACAACAGGAATTTAATCCCAATTACAGTACAGGGTCCGCACTCACCGAGCCACAGTGTGATAGTTTTATATGATTTTTAGCTTCAGTGCGATTCGAACTCGGGATCTCCTGATTCGAATTCTGTATCGCTATCCACACCACCGTACTGACAGATGAATTATGAATGTGGTTGAAAGAAAAGTGGTGTGTCAGGATAGGAATGTTTGGCGAAAATTAATTGCGGGATAAATGTGATGAATAAGGACAAGCGTATGATTCTTGATTTTAGATTCATTGGTTAGTTTTTTTCGAGTGTTTACCTACAATTGTGTGGAGTTCACCTTCAAAAACAAGCGCAGAGGATGCTTCCTTCCGTTCTTATATTTTTGATTCATTTTCTGTTTTTACTATAGAGTGTCCAACTGCAATTGTGTGGAATTCAGTTTCAAAAACAAGCGCAGGAAGATACGCTTTTCCTTCCTCATCTTTTTTTACTTCATTTTTACTATACAGTGTATAACTGAAATTGTGTTAAATGTATTTTTAAACAAGCGCAGGCGATGCTGCCTTCATTTCTTATAGATTCGTTGTTAGAGAAGTGGGCGTAAGTGCAGATTTACGAAACAAGTGTACAGGAGCGAATGGATGAATGTTTGTTGTGTGATGATGGATTTTGGTTGTGAGGAAAGAAAGAGTTCGTATGGAGGAAGTATTAACGAGTATCGTGTGTCAGGATGAGAATGTTGACGGGTTCGTGCTACCCCATTTAATGGGATATAGCATGATGTTATGTATGTATGTATTTATGATATACTGTACAATACAATTACAGTACAGGGTCCACACTCACCAAGCCACAGTGTAGTAGTTCATATAATTTTTAGTTTGAGTGAGATTCGAACTCTGGCTCAACGGACTGTATTGATGTATAACCGTCTTGTTCTAGGTGCAATGCGACAGCACCAGCCAAACATCCCCTCAATGCAAAACAACAACATCCACATCCCCTATCAAACTACCCCTATCTTCGATGGATGTGTGCGACGGTGTCATCAGTGAATCAGACGCAGAACAACTGTCTGCCATGATGACTCAGTTACGTGATTGTCGAACGAGGAGCGCCAGAGATCAGAGACGTGTTGTGGAGTTAGAGGAGCAGCTAGCTGCGCTGGTGCAAGAAAACCAGCAGCTGGAGAATCAGCTGGTGAATGCCAGTAGCAGGGATGAAGACATGAAAAGCATGCATGATGAACTCAATACGCTGGATGAAGTCAGGTCAGTTTGGTTTGAAGAGATCGTATATTTATTTACGTTCAAACGGTTATCTACATATTTTTTTCAACATATAAAAATAAATAAATAAATATATAATAATAATAATAATAATAATTTTATTTGGCAAAATTACAGCAAAAGCTGATCTCCCATTTAACCTTTAACAAAATAAATTTATATAATTATGGTATAGCATAAATTCAAGTTATTAGGCATACATAAGATAAACATGATAAATAATAAACATGATAAATAATCTAATTAAGTGTAGACAAATATGGATTAACAATAGATGTTAAAAAAGATCATAAATACAAAATTAGAGTAAGGTATAAAGAGCTAATATTATTAAGTTGTGTGATTATTAAAGGTAATCATACCTGTAGTTTTTGGCTAAAGTTAATTTATATTATGACAGAAAAATTAACTTTAGTCAAAAACTACAGGTATGATTACCTTTAATAATCACACAACTTAATAATATTAGCTCTAAGCTTGGGTATGATTCCCTCATAATCAAAAACTGTGTCACTGTAGACGAACCCGGTTGTCAATGCCTATATAGGAGTCTCTCGGAACGAAGCTACGCTTAGACACTGTGACAGAAAAATTCAGTTGATGCCATATTTCGAACACAGGTGACGTGGTGTAGCGGTTAGCATCTCTGCCCGGTATGCGGAAAGTCCCTGGTTCGAATCCAGGCGTCATCAGAATTTTTCTGTCATAATATAAATTAACTTAAGGTATAAAGATTCAATTAAGTGAAATTGTACCAGTAAGTAACAATTTTTTCAATGTAGATGCAAACGTAGCTTTTTACCCATCACTGGGTGTGGCACTCTGCCTACGCAGATCTCGGTAAGTGATATATTTTTTTCGCGTGAAGTGCGGTTACCAGCCGTCAAATCACGGCCTCCAAAGATATTAGTGGTGGAGGAGCCACAGGGGTAGATTTTTAAAATTGGTGAAAATTGTTTGTCGGCTGTGAAAATGATATTTCCCTCAGAGGAAAGAGACTTTAATGACGCGTTAAGCTATGTATGCTATGAAACTCTTTCCTCACTAGTGTTACAATATACTATTTCTAAACAAACAATTTTCACCAATTTAAATCTACCCCTGTGGCTCTCCCTCCACTAATATTTTTGGGGGCCGTGATTTGACGGCTGGTAATCGCACTTCATTCGATAAAATATATTACCTACCGAGATCTGCTTAGGCAGAGTGCCACATCCAGTAATGGGTAAAAGACGTGATGATATATTTTCGTAACACATGCACAAGAAACACGTTCTTATTCCCTTATTTTAGAGAGAGAAACACTGCTTTTCTCCCCTAGGGAGAGAAATATTATGTTTCTCTCCCAAGTTAGGATGTTTCTCTCTCTAGGTAGCATGTTTTTCTCCCTAGAGACTACGATTATTAGCTGTTTGCGGCGTTTCCTAGGTAACTAGTTACGCAACCCATATTTGACATTTGTCCCGATAAGACAGTAATTTTTGTGCACTTGTTACGAAAAGTATAATATGCTTCACGGGAGGGCGCGATTGTCCCTTGTGTGAAGTTGGCAAACCTCAACTTCAGCTCGAGTCTTCGGCCCTCGCTTACGTCTCGGTTTGTCAACTTCACACGCGGGAATAATCGCTTGTTTCCCTCCCTTGATGCATAACATACTATTAGAAATGCGATAAATATTTGGAGATCTTGAAAACCCTGGTTTGATCCCCACAGCCGACAAACAATTTCCACCAATTTAAATCTACCCCTGTAGCTCCTTCTCCACTAACATCGTGATTTGACGGCTGGTAACCGTACTACACGCTCAAAAGATATCACTTACCGAGATCTGCCACACCCAGTGATGAGTAAAAGGCGTGATGATATATTTATTTTTATTTAATCATAACTTCTGACACAGAGTATTTTGCTAAACTATCCTTTCAATATCTATTCCAGGTTGTTGTTTATAATATTTGTTGTTTGTAGACAAGGACAACTATGCGCTCGTTGTCTTCGAAATGTGGACGATCGTCTAGGTAACGATGACATGTCCATGTTGGACACAGAGGAGGAGGACGATGACAACATGAGTATGATGGACGCCCTCATTGGCGAGACTAGATATCGCTCCTCTGTGTCTTTGAATTTACAGCAGGTGAGCTTACAACACCTAAGCAACTTTTTGGGCTTCTTAAGCTTTCGTGAATATCTCTTATGACGTAAGTGTACACTTTTTATATGTTTTGGGGTGCATCCAAGCCTGCTGAATGTTCAGTAAGTTTTGTTACAAGTCTTTGAGGAATATTTTCAACAAACATTTACAATCCTTTTCATAGAACAAACAACTTTTATCATTTTATTAATGGACTCTTTAATTATGTACACATTACTATTTATGGGGTAGGTGGCTCAGTGGTGGATTTTGAGAACCGTGGTTTGATCCCCACAGCCGACAAACATTTTTCACCAAAAATTAAATCTAATCCTGTGGCTCCCTCGCTACTAATATCTTTGAGGGCCGTGATTTTATGTCTGGTCACCGCACTTCACGCGTAAAAATATATCACTTATCGAGATCTGCTTCGGCAGAGTGCTACACACAGTAATGGGTAAAAGTCGTGATAATATATTTTATATTTTAACATTACTAAACCACGAATAGCATCACGGGATAAGTATTTTACCGAGTAATTAAAAAGTTTTCAAGCAATTTTGTTCCTCGGACCATTATTTTTTGTGAATTTTTGGTTGAACCGGTTCAAATATCTAAATTTTTTAAATTATGTTTCTATATAGTTCAGAGCACGAGAAATACACTCGTTCAAACCGCAGTTCAATATCTCTTTTAGTTTCTGAGTTATATCGATATTTGACTTTTTTTAAATTCAACTTTGAGAGCCGATATCTCGAGAACTAAAAGAGATATTGAAATGCGGTTTGAACGAGCGTATTTCTCGTGCGCTACTTAACTTATACCGAAAATTTACTATTTTTGAAAATTTTTCAACTTTTTTTAAAATTTTCTTTTCTCAATATCTCCAAAAGTTGAATAGATAATGCAAATATGAAAACACCAGTGAATTCCTCGCGTGAAAATACATAGGTATGCAAATTTTTATAACAAAATTCGCACAGATACATTTTTTATTACAAAAAATCGAAAAATGGCCTAAATCCGTAAAAACACCAAGGGGTACCCCTTAGGAAATTTCTAAAAAATAGCTATTTTCGATTTTTTGTAATAAAAAATGTATCCATGCGAATTTTACTGTAAAAATTTGCATACCTATGTAGTTTCACGCGAGGAATTCACTGGTGTTTTCACATTTGCATTATCTCTTCAACTTTTAGAAATATTGAGAAAAAAATTTTTTGAAAAAAGTTGATAAATTTTCAAAACTAGTAAAATTTCGGTATAAGTTAAGTAGCTTACGAGAAATACACTCGTTCAAACCGCATTTCAATATCTCTTTTAGTTTTCGAGATATAGGCTCTCAAAGTTGAATTTTAAAATTAGATATAACTTAAAAACTAAAAGAGATATTGAAATGCGGTTTGAACGAGTGTATTTCTCGTGCTCTGAACTATATAGAAACATAATTTCAAAAATTTCGATATTTGTACCGGTTCAACCAAAAATTGAACATTTTTCTTCAGTACAATTTTGTTCTAAAAGTAATAGGTAAAGAGATATCGCTAAATCAAAAATATAACATTGAATTTCCTATGTTCCTATATTTTATAATGTACATAAGAGTCTGGAAACAATAATTTTTAACAGTAGCATCGATAAGTGTAAATGAAGAGATTTTAAACTAATTTTTCTAAAAGATCTCTGTGTAAATCTTCCTCAAAGCAAACCGTAGTCGCTTTTAAGATGCATGCTCACGCTTTGTCACTATTTTTTGTTAAAAATCGCACAGCAAAACCTTCAAAAACAGGCCTAGGCACAAAACCGATTCAGTTAAGTCAGAATAAGTCTTTCATTTTGATTATTTTCTTAGGGTTACTGTGAGATCACATCAATACTTCGTAGATTGCTGTCCGTTATCTGGAAATTGTCTACACCAACACTTTATACAATCTTGCTTGAATTTTGCTTCATTTTAAGAGATTATTTGTTAATTCCGTTCTTTTATACCCCAAGACGTTTGCCATTATTGTTACTTTGTTTTATTATGACCCATGACAAATTGCAAACACAGTATTGATTTTCTGTTAGAGGGTGCTTTGAAAAGTGAGAATACAGTTAATTTTACCCAGTAGAAATATATCTAAACCATAAATACAAAATATTGTATCGAAATTATAGCATAAATGGTAATTTTATTCGGTCATTTTTTTATTATCATATTAATAGTTATCGGGAATTTTATACAGAAGTGAAAAACCAGTAATTTAACAATAATATACTTTTAAACAAAATTGTATTAAAATGGCGTATATTTTACGATTAAAAGTAGTTTTTAAATGATGTCATATTTATTATCAAACATTTCTGAAAGATTTTCGTGAAAAGTGTAAGTTTTCCGAAGTATTGTTACAATTTAGAAACGTAAAGTTTTCCTTATTTTCTTTGCCGTGCTTTCACTTTTTAACGAACTTTCACAGCAAGAACCTTACAAATTAGTTTTGTAAATAATTTTAACTTAAGCAATCGGAATGCAAATTTATAAGAGGCCTTAATATATTAATGTTAGATAGTTTATTATTTAATTAAAGAAGAGACTGTTGTATTTATTATTGTTGTAAAATTTGTACAGCTTTTGATAATATATTATGTTAATAATAAGAGCATGTGTACTTTTCACATTGCCCTGTTATTTTCCAATAGTCACCAGATTTAGAATTAGTAAGTAATTTTGCTTTTTGAATACTAACATATGCTACAGACCTACAATACTTTGGACATATATTTATTTATAACTTTACAATTTAAATGAACAATATGGACGCCGATTAAACGGACTAACTAGATTTAATTTTATTGACAAACAACTTACACCACATTAAAACTACCCCTGTGGCTTCCTCACAACTAACATCTTTGAGAGGCCTTGATTTGAGGCAGGAAAAAAGAATGAAGAGGTGCATAATGAATACAGTTAGTCATTTTTAATCAGAGTTCATAATAGTAGTCATTACTCATTTAGATTGTTATAAAGTTATACAGGGTGTTTCACAACTTAGAGCAAAAAATTAAAGGGTATATTCTGTACGACGTGCTGATCATGAAACAAAAAGATTTTTTTTGTTTAATCTAAAACATTTTCTGTAGTACTGCACTGGATTCGCTTTGCTATTAAATACAAACAATGAAGTAGGTATCAACTACGAAAGAATAATTACACAATTCAATTATTAGCATACATACATACATAACATCACGCTATATCCCATTAAATGGGGTAGCACGAACCCGTCAACATTCTCATCCTGACACACGATACTCGATTCGACCACATTAACACTTCCTCCATACAAACTTTTTCTTTTCTCACAACCAAAATCCATCAACACACAACAAACATTCATCCATTCGCTCCTGTACACTGCGCTTGTTTCTGAAGATGGTCCCCACATAATTATTAGCAGTTATTTATAATACAATTTTATTTAATTAATAACTTTAACATAATCATCCACCCAGTGGCAGTGGCAACGAAAAATTTTGGACTGGGAAACAAGGAAAATAGTTTTGCGATTTATAAAAAAATCTTTTTGTTTCATGATCAGCACGTCGTACAGAATATACCCTTTAATTTTTTGCTCTAAGTTGGGAAACACTCTGTATATTGTTAAACGAACAAATCTTTCTCTTCTATTATGGTCGATTTAAATTGGTTTTATTGATCTAATAACATTTATTTTAAACATTTTAATAAACAGTGTGTCTTTAATATCTTTTGTGTCATTTCTGTGTGTTCTTTATTTTACTTAAACTTCTAAATTATTTCTCAAGTGTACAGACACAAAATTAAATAATTCTAATGACAAAAACTAATGCTTTCGTAACAATAGTACTAATAATACTACGCTTTAAAATAACATGGACAGTATGTACTAACTTTTGACGATATTTTAGGACGGTTCTGCACAATCGAACAACCTTTACCGTGACTTGGTCGAAAAATATGAAGCATTACTGGCTGTTAATCGCAACCACGTCCACCACAAACCAGCAACCAATTGCCTGTCGCTCCAGGAAGAGCTCCAAATGTCAGGAGATTTCAACAACCTCCATGGCAAAGATACTGATGAAGAAAGCGGTCATGGAGACAGCTACAATCAAATTAAGAGTAACTCAAAAGACAGGAAGAATTTTTCTCAAACTCCCACAGATTTCTCAGAAGCAGAGACATCTTCTTCCGGTTTTGCAGATGAGACTAGTAACAAGTCGACTCAGACTGACGGAAGACCTGGTTCATTCTTATGCACAATTGCTGATGGTGAAGATTGCAAATTTAGTATTTATGATGATGCTAGCCCGATAGACAGTCGTTTCAGAAATCGTCCAGAGTATAGAGAACTCTTTAAAGAGATATTCACGGTTTTGAAGAAAGCTGCTGAGAATAAAGACGAAGGCGAAGATCTGCCTCTTCTGGATGACTGTACTCCAATTGTTAGCGTTCCTAAAGTTCCTCCAGTTACACCAGCAACTGAAGAATTCCCTGGAGGAGATTTTACTGATGACAATCAAAGTGTTATTTCTTCGGCAATGTCCGATATTTCGTCAAAATCAAATGAACCACAAACCGTTGTTGAAAACGTTGTGCATCAAGTCGATACCGAGATTAAATCTATAAAACCAAAACTGGAAGAAGATGTTAAGGAAGAGTTTAATAAAGTCGTGCCAAAAGAAGAAAATAAAGTCCCTGTTTTGACTCCATACAAACGAGAACCTTTGGAGTACTTATCAGTTTCTGTTAACGTAAGAAAGAAGTCAGCTTCGAAGAAGAACAACAAAAAACAATTTGTTGAACGATCTGATTCTCCTGTTCTACCTTTAAGCCCGAGAATTAATTATCTGTCTGGTAATAATGCTGGAAAAAAACGGAAAGAACAAAGACCTACCACAATTGCTGATACAAACATTCAAGTTTGGAACGGAAGTACTTTGCAATTCTGGTCATCTAATAGGAACGTAGCGTCGCCTACACCGAGCCAAAACAGTGGCAAATCTGTGAAATATGAGAAGAATTGGGATTTCAAACCTAGCACAGCATCACAAGATTTAAACAAGCTCAAAAGATTAGATTTGTCTTACGCGGAAGTTCTCAGAAATGCGGATAATAAGAAACAGAGAGAAGTGTTCGGGAAGTCTGTCGTAAGGAGGAAATAAATACGTAAGAATTGCGATTTTTTTTATTTCTTGTTGTGTATTTTAAGTTTCGAGACGTTTTGTAAATATTATTTTAATGTATGCCATTTTGTATGTCTTAAGAATTTTTTTAAATGTTGATTTTTGTGTAACATTCCACGATGGATTATTTTTTTAATTTTATTACAAGATGCTAACTTGGATAGATATAACTGCCTGTGTGCCAATGTATTTATATGGAAGCATTAAATCCCTATTCATTTTGAAGTTTCATTGTCAAAATTTAGTTTCTCTTACACATGATTTTAAAAGTTATTGTTGGTAACTTATCGAGTATTTATTATTGCACTTATTTCGAAATTCTTTTAAATATTTTCACATATTTATTATTTTACCTTTGAGTATTAAAGAATGAATTTTAAATTAACAAATTCTGTGCACCTTAAGACCTAATCTTAACAAGTGTGATTTGTAATTTTGGTATTGGATAGAAATGAAAATTAGATTAGATCATATTTATTTTCGCATCAATTTTTGTTGAATAATCTTATAAATGAATTTGATTTCATGTGTACAATGAAATAAATAAAACAATATGTATAAATTCATTTTACTTCTCCCATAATGCAACATTACAGTAGTTCACTTGTTTTATTCTAGCCTACTTGATATTGCAGTTATTATTATCAAATAAAACAAATGATTAGTTCAACTGTTTTTCTTTGATGTGTAACTGTTTTTTACAGTAAAAATAAGTAAATTTTAAGGTTAATAAACTATTTATTTTAATTTTTTGTTTTTATAAGTACAGAGGAACACAATCTACAGATTTACATTTGTTATTCAGCTGTTTTGAACCATAGCTACCTTGATACTCAAATAAAAATCAAGTTAATTCAAGGGTTATTTATTTTTATTGTATAAATACAATTATTATCCTTAAACAAAAACATACTCATTTGTTTTTAATAAATCATAATACAAAAAAAAAACAAAATATCATTCACTTATAAAGATTTTATAATTTTTAGATCTGAAGAACACAAAATTTAAAATATACTTAAGTTTTATGAAACAATACTTTATGTATTGTACTTAGATCCGGGATCAATTTATTTGATAAACTCTTATTATTCGCTAGTGTTTTCTTCGTCACACCTCCAGACGTTCTCAGCACACTAAACACAATAAAATCAATCATTAATTTCATGACAACGTACACGTCGTACACACATACCTTGTGGTTGTTTTGGTTGTTCGTACAGCAGGGGCAGTTGGGTTGTTCACCGGACGTTTGTTAACAAGAAGACATTTCATTGGCTGCCCATCCAGTTGACGGTTGTGGTAAGTATCAACAGCTTTCTGAGCATCCTTTAAATTTTTATAAATCACTTCTGCTGTTCCTGGACGAACTAAACGCGAAACTAACAGTTCGCCGATGTCTTCGAACAATTCCTAAACGCGGACATTTAACAACTGTTTCTGAATTGTTTCGACAAATGAAAGCTAGTGGAAGGAATATGAAACAAACGAATACTCACCCTAATGTCGTCTTGAGTAACGGTGGTCTGCAAATTGGAAACTACGATTCGATGTCCAACTGGAACAACAACTTTAGTTTTTGGTTGAGCAAAAATTCCTTGCGATTGTCCAGAAACTGGGGGTGTGTCTAATCTTGCATGAACTCCAGTCTTCATTCTCTGCGCGCTTGTCATGTTTCTTGGTGGACTGATTTCCATTTCGTCATCATCAATGAACATGGAAGACATTTTAAAAGATCGAACAGAAGGATCTGCATAAGACCAATCATCTGACTGGTCAATGATTAAATTATTTCTTGCTGTAACTTCAACAGATTGCCGAATTGAATCCATTGCTAAAGGTTTTCGTTGTTCAGGAATAGATCGTGCTAGAGGTCGTACCCATGTGTACAGATTTTGATCGAGAGCCCTGGGCTGTGAGAATTCAGGCAAGGGAGGCATTTCGCGGATTATGTCATTTCTTATAGTTCGTTTTATTACTGGCGGTGGTGCATAACCTATAAAATAACAACTGTATTCTCGTAAAATTTGACAAACAATTCACTGACCTTCTGTTATTTCGTATCTGTCGCTATTTAGTGGAGTTCTAAAAGCTGGCACAGATCTCTGAATCTGTCGTGGCATATAATTTTTTGGAGGTGAAATCATTTTTCTTTGATTAGAAACTAAACCAAGTTCCTTGCGAATTGCTGTATTCATATCTGGAGGTGATTTATTTTTGTTTAATTTGTTAGTACTGAGGCTGATTTTTCCATTTCGATCTGTTTTTAATAAAATGCTAGAACCTACTGATCTAACAGTCTCAGATGACACTGGATTAATCCCCTAAAAGAGTAAAGATATATTTATCATGAGTTGATATTTTGTATTCTGTTTCACTTACTGTTGTTCGGAGTTGTCGTAGTTTTAATATTTTAGATCGGGCATCAGTTTTCTTAGCCATTTGAGCTAAACGATCTCTTGCGTCAACTAGTTTTGATCTATTCTTTTGGATAATTTTTAACCTAGCATCCCCATTCTTAATAATCCCTCGGTTTTTGGGGGGCACATTTTTGTCTGTTATATTATTAAATTTATTTCTGCGTATACTAAAACATTCAGCAGAAATGATTAAAGAATCAACACCCATATAAAATTGTTGGTTATATACGTACTTTGGTTTTGCAGCCATTGATATTGTAAACTTATATTTTTGCAGTAAAATTTGGTGTAAAATAATTAATCACACTACATAAATAAATGCAAACGATCTATTTTAAGCTAACACAAGACAGATAGATAAAAATCCCAGGTCTCAGACATAAATGTAAGCGTCAATGTGACCAATCTCTGTTATGCCAACATACTAAACAAAATTTAAGTAATTCTCTGTAATTCTTCCTCAATTATAATACTACCAATCAAATGTTTTGCTGACTGTACCTAAAATTTTACTCAAAAACTTATTTGGACCATAGTTTTTACGTAAATTTTTAATTAATATTTTATTAATCACAATAAAGAAAATGTCAAACTAAAGTGGACCTTAAATACATATAACATTAGATAAAAAATCGAATACAATACAGGAACAGAGCTTCATAAAAAAGCAATAGTTTTTTAACTTTATTTCAAAACTTAGGGGTTAGTTAATAAAATGTTTCAAATAAAAGTTGCTTATTATTTTATTCTCTACAGCTTTTGGTTGAAACATTTTTCTCTACAACCCTTAACTTCGGAGATACAGAAAACCACCCTTAAAGTGAAATATCTACCCTACTAATTTCAATGTTAAAAGACTTCATGCTCAACAAGCGATGTTCCCTTCCATTTTCAAAGATGATGATTGCCGAAACAATGTCTCTGATATTGCCACAGTGATATCTCGTCAGCCTGAAGAAGTTCGAAGACTTTTCAAGGAAGTAGAAACTACTTATATTACTGTTGACAATTCCAGCTGCAGAATCGTCAGCCGAAAGGTCATTCAGCGGGGTTCGTCGAATTTTGACTTGGAACCGTACTTCAATGTTACAAAAACGACTGTTTCATTTAGTTTTTCTTCATATACACAACATTAAAACATTGGACATTGATTTAAATAAGGTGATGAAAATATTCATCAATAAAATCGCAGAGCGAATGACAGTTTTCGAAGCAATAAAGTAAAATTGTCTTTTTCAATTTATACAGATGCAAAAACTTTATGAAACTGTTACATTCATTGAGAAAAACAAATTATATTATTAATATAATGTATCTCACCTAATTATTCATTTTAATTACCTAAATTTATCTGTGTTCTATTTTTACTCCGGTCAAAACATTTTCGCAACCCCTTTCGAAAAAATCTGATGTGGACACCACATGACTTCCTTGTACGCGTATTAAACTATAGATATTTTTTTAATTGCACATATATTTGACATAAAATCTTTTATTTTTTATTTTTTGTTCTAATCCATAGCAAACTTAATTTAAAAAAAACTAAAAATATATAATATTTAAATTTAGATATCTCGCTGATGCAAAAGGCTAATTTAAAAATTCTTAATGTGCTAGACGCAGAATTTAATTCTCTAAAACTTTTATTTGCAGCATTCATTTCTAAAATTAAAATAATACCATTTTTTTCAAGGAAAACTGTTAGCAGCTTCATGTAATGTGCCACTTCCGGTTAGTCTATTTTAACCAAAATCTATTATGTTATTTCCATTGATATAGTAGTCTTATATTCCAAATTTGGAAAGTTTTAAATTATATTTGAATATAGTTTTTCATGAAAATCTATTATAGGCTTCAAGTAAAGTACCACTTCCGGTAGTTGTATAATGACCAAAAAGGGAGGTGCACAACTAGATGTTATAACAGTCCTAAATATAAAGTTTCAATTTTCTACGGCTTACCGTTTTTGAGTTATGCGAGATACATACGTACGTACATACGTACGTACAGACGGCATGACGAAATTAGTCAAAATAGATTCAGGGAGGGCCAAAATACCTATTTCCGTTGAAATCTGAGAACCGAAAATTTTCGCGATTACAATACTTCCTTTACTTCGTACAAGGAAGTAAAAAGGTTCCGCGGTCTCTGAGGAAGTGTTAATGTGGTCGAAACGAGTATCGTGTGTCAGGATGAGAATGTTGATAGGTTCGTGCTGCCCCATTTAATGGGATATAGCGAGATGTTATGTATGTATGTTAAGGAAAAGGGGAAAATACAAACGTTTGTACTCCCACATAATAAAGTAAAGTTTATAATTAAATTATGTATTTATTAAAAAGCAATTATATCACAAAATATGACAGTTAGAGAAACATAATTATTAAAATAGTAGGACAAGAGTATAATCAATACAACAAGTATGTATAAATAGTACATTATAAATTGGTTAATAAATTTTAGATTTTCACAATGAATAAAATTACAAAAGATACGTATATTCGCTGAGTATGCGCTAGCTTCATTTTTGAGTAGTTTTCTGCTTTTCTTATTATAAGTACGGGCATATTTGGTGCATTCAAGTAGAGTTGCCTCTTAGAGACTTACAACAAAGGTACTTTCATTAAAGGGATTGACTAAACGTTTGACTGTACTTTAGTCCGTACAGTCAGCACCAGAATAGAATAAGATTGCACTTCACACTTTACACAAACATACAATATTTTACAGTTTTACTTCACTCAAACAACATTCATTTTATACAATTAATTATTTATATATTATATCTATAAACTTATATCAATTTCTATGTCCTCCCATGGCTATAGTCATTCAAATACTAACAAAGGATTGCACAGAAAATTCTATCGAAACACTCAAGGGTTGCAGAATAATAGTGACACAAATTGATTTAGACATGATTGTTATAGATTATAATATAGAAGACCCATCACCAAATGCAATGAAAAACCCTTGTTTGCAATATTTCGTTTTAGCTAACATAGTTTAAGCCATCGGAGGAGATATTCCTTAAAATATATTTTAAACCAAGTATAGAATGGTTCCAAACATATTTATTACAAAAACGAAAAGAATTTATCTAATAATAATATAATCATTAGTCACAAAATGTTTGTTTTATTTTGCTGAAAGTTCGTTGGAAGGAATGAGTAGCTGTAGAAGATAAAAACAGTATAAAACAAACATTTTAGACGTCATCTTGTCGATTATTATTGAGTATTTGGATTTGAAAACGTTTCGATGAGTAAATAAAATTGTTTTCTAAATCCAGTCGAAATATTTCGTCGATTATAAATTAATTATACGTATGCATGTTTCGACTGAGTATTTTTGACGTATAAAATCTAAATGTTACTACTTCTAGGTTCTACTAAATACATGTTTCGAAATATTCTGAAATTGACTTCATTTTCAATCATAAAACAAACTATAATTTAAAGCAAATACAAAATAAATTTAATTTGCCAATTTCAAAATATTTTGACACACGCTATACAATATTTGATATCTATTTTTCGGCAGTATACAACAATAAAAAAATACTCGTATTATATTTCAAATATGTCAAATTCATTAAATGGTGTTTACCCTTTTCTGCTTTTTTAAAATATGACATTTTTATATTATTCTCAGCACTAAATGAAAACTACTCTTTAAAATTTTATTTTCTTATTTCAATTCTATATTGAATAAATTGTGCAGAAATTTGGATAAACCCATTAAAAGGAAACCATCTTCTACGTGAGGTAATCCGGTGAGGGCTCTGCAACGGGTTCCGGCGTCGTAAACAGCGGGTTCGGGAACTCTGGCGGATGAGGTAGAGGCCCGGAGGTCTTTGGTCTACGGCGGTAGGCCATCAACCAGCAGGAAACTGCCACGGCGACGGCGACCAATGCGAGCAAGGCAGTGATGACAAGCGCAATGATAAATCCAATCATTGACACGCAAATATCTTCCACTCGTTGCACATCGGGGGCTACAGGAGAATACGTATTAGATCTGCGTTTTAAGATCTTTAACATTAACCATTAATTCACAACTTTCCCAAAGCTTGCTAATTTAAATAAATCAAACACACCATTTCAATTTGTGTGAATACATGTTAATAATTAAAAGCACAGAAATTAATTTGTATTTTGAAGAAAATTTTAGTTTGCAAAGTTCACAAACTATTGACGCACAACTTTCCCAAAGCTGCGCTTACATGCTAATTTAAATAAATCAAACACACCCTTTCAATTTGTGCGAATAAATGTTAATAATTAAAAGCACTGAAATTAATTTGTATTTTGAAGAAAAATTAAGTTTGCAAAGTTCACAAACTATTGATGCACAACTTTCCCAAAGCTGCGCTTACATGCTAATTTAAATAAATCAAACACACCCTTTCAATTTGTGAGAATACATGTTTATAATTAAAAGCACAGAAATTAATTTATACAGGATGTTTCACAACTTAGTGCAAAAAATTAAAGGGTATATTCTGTACGACGTGCTGATCATGAAACAAAAAGAATTTTTTTTTAAATCGCAGAACTATTTTCCATGTTTCCCAGTCCAAAATTTTTCGTTGCCACTGCCACTGGGTGGATGATTATGTTAAAGTTATTAATTAAATAAAATTCTATAATAAATAACTGCTAATAATTGAATTGTGTAATTATTCTTTCGTAGTTGATACCTACTTCATTGTTTGTGTTTCATAGGAAAGCGAATCCAGTACAGTACTACAAAAAATGTTTTAGGTTAACAACCCTTAATTTTTCGAATTTAAAAAAAATTCTTTTTGTTTCATGATCAGCACGTCGTACAGAATATACCCTTTAATTTTTTACTCTAAGTTGTGAAACACCCTGTATTTTGAAGAAAATTTACGTTTGCAAAGTTTAGAAACTATTGGATGCACAACTTTCCCAAAGCAGCACTTATAAGCTAATTTAAATAAATCAAACACACCCTTTCAATTTATGAGAATACATGTTAATAATTAAAAGCACAGAAATTAATTTGTATTTTGAAGAAAATTTAAGTTTGCAAAGTTCGCAAACTATTGGGTGCACAACTTTTCCAAAGCAGCACTTATATGCTAATTTAATTGAATCAAAACCACCCTTGCAATTTTCCAAATTGCAAAAAGAATAACTAGTTCAAAACAATTTAAAACTTGTTAAAAATTAAAATGAGAACACATGTTAAAAGTGAAAGTTGAATTTTTGTTTCAAAGTTTCTCAAATAGTAACTTTCTAAACACAAAACTAATATTTATCAAATAAATAAAATAAATACATAGTTCATTACCTTCAGTATTAACCAGCAAATCTCTTTCAGTGATTAACAACGACATTTTTTACACGTATGTTACTGTCACTTACAAAGAAACAACTGCGTTACTAAACTAAGAAATGAATCATTCCCACTCGTTTTTCTTTTTATAGTCAAGGAATTTGCGCGTAGGTTACAAGGTCAATATACTATGCAACCTGCCCCGCAAATCAGGTTGATTTAATATAAATGAAGCTGTTAGCATTGTATTATTTGTCGCAAGCAGTTCCCGATTCATTTCTGGGTTTAATAAAAGAGCAAAAGTATTATTTTGTGTATAACTTACCTTCTGTGGGGTCAATGAATCGTTCTTCTCGTCTTTCAAAGGTCAAAATGGCGTTGGACTGGATGGTGATTTCTTCTCTGAGTTGACCATTTAATAAATCTCCGCTGATGGCTAGATCTGTGTTGTTATCATCGTCGATTGCACGTTTTCTTCGTCCATATGCGTTGTAGCCTCTGCAATTGACCTAAGAAGAAACAACCATAAAATTAGATTTTGACTAGAGGCAAACAAAGATTTTGAAGGAACAATCGATTAATTTAATCACTTCTTATCCAAATTCATAATTCCTGTCATTTTTGGCTAAATTACATAAATATTTTTTCTACGATTGCTATAAAAAGTTGACAATTACGCTCTCATTTGTCATCGTAAAGTTGACGTTTTCTATGGAACAATCGAAATATATCTTATTTGCGCGTGTCCAATGGCAAAACGCGAAAAAGACATTAAATGCGCGCGTTTTCAATGACAACGAGCTTATTTCAATAGTTACCAGGGATACAAACAAAACAGAAACTTGTCATATTGACAGTTGACAGAATGAATTTATTTTCAGTACGTATACGTTTTTGAATAATTTTAAGATGCAACCGTAGAAAAAATTATGTGTGTATCACGAGCGTAAAGTGTCTTTGTTCCTCTTGCACTATTGCAATTACCGTGCTCGAGTAACAAAGAATCACTTTACGCTCTTAATTCACAAATAACTATTGAGCAACATTTGGCAACAAATTTAAAATATCTCTTGTTTTAAGTGAGTAAATTATAAAAATCTAATGTCACAGAAATACGATTCTTCTAAATTAAATGCTAGAATTAAAGTTTAAAGCAACGTAAGGTATAATAATAAATTAAATGAGTAAATGACAAAAGTTTGTTTTAGAATCTAATATCACAGAAATACGATTCCTCTAATAATTAGTTTCAAGATGCCTATACAGGGTGTTTCACAACTTGGAGCAAAAAATTAAAGGGTATATTCTGTACGACGTGCTGATCATGAAAGGAAAAGATTTTTTTTTAAATTCGAAAAATTAAGGGTTGTTAACCTAAAACATTTTTTGTAGTACTGCATTGGATTCGCTTTCCTATTAAACACAAACAATGAAGTAGGTATCAACTACGAAAGAATAATTACACAATTCAATTATTAGCAGTTATTTATAATACAATTTTATTTAATTAATAACTTTAACATAATCATCCACCCAGTGGCAGTGGCAACGAAAAATTTTGGACTGGGAAACATGGAAAATAGTTTTGCGATTTAAAAAAAATCTTTTTGTTTCATGATCAGCACGTCGTAGAATATACCCTTTAATTTTTTGCTCTAAGTTAAGGGTTGTTAACCTAAAACATTTTTTGTAGTACTGCATTGGATTCGCTTTCCTATTAAACACAAACAATGAAGTAGGTATCAACTACGAAAGAATAATTAAACAATTCAATTATTAGCGGTTATTTATAATACAATTTTATTTAATTAATAACTTTAACATAATCATCCACCCAGTGGCAGTGGCAACGAAAAATTTTGGACTGGGAAACATGAAAAATAGTTTTGCGATTTAAAAAAAATATCTTTTTGTTTCATGATCAGCACGTCGTACAGAATATACCCTTTAATTTTTTGTTCTAAGTTGTGAAACATCCTGTATATCATCTAAATTAAATATTTAAAATATATCTATTTTTAAGCGAGTAAATGACAAAATGGCGTATTTAGTTTGTATATATTGTTACTCTGCACAACAGGAACTTAATGTCAATTCAAGAGGTTTACAAATTAAATCACGATCAGAAATGAAGAAAATGTTAAAAAATGAAATACTTACGGGCTGGCATCTTCCAAAACAGACCCTAATATTACATTGGAACCTAATGTTATCACTACTAGGGAACTTGAAAGCGTTAAAACTAGCCAACAATGACTGAGTATCCTGGTTGTATTCCCACTCCCCAAAGATCGAGGGATCTGTAGCACATCCATTCTCATCTGTCACTGTGTACTCATTTTCAACTTTATTATCCATTGTCTTCGCTACACAGCTTCTGGCAAAGCCTCCATAAATGCTTCCAGGTTGTACATCAACTTGCAACATCAGATTGTCTCCAATCTCAGCGGCGTTGATTTCTTGTCCTGTTTGGGTAACGATCTTCATTAAGCAAGTCGGAGGAGGACCAGTGTTTGCTATTGTTCCCGCGGTTGTTAACATTGAGACATTGAAGCCTAATGTGACGTTTTGTTCGCCTGTTTGGTAAAGGCATTTGATGTGGTAAGCTTGAGCTTTGTATGTTACAAGTTTCGGGTGCTTTTGGATTACGAGAACGAAGCTTGCTTCTCCCTGTAAAATAAACATGAAGAGATGGTTTATTATTAATTATAAAGTAAATAAATAAATATATCATCACGCCTTTTAACCGTTATTGGGTGTGGCACTCTGTCTAAGCAGATTTCGGTAAGTAATATATTTATGTGTGTGAAGTGCGGTTACCAGCCGTTAAATCACGGCTCCCAAAGATGTTAGTGGAGGGAGAGCCACAGGGGTAGATTTAATTGTTTGTCGGCTGTGGGGATCGAACCAGGGTTTTCAAGATCCACAGGCCGACTCGATACCACTGAGACACCTTTCTTTGAAATCTCCAAATATTTTTCGCATTTCTAATAGTATGTTATGCATCAAGGGAGGGAAACAAGCGATTATTCCCGCGAGTGAAGTTGGCAAACCGAGACGTAAGCGAGGGCCGAAGGTTCGAGCTGAAGTCGAGGTTTGCCAACTTCACCACAAGGGATAATCGCACCCTCCCGTGAAGCATATTATACTTTTCGTAACAAGTGCACAAAAATTACTGTCTTATCGGGACAAATATCAAATATGGGTTGCGTAACTAGTTACCTAGGAAATGCCGCAAACAGCTAATAATCGTAGTCTCTAGGGAGAGAAACATCCTACATAGGAAGAGAAACATAATGTTTCTCGCCCTAGGGGAGAAAATCAGTGTTTCTCTCACTAAAATTAGGGAATAAGAACGTGTTTCTTGAGCATGTGTTACGAAAATTAATTTAAGGGTTTGTGCAACTCTATTTTATTGAACTTCGCGTGATATCAAAGACAACACTAAATATTTTAAAAATATAATGAATTAAGTATGTTAAAAATGGTCATTTGTTTCATATATGAAATATATCATCATAATAACGCCTTTTACCCATTACTGGATGTGGCACTCTGCCTAAGCAGATCTCGGTAAGTTATATATTTTTTGCGTGCGGTTACCAGCCGTCAAATACGGTCCTCAAAGATATTAGTGGTGGGGAAGCCACAGGGAAAGATTTAAATTGATGAAAATTGTTTGTGAAATTATGATCAAATAAAAATATGCTTGTTAGAGAAACTTACATTAACATGTATAAGTCCACAGTTACCAAAGTTAACTTTAAAAACTTCCGTATTGGGTAAGGAATCAGGTGGCAAAGACAACACTCTTCTACATTTCTCATCCTTCGAGTGTCCTTTCACGTACAAAACTCCATTGAATCCTTGTTCAGCAATATCAATCTCCACTTGAACTCCATCAGAAAGACAGCTGACGATGTTAGGCTTCGGAAGTTTCTTGGACCTGCAGGTCTCCCCAGGAAGACACTGACAAATACCTTGATGGTTGGTGGCATTACAAAACTCATCTTCACTGCACTTCTTCAACAAGCAAGGATCTTCACAAGTCTTTGATTGAAGGTTACAGTATTTGTGATCTAAACAGTCGAAGTTCGATTCACATTCAGGGCCGCCTGGAACACAGTTGCCTAGACTGTCGAGACGGTAGCCAAACTCGATTGGACAAACGCAGTTGCCTCGTTCATCGATGATCATTCCACGTTCTAAAGCGCAGACGCAACGACCGCGTTCGTCTACTTTTTGACCTTTTTCGATGAGGCAAGGTATACATTCGTCATTTTCGTTGAGAGCTGTGTTTGGTGGACAGACACAGTTGCCGTTTTCGTCGCGGATGTAGCCTTTGTCGATCGGGCATAAAGATGCTAAAAGGGAGTTTCACAAAATAGTTATTTGTGTATTAAGAGCGTAAAGTGATTCTTTGTTACTCGAGCACAGTAATTGCAGCGAGAGCTGTAATAGTGCAAGAGGAACAAAGACACGATTGCATCTTAACATTATTTTTCTATGATTGCTATGAAAAGTTGACAATTACGCTCGTATTTGTCGTCGTAAAGTTGACGTTTTCTGTGGAACAATCGAAAAAGACTTTAAATGCGCGAAAAAGATATTAAATGTGTACTTATTTCAATAGTTACCAAAGATAAAAACAAATCAGAACTTGTCATATTGACAGTGGACAGAACGAATTTATTTTCAGTACGTATACGTTTTTTTAATAATTTTAAGATGCAATCGTAGAAAAAATTATGTGTGTATCACGAGCGTAAAGTGTCTTTGTTCCTCTTACACAATTGCAGCTCTCGCCTTCGGCTCGCGCTGCAATTACCGTGCTTGAGTAACAAAGATTCACTTTACGCTCTTAATACACAAATAACTATTAAAAATGTATGCGTATTGAAAATAAATTCATTCTGTTACCTGTCAATATGACAAGTTTCTGTTTTGTTTGTATCTCTGGCAACTATTGAAATAAGCGCGCATTTAATATCTTTCTACATTGGAGACGCGCGACAAAGATGTTTTTCGATTGCTCCACAGAAAACGTTAACTTTACGATGACAAATGAGAGCATAATAGTCAACTTTTCATAGCAATCGTAGAAAACTGTATGAATTAAGTTTGTAACTTACTTTTGTCGCATTGAACAGCAGCATTTCCTTGATATCCAGGCAGACATTCGCAGATCATAGTCCTTACAGGTAAAGTATCCAAAACTTTACAATTAGCATTAACTCCACATGGTTCCGCATCCACACACGGGTTGATACACTCCCCATCAATACAAGCCTTCTGAGAGGGACACTCCGAGTCTCCTCTACACTTCTTGTCTTCTTTCTTGCATCCAGTACCAACACCACCAACGAAACCAGGTGGACAAACACAATTCACTCGATGATTATAGACCTTACATTCTGAAGTAACATCACAAGGATTCGCACCGTCACAAGGATCTTCACAACGGTTGTTAATACAAGCTTTAGTTGTAGGACACTCTGAATCAGAACGACACCCAAGAAGAATACAAGAGATCTTCGGGTTACCTTGATAACCAGGTAGACATTCACAAACTGCTCGATGGTTTGAACCATAACAATGTGCCTGAGTTCCACATGAGGTTCCTTCGGGATTACAAACAGGAACACATTGACGGTTGATACAGGAATGTTGTCCGGAACAATCATCATCAGACCGACAACCTATCTTGACGCATTGGATCTCTGGATTACCGTCAAAACCTTGTTTACAAGTACAAACAGGACGATGGTCCTTAATTCGACACTCGGCATTAAGTCCACAGTTACAAGGATCTTTACAGATTCCTCGATCACAGGATTTATCTTCAGGACAATCAGAATCAGAAACACATCCACCAATCTCCTTCACTGCAGCTGTAGGTTGACATGTTCCACTTCCGCTGCTGATATATCCTTCCGGACAAATACAAATCATCGTACGAACAGGTAACGAACCTACCACTTGACATTCAGAGGGCCGACGGCAAGGTTCCAGTACTGCGCAAGGGTTTTGACATTTGTTGTTCAAGCAAGCGAAATGAGATGAACAATCTCCATCTCGACGACATTCTGGTTGGATTTCTCTTCTACAATCGATGTAAGGGTTGCCAATATAACCAGTTGGACATCTACATAAAGCCATGTAGTTGTGAACCTTGCATTGGGCGTTCGGTGAACAAGGGTTATCGTAGATACAAGGGTTGATACATTGAGCATTGATACATTGACGATCACTTGGGCAATCGCTGTTACTTCTACATCCAACAACCATACATCTATCGTATGGGTTTCCTCTATATCCACTAAGACATCTACATTCTGCTCTATTTCCATAGACGTGACACTCTGCGTTAATTCCACAAGGATCGTTGATTAAACAAGGATTAACACAGTTTGCATTGATACAAGCTTTACCAGAATCACATTCTGAGTCAGCTCTACAACCTACTGTATGGCAAGCAATGTTTGGATTTCCTTCAAAACCTTCTTCACAAGAACAGATTGGTCGATGGTTTTGTACTAAACAAGCAGCATTTGTTCCACAGTTACAAGGGTTGCGACAAAGTCGATTAATACAAGCTTCATTGCTGTTACAATCATCATCAGAAACACATCCAGGAGGAACTGGAACAATCACTGGATGACACTCTCCATTGATGTTACTAACCCATCCATCTGGACATGTGCAGATCATAGTTCTCACTGGAATAGTATCCAGCACACTGCATTCTGCAGACGGGGCACAAGGTGATAAGCTTCGACATGGATCAACGCAAGTTTCTTTAATGCAAGCTAATTTGCTAGGACAGTCGACATCAATTCTACATTCCGGTTCTCCAATAACTACAGTTGCTGGTAGACAATATGTCACTGCATTTCCTTCTGGCAAATTCTCCGGACATAAACAAGCTGCGCCATGGTTCTGAGCGAAGCAGATCGCATTTTGTGCGCATGGTGGATTTGCAATATTTGAACAAGGGTTCACACATCGATTATTTATACATGTTCTATCGTTTGGACAATCAGTATCTATTCTACATTCTGCTCTCTCACATCTATAGAATGGATTTCCAGAATATCCTGAAGGACATTTGCAGGTAGCACGATGATTATCTCCGTAACATTCGGCGTTGGTCGCGCAAGGATCTCCCAGGATGCAAGGGTTGACGCATTGACCGTTGTAACATTGTTGGTCATGGTTGCATTCATGGTCGGATTGACAACCTAGTTTTTCGCAACCGATTTGAGGGTTTCCAGAGTATCCAGGCTTGCAGAAGCAGCTAGGGTAGTGGTCGTTGACTTTGCATTCGGCATTTGGACCGCAGTTGCAAGGACTGATGCAGAGACGGTTGATGCAGGACTCGGAACGAGGACACTCTGAGGTTGAAGTGCATCCAACGGTTACAAGAGCTACAAGAAATCATTTGCGTATTAATTTCAGAATAAAATACTATATCTAACTTCCTTTTAACATATTTGGTTATTGCCATTGATTGCTATCATATGTAAGTTTGACAGTTATACCGGGAGTTTTTTTAATAAGTAAACATAGGGATATGCCATTATCATAGTTGCAGTTACAAAGTTTGACAGCAATGCATTAGAGCGTTTATTTTAAAAGTAAACATAGGGAAAATAATATTGCTATCATCTATAGTTGTCAAAGTAATAAAACTGTCCTCTTTCAAAATCAGACCGGGTTATTAGGGGATCAAATAGTGGGGCGTTTTCATATAAATGAAAATTTAAATGGGAAAAATTATTTAGAGTTGTTACAAGAGAGAGTAATATTGAGGAAGTGTGGTTCCAACAAAATGAACGAAATTATCTGCACCGGATATTCCCCCAATGATGGATAGGACGAGGTGCAGAAGTGGAGTGGCCTGCAAGATCACCAGATCTTGCGCCAAACGATTTTAAGGGCTTAAAATGTGTAGTTTATTAGGATCTGCTATTGCAGAACTGCCATGGCCAAGAATGACCAGAATTTTGACATATAAACATGCAGATGTGAATTTCTGGTTGAACCAGTTAAAAAAGTCAAAATTTTTATTATATGGTTCTATATAGTTCAGAGCACGAGAAATACACTCGTTCAAACCGCAGTTCAATATCTCTTTTAGTTTTTGAGTTACAGCGATTTTTGACTTCTTTTAAAGCTCAACTTTGAAAGCCCATAATTCAAAAACTAAAAGAGATATTGAAATGCGGTTTGAACGAGCGTGTTTCTCGTGCGCTACTTAACTTGTACCGGTATTTTGAAAATTTTGAAAATTTTTCAATTTTTTTCGAAATTTTCTTTTGTCGATATTTCAAAAAGTAGAAAAGATAATGAAAATCTGAAAACACCAGTGAATTCCTCGCGTAAAAATACATAGGTATGCAAATTTTCAGAAGAAAATTCGAACGGATACATTTTTTATTACAAAAAATCAAAAATGGCCGTTTTTTGGATTTTGGCTATTTTTCGTTTTTCTGTAATAAAAAATGTATCCGTGCGAATTTTATTGTGAAAATTTGCATACTTATGTATTTTCATGCCAGAAATTCACTGGTGTTTTCAGATTTTTATTATCTCTTCAAGTTTTTGAAATATTGAGGAAGAAAAATTAATGAAAAAAATTGAAAAATTCAAAAATTTTCAAAATACCTGTACAAGTTAAGTAGCGCACGAAAAATACACTCGTTCAAACCGTATTTCAATATCTCTTTTAGTTTTTGAGTTATGGGCTTTCAAAGTTGAGCTTAAAAAAAGTCAAAAATCGCTGTAACTCAAAAACTAAAAAAGATATGAAGATGCGCCTTGCGCCATTCGATTTCTCGTGGTCTGAATTATATAGAACCACATTTTAATAATTTTCGATTTTTGAACTGGTTCAACCCAAAATTCTCATTATTTGTATGTACGAGCTCTTAAACGAAGAATTTGCGAACAAACCTCTACACAAAAGAACTTTTGGATTGTTTTGAGGTTCTAAATTTATACCTAACGTTTAGTTAATGTAATTTAAAGTAATTCAAATTCATTTAATTTGTTTAAACTTAAAATGTTTCTTTTAGACTATAGACTATTACACTTAAATGCATTGCTGAATATATTATTTTCCCTATGTTTACTTTTAAAATAAACGCTCTAATGTATTGCTGTCAAACTTTTTAACTCTAACTATGGTAATGATATATCCCTATGTTTACTGATAAGAAAAACTCCTGGTATACAAACAAAACTATTTTGTCTACTCAAATATTAGAGGAAATGATAGTTAAAATATCAACTTACGTGAAATACATTCAACGGTAGGGTTGCCTTCAAATCCAGGTGGACAGGTACAAATAGGTTGATGTTTATTGACATGACAGAAGGCTCCTCTTGCACAAATATCTCCGGTACAAGGGTTACCACATCGGTCATTTCTGCAAGACTTGTCGTACGAACAGTCGTCATCTTTGTAGCATTCAATTGGCGTTGGTACATGAGGTATTTTGGGTACTAGAAGCAAGAACAAAATTAATTAAACTGAGGAAAAGATTTCAATCTATTAACTGCAAAATTGGTCGACGCAATTATATTTTTCTACGATTGCTATGAAAAGTTGACAATTACGCTTTCATTTGTCATCATAAAGTTGACGTTTTCTGTAGAACAATTAAAAAATATCTTTCTCTACGATTGCTATGAAAAGTTGACAATTACGCTTTCATTTGTCATCGTAAAGTTGACGTTTTCTGTGGAACAATCAAAAAATATCTTTTTTGCGCGTCTCCAATGGAGAAAGATATTAAATGCGCGCTTATTTCAATAGTTACCCGGGATACAAACAAAACAGAAACTTGTCATATTGACAGTTGATAGAACGAATTTATTTTCAGTACGTATACGTTTTTGAATAATTTTAAGATGCAATCGTAGACAAAATTATGTGTGTATCACGAGCGTAAAGTATCTTTGTTGCTCTTACACTATTATAGCTCTCACCTTCGGCTCGCGCTGCAATTACCATGCTCGAGTAACAAAGAATCACTTTACGCTGTTAATACACAAATAACTATTTTCTACGATTGCTATGAAAAGTTGACAATTACACTTTCATTTGTCATCGTAAAGTTGACGTTTTCTATGGAACAATCGAAAAATATAGCGTCTCCAATACGGGCGAAAAATATATTAAATGTGCGCTTATTTCAATAGTTACCCGGGATACAAACAAAACAGAAACTTGTCATATTGACAGTTGATAGAACGAATTTATTTTCAGTACGTACTTATACGTTTTTGAATAATTTTAAGATGCAATCGTAGAAAAAATTATGTATGTATCACGAGCGTAAGGTATCTTTGTTGCTCTTACACTATTGCAGCTCTCGCCTTCGGCTCGCGCTGCAATTACCGTGCTCGAGTAACAAAGAATCACTTTACGCTCTTAATACACAAATAACTATTTAGAATTCTAACTTATATATCAATAATGATGAATCTTAATGTTCATAAGTCAAATATAAAGCAAATAAAACCAGAAAAGGTTTAATGGTTTATATATTGGCGTTGTGTACTTTTGCACATTATGTTAGTCACGCATTCATCATTCATCTCTTATCGCACCCCCCAATAATATCTTTATTAACTATTTAGCATAACTTTTTAATTTATTTGTAGCTGAAGATGATTTTAAACAAAGTCGAAATGGGGTAGGTGGCGCGCTATATAATTGAAATAGTTAGTATGTACATATAAACGCTGAACGCGAGGTCCTAAGTAACAAGCTCAAACGGCGCAGTGACGTCACTCCACAGCACTGTTCGGCGATCAGCAACAAGGTTTCTTTCCTGGTGTGTCGTTCAAATCATAGGAAAACAAGTGTGTGTAAACCGAATTCTCCTACGATCAACAAGCAAAGCCATTTATTCGTGTAATCGGCATTTACTAATACAGTTTGAATAAGTTGTATTCATAATTCAGTGATTTTGTAGTCAGTGACAGATGGAAATTGAGGTTAAAATCACGAGTGAAGCAGTTGTGCGTGAATTACTTGTCGAGTGCAGTGTGTGCAGTGTGTGCAGTTAAATCAATGGCCTGTTAGAGTTTTGTTGTTTGGTCAGAGACCAAGTTAACATTTAAGTGCAAAGTCGTGGGTGTTTAAAATCTCGAGTGAAAAGTGTTTGTGTGTAGTGTTGTGCCCAGAGATGGTTCCAGGTTCCCGTGGGCTGTTGCTGATGACATGCTAAAGCCTTCTACATGGTAGGTTCATTTCTTAATGTATTCTGGAGCTGTTCTGTTGATTGTTGTGTCTGTTATAATTATTCTCGTTTATGTTTAAGTGTACTAATATATTTTTTCAATTGTTGCAGGTTCTGGAGAACTTACAGGGGGCTAAGGTTAGTAACAACATACATGTGTTTTCTTGTCTATCTCTTTTTTGCAGTAGTACTGTAGGAGTAATTCTATTTACTCATAATTAAATATGTAATATTTCATAAATGTGATTCTTAACCTGTATCAATATTTGCTATTTATTCGATTATATTTAAACAAATGGCTAATTTGAATAAATGTTTAGGATGGCTCTAATTCACCCGTAGTTGACAATACTTACCGGCTATTCAATAACGATTTTTAAGGACTTTTAAATAAATTTATACTATTGCAATAAGACGCGACCTTACATTTAAATTTTCATATAAAAATTCATTCGACAATCTACTAATATTCGATTCATTCAATTTCATTCTTACTACAGCATTCAATAGAAACAACGAATCATCATAGTATGTATAAAACTTACAAAATTCTTGAATAGTGTTATTAATGTGCGAAAAACATAGTAAATGTGCGCTTATATCAATAGTTACCCGGGATACAAACAAAACAGAAACTTGAACGAATTTATTTTCAGTACGTATACGGTTTTGAATAATTTTAAGATGCAATCGTAGAAAAAAATATGTGTGTATCACGAGCGTAAAGTGTCTTTGTTCCTCTTACACTATTATAGCTCTCGCTGCAATTACTGTGCTCGAGTAACAAAGAATCACTTTACGCTCTTAATACACAAATAACTATTGTTGACTTAACGTTGACAGACTATTAAAAAACGAAAAATGAACATGTGAAGAAAATGAAAACTTACCATTTGTACATTCGGTGTGTGGATTTCCAATATAACCTGGAGCGCAAGTACATACGGCATGATGAGATCTTGAGTTACATTGAGCGTTGACCCCACATTGATCGATTTTGCAGGCCTCAATACAGTTACCTCGGACACATTTATCTCGATCGGAGCAGTCGGCATCCACTTGACATTGAGATTCAACGATGGCTGCAATTCATATTATTAATTAGTTATAGCGGGATAAAACGATAAATTGGGACAATTATTAAAAAAAAATTTAGTAACACATGCACAAGAAACACGTTCTTATTCCCTAATTTTAGAGAGAGAAACACTGCTTTTCTCCCCTAGGGAGAGAAACACTGCTTTTCTCCTCTAGGAAGAGAAACACTGTTTTTCTCTCCTAGGGAGAGAAACATTATGTATCTCTCCCTAGGTAGCATGTTTCTCTCCCTTGTGATTGTAACCGTTTCCCTCACTAGTGAGGAAAGTTATTTACTTTCATCACTAGTGAGAAATGGTTACTCACAACTAAATTCAATGAGGGAAATGTAATTTTCACAAATAATTACTTTTCGTAACACATGCACAAGAAACACGTTCTTATTCCTTAATTTTAGAGAGAGAAACACTGCTTTATTCCCCTAGGGAGAGAAACACTGCTTTTCTTCTCTAGGGAGAGAAACACTGTTTTTCTCTCCTAGAGAGAGAAACATTATGTATCTCTCCCTAGGTAGGATGTTTCTCTCCCTAGGTAGCATGTTTCTCTCCCTTGTGATTGTAACCATTTCCCTCACTAGTGAGGAAAGTTATTTACTTTCATCACTAGTGAGAAATGGTTACTATTACAACTAAATTCAATGAGGGAAATATCATTTTCACAAATAATTACTTTTCGTAACACATGCACAAAAAACACGGTCTTATTCCCAAAAATTTAGAGAGAGCAACACTGCTTTGTTCCCCTAGGGAGAGAAACACTGCTTTTCTCCTCTAGGGAGAGAAACACTGCTTTTCTCTCCTAGGGAGAGAAACATTATGTTTCTCTCCCTAGGTAGGATGTTTCTCTCCCTTGTGATTGTAACCGTTTCCCTCACTAGTGAGGAAAGTTATTTACTTTCATCACTAGTGAGAAATGGTTACTATCACAACTAAATTCAATGAGGGAAATGTAATTTTCACAAATAATTACTTTCCGTAACACATGCACAAGAAACACGTTCTTATTCCCAAATTTTAGAGAGAGAAACACTGCTTTTTTCCCCTAGGGAGAGAAACACTGCTTTTCTCCTCTAGGGAGAGACACACTGCTTTTCTCCCCTAGGGAGAGAAACACTGCTTTTCTCTCCCTAGGTAGGATGTTTCTCTCCCTAGGTAGCATGTTTCTCTCCCTTGTGATTGTAACCGTTTTCCTCACTAGTGAGGAAAGTTATTTACTTTCATCACTAGTGAGAAATGGTTACTATCACAACTAAATTCAATGAGGGAAATGTCATTTTCACAAATAATTACTTTTCGTAACACATGCACAAGAAACACGTTCTTATTCCCAAATTTTAGAGAGAGAAACACTGTGTTTCTCCCCTAGGGACATGTTTCTCTCCCTAGAGACTACGATTATTAGCTGTTTGCGACGTTTCCTAGGTAACTAGTTACGCAACCCATATTTGACATTTGTCCCGATAAGACAGTAATTTTTGTGCACTTGTTACGAAAAGTATAATATGCTTCACGGGAGGTCGCGATTATCCCTTGTGTGAAGTTGGAAAACCTTGACTTCAGCCCTCGCTTACGTCTCGGTTTGTCAACTTCACACGCGTGAATAATAGCTTGTTTCCCTCCCTTGATGCATAACATACTACAAGATGCAAAACTTAAAAAAACTGTATTCCTGTATTATAATTAGTTTGTTCAATGAAAACTTACTAATAGGTTTGCAGAGTCCATTCTCATCAGTAACAGTATCCTTGGGACACTGGCACATAACTGTCCTTAAAGGCAAGGTATCAAGTACTCGACATTGTTGACTAGCACTACAAACATCTCCTTTCGAGCACGGGTTTTCACATTTAGCGTTAATACACGCTAAGCTTGAAGCACAATCCGCGTCAGCCCTACATTCAGGTCGGTTTGCAGGTGGGATCTCAAACCTCTGACATTCCGCGTAAGGATTGCCGGAAGTTCCTGGTGGACATGAACACTTAGCTTGATGCTCTCTTCCGGTGCAAATAGCGCTCTCTGCACAGCTGTCTTCATCACAAACCGGGCGACAGATTCGGTTGAGTCGATCGCAAGCTTCGTGGTCAGCGCAGTCTTCATTGTATTGGCATACGACTGATATACAACTGACTAGAGGGTTTCCTTGTGTGCCAGCTGGGCAGATGCATTGCGCTCGGTGGAATTGAACTAAACACTCGGCGTTGCGGCCACAATGAGTAGATGAATCGCAAGGATCGAGGCATTTTTCGTTGATGCAGGCTTTATCGTAGGGACAGTCGTTGTCGATTTTACATTCCGCTAAAAAAATCAACAATTAATCAAGCAGAAGTCATTTTTCTTATTAGTTAATCTTTTTCTCTCAGTGTTCCTATTTTGCCGTAAAAGAATTGGCGCGCTCCCCTCATTTTTTATAACAGCCTAACTTCAAAAATCGTAAATAATTTATTTTATAGAATACAAAAAAATAAGTACTATAAATAATTTTCACCAAAATTAAATCTACACCTGTGGCTCTCCCTCTACTAACATCTTTGGGGGCCGTGATTTGTCGGCTGGTAACAGCACTTCACGCGAAGAAATATATCACTTACCGAAATCTGCTTAGGCAGAGTGCCACAGTAATGGGTAAAAGGCGTGATGATATATTTATATATTTTTATTTTACAAATCTTTTTCTTAGCCTAAAATTATGTTTATTACAACATAATAATAGAACAAAATAATGTAATAACATTTATAAACATAAAATTGATATAAGATTGGAAATAATATTTAATTTAAATTAGGCATTTAATTAAAAATAAATATATCATCACGCCTTTTAACCATTACTGGGTGTGGCACTCTGTCGAAACAGATCTCGGTAAGTGATATACTTCTTCGCGTGATATGCGGTTATCAGCCGTCAAATCACTGCCCTCAAAGATGTTAATGGAGGGGAAGCCACAGGGGTAAATTTTTAAATTGGTGAAAATTGTTTGTCGTCTTTGGGGATCGAACCAAGGTTCTCAAGATCCACAGGACGACTCAATACCACTGAGCCATCTACCCCATTTAATTTAATATAATCATAATTTTTGAGTGTGCTGAATGGGCGCTTGTGTTTCAATTTCTCGAACCGGGAGTCATTGAAGATAACGCCACTTTTTTGTCTTTAAAACAGCTTTAGCGGAAAAATCTGTTTCACACAAATAAGATAAAATTTCTAAGGCCTGGTTTGTTAAACTAGGGAAATTTTACTGCGAGCGCGAGTTAAAAACACGTGTGTGCTATGATGCACCCCCATAAGGGGGCGCGCCCCACAGTTTGGAAACCACTGAGTTAATATAAGGGTAAACTTACGTTTGTAGCATTGAATTTGTGGATTGCCTCCCCACCCATCCGGGCAAACACAAATCGGGCGATGGAACGTAGTATGACACTGAGCATTTGATCCACACGGATTGGCCACTGTACAAGGAACTTGACATCTCTGATTGATACACGCCTTGTCATTGGAGCAATCTGAGTCTGAGGTACATTCAGGTGAAATAGCCGGGACCTCGTAGCAATTGATAAGAGGATTGCCTGTAAGACTGATTGGACAATGACACACGGCCTTGTGGTTGAGCGAACGACATTCCGCTGATGGCGCACAAGGGTTGGACACTGAACAGGGGTTGAGGCATTGACGATTGATGCAGCTGTCAGTTGTTGGACAGTCGGAGTTTGATTTACAGCCTGCTTCTTCGATTGGAGCTAAGAACATAACACAGTTAGGATATAGAAACAATAAACCTATTCTAACAAAATCAATTAGTACATTATGTTGCTGTTTTTATGGATTAAGGAACAGGAAGGGTTTGTTAAAATAGTATTAACTTGGATACGATCTGAAACATAAAGCAATTATTGTTAATATTGTTATTCATCATCAGCTGTGGCGCTACAGCCCAAATCGGGTCTGGGTCTACCGGGCACACCGAGCCACAGTTTTTACACTGCCGTACTGCCGGTTTTCGTAGTCAAATGCTACATTATTTAAGACGTATAAGTGACTAGCTTATAGCGCCCGAGTGTGATAAATACATGTAACTGTATTTTTACTTCCTTGTACGAAGTAAAGGAAGTATTGTAATCGCGAAAATTTTCGGTTCTCAGATTTCAACGGAAATAGGTATTTTGGCCCTCCCTGAATTCATTTTGACTAATTTCGTCGTGACGTCTGTACGTACGTATGTATCTCGCATAACTTAAAAACGGTAAGCCGTAGAAAATTGAAACTTTATATTTAGGACTGTTATAACATCTAGTTGTGCACCTCCTTTTTTGGTCATTACTACCGGAAATGGTACTTTACTTGAAGCTTATAATAGATTTACATGAAAAACTATATTCAAATATAATTTAAAACTTTCAAAATTTGGTATATAAGACTACTATATCAATGGAACTAACAATAGATTTTGGTTAAAATAAACTAACCGGAAGTGATACATTACATGAAGCTGCTAACAGTTTTCCTTGAAAAAAATGGTATTATTTTAATTTTAGAAATAAATGCGTCTAGCACATTAAGAATTTTTAAATTAGCCTTTTGCATAAACGAGATATCTAAATTTAAATATGATATATTTTTTGATTAAAAAAAAAATTAAGTTTACTATGGATTAGAACAAAAGATTTAATGTCAAATATGTGCAATTAAAAAAATATCTATAGTTTAATACGCGTACAAGGAAGTAATGTGGTGTCCACAACAGATTTTTTATATTTTACGACAAATCACACATTGTCGACAGGCGGATTCGAACTGACGAACCTTGGTTCGGGTAACGTCACAGTATGTTAAGAGATGTGCCTTAACACGCTCGGCCACCGCGCCTGCTTGTTATATTGTTATTAAATATCTAAATTAAATTCTATGTTAAATATGAACAAAGATAGAAAATAACATACCAAGTCTACACTCTATATCAGCATCACCAATATATCCAGGTAAACATAAACAAGACATAGTTCTTAGCGGTAAAGTATCCACAACAGAACACTCAGCATTTCTTCCACAAGGTTTAGTTTCCACACACGGATTCTTACATTTTCCTGAGAAGCAAGCTAGCTTGCTAGCACAATCAGAATCCATCTTACATTGAACTGGAATTTCGAAGATAACTAAAACAAGAAAATAATGATTACCCTTGAAATTAATGCAAGTATTAATAAACTTACCAATGGTACATTGAGTGTTAGGGTTACCAGTGTATCCAGGAGGACAAGAACAAGCTGCACGGTGGTTATTAACATTACAAATGGCTCCCAGACCACAGTTGCAAGGATCTTCACATCTTTCGTTTCTACAAGCCAAGTTGAACGGGCATTCATCGTCTCTGACGCACTCTGGGCGCACGCATTGTACGTTGGAATCACCCTGGTAGTTGTCAGGGCAGTAGCATCGAGCACGATGATTGGAATCTGCTCTACAAAGGGCGTTAACTCCACATTGGGTGTAAGAACAAGGGTCAACACATTCTCGGTTGACGCAGGCTTGAATTGGAGCACATTCGGAATCTGTACGGCAACCAACTAAAAAGAAGAATAAAGATATTAGTTTTATTAAGCGTAGGAGATGTTGTCTTCATTTCTTATAGATTCGTTGTTAGAGAAGTGGGTGTATTAAAGATTTATGAAACAAGTTTACAGGAGCGAATGGATGGATGTTTGTTGTGTGATGATGGAAGGAAAGAGTATCGTGTGTCAGGATGAGAATGTTGACGGGTTCGTGCTACCCCATTTAATGCGATATAGTGTGAAGTTATGTATGTATGTATGTATTAAGTTGAAATAGACTGGTAGTACTTACTTTCGAAGCAAGCACTTTGAGCATTTCCAGTAAAGCCATCTCTGCAAGTACACAACGGTCTATGTAGTTGTATTCTACATTCTGCATTTTGTCCACACAGATTAGGATTTTCTATGCAGGGATTTCTACACTGTTGATTGATACAAGCTTTGTCATTGGTGCATTCTAGGTCTTGAGTACATTCCGGTTTAGGTTCTGAAATATTACAGACGGTTTTAGTTATAGATCAAATATAGAAAAGGTGAATTGCATTACGATCAGGCATTTGGTGAATCCTACAAAGTACTTCAGGTGATCCAAAGTATCCAGGAGGACATTGACAAACTGCTTTATGATTAACAACTTGACAGATAGCATTAACACCACATGCTCCAGCACAAGGATCTCTACATTTCTGTGAGTAACATGCCTTGTCTCTGGGGCAATCTTGATTGATAACACATTCTGGATAAGTACAAACCGCCGCTCCATTTACAACCCTACATTGACCATTCACCCCACATGGAGATGGTACACATGGATCACCAACTTCTTTGGTCTCTTCACGACAAGCCGTGAAAGGATCACCTACTGTAGGAGGTGGACAACTACAGACGGGACTATGGTTGATGACATTACAATGGGCTCCAAAACCGCAGACTCCTGGACAAGGATCAATGCACTTGGTGTTAGAACAAGCCCGGTTTAGTGGACAATCAGCGCTGATGGTACATTCAGGGCGACAGCCGGTTCCATCAGGCGTACCGAAGAAACCTGGAAGACATTCGCAAAGAGCGCTGTTACCAGCAGTGCGACATTCAGTGTTGAGACCACATGGAGATGGATTACAAAGGTCAATGACTGTTAGCTCTGAAAAAAAAACCATTTCTATAAGTAAAAGAATTAAAATACAAATATAACCACTTACCCGTTGGAGGAATAATTGTACACAATCTAAACGCGTCACCCGAATAACCACTCGGGCACGAACAAATTGGAATATGATTACTAACAGTACAAATCGCTCCCAGGCCGCAAGTTCCTGGACAAGGATCTTGACATTTATTCCTGATGCAAGCTTTGTTCATCGGACAGTCAGAGTTGACTAAACATTCTGGCCGGCAGCTTTCGTAAGGATTGCCGTGATATTCGGGCAAACATTCGCAAACGGCATAAGTGTTTTCGATGCGGCAGTGAGCGTTCGGACCGCACGGAGACGGGAAGCATGGATTAGTTGCTTCTAAAGGCTTTACTGGTTTAGCTAAGGAAGAAAACATAATTTATAAATACTAAATTAATGAAGTAATCTTACATAGTAACATGCAATCATGCTCTACTTAAAAATAATCATGCAAGAGTTACACACAATTAAAATTTGTTTCTACTTTGTGTAGAGTGTAGGAACAAACCAAACCACTATTAACATGAGCATTTAATTCTGTTATATTTTTTAATTATTTCCGGTTCTTATTAATAATAAAGAATATGGCTTACTTGGTCTAATATTGCAAACAGTGAAAGGATCACCAATAAACCCATCAGTACAAATACAGTTGGGAATATGCGTAACAACTCTACATTCCGCATTTAATCCGCAAGATCCTGGACAAGGATCGCGACATTTCTGATTAATACACGCCAGATGATTGGCACAATCTCCGTTAGTGCTACACTCAGGTCTACAACTAGGTGGAGCTCCTGTATACCCAGTCAAACAAGAACAAGAAGACCTTCCGTCATTGGTCACAACACATTGTGAGAAAGGTCCACATGGATTTGGTACGCAAGGGTTTTTGGGTGGTTCTGGTATAACGACAGGTTGTTCAACTAAAAATATTCCGGAATCATTAGTATCAAGGATAATATAATGCGCGGGGATCTTACTTATTTGTTGACATCTAATGAATGGATCTCCAGTAAATCGTGGAGGACAACTACATATCGGATTATGGTTAACTACTTCACACCTAGCGCCTAATCCACAAGTTCCTGGACAAGGATCAATACATTTCTGATTGACACATGCTTGGTTCAAAGAACATTCAGCGCTTATAACACATTCAGGACGGCAAGTAGGTGGACTACCGATATATCCTTGCAAGCAACTACAAACTGCTTGGCCGTTTATTTCACGACATTGACTGTTTGAGCCGCATGGCGATGGATTACAAGGATTCTTAATTTCTTGAGCTATAGATAAGTAATTTATAAATATATTACGGTCATTTTTAATAATACTGTACATACCAGGTATTGGTTTACATTCGATGAAAGCGTTACCAGTTTGTCCTTCAGGACAACTGCACATTGGTATGTGATTAATTACATCACACCTAGCATTTTGTCCGCATGTTTCCGGACAAGGATCAGTACATTTATTACGTATACAAGCTCTATTTTTAGGACATTCTGTATTAATAACACATTCAGGACGACATCCTGAATAAGGATCGCCTTGATATTCAGCTAAACATGTACATATTCCATTGTTGCATTGAGCATTTGATCCACAAGGATTTGGATTGCATGGATCTTTTGGTTCTGGCGCTAAAATTATTTGCGTATCATAAAAAATATTCTTAAGTCTAAAAAAGCGTTTAACTTACGTGGAAGTACTGGTCGAGGATAACAGTTACTGAAAGGATCACCTGTATATCCCACAGGACAAGTACAAATCGGTACATGATTAATAACAGAACATCTTGCACCAGCTCCACAAGAACCAGGACAAGGATCTCTACATTTTTCTCTCATACACGCCAGGTTGCTTGGACATTCAGGGTTGATGGTACACTCAGGACGACAATTAGGAGCATTGCCAATATAGTTTGGTAAACAAGAACAAGATGGTGTACCGCCGATATCGCGACATTGAGAATTAGGTCCACATGGAGATGGCACACAAGGATTTTGTATCTTTGTGGGTTCTTTTGGAGGAGCTATAGATGAAATCATTGTTAATATATTGTTGTTATTAATTAACAAGATAAACTTACGAGGTATAGGATAACATCTAGTGAACGGATCACCAGTGTATTTCACCTGACAACTACAAATAGGACTGTGATTAATTACATTACACCTTGCATTTAATCCGCAAGTTCCTGGGCAAGGATCCACGCATTTTTGGTTAACACAAGCTTTGTCTTGAGGACATTCCGAACTAACAACACATTCAGGACGACATCCTGGTGGACTGCCCATATAGTTCGGCAAACAAGAACAAATTGCTTGTCCATTTAGGTTTTTACATTGACTGTTTGGTCCACATGGAGATGGATTACATGGATCTCTTATTTCCGGCGGAGGAACTAAATTTATAATTATATTATTATTAAAATAATCTTTCACATTATGAATAAATCTCTTACGTTCCGGTGGAATAATATTACAATATCTGAATGGATCTCCAGTGTATCCAGATCTACAAGTGCAAGACGGCAAATGATTAACAACTTGACAGTCAGCATTTTGTCCGCAAGTTCCTGGACAAGGATCTTGACATTTGTTTCTAATACAAGCTCTGTTAGATGGACAGTCAGAGTTAAGAGTACACTCAGGTCGACAACCTTCATAAGGATTGCCGATGTATTCAGGAAGACATGTACAAGAACCAGCGCCATTTTGTTCTTTACAAATTGCGTTTGCACCACAAGGTGATGGGTAGCATGGGTTTACTTGATCAGCTGGCTTAGGTGTGATTACTAAAAATAATTATAATTAATAAATTAAGTTGAGATTATAAGTGAATTAACATACTTTGATCGACTTGGCAAGTGCGGAACGGATCTCCAGAATAACCAGTCTGACAAATACACATCGGGGTGTGACTAACAACTTTACATTCCGCATTTAGTCCGCAAGAACCAGGGCAAGGGTCGCGACATTTCTGATTGATACAAGTCAAGTGGCTCGCACATTCACTGTTACTAACACATTCTGGGCGGCAGTTTGGAGCAGAACCGATCATTCCAGATAAACATGAGCAGGAAGGTGAATCACCAACAACTCGGCATTCTGCATTTGCACCACAAGGTGATGGCACACAGGGATTTTTAGGTTCCGGTGGTGGTTTATCCGCTAATAAAAGTATGAATTTATTATTTTTCTGAATAATACAAATAAATTTGACAGTCTTACGTATTGGTTGACATCTTATAAATGGATCTCCAGTAAATCTTGATGGACAACTACAAATCGGATTGTGATTTACTACTTGACAATTAGCTCCTACACCACAAGTTCCTGGGCATGGATCAATACATTTCTGATTGACACAAGCTTCATTTAACGGACATTCAGAGCTAACAACACATTCAGGTCTACAAGTTGGAGGACTGCCGATATATCCAGGCACGCAAGAACACACGGCTTGACCGTTAATTTCACGACATTGACTATTCTGTCCACATGGAGATGGATTACATGGATTTGTAACTTGTGGTTCTAAAATGATTAGCAATTTAAAATACTGTTATTTTTAAGTTTAGAATGTTGTTTACCTTTTACTGGTGAGCATTCAATGAACGCATTACCAGTAAACTTAGGTGGACAACTACAAACAGGGATGTGGTTTATAACATCACACTGTGCATTCTGTCCGCAAGTTCCAGGACATGGATCAATACATTTGTTTCTTATACAAGCTCTGTCTTTGGGACAATCAGAATTGAGCACACATTCTGGTCGACATCCTGAATAAGGATCACCTTGGAATTCAGGCAAGCAAGTGCATACCGCGTTGTCGCATTGCGCATTTGAGCCACATGGATTTGGATTGCAAGGATCTTGAGGTTTTGGTTTTGCTATAAAGAAGTTATGTGTTTTTATAACTATTCATTCAATTAATGAAAGTATTAACTTACGTTCTGGCGGTTTAGGGAAACAGTTTGTGAAGGGATCACCTGTGTATCCTTCCGGACAAGTACAAATTGGCGTATGATTTATTACACTACATTGAGCACCAGCTCCACAAGAACCCGGGCAAGGATCTCTACATTTCTCTCTGATACAAGCCATGTTGCTTCTACATTCCGGGTTGATAGTACACTCAGGACGACAGTTTGGTGGTGAACCGATATATCCAACTAAACATGAACAAGATGGCGAGTTTCCTACAGCTTGGCAAATAGCGTGAGGTCCGCATGGAGATGGTACACAAGGATTTCTTGGTTCCACGACAGGTTCTTTCGGTGGTGCTAAAATTTTATTTGAAATAAATACCCAGAAGTTATTTAACGTACGATAATCTTACGTGGAATAGGGTAGCATCTAGTGAATGGATCACCAGTGTATTCTAATTGACAACTACAAATCGGACTGTGATTAATCACATTACATCTTGCATTTAATCCGCAAGTTCCTGGACAAGGATCTACGCATTTTTGGTTGATGCAAGCCTTGTTTTGAGGACATTCAGAACTAACAGTACACTCAGGACGACATCCAGGTGGACTTCCCATATAAGTAGGCAAACAAGAGCAAACTGCTTGATCGTTTACCTCGCGACATTGACTGTTGGGGCCACATGGTGATGGATTGCATGGATTCTTCGGTTCTGGTTTAGTTTCTACAACAATTACATTGCAAAACCGGAATGGATCTCCAGTGTAACCTACTCTACAGCTACATTGCGGTAGGTGATTAATAACTTGACAGTCAGCATTTTGACCGCATGTTCCAGGACAAGGATCTTGACATTTGTTTCTTATACAAGCCCTGTTAGATGCACAATCAGAGTTGAGAGTACACTCAGGTCGACAACCTTCGTAAGGATTGCCGATGTATTCAGGAAGGCAGGTACAAGCTCCTGCGCCATTTTGTTCTCTACACACAGCATTAGCACCGCAAGGAGAAGGTGTACAGGGTGTTGGTTTTTCTACTGGTACAGGTGTTGGTTTTGTTATACATTGCGTGAATGGATCTCCAATAAATCCAATAGCACAAATACAATTAGGTGTATGACTAACAACTCTGCATTCAGCGTTTGCTCCACAAGTTCCTGGACAAGGATCACGGCATTTCTGATTGATACAAGCCAAGTGACTTGCACATTCGCTGTTGCTGACACATTCAGGACGGCAGTTTGGTGGTGAATTGATAAATCCAGATAAACAAGAACAAGATGGAGATTCTCCTACTACGCGACATTCTGAGTTCGAGCCACAAGGTGATGGTACACAAGGATCAACTCTAGGTGGAGTAATATCCGCTAAATAATGAAAATAATATTAGAACATGATTACATAAGAAATATATATTTTTCTTACGTATTGGCTGACATGTAATAAATGGATCGCCTGTAAATCTTGATGGACAACTACAAATTGGATTGTGATTCACGACTTGACATCTGGCTCTTACACCGCAAGTTCCAGGGCAAGGATCAACGCATTTCTGATTGACGCAGGCTTGGTTGAGGGCACATTCAGAACTGATTGTACACTCAGGGCGACAAGTTGGAGGACTGCCAATATATCCAGGCACGCAAGAGCACACGGCTTGACCGTTTATTTCACGACATTGACTGTTAGGTCCACATGGAGATGGATTACATGGATTCTTTATTTCCGGAGCTAAATTTAAATATTTTATTAATAATTTGTTCATAATTTTAATTTGATTTGTACGTACGAGGTACTGATCGACATTCAACAAATGCATTTCCTATCATTCCTTCAGGACAGCTACAAACTGGGATGTGATTAATAACATCACATCTAGCATTTTGTCCGCAAGTTCCCGGGCAAGGATCAGTACATTTATTCCTAATACAAGCTTTATCCTTAGCGCAATCTGTATTTAGTACACATTCAGGACGACACCCTAAGTAAGGATCGCCATGATATTCAGCAATACAAGTACAAATACCGTTATTACAATCTGTATTTGGTCCGCAAGGACTTGGATTACACAGATCTTCAGGAACAGGAGCTAAAAGATTTAACTTATAGATTAAGAAGATACTTAAATTTAAATAGTTTTACTTACGTTGTGGTGGCGGTTTAGGGAAACAGTTCGTGAAAGGATCACCTGTATATCCTTCAGGACAAGTACAAACTGGAGTATGATTCATAACATTACATTGTGCACCAGCTCCGCAAGAGCCAGGGCAAGGATCTCTACATTTCTCTCTCATACAAGCCAAGTTGCTGGGACATTCAGAATTGATAGAACATTCAGGACGACAATTTGGTGGGTTTCCAATATAATTAACCAAGCAAGAACAAGATGGTACGCCTCCAATATCACGACATTGAGAATTCGGCCCACAAGGTGACGGCACGCACGGATCTCTAGGTGTTGCGATAGGTTCTAGTGGTGGAGCTATAGATACATCTATAGTTAACATATTGTTTTGTAAAACACTTGAATTAAACTTACGAGGTATAGGATAACATCTAGTGAACGGATCACCAGTATATTCAACTTGGCAACTACAAATTGGGCTATGATTAATCACATTACATCTTGCATTTAACCCACAAGTTCCTGGGCAAGGATCAACACATTTCTGGTTAACACAAGCTTTGTCTTGAGGACATTCCGAGCTGACAGTACACTCAGGTCGACATCCAGGTGGAGTTCCCATATAAGTAGGCAAACAAGAGCAAACTGCTTGTTCGTTTACCTCGCGACATTGACTGTTGGGGCCACATGGTGATGGATTGCATGGATTCTTCGGTTCTGGTTTTGGTTCTTCGACAATTACATTACAGTATCTGAATGGATCTCCAGTGTATCCCACTCTACAGCTACATTGTGGCAGATGGTTTATAACTTGACAGTCAGCATTTTGTCCGCATGTTCCTGGACAAGGATCTTGACATTTGTTTCTGATACAAGCTCTGTTAGATGGACAGTCAGAGTTAAGAGTACACTCAGGTCGACAGCCTTCATAAGGATTGCCGATATACTCTGGTAAGCAAGTACAAGATCCAGCGCCATTTTGTTCACGGCAAACGGCATTAGCACCACAAGGAGAAGGCACGCAAGGTGTTGGATTTTCTACCGGTATTGGTTTTGTTTCCGGTATACATTGTGTGAATGGATCTCCAATGAATCCAACAGCACATAAACAGTTTGGAGTATGACTAACAACTCTGCATTCAGCATTAGCTCCACAAGTTCCTGGACAAGGATCACGGCATTTCTGATTGATACAAGCCAAGTGACTCGCACATTCACTGTTACTGACACATTCAGGGCGACAGTTTGGTGGTGAACCAATAAATCCAGTTAAACAAGAACAAGAAGGAGAATCACCAGCTACACGACACTCTGAGTTCGAGCCACATGGGGATGGTCTGCAGGGGTCAACTTGAACAGGTGGTGGTTCATCAGCTACATAATAAAAAGAATTTATTGTTTTTTTCTTGAACAAATTATAGTTATAATTTGTCTTACGAATCGGTCGGCAACGGATAAATGGATCACCAGTAAATCTTGATGGACAACTACATATCGGATTGTGATTTACAACTTGACACTTAGCTCCTAAACCGCAAGTTCCAGGACATGGATCAATACATTTCTGATTGACACAAGCTTGGTTCAAAGGACATTCAGAGCTAACAACACATTCAGGTCGACAAGCCGGTGGACTGCCGATATATCCAGGCACGCATGAGCAAACAGCTTGACTATTTACTTCGCGGCACTGACTATTCGGTCCACATGGAGATGGATTGCAAGGATTTGTAACAACTGAAACTATAAGAGATGAATTATTACTCTGAGATGACAACAATTAATTATTTTTAAACATACTAAGCACAGGTCGGCATTCAATAAAAGCATTTCCAATGAATCCTGTAGGACAACTACAAATAGGAATATGATTAATAACGTCGCATTGGGCATTTTGTCCGCAAGTTCCTGGGCAAGGATCCTGGCATTTATTCCTCATACAAGCTCTGTTCTTAGGACAGTCAGTACTCTGGACACATTCAGGTCTACATCCTGAATAAGGATCACCTTGATATTCAGGCAAACAAGTACAAACTCCGTTGTTACATTGCGCGTTAGGTCCACATGGACTTGGATTACAAGGATCTTCTTCTACGATCGCTGTAGAATAACAAAACGTGTTCATATTGTTTTCAAAGTTAGTTTAAACAAATCTCCAATAATTTGGATACTATACTGTTGTTAGCAAATTAAAAAATGTCATTATTGAACTTTCGGTACAATATTTATGACTGTTTTATGAGTTTTAAGAGAAGAAAAACTTTTATTATTCTATGATCAATAATATATAAAATATAAATAAATATATCATCACGCCTTTTACCCATTACTGCATGTGGCACTCTGCCTAAGCATGCCTTGGTAAGTGATATATTTTATCGCGCGAAGTGCGGTTACCAGCCATCAAATCACGGCCCCCAAAGATATTAGTAAAGGGGGAGCTACAGGGGTAGATTTAAATTGGTGAAAATTTTTTAATTTGTTAACAATTTTTTGAACCAAATTTTATATGTATTTTTAAACTTACGTTTATCGGGTGGTTTAGGGAAACAATTACTGAAAGGATCACCAGTGTATCCTTCAGGACAAGTGCATACAGGAACATGGTTTATCACATTGCAATTTGCACCAGCTCCACAAGAACCAGGACAAGGATCTCTACATTTTTCTCTGATACAAGCCAGATTGCTAGAACATTCTGGGTTGATAGAACACTCAGGGCGACAATTTGGTGGACTGCCAATATAGTTAGCTAAACAAGAACATGATGGAGAACCGCCGATATCACGGCATTGTGAATTAGGCCCACATGGAGATGGCACACATGGATTTCTAGGAACTGCCACAGGTTCAATTGGCGCTAAAATCGGATTAAAATTAAAACTATTGAAAAAATCGTTGTAAGCAATATTCTTACGTGGTGGTATTGGATAACATCTGGTGAACGGATCACCAGTGTACGAAGATACGCAACTGCAGATAGGACTATGATTTATAACATTACATCTTGTATTAAGACCGCAAGTTCCTGGACAAGGATCAATACATTTCTGATTGACGCAAGCTTTGTCTTGAGGACACTCTGAGCTAACAGTACATTCAGGACGACATCCTGGAGGACTTCCCATATAACCCGGAAGACAAGAACAAACAGCTTGCTCATTTACTTCACGGCATTGGCTGTTTGGACCACATGGAGATGGCTGACAAGGTTTTTTAACCTCAACCGCTGTTTTAAGTAAAAATAAAATTAATATCCAACAATTCCGATAATTTTACTAATATTCTTACGTTCCGGCGTTGGAATAACATGACAGAAAGTAAATGGATCTCCAGTGTATCCATTGAAACAAGTACATTGCGGTAGATGGTTAACCACTTGGCATTCTGAATTTTGACCGCAAGTTCCAGGACAAGGATCTCGGCATTTATTCTTAATACAAGCACGGTTTGATGGGCAATCAGAATTAAGAGTACATTCAGGTCTGCATCCTTCGTAAGGGTTTCCAATGTACTCTGGCAGACAAGAACAAGATCCTGCGCCATTTTGTTCTCGGCAAACGGCATTGGCTCCACAGGGGGATGGCAAACACGGGGTTGGTTGGATTTGAGGTACATCATCTAGAATAAACCATTTGTTTTTTAGGTTTTGTTTTCTTGTAACCTTTGACCATAAGTGATGATGCATTTAAGCTGTAGTTGACATGGCTTTTTCTGCGCAATATTTCTAGAGCGCATTGTTTAAAGTTATTGTTATTATAAGCGTTATAATTATTAATATGATGATATATTTTCGTTTCTGTCAAAAATACAATTGTATGTACGCACGTATAAGCAGTATGAGTATAATGATTTTATATACCAGGAGTTTTTTTTATCAGTAAACATAGGGATATGCCATTACCATAGTTACAGTTACAAAGTTTGCCAGCAATGCATTAGAGCGTTTATTTTAAAAGTAAACATAGGGAAAATAATATTTTCAGCAATGCATTGAAGTGTAAAAGAAACATTTTAAGTTTAAACAAATTAAATGAATTTGAATTACTTTAAATTACATTAATTAAACGTTAGGTATAAATTTAGAACCTCAAAACAATCCAAAAGTTCTTTTGTGTAGAGATTTGAGCTCGTACATACAAATGAGAATTTTGGGTTGAACCAGTTCAAAAATCGAAAATTATTAAAATGTGGTTCTATATACTTCAGACCACGAGAAATCGAATGGCGCAAGGCGCATCTTCATATCTTTTTGAGTTTTTGAGTTACAGCGATTTTTGCCTTTTTTTAAAGCTCAACTTAGAAAGCCCATAACTCAAAAACTAAAAGAGATATTGAAATGCGGTTTGAACGAGTGTATTTCTCGTGCGCTACTTAACTTGTACAGGTATTTTGAAAATTTGGAAAATTTTTCAATTTTTTTCGAAATTTTCTTTTGTCGATATTTCAAAAAGTTGAAGAGATAATGTAAATATGAAAACACCAGTGAATTCCTCGCGTAAAAATACATAGGTATGCAAATTTTCAGAAGAAAATTCGAACGGATACATTTTTTATTACAAAAAATCGAAAATGGCCGTTTTTTAATGATTTCTTAAGGGGTACCCCTTGGTGTTTTTACGGATTTTGGTCATTTTTCGTTTTTTTGTTATAAAAAATGTATCCGTGCGAATTTTATTGTGAAAATTTGTATACTTATGTATTTTCACGCCAGAAATTCATTGGTGTTTCCAGATTTTCATTATCTTTTCAAGTTTTTGAAATATTGAGGAAGAAAAATTTTGAAAAAAATTAAAAAAATTTCAAAATTTTTAAAATACCTGTACAAGTTAAGTAGCGCACGAGAAATACACTCGTTCAAACCGCATTTCAATATCTCTTTTAGTTTTTGAGTTATGGGCTTTCAAAGTTGAGCTTAAAAAAAAGTCAAAAATCGCTGTAACTCAAAAACTAAAAAAGATATGAAGATGCGCCTTGCGCCATTCGATTTCTCGTGGTCTGAATTATATAGAACCACATTTTAATAATTTTTTATTTTTGAACTGGTTCAACCCAAAATTCACATTATTTGTATGTACAGCCTTAAACGAAGAATTTGCGAACAAACCTCTACACAAAAAACTTTTGGATTGTTTTGAGGTTCTAAAATAATTCAAATTCATTTAATTTGTTTCTTTTAGACTATAAACTATTATACTTTAATGCATTGCTGAAATTATTATTTTCCTTATGTTTACTTTTAAAATAAACGCTCTAATGCATTGCTGTCAAACTATTTAACTGTAACTATGGTAATGATATATCCCTATGTTTACTGATAAGAAAAACTCCCGGTACATGAATCTTATGGATAAACTTAAAACTAGAATTGATTGTTAATATTAAGCGACTTATAATTAAATTATGTTTTGTTTGTAAGCACTGATTAATGTATATGAGGGCATGAACATGTATCGTAGAGTATTTTGGAAGGGCATTCCTTTAACTTACATTTCTGGGGAGCGCATTGTGTGAACGGATCACCATTAAATCCAGTTAAACAAGCGCAATTCGGCGTGTGGCTAACGACACGACATTCCGCATTAAGTCCGCAAGTTCCTGGGCAAGGATCTCGGCATTTCTGATTGATACACGCTAAGTGGCTGGCGCATTCAGTGTTACTAACACATTCAGGGCGACAGTTTGGTGGTGAACCAATCATTCCAGTCAAACAAGAACAAGATGGAGATTCTCCTACAACGCGACATTCTGAGTTTGATCCGCAAGGACTTGGTTGACAAGGATTAACTGGAGGTGTGACTGCAGTTTCCGCTAAAGATATAAAAACGTTATAATGTATCCGCAAGATTTCGTTTATTATTGTCTTACGGATTGGTCGACATCTGATGAAAGGATCACCAGTATATCTTGGTGGACAACTACAAATCGGATTGTGGTTTACAACTTGACATTTGGCTCCCACACCGCAAGTTCCAGGGCAAGGATCAATGCATTTCTGATTGACACAGGCTTGGTTCAAAGAGCATTCAGAACTAACTACACATTCTGGCCTGCAGGCAGGTGGACTGCCTAGATATCCAAGTACGCAAGAACAAACAGCTTGACTATTTATTTCACGACATTGGCTGTTGGGTCCACATGGAGATGGATTGCAAGGGTTTACGTATTGTTGTTCAACTAATAACAATTTATAATTAAAATACATTCTGAATTATGAAAGTATAAGGTATATATTACCGATTATAGGTGTGCAATGAATAAATGCATTGCCTGTAAAATCTTGAGGACAAGTACACGTCGGAATATGATTCACTACATCGCAAAGAGCATTTTGTCCGCAAGTTCCAGGGCATGGATCAATACACTTATTTCTAATACAAGCTTTATTTCTTGGACAGTCAGTACTGAGAACACATTCAGGTCGACAACCGACATAAGGATCACCTTGATACTCAGGAAGACAACTGCAAGCACCGTTGTTGCATTGTGCATTTGGACCGCATGGACTTGGATTGCAAGGATCTTCTTCTACAATCGCTGTTTAACAACAAAATGTAATCAAATTGTTTTCAAAACGATTTTCTATAAACTTACGTGCTTCAGGAGGTTTAGGGAAACAGTTGCTGAATGGATCACCAGTGTAACCATTCGGACAAGTACAAACTGGAGTATGATTAATTACATTGCATTCTGCACCGATTCCACAAGAACCAGGGCAAGGATCTCTACATTTCTCTCTGATACAAGCCAAGTTACTTGCACATTCAGGGTTGATAGAACATTCAGGACGACAATTTGGTGGTTGACCGATGTAATTAACTAAACAAGAACAAGATGGGTTTCCTCCAATGTCGCGACATTGAGAGTTGGGACCGCATGGTGAGGGAACGCAAGGGTTTCTGGGTATTTCGATGGCTTGTGGTGGCGGAGGAGCTACAACATTATTAATAAATTAATATTAATATGACAAAATATTAGGTAGCGAGAACTTACGTGGTATAGGATAACATCTAGTGAACGGATCACCAGTATGCCCGACTTGACAACTGCAAATCGGGCTGTGATTTATTACATTACATTTAGCATTTAACCCACAAGTTCCTGGGCAAGGATCAACACATTTCTGGTTGACACAAGCCTTATCTTGAGGACATTCCGAGCTGACAGTACACTCAGGTCGACATCCGGGTGGACTTCCTATATAAGTAGGCAAGCAAGAACAAACTGCTTGTCCGTTTACTTCGCGACACTGACTATTTGGTCCACATGGTGATGGATTGCATGGATTTTTTGGTTCTGGTTTAGGGTCTTCAACAATCACATTACAATATCTAAATGGATCTCCAGTGTATCCAGGTCTGCAAGTACATTGTGGAAGGTGGTTTACAACTTGACATTCAGCATTTTGTCCGCAAGTTCCTGGACAAGGATCTTGACATTTGTTTCTGATACAAGCTCTATTAGATGGACAGTCAGAGTTAAGAGTACATTCAGGTCGACAACCTTCATAAGGATTGCCAATGTATTCAGGAAGACATGTACAAGAACCAGCGCCATTTTGTTCACGACAAACAGCATTAGCACCACATGGAGATGGACTGCAAGGTGTTACTACTTCTTGTGCCTGTGGCTGAGGTTGAGGTGAACATTGCGTGAATGGATCTCCAATATACCCGATCACACAAATACAATTAGGAGTGTGACTAACAACTCTGCATTCAGCGTTAGCTCCACAAGTTCCTGGGCAAGGATCGCGGCATTTCTGATTGATACAAGCCAAGTGGCTAGCGCATTCACTGTTACTGACACATTCAGGGCGACAGTTTGGTGGTGAACCAATAAAACCAGTCAAACAAGAACAAGATGGAGATTCTCCTACTACACGACATTCTGAGTTCGGGCCGCAAGGTGAAGGCACACAAGGATCAACTCTTGGGGGAGGAGTGTTTGCTAAATAATAAAATATTATTAGAATTTATATACGCAAATAAATGATTATTATTATTACGTATTGGTCGGCATCTAATAAATGGATCGCCAGTAAATCTTGGTGGACAACTACAAATCGGATTGTGGTTAACAACTTGACACTTTGCTCCTACACCACAAGTTCCTGGGCATGGATCAACGCATTTCTGATTAACACAGGCTTCATTCAAAGGACATTCTGAACTGATAGTACATTCAGGTCTACAAGTAGGTGGACTGCCGATAAATCCAGGTACACAAGAGCACACGGCTTGGCCGTTTATTTCTCGACATTGACTGTTTGGCCCACATGGAGATGGGTTGCACGGATTTGAAGGTGGTGGTGCTAATAACGAAAATAAATTATTATGTTTGAATGGATCATTGTTGTTTAAAATATTACCAATTATAATTCGGCATTCAACGAAGGCATTTCCAGTATAACCAGGTGGACAATTGCACATTGGAACATGGTTAACAACACTGCATTCCGCATTTTGTCCGCAAGTTCCGGGACAAGGATCAACACATTTACTTCTAATACAAGCCTTATTTCTGGGACAGTCAGTACTTAGTACACATTCAGGACGACAACCTCTATACGGATCTCCTTGATATTCAGGGAAACAAGTACAAATTCCGTCATCGCATTGAGCGTTTGCTCCACATGGACTTGGATTGCAAGGATCTTCTTCAACTTGTTCTAAAATATTATTTAAGTTAGGTAAATAGTGGATTAGTTTAATTATAATTAACTCACGTATTACTGGAGGCTTAGGGAAGCAATTAGTAAAAGGATCGCCTGTATATCCTTCAGGACAAGTACAAACAGGAGTATGATTGATTACATTGCACTGTGCACCAGTTCCGCAAGAACCAGGACAAGGATCTCTACATTTTTCTCTGATACAAGCTAAGTTACTGCGGCATTCTGGATTGATAGTACACTCAGGACGACAATTTGGTGGTGTGCCGATATAATTAACCAAACATGAGCAAGATGGATTCCCTCCTAAATCTCGACATTGAGAGTTAGGACCGCATGGCGAGGGCACGCAAGGGTTTCTCGGTGTTTCTATTGGTTGAGGTAGAGGAGGAGCTACAAAATTATGTAAAATATAAGATTCTTGTAGTTTGTTAAGTAATAGTAACAACTTACGAGGTATAGGGTAACATCTAGAGAATGGATCACCAGTGTGCCCAACTTGACAACTGCAAATCGGGCTGTGATTTATTACATTACATTTCGCGTTTAATCCACAAGTTCCTGGGCAAGGATCAACACATTTCTGGTTGACACATGCTTTGTTCTGAGGACATTCAGAGCTTACAGTACACTCAGGTCTACAATTTGGAGGAGCTCCAATATATGTAGGCAAACATGAGCATACGGCTTGTTCATTCACTTCCCGGCATTGACTGTTAGGTCCGCATGGAGATGGATTACAAGGTTGAACTTTCTCAGGAACAATCTGTGGTTCTTGTTGAATATTACAATAACGGAATGGATCTCCAGTGTATCCTATTCTACAAGTACATTGTGGTAGATGGTTTACAACTTGACATTCAGCATTTTGTCCGCAAGTTCCTGGACAAGGATCTTGACATTTGTTTCTGATACAAGCCCTGTTAGATGGACAGTCAGAGTTAAGAGTACACTCAGGTCGACAACCTTCATAAGGATTGCCGATGTATTCAGGAAGACATGTACAAGAACCAGCGCCATTTTGTTCACGACAAACAGCATTAGCGCCGCATGGAGATGGACTGCAAGGTGTTACTAGTTCCTGTGCTTGTGGCTGAGGTTGAGGTGAACATTGCGTGAAAGGATCTCCATTAAATCCAATATTACAAATACAATTCGGAGTGTGACTGACTACACGACATTCTGCGTTAACTCCACAAGTTCCTGGGCAAGGATCGCGGCATTTCTGATTGATACAAGCCAAGTGACTCGCACATTCACTATTACTGACACATTCAGGCCGGCAGTTTGGTGGTGAACCAATAAATCCAGTCAAACAAGAACAAGATGGAGATTCTCCTACTACACGACATTCTGCATTTGATCCGCAAGGTGATGGTCGACAAGGATCAACTTGAGGTGGTGGAGTGTCCGCTAAATAAATATTAGAAGTTACTTTATTTGAAAGATAATTATTTATTTTAATTATCTTACGTATTGGGGTGCAACGTATAAATGGATCACCAGTAAATCTTGGTGGACAACTACAAATCGGATTATGATTTACAACTTGGCATTTAGCCACCACACCGCATGTTCCTGGGCAAGGATCAACACATTTTTGATTGACACAAGCTTCGTTTTGAGCGCATTCGGAACTAACAGCACATTCAGGTCTACAAGTTGGAGGGCTGCCGATATATCCAGGCACGCAAGAGCACACGGCTTGGCCGTTTATTTCACGACATTGACTGTTTGGTCCACATGGAGATGGATTGCATGGATTTGTAATTACTGGGGCTATAATGAATGTAATATTACTTAGAGTCGATAACAATGAAATGTTATTAAACATACCAGGTACAGGGCGACACTCAATAAAAGCATTTCCAGTAAATCCTGAAGGACAACTGCACATAGGAATATGATTAACGACGCTACATTCGGCATTCTGTCCGCATGTGCCAGGGCAAGGATCGATACATTTATTTCTGGAGCAAGCTCTATTTTTGGGACAATCAGAATTAAGAACACATTCAGGTCGACATTCTCTATAAGGATCTCCTTGATATTCAGGCAGACATGTACAGATTCCGTTGTCGCATTGAGCGTTTGGACCGCAAGGACTTGGATTGCAAGGATCTTCTTCTACTGTTGCTAAAAATATTTAAATGCAAATTAGGTTCATTGCTACGTTTGCGAAAGAATAAAACTTACGTATTTCTGGTGGTTTGGGTACGCAGTTAGTGAATGGATCACCAGTGAATCCTTGAGGACAAGTACACACCGGAGTATGGTTTATTACATTACAATTTGCTCCAAATCCGCAAGAACCAGGGCAAGGATCTCTACATTTTTCTCTGATACAAGCCAAATTGCTAGAACATTCTGGGTTGATGGTACACTCAGGGCGACAATTTGGTGGACTACCAATATAGTTTGGTAAACAAGAGCACGATGGAGAATTACCGATATCACGGCATTGTGAATTAGGCCCACATGGAGACGGGACACATGGATTTCGTTGAGGCTGTACAGCTTGCACAGGTTCTGGTGCTAAAATATATTTTTTTAATGCAAATCATATGGTTTAGTTATTATTTTATGGACTTACGAGGTATGGGGAAACATCTAGTAAACGGATCACCGGTAAAACCAGATTGACAACTACAAATCGGGCTGTGATTAATCACATTACATCTTGCATTTAATCCGCAAGTTCCTGGGCAAGGATCTACGCATTTTTGATTGATACAAGCCTTGTCTTGAGGACATTCAGAGCTGACAGTACACTCAGGTCTACAATTAGGTGGAGCTCCAATATAAGTCGGTAAACAGGAACATACAGCTTGTTCATTCACTTCTCTGCATTGACTATTAGGTCCGCATGGAGATGGATTACAAGGCTGTCGTTTTTCTGGAATAACTTGTGGTTCTTGTTGAATATTACAGTAACGGAATGGATCTCCAGTGTATCCAGGTCTACAAGTACATTGTGGAAGATGGTTCACAACTTGACAATCAGCATTTTGTCCGCAAGTTCCCGGACAAGGATCTTTGCATTTATTTCTGATACAAGCTTTATTTGATGGACAGTCTGAATTAAGAGTACACTCAGGTCGACATCCTTCATAAGGATTGCCGATGTACTCTGGTAAACAAGTACAAGATCCAGCGCCATTTTGTTCTCTACAAACTGCGTTAGCGCCGCATGGCGAAGGTGTACAAGGTGTTACTACTTCTTGTGCTTGTGGCTGAGGTTGAGGTGAACATTGAGTGAATGGATCTCCAATGAATCCAATAGCGCAAATACAATTTGGAGTATGACTGACAACGCGACATTCAGCGTTAGCTCCACAAGTTCCTGGACAAGGATCGCGACATTTCTGGTTTACACAAGCTAAATGGCTTGCACATTCACTATTACTGACACATTCTGGTCTACAATTGGGTGGAGAACCAGTAAAACCAGTCAAACAAGAACACGAAGGAGATTCTCCTACAACGCGACATTGTGAGTTTGGCCCACAAGGTGACGGTCTGCAAGGATCAACTTGAGGTACAGGAAGGACCGCTATAATAATTAATAATAAATTAATATTTATAATCAAAATCGAGAATAAATATTTTCTTACGTATTAGTTGACATCTAACAAATGGATCTCCAGTATATCCAGAAGGACAACTACAAATTGGATTATGATTCACAACTTGACACTTAGCTTGTACTCCACAAGTTCCAGGACAAGGATCTATACATTTCTGATTGACGCAGGCTTGGTTTAAGGCACATTCCGAACTAATAGTACATTCAGGGCGGCAAGTTGGAGGACTGCCAATAAATCCAGGCACGCAAGAGCACACGGCTTGGCCGTTTATTTCACGACATTGACTGTTAGGTCCGCATGGTGTTGGATTGCATGGATTTGACGGTGGTGGAACTAGAGAATATTTGTTGGTAATTTAAAATTATTGCAAAACATATAAATGTTTATAATAATACCTCGAACTGTTCTACATTCAACAAAAGCATTTCCGGTCATGCCAACTGGACAGTTACACATAGGAATGTGATTAACAACAGTGCATTCAGCATTTTGTCCGCATGTTCCTGGGCAAGGATCAATACATTTATTTCTTGAACAAGCCCTATCTCTTGGACAATCTGTACTAAGTACACATTCAGGTCGACAACCAGTATAAGGATCACCATGGTATTCAGGTATACAAGTACATACACCGTTGTTACATTGTGCATTTGGCCCACATGGACTCGGATTGCAAGGATCTTCTTCCACTTGTTCTGTAGTTATATTTGAATTTGTTAGATTGTCGTTTATTTAAGTAGTAATTAACTTACGTATTTCTGGTGGTTTGGGTACGCAGTTAGTAAACGGATCACCGGTGTATCCGTCCGGACAAGTACAAACAGGAGTATGGTTTATGACATTACAATTTGCTCCAAATCCGCAAGAACCAGGGCAAGGATCTCTACATTTCTCTCTGATACAAGCTTGGTTACTAGGACATTCCGGGTTGATAGTACATTCAGGACGGCAATTTGGTGGATTGCCTACGTAGTTATTTAAGCAAGAGCAAGAGGGGTTTTCGCCGATATCTCTACATTGAGAATTTGGTCCACATGGTGATGGTACACATGGATTTACTGGTCGAGTAATTTGAACTTGAGGTGGAGCTGAAGAAGAATGAAAGAAATAAGAAATGGAATAACAAGAAAGATTAATATAATACTTACGAGGTATGGGGAAACATCTAGTAAATGGATCGCCGGTAAAACCTGACTGACAACTGCAAATAGGACTGTGATTGATCACATTACATCTTGCATTTACACCGCAAGTTCCTGGGCAAGGATCCACACATTTTTGGTTAACACAAGCTTTGTCTTGCGGACACTCAGAGCTAACAGTACACTCAGGTCTACAACCAGGAGGACTTCCAATATAGTTAGGTAGACAGGAACAAACAGCTTGTTCATTAACTTCTCTACATTGACTGTTAGGTCCGCATGGAGATGGATTGCAAGGATCACGTTTTTCTGGAATAATTTGAGGTTCTCGTTGGATATTACAATATCTGAATGGATCTCCAGTGTATCCAGGTCTACAAGTACATTGTGGAAGATGGTTAACAACTTGACAGTCAGCATTTTGTCCGCAAGTTCCAGGACAAGGATCTTGACATTTGTTTCTGATACAAGCTTTGCTTGATGGACAGTCAGAGTTGAGAGTACACTCAGGGCGACAACCTTCATATGGATTTCCTATATATTCAGGAAGACATGTACAAGAACCAGCGCCATTTTGTTCTCTACAAACAGCATTAGCGCCACAAGGTGAAGGAGTACAAGGCATTGACCGTTCTGGTTCTGGAAGTTGTTGTTGTGTACATTGTGTGAATGGATCTCCATTGAATCCAGCGATGCATATACAGTTCGGAGTGTGGCTCAGAACTCGACATTCAGCGTTTGCTCCACAAGTTCCTGGGCAAGGATCGCGACATTTCTGATTGATACAAGCCAAGTGACTTGAACATTCGCTGTTACTAACACATTCCGGGCGGCAGTTAGGCGGTGAACCAATAAATCCGGATAAACAAGAACAAGATGGAGATTCTCCAACAACACGGCATTCTGCATTTGAACCACACGGTGATGGTCGACAAGGATCAACTCGAGGTGGTTGAGGAGTATCCGCTAAAAAGGTTTTATTGTTAGGAATGAAGTAACTACAAAAATAAAATATTTTCTTACGTATGGGCCGGCATCTAATAAATGGATCGCCTGTAAATCTTTGCGGACAACTACAAATCGGATTGTGATTTACTACTTGGCATTTTGCTCCTACGCCGCAAGTTCCAGGGCAAGGATCAATACATTTCTGATTGACGCAGGCTTGGTTCAAAGGACATTCAGAACTAACAACACATTCAGGTCTGCAAGTTGGAGGACTGCCGATATATCCAGGCACGCAAGAACACACGGCTTGTCCGTTTATTTCGCGACATTGACTGTTCGGTCCACATGGTGATGGATTGCAAGGATTTGTAACAACTGTTTGGACTAAGAACGAATTATGAGTATTGGTTATTACAAGATATTTATTTGATATCGTACCCGGAATAGGTCTGCATTCCATGAAGGCATTACCAGTCATACCAGGTGGACAACTGCACATTGGTATATGATTTACAACATCACATTGGGCATTCGGAGCGCAAGTTCCAGGACAAGGATCAACACATTTATTTCTAATGCAAGCTCTGTTCTTGGGACATTCTGTACTCAAAACACATTCTGGCCTACAGCCAGAATATGGATCTCCTTGATATTCAGGCAAACATGTACAGACTCCCTCTCTACACTGGGCATTTGGTCCACAGGGGTTGGGGTCACATGGATCTGATTCAACTGGTATAGCTGCAAGGGGAATTTAATTTAGTTCATGTTTGAGATTAATACCGTGATTAATTTGTTGAGTTAGATATCAACTTACTTGTTGGTGGTTTAGGGAAGCAGTTATTGAATGGATCACCTGTATACCCTTCAGGGCAAGTACATATAGGAACGTGGTTAATAACGCTACATTGGGCACCTACACCACAAGAACCAGGGCAAGGATCTTTACACTTCTCTCGAATACATGCTTGGTTACTTGAACATTCTGGGTTAATTGAACATTCGGGCCTACAATTCGGCGGACTGCCAATATAATTTGCTAGACAAGAACAAGATGGAGAACCACCAAGGTCACGACATTGAGAATTGGGGCCGCAAGGAGATGGCACGCATGGGTTTACGTACTGTGGTGTCACTTTAGGTGGATCTGGCGCTAAGTAATAATAAATATATCAGTATAATTTTACCGATAATTAAGTATTAGTAAAACTTACGAGGTATACGATAACATCTAGTGAATGGATCTCCTGTATAACTAGATTGACAACTACAAATAGGACTGTGATTTATTACATTACATCTGGCATTTAATCCGCAAGTTCCTGGGCAAGGATCAACGCATTTTTGATTGACACAAGCCTTATCTTGAGGACACTCAGAGCTAACAGTACACTCAGGTCTACAATTAGGTGGAGCTCCAATATAAGTCGGTAAACAAGAACAAACAGCTTGTTCATTAACTTCTCGGCATTGACTATTGGGTCCACATGGTGATGGATTACAAGGTTGTCGTTTTTCTGGGATAACTTGCGGTTCTTGTTGAATATTACAATAACGGAATGGATCTCCAGTGTATCCAGATCTACAAGTACATTGTGGAAGATGGTTCACAACTTGGCAGTCAGCATTTTGTCCGCAAGTTCCAGGACAAGGGTCTTTGCATTTATTTCTGATACAAGCTCTGTTAGATGGACAGTCAGAATTGAGAGTACATTCAGGTCGACAACCTTCATAAGGATTGCCGATATACTCTGGTAAGCAAGTACAAGATCCAGCGCCATTTTGTTCACGGCAAACAGCATTAGCACCACATGGAGATGGACTACATGGTGTTACTAATTCTTGCGCTTGTGGCTGAGGTTGTGGAGTACATTGGATAAATGGATCACCAATAAAACCAATTACACAAATACAGTTTGGAGTATGGCTGACAACGCGACATTCTGCATTTGTTCCACAAGTTCCAGGGCATGGATCGCGGCATTTCTGATTGATACAAGCCAAGTGGCTGGCGCATTCACTGTTACTGACACATTCAGGGCGACAGTTTGGTGGTGAACCGATAAATCCAGTCAAACAAGAACAAGAAGGAGAATCACCAGCTACGCGACATTCTGAGTTAGGACCACATGGAGATGGTCTACAGGGATCAACTTGAGGTGGTGGTTCATCAGCTAATGAAAGAATATTATCAGTGCTGTGTAATGTAAATTGTAATAATAGTTTGTCTTACGTATGGGTCGGCATCGAATAAATGGATCGCCAGTAAATCGCGGTGGACAACTACAAATCGGATTGTGATTTACAGCTTGACACTTAGCTCCTACACCGCACGTTCCAGGACAAGGATTAACACATTTCTGATTCACACAAGCTTCATTCAGAGCGCACTCTGAACTAACAGTACACTCAGGTCTACAAGTTGGTGGACTGCCGATATATCCAGGTACGCAAGAGCACACGGCTTGACCGTTTACTTCGCGACACTGACTGTTGGGTCCGCATGGAGATGGATTGCAAGGATTTTTCGGTGTTTCCTCTGTTAAAAAAGTATTTTAGAAACTGTATACAAAAACTGAGCGGAATAAATGACTACCTGGAATCAGTCTACAGGCAATAAAAGCGTTTCCTGTAAATCCGGAAGCACAAGAACACATAGGAATGTGATTAACGACATCACACTGCGCATTTTGTCCGCAAGTTCCTGGGCAAGGATCTTTGCATTTATTTCTGATACAAGCTCTGTTTTTAGGACAGTCAGTACTCTGTACACACTCAGGTCTACATCCTGAATAAGGATCGCCTTGATATTCAGACAAACAAGTACATATTCCATTGTTACATTGCGCGTTAGATCCGCATGGACTTGGATTGCAAGGATCTTCTTCTACTATCGCTATAGAAAAATAAAATGTAATGAAATTATTACCAAGGGATTTTGTTGTTGTAAACTTACGTATTTCAGGTGGTTTAGGGAAACAGTTACTGAAGGGATCACCCGTGTATCCGTCAGGACAAGTGCAAACAGGAACATGATTTATCACATTGCAATTTGCACCGGCTCCACAAGAACCAGGGCAAGGATCTCTACATTTCTCTCTGATACAAGCCAAGTTGCTTCTGCATTCAGAATTAATTGAACATTCGGGGCGACAATTTGGTGGTGAACCTATATAGGTGGCTAAACAAGAGCAAGATGGATTGCCGTTTATATCTCTGCATTCAGAATTGGGACCGCATGGTGAGGGCACGCAAGGGTTTCTCGGTGTTTCTATTGGTTGAGGTAGAGGAGGAGCTACAAAATTATGCAAAAAATAAGATTCTTGTAGTTTGTTAAGTAATAGTAACAACTTACGAGGTATAGGGTAACATCTAGAGAACGGATCACCAGTGTGTCCAACTTGACAACTACAAATCGGGCTGTGATTTATAACATTGCATTTCGCGTTTAGTCCACAAGTTCCTGGGCAAGGGTCAACACATTTCTGGTTAACGCAAGCTTTATTTTGAGGACATTCTGAGCTTACAGTACACTCAGGTCTACAATTAGGTGGAGCTCCAATATAAGTCGGTAAGCAAGAACATACAGCTTGCTCATTAACTTCTCTGCATTGACTATTAGGTCCGCATGGAGATGGATTACAAGGCTGTCGTTTCTCTGGAATAACTTGTGGTTCTTGTTGAATATTACAATAACGGAATGGATCTCCAGTGTATCCAGGTCTGCAAGTACATTGTGGAAGATGATTCACAACTTGACAATCAGCATTTTGACCACAAGTTCCTGGACAAGGATCTTGACATTTATTTCTGATACAAGCTCTGTTTGATGCACAGTCAGAGTTGAGAGTACACTCAGGTCGACAACCTTCATATGGATTGCCGATGTATTCTGGTAAACAAGTACAAGAACCAGCGCCATTTTGTTCTCTACAAACTGCGTTAGCACCGCATGGTGATGGTACACAAGGTGTTCTAGTTTCTTCTCGAATAGGTTTCGATTGTGGTATACATTGTACGAAAGGATTTCCGACAAATCCAACAGCACATATGCAGTTAGGAGTATGACTGACAACACGACATTCAGCATTAGTTCCACAAGTTCCAGGGCAAGGATCGCGGCATTTCTGATTGATACAAGCCAAGTGACTCGCACATTCACTGTTACTGATACATTCAGGGCGACAGTTTGGTGGTGAATTGATAAATCCAGTTAAACAAGAACAAGATGGAGACTCTCCTGCTACTTTACATTCCGCGTTAGGTCCGCAAGGTGATGGTACGCAAGGATCAACTCGGGGTGGAGGCGTGTCCGCTATATTTTTAAATTTATAATATTAATTTAATCCTTTAAATAACTGTGGGTAATTATCTTACGTATTGGTGTACAGCGAATAAATGGATCACCAGTATATCTTGGAGGACAGCTACAAATCGGATTATGATTTACAACTTGACATTTAGCTACTACACCGCATGTTCCAGGACAAGGGTCAACACATTTCTGATTGACACAAGCTTCGTTTTGACCACATTCAGAGCTAACAGCACATTCAGGTCTACAAGTTGGAGGGCTGCCGATATATCCAGGCACGCAAGAGCACACGGCTTGACCGTTTATTTCACGACATTGACTGTTTGGCCCACATGGAGATGGATTGCATGGATATGTAATTACTGGGGCTATAATGAATGTAATATTACTTAGAGTCGATAACAATGAAATGTTATTAAACATACCAGGTACAGGACGACATTCAATGAAAGCATTTCCAGTAAATCCTGAAGGACAACTGCACATAGGAATGTGATTAACGACGCTACATTCGGCATTTTGTCCGCAAGTTCCTGGGCAAGGATCGATACATTTATTTCTGGAGCAAGCTCTATTTTTGGGACAATCAGAATTAAGAACACATTCAGGTCGACATTCTCTATAAGGATCTCCTTGATATTCAGGCAGACATGTACAGATTCCGTTGTCGCATTGAGCGTTTGGACCGCAAGGACTTGGATTGCAAGGATCTTCTTCGACAATTGCTAAAAATATTGAAATGCAAATTAGCTACATTGCTACATTTGCAAAAGAATAAAACTTACGTATTTCTGGTGGTTTAGGTACACAGTTGGTAAACGGATCACCAGTAAATCCTTCAGGGCAAGTACACACAGGAGTATGGTTTATCACATTGCAATTTGCGCCAAATCCGCAAGAACCAGGGCAAGGATCTCTACATTTCTCTCTGATACAAGCTTGATTACTGGGACATTCAGGGTTAATAGTACACTCAGGTCGACAACTTGGTGGACTACCCACATAATTATTTAAACAAGAACAAGATGGGTTGCCGCCAATATCTCTACATTCAGAATTGGGACCACATGGTGAAGGCACGCAAGGATTTCTGGGTATTTCAATTGGTTGTGGCGGTGGTGGAGCTACAAAATTATGGAAAAGATAAAAATAATATTGATTACAACATACTAAAAATAACTTACGAGGTATAGGGTAACATCTAGTGAACGGATCTCCAGTGTATCCAACTTGACAACTACAAATCGGACTGTGATTTATTACATTACATTTGGCATTTAATCCACAAGTTCCTGGACAAGGATCAACACATTTTTGATTGACACATGCTTTGTTCTGAGGACATTCAGAGCTGACAGTACACTCAGGTCGACAACCAGGTGGACTGCCAATATAAGTGGGCAAGCAAGAACAAACAGCTTGCTCATTCACTTCCCGGCATTGGCTATTTGGTCCACATGGAGATGGATTACAAGGCTGTCTTTTTTCTGGAACAACTTGTGGTTCTTGTTGGATATTACAATAACGGAACGGATCTCCAGTGTATCCTATTCTACAAGTACATTGTGGCAAGTGGTTGACTACTTGACAGTCAGCATTTTGACCACAAGTTCCAGGACAAGGATCTTGACATTTATTTCTGATACAAGCTCTATTAGATGGACAGTCAGAGTTGAGAGTACACTCAGGCCGACAGCCTTCATATGGATTTCCAATATATTCTGGCAAACAAGTGCAAGATCCTGCGCCATTTTGTTCACGACAAACGGCGTTAGAACCACACGGAGATGGAGTACAAGGTGATATTAATTCTTGTGGTTGCGGTTGAGGTTGAGTTGTACATTGAATAAATGGATCACCAATAAAACCAATAGCGCAAATACAGTTTGGAGTGTGGCTAACAACTCTGCATTCAGCGTTTGCTCCACAAGTTCCTGGGCAAGGATCGCGGCATTTCTGATTGATACAAGCCAAGTGACTGGCGCATTCACTGTTACTGACACATTCAGGACGACAGTTTGGTGGTGAACCGATAAATCCAGTTAAGCAAGAACAAGAAGGAGAATCACCAGCTACACGACACTCTGAGTTCGAGCCACATGGTGATGGTCTGCAGGGGTCTACTTGAGGTGGAGGTGGTTCATCAACTATTAAAATATATTTAAATTGAATAGGATTCCTAGTAATTACTACAATTATTTTTGCTTACGTATGGGTTGACATCTAATAAACGGATCGCCTGTAAATCGTTGTGGACAACTACAAATCGGATTGTGATTTACAACTTGACACTTGGCCCCTATTCCGCAAGTTCCTGGGCAAGGATCAACGCATTTCTGATTGACACATGCTTCATTTAAAGGACATTCAGAACTAATCACGCACTCTGGTCTACAAGTTGGTGGACTACCGATATATCCAGGTACGCAAGAGCACACAGCTTGACCGTTTACTTCGCGACACTGACTGTTGGGTCCGCATGGAGATGGATTGCACGGATTTGTAATAATTGGGGCTATAAAAAGGAGAATATCACTCTGAGAAGACAACACTAAAATATTTTTAAACATACCAGGTACAGGTCGGCATTCAACGAATGCATTTCCAGTAAATCCTTGAGGACAACTACACATAGGAATGTGATTTACCACATCACACCGTGCATTTTGTCCACAAGTTCCCGGGCAAGGATCAATACATTTATTTCTAGAGCAAGCTTTATCTCTAGGACAGTCAGTACTAAAAACACATTCAGGTCTACATCCTCTGTAAGGATCTCCTTGATACTCGGGTAAACAAGTACAAATTCCATCGTTACATTGCGCATTAGATCCACACGGATCTGGATTGCAAGGATCGTTTGGCACAACAACAACTAAAAAGTTTAAAAATGGTAGTTGAAATTAATCATTTCAATGTGAAATTACTTACGTTCAGGTGGTTTAGGGAAACAGTTACTGAATGGGTCGCCAGTAAAACCTTCAGGGCAAGTACAAATTGGAATGTGATTTATAACACTGCATTGTGCATTAGCACCGCAAGATCCAGGACAAGGGTCTCTACATTTCTCTCTGATACAAGCTTGAACACTTGGACAATCTGGGTTGATTGTACACTCAGGACGACAGTTTGGTGGAGTGCCAATATAAGTTACCAAACAAGAACAAGATGGATTTCCTCCAATATCGCGACATTGAGAATTGGGCCCACATGGTGATGGTAAACATGGGTCAATTATTGTTACGGGTTCTGGTGGTAGTTGAGGAGCTAAATATTAAAATTAAAGTAGAATTGAGCAATAGATAGACATACTAAATACTTACGAGGTATAGGGTAGCATCTAGTGAAAGGATCACCAGTATGACCAACTTGGCAACTACAAATTGGGCTGTGTTTTATTACTTGACATTTGGCGTTTGTACCGCAAGTTCCTGGACAAGGATCCACACATTTTTGGTTGACACAAGCTTTGTTAGGAGGACATTCTGTACTGCTAACACATTCCGGACGGCAAGATGGCGGGCTACCGATATAAGTAGGTAAACAAGAGCAAACTGCTTGTCCATTAATTTCACGGCATTGACTATTAGGTCCGCATGGAGATGGTCTGCAGGGATCATTTACTTCAGGTACAACTTGTACTTCAGACTCAATATTACAATAACGGAATGGATCTCCAGTGTATCCTATTCTACAAGTACATTGTGGAATATGATTTACAACTTGACAATCAGCATTTTGACCGCAAGTTCCTGGACAAGGATCTTGACATTTGCTTCTGATACAAGCTCTGTTAGATGGACAGTCAGAGTTTAGAGTACACTCAGGTCGACAACCTTCATAAGGATTTCCAATATACTCTGGTAAACAAGTACAAGAACCAGCGCCATTTTGTTCACGGCAAACGGCGTTAGCGCCACATGGAGAAGGAGTACAAGGTGTTACTAATTCTTGAGGTTGCGGCTGAGGCTGAGATATACATTGCGTAAACGGATCTCCAATGAAACCAACTATACAAATACAATTTGGAGTATGACTAACAACTCTGCATTCTGCGTTTGCTCCACAAGTTCCAGGACATGGATCACGGCATTTCTGATTGATACAAGCCAAGTGGCTAGCGCATTCACTGTTACTGACACATTCAGGGCGACAGTTAGGTGGTGTACCGATAAATTCTGGAATGCAAGAACAAGATGGGTTTCCTCCTATATCGCGACATTGAGAATTTGGACCACAAGGTGATGGTATACATGGTTCAATTGGCAATGGCGGTGGTCTTTCAGCTATAAGGACATTAGGTATTAAATAAATGAGATTATATTTATTTAAATTGTTTGTCTTACGTAAGGGTGTGCAACGAATAAATGGATCACCAGTAAATCTTGGTGGACAGCTACAAATAGGATTATGGTTTACAACTTGACATTTGGCTCCTACGCCACAAGTTCCAGGACAAGGATTAACACATTTCTGATTGACACAAGCTTCGTTTTGCCCGCATTCAGAACTAACAACACATTCAGGTCTGCAAGTTGGTGGACTGCCGATATATCCTGGCACGCAAGAACACACGGCTTGACCGTTAATTTCACGACATTGACTATTCTGTCCACATGGAGATGGATTGCATGGATTTGTAACAACTGGGGCTACAATAAATGGAATATTACTCTGAGATAATAACGTTGACATATTCTTAAACATACCAGACACAGGTCGACATTCAAGGAAAGCATTTCCAGAGAATCCAGGTGGACAACTGCACATAGGAATGTGATTAACTACATTACATTGTGCATTTTGTCCACAAGTTCCAGGACAAGGATCGATACATTTATTTCTGGAGCAAGCTCTATTTTTGGGACAATCAGAATTAAGAACACATTCAGGTCGGCATTCTCTATAAGGATCGCCTTGGTATTCAGGCAGACATGTACAAATTCCATTGTTACATTGTGCGTTTGGTCCGCAAGGGTTTGGATTACAAGGATCTTGTATTACTATTGCTAAAATATAATTATGTATTACATATACTGTCAGCTAATTAGTTTATATTTAAATCTTACGATCTTCTGGTGGTTTCGGGTAACAGTTACTGAAAGGATCACCAGTGAATCCTTCAGGGCAAGTGCAAATAGGAGTGTGATTTATGATGCTACACTGAGCACCAGCTCCACAGGATCCAGGACAAGGATCTCTACATTTCTCTCTTATACAAGCTTGAATACTAGGGCAGTCAGGGTTGATAGTACACTCAGGTCTGCAATTGGGCGGAGCTCCGATATAGTTGGGTAAACAAGAACAAGATGGGGTGCCTCCATTGTCTTGACATTGTGAGTTGGGACCACAGGGTGATGGCATGCAGGGGTCAACAAATACAGGTTCATCTTCAGGAGGTGGTGGAGCTATTATTAAAAAGTACATTACAAAATAAATATTTCAATGTTATTCGACGCAAGTAAAGCTGCATTGAACTTACGAGGTATGGGGAAGCATCGTAAGAATGGATCTCCAGTAAATCTAGTTTGACAACTGCAAATTGGACTATGGTTAATAACATTACACTTGGCGTTAATTCCGCAAGTTCCAGGACACGGATCAACACATTTCTGATTGGTGCAAGCTTGGTTCAGGGGACACTCAGAGCTGACAACACATTCAGGTCTACAACTCGGTGGGCTACCAATAAATCCAGGTGAGCAAGAACAAACAGCTTGTTCGTTTATTTCACGGCACTGGCTATTTGGACCGCATGGAGATGGATTACAAGGCTGTCGTTTTTCTGGGATAATTACTGGTTCTCTTGGTATATTACAATAACGGAATGGATCTCCCGAGTAACCAATACGACAAGTACATTGAGGGAGATGATTTATAACTTGGCAGTCCGCATTTTGTCCGCAAGTTCCAGGACAGGGGTCTTGGCATTTATTGCGAATACAGGCACGGTTTGAGGGACAATCTGAGTTCATGACGCATTCTGGGCGGCACCCTTCATAAGGGTTTCCGATGTATTCGGGTAGGCAAGTGCATGATCCAGCATTGTTGCGTTTTTGACATTGGGCATTGGCGCCGCAAGGTGATGGGTTGCAGGGGTCAAATATTTCCGGGGACACTTGGACTAGAATAAAGATATTCGCATTATTGGTATGCGTTTTCGTCGTTAAAAGCAAGGTTATCTTGTGCTCTTTTGCGATTATAGTGGCGGGTAGTTAGGTCTTAAACACTATGTCATTTTTGTGGAATGCCCTTCCGTAATTAAAACTATTAAAAGCGATTTGTTTTGGTGGAGGGAATGCCCTTCCTATAAGCGATATTTGTGGCAGAGGGTTAGGGTACTTAATTCTAGTTTAATGATTTAGCGCCGGTGGTTTAGTGGTTATTTCGATTGTTTGCTCGTTAATAGTGGTTTGTTTGTGGCGTATGGGGATTATGGCGTAGCTGAAGCTCGGCGTGTTGAAGGACTCGATTCTTACCTTGCGAGTCCTTGGTTTATGTACACATGCAAATATTTTAAGCAACCATGCAGTCATGCGCATTTACAAACAATTCAAAGAATACTTTACTACATTTTTATTTACGCATTTTTCTCTAAAATAATTTAGACTTGACAGCAGAAAATTTTTGTTGACAAATATTTTAAAATATTACATTACTTTAGTTGTAAAAATAAAATTATTCTTTGAATCATTTCACCTTAAATATTAATAAACTAGAGTCTTACTTTTCTTGGTATATACGATGTAATTTATTAAATTAAAATTAAAAATTGAATTTAATAATATATTTAAAAAATTTAATTTATTATTGCAGTTAGCAAGCAAATAGAGAACTTGAATCAATTAAAAAAATAAGGAATGTTATTAATTTATCTGTCGATAATAAATAATGATCGAATTACAAAGTAGGGCAAATATTAAGTAATAGAAAATTGTACTTTATGTAGATAGTTGAACATTGATAATTTAATTTCTCGGAAGTTTTTCAAGTAAAATTAATCGCGTTAATTAACTTTGATTAAAAGCGTTAACAGACTCTCTTATTTCGTCAGCGTCACAATAAAACAAAAACTGAAACAGTGTCTCATGGTTCATCCATCTCATATCCTGTTTCATTCTCGTATTACTGCGAAGCTTTACTAAATCTACAAAACAAGCATGCGGATTGTATCCTACCTGGTACAGGAACACAGCCACTGAACGGATCTCCAGTATATCCAATGCTGCATGTACAGATGGCATTATGGTTCACTACACTACACAACGCGTTGGCACCACACGAACCCGGACACGGATCACGACACTTTTGATTGATACACGCAACCTGACTAGCGCATTCAGGGTTAATAGTACACTCAGGTCGACAATTCGGAGGTGTACCGATAAAACCAGCGCGGCAACTACAGGCGGGACTTTCCCCTCGAACCTGACAGTCGCTGTTAGGACCGCACGGCGATGGGACGCACGGATTTTCAGGACGCGGCTTTGGTTCTTCTGTGAAAGAAAACATAGTTATATTAATAAGCTGTTATATTGCAAGAATAAATAAAACATACCAATTGGTATTCGGTAACATCTCGAGAATGGATCACCAGTATTTCCTTGAGAACAACTACAAATCGGATTATGGTTTACAACTTGACATCTGGCATTTTGACCGCAAGTTCCTGGGCAAGGATCAACGCACTTGTTATTCAAACAGGCTTCAGTTAGAGGACATTCAGCGCTGACAATACACTCCGGTCTACAACTTGGAGGACTGCCAATTTGTCCTGGTTGACAAGAACAAACAGCAAGGCTGTTAACAACTCTGCATATGCTGTTAGGTCCACATGGAGATGGACTACAAGGTTCACGTTGAGGTTCTGGTATTTTAGCCTGACGACATTGGACAAATGGATCACCTTCAAGTCCTCGAGGACAACTGCAAGTTGGTATATGGTTGATGACGCTGCATTCGGCGCTTTGTCCGCAAGTTCCGGGACAAGGATCAATGCATTTTTGATTACTACAAGCTTTGTTGGGTGAACATTCGGTATTAGTAGTACATTCTGGGCGGCAAGCAACATAAGGATCTCCGAAATAATTTCGTTGACAAGTACAAATACCTTCACCATTACAATCGGCATTTGGACCACAAGGCGAAGGATTGCAAGGATCTGGTGTTACAGTTGGTTGAGGAGGTGGTTTCGGTGAACATTGCGTGAATGGATCTCCAATAAAGTCTTGCATACAGGTACAAGTTGGTATATGGTTCTGTACTCTACAGTCAGCATTAAATCCGCAAGAACCTGGACAAGGATCGCGACATTTCTCTGTAATGCAAGCCAAGTGTGATGGACAATCCGTGTTGACAACACATTCAGGTCTGCAGTTTGGTGGTGAACCAACATAATTTGGTAAGCATGAGCAAGATGGTTGCTCGCCAACGCTTCTGCATTGCGCATTTGGTCCGCAAGGCGTCGGGGTGCATGGATCACGAAGTGTTGGTGTAGGAACAGGTACAACTGGTTCTTCATAACATCTTATAAATGGATCGCCTGTTAAACCAACAGGGCAACTACAAATCGGATTGTGGTTAATCACTTCGCAGTTGGCTCCCACTCCGCAAGTTCCAGTACAAGGATTGGCACATTTAAATTTATGGCACGCTCTATTTTGAGGACATTCAGAGTGAACTACACACTCTGGTCTGCAGTTTGGTGGAGATCCCACAAACTCTGGTAAGCAGGAACACACTCCTTGTCCATTGATACTTCTGCATTGACTATTGGGTCCACATGGGCTTGGATTACATGGATCTACAATCGGTGATTCAGTAGGAGGTGGTGGTTGTATTCTGCAAGATGTGAATGGATCTCCAATATATCCTGGATTACAAGAACAAGTCGGTACGTGATTTATAACTGAACAAGAAGCAAATTGACCACAAACTCCTGGGCAAGGATCTTCACATTTGTTTCTAATACAAGCTCTGTTAGTTGGGCAATCAGAGCTGAGTACACATTCAGGACGACAACCTTCATATGGATTTCCATGATAGTCTGGAATACATGAGCAAGCTCCTGCACCATTTCGTTGCTTGCAAACAGCGTTGGCTCCACATGGAGATGGTTCACAAGGATTTGTAGGTTCTGGAGGTTGTAGAAGACACTGCACGAATGGATTTCCAGTATATCCAGGAGCACAAGTACAACTGACAGTATGAGAGATTACTCTACATTCCGCGTTAGCCCCACAACTTCCAGGGCATGGATCAATACATTTATTTCTCAAACAAGCTTTGGTGCTTGGACAGTCAGGATTGATAACACATTCCGGTTTGCAATTAGGTGGATTTCCAAAATAATCTTGAGCACATTGGCAAACAGGAATTCCATTTCTGTTTTGACACATAGAGTTCGGCCCACATGGAGTTGGATTACAGGGATCAACTTCAATTGGAGTAATAATTGGTGGAGGAGGAATAGGTTGACAGCTTTGGAATGGATCTCCTGTTTGATCTTCAGGGCAACTACAAATTGGACTATGATTGATCACCTCACATCTAGCTCTGAGACCACAGCTTCCAAGACAAGGATCAGTACATTTCTGATTAACACAAGCCTTCTTCGTTGGACATTCAGAACTGACAACGCATTCAGGTCGGCAAGTTGGAGGAGTACCAACATACCCTTGAAGACATGAACATACTGCATGGTCGTTGATGTTCTTGCATTGACTGTTAGGTCCACAAGGTGTTGGATTACAGACATCGATCTTTGATGCTGGTGGTAAACGATCCATTACACGACAAATGGAGAATGGATCTCCAGAGTATCCTTCAGGACAACTACAAGCTGGTATATGGTTGATGACATCACATTGAGCATTTTGACCGCAAGTTCCTGGACAAGGATCTTTACATTTGTTTCGTAAACAAGCCTTATCGCGGTTACATTCACCGCTGAGTACACATTCTGGTCTGCACGTTTCATATGGGTTACCAAGGTATTCTGGAAGGCAAGTACAGATTCCATCTTGACATTGAGCATTTGGTCCGCATGGTGATGGATTGCATGGATCAATAATTAGCGGTTGCTGAGTTGCTAGAAATTATAAATATAATTTAATATACACTTTGTACGAATTAAAAATAAATATCTTACTTGGTGGTATAAGAGTACATTGGGAGAAAGGATCTCCAGTATGACCATCTTCACAAGAACAAACTGGAACATGGTTTAAGACATAGCATCTTGCTCTGATTCCGCAAGAACCAGCACAAGGATCTCTGCATTTCTGATTGATACAAGCAAACTGACTTGGACATTCAGAGCTCAGAACACATTCAGGTCGGCAACTAGGTGGAACACCGATATAATCTGGCAAACAAGAACATGCAGGATTGCCTTCGATGAGTTGACATTGCGAATTTGGTCCGCAGGGCGAAGGATAACAAGATGGTGGGCGTTCAGTTTGTTCTGGTTCCGATATTTGTGCTACAATAAAATTTCATAATTTTATATACATATATATAGCGGGAGTAAACATAGGGATATATCATTACCATAGTTACAGTTACAAAAGTTTGACAGCAATACATTAGAGCATTTATTTTAAAAGTAAACATAGGGAAAATCATATTTTCAGCAATGCATTGATTTGTAATAGTCTATAGTCTAAAAGAAATATTTTAAGTTTAAACAAATTAAATGAATTTGAATTACTTTAAATTACATTAACTAAACGTTAGGTATAAATTTAGAACCTCAAAACAATCCAAAAGTTCTTTTGAGTAGAGGTTTGTTCGCAAATTCTTCGTTTAAGAACTCGTACATACAAATGAGAATTTTGGGTTGAACCAGTTCAAAAATCAAAAATTATTAAAATGTTTTTCTATATAATTCAGACCACGAGAAATCGAATGGCGCAAGGCGCATCTTCATATCTTTTTTAGTTTTTGAGTTACAGCGATTTTTTACTTTTTTGTAAGCTCAACTTTGAAAGCCCATAACTCAAAAACTAAAAGAGATATTGAAATGCGGTTTGAACGAGTGTATTTCTCGTGCGTTACTTAACTTGTACAGGTATTTTGAAAATTTTGAAATTTTTTTAATTTTTTTCAAAATTTTTCTTCCTCAATATTTCAAAAACCTGAAAAGGTAACGAAAATCTGAACACACCAGTGACTTTCTGGCGTGAAAGTACATAAGTATGCAAATTTTCACAATAAAATTCGCACGGATACATTTTTTATTACAAAAAAACGAAAAATGGCCAAAATCCGTAAAAACACCAAGGGGTACCCCTTAAGAAATATTTAAAAAACGGCAATTTTTGATTTTTTGTAATAAAAAATGTATCCGTTCGAATTTTCTTCTGAAAATTTGCATACCTATGTATTTTCACGCGAGGAATTCACTGGTGTTTTCATTATCTTTTCTACTTTTTGAAATATCGACAAACGAAAATTTCGAATAAAATTGAAAAATTTGCAAAATTTTCAAAATACCGGTACAAGTTAAGTAGCGCACGAGAAATACACTCGTTCAAACCGCATTTCAATATCTCTTTTAGTTTTTGAGTTATGGCGTCTCAAAGTTGAACTTTAAAAATAGTAAAAAATCGCTGTAACTCAAAAACTAAAAAAGATATTGAAACGCGGTTTGAACGAGTGCATTTCTCGTGTTCTGAACTATATAGAACCATATAATAAAAATTTTGACTTTTTTAACTGGTTCAACCAGAAATTCACATCTGCATGTTTATATGTCAAAATTCTGATCATTCTTGGCCATGGCAGTTCTGCAATAGCAGATCCTAATAAACTACACATTTTAAGCCGTTAAATACAGTAACCAGTTAAAAACGCCCCACTATTTGAACCCCTATTAACCCGGTCTGATTTTGAAAGAGGACAGTTTTATTACTTTGACAACTATAGATGACAGCAATGTTATTTTCTCTATGTTTACTTTTAAAATAAACGCTCTAATGCATTGCTGTCAAACTTTGTAACTGTAACTATGGTAATGGCATATCCCTATGTTTACTGATAAAAAAAAACTTCCGGTATATATATAAAGTTGATAAATAGGCTGGATATTTTCTATTATTATTATTGAAATATTCAAGAACTTACGTTGAGGAGCACATCTTGTGAATGGATCACCAGTAAATCCTTGAGGACAAGCACAAATCGGATTATGATTTCTTGTGGTACATTGAGCTCCAAGTCCGCAAGTATTCGGGCAAGGATCAGCACATTTTTGATTAACACAAGCTTTGTTTAGTGGACATTCTGAACTAACAATACATTCAGGTCTGCACTGTGGTGGACTTCCAATATAAGTAGGTAAACAAGAACAAACCCCTTGTTCATTAACATTCCTGCATTGACTGTTAGGCCCGCATGGCGATGGATTACAAGGATCTTCAGGCATACGCGGTAATTCTGTTACTGGAACTTCGCGACACTGGAAGAATGGATCTCCAGTAAATGCAGCAGGACAAGTACATATAGGAATATGATTAACAGTCTGACATTCAGCGAATGTTCCACAAGTTCCTGGGCAAGGATCAACGCATTTAAATCCAGTACAAGCCAAAGTAGGGGCACAGTCAGCGTTAACTTCGCATTCTCTTCTGCAGCCTCTGTTACTATCGTAAGGATCTCCGAAGTAACCTGATGGACAAATACATGCTCCTGCACCATTCTTCTCACGACATTCTGCATTAGGTCCGCATGGAGATGGCGAGCAAGGCGTAGCTGGAGTCGGTCGAATAGTCGGTTCTGGAGCTGGTGTACACTGCACACTCGCGTCACCGATGTATCCAGGTAAACACGAGCAAACTGCGTTGTGATTTACGACTGTACATTTAGCGAAAGTTGCACAAGTTCCCGGACAAGGATCTCTGCATTTCTCGTTGACGCAAGCCAAGTTGCTTGGACACTCGGCATCGATAGTGCATTCAGGACGACAGTTTGGAGCACGACCGATATAATTTGGTAGACAAGAGCAAGCGGGCTGAGTTCCGATGACGCGGCACTGAGAGTTCGGTCCACATGGTGATGGGTCACATGGGTCACCCAGATCTTTTGGCGGTGCAGGTGCTATATTAAATAATTTATATTATTATATAGTTGGAAACATTCCTATCACTTTTAAAAATAAACAAATAATTTGGAAACAAGTTTAGAAAGAGTTAAACAATAAAAGACAACGTTTTGAAGGGAATACATAAATAAAAATAAAAGATAATAGAAAGAGATCTTACGTTCTTCTTTAAGACATCTAAGAAACGGATCACCAGTGTAACCAGCTGTACAACTACAGATGGGATTGTGATTAACTACCATGCATCTAGCATTTACTCCACAAGTACCAGGACAAGGATCGCCACATTTTTGATTAACGCATGCCTTATCTTGTGGACATTCAGAGCTGACAACACACTCAGGCCTACAGGTAGGAGGAGAACCAATATAACCAGATTGACAAGAACAGACAGCATGACCGTTGATCTCACGACATTGGCTGTTAGGCCCACAAGGAGATGGTTGGCAAGGGTTGCCAGGAGCTTCAGTTGGTACAACTGATAAAAAGTAAACAAGATATAACAGAAATCAAAGAATAACATCGTAACATTATGTAAATAAACACTTACCTATTTCTTCAATTTGGCAAGATCTTAATGGATCACCCGAGTATCCAGGTAAACAACTACAAGATGGCGCGTGGTTCATTACTCTACATATGGCGTTAATACCGCAAGTTCCTGGACACGGATCTTTACATTTGTTGTTAACACAAGCTTTAGATCTGTCACAGTCGGTGTTGATGACACATTCAGGTCTGCAGCCGGTGTAGGGATCGCCGAAGTATTCAGGAAGACATGCACAAGAGCCAGCTCCGTTACGTTCTTTGCAGACTGCGTTAGCACCACAAGGTGATGGATTGCAGGGATTTCTAGGGCCTTCAGTTGGTGTTGGAGCTAAATACACATAACACAGTTGTAAAATATTGTTTAAGAATAATGATTAGTATTTAAGAAGAGTATCTTACGTAGTGGAATGGGAAAGCATCCAGAGAAAGGATCTCCAGTATGACCAGCAACACAATTACAAACAGGAGCATGTTTAATAACAACGCAAGTGGTCTGAGGTCCGCAAGATCCAGGACAAGGATCTTTACAACGTTCATTTACACAAGCTAAGTTTCCAGGACATTCCGCATTAAGACTACACTCAGGTCTACAATTTGGCGCGCGTCCGATATAGTTTGGCAAACATGAACAAGCAGGGGTATTTCCAATTACACGACATTGTGAATTTGAACCGCATGGTGAAGGCACACAAGGGTTACCAGATTCCACTGGTTCTCGTGGTTCTAAAAAAGAATAGACACATGCAAGAAATACAGAATGATAGATATATACAACAGATTCAGATGAAAGAAGGCTTACTTTCTTCAGGATGACATGAAGTGAATGGATCTCCAGTGAAACCTACAGAACAGCTGCAGATAGGGTTGTGATTGACCACTTGACAACGAGCGTTAACCCCACAAGTACCGGAACAAGGGTCCTGGCACTTTTGATTAATGCACGCCTTGTCTTGTGGACAATCAGCACTGACCATGCATTCAGGTCGACATGCAGGAGGTGATCCAATATAATTAGCTTGACAAGAGCAAACAGCATGTCCATTTATAACCCTACATTGACTGTAAGGTCCACAAGGTGATGGTCGACAAGGATCCGTAATTGGTGCTTCAGTTCGAGCTAGATGAAAAAAGTAAGAAAGATAAGTAAGAGTACAGCCCTGAAAAGAAAGAAAATAGTCCTTACGAGGTTCTTGGATGATATGACAAGCAGTAGCAGGGTTGCCACTATATCCTGGCAAACAAATACATGCAGGGGCATGATTACTAACTCTGCATTCAGTATTTATTCCACAAGTTCCAACACAAGGATCTCTACATTTGTTGTTCGTGCAAGATTTGTCTCGAGGACAGTCAGAGTTTGTAACACATTCAGGTCTGCAACTCGTGTAAGGATCACCGAAATATTCTGGCAAACATGTACACGATCCAACACCATTTCTTTCTTTACACACCGCGTTTGCTCCGCATGGAGATGGATTACATGGTTCAATAGTTTCAGAAGGTTGAGTAACTGTAATAGATTCAAGAAAGATATAACACAAGCAAAAGAATAGAATTAAATTAAATAGAACAGCTTCTTACTTGGAATAATAGCACATCCTGCAAAAGGATCACCAGTATAACCAATTAAACATGAGCATACAGGAGCATGTTTGACTACAGCACAAGTGGCTTGTCGTCCGCAAGATCCTGGACAAGGATCCTTGCAGCGTTCATTTAAACAAGCTAAGTTTCCAGGGCATTCCGCGTTTATAGAGCATTCAGGGCGACAGTTTGGAGGCCGTCCGATATAATTAGGTGAACATGAACAAGCAGGAGTAGTTCCAATTACTCTACATTGAGAATTTGGTCCACATGGTGAGGGAACACATGGGTTTCCACTAGGTATTGGTTCAGTTCGTTCTAAAAAGTAATGAAACACATGCAAAAGAAAGCTTGAGAAGTCTGTAAAGAATGAAATGTCTTACTTTCTTCCTGAATACATCTGATAAATGGATCACCAGTAAATCCAGCCATACAGCTACAAATAGGGTTATGATTGACCACTTGACAACGCGCATTTAGTCCGCATGTGCCAGGACAAGGATCCTGACACTTTTGATTAATACACGCTCTGTCTTGAGGACAATCAGCACTGATCATGCATTCAGGTCGACATGCAGGTGGTGATCCAATATAATTAGCTTGACAAGAACAAACAGCATGTCCATTTATAACTCTACATTGACTGTAAGGCCCACATGGCGATGGACGACATGGATCTATTACAGGCGCTTCAGTTGGAGCTAAAGTTTAAGAAAATAGAGTAAGAAATAAAGAATAGATACATACAAAAGTAAAGAACATACTGAGTGGAATTTGATGACAAGAAGTCAATGCGTTTCCAGTGAATCCAGGTAGACATGTACAAGAAGGAGCATGATTGCTAACTCTGCATTCAGCATTTAATCCACAAGTTCCCGGACAAGGATCTCTACATTTATTTCCAATGCATGCTTTATTTCTGGGGCAGTCAGTATTCATTACACATTCTGGTCGACAACCACTGTAAGGATCTCCGAAATAATCCGGTAAGCATACACAAGCACCGGCGCCGTTGCGTTCTTTACAATCTGCATTAGCACCACATGGAGATGGCTCACAAGGTTGAGATATTTCTATTGGTTGAGTGACTAAAAGAAGTATAAAATTGTAAATTTGTGGATCATAAACGCGGTTCGAATTTTTGATATTATTCTTACTTGATACTATTGTACATCCTCCGAACGGATCACCAGTATATCCAGAAATACAATTACAAATGGGAGAGTTTTTAATAACAACGCAATTTGCAAAAGGTCCGCATGACCCAGGACAAGGATCTTTACAGCGTTCATTTACGCAAGCTAAGTTTCCAGGACATTCCGCGTTTATAGTACACTCAGGTCGACAATTAGGCGCGCGTCCAATATAATTCGGTAAGCAAGAGCAAGCTGGTTGAGTACCAACTGCACGGCATTGAGAATTCGGTCCGCATGGTGAAGGTACACAAGGGTTTCCTATTGGTTCCGGTACAGGTCGTTCTAAAAGTAATGATTACATGCAATAGAAAGCTTGAGAAGCCTGAAATGAAATGCCTTACTTTCTTCCTGAATACATCTTATAAATGGATCTCCAGTGAAACCAACAGAACAGCTACAGATAGGGTTGTGATTGACCACTTGACAACGAGCATTTAGTCCGCAAGTTCCAGGACAAGGATCCTGACACTTTTGGTTAATGCACGCCTTGTCTTGTGAACAATCAGCACTGACCATGCATTCAGGTCGACATGCAGGAGGTGATCCAATATAATTAGCTTGACAAGAGCAAACAGCATGTCCATTTACAACCCTACATTGACTGTAAGGTCCACAAGGTGATGGTTGACAAGGATCCCTTATTGGCGATTGAGTTGGAGCTAGATATTGAAAGTAAAGTAAAAACATGATACAAAGCTGAAAATAGTATAGAATAGCTCCTCATCTATCCAAAAAAGATTTAAAAAAGTTTAAGATAAAAGAATAATTGGATAAATGAGGTATCGTGAAAGAGAAAAGTCTTACTCGGTTCAGGCGGTAGATGGCAAGACCTCAATGGATTCCCAGTATAGCCAGGCAAACATGAGCAAGTAGGAGCATGATTATTTACACGACATTCTGCATTAATGCCACAAATTCCTACACAGGGATTGCGGCATTTGTTGTTTTGGCAAGTTTTGTCTCTAGCGCAGTCGGTATTCAAAACACATTCAGGTCTACAACCTGTGTAAGGGTCTCCGAAATACTCAGGTAAACATGTACAAGAGCCTGCTCCGTTTCGCTCACGGCATTCGGCATTTGCGCCACAAGGTGATGGGTTGCACGGGTTTCTCGGTACTTCAACTGGTACTGCAAAGGCATGAGTTTACTTCATAACTTCATACAAATGAGATTTTAGGTACTTAGTTGTTTTCATTTATTAATATTTGTCAGGAAAGTTAATTCGTTGGTGTTTTTACAAAATAATTAATAGTATTTGTCAGTACGTTATTTCGTCGATTAATAGGAGTAATTTCACGTGGGATTTGAGAAGTATCATTCAGGGTTTTAAGCATCAAAACTTACGTTCAATAATAAATTGACATCCGTTAAATGGATCTCCAGTATACTTGACTTTACACGTACAAGTGGGATTATGTTTAACAACCGTACATTCCGCATTGGGACCACAAGATCCGATACAAGGATCATAGCATCTTGAATTCTGACATGCTTTGTTCATGGGGCAATCAGCGTTTATAACACATTCAGGGCGGCAATTTGGCGGACGTCCTAAATATGACGGAAGACAAGAGCATGTCGGGCGACTGCCAACAACTCGGCAATCAGAATATGGCCCGCAGGGAGATGGTATGCAAGGGTTTCGGTTCTCTTCTTCAAGTACTACAGGTTCTAAAATGAGTAAGCACATGCAAAGGCGTTCCAGATGACTATGTACATTTTATGCAATGGATCATCGTGTTTAAATTTAGCGTGTAACACAAAATAGAGGGGCAAGCTTTTCATTAAATCATCCCAAAAAATTGGTTTAAAATTTCTAAAAAGATGCCATACATTTTGAGAAAAATATATGAAATGAACAGATGCACAAACAAAAATTAAATTTTAAGACATTGAAGCCCTGGTTGTCGTGTTACATATAAAAATATATGTCAATGATCAATTGCACTAGAATCTTACTTTCTTCCCGCCTACAAGAAGAGAATGGATCCCCACTATAACCAACAATGCAGCTGCAAATAGGGTTGTGATTGACTACTCTACATTGGGCATTTATTCCACATGTGCCGGGACAGGGATCCCGACATTTATTTTGTAGACATGCTCTATTTTGTGGGCATTCAGAATTTATAATACATTCGGGTCTACAGTTGGGAGGTGCCCCCAAATATCCAGGACTACATGAACATACAGGATGCCCTTTAGTCACTCGGCAAACGCTGTATTGTCCGCAAGGTGACGGTATACAAGGATTGCGATTATCTATTGGTGGTTCTGGTTCGTCGTAATATACTATAAAGGTAAACAAAATATTGAGAGGTGTTCGATTGGTGAAGATTGTAATATCTTACTAGGTTCGACGTGTTTGCAAGCAACAAGCGGATTTCCTGAAAGTCCGGTCTTACACGAACATTCTGGGGCGTGGTTAATTACTCTACAAAAGGCATTGACCCCACAACTGCCAGGGCAGGGATCAACACACTTTCTATTGGTACAAGATCGGGTTCTAGGACAATCGCTGTTTTGTACACATTCTGGTCGGCAGCCTGTATACGCGTCCCCAAAATACCCAGGTAAGCAAGTGCAAGAACCGGATGAACGTAGGGCGCTACATCGCGAATTAGGGCCGCAAGGGCTGGGGTGACATGGGTCTTGAGGTTGTTGCACGGTTTCTAAATTTGATACATTTATTGTTGTCATTAAACTTCTCGTTAATCTGTAACTATATACAAAAAAAAAACATAAAAAACATGCATTCCTACCTATAATGAAATTACATCCAGAGAACGGATCTCCTTCATATCCTGGAAGGCAGCTGCAGATTGGTCGATGATTCTGTGTGGAGCACTGGGCGTTAACACCACAAGAACCAGCACATGGATCTCGGCATTTGTTGTTGACGCACGCAAGGTATGAAGGACAATCTTGATGGATGACGCACTCTGGTCGACAGTTGGGTGGAATACCCAACATTCCCATTAAGCAAGAGCAAACAGGTCTGTTGTCGATCTCACGACATTCGGAGTTAGGTCCACATGGGGATGGAATGCATGGATTCCTCGGCATTTCTGGTGTTTTTGGAACTACACAAAGTATATAAAATTGTAGAAGTTAAAATTTATAATTAAGTTTGGTTTAAATACCTTCTTTGACACATCTCGCGAACGGATCACCAATAAAGTTAGGCGGACAGCTACAAATCGGATTATGATTCACAACTTGACAACGTGCTTCTACACCGCAAGTTCCAACACAAGGATCTTCACATTTCAAATTAATACAAGCTCTATTTTGAGCACACTCAGAACTAGTAACACATTCAGGACGACAAGATGGCGGAACTCCCAAATAACCAGCCTGGCACGAGCATACAGGATGTCCATTGCTTACTCGGCAGATACTGTTAGGTCCACAAGGAGTTGGCTCACAAGGATTTTGTTGTTCGTTGATTATAGGTTCTTGTCGGCAAGACGAGAAAGGATCACCTTCATATCCAGTTAAGCAAGAGCAAACTGGTACATGGTTAACTACAGAACATTCAGCGTTGGTGCCGCATAAACCTTGACAGGGATTTCTACAGTGTTGTGACATACAAGCCAAGTCGCTTGAACAATCAGCGTTGATAACACATTCAGGTCGACAACCTCCAGAATAAGGATTGCCAACATAAGGTGGAATACATGTACATCTAGCTAAACCATTCTGATCGGTACACCGAGCATTATTAGCGCAAGGTGAAGGGCTGCACGGGCTTCCAGTTACAATTGGTATAACTATCTTTGAGCATCCAACAAACGCATCTCCTTCGTAACCTGGTTGACAACTACAGAATGGAGTATGGTTCACAACATTGCACTTAGCATTTGATCCACAACTTCCTGCGCAAGGGTTCACACATTTTTCTCTGACACAAGCCTTATCTTGAGGACATTCTTGACTAATAACGCATTCAGGTCTACAGTTGGGTGGATTACCAATATAGTTAGCAATGCAAGAACACACTGGTCTTCCTCGTTTAATTTGACAGATGGAATTGGCTCCACAAGGAGATGGTGCACAAGGATTTATCGGTTTATTTGGTTCTTCTTCTTTACCTTTACCTTGGACACAATTCGAGAAAGGATCACCTTCGAATCCAGAAGGACAACTGCAGATAGGATTATGATTGATAACAAGACATTGAGCATTAATTGCACAAGTACCGGGACAAGGATCAACGCATTTCTGATTGATGCAAGCTTGAGTTTGAGGACATTCAGAACTGACAATACATTCAGGTTTACAAGCTGGTGGGATTCCTTTATATCCGGGCAAACAAGAACATGTAGCGTAACCTTGATTGGAAACTAAACATCTGCTGTAAGGACCACATGGTGAAGGATCACAAGGATTTATAGGTTTGCCAGATATTGGTGGAAGTGGTTGTTTGAAAGGATAACAAGATACGAAAGGATCTCCAGAATACTCAGCAGGACAGTAACACACAGGAACATGGTTGATGGTGTCGCATTGTGCGTTTACTCCACAAGCTCCTGCACAAGGATTTTCACATTTGTTGTTGATACATGCCTTGTTGAAAGGACATTCTGTGTTTAGAACGCATTCAGGGCGACAGGCCAGCCAAGGATTACCGAAGAAACCTGGTTTACAGCTACAGGATAATGTATTGTTTGCTTGTTTGCACAGAGCGTTTGATCCACATTGTACACTTTGACAAGTCGTTGGTTTTGGTACGATCACTGTAACAATAATAAACATAATTTTTTGTCATTATTTAAATTAAAAAATAACTTACGTTCTGTTGGCGGTGAACAATATTCAAACGCGTTTCCATAAAATCCAGATAAACAACTACAAACTGGGGTGTGAACAACAACTTGACATTGAGCATTGACCCCACAAGATCCAGGGCAAGGGTCACGGCACACCTGACCTAAACAAGCCTTGTTAAACGCACAGTCAGAATCAATGAGACATTCAGGTCGACAACGAGGGTCCAAAAAGCTGTTAGGTCCCATACAAGGATCACAAATTGCCACTTGACCTCCGTAGACACTACATTCTGAGTCTGGACCACATGGAGATGGTACACATGGTCTGGAAACGTTTGCATATGGAGGAAGATACGCTGGAAATAATAATAAACGTTATTAATATTTATTTATCGTTGTTACATAGTTGTACTTACGTATTGTAACGCATTGGAAGAACGGATCACCCATGAAGTCATCAGCACAAATACATGTAGCAACATGATCTTTAACTAAACATCTAGCATGAAGACCGCAGATAACTCCCATTTTACAAGGATCTACGCATTGGTTCTCCCAGCAAACTTTATTAGTCGGACAGTCTGTATTCAATACACATTCAGGACGACAACCAAACTGAGGATCACCATGGTAATCAGGCAAACAAGAGCAAACAGCACGTCCTTTCATTATTTGACAAACGGTATTTAAACCACATGGAGACGGTATACAAGGATTATGTTCCGGTAGAGGAATAGGAATAGTGTAACATCTGGTCAGAGGATTTCCTGTTAACTCAGCATCACAACTACAAACTGGATGGTGTTTTTCACATCTACAATTGGCATTAATTCCACAAGACCCTGGACACGGATCTTTGCATCTGTGGCCAATACAAGCTTGCTTATCAGAACAATCATCATCAACAAGACATTCATATCCATGACAACCTTCTGGTCCACTAGGATTTCCACTAATACCAGAAGGACATCTACAAGTAAGTTCTCCTTCTTGAGGTGTTAAAGTACAAATAGCATTTGGTCCACATGGATTAGGAAGACAAGGTGTTTCAGGATGAACACGACATCCAGAATAAGCATCGCCGATGTAGCTTGGTCGACAGAAACATTGCTCCTGGTTATTAACAACATAACAGTCTGCATTGACACCACAAGGTCCTGGTTGACACAAGGATACAACAACAACAGGTTCATTGCAAGTTTTATAAGGATTTCCAACTGTTCCTGCAGGACAGAAACACGCTGGTTCATGGAGAGGATCACATTGAGCTCCATGTCCACAAGGGAAAGGTTCACAAGGATTACGTTGCTCAATACATCCTCGAATAGTGTTAGGACTTTCTAGATATCCTGGTAAACAAGTACATTTGGAAAATCCGTTGGACAGAAGGCTACATTGGGTATTTGGACCGCAGGGTGATGGATCACAAGGGTTTTGAGGTAAAGAACAAGGTGTTGATGGAGGGTTGCCTTCATATTCCGGAAGACAGAAGCAGATTGGTTTCTTTTTCACGATTCTACATCCAGAATTTGGCCCACAAAGGTTTCCTGCGCATTCATCTCCTTCCGGTACTGTAAAATATAATCATAAATAGGATCTATAAATAGTCTGAAAGCACGCGTCGTATCTATTGCAGTATTTTGCAATAAAAATGCGGCAATAGATTCAACATGAGCTCTTGTTTAAAGATAGTACGTACTGCAATTTCTGAATGGATTTCCTGTAAGTCCTTTAGGACAGAAACAAATCGGATTTCCGTTATCAATCTCACACATAGCATTAATTCCACATGGATTAGGATCACAAGGATTTGAAGGTGCCATACATCCTGTCAAAGGATTGCCGTCATATCCAACCAAGCATTTACAAACAGCTTTGTGGTTGAATACATCGCAAACTGCTCCGGGACCGCAATTACAAGGTGATACACATTTCCCGTTAACACATGCTTCTGATGTTTCGCATTCACCATCGGATCTGCATCCTTTAACTAGAATTTAAACCGAGTTAAGTTAAGTTTACAACGTATTGAAGGGTGAAATACCTCTAGCACAATGTACGAAAGGATTGCCGAGATACCCAGGACGACAAATACATTTTGCTTCGTGGTTATCTGCTTCGCAATCGGCGTTTTCACCACAAGAATCTTCAAAGCATGGGTTCAGACACTTTCGGTTTAATCGGTCGCAAAGTTGGTTAGGAGGACAGTCTTCATTGTATTGGCAAATGTTCTTTCGGTCCATAACTAGCAACAAACATTTATAAATATTGAAAGATTGTTCAGAAAGCAGTAGCCAATGAGATTCTATTCCATAACAAGAGTTAAAAGGGGTCACAAAAACATTAAATATGAAAGAAATTATGACTGTGTGTGGCACTCTCGGTAAGTGATATATTTTTTCGCGTGAAGTGCGGTTACCAGCCGTCAAATCACGCCCTTCAAATATGTTAGTGGAAAGGGAGCCACAGGGGTAGATATAAATTGGTGAAAATTGTTTGTCGGTTATGGGGATCGAACCAGGGTTTACCATTGAAGGAATATAGGACGTGTAAATACTTCAAGAACAAAATTAAAATATAGAGTAAATACGATATGGGGTAGGTGGCTCAGTGGATCTTGAGAACCTTGGTTCGATCCCCACAACCGACAAACAATTAAATCTACTCCTGTGACTCCCTCTCCACAAATATCTTTGAGGGCCGTGATTTGGCGGCTGATAACCGCACTTCACGTGAAAAATATATCATTTACCGAGATCTGTTTAGGCAGAGTACCACACACAGTAATGGGTAAAAGGCGTGATGATATATTTTATTTTTTAGTCGACTGTTTAAATAATGAAGATACTTAGATAATTGGAATATCAGTCTAATTTATTTTTAAAATGTTTTAATTCCGACCATCGTCTTCTTCAAGGATCTACAAAGTAAATAACAATAAGACTTATTTTTTATTTTAAATCACATAAACAAAAATGATAATGATTTTTGTAATGTTCTTTTTAACGTGTTTTATAGTTAATTGTTAAGACATTTTTGACTATTTAATCTTTTAATTCGTGACTAATTATGTTAAGTTTTTTTAAACAATTTGTTTATGTCAATTATTAGACGTTACATATCCCTGAAGAAGGCGATGGTTAGAACGTCGGAATTGTAACATTTTATACATAAATTAGACTGATATTCTTCAAAATTTAAATATATTAGTCTAAAACTGCAAGGAACTTCTTCGATGGTAACCTATCTTTACCTGGTATACATCCAACGTAACCATCTCCATGGAATCCTTCCGCACAACTGCAATCCGACCCATGGTTGGTGTTGATGCACACCGCGTGATGAGCACACGGATTGTGTACATCACAAGGGCGTTGACAGGAATGTCCGATACACGCTTCAGTCAATGAACAGTCTTCATTGCTAATGCAACTCACTGTACATGGTGAAGTGCAAACACGTGATTTAGAAAGAGGGTTTATACAACAGATAGTGTGTCGTGTTTGGGTGAAACTATAAACTAATGTTGATTTACAGTATTTATAATTATTTATAATTAGAATATTAAACATTTAATACAGTTAAGGTTAGGCCCTTACTGTTAAAACTATTAAAAATTATTTATTAGACAAACAGTACATAAATTACAAATGGATATGATGTGTTATGAATTTTGTTTGGTTTATACATATTCTACAGCTTTCAATCATCACACTCACACAATTACACTTATATACCGGGAGTTTTTCTTATCAGTAAACATAGGGATATATCATTACCATAGTTAGAGTTAAAAAGTTTGACAGCAATACATTAGAACGTTTATTTTAAAAGTAAACATAGGGAAAATAATATTTTCAGCAATGCATTGAAGTGTAATAGTCTATAGTCTAAAAGAAACATTTTAAGTTTAAACAAATTAAATGAATTTGAATTACTTTAAATTACATTAACTAAACGTTAGGTATAAATTTAGAACCTCAAAACAATCCAAAAGTTCTTTTGTATAGAGGTTTGTTCGCAAATTCTTCGTTTAAGAGCTCGTACATACAAATAATAATTTTGTGTTGAACCAGTTAAAAAATCGAAGATTATTAAAATGTGGTTCTATATAATTCAGACCACGAGAAATCGAATGGCGCAAGGCGCATCTTCATATCTTTTTTAGTTTTTGAGTTACAATGATTTTTGACATTTTTTTAAGTTCAACTTTGAAAGCCCATAACTCAAAAACTAAAAGAGATACTGAAATGCGGTTTGAACGAGTGTATGTTTCGTGCACTACTTAACTTGTACATGTATTTTGAAAATTTTGATAATTTTTCAATTTTTTCAAAATTTTTCTTCCTCAATATTTCAAAAACTTGAAAAGATAATGAAAATTTGAAAACACCAGTGAATTTCTCTCGTAAAAATACATAGGTATGTAAATTTTTACAACAAAATTCGCACGGATAAATTTTTTATTACAAAAAAACGAAAAATGGCAAAAATCCGTAAAAACACCAAGGGGTACCCCTTAAGAAATCTTCATAAAACGGCCATTTTCGATTTTTTGTAATAAAAAATGTATCCGTTCGAATTTTCTTCTGAAAATTTGCATACCTATGTATTTTCACGCGAGGAATTCACTGGTGTTTTCAGATTTTCATTATCTTTTCAACTTTTTAAAATATCGATAAAAGAAAATTTCGAAAAAAATTTAAATATTTACAAAATTTTCAAAATACCGGTACATGTTAAGTAGCGCACGAGAAATACACTCGTTCAAACCGCATTTCAATATCTCTTTTAGTTTTTGAGTTATGGCGTCTCAAAGTTGAGCTTTAAAAAAAGTCAAAAATCGCTGTAACTCCAAAACTAAAAGAGATATTGAAATGCGGTTTGAACGAGTGCATTTCTCGTGCTCTGAACTATATAGAACCATATTATAAAAATTTTTATTTTTTGAACTGGTTCAACCAGGAATTTACATCTGCATGTTTATATGTCAAAATTTTGGTCATTTATGAACATGGCAGCTCTGCAATAGCAGATCTTAATAAACTATACATTTTAAGCCGTTAAGTATAGTAACTTTATATTTTTACCATCATTTGCACATTTTGTTAGTCACGCATTCATCATTCACCTCTTATCGTACCCCTAATTACCTATATATCTTTATTTACTATTTAGCATAACTTTTTAATTTATTTGCAGCTGAAGATGATTTTAAACAAAGTCAAAATGGGGCAGATGGCGCACTCTATAATTGAAATAGATAGTATATACGCTGAACGGCGCCGTGCCCAGAGATGGTTCCTGATTGCAGTTGGCAGTTGCTGATGACATGCTAAAGCCTTCTAAATGGTAAGTTCTTTTCATAATACATTCTGGAGCTATTCTGTTGATTGTTCTGGTCTGTTAGAGTTTTGTGCAAGTGTTGTGCCCCAGAGATGGTTCTGGATTGTTTTCTCTGTTTAATTATTCTCATAATACTGTAGGAGTAATTCTATTTACTCATAATTAAATATTTCATCATCATCTGTGGCGCTACAGTCCAAATCGGGCCTAGGCCTACCGGACACACCGAGCCGCAGTTTTTACACTGCCGTACTGCCGGTTTTCGTAGTCAAATGCTATATTATTTAAGGCGTATAAGTGACTAGCTCATAGCACCAGAGTGTGATAAATACATGTAGCTGTATTTTATATTTTACGACAATTCACACATTGTCGACAGGAGGATTCGAACTGACGAACCTTGGTTCGGGTGACGTCACAGTATGTTAAGAGATGTGCCTTAACAGCATATTTCATAAATGTGATTCTTAACCTGTATCAATATTTGCTATTTATTCGATTATATTTAAACAAATGGCTAGTTGAAATAAATGTTTAGGATGGCCTTAATTCACCCGTAGCCGAAAACACTTACCGGCTATTCAATAACGATTTTTAAGGACTTTTAAATAAATAAATACAGGATAAAATAACTATTGCAATAAGCTATTAACTAAAACTAGATGGCATGAGCTGTTCCACAGAACTTCTCATGTCATCTTACCTGTTTGTTAGAGATCTTATTCTCTACTGGCACAGTTTTTCGTCACCAGTTTCTTCACGTGAACTTTGTTCTCGGTGAAGAAGTGAGTTCTAATAAGAGCGAAACGCGTCTATGGTTACTTACTGTGCTGGCCAGTCTCTGACGATGACCTCATAAGGTGACTTGCAGGCTGAATTTTGTCAAACTGAGCCAAGTGTTTATTTTATACTTTTTATTAAACCTAGTTTCACCAAGTGTTGGATGACAATTAAGTTTGTCTTTGTTGTTATTTAAAGCTATTAACTTCTTACATTTAAATTTTCATATAAACATTCATTCGACAATCTACTAATTTTCGATTCATTCAATTCCATTCTTACTACAGCATTCAATAGAAACAACGAATCATCATATACATATATACAGTATGTATAAAGCGTACAAAATTCTGGAATAGTGTTACTAATGTTTAGTATCTTACATGTTTGTGATTTGAAGCATTTAACAGCCGGATTCCCTTCATAGCCCATAGGGCAAGTACAAATGGGCCTATGCATCTTTGCCTGGCATTTAGCCGTAGAAGCACAGGCATTAGTGAATTCGCATGGGTCTTGACAAACCGCCATGAAACACGCCTCTGATTCTAAGCAATCAGAATCCGATTCGCATGGTTGAGGAGCTTTTGGCATGCCAGGCTCTAACGAATTTATCCAATTAAAACATGAAGTTTTTACCAGAAATATATTTGAATTTTGTTCATGATAGTTAGACATTAAAACATTATAAGTTAGTGTTATTCTGTACAAATTTCAAATATATTTCTAGGGAATTTTCTGAAAATTTTATACTTAAAGGGAGAAATATAAATATAGTGTATATACAAAACTAGACACAGTGCATAAATCAAAACATACTCGTGCAACAAATCTACAATAAAGAATATACTACCAACGAATTGTGCTATTGTATGTATTTACAAAATATGTTTAAATATATTAGGGAGTTAATTTTGGAAATCAGTCATTATTACTGCAACTCAAATGAGACCATTGTATAGGTGATATGCTTTCCTGCTGTTTCATTACAAATATATATATATATTTCAATTATTTTTTTATGAAAAAAACCTTAAATAAAAGTAAGAAAAAATTAAATTTGCTATCATTTATATAAGGAGCATTTGTTCTAAAATATTTCATAAAAGTTTAACAAATACAGGGTGATTCTGGGAAGACAAACCCTCCCTTAACTTTTTTATTATAAGAAATAGAAAAATTTTCTTCAGATGGAAGTTTTAGTATATTAAATATACTATTTTATGACATATATAGAATTTTTTTATAAAGTCAGGTTTACATAATACGACTATCAACTTTTATTTTTCAAATGGGAACCTAGGATTATTTTATTAAATTAAAAACCGTATTTTTTTTCTTTTTTCAACGATGTATTGCTTGTCATAAATAAATAAAATAAATATATCATCACGTCTTTTACCCATTACTGGATGTGGCACTCTGCCTAAGCAGATCTCGGTAAGAGATATATTTTGTCTCGTGAAATGCGGTTACCAGCCGTCAAATCACGGCCCTCAAAGATATTAGTGGAGAGGGAGCCACAGGGGTAGATTTAAATTGGTGAATAAATAAATGTATATGAAAAATATCGAGATAAATAAGATAATTAAGAAATGTCAGAAATTATTGTTATTCAACTAGTCTAGGTGGCAATGCGAAATAAAATAAAATGTGACAATGTAAAATGAATGACAAATCACGTGAAACAAGTAACAAATAAATATCTGCATTGTTGTCATTAATTTTACCTTGTTGAATAAAAATAATCTCTGACATATCTCAATTATTATTATTATTTATGGGGTAGGTGACTCAGTGGTATCGAGTCGGCCTGTGGATCTTGAGAACCCTGGTTCGATTCCCATGGGCAACAAACAATTTTCACCAATTTAAATCTATCCCTGTGGCTTCCCCTCCACTAATATCTTTGAGAGCCGTGATTTGACGACTGATAACCACACTTCACGGGAAAAAATATATCATTTACCAAGATCTGCTTAAGTAGAGTGCCACACTCAGTAATGGGTAAAAGGCATGATGATATATTTTTTTATTTATATCTCGATTTTTTTCATATACATTTATAACAAGTAATACATCGTTGAAAAGAGAAAAAAAATTACGGTTTTTGTTTTAATAAAATAATTCTAGGTTCTTATTTGTAAAATAAAAGTTGTTTGTCGTATCATGTAAACCTGACTTTCTATATGTGTCATAAAATAGTATATTTAATATACTAAAACTTTCATATGAAAAACATTTTTTTATTTCTTATAATAAAAAAGTTAAGGGGGGATTCGTCTTTACAGAATCATCCTGTATATGCTATAAAATATATCAAATTTTTTTATGAAGCCACTAATTATAATATCAAAACAGTTACAATTAATTTGAACAAAATTGAAAAGAATTTAAGACTTCAAACGAATTTTAATCTACTGTTTGCAATTATTTAAAAAAAAAAAAACAATAGACTAATAATTAAATTAACTATTTGCATCAATGTAGAAATTTTGGCAGCGAAAAACATATGGTATAAAATGGTATCATTTAGCGATTGCGAGAAGTGTCTGTTATAATTAATAAATATTAATATTCACATGGCAAAATTGACATTTGTTTACTCTTGCACTGTAGGGTTGTCGGGGGGAGGATGTTAAACAATCTACAGAACATAGTTATACCTTTTCGACAGTTGCTGGATTGAGACCCAGGCAAACAAATACAATATGCTGTGTGGTTAGCTACTGAACATAGTGTGTCACTGCCACAAGAACCTTCTTGGATGACACAGAGATTAACACAGTGTCCTGCTCGACAGCCTTCCGAAGATGGACAATCAGAGTCGTTTGTGCAAGTCATGTTAGTTCCGATTTGTGTTTGTGTTGTTGGAATTATTATCGGAGGGATTTGAGTCGGGGTTGTTTGTTGTTGAGTCGGGATATGTGATGTTAACAGTTCGACAAGAGTCGGGGTTGTTGATTCAGTCAGTTTTTGTGTTGTTGTTTCAGAAGTAACTGTCTGTGAAGATGCTTCAGTAGATTCGCTGAAACGTGAACTGACATCTAATGTTGTCTGTTCTGTCGTTTCAGGAGTTGTTGCTTCAGATATAACTTCAGTTATTTTCTGTGATGTTGTTTCTTCGGGGCTCACTCCTACTGTGATTTGTTCAGTTGTTTCAGGTGTAAACATTCCTGAAATTGTTGTTCCTTCAGATATAATTTCAGTTGATTCACTGAAACGAGAACTGACTCCTACTGTACTTTGTTCAGTTGTTTCAGGTGTAAACGTGTCTGAAACTGTTGTTCCTTCAGATGTAATTTCAGTGGATTCGCTGAAACGAGAACTGACTCCTATTGTACTTTGTTCAGTTGTTTCAGGTGTAAACGTGTCTGAAACTGTTGTTCCTTCAGATGTAATTTCAGTGGATTCGCTGAAACGAGAACTAACTCCAACTGTACTTTGCTCAGTCGTTTCAGGTGTAAACGTGTCTGAAACTGTTGTTCCTTCAGATGTACCTTCAGTTATCTTTTGTGGCGTAGTTGTTCCCTCTGAAATTCCTTCAGTGGATTCACTGAAACGAGAACTAACTCCAACTGTAGTTTGTTCAGTCGTTTCAGGTGTAAATATTCCTGAAATTGTTGTTCCTTCAGATGTACCTTCAGTTATCTTTTGTGGCGTAGTTGTTCCCTCTGAAATTCCTTCAGTGGATTCGCTGAAACGAGAACTAACTCCAACTGTACTTTGTTCAGTCGTTTCAGATGTAAACGTTCCTGAAATTGTTGTTCCTTCAGTTATCTTTTGAGGCGTAGTTGTTCCCTCTGAAATTGTTTCAGTGGATTCGCTGAAACGAGAACTAACTCCAACTGTACTTTGTTCAGTCGTTTCAGATGTAAACGTTCCTGAAATTGTTGTTCCTTCAGTTATCTTTTGAGGCGTAGTTGTTCCCTCTGAAATTGTTTCAGTGGATTCGCTGAAACGAGAACTAACTCCAACTGTAGTTTGTTCAGTCGTTTCAGGTGTAAATATTCCTGAAATTGTTGTTCCTTCAGATGTACTTTCAGTTATCTTTCGTGACGTTGTACTTTCAGGAAATTCAGTTGTAGTGCTCTCTACTGAAGGTGATGTTACATATTGAGTTGTATCACCAGATGAAGATGTTTCAGGAGTTAATCTTTGTATCGGTTCAGTTGTACCTTCAGTTAATTTTTCAGATACTTGTGTAGTTCCTTCAGTTAATATTCCTGAAATTTCAGTAGTACTTGTTATAGGAAATTCTGGTTCGATAATAGACTGTTGAGTAGTTTTAAATTTAGAAGTTGAGCTTTCAGTACTAAATTCTGTAATTGTAGTACTTTTTTCAGTACTTTCAGTAGTAGTTTGAGGATATTCCGGTTCAATTATATTTATTTCTTTAGTAGTACTTATGAATGATTGAGTCGTGCCTTCAGTAACATATTCAGGTACTGTAGTGACTCTTGAAGTACTATATGTTGGTTCAGTACTTACTTGTTCTTTTGTAGTACTTTCAACTGAAGCCTGAGTCGTTTGAAGTTTTTCAGGTGTTGTACTAATATGTTCAGTTACTGTTGCTGATGAAATTTCAGGTTTCAGCGTTGTTTTTGTAATATCTGTGGTAGTTGCAGGTTCTGTAGGTGAATACTGTGATTCAGGAATCATTTTTGTTGATTTAGTTTTGTCTGTACCTTGTTCAAATACAATACTTGTTTTTATAGTTTGTTCAGTAACAGAATAAGGTGTTGTCGTTAGAGATTCTTCTGTTATGCTTGAACTTGATGGTACAGAAGACGAATACTGAGATTCAGATGTTACTGTTTGTACAGTAGATATTTTGTCAGTCGATTCACTAAATCGTGAGCTTAAGCCTACTGTAATTCTTTCAGTTTCAGGCGTTGTTGTATATAATGTAGTTTTTCCTTTTTCTGTTATTTCTTCAGTAGTAAATCTTTGATTAGTGGTTGTTTGTTCTGTAAAACTAGGAGTGCTATATTTTTCAGTATAACCTTCAGTTTGTCTTTCAGTTGATGGAGAATATTTTTCAGTAGTGCTGGTTGATTCTGTTACAATACTCTCAGATGGTGTTGTGTATTTTTCAGTGTAGCTTTCAGTCTCTTTTTCAGTTGATCCTGAAGAAGTTACAGTGTATCTTTGTTCTGTACTTGTAGATTTTTCAGCAGGAGTTGTGTATCTTTCAGATGTTTCAGTTTCTGTTTCAGCTGTTGCTGAAGAAGTGGCTGTATATCTTTGTCCTGTGCTCGTTGTTTTTTCAGTAATTTCAGCAGGAGTTGTATATTGTTCAGGTGTTGCAGTGAAAGTTTCAGATTCTGTTTCAGTTTTAGTAAATATTTTAGCAGTTGTTGTTTTACTTTCACGAGGTGTTGCGTGTTTTTCAGTAGAAAGGTAACTTTCAGTTTCTTTTTCAGTTACACCTTCAGAAATTGTTGTGTAACGTCCAGTTTTTGATTGTTCTGTTACACCAATTGTTGTTTTACTACCACCAGGTGTTGTATATCTTTCAGATGAAGAGTAACCTTCAGTTTCTCTTTCAGTTCCAGATTCAGAAGATACAGTATATCGGTCTGTTGTTAGTTCTGGAGCACCAATTGTTGTTCTACTGATACCTGAAGTTGTATATTGTTCAGGAGTTACAGTATAAACTTCAGCTGTAGAAGTTTTAGTATAACGCTGACCATTACTTGTTGTTGATTCTGAAACGCTAGGTGTTGTAAATCTTTCAGTTCTACTATCAGTTATTTCTTCAGAACTAGTTTTGTAATTTTGATCAGTTGTGTGTTTAGTTACATCAGTTGTTGTACTATCAACTCCAGGTGTTGAATATTTTGCAGTTCCTCTTCCAGTAACTGTTTCAGTACCAGTAGTGTATCGTTGGTCAGTTCCACCAACTGTTGTACTGCCAATTTCAGGAGTGGAATATTTTGCTGTTCCTCTTCCAGTAACTCCTTCAGAACTAGTAGTGTATTGTTGATCAGTTGTTTTTTCAGTTACACCAATTGTTGTTCTAACAATTTCAGGTGTTGAATATTTCGCAGTTCCTCTTTCAGTACTTTCTTCAGAACTAGTAGTGTAATGTTGATTAGTTGTTTTTTCAGTTTCCCCAATTGTTGTTCTTACAATTTCAGGAGTTGTATATTTTTCAGTACTTCCTTCTGAAATAGTAGTGTAATGTTGACCAGTTGTTTGTTCAGTTTCTCCAATTGTTGTTCTAACAATTTCAGGTGTTGTATATCTTTCAGTACTTCCTTCTGAAATAGGAGTGTAACGTTGTCTAGTTGTTTGTTCAGTTTCTCCAATTGTTGTTCTAACAATTTCAGGAGTTGTATATTTTTCAGTACTTCCTTCAGAACTAGTAGTGTAATGTTGATCAGTTGTTTTTTCAGTTACACCCATTGTTGTTCTAACAATTTCAGGTGTTGAATATTTCGCAGTTCCTCTTTCAGTACTTCCTTCAGAACTAGTAGTGTAATGTTGATTAGTTGTTTTTTCAGTTTCCCCAATTGTTGTTCTACCAATTTCAGGAGTTGTATATTTTTCAGTACTTCCTTCTGAAATAGTAGTGTAATGTTGTCTAGTTGTTTGTTCAGTTTCTCCAATTGTTGTTCTAACAATTTCAGGAGTTGTATATTTTTCAGTACTTCCTTCTAAAATAATAGTGTAATGTTGACTAATTGTTTTTTCAGTTCCACCAACTGTTGTACCGCCAATTTCAGGTGTGGAATATTTTGCTGTTCCTCTTCCAGTAACTCCTTCTGAACTAGTAGTGTAATGTTGATCAGTTGTTTTTTCAGTTACACCAATTGTTGTTCTAACAATTTCAGGAGTTGTATATTTTTCAGTACTTCCTTCAGAACTAGTAGTGAAATGTTGATCAGTTGTTTTTTCAGTTACACCAATTGTTGTTCTAACAATTTCAGGTGTTGAATATTTCGCAGTTCCTCTTTCAGTACTTCCTTCAGAACTAGTAGTGTAATGTTGATTAGTTGTTTTTTCAGTTTCCCCAATTGTTGTTCTAACAATTTCAGGAGTTGTATATTTTTCAGTACTTCCTTCTGAAATAGTAGTGTAATGTTGACCAGTTGTTTGTTCAGTTTCTCCAATTGTTGTTCTAACAATTTCAGGTGTTGTATATCTTTCAGTACTTCCTTCTGAAATAGGAGTGTAACGTTGTCTAGTTGTTTGTTCAGTTTCTCCAATTGTTGTTCTAACAATTTCAGGAGTTGTATATTTTTCAGTACTTCCTTCAGAACTAGTAGTGTAATGTTGATCAGTTGTTTTTTCAGTTACACCCATTGTTGTTCTAACAATTTCAGGTGTTGAATATTTCGCAGTTCCTCTTTCAGTACTTCCTTCAGAACTAGTAGTGTAATGTTGATTAGTTGTTTTTTCAGTTTCCCCAATTGTTGTTCTACCAATTTCAGGAGTTGTATATTTTTCAGTACTTCCTTCTGAAATAGTAGTGTAATGTTGTCTAGTTGTTTGGTCAGTTTCTCCAATTGTTGTTCTAACAATTTCAGGAGTTGTATATTTTTCAGTACTTCCTTCTGAAATAATAGTGTAATGTTGACTAATTGTTTTTTCAGTTCCACCAACTGTTGTACCGCCAATTTCAGGTGTGGAATATTTTGCTGTTCCTCTTCCAGTAACTCCTTCTGAACTAGTAGTGTAATGTTGACCAGTTGTTTGTTCAGTTTCCCCAATTGTTGTTCTAACAATTTCAGGAGTTGCATATTTTTCAGTGATCCCAAAATTAGTTGTTGTACTATATCCTGAAGTAGTAGATTTTTCAGTAGCTTCACTAAATCGGGAACTTACTCCGATTGTAGTTTGTTCTGAAATGCTTTCAGAAATTGTTGTTTGTTCTGGAGTTATAGTAAATCTTTCAGATTCAGTTGTAGTTTGTTTACTAATTTCAGGTGTAGATCTTTCGAATTCAATTGTAGAATATTTTTCAGGTGTGTATGAAGTCGTTACTTTTTCTTTTTCAGTTGATAATCTTAGAGTTGTTCTACTTACATCAGGTGTTGTGTATCTTTCAGTAGAAATATAACCTTCTGTCTCTCTTTCAGTTACAGTTTCAGAAGAAGCAGTAATACGTTGTTCATTTGTTGTTTGTTCGCTAACACCAGGTGTTGTGTATCTTCCCGTAGAAGTGCTTATACCTTCAGAAGTTGTATAATATTGGCCAGTAGTTGATTGTTCAGTTACACCGAGTGTTGTTCTTTCAGTTTCAGGAGTTGTGTATTTTTCAGGTGTAACAGTGTATGGTGTTGTATATTTGTCACGTTCAGTACTTTCACTGATACCAACTGTAGAGAATTTTTCAGTAATAATGTGACTTTCAGTTTCTATTTCAGTCAGTCCTACAGGAGTAGTAGTAGTATATTTTTGACTTGTACTACTTATGCCTGGTGTAGTGTACTGTTCAGTGAAAATTTCAGTTTGTTTTTCAGTGGAACCTTCAGGAGTTACAGTATATTTTTGACTTATAGCTTCGGTCGTTCTTTGAGTTTGTTCAGTAGTATATGATTCAGTTTTTCCTTCAGTTGTGCCTTCAGTAGTTACAGAATATCGCTGACCTGTACTTGATGTCGTTTCAGGAATATTTTCAGTAGATCTGCCTGCAGTAGTAGTTTCAGGACTTTCAACTTCAATTAAATTATATTCTTTAGTAGTACTTTGAGATTTGCCAGTAGTAGTACTAATACCACCAGGCGTCGTATATCTTTCAGTTAGACTTTCAGATGATGTTTCAGCAGTAACAGTAATACCTGTAGTAGTGTATTTTTCAGGAGTTACAGTATAAATTTCAGTTTCTCTTTCTGTAAACTCTGGCGATGTTACAGTATATCGATGGCTAGTTGACTCTAAAATGCTAGATGTTGTATATTTTTCAGTTCCTGCAGAGGTTGAAGCATGTTCTGTTGTTTTATCTGGTATTAGACCTGTTGTATATTTTTCAGGAGTAACAGTGTACGAAGTTGTATTTGTTTCAGGTGTAACTGTAAATCTTTCACCACTAGTTGTTGTTCTTTCTGTTATATTACCTATAGTATTGCCTTCAGTAGAAGTTGAATATTTTTCAGTGTCAGGGATAGTGGTGTATTCAGTGAAAACTGGCGTAATTTCTGAAATTTTTGAAGTTGAATACTGTTCAGGTGTTACAGTATATATGCCAGTCACTTTTTCAGTTGGACTGCTAGTACTGCTTAGACCAAGTGTTGTATATTCTTCAGTTACTTTTTCAGGAGTAATAGTATAACTTTGAGATGTTGTTTTGTTTGTTACACCAACTGTAATTTCAGGTGTTGTATATCTTTCAGTAGAAGGTTGTTCAGTGTTACCAAAACCAGAAGTTGATTTTTCAGGTATTGTAGTATATTGTGAAGTAGAAAGTCTTTCAGTGGATTCACTGAATCGAGGACTTAATCCGAATGTGGTTTGTTCTGTAATTAATTCAGGAGTTGTTTTTTCAGATTCTGTAGTTTCTTGTTTTGAAATTTCAGGTGTAGATTGTTCATGTTCAGCCACTGTATATGACGTTGTTACAGTTTCTTTTTCAGTCGATATACCAATTGTTGTTCTACTAACATCGGGTGTTGTATATCTTTCAGTAGACGTATATCCTACAGTTTGTCTTTCAGTTAGGCCTTCAGAAGATGCAGTATATCGTTGTCCTGTTGTTTGTTCAGTAACACCAATTGTTGTTCTATTAAAGCCTGAAGCTGTATATTGTCCAGGAGTTACAGTATAAACTTCAGTATCTATTTCAGTACTTTCTGTAGATGTTTTAGTATACTGTTGGCCAGTAATTGGTTCTGAAATACTAGTTGTTGTATATTTTTCACTAGGTGTTGTGTATCTTTTAGTAGAAGTGTACTCTTCAGTTTCTCTTTCAGTTACAGTTTCAGAAGTAGAAGTGTTACGTTGATCAGTTATCTGTTCAGTAACATCAACTGTAGTTCTACTAATTTCAGGTGTTGTATACCGTTCAGTAATACTGTGGCCTTCAGTTATATTTTCAGTAATTCCTCCAGAACTAGTTGTATAAAGTTGGCTAGTTGTTTGGTCAGTAACACCAATTGTTGTTCTACCAGTTTCAGGTGTTGAATATTTCGCAGTTCCTCTTTCAGTACTTCCTTCAGAACTAGTTGTGTAACGTTGTCCAGTTGTTTGTTCAGTAACACCGATTGTTGTTTTATCAATTCCAAATGTAGAATATTTTGCAGTTCCTCTTCCAGTAACTGCTTCAGTACCAGTAGTGTATCGTTGGTCAGTTCCACCAACTGTTGTACTGCCAACTTCAGGAGTGGAATATTTTGCTGTTCCTCTTCCAGTAACTCCTTCAGAACTAGTAGTGTAATGTTGAGCAGTTGTTTTTTCAGTTACACCAATTGTTGTTCTACCAATTTCAGGTGTTGTATATCTTTCAGTACTTCCTTCGGAAATAGTAGTGTATTGTTGACCAGTTGTTTGTTCAGCTTCTCCAATTGTTGTTCTAATAATTTCAGGAGTTGTATATTTTTCAGTGATCTCAAAACCAGTTGTTGTACTATATCCTGAAGTAGAAGATTTTTCAGTTGCTTCACTAAATCGGGAACTTACTCCGATTGTAGTTTGGTCTGAAATGCTTTCAGATGTTGTTGTTTGTTCACCAATTTCAGGTGTTGAATACTTTACTGTTCCTCTTCCAGTAACTCTTTCAGAACTGGCAGTGTAACTTTGGTCAGTTGTTACTCCAATTGTTGTTCTACCAATTTCAGGTGTAGTATATTTTTCAGCGATTCCTTCAGAAGTTGTAGTGTAATGTTGACCAGTTGTTTGTTCAGATACTCCTATTGTTGTTCTAATAATTTCAGGAGTTGTATATTTTTCAGTAGAAATTTCACCAGTGATACGAGTACTGTGGTTTTCAGGAGTTACAGTATACACTAAAGTAGAAGATTTTTCAGTAGATTCACTAAATCGAGAACTCAGTCCGACTGTAGTTTGTTCTGTAATATTTTCAGGAATTGTTGAAGTATATCCTTCAGTAGAAATCGAACTAGTTGATGTTTGTTCTGTAATACCAATTGTTGTTCTAGTGCCATCTGTTATATTTTTTTCAGTTTCTCTTCCTTTAGAAGTAGTAGTATATTGCTGCCCAGTATTTGTTGTAGATTCTGTTGTTTTGTCGGTAACAGGTGTTGTATATTCTTCAGCTGTGACTGTATAAATGTCTTCTCTTGTTGTTGTTCTTTCAGGAATTGTTAATTGTTCCTTTTCAGTAGTTACTGCAATTCCTTCAGAAGTAAACCTACCTGTAGTTGTATCTTCAGCTGCTTCACTTGAACTTATTCTTCCAGTTGTTGTATATTGAGGTGTTGTTGATTCACTAAATCTTGAGCTAAGTCCAAAAGTTACTCTTTCAGTTATTTCAGATGTTACAGAATATTCAGGAATAGGTTGTTTAGTAGTAGTTAAATTGTCAATGTATCTTGTTTCTTTCATGAGACCATCTGAAGTAGCTTTTTCAGTTGAGAGCATTTCTTCAGTACTTGTTTCAGCTGAAACTGTAGATAACTTTTCAGTTGACGTTTGAATTGTAAGTGAACCAGATGCAGGAGTTGTTTTATTTTCAGTTGATTCTACACTATACATTACAGTAGAAATTTTTTCAGCTTCTTCAGTTGTTGTAGTAATATTTTCAGTTGAAGTAACATTTACTTCAGGACTAGTAACAGGTGGAGATGTATACGGTTGTATTGTACCTGAAGTAAATATTTTTTCACTCGTTACTGAAGTGTAAGGTGTAGCTACACTAGGCAAAGTTGGTTTCGTTTTACCAGACGTAAATAATGTTGATGTTTCAGCTGAACTGAAAGCTGTACTTTCAGTTGGTACAGTTTTATCAGAAGTTACTAAAGTATTGATTTCTTCCGAGGATGTGGGGATATTTGATTCTGTTTTAGCAGAAGTAAACACAGTCGTTGTTTCAGGAGTTGAACGTTCTTCAGTGATTGTGAAAGGTGTACTTTCAGTTGGTACAGTTTTAGGAGAAGTTAATAACGTAGTGATTTCTTCTGAGGATGTAGGGATATTTGATTCTGTTTTAGCAGAAGTAAATTCAGTCGTTGTTTCAGGAGTTGTGCGTTCTTCAGTGATTGTGAAAGGTGTACTTTCAGTTGGTACAGTTTTTGGAGAAGTTAATAAAGTAGTGATTTCTTCTGAGGATGTAGACATATTTGATTCTGTTTTAGCAGAAGTAAACACAGTCGTTGTTTCAGGAGTTGTACGCTCTTCAGTGACTGTGAAAGCTGTACTTTCAGTTGGTACAGTCTTAGAAGTTACTAAAGTAGTGGTTTCATCAGTTGATGTTAACGAAGAAGTTTCTGTAGTGATAGAATGTCTAGTGTCAGTGAAACTTGTCGTGGAGTGTATTCCGATCTGAGTTGTCGTTTCTTCGGTGGTCGAGGGGTTAGTCTGTGTCAATGTTTCAGTTAGTGCAGGTGACAGTGTAGTAGTGCCAAAATCTGTTACTGGTTCCCAAAAAAGAAATAAAATTACAAATGTTAACGTTAATAGGAAACTATTAAGTGCTTGGATGGAGTAGCATCTACAGCTACGAGAGGTTTAAATTATTGGCGTTACTACAGTCGCATTCAAACAGATTTTGTTTTAGTTGTTTTAATGTTGAAATGTTAGATCAGTGCTTCTTAAACTATTTCTATTTACAATTTTGATAACAACTTTCTAAACATAATGGCTGATAGCACAAGCTCTGTTTTTGGGTGTTTTAAGAGCACGGTTTTAACATGTTAGAGATAGTTAAAACACCCAAAAACACTGCTCTTAAAACAGGCAAAAACAAAGCTTGTGCTACCAGCTAATGTTTCATTTTTACGAAAGATAATTTATACAGTAATCATAAAAATGTAGATAAACGTTTACTTATTAATCAGTGACAGATAATAATCGAGATATAGAACAGGAGAATTACTTGCTAAATTTTTGTGAATTTCCATGATGAAAGTTTAAGAAGTACTGTGTTAGATAATTAATAAATTATATTTACAACGTCAATAATTTAAACATCAACAATGATATACATACGTTGGTTTACAACAAATATTTACAATTTCTAATAACAAAGACTAATACAAAATATGCAAAACTATTTAAAAAAGTGCTTTACAACTTTAAAAATAATTTCTACACACCAAACATGCATTTAAATATGACAAATTTTACAAATTCAATCATGCAATAGTATATTACAAACCGAGGTGGAAAATGTTTGCTAGTGATATTTTCCACCGAGGTTTGTATATTATTTTATTCACAATCAGAAATTAATAACGATAAGTGATATAATTTTTGTAACACATGCACAAGAAACACGTTCTTATTCCCTAATTTTAGAGAGAGAAACACTGCTTTTCTCCTCTAGGGAGAGAAACATTATGTTTCTCTCTCTAGGTAGGATGTTTCTCTCTCTAGAGACTATGATTATTAGCTGTTTGCGGCGTTTCCTAGGTAACTAGTTACGCAACCCATATTTGACATTTGTCCCGATAAGACAGTAATTTTTGTGCACTTGTTACGAAAAGTATAATATGCTTCACGGGAGGGCGCGATTATCCCTTGTGGGAAGTTGGCAAACCTCGTCTTCAGCTCGAGCCTTCGGCCCTCGCTAACAACTCGGTTTGCCAATTTCACACGCGGGAATAATCGCTTGTTTCCCTCCCTTGATACATAACATACCATTTCGTAACACATGCACAAGAAACTCATTCTTATTCCCTAATTTTTGAGAGAGAAACACAGCTTTTCTCCCCTAGAGACAGAAATATTATGTTTCTCTCCGTAGGTAGGATGTTTCTCTCCCTAGGTAGGATGTTTCTCTCCCTAGAGACTACGATTATTATTTGTTTGCGGCGTTTCGTAGGTAACTAGTTACGCAACCCATATTTGACATTTGTCCCGATAAGACAGTAATTTTTGTGCACTTGTTACGAAAAGTATAATATGCTTCACGGGAGGGCGCGATTATCCCTTGTGTGAAGTTGGCAAACCTAGTCTTCAGCTCGAGTCTTCGACCCTCGCTAACAACTCGGTTTGCCAATTTCACACTCGGGAATAATCGCTTGTTTCCCTCTCTTGATGCATAACATACTATTGCTTTGTCGTGCGAAATAATTTAGTAGATTTCATATATTTATCTGAGTGCATCTATTGCTCAAAACGTGAATATCATAGAATATTGAAATGTCAAATTCTGTAAATGAAATAATAGATTCTATTTAAGTTCGGAGTTGTGCAAATTGCAAATTCAGAGATGATTTTCCTGTTTCACTTTGGGTCGAAAGTAAAAGTTAAATATAACTTAGGACATATTATTAAACTCATTGTGAATAAAATAATTAATATACAATTTCAAACTACGTTTGCTGTACATAATCGTGCTATAGTGCTAAAATTGTATGTATACATAATAAGTTTGTGAAAGTGCAATAATGTGTTGCTATTTTTATTAACAGGTGACGATCAGGTACAAAGGATGAGGAAGTATGAACAATGTTGACTTGACCGTGTTGATATGTTCATTTTCAAGTGATATATAAATACAACAATGATAAAGTAATTTTGCAATATATTTATACGTGAACAAATAACATATAATTATGTGTATACCTTTTGATTTCAGTCGAACAGGAATCCAAGCCTTCGCGATATCAAGTTCTAATTTGTATATTTGAGGTTGTAAAGGGTAGTTTAAAGGATAAAGGGTAGCAAAACAGCAACACAAATGTATTACACGTTCGATTAATTAATGAAATGAATGCGTTAAAACCAGACGGGCTGGACTGACCTTTGATGCAAGCTCCGGTTAACGGATTGCATTTAACTCCGGGTGGGCAGTGTTCGCATCCGGTGATTATTACAGGTGGCTCTGCTAGAAATAACATCAAAGTAAAAAGTATATTATTTAATTTACTTATTATTGGATGTGGCACTCTGTCGTAATAGATTTCGGTAAGTAATATATTTTTATAAATATAATTTGCAAAACATAATCGACAATTTATTTTATTAATTAAATTTAAATTTTTTGATTAACATTTTTCGACCGATATTTATCTTTTCCAGAGGCTATATCTTAAAAACTAAACAAGATATGAAAATGCGCTCAACGGCATTGAATTCCCCGTGTCCGAATTGACTTGTAAGCAAATTTTCATGCAATTTGAAGCAATTTTATTTTTTTAATTATTTCTTAAGGGGTACCCCTTTGGTTTTTTCAGATTTTAATTCAATTTTCCTAAAAATCCTTAATCATAGGGATATTGTAACGAAAATTTACAAACATATGTATTTTGACCCACTGAATCCAGTGGTGAAATGTTTAAATGCATAAGTTTTATAATTTTTGAGAAAATGTTAAAAAACCGCTTTTTGCGATTTTTTTGGCGAAATTTGGAAAAAAAATAAAAATCGCTGAAACTATGTTTATAAGTTAACTGAAGCACGAGAAAGTCAATGCCGTTGACCGCATTTTCATATCGCTTGTAGTTTTTGAGATATAGGCTCGGAAAAGTACAAAAACTGAATAAAATTAACAATTTCACTTTTCCGGAGCGTATATCTCAAAAATTAAACAAGATATGAAAATGCGCTCAACGGCATTGAATTCCCCGTGTCCGAATTGACTTATAAGCAAATTTTCATGCAATTTTAAGCAATTTTAATTTTTTAATTATTTCTTAAGGGGTACCCCTTTGGTTTTTTCAGATTTTAATTCAATTTTCCTAAAAATCCTTAATCATAGGAATATTGTAACGAAAATTTACATACATATGTATTTTGACCCACTGAATCCAGTGGTGAAATGTTTAAATGCATAAGTCTTATAGTTTTCGAGAAAATGTTAAAAAACCGCTTTTTGCGATTTTTTTGGCGAAATTTGGGAAAAAAATAAAAATCGCTGAAACTATGTTTATAAGTTAACTGAAGCACGAGAAAGTCAATGCCGTTGACCGCATTTTCATATCGCTTGTAGTTTTTGAGATATAGGCTCGGAAAAGTACAAAAACTGAATAAAATTAACAATTTCACTTTTCCGGAGCGTATATCTCAAAAATTAAACAAGATATGAAAATGCGCTCAACGGCATTGAATTCCCCGTGTCCAAATTGACTTGTATGCAAATTTTCATGTAATTTTAAGCAATTTCATTTTTTTAATTATTTCCTAAGGGGTACCCCTTTGGTTTTTTCAGATTTTAATTCAATTTTCCTAAAAATCCTTAATCATAGGAATATTGTAACGAAAATTTACATACATATGTATTTTGATCCACTGAATCCAGTGGAAAAATGTTCAATTGCATATGTCTTATAGTTTTCGAGAAAATGTTAAAAAACCGCTTTTTGCGATTTTTTTGGCGAAATTTGGAAAAAAAATAAAAATCGCTGAAACTATGTTTATAAGTTAACTGAAGCACGGGAAATTCAATGGCGTTGAGCTCATGTTCATATGTCTTTTCGTTTTTGAGATATAGCTTCAGAAAAAAATTTGAAAAAAATAAGATTTTGTATACCACAATTATTAAGTAATAATTGCCAATAACCATACATTCATATATTTGTTTATTAAAAATATGATGGCTTGTAATCGCCAAAAGATCTATAATTGTGGATTAGGCATGTGTATAAATTCATACTGAACCCTTTAAAGTTTGTTTCATTCATTTACAACAAATATTACAGACGTAATTAATTTTTAAAATTTATAGTAAATATTTTTTAAACAGATAGTAATATTTTGGACTAATAAAATAATATTTATTTTAATTCTAGTCCCCGCAAGAAAACTATATAATTGAAATAGATAGTATGTACGCTGAACGCGAGGATCTAAGTAACAAGCTCAAACAGCGCCGTGACGTCACTCCACAGCACTGTTCGGCGATCAGCAACCAGGTTTCTTTCCTGGTGTGTCGTTCAAATTATAGTTAAACAAGTGTGTGTAAACCGAATTCTCCTACAATCAACAAGCAAAGCCATTTATTCGTGTATTCGGCATTTACTAATACAGTCTGAATAAGTTGTATTCATAATTAAGCTATTTTGTAGTCAGTGACAGATGAAAATTGAGGTTAAAATCACGAGTGAAACAGTTGTGCGTGAATTATTTCTCGAGTGCAGTGTGTGCAGTGTGTGCAGTTAAATCAATGGCCTGTTAGAGTTTTGTTGTTTGGTCTGTGACCAAGTTAAAATTCAAGGGAAAAGTTGTGCGCGATTAAAATCTCGAGTGAAAAGTGTTTGTGTGTAGTGTTGTGCCCAGAGATGGTTCCAGGTTCCCGTGGGCTGTTGCTGATGACATGCTAAAGCCTTCTACATGGTAGGTTCATTTTTAAAGCATTCTGGAGCTATTCTGTTGATTGTTGTGTCTGTTATAATTATTCTCGGTTATGTTTAAGTGTACTAATATATTTTTTCAATTGTTGCAGGTTCTGGAGAACTTACAGGGGGCTAAGGTCAGTAACAACATACATGTGCTTTCTTGTCTATCTCTGTTTTGCAGTAGTACTGTAGGAGTAATTCTATTTACTCATAATTAAATATTTCTTACTTCATAAATGTGATTCTTAACCTGTATCAATATTTGCTATTTATTCAATAATATTTTTGTTGAGACTTTCAAATAAATAAATACAGGATAAAATCACATTTATACATAATGTTTTCTTTATTTCCGAAGCACATGTCGCATCCACGTGTAGTTAGTTGGGCCGCGCGTCGAACATCGAATATCCGCAATTAAAATCGAAATATTGAATAATATCGGGCGATACTTTGTTATACACATGAATAATTTGTTTACAGTAATTGTTTTATAAACTTGCGTTGCTTTATAATTATTAAATTAATTAAATTTAGATCGTTAAAAGTTCGCGAAAGATCATTTGTTTTAAGATTATATTTGTTTAAAGAATTTTTAAACAAGTAAAGTCAGCACAAAGCAATATGAGACACGAGCCTTAAGAGCGGGCTTGTATGGATACAGGAACCACATGGTGTTTCTGTGGTTTTATGACACCTTCTGCAGGCCTATGGGGCCTCCTAGAGAACTTCAACCTGCTATCAACAGCCTGTATCTGTGAAGAAGACGTCCGATTTTATTCATACGATTTACTCGCGAAATATTAAATGTTTTTTATAGTATAGATTGAGAAACACTTAAATATTTAATTTTAAAACACACACTTGTATTTTGTTGATGAATGAAGTAAACTTCGCGATTTGTTGGGATTCGGGTCGGTTTGCGCGATTTTAAATCAATTTAGGCTAGTCTGGTTTTTACATGGAGAGTTTTGAATTGAATTCTTAGGCGTTTAAATTATATATACAGTCCCAGAAAAATATCTAAAATTCTTATAAGTTTGTCATGTTGCAAAAAAATAATAAATATTCCAGAAGAATTGGTAATGCCTGTTAAATAATTCATACAGATTTTGAATATTTTTAAAACTATCTTTAAAATTGTATTTATTTAAAAAAAATAGTAAAGTCTTTAAAATAATTCGTAAGGCTATTATTATTTTGTATTGTAAGAATTAAATTATTTAACTTTTTAGTTATATTTTGATAAATTGAGGCTTTAGGTTCAAATCCTGGTATCCTCAGATTTTTTATCTTGATTATAAATTTTAAAAATTAAAGATTTGCTATTAAATATAATTAACAATGCAGAAAATAATTTAATTATATAATTACGCCTACATTACATTTAGATATTGCGGCATTTGCCGGGGTAGATTGCGAGGGGTATATGATTTATTTATTTGGAAATTAACGTAGTTTTTCTGACCAGTTGTCAGCCAAATTTTTATTTTTTCTAAAACTAATTATATTTAAATAGTAAGTAAACCCTTATTTTTTATTGATTGATTTATAATATTAACGTAGTTTATTGACAAGTGTCATACAAATTTTTATCCCGAACCCTTCACTACGTCCACCTCTGAGGATGGCTTTGGCCTCTGGCGTGGTTTACACGTTGAGTAACCTTTGTCAACCCCTCTTTGGTTTTTAACTAGGTCCGCCGCTGAGGATGACTTTGGCCTCTGGCGTGGTTCACACGTTGAGTAACCTTTGTCAACCCTCTTTGGCTTTTAACTAGGTCCGCCGTTGAGGATGGCTTTGGCCTCTGGCGTGGTTCACACGTTGGGTAACCTCTGTCAACCCCTCTCTGGCCTTTAACTTTCTCATTTTTGCAACCTACTCAAAAGACACCCTGGAAGATGCTTTAGATTTTCACCATGTAAAATCAGACTAGAATTTTGACTTCGATATAAAACATAAATTCTTTTTCAGGTGAACAACGCACAATACACATATTTCGCGTAACGTTTTAGCTTTTGTTCGCTCGTCGCCGCGTTTCTCCGGCGTTGGGGGGCCGCCTAACGTGCGGCCTATTACAACATATTTTTGTATATTTGTATTATGTATGTATTTCTCGGGTGTAACCCGTCCTAGTAGGCGGAGCACCCACTGTATACACTAATCTTTTTTCTATGAGAGAATTTTCAGGCACATTCTACAACAATAAATCGCGCTTTTAGTTAGACATAGTATAGGCAGGAATATTTAATATTTTTTTGCAGCATTTCAGTGATTTTTTCACAACGTTAATTAACTTTATGTCTATCGTTCGGGCGCGAAATAATTCAGCATCATGTCTTTTTTTCAGGTTTCCATATTGTTTTAATTTTTTTCAGATTATGTAATTTTTTCACAACATCAATTTTCTCCAATTTAAATCTACCCCTGTGGCTCCCCTTCCACTAATATCTTTGGAGGCCGTAATTTGACAGTCAGCTCACGTGCATAAATATATCACTTACCAAGATCTGTTTACAGCAGACTGCCACACCCAGTATTGGGTAAAAGGCGTGATGATATATTTATTTTATTTTATCAATTATCTTTAAGTCTATGGTTCGAGCGCGAAATAATTTAGCATCATGTCTTTTTTTCAGGTTTTCATATTGTTTTATTTTCAGTGTATGTAAATTTTTATAGTTTATGTGGTTTTTATTATTTAAGAATAGCAATATCAGGTTTTTTTACCAGCTAAGAACCTTTATATAAAAAGTCTATTTTTTTCTCATACGGTATTCTTACGAAATATGAAAAGTTTTTTGTTTTATATTTTGAAAAATACTTAAAATGAAGAATTTAACTTTTCCGGAGGCTATATCTCAAAAACGTTGTAAAGGGGGAAATACAACTTTTTACGCGGCATACTTTCAATTAATCTTTACTTAGATCTCACTGGGGTTGTTTTCCAGCTGGCCACGTAAATAACTATTTCGTAACACTTGCACAAGAAACACGTTCTTATTCCCTAATTTTAGAGACAGAAACACTGCTTTTCTCCCCTAGGTAGCATGTTTCTCTCCCTAGAGACTACGATTATTAGCTGTTTGCGGTGTTTCCTAGGTAACTAGTTACGCAACCCATATTTGACATTTGTCCCGATAAGACAGTAATTTTTGTGCACTTGTTACGAAAAGTATAATATGCTTCACGGGAGGGCGCGATTATCCCTTGTTTTCCTCCCTTGATGCATTACATACTATTAGAAATGCGAAAAATATTTGGAGATTTCAAAGATAGGTGTATCTTGAAAACCCTGGTTCGATTCCCACAGCCGAAAATCAATTTTCACCAATTTAAATCTACCCCTGTAGCACTTCCACCACTAATATCCTTGTAGGCCGTGATTTGACGTCTTGTAATCACACTTCACGCGAAAAAATATATCACTTACCGAGATCTGTTTAGGCAGAGTGCCATATCTAGTAATGGGTAAAAGGCGTGATGATATATCTATTAATTTAAAAGCAAAGTTATGACTATGAAGCATAAACACGCGGGAATAATCGCTTGTTTCCCTCCCTTGATGCATAACATACTATTTACCTTTAGGGTACAAAATAGTGCGCAAAATACACGTTATGGTAATGTAAATAATGAAAATATCACATACTTCGCGTATTGATATTAGTGAAAAAAGTAATATGCAATCGAAAGTTTGTAACGCCCAGAATAGGGTAAAAGGAGTGATGAAATAAACGGGCCACATGGGAAAACTTTACAAAACTTTTGATATAAAATACATAAAATTCTAGAAACTCAAACTTAGAATAGATTGTAGTAAATAATAATTTAAGAACACATTAAGAACAATAATCGCTTGTTTCCCTCCCTTGATGCATAACATACTATTTACCTAGTTTATTACTAACAGTAGTAGAAAAAAAATACTTACGTGATGGTAAAACGCAATTGCAGTCATCACACACAAGGTTCCCTCTGCAATCTGCATTTCTTTGACACTGACAAACTGTAACAACATCATCATTACCATCATCCTTTTATTATCCTTCATATCCTTTACCTTTTACACAGACAGGCTGATGGTTCAACACCTGACAATCCTGATCAATGTTACAAGGATTTGCTTCAATGCAAGGATTTCGACATTGAGCTTGAATGCAAGCTTGCTGCGCAGGGCAATTTGAATGTGACGTGCAGCTTATCTCTGAAGATTGAACAAGATAATGTAGAATTCATTTTAAATACATTGTCAAACATAGAACTAAACACATAATATACCTAAAATGCATAAATCCTTGTGTGAAGCTGAAGCTGAAAGATAAGCATGTAGATATATACATTGGCATGCAATTAAGCGACCATCACCGATTGTAAATACATTAACTAAATGAAAAGGCATCATCCAACACCATCAATGAACTATTTACATATTTACAATTTGAAAATTTATGTACAAATATACAATGGACCTTTTCTCTGTTCTTTCTAAAAGTACTGCAAATATTAACGATTAAATATTCTTAAATTACTTTATAGATCTCTCTAAAATAATTTAGAAATTAATCAGGAAAGATATCAGTTATTTGAGTACTTTTATTAGGAACAGGAAAATTTGCACAGAAATGTAATTCATAATAACGCCTCATCTTTCTACTATAAAAATAATTGTAATTAAGGTTGATTAGCTATGAAATTATTATTGAGAAGAATACTTTAATTTACATATGATAGTACGCCTCCCAAAAATAATTTCTGTGCTACAAAATAAAGTTAGTCACTTTTAAACTATTTTTGTAGATATTGCAAAAACAAAACATTCATGTTTAAATAAATAAAAGTAAATTGAAGTAATAGTATATTGTAATACTAATGCGGACAGGGTTTAATTGCAAAACGAGTACAAGTTTTGTAATGGCACATTAAACGTGAAAATTAATTTTTTCGAAAACTGTCATATAAAGTTAAAATTTACATGACAACTATCAATGAGTGTTTTTTGTCTATAGAACTCAAAAGATTTTTGCATGTAGGATGCAAAAGTTTTTTGCATCCTGCAATTTTTTGATAGAAGAAATGCTCACAATTTAATAAAATTTGTCACTTTATTTTTTTGCTTAGAAACAATACTTCTATTCTTTAACAAAATTTATATTTAATGTTCCAATTAAGAAATTATTCATATTTATCCCGCTTGAGGAAGCTAACTGGTGTACTGGAATAGTTTCTTGAGAAATTCAATGCGAATCCCAATAAATCGCAGAAAAAAATTAGAACGTTTGTTTGGTTTCTATTGCCAACCAGCTGTCAATTGCTGGTCAGAGAATACCAGATTTGATAGCAATTATATTACATACATTGTTGTCATGGAGACATTAGATGTCACATTAAATAATTCTAAACGTCAAAATTTTCTCATTTCATTATTACTAATTTTGGGGCATAGTTTTCGAAAAAAACGTTGTTTGATACTCGATTGCGAAATGCTTTTGCATTTGAGAATGCAAAAATAACATTTCGCAATCTAAAATAAAAAATAACTATTTTACGTTTGTAATACAAGAAATTTTATAGTTATTTTATATAAATAAAAGGAGTTGTATTTGCAAATACACATTACGTTTCTTTAGTCACCATGTCAAATGACATTTCCCTTACTCAATTTAATTGTGACTAAATTGATTGAATGAAATATTATTCTCATAAGTAATATTTTATAGCTGTGAAATATTAGATGCGATATTGTCAAAATTTAAGTTTCATATAAATTTTCGTCTTTCTCGCTGTCAAATTTGTCTACATGTACAAAGAAATTATTTAAATAAATTTGGTACAAATTTTATTTCTTCACATATTTACTTTTAAAATGAATTTAGAAACTTTCCTAAATAAGTTAAAAATTAAAAGAAACGTTTAGAAGTACAAGAGATAACGGTCATTATGAATCACAATATCTGCGGCCCTAAAAATCCTTATCCAAAACAAAACAAGTAGAATCTTCCGATGTATCTACAGAATCATGCGCTAAATAAACTATACACATCATTCAGAGGTCAAGTCTCCTTTTCAGCCTCATGCAACTGGCAACAGTGGAGGCTGAAATGACGTCATGCTTGCGACAGTACGTGATCTTCATCAACACATCCAGAGTGCGAGCGACAGTGAAAACTCCCAAAGATAATATAACTCTAAGGTTTGATTACCTGGAAATATTCTACAATCAACTACGACTTGACTCCCAAAAACGGGGCACAGGCACACAGGCACATGTGCCAAGGTTTCACAGTAAACACCCTCGATACAGGGTTGGTAATAGTCACAAGGGTTGACGCACTGATTCTTTATACAAGTCTGGTTATTGTAACAGTCGTCTTGGTGCTCGCAAGATAGTAAAGGTTTCACTGATGGTTTTGTTAGTGATTCTACGTAAGTGATTGTAGTTAAATCACCTTCTAAGTCAGTTGTACGTATTTCTAAACCGTCTGTAACTGTTTCTGAAGTTATTGTGTAGCCAGGAGTTGTGTATTTTTCGTATTCTGTACTTGATGATTGAGGAGGGAAAGGAGTAACTGTTACTACTTCTTTGGCGGTTGGAGTTGTAGTTTGTTCTAATGTTAAATTTAAAGTGGTTTGTTCTTTAGGTACTGTTACAAAGTGAGTGGTGTGTTCAGGTGTTACAGTATAGTGAGTACTACTCGCAGGGTGTTCTGTAAAAGAATGGATTGTTATTTGTTTAGGAGTGACGCTTTTTGTTGTTGTTATTTGTGATTGAGGAATTTCAGTAGTAGATTTAGATGTTGTATATTCTTCGGTAGAAACTGAATATTCAGATTTTGTTGTGTCATTTTCAGGTGTTGAAATATGAGTTGGAGTAATGGTATATAATGAAGATTGACTTGAGCTAGATGGTTCAGTGATTCCTGAAGTTGTTGTTTGTTCAAATGTTGTTTGTTTTTGATCGTGTGTTGTTGTTTCTGGGGAGGAAATGTGTTGAGGTATAATTGTGTATACTGGAGATTCACTCATTATTGTTGTTTTAGATTGTTCAGTAATTCCTGAAATTGTTGTTTGTTCTTGGCCTTGTGTTGTTATTTCTGGTGAAGCAATGTGTTGAGGTGTAATTGTGTAAATTGAAGATTCACTTGTAATTGTTATAGGTTGTTTTGTTGTGCTAGATTGTTCAGTAATTCCTGAAATTGTTGTTCGTTCAAATGTAGTTTGTTTTTGGTCTTGTGTTGTTATTTCTGGTGAAGAAATGTGTTGAGGTGTAATTGTGTAAATTGAAGATTCACTTGTAATTGTTGTAGGTTGTTTTGTTGTGCTAGATTGTTCAGTAAATCCTGAAATTGTTGTTTGTTCTTGGTCTTGTGTTGTTATTTTTGGTGAAGAAATGTGTTGAGGTGTAATTGTGTAAATTGAAGATTCACTTGTAATTGTTATAGGTTGTTTTGTTGTGCTAGATTGTTCAGTAATTCCTAAAATTGTTGTTTGTTCATGGTCTTGTGTTGTTATTTTTGGTGAAGAAATGTGTTGAGGTGTAATTGTGTAAATTGAAGATTCACTTGTAATTGTTATAGGTTGTTTTGTTGTGCTAGATTGTTCAGTAATTCCTAAAATTGTTGTTTGTTCATGGTCTTGTGTTGTTATTTTTGGTGAAGAAATGTGTTGAGGTGTAATTGTGTAAATTGAAGATTCACTTGTAATTGTTATAGGTTGTATTGTTGTGCTAGATTGTTCAGTAATTCCTGAAATTGTTGTTCGTTCAAAAGTAGTTTGTTCTTGACCTTGTGTTGTTGCATATGGCGAAGAAATATGTTCAGGAATAATAGTATAACCTGAACTACTTGTTTGTTGTTCCTGTGTTGTGCTAGATTGTTCAGTAATTCCTGAAATTGTTGTTCGTTCAAATTTACTTTGTTCTTGGCCTTGTGTAGTTGTTTGCGGTGAAGTTATAGTATAAATAGAAGATTGACCTGAACTAGTTGTTTGTTGTTGTTGTTGTGTTATACTAGATTGTTCAGTCAGTCCAGAAATTGTTGTTCGTTCGAAAGTAATTTGTTCTTGAGCTTGTGTTGTTGTTTGGGGTGATGAAATGTGTTCAGGAGTAATTGTGTAAATTGAAGATTGACCTAAAATTGTTGTAGGTTGTTTTAAAGTGCTTGGGTGTTCAGTAAATCCTGAAATTGTTGTTTGTTTAAATGTGGTTTGTTCTTGGTCTTGTATTGTTGTCTGTTGTGAAGAACTATGTTCTGGAGTAATAGTATAAATTGAAGATGAACCTGAACTAGTTGTTTGTTGTTGTGTTGTACTTGCTTGTTCAGTAATTCCTGAAATTGTTGTTCGTTCAAATGTAGTTTGTTCATTAATTTGTGTTGTAGTTTGTGGTGATGAAATATGTTCAGGAGTCACTGTGTAAACTGAAGATTTACTTGGTGTAGTGTGTTCTTGTGATTTTGTTGTAGGTTGTTGCACAACAACTGGAATTGTGACTGATTTAGATGTTGTATATATTACAGTTGCTGGATGTTGTGGTTTTGCTTCAACAACTTTAGGAGTTGTTATATTTTCAGGTCTGTTAGTGTGTACTGAAAACTGAGTTTCAGTCGAAGTAAATGGTGTTTGTTCTTGTTTTATAGTATGTTGTGATTCAGCTGGTAGTGTTGTTTTTGTTGTTGAAGAATCTTGTTCTTCAATTGTTTGTGTAGTGATGTATTCTGGTATTACAGAGGATGATCCTGATGTTGTTTGTTGTGAAACTGTAGAAGAAATTGTTGTTTCAGTTTCAGGTGTTACTGTGTAACCAGTTGTAGGTTGTTTTGAATATTTTGGTGTTGTTTTTTGTTCTTCAAAAGTACTAACATATTCTGGTGTTGTGTTAGATTGTAAAGTACTAAATACTGTTGATGATTCAGTATATTTTTCACCAGATTTCGTAGTAGATAAGTGTTCCGGAGTTATTGTATTAATAGAAGATTGTTCTTCTGTACTTGTACTATGTTTTTGTGTTGTTAGAATTTCAGATAATGTTGAAGATGTTTGTGAAAATGTTGTTTGTCTTTCTGTTGAAGTAGGAATTGTTACATGCTGACTAGTTACTGTGTAGATAGGAGAACTTGATGTTGTTTGCTCTGAAGTACTATATTGAGATTGTGTTGTTTCTACAGGTTGTTCAGTAATACCTGGTGTTGTAGAGTAAATATCATGGTCAGTAACGTATTTTGTTGTTAGTTTTTCAGTTGAAAGTTGTTCTGGTAACGTAGTTATAATTAAAGGTTGTTTTGTTGTTGAACTAACTATTGTTTGTTCAATTCCAATTGTGGTTGTATTTTCAGTAATTTCAGGAAGTGTTACATGTTGTGGTGTTACAGTGTATATAGGAGATTGACTAAATGTTGAACTTGTGGATTGTTCAACTGTTTCAGATTTTTCAGTTACTGAAATAGTAGTGTATTCTTTGTCAGATTTAGTAGTTTGTGGTTCAACAATTTCAGGTGTTACTGTATATATTGGTTGTTGGCTAGAAGAGTTTGTTTGTTCAGTAGGTTCTGAAATTACTGTGTAAGCTTGTGTTGTACTAGAGGAAGTTGTTTCTTCTTTTGTTGTTGGCTGAGTTGTTATATGTTCAGGTGTTACAGTGTACACTGAAGATTTAGTTGTTGAAGTTGGGTCAGTAAGTTTAGAACTAGGAGTTTCAGTTGTAGAAAAAACTAGTGTTGTATGTGTCCTTTGTTCAGTTGCTTCAGGAATCGTAACGTGTTCAGGTGTGACTGTATACACAGAAGATTGTCCAAGAGTTGAACTACTAAATGTTGTTGATTCTTTTGTTGTTTGTTCAGTAACTCCTGTTGTTGATGAATCTGTTATTGGTGGGATTATATGTTCAGGGGTTACCGTGTAAATTGATGATGAACTAATTGTAGAACTTTGTTCGGTGCTTTCAGAAATTGTTGTTTGTTTAGGTGTTGTATTAGGTGATTCTGTAGAAGAATAATTTGTTGTTTGTTGTTGGGTGTCAGTGAATCTAGTTATAATACTTGGTGTAGAATGTTCTGTTTCTGGAATAGTTTTGTTTTCAATAGAATATAAGGTAGTATATTCTGTTGAGGTCAGTGTCCTTTTAGTTGTGATTTCTTCTGGAGTAATATGAATCATAGGTGTTGTATGTTCAACGGAAAGTGTTTGTCCGGATTCAGTAGTTTGTTCGAAAGGTGTAAAGGGTTTAGCAACAGTTTGTGAGTCACTGGGAATGGTAGTCAAGTTTTGAATTTCGAAAGGATGCGAAGTGGATATCTCTACACGACCATCTCGGGTGGTAGTGGTTGTAGTGGGTGTAGGATAGTTTTTAGAAACACTTTCAGTGGTCGTGGATTGAGAGAGGGTAGTTAAAGGTTGAAGGGTCGTGGCGGTTGTAGGTGGTTGAGTCGTTGAAGTCACGGGCAAGCATTCAACAGAAGCGTTTCCGTGGAAGCCCTTGGGACAGAGACAAGTGACCTTGTGTGCCTGTGCTATGCACTGGGAAGCCTTGCCACAGCTGTTGGTGCAAAGGTCTACGCAAACGCCTCTAATGCAGGCTTGTGCTTGTGTACACTCGGTATCCAACGTGCAGAGAACCTTGGTGCTGTTCAAATCTGCTGTGAATACAATATATACATACATAGATACAACAAAATATATATACAGTGTTGCAGATATTTACAGTTTGACTTTAGTTTGTGGTAAATGGATTATATGAGTTGATTAATTCGTTTAATCGTACCACAGGGTTTAATCATTTAATGAGTGCAGTAATTAGATAATTATTATAATTAGGTGCATTTAATATGGCCTACAACATATTGCTGTTAGATATGTGTAAGTGAGCTAATAGTACTTAAATATAGGTACAAATGTTGAAATATAGTGTGGTGAAGTAAACAGTTTAAAATAAACTGAGAAGAAAAGAAGGAAGAGGAAGGTAGAGAACTTATAATATTAACAGAGTTGGACGGTTGTGGGTCAATATATTTAAAACAACTGTGAGTAACGACGTTGCAGCATAGAGTTTGGAGGACTTGAGAGTAATCACCGCTTAAAACCGAAGCTGTTGAAAATACAGAGACACAGACCGCTCTAGACGGCTCTAGTTGGAAAGAGTGGGCAACGTTGGTGGAAAAATACCGTGATGTGTGTTTACCTTTGAGGCATCCATATTTCGAATCAGAGACAAATCCAGGGGGACAGAACTTGCAGATGGGCCTATGGTCCTCGACGTAGCACGGCGCGTCTGCGCAGGTGGCGCTCTCGCACGGGTCTTCGCAGCGGTAGTTGCGGCAGGCCTGGTGGGAGGGGCAGCCGCTGTCTCGCAGGCAGATGGACAGGGACGGGTTGCAGTCGCGAGTGCAGATGCACACCGGTCGGTGATTCAGTACTTCGCAGGTCTTTTTAGGCGGGCACGGAGGTCGTTTCGCGAGCGTGCATGGGTTCAAACACTTGCCGTCTACACACGCCAGATTCGATGCGCATTGATTCTCGCGCGTACACTCCGCATTCGAGTCGGGCGCACACATCAGTTCGCCATTCTCATTCACCACGAAACCGGCTTTACAGACACAAACCGGGCGATGGTTATGAACCTCGCATTTCTTATTACCCGTACATATTGAACCAGGTCCTCTGCAAGGACTGTAACATTCTCCACTGGCACGGTTACAAGCCAAACTTGATGGACAGTCATAGTCCGAGCTACAACTCAGTGTACTGGGCGATGTGCTTATTTGGGACGCTTCACATTTAGGATCCGGTTGACATGACGTGTGGGGCATACCCACATAACATTGTGGACACGAGCAGCGCGGTTTGTGGAGGATGGCTCTACAGAGGGCGTTAACCCCGCATGCGCCACGTAGACTACACGGGTTGACGCATTGGTACCCGATGCACGCTTTCTCGTTGGGGCAGTCAAAGTCTCCGTTACATTCCACGTCTAGTCAAAGGGCAAGGGCGAGGCGAGGCGAGGCGAGGGGCAGGGCAGGAAAAAAAGAAAAAGCAATTGTAAGAACTGTGAAAGGAAACTTTCTCACAAATAATAAATAAAACATGCTTCTGTCCTTTGAGGATAGTCTGAGATAAGACTTGTGATAGAAATGAAAGTTCTCGACATGTCCGTATACAAGCGCAGTATTTACAAGCGTGAAGAATGGACCTAGCAGTTCTGAGTATGAACATGTGAGAATGATCCTTTCACAGTTCCCAATCTGACTTATCGTTCATTAACTTAACAATTGCTCACGGTGCAGTCTGACTCATCTAAACCAACACGACTCTACTATCTCTGCGTGCTTCTTTATTCAGATTTCTATTTAAATTTGTTCAGTTTGCAAATAAAAGCAGTGCACATTCAATCAAAGAGCGCAAAGATTTCGTTCCTGTTGGTTTATCTATTCGCAGTCGCAGTCAGGCTGCCCACGTGTATGAATTCTCTGCCTACGTACTTATTGCTGCAAAATAAAACTACAAACAACTAACTGTGTCTTTGTGAACCGCGGTCGCGTGATCTCGCGTGGAATGTCTCGAATTTGGAGCTGGTGAAGGAGTGCTAGTGACAAGGCAGATTGGAACCCGAAGTATACATTCCACATGACAGTGTTTGATGCATTTGTATATGTACACCTCATCACGCCGCCATGACGGCGTGATCATCTCGGTGATATGATGATGAGTATAGTGATCAATGTGTATAAACAATGCGTGTTAAAACTATGTACAGGTGTTTGTGAATCATTTAATGTTGATTAATGACTAATCAAACAAATAGTGTTACACTACGACGCCTCTAACATTACTCATTCTACGGATACCTTTTCATATGGGTTATGAGTGATCATCGTGCATTATTTGTACAAATGTGTGAACAACTAATGCAATCATTATTGCATTAGACATAAGCATAAATTATTTGACACGAAATTTCAGATAAATTTAGTTGTAACATTTCTGAAGACGAGCACTTACCTTTGCGGCATTCTACTGACGGATTTCCGATGGTACCTGGTGGGCAAAGACATACGAACACGGCATGTTCACGGATGCATTCAGCTCCTTTTCCGCAACCCTCAGTTCGGCAATCTATCACTGCTCTTTCGGAAATACCTAAACCAAAACATATCGCGATTAGTTCATTTACAATTACCTCTTGACACCAATAACTGCTGCAATATTAATCATCCACTATAAATTTTCTTGCGAGGCCATACTTACATTCAAGTTGAGGATCACCCCCTGGGAAGTTAGGCGGACAGTAGCATTCAGCATGTCTGTTGTTAACAACTCTGCATTCAGCATTGACTCCACACTGTTTGTTCTGGCACAAATTCACCATTTGCCCATCGCAGATGCATCCTCTATAAGGATCACCAATACATCCAGGAGCGCAGCTACATTCAAATCCTCCAGGAATATCCCGACATCTTGAGTTTTCTCCACAAGGATTCCTGACACATTCAGGTTTTTCACTGATCTTGCATTCGACTCTTGGATTTCCAATAAAATCAGGTGGACAGGAACATTGAGCCTTCCGATTGATGACTCTACATTGAGCGTTAATTCCACAAGTGTTCTGTTCGAGACACGGATTTCTACAAGCACCATTTCTGTCGCACCGTTTACTGGATTCGCAGTCTTCATCAGATGCACATTCGTAAGAAGTACAACCACGTTTTGGATCACCTCTGAAGCCATCAGGGCACAGACAAACTGCTCGATGATCAGAAACTTTGCAATCTGCGTTTTTGCCGCAAATTCCTCGCGAACAAGGACTTTGACATTTCTTATTAACACAAGATCTATCGTTCGGACAATCTGAGTTAGCTCTACAACCAGCTACGCAAGTACCACGGCTGCAGATTTGTCCTTTCGCACACATATTGTTATTGTTACATTTCGTACGACATTTGCCATTTGAGCACGACTCTCCGCATGAACAATCTGCTTCACTTGAACATTTTCTAATGCAGAATCCAGCGTCATCGCATTCACAAATTCCATCACAAAGTCTTGCTGGTTGAGTGCAAGCAATAAGAGGATTGCCAAGATAATTAGTAGGACAGTTGCATTGGGCTCCATGATTGATGACTTTACATGTTGCGCATTTTCCACAAGAGGCGACACCATCGCAAGGATCTACAAACAAATATAAATTAATAACTGCTAAATAAATAAAGAACGAAGTAATATACTTTGACATTTCTTGTTGATGCAAGCCTGATTATCCAAACAAACTGTATCGCTTCGACAGCCAATTTCACAAAGACGATTTTCACAAATTTGTCCTGCTCCACATTTAGAATCCGCATTACATATTGATTTACAAACACCTCTGACACAACGTTCATCCGAAAGACAATTACTGTCACTGCAACAACAATCTACATGAGTAATAGTTCAAAATATATTTTATAAATAATTCTTACGCTCTGCAAGAAGCTTGACAAAGTCCTCCGAAGCAAACTTGACCGGATTGACAATGGTCATTGGCTCCACATTCGGTTTGAGGATATCTGCAACCTTCAGTTGGATCTCCAACAAGAGGTGGTTCACAAGAACAATATTTTTGATGGTTGGCAACAGAACAAATTGCATTTGTTCCACAAGCAGTTGGACTTGAACACAAGTCAACACATTTGTTGTTAAGACATCCTTTGTTTGCAGGACAACCAGAATCACTTCTACATCCAATAACGCAAACCAAACCTTCACAAACTTCACCATTAAGGCAATCATCATCTCGTCTACATAAAGGTTTGCAGATTCCATTAAACAAATCACATCTTTCATTACTCAAACACCCAACATCAGAAGAACAGACTGGTCTGCAAGCATTCTCCAAACATGTAGTTCCAGGTGGACATCCACGGTTTTCAACACAAGGTAAAGCAGGTGATCGAACACATGCTACTTTAGCAGTTGGATTTGGTACGAAGCCTAGACCACAAGAGCAACTAGCTCTTTGATTTGATACAGTGCAAAGGGCATTAGGGCCACAAGGGGAATCAAGACAAGGGTTAACACATCGGTTATCGCGACAAGATTCACTTGCACTGCAATCTTCATCACCATGACAACCGAATAGACACATATTGTATAGACAAATATGCCCTAAGAAGCAATCATTATCTACACGACAAGTTAGAATACAGTTTCCTCGTAAGCATTTTTCATTGAACGCGCATTCGTTGTCTGTTGTACATTGAGGCATGCAGATGTTGTCTCGACAGGTGTAACCATCCACACAGTCAATTGATGTTGAACAAGATACTGGAACTAATAAATATGTAATTAATTAATGAATGATACTAAAGTTATTGGCAACATACTTCTGACACACTCGACATCTTGGTTTCCAGTAAATCCATGTGGACAACTGCATTGTTTAACATGGTTGATACATCTACATTCTGCGTTGATTCCACAAGCTGATCTTTGTTCACAAGGGTTCAAACATTGTCCTTGAAGACATTGTTCACTTGGATTACATTCGTTATCAGATTGACAAGATGCTATATAAACAAAACTATAAGATTGTTTTCTAAAGATAATTCAAATTAATACTTACGTCTGCAAGTATCTCCATAGCAATAGGTATTAGCAGGACACTCAGATGTTTTGTGGCAAGAGATTGGTTTAGGATGACATCCAATAGAAAGATCATTAGGGTTTCCTTGGAAACCAGACCTACACTGACAATATCCAACATGATTGTTCGATGTACATTCTGCGTTAGGTCCACAAAGTGTATTCTCGCAAACATCTCTGCATTTAGGTACACCATTAGCTTTAACACATTCTGCAGCTGTTGGACAATCATCATTCACTACACATTCAACAGCAGCTTTGCATCCTTCAGCGTAAGGATTGCCTACGGAACCATGAGGACATGTACACTTGTAAGACCCTCTAGAGTTTTGACAGTTGGCTCCAGGTCCACAAGGAGCTTCCGCGCAGAAATCTAACAGTTGACATCCAGTTGCAGGGTTACCAGTGAATCCAGGTTGACAGTAACAGACTTGAAGATGGTTTTCAGCGGAACATAATGCATTTCTTCCACAGGGGTTATGCACAAGACAAGCAATCTTGCACATGTATTGGTCACAAAGTTTGTCGTTGGAACATTGAGCGTTGGTTTCGCATTCTACGTGTCTGCATCCTAGTTTATCATCATTTGCGTTTCCACGGTAACCTGACTTACAATTACAAATTGCTTCATGATTCTGTACGCTGCATTCGGCATTTCTTCCGCAAACTACTAATTGGCAAGCATCTTGACATTCTGCTTGTCCTAATGTATTGTGAATACATTTTTCGTTAAACGCACATTCGGTATCAGATCTGCAGCGAAGTTCTTGAGTACAAATATTGTTTTGACAGAATTGGAAATCAGGGCAAGTTACATTTGATCTACAAGTTGGTTGACAAACTCCTTGAATACATAGTTGGTCGCCGATACATTCTCTGGCACTAGTACAAACACTTGTACAAACGCCACTGTTGCATATCGTTCCAGCAGGACATTGACTATCACTCGCGCAATATTGTACAGGTACACAACCCAAAAGTGGATCACCAGTAAAGCCTGGTTCACAAGTACACACTCCTACATGTCCAGTTGCAATACATGTAGCTCTTTGTCCACAAACATTCGGTAATAAGCATGGATCAACACAATGGAAATCAACACAAGCTTTGTTTTGGGAACAATCGTTGCTCTCAGTGCATTCTAGATGAACACATTGCACTTTAGGATCACCTCTTGTATGAGGAGGACACCTGCAGGTAGCTGCGTGAGCTCCAGGTGTACAAACTGAATTTTGTCCACAAGTATTAGGGATTTCACAGGGATTTCGGCAACGGTTATCAATGCAAATTGCAGTGACAGGACAATCAGAATCTGTAAAGCAGTCTCCTGGTTTTCGACATCCGGTTATAATAGGATCACCAACGAGACCGTTTCCGCATATGCATTGGTAACTTCCGGGTGTATTTTGACAGCTAAAAATTTATTGTAATAAATCTAAAGTAAAAAAGATAATTAAAAAGAACTTACATAGCTGAAGGGTGACATGGTTGACCAGCACACTCATCAATATCAACACATTTGCCATTGGTGAAGATGTACCCAGCGAAACAACTGCAAACTCCTGCATGTCTTTGTACTTGGCAAGTACCTCGTCCACAATCGACTTTGTCACAAGGATCTATAAAAACATTTTATAGAAATGTGTTCTACTAAAAATTGAAATTAAAACTTACTGATACATTTGTTGGTTTCTTTATCACATTCTTTATCAGCAGAGCAGTCAATATTATCCAAACACTCAACTTTGAAACATCCAACGCTGACGTCATAAGGATCACCAAGATGTCCAGGTGGGCAAGCACAAACGGCATTATGATCAAACACATTGCATACAGCATTCGATCCACAAGATACTTCAGGGCACGGATCAGTACATCTTCCTCCACGACAAGCCAAATTATCATTACAGTCGGTATCCAAGTGGCATTGATTAGGTAGAATGCATCCAGGTTCGATGAACGGATCTCCAACTGTTCCATCAGGACAAGCACAGCGGTAAGATCCAGGAGTGTTGATACAATGTGCACTTGCGTGACAAGGATGTTCTTCACATTCGTTGATATCCAGACAGCCATGAGGTCCAGCTATGAAGCCACTACTACATCTACACTTGTTTCCAATGCAGATTTGATCTGGTTTGCAATCAGAATCAGCAACACATCCAGATTGGCAAACACCTTTCAAACAAACTTCCCCAGGTAAACAGTTGCTGTCACCGTAACAGACCTTCACGCAGATGTTATTAGCGCATCTTTCTCCAACTGCACAGATTGAATTGTCAGTACAAGGCAAGTTACATTGGCTTCCAATACACATATGTCCTGAAGGACATTGGTTCGTCGCGGTACAGACAGATGGTACTCTAACACAACCTTGTTCAGGAATAGGGTTACCTTCAAACCCAGCAGGGCATTTGCAAGTCGTAGTATGTTGAACACAAGAACAGAGGGCGTTAGGTCCGCAGATTCCTTCCTGTTGACAAGGATCTTGACATTTGTTGTTGACGCAAGCTTGAGTTGATGGACAGTTCTTGTTGCTACGACATCCTAAGATGCACATTCCAGTTACGCAAGCTTGGTCGGAACCGCATTGACTGTGAGACACACATGGCACTTGGCACATCTTCTGTAGACATTTTTCTCCTGAGGGACAATCTTCATTGTTCCGACAAACTGCTTTGCATTGGCCATTAAAGCAAGCTTCTTCTCCGCAGTCAATATCAGTTGTACAAGAAGAAATAACTCTTAAGCAGCCATCTTGAGGTCCACTTGGACTTGGTTGGTATTTAGCTGGGCAAGAACAAACAGCTTTCCTGTTGACAACCTTGCAAACGGCATTAGCACCACAGTATTTAGTATCACAAGGATTAACACATTTTCCAAGTTGGCAAACTGAATGAGAAGGACAATCGTTGTTTCCGTTAGGACAATTGCCTTCTGGCCTACAACTTCTGGTGGAAGGATCTCCAACAAGACCAGGAGGACATCTACAATAAGGACCTGATGGACTTGGTTCACAGACAGCCGAAGAGTGGCAAGGATTAGAACTGCAAGGATCAGTTGGTATACATTCAACATCCGCGATGGGTGCTCCTTTAAATCCTGGTGGGCATTGACAAACTGTTTTGTGGTCTTTAGCAATACAAACAGCATTTTTACCACAACTATCTTCATCGCAAACATCATGACAAGTATGTGATAATCTTTCGCAAAGCTGAGTTGGTGGACAATCGATGTTATAAACACATGGAACAGTTTTACAGCCAGTTCCCATGTCATTTGGATCCCCTACATATGGTCCAGGAGGACACTGACATCTAGCAACATGGTTGTTAACTACACAAACAGCATGAGGTCCACAACTGATGTATTCACAGGCTGGCCTACATGAATAAGCTCCTGATTCACCATGAACTTTACAAGTTTCATGTTCAGCGCACTGAGTCTCAGTTGTACACTGATTCTTCAAAGCTGGTTTACAACCATTTCTATCGTTAGGATTTCCAGTAAAGTCAGGTAGACATTGACATTGTCCTAAGTGATCAATAGCAACACAAATGGCATTGACAGGACACGTGTATTCAGAACAAACAGAAGTACACTTAAGTACTCCAAGAGCATCAGGTTGGCATGCAGCAGCTTGTGGACAATCATCGTTGGTTGTACAGTCTGGTACAGATGGTTTTTCACATGATGAACTAATAGGATTCCAGGTAAAGTCTCCTTTACAATGGCAAGTTGGGTGGCCAGCTGCATCAAGTTTACATACTTCATGTACACCGCAAGCAACTAACTGGCATGGATCAACACATTTCTTGTATCCTAGTCCATCAAGAGCACAAATATGGAATCCTTCACAATCGCTGTCATGTTGACATTCTCCAGCAACTCTCTGTTCAGATTGACATCCTACTGATAAGTCACTAGGATTTCCTTTGTAGCCATCAGCACAAATACAAGACGAAATATGATTCTCAGCTACACAAAGAGCATTAGGTCCACATTGTACTTTACTACAAGCATCCACACATTTTCTAATTCCTTTTCCAAGTTGGAAACAAATCTCTGTTTGGCTACAATCAGCATCAGTTCTACACAGCCCTCGAAGTTTACATCCAGATATTAAATCACTAGGGTTTCCAATGTATCCAGGTGGACAAATACATTTGCCTGCATCACAACCAGCTCTTGGACCACAACGAATATCTTCACAAGAGTTTTTACATTTTCCGTTTTCGCACGAATAGCCTGATGGACAAACAATGTTGATACCGCAAGCACAATTATGAGGATTTTCACAAATGCCTCCTTGACTAAGAGAACACAATAAAAACGGATTACCAACGAAGCCTTTTCGACAACGACAATCATATCCTCCTGGAGTGTTAATACAAACTGCGTTTTGTCCACAAGCGTTTCCAATACATTCATCGATGTCGTGACATTTAATGTGAGGATTTCCAGCATATCCTGGTGGACAAAGACATTCCACAGTGTTGAAGCCTTCTCTACATTGCGCTCCTGTACCGCAGGTGGTTGTCGAGCAAGATTTCTTTTCTTGTACGCTGCATCCTTCGTACGGATTTCCATTTGTTCCTGAATTACACACGCATTGGTTTGTAAGACCGTACTCACAATGGGCGTTTTTACCACAACGCGGTTCACAAGATGGCGCCAAGTAAGCTGTAAATAAAATAAAGAAAATGTAAATAATTGCTAGGAAGAAGAATTAAAATAAGTACTTACGTGGCATACAGAGTAGATCAGGGTTTCCAGTAAAATCTTGGTTACAAACACATTTGTTGGCGTTTTTGTCACAATGAGCACCAACTCCACAAACAATTCCTTCACAACGTTGTTTACAACGTCCTCCAATACAAACGCTTGGTTCAAAGCAAGGACTTGCAGCAGAACATACATCAGGAACACATTGTCCTCCTGGGAAAGGATTTCCAATGAATCCTTCCACACATTTACAAGTCGGTCCGTTGATAGTTGCAATACACTGAGCTCCTTGTCCGCAAACAACACCATCACACACTACAGACAAACATATTTAGTAAACGCCAAACTAGAAAAAGTAAAATATGTACTTACATGAAATACATTCGCCATTAGGTCCTTCACTAAATCCAACTGCACATCTGCACCAAGCTGCATGATTGTCAGGTTCACAATAAGCATTTGGTCCGCAAAGTAAAGTACCACATGGACTAACACAAGTACCTTCAATGCAAGCCAAAGTACTCGCGCACTCATTGTTGTTTGAACATTCAGATTTTGGTTGTCCAGGTGTTTCCAAGATACATCCAGATTTATAGGCATCGCCTGTCATTCCACGAGGACAAACACACTTGTATCCGCCTTTCTCATTGAGACAATGAGCCGCATATCCACAAGGATTGTCTGCACATTCATCTATATCAACACATCCATGTAGCGGATCACCTTTATATCCTGTTTCACACATACATTTCGGTGGATCACTAGGCGTACATTTAGCATTAATACCACAAGGATAACGTTCACAAGGACTTTTACATTTGTTGTCATCGAAAGGATCAGTGAAAAATGGAGGTGGACAGACACATTCTCCCGGTTGAACACATTTTTCATTAGCTGAACATTCATTGTCACTAACACATCTTTTCTGAGCTGGTGAGCAGAGTCCATTGTATGGATCACCACCGTAACCTCGTGGACAATGACATTCATAATTCCCTGGTTTGTTGACACATTCTGCTCCGTATCCGCAAACTTGTCGGTTTTCTGTACATTCGTTAACATCGAGACAAGCACCATCAGCTTGTGTTCTGTATCCTTTCGGACAAGCGCAATAGCTAACTCCTCCGGAAATGGTGATGCATTCTGCACCAGGTGGACATTTTTCTCCTTTTGAACATCCGGAAAGGATGCAGTTTCCATTGACAAGTTTATAGGGTGGTTGACACTTGCATTCTAAAGTGTTACATTCAATACATTCTGTAAACGGATTTCCGTTGAAACCAGGTGGACATTGACACTCATAACTTCCTGGTAAGTTCTTGCAGACAGCGTTTAATCCACAAGCAGGATGGTCTCTTTGTTCTGTACATTCGTTGATGTCTCTACATTTCCCAGTGGTGTGATCTCTTGTGTATCCTTGTACACATATACAAACACTTTCCCCTACGAATTCATCATGAATGCATTGTTCCCCGTTTGGACATGGTTTAATAGGAGAACAACTGAATGGTTTTTCAGATTTAGAGCACCCAGATCTATATGGATCTCCAGTTGTACCTCCAGGACACTGACAAGAAAAGCTTCCAGGTTCGTTTTTACAGATAGCTCCAGCTGGACATGGATTTCCTGCACATTCATCGATATCCACACATCCAGAATGGGATCCAGTATAACCACTACTACAAAGACACTTAGCTTCGTTGTTCGTAAGCATGCAGTGTTCATTGGGACCACAAAATACTGACTCACATGGATCTAAACAACAACAAAAAATAATAAAAGAATTAAATGAAAAGATTGATTGTAACTTACGTCTGCAATCGTTGCCAACATTAGGTTCTGGACACAAACATCTCTTCTCATGATCGCAAATAGCATTTCCTGGACAATCATCATCAGCATTACAAGTAACAATAGCTACGCATTTAACTTTAGGATCAGGATCAGGAATTGCTCCTTCAGGACATTGACAGTTGTATGACCCAGGAAGATTGTTACAAATTGCTCCTGAACCACAAGAGTTGGCTAAAGAACACTCATTGATGTCAACACAAGCTGAATGAGGGTTTCCTTCGAATCCTGGAGGACATTGACAGCTGTAGGCTCCTGGAGAGTTGGTACAGAGGGCATTGATCCCGCAGCGACCATTGGGGCCGTTGCCTTTATCACATTCGTCAATATCTATAAATTTAAAATAATATTTAATAACTGCAATTGGGTTAAATGTATTTTTAAACATGCTGACTTCATTTCTCATACAGGGTGATTCTGTGAAGGTGAACCCCCCTTGACTTTTTTATTATAAGAAATAGAAAAATTTTCTTCATATGGAAGTTTTAGTATATTAAATATACTATTTTATGACACATATAAAGTCAGGTTTTCATGATACGACTATAAACTTTTATTTTTCAAATGGGAACATAGAATTATTTTATTAAAATAAAAACCGCCACTTTTTTCTTTTTTCAACTTGTCATAAATGTATATTATAAAAATCGAGATAAATAAGATAATTGAGACATATCAGAAATAATTTTTATTCGACTATTCTAGGAGGCTATGGGAAATTAAACAAAATGTAACAAGATAAAATAAATGACAAAACACGTGAAACAAGTAACAAATAAATATTTGCATTGTTGTCATTCATTTTAGCTTGTTACAATTTGCTTCATTTCGCATAGTCACCTGGAATAGTTGAATAACAGTAGTTTATGTAACAAGTACATAATTCAGGTCTTTATTGGACGAGCCGAATTTGATGGCAGAGCGAGCGCAGCGAGCGAGGCTAATAAATAAGGCGAGTCTATAAAGTCCGATTATGTACGAGTTGCATACAACGTTTTATGTTCGACTGCATGAAGAATTTTTCTCTTAAAATATGATTGTCAAAACCTATATTTAAAACATTTAATTGCATCTCAAAGTGTGCTTCGTTGTTATGCATTTGTTGCTTTATTTATCAAATTGTCAAAGTGAAAAAAGTGTTGAGATGGATGAAGACATTGAAGACGTTCCAAAAGAAATAAAAGATCTTGCATGTAATGCAAGAGAATATCTAACAATTGTATGAAGACACATATAATACATACAGAAAATGGTGTTTAAATATTTCTTTTGAATTTTTTTTTAATGTGACATTGACAGCAGTCCAATTTTTCATTTTTATCGTACTAGTCCAATAAAGTACCCGATTATGGACAGTAAACAGTGTCGTAAAACAAAGTAATATGATGCAGTCGAACATAAAAATAATTTCTGATTTCTCAATTACCTTATTTATCTCAAATTTTTTCATATACATTTATGACAAGTAATACATCGTTGAAAAGAGAAAAAATTCCCATTTGAAAAATAAAAGTTGATAGTCGTATCATGTAAACCTGATTTTATAAAAAATATCTATATGTGTTATAAAATAGTATATTTAATATACTAAAACTTCCATATGAAGAAAATATTTCTATTTCTTATAATAAAAAAGTTAAAGAGGGGTTCGTCTTCGCAGAATCACCCTATAGATTCGTTGTTAGAGAAGTGGGCGTAAGTGAAGATTTACGAAACAGGTGTACAGGAGCGAATGGATGGATGTGAATGAAGGTTTGTTGTGTGATGATGGATTTTGGTTGTGAGAAAAGAAAGAGTTCGTATGGAGGAAGTGTTAATGTGGTCGAAACGAGTATCGTGTGTCAGGATGAGAATGTTGACGGGTTAGTGCTACCCCATTTAATAGGATATAGCGTGATGTTATGTATGTATATATGTCTTTTAAAAAATCGGTAACCCTTGTATAAATATAATATTTACCAATACATCCTGCAGCAATATCGGCAGGATTAAAAGTCCATCCTTCTTCACAAATACAATAAGCTTCTTGTCCGTCTGGTTTACAAAACGCATGCAATCCGCACTTAACATCTTCACATGGTGCTTTACATTGAATCCTAGGCGGAGTACCGATATACCCTTCTTCACATTCGCATCTAAACCCTCCGTTAGTATTTGTACATGTGGCGTAAGAACCACACGGAGTTTGTAAACATTCGTCAACGTCGATACAAGCTGCTCCTTTAGCAATAAAGCCTTCTTGGCAAAAGCATTGGTTGTCGATACATTCTGCGTTGTTGGTACAGTCAAAGTTAGATTTGCATAAGATGTTTACATCAATCTGAAATCATTTTTCAAATATAACAAATAAATAAAATAAATATATCCTCACGCCTTTTACTCATTAGTGGGCGTGGCACTCTGCCGTAAGCAGATCTCGGTAAGTGATATATTTATGCGCGTGAACAACCGTCAAATCACGGTCCCGAAAGTTGTTAGTGGAGGAAGAGCTACAGGGGTAGATTTAAATGGTGACAATTGTTTAAAAAGATTTTGAGCCAGGATTATTGGCAAGCCTTTTTTAATCATTTTGATTTAAACAATAAACTATTTTTACGATTGGTAAAACAGTAAACTTTTCGAATGTCATTTGTCTTTAAAACAACATTTAATTTAATGTTCGTTCTTTAAAAAAATGTATTATTAATAAATGTTTAAATAAGTTTAAACAATTTTCACCAATTTAAATCTACACCTGTGGCTCCCCGTTCACTAATATCTTTGAGGGCCGTGATTTGACTGCTGGTAACCGCACTTCATGCGAAAAAATATATCATTTACCGACATCTGCTCCGGCAGAGTGCCACACCCAGTAGTGGGTAATAGGCGTGATGATATATTTATTTATTTAATTTATTTATTAATAAATGTTTAAATTAGTTTAAACAATTTTCACCAATTTAAAACTACCCCTTCCACTAAGATCTTTGGGGGCCGTGATTTGACAGCTGGTAACCGTACTTCATGCGAAAAAATATATCATTTACCGAGATTTGCTTCGGCAGAGTGCCACACTCAGTAATGGGTAAAAGGCGTGGTGATATATTTATTTATTTTATTTATTTATTATTAAATGTTTAAATTAGTTTAAACAATTTTCACCAATTTAAATCTACCTCTTTGGCTCCCTCTAACATCTTTGACGGCCGTGATTTGACAGCTGGTAACCGTACTTCATGCGAAAAAATATATCATTTATCGAGATCTGCTCCGGCAGAGTGCCACATCCAGTAATGAATAAAAGGCGTTCTGATATATTTATTTATTAATAAATGTTTAAATAAGCTTAAAATTTCAAGCTCTAGCATCTGTCAATTTAGATTAAACTTAAAGGTAGGTTTTCTTACTTGTTCGCAAGCTACTTCAGGTGTAGGACTAGCTTGATATCCTTGAGGACAAATACAATTATATCCTGGAACAGCATTTTCACAAATGGCATATTGTCCACAAGGTTTGTCTAGGGCAACACACTCGTTGATGTCCACGCATCCTTTGAAAGGATCTCCGGTGTAATCCTCTTTACACGAACAAACGAAACTTCCTATTGTGTCCGTGCAGACGGTGTTCTCCCCGCAAGGGTTTTTTTCACATTCGTTGATGTCTAAACAATGAAAGAAGATTTAGATTTTGAAGATTTGCTAAAGAATATTGTAAAATTGTTAGAATGATAGTTAAAAAGTGCGTGCTGTTAGACGATTTTATTTGTGTTAAGTATTGGTGAAATGTGTGCTGAAAATAAGTAATAAGAAATAGTGATCGATTTAAATACAATAGTGCATATTTGATACTAAATGTTCTGGAATACTAAAATACAAATTACAGGATCATGGGTTGTACTATCTACTATAAATAAGCTGAAAAACATCTAAAAAAGTACCTAGCTGAAAATGGAAGTATTGATTTATATAAAACAGTGCATATTTAGATAATAGAAGAGGTATCGAAAGAGCGTTCATTACGATACACAACATTTTGTTTTAGACGGTTGGTAATAGCGCATGACATACTAAAACTGTTATGCTGAGAACATCAAATTTTAATTTGTAAAAGATGAAAAATAGAATAAATAACTCATTTTATAAGAGTTTTATCGCATTTGTTCTTTAGAAAAGACCAGAGAAGTGCATCTAAATTTACTAAAACAGATTTTTTCTACGATTGCTATGAAAAGTTGACAAGTACGCTCTCATTTGTCATAGTAAACTTGACGTTTTCTGTGTAACAATCGAAAAATATCTTTTTCGTAACACATGCACAAAAAAGACGTTCTTATTCCCTAATTTTAGAGAGAGAAACACTGTTTTTCTCCCCTAGGGAGAGAAACATTATGTTTTTCTCCCTAGCTAGGATGTTCTTCTCCCTAGAGAGATGTTTCTCTCCCTAGAGACTACGATTATTAACTGTTTGCGGTGTTTCCTAAGTAACTAGTTATCCATATTTGACATTTGTCCCGATAAGACAGTAATTTTTGTGCACTTGTTACGAAAATTATAATATGCTTCACGGGAGGGCGCGATTAATCGTTTGTTTTCCTCCCTTGATGCATAACATACCATTTTGCGCGTCTCCAACGCGCAAAAAAGACGTTAAATGCGCGCGTTTCCAATGGCAACGCGCGAAAAAGATATTAAATGCGCGCTTATTTCATTAGTTACCAGGCATACAAACAAAACATAAACTTGTCATATTGACAGTTCACAGAATGAATTTATTTTCAGTATGTATACGTTTTTGAATAATTTTAGGATGCAATCGTAATAAAATTATGTGTGTATCACGAGCGTAAAGTGTCTTTGTTCCTCTTACACTATTGCAGCTACCGCAATTACCGTGTTCGAGTAACAAAGAATTACTTTATGCTCTTAATACACAAATAACTATTTTCTACGATTGCTATGAAAAGTTAACAATTACGCTCTCATTTGTCATCGTAAAGTTGACGTTTTCTGTGGAACAATCGATAAATATCTTTTTTGCGCGTCTCTAATGGCAATTCGGGAAAAATATATTAAATGCGCGCTTATTTCAATAGTTACCAGGGATACAAACAAAACAAAAACTTGTCATATTGATAGTTAACAGAACAAATTTATTTTCAGTACGCATACGTTTTTGAATAATTTGAAGATGCAATCGTAGAAAAAATTATGTGTGTATCACGAGCGTAAAGTGTCTTTGTTCCTCTTACTCTATCGTCTTCGGCTCGCGCTGCAATTACCGTACTCGAGTAATAAAGAATCACTTTACGCTCTTAATACACAAATAACTATTATAAGACTTTTATCGCACTTGTCCTTTAGAAAAGACCAGAAAAGTGCATCTAAATTTACTAAAACAGATTTAATCTAGTCAAGATAAACAAGAAAATAAAAGCATTTACTTATTTCGAAAACCAATCTGCGAAGAATACAAGAAGAGTGCTTATAAATCTACCCGTGCATCAACTACTTCACCCTAAATCTAAAAGACCAAATAACTGAAGAAATAATCCTCTCACTTTCACAAAACAAATGTCCCTGTCCGCTAAATCCCTGCGGACAAATACACTTGTAGCTGCCCGGCACGTTGATACATTTAGCGTTGATCCCACAGGCGTTCGCTCTTCCACATTCATTTATATCCAGACAATCATCCCCTACAGTTCCTGCTCCTGTGTAACCCTCCGAACATGCGCAGTGGTAACTTCCGTTTGTGTTGACGCACTGGGCAGATGATGCGCAAGGGGATGATGGATCCGTACATTCGTTGATGTCTGAGGATGGTTAGTTTTAGGGTTGTTGTTTAATTATTGCAAAAGTGTGTTGTGTTTTTATTTGTTTTGGGAAAAATGCTTCAAATATAAGATGGTGAGGACTATAGTTTTTACCGATTTTATTTGAAGTATTTTTCTGTAAAATTATTTAGAAAGTTTTGACAGTTCAAATATATTGGATGGGTAGTAAGAGCTTGATTCTAACTTGGTTTGAGTTAAAATGGCAAAATATTCGTATTTGTTACAATAGTTAATAGTACGGTGGTGTGGATAGCGATACGGAATTCGAATCCGGAGATCCCGAGTTCGAATCGCACTCAAGCTAAAAATTATATAAACTACTACACTGTGGCTCAGTGAGTGCGGACCCTGTACTGTAATTGGGATTAAGCTCCTGTTGTACAGCGTAACATAAATAAATAAATAAATAGTGCAAATTTAAATAAACGGCTTAATTTTGTGTCTATATTTAGTTAAAAACTAAAAGTTATATTAAAATGCGGCCAATGAATTTATCGTACTTTAATTTATATTTAAACAAATTTTCAATTTTGGAACCAGATTCATTCAGTTCATATGTTGTTTAGTTTTTAAGATATAGCCTCGGGAAAGTACAAAATCTGAAGAAAATTACAGATTTAACTCTTCCAGAGGCGATATCACAAAAACTAAACAAGATATGAAATTGCGCTCAACGGCATTGAGTTCCCCGTGTCCGAATTGACTTATAAGCAAATTTTCATGCAATTTGAAGCAATTTTAATTTTTTAATTATTTCCTAAGGTTTTTTCAGATTTTAATTCAATTTTCCCGAAAATCCTTAATCATAGGAATATTGTAACGAAAATTTACATACATATGTATTTTGACCCACTGAATCCAGTGGTGAAATGTGTAAGTGCATATGTCTTATAGTTTTCGAGAAAATGTTAAAAAACCGCTTTTTGCGTTTTTTTTTGGCGGATATTTGAAAAAAATAAAAATCGCTGAAACTTTGCTTAATAGTTAACTGAACCACGGGAAATTCAATGCCGTTGACCGCATCTTTATATCTTTCATAGTTTTTGAGATATAGTCTAGGAAAAGTTGAAAATCTCAACAAAATTAAGAATCTAGCTTTTCCGGAGCGTATATCTCAAAAAGTAAACAAGATATGACAATGCGCTCAACGGCATTGAATTCCCCGTGTCCGAATTGACTTATAAGCAAATTTTCATGCATTTTTAAGCAATTTTAATTTTTTAATTATTTCCTAAGGGGTACCCCTTTGGTTTTTTCAGATTTTAATTCAATTTTCCCGAAAATCCTTAATCATAGGAATATTGTAACGAAAATTTACATACATATGTATTTTGACCCACTGAATCCAGTGGAAAAATGTTTAAGTGCATATGTTTTATAGTTTTCGAGAAAATGTTAAAAAACCGCTTTTTGCGATTTTTTTGGCGAAAATTTGAAAAAAAATAAAAATCGCTGAAACTTTGCTTAATAGTTAACTGAACCACGGGAAATTCAATGGCGTTGAGCTCATGTTCATATGTAGCTTAGTTTTTAAGATATAGCCGATGAAAAGTACAAAATCTGAAGAAAATTTAAGATTTAACTTTTCCAGAGGCGATATCTCAAAAACAAAACAAGATATGAAAATGCGCTCAACGGCATTGAATTCCCCGTGTCCGAATTGACTTATAAGCAAACTTTCATGCATTTTTGAGCTCATGTTCATATGTAGCTTAGTTTTTAAGATATAACTGCAGATAAATGGGACATATTCATGCTTCGGATCGTTTATGACCTAGAAGAATCTTTGAGAAAACTATAACTCCTCGGAGATGCTTCACTCAAGACGCATTAAAATTCTCATTTAACTGAAGTTATAGATCTTACAAGTTCTGAGATCATAATGGCAAACCTTTACATCTTGAAAAATTGCTTAAATATGAATTAAAGTACGAAAAATTCGATAATAATGACTGCATTTCAATTTCTCTTTTAGCTGTTTACTTACGGATACCTAAATATATTTAAAAGTTCGATATAAATGATGAGTAAAGCCCGGATTTTTAGGCAATTGCCTAGATTTAAATTTTAATATACTTCAGGCAATTTCGTTTTTCTATACATAGGTAATATGTTTACGTGTAATGGAAGGTTTTTTTTCGTGCCTTAGAGCCTATTTTTTCTATATTTTGGTTATTGTGCCTATTTTATCTCATACAGCCTATTTTGCCTATTCTAACTTTTATTGAGCAGACAAGGTTTATCATTCTTCGTTGACTAATTCAACACTCGGCAAAGTATTTCAACCTAACCTATATTTTTGTGTATGAATTTAAAATGCCGAAAGAAAAAACGTTTTTTTAGTCAAAATTTTACGTGGCAATTCAATTGTGTCTTTGCCATTAATCAATGGAGCTGAGGTAACTTTAGACGATATGGCTAAATATAAGAACGCCCCTGACACATTTTGTGATGTCGAACGAAGTTTTCAACTTACAAGCAAGTTCTGACTGACCGAAGACAGTCCCTTTCCGAAAATTTCATAGAGCAATTGCTCGTAATATTTTGTGAATTAAAGTATACTACATAATTTGAATTTACATAATAGTTAATAAAATGAGAACTCTACATTATTATTTTTCAGATTGCGTTAATTTTTGTTTAAAATTATTATTTTTTTCTAACGAAGAGTAGATACGAATACCAATATTAGAAAATGGATTCATTTATTTTTTTTAAACAAATTATTTACATTTAGGCTGCCTAAAATCCCGCCTATTTTAGAGTAATTACCGGCCTATATGCTTGCTTATTTGGGTGTTTTTAAGAGCCTAAATATCCGGGCTTTAATGATGAGTATTTATTTGTTACTCTGCACAACAGGAACTTAATCCCAATTACAGTAGCTTATAGTTGAATACAAATCAGTCAGATACAATAATATTTTTGGATGTAATTTAAAGAGTTAGCGAGATTTGAACGTACTACCTTTTGTTTGCTATTTAGTAAAAATAAGACTGTTTGTGTGTGCTATGTATGTTATTTAAAATTAATTTATTAAAATCATAAACCCCTAATTTAGTTTCCAAATGAATGAAAATTATTGTATGATTATTGTTTATGTTTTCGTAAATATTTACACTTGAAAATGAGTTAGCAATGATCAATGCATGATTTGATATTATATATTAATAAATTAATTATTATGTTAAATTAGTATTTGAATCAATAGTCGCAAATGATAATGACAAACATATTTTACATACTATACAATACGAAATATACAAAAGTTCAACAATTTTTATATTTTTGTAATTGAACAACTTTGAATACATATAATTATTTACATATGTTATAAACAGGGTCTTTTTATAGAGGAAAACCCTTTAAAATTTAGGTACTGTTTATAACTTTAGAGTTTACTGGTTCAATTCAAATATTCAAATATTTGTGGGTATTTTAATATCCAAAAGTCATTCAAACATACAAGGGTCGTTCAATAAGTCCTTAGAAAAAAGTAGAAAAAACACTTTTTTTGGGTAGATTTCTTTTTATTTTTCTACATAATCTCCTTTTAGCTCTATACACTTCTCTAATCGTTTTCCCAAATTTTTTAAGCCGTCCAAAAAGTAGGATTTCGGAAGCTCCTCAAAATAGGCTTCCGTTTGGGCGATGACCTCCTCATTGGACGTAAACCTTCGTCCGCCAAGCCATTTCTTTAAGTTTGGAAATAAGAAAAAGTCACTGGGGGGCAAATCTGGTGAATACGGTGGATGTTGCAATAATTGGAACTTTAATTCCATAATTTTGGCCATCGCAACTGCGCAGGTGTGCACACGTGCATTGTCTTGATGAAAAAGGACCTTTTTGCGTTTCAAATGAGGACGTTTTTCTTTTATTTCTTCGTTCAGCCGGTCCAATAACGACGCATAATACGCTCCTGTTATCGTTTTTCCCTTTTCCAAATAGTCGATGAAGATGATTCCGCGTGCATCCCAAAAGACCGTTGCCATAACCTTGCTAGCCGATTTCTCCGTCTTCGCCTTCTTCGGAGCCCGTTCGCCTTTAAAAATCCACTGTTTTGACTGTTCTTTTGTCTCTGGAGTGTAGTAATGTATCCAAGTCTCATCCACAGTTATGTATCGACGCAGAAAATCTTCAGGATTACGACGGAAAAGCGCCAAAACAGCCTCAGAGTCCACCACACGATTGCGTTTATTCTCCACTGTGAGCAACCGCGGCACCCATCTTGCCGAGATTTTTTTCACACCTAATTTTTCGTGCAAAATTAAAGCGACTGTGCCTTGTGATATGCCTGTAGCCTCAACTATTTCGCGTACTTTGATTCGTCGGTCACTTAAAACCATATCGTGGATTTGGTCAATCATTTCGGGGGTAGACACTTCTACAGGGCGTCCGGAACGATGTTCATCTTTTGTGGATGTACGGCCACGTTTAAACTCATTCACCCAATTGTAAACAGTTGCAAACACAGGAGCAGATGTGCCATGAACTTCATCCAACTCAGCTTTAATTTCTTTCGGCGTTAAGCCTTTTAAATACAGATGTTTAATCACCGCTAGAAACTCACTTTTATCCATTATTATAAACAATCAAAAGTTTTTTACTACAATTGACAACAACAATGAAACTACGTGACGGCTAAAGCTAAAACTCTAACAGTTGACTAGTTAGGAGTGCTGCTTACTGGAAAAAATTCATTTTCGATACTACGAGCACCATCTCTTGGATTTTCTAAGGACTTATTGAACGACCCTCGTATATTTGTTATTACCACTACACCAAAAATAAAATGTCCTACCTTCACACAATGAATTGGGATCTCCAACAAATCCAGAAGGACAAGCACATCTGAAGGCGCCTTCAAGGTTCGTACATAATGCATTTCTGCCACAGGGTGACTTGGCGCACTCATCAGCATCATGGCACCCGGTGGTGTAAGCATCTCCTTCATAACCTGGTGGACAGGTACATTGGCGTCCGCCGGCAACGTTGGTGCAGACTGCACCAGGTCCGCAGGCATGCGTATCGTCGCATTCGTTGATGTCCACACACTATAGACAAAAGTTAATATTATTACAACGTCTTTTACCCAGTAATGGGTGTAGTTACTGGAAAAACTGATTTCGCATGTTTATTTATTTATTTATTTGTTACGCTGTACAACAGGAACTTAATCCCAATTACAGTACAGGGTCCGCACTCACCGAGCCGCAATGTGGTAGTTTATATAATTTTTAGCTTGAGTGAGATTCGAACCCGGGATCTCCGGATTCGAATTTCGTATTGCTATCCACACCACCGTACTGACGGACAAACAAATATGGCCAGTGTTTTATGTTGCACCCGGTACATATATACAGGATGTTTCACAACTTATGGCATTGGCTGAATAAATGCTTCGCGCGATTTTATGGTGGAAATTTGGAAAAAAATAAAAGCTTAAAAGTTAACTGAAGCATGGAAAATTCAATGGCGTTGAGCTCATGTTCATATGTCGTTTAATTTTTGAGATATAGCTTCGGAAAAGTTGAAAATCTCAAAAAAATACAAGAATCTAGATTTCCGAAGGCTATATCTTAAAAACTACACTAGATATGACAATGCGCTCAACGGCGTTGAATTCCCCGTGTCCGAATTGACTTATAAGCAAATTTTCATGCAATTTGAAGCAATTTTAATTTTTTAATTATTTCCTAAGGGGTACCCCTTTGGTTTTTTCAGATTTTAATTCAATTTTCCCGAAAATCCTTAATCGTAGGAATATTGTAACGAAAATTTACATACATATGTATTTTTACCCACTGAATCCAGTGGTGAAATAATCAAATGCATATGACTTCTGGTTTTCGAGAAAATGTTAAAAAACCGCTTTTTGCGATTTTTTTGGTGAAAATTTGTAAAAAAATAAAAATCGCTAAAACTTTGCTCAAAAGTTAACTGAAGCACGAGAAAGTCAATGCCGTTGACCGCATTTTTATATCTTTGATAGTTTTTGAGATATAGCCTCGGAAAAGTTGAAAATCTCAAAAAAAAATAAGAATCTAGCTTTTCCGGAGCGTATATCTCAAAAAGTAAACAAGATATGAAAATGCGGTCAACGGCATTGAATTTCCCGTGTCCGAATTGACTTATAAGCAAATTTTCATGCAATTTGAAGCAATTTTAATTTTTTAATTATTTCCTAAGGGGTACCCCTTTGGTTTTTTCAGATTTTAATTCAATTTTCCCGAAAATCCTTAATCGTAGGAATATTGTAACGAAAATTTACATACATATGTATTTTTACCCACTGAATCCAGTGGTGAAACAATCAAATACATATGACTTCTGGTTTTCGAGAAAATGTTAAAAAACCGATTTTTGCGATTTTTTTGGAGAAAATTTGAAAAAAATAAAAATCGCTAAAACTTTGCTCAAAAGTTAACTGAAGCACGAGAAAGTCAATGCCGTTGACCGCATTTTTATATCTTTGATAGTTTTTGAGATATAGCCGAGGAAAAGTACAAAATCTGAAGAAAATGACAGATTTAATTTTTCCAGAGGCGATATTTTAAAATCTAAACAAGATATGGAGATGCGCTCAACGCCATTGAATTCCACGTGCCCGAATTCACTTATAAACAAATTTTCATGCATTTTTAAGCAATTTTACTTTTAAAATTATTTAATGAAGAAGTATTTGTATACAACAAATATTAAGTAATAATTTGAAAATCTTGCAATAACCATACATTCAATATATTTGTTCATTAAAAAATAAATTATTTAAACTTGCATTAAACTTATATACTAATATAATTACTTGAAATCGCCCAAAGGTCTCCAATTGCAAAATAGGCATGTGTATAAATACCCTATAAAGTTTGTTTCATTTATTTACAACAAATATTACAGGCGTAATTAATTTTTAAAATTTGCAGATAGTGTTTTTGAAACAGATAGTAATATTTGGGCACAATAAAAAATATTTATTTCAATTCTAGTTACCCCACGAAATCTATTTTATTACAACAGATAGTATATAAACGCTGAACGCGAGAAAAATTCAATAAATATTTGCCTAATTTTATGTTGTGAATTTAATAATATTTAAAGTACTAGTTTTCATATAAATTTAATGTTTAAATACTTATATTTTTGTTTAAATATCTTAATACTCATAAAATTCAAATGCATATAATTTAAAATACAATTTTTAATAAATATAATAAAATATATGATATCTGCATAAAAGTGCAGAAAATGCACTCGAAAACATTTTGATATGCACTGGTTTGGTCTTAATAAACAAGTACAGCGCATGCGCCGCCGGCCCGTAGTTCAAATGTTTCGAAGTGACAGGTAGTTTTGCTGTTTGAAAATTAGTGTTTTTGAGTGAAAATATTAATAAATATTAGTAAAACACAGTGTCCATCGTAAGTGTAGATGTTTTCTGGTGATCTTGATATACTTTTCACGTGGACATATAGTTTTTGGTAATTACTAACTTTCGTTGCATAAGTTGCTTTGCTCGTTACCCATAGAGAAGGCAGTCACATAGAAATATTACATTTTAACAAATACATTTCGGATAATTGGCTTTACCATTATGTAAAAACATGATTAAAAATCATTACAATATTTAAAATAAATTTAGTATGACGCCGGGTGTCGTTGAGTGTAGGTGCGTGCATAAAATAATCGTACTTTATAACAAAACACTTATTATTGTTTTCGATAGACATTTGTTTTTAAAAATAGTGTAAAAATGTACTTTATAATATACCATAATCATTCATTTTATTAGTTGATTTTACTAATTGTTAATTATTAATCTAAACAATATTCTATTCATTTCTAGTATTTTTCTCAATTTTTAAATTTCAACAATTACAAATTAAAATTAAATATTATTAATAGCAAATATAGATACATCAATAGTTCATTTAAATATCGATTTTTAAAAGAATTTCATTTGTTCAAATGATAAATTTGTCGAAGTGAACGTGTTCGTTACACAATTGTCTAATATGACGCTGGGTATCGGTGAGTGTAGGCGCATAAAATATTTGTTCTTTATAACAAAATACTGGGTAAATAATTCATTTCATATTATTATTATTGTTTTCGATAGATATTTGTTTTTAAAAGTAGTGTAAAAATGTACTTTGTAATATACCATAATCATTCATTTTATTAATTGGTTTTACTAATTGTTAATTATTATTCTAAACAATATTTTATTTATTCCTAGTATTTTTATCAATTTTTAAATTTCAACAATTACAAATAAAATTTAAATATTATTAATAGCAAATATACATACATCAATAGTTCATTTAAATATCGATTTTTAAAAGAATTTCATTTGTTCAAATGATAAATTTGCCGAAGTGAACCTGTTCGTTACACAATTGTCTAGTATGACGCTAGGTACCGGTGAGTGTAGCTGCATAAAATATTTGTTCTTTATAACAAAATTTTGGGTAAATAGTTTATTTGATTATTATTCTAAAATTTTTGAAAGATATTTGTTTTTAAAAGTAGTGTAAAAATGTACTTTGTAATATATTATAATAATGCATTTTATTAGGTGGTTTTACTAATTGTTAATTATTATTCTAAAAATTTAATTCAATTATTGTTTAAATTACTTATTATCATTTACATACATAATTTTTATTTTCTATGCATTTAATTGGGACAAGTATTAATTTTGTTGTCTGGTCCGATGTTAATGTGCATGGAAGTCCACCTATTCTCAACAAGCAAAGCCATTTATTCGAATGTTCGGCGTTGACCAATACAGTCTTAATCATTTGTACTCATATTTCAGCCATTTTGTAGTCAGTGACCAAGTTAAAATTGAAGTGAAAAGTTGTGCGCGATTAAAATCTCGAGTGAAAAGTTGTGCGCGATTAAAATCTCGAGTGAAAAGTGTTTGTGTGTAGTGTTGTGCCCAGAGATGGTTCCAGGTTCCCGTGGGCTGTTGCTGAAGCCATGCTAAAGCCTTCTACATGGTAGGTTCCTTTTTTAAAGCATTTTAAAACTATTCTGTTGATTGTTGTGTCTGTTATAATTATTCTCGTTTATGTTTAAGTGTACTAATATATTTTTTCATTGGTGCAGGTTCTGGAGAACTTACAGGGGGCTAAGGTCAGTAACAACATACATGTGCTTTCTTGTCTATCTCTTTTTTGCAGTAGTACTGTAGGAGTAATTCTATTTACTCATATTAAATATTTCTTACTTCATAAATGTGATTCTTAACCTGTATCATTATTTGCTATTTATTCAATAATATTTTGTTTGGGACTTTTAAATAAATAAATGCAGGATAAAATCACATTTATACATATATCTTTATTTCCGAAGCACATGTCGCATCTACGTGTAGTTAGTTGGGCCGCGCGTCGAGCATCGAATATCCGCAATTAAAACCGAAGTATTACCTAATATCGCGCGTACTCGTAACTTTGTTATATTCATTAGTAATTTATTTATAGTAGATTTTTAATGAACCTTCGTTCGTTTATAATTATTAAATTAAATTAATTGAAAACGTTTAAAGTTCGCGAGAGATTAATTGCTTTAAGATTATATTTGTTTAAAGTACTTTTAAACAAGTAAAGTCAGCACAAAGCAATATGAGGCACGAGCCTTAAGAGCGGGCTTGTATGGATACAGGAACCACATGGTGTTTCTGTGGTTTTATGACACCTTCTGCAGGCCTATGGGGCCTCCTAGAGATCTTCAAACTGCTATCAACAGCCTGTATCAGTGAATAAGACGTCCGATTTTATTCATACTATTTACTCGCGAAATATTAAATGTTTTTTTATAGTATAATTAGAATAACACTTAAATATTTAATTTTAAAACACACACTTGTATTTTGTTAATGAATGAAGTAAACTTCGCGAATTTTGTTCGGATTCGGGTCGGTTTGCGCGATTTTAAATCAATTTAGGCTAGTCTGGTTTTTACATGGAGAGTTTTGAATTGAATTCTTAGGCGTTTAAATTATATATACAGTCCCAGAAAAGTATCTAAAATTCTTATAAGATTGTTGTTTTACAAAAATAATAGAGTCCTTTAAATAATTCACAAAACCTCTATATAATTTTTTGAGTACTTGTAAGATTGCATATATTTCAGAAAAAATGCTAATATCTGTTTAATAATTCATACAGTTATTAATATTTTTAAACTACATTTAAGATTGTATTTATTTTTTTTTAATTTCAAGATTTTTAAATAATTCATAAAAGCTTTGATTATTTTAAAGTACTTTTAAAGCTTTTTATTGTAAGAATTTAATGAATTAATTTAATGGATATATTTATAAATTGAGGCCTTAGGTTCAAATCCTGAGATCCTCACATTTTTTGTTTGTTTATTAAAGGTTTTTAAAATGAAAGATATTTTTGTTGAGATCTGCAATTAAATATAATTAACAATGCAGATAATTATTTAATTATATAATTACGCCTACATTACATTTAGATATTGCGGCACTTACCGGGGTAGATTGCGAGGGGTATTTGATTTTTTGATTTATTTGGAAATTAACGTAGTTTTTCTGACCTGTTGTCAGTCAATTTTTTTTTCTAAAATTAATTATATATAAATAAGTAATTGAACCCTTTTTATTTATTGATCGAGTTGTAATATTAACGTAGTTTATTAACAAGTGTCATACAAATTTTTGTCCCGAACCCTTCACTACGTCCGCCGCTGAGGATGACTTTGGCCTCTGGCGTGGTTTACACGTTGAGTAACCTTTGTCACCCCTCTTTGGTTTTTAACTAGGTCCGCCGTTGAGGATGGCTTTGGCATCTGGCGTGGTTCACACGTTGAGTAACCTTTGTCACCCCTCTTTGGTTTTTAACTAGGTCCGCCGTTGAGGATGGCTTTGGCATCTGGCGTGGTTCACACGTTGAGTAACCTCTGTCCACCCCTCTCTGGCCTTTAACTTTCTCATTTTTGCAACCTACTCAAAAGATACCCTGGAAGATGCTTTAGATTTTCACCATGTAAAATCAGACTAGAATTTTGACTTGGATATAAAACATAAATTCTTTTTCAGGTGAACAACGCACAATACACATATTTCGCGTAACGTTTTAGCTTTTGTTCGCTCGTCGCCGCGTTACTCCGGCGTTGGGGGGCCGCCAAACGTGCGGCCTATTACAACATATTTTTGTATATTTGTATTATGTATGTATTTCTCGGGTGTAACCCGTCCTAGTAGGCGGAGCACCCACTGTATACACTAATCTTTTTTCTATGAGAGCATTTTCAGGCACATTTTACAACAATTAATCGCGCTTTTAGTTATACATTGCATAGGTAACAACATATTTTTGTATATTTGCATTATTTATGTATATTGCAAGTGTAACCCGTCCTAGTAGGCGGGGCACCCACTGTACACACTAATATTTTTTCTATGAGAGAATTATCAGGCACATTTTACAACAATTAATCGCGCTTTTAGTTAGACATAGTATAGGCAGGAACATATAATAATTTAATGAATTTTTCACAACATCAATTAACTTTAAGTCTATGATTCGGCCGCGAAATAATTCAACATCATGTTTATTTTTTCCGGTTTTTCGTATTGTTTTAATTTTTTTCAATGTATGTTATAACTTTTCGTAGTATTTTAGTGATTTTTTCACATTCTTCGATTCGAACGCGAAATATAAAGCCTACATTTACCCATTTAAAATAAACTTTATCTATTTGTATAATCTTCAACACATTAAGGGGTAAGGCCACTCTAGACAAGGAAAAAAAGGGTCATTTTCTAGATGTTTTTAACGAAATCTAAACGTGCTGCTTAAGAACTGTTTTTGGATCTTTATTTAGTGCTCTTTAAACTTTATTTAAAATTTTTTTTCAAAGAAAATATTCAAAATTGTCGTCAGAAATTAAAAAAAAATGGCGACTCCTCTCGGCGCGTAGGGCAAATCGGGCGAAAACATTCCGGGAACAACAATAGACCTGGATTAAAAAGGGATATGTTTTCTTAATCTCTGATGTATACTCTAAAAAACTACGGGCTGGATTTTGAAAATTTAGATTTTTAACAAAATGGCGCAAGTTTGAAAAAAAATTCATTATTCGGGACTAAATTTCTGTATAAAAACGACCATAAAAAACGAATGAAGCACTTTAAAAAAAAGCCACCGTAGTTTTTGAGTATTTTATATCTAGAATAAGAAATCAAAAGATTCAGCACGATCCATCAATTAGTATTTCAGATTTCTTTTCGCCCGATTTTGAAAATATGATTTCGAGAAAAACGCGTTTAAAATTTCGAGTCATATATATAATAAATACTAGTACTAATAAATATATGCTTTTTTCGCTCTGAAATACTTCCGCGCGGCATTTAAATTAATTGTTCCTTATTCCTAAGGGTTTAAACTATAATTTAAGCAAATAAAAGAAAAATGCATTTTTAAAAATTTTTAGAGTGGCTTTACCCCTTAATAATTTACAATTGTCCTTACCCCATCGTAAGGATTTCCAACAAATCCTTCTTCACAGGAGCATGTATAGTTTCCAGGAAGGTTTTGACATAAAGCGTTAATGCCACAGGCTCCAGGATTAGCACATTCGTTGATATCTACACATAAGAAATATTCAATTATTAGTACATTCCACATTTGCCGCTGCCAAGTGATTCTAAATTATTTTAAGGAAAAATTCTTTACATAAAATTAAATTATCTATCACATTAATTTAAAGAGTTTTTTCTAAAATAATTGAGAGGCGTTTGACAGCGAAAAATAGAGATTAATTGTACATGACTCAGTTAATAATAATAATTTTATTTGGCAAAATTACAGCAAAAGCTGATCTCTCATTTAATCTTTAAATCAAAATAACAAAATAAATTTATATAATTATGATATAGCATAAATTCTAAGTTATTAGTAGAGATGGGCGAATATCATCCGCGAATAGTCGAATGCCGCGAATATTGACATTATTCGATATTCGAGATTTTCGAATATTAACGTCAGTATAGCGAACATTCGAATACCTCGAATATCGCGCCATATGTTGACCTCAATTTTTGACTATGTTTTCCTTTATCATTTGTACATAAACTTAAAGCTATTACAATACTTTGAAGTTATTAATAACAAAGATATTTTGTTTCAAAACCATGAAGACGTACCATATTTCAAATTTGTTTTTCGCCAACATCAGCCCGTACGTTTCACCTTAATTTTGAAGTTTTCGTCTTTTCCTTTATTGTTTGTACTTTTTGTTTTAATTTTATTTTATCTTAACAATTTAATTCAAATAATGAAAAGGACATAAGTATATAATTATTAATAATAAATAAATTAACTCTTAGGAGTATTCGAATATTCGAGATCTGATTAATATTCGTATTCGATACTCTAATTCGAGATATTTGATATTCGCCCATCTCTAGTTATTAGGCATACATAATATAATAATAGTAATTAATAATCATGATGAATAATCTTATTAAATGTAGACCAAATATGGATTAACAATAGATACAATATGGGGTAGGTGGCTCAGTGGTATCGAGTCGGCCTGTGGATCTTGAGAACCCTGGTTGGATCCCCACAGACGACAAACAATTTTCACCCCTATGGCTCTCCCTCCACTAATATCTTTGAGAGCCGTGATTTGACGGCTGTTAACCGCACTTCACGCGAAGAAATATATCACTTACCGAGATCTGCTTACAGCAGAGTGCCACACCCAGGAATGGGTAAAAGGCGTGATGATATATTTATTTATTTTTTTATAAATACAATAATAGAGGTTTAAAGATTCAATTAAGTGAAATTGTTCCACGAAGTAACAATTTTTTCAAAGTAGATTCAAAACTAGCTGGGTGTAAATTTAAATTTAGTTAATATCTGGTCTACTTCATCACGCTTTATTTAGTTTATTTCTTAATACATACCTGTGCAAAGGGCTTCACCATCTCCTTCAAATCCAGGGAGACATTTGCAAAGAAAATGCGCTGGCAAATTGCAACATTCTGCATTATCAACACATCTAGCCGCAACGGCCGGATTGTCGCATTCGTTTATATCTGAAAACAAAAACAAAACGTTGTTACTTCCCTTTTCTGAGAGTTTTAATTAACTAAGATACAATTTACAATCAACCAACTACTGCAGTAATTAATATAAATTACTTTTTTAATAAGTAAACTGCTCCTACAAATATACAAACGTTTGGAATTTTATATTTTGAGATATCACTCGGCTCTAAATTATTTTACGGCAAAATGTTTCAAATAAAAAAGATGTATCATTTAATTTTCTCCATCTTTTATTTATTGTTTATTTTATGGGGTAGGTGGCTCAGTGGTAGATCTTGAGAACCCTGGTTCGATCCTCACAGCCGACAAACAATTTTCACCAATTTAAATCTATCCTTGAGGCTCCTTCTCCACTAATATCTTTGGCGGCCATGATTTGACGGTCAGTTCAAGCGCATAAATATATCACTTACCGAGATCTGATTAGGCAGAGTGCCACACCCAGTAATGAGTAAAAGGCGTGATGATATATTTATTTATCGGCTAACGTCTCATTTAAGTCTTTTAGAGTTATTTAAGCTTCAAGTGTTTCTAATTCATTTTACAAAAAATGCTTCAAAATAAAAATGGTAGATAATTTAGTAGTAGTAGAAAAATATATTTCGACATTCTGTATATTCTTATTTACCCAATATATCAGTAACTATAAAGCTCACTTTAAAGTTAATTAAGCAATTAAGATAAGATCAAACATCTAAGCTCTAGATAAAGTCACTTAAAAAAAATGTAACTGCTATAATTACTAGTCTAACAACTAACGAGGAAAATATATGAGGCACTGCTGTTGTGCAAACCAAAACAACTATTCTTTATTAGTTTATCGAGCGATCATTTGATAATTGCATCGATTGTGTATCAAGAAAATCGATTATACAACGACAAACGTTCGAGACATTTTAGAAAAGTAATCATTTTAGTTTGAGACATTTGCGGCTGTCAAATTATATATTCAGTCCCAGAAAAATATCTAAAATTCTTATAAGATTGTTGTTTTACAATTACAAAATAATTCACAAAATCTATAATTAATTTTTTGAATACTTGTAAGATTGCATATATTTCAGAAAAAATGCTAATATCTGTTTAATAATTCATACAGATATTAAATATTTTTTTAATAATTCATAAAAGCTTTAATTATTTGAAAGTACTTTTAAGCTTTTTATTGTAAGAATTAAATGAATTAATTTAATGGTTATATTTTTATAAATTGAGGCCTTAGGTTCAAATCCTGACATCCTCACATTTTTTCATGTTTATTAAAGATTTTTAAAATTAAGGATATTTTTGGTGAGATCTGCAATTAAATATAATTAACAATGCAGATAATAATTTAATTATATAATTACGCCTACATTACATTTAGATATTGCGGCACTTGCCGGGGTAGATTGCGAGGGGTATATTTGATTTATTTATTTGGAAATTAACGACAAACATTTGATACATTTTAGAAAAGTAATCATTTTAGATTCAAACATTTGTGGTTGTCAAACATTTCCTAATTATTATAGAATAAATGCTTCAACAAAAGTTGTACATAATTTAGTTAGATAATTGGAATATCAGTCTAATTTATTTTTAAAATGTTACATTCCGACGTTTCGGCGATAACCATCGCCTTCTTCAAGCATCTACAAAGTAAATAACAATAAGACTTATTTCTTAATCTAATAATTGACATAAATAAATTGTTTAAAGAAATTGTTAATAACTTTTATTTGAAGTATTTTTGTATTCAATAATTCAGAAATGTTTTATAGTTTACCTTCGCAATGAAAACCATCTCCGGTATATCCAGGAAAGCATGTACATTGAAAACTGCCTAAAGTATTCGTACAATGTGAGAAAACATCGCACGGACGGTATTTGCACTCGTTCTCATCTAAAACATAAAAAAAAATACAAAATTAGAACTGTTAGTTTTGTAACTTAATTTATCGTCGAAGTCTGAAATTTTCTGCTACTTTTTATTATTATTTTTATCTAAAATAGTTCAGAAATAAAAATAAATAAATATATCATCACGCCTTTTACCCATTACTGGGTGTGGCACTCTGCCTAAGCAGATTAAGATGTTAGTGGAGAGGGAGCCACAGGAGTAGATTTAAATTGGTAAAAATTGTTCACAAACGTTTGATATCAAAATATGTTCATTATAAAAAAACCTGTACACCTTGTTTGGCAATCAGGCTTATTGTACACTATCTTTAATCCTATCAAAGATAAATTAATTTAATCTCGTGGGATTAATTCCAAACAACTTCAGTGAAATATATTTATTTTCCTATTGAAGAAATAGATGTTATTTAAATAGCAACAATTAATAATTTAAATATGAAATACTGGTTACAAGTTTAAATAAGTGATTATCATATTTATGATGTAGTAAATTAGAAGACAAATTTAAAAGACAACAATAAAACTAGCTTCAAAAGAAAATTTGTGGGAGACTGCATAATTATTATTTTAGAAATGAGATCTTGATTTTATTAGAACAGTAACAGTACTTGAAAAGATCTAGAAAAATAGTGGAACGGTATTTCTGTTCGTATTTTAATAACAACTTTGGTTAGAGTTCCAGTAAAATCTGTTTAAAGTTAGTGTTTAATTAATCTTTAGTTCCTCAAATTGTTCATTTTAGTATCAAAAAGCTTTTAGTTATATAAAAAAAATATATGAAAGTTTGAAACTGGTTGAAAAATATTAAGAATAAAATTATTTTAAAATATATAATATACATTGAAAATATAGAAAAATTTAAATGATCCTTGTGGCTCTCTCTCCACTAATATTATATTAATTATATTTAATTTATCTTTAATTAAAGACTCAAATTGTTAATTTTAATATATTTGAAAGATGAAACCATGTAAAAGATATTAAGAATAAAATTCTTTTAAAATATATAATATACATTTAAAACAGAAAAATTATGGCTCTCTCTCCACTAATATCTTTGGAAGTAATTTGACGGCTGGTAACAGTACTTCACGCACATAAATATATCTGATACGGTAGAGTGCCACGCCCAGTAATGGGTAAAAGGCATGATAAAAATATACAATAAACACTTGGCTATGTTTCACCAAGTGTTGGATGACAATTAATTTTGTCTTTGTTGTTAATTAAATTGCTATTGCGTAGCTTTCCCTTTTTTCGGTAGATGGCATGACCAGTTCCACAAAACTTCTCATGTCATCTTACTAGTTTGTTAGAGATCTTATTCTCTGCTGGCACAGTTCTTCGTCACCAGCTTCTTCACATGAACTTTGTTCTAGGTGAAGAAGTGGGTTATAACATACTGATGAGCTCTAATAAGAGCGAAACGCGTCTATGGTTACTAACTGAACTGTGCTGGCCAGCCTCTGACGATGCCCTCATAAGGTGACTTGGAGGCTGAATTTTGTGAAACCTAGCCAAGTGTTTACTGTATATTTTTATTAAACCTTGTTTCACCAAGTGTTGGATGACAATTAATTTTGTCTTTGTTGTTATTTAAAAGGCATGATTTTCATTATCATGAGATACTTATTTTAACAAAACAAACAACAAAATTGGCAATGTTTGCTACTTAATATCTCCGCCAAAAGTATAAAGTAATCAACAATAAATTTCTCATCATTGTTCATTTATTTATTCGCAGTCTAGATCCCATTCCGTCAATGACTATCAGTTACAATAAAACAATCCGCATATTTCACACGAGAGACTTACTAACTAACAAACATCCTTCATCGCGTATTAGACCCGAGCGAGTGAGTATTAGAGACTCGAGCTTGTCAGATTCGTTGAACGATAAAACGAAAGTTCACTGTTAAACCACACAGCAATCGAGTGTTGAGAGCCCGAGGCTGCGGAGTCTCGGCCGTGGGAAGGACGGTCGACGATGACCGACAGCGGTGCTCAATATGTTATCGAGATCAATGAGATTGATTTTTCTATGCTTCATTTTATATACATCAAGTTTATAGTTTACATTTATTCATTATTTTACCGCAAAAAATATATCACTTACTGAGATCTGCTTAGGTAGAGTGCCACACCCACTAATGGGTAAACGGCGTGATGATATATTTATTTATTTTCATTTATTTTACAGAAAAATTCTGAAAGTTTTATTAGAAGCATTTTTCCCTAAAATAATTTTCGTAACACATGCACAAGAAACACGTTCTTATACCCTAATTTTAGAGAAAGAAACACTGCTTTTCTCGCCTAGGGAGAGAACCATTATGTTTCTCTCCCTAGAGACTACGATTATTAGCTGTTTGCAGCGTTTTCTAGATAACTAGTTTCGCAACCCATATTTGACATTTGTCCCGATAAGACAGTAATTTTTGTGCACTTGTTACGAAAAGTATAATATGCTTCACGGGAGGGCGCGATTATCCCTTGTGTGAAGTTGGCAAACCGAGACGTAAGCGAGGGCCCTCTCTTGATGCATAACATACTATATTTGTCTACTAATTTCAATAAAAGAAACAAATAAAAAATTGATTTTGGGTAAATTTTATTTCTTTTTCTTTTAAATACTTCAAATAAACTAAATTTACAACTACGTTTATTTATTTATTTATGTTACGCTGTACAACAAGAATTTAATAACTTCACACGCGGGAATAATCGCTTGTTTCCCTCCCTTGATGCATAACATACTATTAGAAATGCGAAAAATATTTGGAGATTTCAAAGATAGGTGGCTCAGTGGTATCGAGTCGGTCTGTGGATCTTGAAAACCCTGGTTCAATCCCCACAGCCGACAAACAATTTTCACCAATTTAAATGTACCCCTGTGGCTCCTTTTCCACTAATATCTTTGGGGGCTGTGATTTGACGCACTTCACTCGAAAAAATATATCACTTACTGAAATCTGCTTAGACAGAGTGCCACACCCAGTAATAGGTAAAAGGTGTGATGATATATTTATTTATTTATTTATTTAAAAGTAAAAGTTATGACTAACAAGCATAAATTGTTGTCTGACCATCGCGTTGTTTTACTGTCGGTTCGGGGTGAGGGGTCATCGAGCAAGCGTGGAAAATATGTCACTACAACAACCCTCTCTGCACCCTTCTAACCACGTGGAATAATTCATCCCTGGAGGTTTGTCCGAAAAGAAATATTTTTGTTTATTTTCTTTTACTGTTCGATTTGTATAAATTATTAGAAAGAAATATGTTTAAGTAAAATGGGGTAGGTGGCTCAGTGGTGGATCTTGAAAACCCTGGTTCGATCCCCACAACCGACAAACAATTAAATCTACCCCTGTGGTTCCTCCTCCACTAACATCTTTGAGGGCCGTGATTAGACGCACTTCACGCGAAAAAATATATCACTTACTGAGATCTGTTTAGGCAGAATGCTACACCTAGCAATGGGCAAAAGGCGTGCTGATATACTTATATACTTCCTATAAATTAGTAAATTTGTAGATTTATAAAAATATTCTTACCTGGAACTTCGCAACTGCACCCTCCATATCCATCGTTGCAGTGACACTGACTATCCAAACAAGCGCCATTTTGGCAAACGGTACCATCATCTTTTTTGCAGTCATCTGTAACAAAATACACACCATAAGTTTCAGACATAAACCCAAAGACCTTGAAAAATGCAGGACAGATTTACGATAAATAAAGTTAATGTGAAATCGGTTTCATTCATTTTCTTTTATTACCACGATCAGTGAACGAGACGGTGTTGTTTCAAGACTCGAAGCGGATATTCGGAGGATGAACGTGAGGTGAAATGAAATGAAAAGATTGTAGAGATTGAGATTAACATTAAATAGGGATTTATAAACTTAACAATCGAGTAAAAATAATAATGATAAAATAATTTTTCATAACAACAAAGACAAAATTAATTGTCATCCAACACTTGGTGAAACAAGGTTTCATAAAAATCTAAAGTAAACACTTGTCTTCGTCACCAGCTTCTTCACATGAACTTTGTTCTAGGTGAAGAAGTGAGTTATACCATACTGATGAGCCCTAATAAGAGCGGTTACTAACTGTGCTGGCCAGCCTCTGACGATGCCCTCATAAGGTGACTTGGAGGCTGAATTTTGTGAAACCTAGCCAAGTGTTTACTTTATATTTTTATTAAATAATTTTTCTACTTCCGTTAGGAAATATTTGTATAATTTCCTGCTTCTCTTATTATTTTATTTATTTTATCTGGCAGTAGAAAATTATTTCTTGTTTCACGAATTTATTGCCAGTAGTTATTTATTTATCTGTAATTTAAGTGAATTATAAGAAAAAATGGTGGATAATTACTCAATTAAAAATGTTTTTTTCTAGTTCCGTTAGGAAATAGACGTTTTATTTCACTTGTTTGAGTTAGGTAATGAATTGCTTTATTTAACTAGTGAAATAATGAGGTAACATAGCAACAGATATCTTGGTAGACGAATTCTGATGTGTTATTCTTTTATTTTTTGAATTTATAACTGTCATTAATATGTCAAAATTTCATAATTTCAAAAACGCCCTTTCGTATTTATTAGAACGAAAGTAGAAAAAATATTGAATGAAACTAGTAAGGAAATGAAGGTTATTACCTTACTTATATGTTTACATAACTCTGCAAATTTCACATGCATTTCCTTACTAGTTTAATAAATAGCTATTATGTTACCTATATCATAATGTAGTCATAACAAACAAGAAAGTTAGAAAAAGGTTGCAATTAAATAAAATTGTGATGCTGCTAAATAAGTGAAATATCATTGTTTTATTGGTTCAAATTATTAGCCGTTTAATTGCAAAATAATTTACGAGAAAAAGTTTCAAATAAATGTTGTAGAGAATATAATTTTGCATCTAAATCAGTTTGAACATCATTTAATTTTACTTATTTCATTATTGTTAAATAATTTAGTAGCCATAACATTTATATTTAACAATGTAAAGTATTTTAGGGGTAGGTGGCTCAGTGGTGGATCTTGAGATCCCTGGTTCGATCCCCACAGCCGGCAAATAATTAAATCTACCTCTGTGGCTTCCCCTCCACTAATATCTTTGAGGTCCGTGATTTAACGGCTGGTAATTGCACTTCATGCGAAGAAATATATCACTTACCGAGATCTGCTTACGGCAGAGTGCCACACCTAGTAATTGGTAAAAGGCGTGATGATATATTTATTTATTTAATTTAAAGTATTTCATAATATACACAAGCTTCAATAGTTCATTTGGGCCGTGATTTGACGGCTGGTAACCGCACTTCATGCGAAGAAATATATGACTTACTGAGATCTGCTTACGGCAGAGTACCACACCCAATGGATGGGTAAAATGCGTGATGATATGTTTATTTATTTTATTTAAAGTATTTCATAGTATGCACAAGCTTCAATAGTTAATTTAGACCGTAATTTGACGGCTGGTAACCGCACTTCATGCAAAGAAATATATCACTTACCGAGATCTGCTTTGGCAGAGTACCACACCCAGTATTGTGTAAAATGCGTGATGATATATTTATTTATTTAATTTAAAGTATTTCATAATATGCACAAGCTTCAATAGTTCATTTGGGCCGTGATTTGACGGCTGGTAACCGCACTTCATGCGAAGAAATATATCACTTACCGAGATCTGCTTACGGCAGAGTGCCACACCCACTAATTGATAAAAGGCGTGATGATATATTTATTTATTTTATTTAAAGTATTTCATAGTGTGCACAAGCTTCAATCGTTCATTTGGGCCGTGATTTGACGGCTGGTAACCGCACTTCATGCGAAGAAATATATCACTTACTGAGATCTGCTTACGGCAGAGTACCACACCCAGTGGATGGGTAAAATGCGTGATGATATATTTATTTATTTAATTTAAAGTATTTCATAATATGCACAAGCTTCAATAGTTCATTTGGGCCGTGATTTGACGACTGATAACCGCACTTCATGCGAAGAAATATATCACTTACTGAGATCTGCTTACGGCAGACTACCACACCCAGTGGATGGGTAAAATGCGTGATGATATATTTATTTATTTAATTTAAAGTATTTCATAATATGCACAAGCTTCAATAGTTCATTTGGGCCGTGATTTGACGACTGATAACCGCACTTCATGCGAAGAAATATATCACTTACCGAGATCTGCTTACGGCAGAGTGCCACACCCACTAATTGATAAAAGGCGTGATGATATATTTATTTATTTAATTTAAAGTATTTCATTAGCTTCAATCGTTTATTTGAGCGCAAGTATAAAAGGTCTTGTATTCGTCTTATTTTGAAACTTAATCAATTCACTTGAATTGCTTTCATTCTAACATCAATTAGTTGAAGCTTTTTGCTTAAGCGAATAATTTAATAACAAGGACTTTGCAAAATTTAAATCGTTCTACTAGCATGACGTTTGCAAATCCTTGTACTTGGGGCTGTAATTTAAGATTAGTTCTGCATTTGGAATTAGTAAAATTAACCGTGATGAAATGATGAACGCAAGGAAAAACTTTACAGATTAAATTAACATTGTTGTTTAAGAGATGAGTGATTCTTAATTATTTAGGTTAGAAAAACTGTGGGTGCTATTATCTCATACAGTAGTCATTCACATTCTATTTATATTTGTGGTTATCACTAGACTAGAACAAGTTCCGGTAGTTTGTATTTTTTATTTCTTTGTACGAAGTAAAGGAAGTATTGTAATCGCGAAAATTTTCGGTTCTCAGATTTCAGTGGAAATACCCATTATGGCCTTCCCTGAATCCATTTTGACTAATTTCGTCGTGCAGTCTGTACATACGTACGTATGTACGTATGTATGTATCTCGCATAACTCAAAAACGGTAAGCCGTAGAAAGTTAAAATTTTGTATTTAGGACTGTTATAAAACATCTAGTTGTGAACCTCCCTTTTTGGTCATATAACTTCTGGAAGTAGTACTTTACTTGAAAAACATGAAAAACTATATTGAAATATAATCCAAAACTTTTCAAATTTGGTATATAAGACTACTATATCAATATAAATAATATAATAGATTTTGGTTAAAATAGACTAACTGGAAGTGATACATTACATGAAGCTACTAACAGTTTTTCTTGAACATAATGGATTTATTTTGATTTTAGAAATAAATGCTGCAAATAAAAGTGTTAGAGAATTAAATTAGCCTTTTGTATAAGCGAGATATGTAAATTTAAAAATTATATACAGCCGACAAACAATTTTCACCAATTTAAAAATTATATACAGCCGACAAACAATTTTCACCAATTTAAAAATTATATACAGCCGACAAACAATTTTCACCAATTTAAAAAATCTACCCCTGTGGCTCCTCCACCACTAATATCTTTGGAGGTCTTGATTTGACGACTGGTAACCGCACTTCACGCGAAAAAATATATCACTTACCGAGATCTGCTTAGGCAGAGTGCCACACCCAGTGATGGATAAAAGGCGTGATGATATATTTATTTATTTTTTTATATATTTTTAGTTTTTTTTTGTAATTAAGTTTGCTATGGATTAGAACAAAAAATAAGAAAAAAATAAAAGATTTAATGTCAAATATGTGCAATTAAAAAAATATCTATAGTTTAATATGCGTACAAGGAAGTCATGTGGTGTCCACATCAGATTTTGTTTGTATTGTCTGGTGGTAGCACAAGCTATGAATATTTCATGATGATCGTCGTTTGTTAACGTTAGTTATTGTGTAGGAAGGAAGAAGATAACTACAGGTAGTCAACTGTTTTGTTAGACACTTTTCTTGCAAAGTGAAACTGTCAAAAATATCATAAATCTGCTACTCGTCTTACAGACTGATGTACCAATCTCACAACTTATGAATAAATAACCAATTTCGCTCCTTAATTTCTCAAGTTTCCAACAAGAATTTTACCACTTTACACTCGCTCATTCATCATCTCAGTAAAAATTCTATTTCATTTTGAGAAACAGCAATTTCTGTAAAAGTTCCTTGTAATAATTGCCTGACAACTAAGTTGTTATTAATTTCCTTTCTCGCTTTTTCAAAATGGCGCGCATGTCAACGATCTGTCACTGAATAATCTCTTCTAGTAATTAACGTAAAGGCGTAGCTTCGGCTTTGTAATTACGATAGTTATTTAGTAAACGTTCTTGTTTGTGCTTTCGATTTAAATAATTTTAATCAACTTGATACATAAATTTGTAGCTATACTTAGAAAGTGGATTGTATTTTATACTATATCTGCTTCATTTGAAGCTATTTGTTGTAGCAATTCTTGTAGAGCTTTCAGAACAATTTGGAAATGACGTTAGGACAAATGCGGGATAAAATACAGAATAGTATATTTTTGTTACCAGTAATTGTCAAATTAGTTTTTTTTTTAAATATATATTTGACATTTCTAATTAATGATTTTGTCATTTAAATTTGGTTCGGTTTTGATTTTATATTAAAATATTTTTCAACATTACTTGTGACAATGAGATTTCCTTTACTTAGTTTAGTTGTAATAGTAACCATTTCCCATTTCATGAAAGTAAATAACTTTCCTCACTAGTGAGGGAAACTGTTATTATTATCACAACTAGATTGAGTGAGGGAAATGTCATTTGACATGGTGACCAAGGAAACGTTATTTGCAAATACAATTCCATTAAATTAAATAGTTATTAAACTTCTTGTATCGCAAACGTAAAAATGTAATTTTCACGTTTAATGTTAATGTTTTGCAATTAAACCCTTTTCTCACTAGTATTACAATATACTATTAATTAGTTTTTTATTTGACCCTTGTTCATTTACTCAGTTACCTATAACCTACCTATAAAATGGCATTTACATAAAAGGTAGATATAAAAAATTAAATGACAAAATATTTGACAGGAAAACTTAATGAATTTATGTTATTTTGTTTTAATTCTGTGGCTGATACAATTAAATTGTTATTTTATAAATTTTTCTAATTCCGTTAGGAAATAGACGTTTGATTTTACATATTTGAGTTAGGTAATGAACTGCATTATTTAACTAGTGAAATAATGAGGTAACATAGCAATAGATATCTTGGTAGACGAATTCTGATGTGTTATTCTTTTATTTTTTGAATTTATAACTGTCATTAATATGTCAAAATTTAATAATTTCGAAAACGCTCTTTCGTATTTATTAGAACGGCAGTAGAAAAAAAATATTGTATGAAACTAGTAAGGAAATGAAGGTTATTACCTTAATTATGTGTTTATATAACTCGGCTACGCCTCGTTCTCCAAATTTCACATGCGTATGGTAATAACCTTCATTTCCTTACTAGTTTCATAAATAGCTATTTATTTACACCTTCTGTTAATGACCTTTTATAGGTATTTATTGTAATTAAGTAAACAAAAAATTATAGCTTGTAGCCCTGTAAAATTTTACAGGCTCATAGTAGAGATCTGTAATATTTTACAGTGCTCATAAAAAGAACTAATATAAACTAATTTAAAATTATTTAAAAGGATATACATTTTTTATTTCGACTGTTTATAAATTGTGAAATGATAGACTTTTTTGGAATTCAGTAATTTTTTTTGTATGAAACTAGTAAGGAAATAGGTTATTACCTTACTAATTTCATAAATAGCTATTAATTTGTTTTTTGTTTGACCCTTGTCCATTTATTTAGTTAGTATAAATACCTATAAAATGTCATTTACATATAAGGTAGATATATAAAATTAAATGTCAAAATATTTGACAGGAAAACTTAATGAATTAATATTATTTTGTTTTAATTCTGTGGATGATACTAATAAATTGTAATCTTATATATTTTCACAAAAAACAAAAATGAAAGTAGTTTATTAATTTAGATGCAAAATTTTAAATTCTAAAACGTTTATTTATCGCATTTTTATCTAAATAATTGAGAAGCAATGCTCACTGAAAAACTTACAACATTCTAAAAAATAAAATAGGTTTAAAATTCTGTTGAATTCGGCAAATATTCCTCTGAGTAGTGAAGCATAGTTTTTGCAATCTTTTTATGATTATTTAGTTCACTCAAGCTTATAATCAATCCTTTTTCATTCATAATTTTTTTGCCAAACTTTGTTGTATCATTTCAGTTAAGTATCCGTAAAATAATTTGTGTTCTGTAATTTAATAGCTACATTCAAAACGTTGTTAAATAAAGTTTACGTTTCCTACTTCATTTGATTCATATACTTTAATATATTAGCGACAAAAAAAATATTGGTGTTGCAGAATATTTTGTAAATTAGTTTCATAGATTGAAGAATTAATTTGAGCAATTATGGAAGAACAATTTCTTAATGAGCGGATAGTAATATTATGTTGACCATATGTGTTAATATTATACTTATTTAGTTCGTTATTCTTTTGTTTGAAGGTAATTAAAATCTAAAAGACAGAAGAAATAAACACATTTGTTGTGCAGCAAGTTCCTACAAACGTTTCCTGTTTGTATAAATTCTAATACTTTTTACAAAGTCAATGAATTACCAATCAAAAGGTACAAAAACTGAAAGGAATCGTCTTCGTCATTTTGTTTTCCTAGAAGGTAGAATTCTTTTATTTTCTATTCTATATTTAATTCATTTCAACGGAATGTTCAAGTCGGAAATACCTTTTTTATATTCTTTCTGAATATCATTTTCTATACGGCAAAAATATATTTAGTTGTTTATGGATGTATCATTGATATGTGCAAATTTAAAAATAAATAAATAATCTTTACGCTTCTTACCCATTACTGGGTGTAGCATGCAATTATGATATTGTTTGGTTAAAGTTGTCAAGATTAAATTAAATGTTTCAGTAATCTAATGGGGTAGGTGGTATCGAGTCGGCCTGTGAATCTTGAGAACCCTGGTTCGATCCTTACAGCCGACAAACAATTTTCACCAATTTAAATCTACCCCTGTGGCTAGTTCTCCACTAATATCTTTGGAGGCCGTAATTTGACGGCTGGCGCGAAAAAATATATCATTTACCGAGATCTGCTTAGACAGAGTGCCACACTTAGTAATGGGTAAAAGGCGTGATGATATATTTATTTAGTTTACAATAATTTAGAGCTCAAATTTGAAATACGAAAAGTCGGGTAAAAACTGCAAGAGGAATATTGGGTTATTTCCTGTTGTACAAAGTAACAAATAAATAAGTCAAGTTGTGCCTTAGTTGTTTGTACTCTCGCTTTAAATGCGAAAGTTTCCTTAGTTTAAATATCGCTCATACTTCAACTTTCCAACATGCTATGTTATATACTATCTCCAAGTGTTTCGGATTCTACCATAAACTACTGTAATTGGAATTAATTTTTTTTCTGTCTTTCTGTGTGCTTCTTGTTCTTCTTCTTCTTCTACTACTTCACGGTGGCATCGAGATCTCATGAGACATTCGTAACAAAGGAAGAAGTCAATACCGAATCCTCGTAAGAGTAAATAGATTTTGCAATTATCTAGTTGATCATGGACTCAATGATGGTGGTCCTTGTTTATCTAGTAGACTTTTATTTGTATAGACTGTCGTTTGTTGTTGTTTGATAAACATATGAACAAGTTACAAATACGATAATATTGTAACACGAAAGGTTTACTTATTTGCCGCTCTTTCAATAAAATCGTTTTTACTGAATTATAGAAAATAAATGTTATGTTATATTTTACAAAATTTACAGTTTAAATGATAAATATTAAATCTCTATTTAAACAACTTGTATCAAAGATGGTAAACAACAACAACATATGAGCTAAAGTTACTACATCTTGTCAATCCAAAAGCTTAACCACCACTAAATATTTGTTGTTGTTTTCCATGGGATGTGCTGACAAGGGGTAAGAGGGTGGTATCGTTGACTTGGTTAGAGATAACTGTTCCCATGCACGAGTTTACATAAAAAAAACACCAGACGCTTCTAAGGGATGAAATACAAAGATCAACAGCTAATAATTTACCCAGATATGTCCACCATATAATAGCTAACAAGCGCGACAATTCAGAGAAGTCATAAACTCTATAAATAATCATTGTTAGAATATTGAAATTATTACAAACATATGCACTAATAAATTTGATAACCAAAACTCTGTCAATTCAACTTTACAAAAAGATGCTTAAGATAATATTTAATTTGTCTGTATCTTTCGAAGCTGTGTTGATAGCGAAAAATACTAATTATAACAAAAACTAATTCTGAATTGTTTCACTTTGTTACAATATTATAATGATATATTTTTAAACCTAATATCATTTCAAACTTATTTCTGAAACTAATACAGTTGTAGATAGTTTAGTTGTTCGTATTATAAACGTTTCATAGTATGCTGGAAACTTCAATGCAACTTCACAACACTAACTACTTGGTATTGATTTATATATTTGTTGCTATTAGATGTGTATAAATTATTTTTCGTAACATATGCACAAGAAACACGTTCTTATTTCCTAATTTTAGAAAGAGAAACACTGCTTTTCTCCCTTAGGGAGAGGAACATAATGTTTCTCTACCTAGGTAGGATGTTTCTCTCCCTAGGTAGCATGTTTCTCTCCCTAGAAAGATTAGCTGTTTGCGGTGTTTCCTAGGTAACTAGTTACGCAACCCATATTTGACATTTGTCCCGATAAGACAGTAATTTTTGTGCACTTGTTACGAAAAGTATAATATGCTTCACGGGAGGGCGTGATTATCCCTTGTGTTGGCAAACCTCGACTTCAGCTCGAGCCTTCGACCCTCGCTTACGTCTCTGTTTGCCAATTTCACACGCGGGAATAATCGCTTGTTTCCCTCCCTTGATGCATAACTATTTTAATATTAGATGTTTATAAACTATTTTAGAGAAAAATGCTTCAAATCAAATATACCAATAACTAAATTATCTATCAATTTTGGCCAATCAATTAATAATTAATCCACAAAAACAATACAGGGAATTCACCTGTCATTCACTACAATAAAAAATCAACAATCATTGTCATTATAGCAACAGTTACTATAAGATTCATAGACGTTGTACTAATGGATAATAATTTAATACTACTAATGATAACTCATATCAATAGCCATCCAAGCAGAGCTGAACGATCCATTTGCAATATCGCTAAGTCATCACTAGGGTCAACACTCCGTGTTGTCGCTATTAACATAGCTAACGTTGCTATGGCTAAGTCGGCGCTAATTGTGAACGTAGCTTAAGAAGTAATGTTAGTAAGTTAACGTAAGGAAACGTAAGCTGTAACCAAATAAAGAACGGCAATGAAAGAAGAGAAGGCACACGGAGTTAATTGATTTTAATCGATAATTAATGATGACTTCTGTTAAAGAATACAGTACTGAGTACTGTTAGTTTTTCTATTGATTGTACTTTTGATTTGCTATTGTAACCACTGTTGCTTTGTACATATATAGCCTCAGGAAAGTACAAAATTTTAAGAATATTAGGGGTTTAACTTTTCCAGGGGTGATATCTTAAAAAGTAAACAAGATATGAAGATGCGGCCAACGGCGTTGAATTCCCCGTGTCCGAATTGACTTATAAACAAATTTTCATGTAATTTTAAGCAATTTTAATTTTTTAATTATTTTCTAAGGGGTACCCCTTTGGTTTTTCAGATTTTAATTCAATTTTCCCAAAAATCCTTAATCATAGGAATATTGTAACGAAAATTTACATACATATGTATTTTGACCCACTGAATCCAGTGGTGAAATGTTTAAATGCATAAGTCTTATAGTTTTTGAGAAAATGTTAAAAAACTGGTTTTTGCGATTTTTTTGGCGAAAATTTGAAAAAAATAAAAATCGCTGAAACTTTGTTTAAAAGTTAACTGATCCACGGGAAATTCAATGCCGTTGACCGCATTTTCATATCTTTCATAGTTTTTGAGATATAACCTCGGAAAAGTACAAAATCTGAAGGAAATGAAGAATTTCCCTTTTCTGAAGGCTATATCTCAAAAACTATACAAGATATGAAAATGCGCTCAACGGCATTGAATTCCCCGTGTCCGAATTAACTTATAAGCAAATTTTCATGCATTTTGAAGCAATTTTAATTTTTTAATTATTTCCTAAGGGGTACCCCTTTGGTTTTTTCATATTTTAATTCAATTTTCCCAAAAATCCTTAATCATAGGAATATTGTAACGAAAATTTACATACATATGTATTTTGACCCACTGAATCCAATGGAAAAATGTTCAAGTGCATATGTCTTCTAGATGTCGAGAAAATGTAAAAAAACTGGTTTTTGCCATTTTTTTGGCGAAAATTTGAAAAAAATAAAAATTGCTGAAAATCTGCTTAAAAGTTAATTGAAGCACGGGAAATTCAATGGTGTTGAGCTCATGTTCATATGTCGTTTAGTTTTTAAGATATAGTCGAGGAAAAGAACAAAATTTGAAGAAAAAAAACTTTTCCGGGTCAAGTATTTTGCTGTTTAACTACAGTCGCGCTAGACCCCTCAAACTCTATCTGTATTTGCAAAGTTTTCAAGCAATCTTTATCTTTACTAGATATATTTTGTAATAATATTCGTAGAACAACAAGAATATTTATCAGTAACATCAATTAGTATAAATGAAGGAATTTAATACTCATTTCTCCAAACAATCGCTGGGCATAAAACAAAAATTATTACCAACTCTTTCATCAGTTTAGCCAACACTAACTTGAAGAAATATATCAGTTACCGAGATCTGCTACTGCAGAGTGCCACACCCAGTAATAGGTAAAAGGCGTGATGATATATTTATTAATTTTGTATTCTCATTCAACGCGAGCTTTTGAAAGCATAGCAACGCAACAAATGACAAATAATAGAAACAAAATTCCTATTTGACATGGTTGATATTTGCATCGAATTCATCCCGTTTTAGATCAGAATAATATAGTATTTTCGTAGGGTAAACCGGGGAAGTAAAAAGCAAAATCATGTGCACAAAATGTAACTGTAGTCCAATTAGACACCAATGTAAATGCGGTGATCCGTTAAAACTGAAGGTGAACTTGTTTTTATCGTCACGCAAACCCCGCCAAGTACGATCGCTCGACAAAAGCAAAACAAATGAAAGTAAAACAAAACAAAATCACTGCGGTGTTCTGACAGTCACATCGACAACGATGCTTTTTTGTCTTTAGTCTAGAATACGGGTTTGGATGGTTGAAAAATAGCGCGACGTTCAGATGTTTCTTGGGAAGATATTTAACAGGACCAGATTAGAACTGCTTTATGTTTGATTTAATTATAGGTAATTAACATACCTGGCCTTTCGCAAACTTACCATTTATCGACAAGAATTTTTAGAATTCTTTTCTTTATAATATTTTTTATTTAAATAGTACTACGCGGCAACATCATCCCTCTAATTTGTACCGTTTTTTACTTATTTGTTACTTTGAACAATAGGAACTTAATCCCAATTATAATATTCTTGGCTAAGTCTCACAAAATTCAGCCTCCAAGTCACCTTATGAGGGCATCGTCAGAGGCTGGCCAGCGTTTATGGTTACTAACTGTGCTGGTCAGCCTCTGACGATGCCCTCATAAGGTGACTTGGAGGCTGAATTTTGTGAGACTTAGCCAAGTGTTTAGTTTATATTTTGTTAAACCTAGTTTCACCAAGTGTATGGATGACAATTAATTTTGTCTTTGTTGTTATTACAATTGTCTTGCTTAATTATAAAACGCATATTTTACCATATATAGGCTGGTCCATCACTCTGTAGTTCTTTTTTATTCAATTATTTAAAATATTAATGAAAATTTTTTCAGAGTAGATTTTAAATTAAAATGCCCACATATCTTTATATTTTTGGATGAAACATCTTATATCTTAAGTTTCTCTTTAAAACAGTTTTTATTCATAATAGTCTTAAAATTATTAATACAGACACTATTCATGTTTTTATTAATAAATAATCACACACAGAAATTATACCAAAATTCACCTAGAATAAATGTTAACTAATTCGTTTTTTGTAAAATTCATTTTTATATAAACAAATTAAATAAATTATAACAAAGAAAATTGATAAACTAAGTCAGAGAAACTATTAACTAATTTAATTGTTTATAAATAATAATTATCCATTACTGGGTGTGTCAATCTGCCTAAGCAGATCTCGGTAAGTGATATATTTATGCGCGTGAACAGCCGGCAAATCACGGCCCTCAAAGATATTAGTGTAGGGGAAGCCACAGGGGTAGATTTAAATTAGTGAAAATTGTTTAAACAACTAAATTAATGCCATACTTTCTATACTGATCGTCTTTTCCTCAATTTTTTATTTGACAACATTTTTTGAATCTTATATTTATAACAAAATATATCGCTACAATTAAAATTAAAATTCCTAACCTAAAAATGGTAGCACAGAATATTTCTCATAATTATTTAATTTAGAAGGGTAAAACCATTTTGGTATAATTGTAGTAATAACAGTAATATATTTACTTATTTAATAATATATTAGCATTTACTTCACCTATATATTTATAAGATACACTAAGGTTTTTGCATGATGCAGAATGATTAACTCTTTTTAAAAATCAAAACCTGTACCAAACGAATATTGCTAATGAACCAAATGAAAAACTACAAGAACCACAAGCATTCCTACAAATCATCGGATCTGTTTAATGACCAAAAACGAACACAAAGCAAGCCATGCAAAAAGAAAACGTGAAAATTTGATGTTGCTTCTGAATTCTCAGAAACAATTTTTACTTGCTACTTTGAAGTAATCCATACAAGCAATTTGAAATCACTCGTGTACAATTTTGTTACTTATTCTGTTATTACAACTTAGTCTATCAGTACGGCGGGGTGGATAGCAATATGGAATTCGAATCTGGAGATCCCGAGTTCGAATCTTACTCAAGCTAAAAATTATATGAACGACTACACTGCGGCTCGTACTGTAATTGGGATTAAATTCCTGTCGTACAGCGTAATATAAATAAATAAATAAATATAAATGTTATCGAGTTAAATAAGTTTAAAAGCTTGAATTTCTTTGAGATTTCACCACACGTCACTGTCGACCAATAGGATCACGAATTTGTTTGAAAATGAGCCAATGAAAAGTACATTTCGTCGGAAATTCATCACTAGTGAAATTTCATCGGAAATACCACTGTTATTAATATCGTTGGTTACGAATAAAATAAATTATATTTTCAATATTTTCATAAACGACAATTTTGAATATGAAATATACACTGAAAAAATGTAGAATTTTCATCACTGTGCAAATAAATACCTAACTATTCTTGTTAATTAACTCTTGTTTGATAAATTCTCAAGCCGAATACAACTCGTAGTATGAAAATTGACAGATAATATTTTGACATAAATATACATTCGTTGTTATGGAAATAGGAAAAACAACTCATAATTTATGTCAAAATATTTTCAGCAATTTTCATACTACTTGTTATATTATATATGAAAATTTACAGTTCTCATTATTTACCTAGGTCAATAATAATCCATTATTGACCGTTGTTAAGAAAAACAATTTCCCGACTCAAAACGAAGTCAGTAATGTTATGTTGCTAGGCTAGTAGTGAAAATAGTTATTTGTGTATTAAGAGCGCAAAGTGATTCTTTGTTACTCGAACACAACTGCAATAGTTCACTTTACGCTCGTGATACACACATAATTTTTTCTACGATTGCATCTTAAAATTATTTAAAAACGTACACATACTGAAAATAAATTCATTTTGGCAACTGTCAATATGACAAGTTTCAGTTTTGTTTATATCTCTGGTAACTATTGAAATAAGTGCGTATTTATAATCTTTTTCGCGTTTGTTCCACAGAAAACGTTAACTTTACGATGACAAATGACAAATTGTAAACTTTTCATAGCAATCTTAGAAAAAATATAATGTCTTTATTTTGTGTCTCCTGAATTCTCAAACTGTAGAATAATTAGCTATCGTGTCCACATGCAAGAAAATGTTAAGAAAATTCTAACGCTTGTACTAGCGAAACATTTAAAAGGAAAATAATGGTACACTTAAAACAAATGGTTAAAGTTGACATGATTTAGTATAACTGTTAGCAAGATTTATTGGTATTTGGAATGTTAGATATAACATTGTTTCAACAAATTTATTTCTTTATAATATAAAGAAATATCATATATCCTATTACGTACATAGATTTTTAGCTTCATTTTTCGCTGTTAAAAGAAAAGAAGAAGATAATTTATTTTAAGAATGTCTTTTTTAAATAATTCAGAAATGTTTGAGCTTTTATAAATAGTTATATATATATATATATATAAAAAAATTGTGCGTAACTTTTATTTGCAGTATTTTTTTTTGTGAAATAATTTGGTAGTGGAAATAACGCGATACCAAAAAGAAATTCTCTTTTCTTATTTTTACAATGAACCTAAGTTTGTACAAAATATAAATATATAACATTTACCTACATTACTTAGTCTAGATTCAGTACAGGATATTTAATCTTCTTATTGAGTAACATAACTGCTAATTAGATAATTTAATCCGATTTAGTAATTTTTAAATGGTCAATCATAGGAGAAAACAAGAATAATTTTAGGCTGTATTATTATTATTATAAACTTTTAAATCTCGTTTTATACCCTGTCGAGTGTTGAGATTATTGTTATTATTATTTCCGTTTGTTTATTTTATTCTATTTTATTGATTAAATCTATCCATTCTTTCCTATTCCGTGCTTTCTTCTTTGCTTCTTGACAGTTGATTTGGTTCCTGGTTAGTATTTCATCTATATTGTTCTCCCATGTCTTTTTTGGTCTCCCTCTTTTCTTCTTTGGTCTCCCTCTTTTCTTCTTTGGTTTAATTCTTGCTTTCCTCGCTATTTTTGTTTGTCTCTCTTCTGGCATTCTTAATAGGTGTCCGTACCATGCTAATTGTTTCTTCTCTATAGCGTTTTGAATACTTTCTACTTGCAAATTATTTCTTATATACTCGTTCCTTACTTTATCCATTTTCGTAACTCCTTCCACCCTCCTAAGATATTTCATTTCCGCAGCCTGTATCTTACTTTTCGCTCTTTGACTCATCAACCATGATTCACTACCATATATTAATATGGGTCTATGAACTGTTTTGTATAAAGTCATTCTTGTCTTCTTCGTTATTTGTTTGTTATTTAATATTAATTTGTTCATGGAGTGAAAGTTTTTGTTTGCTTGCTGAATTCTCATGTTCTATGCTTCCTTTATTGTTTATGGCTGCCCCCAGATATTTAAATGTTTCTACTTATTCTAATTCTTCTCCATTCAGGAATAATTTTAGGCTGTATACGACCCTTAAAAATGTAGCTGTTAGGCGATTTGTGGTAGCCACACTAATAGATTTCATTGTAGTTTAATCGTTTTATGGCGATCCCTCCAGTTTAAAATGAAAATGCTATACCAAGTTAATCAAATTGAAGCCATCAGAAAAGAAAAATTCCCTACAAAAAAGTTTCGATCAAAATGGCGGCTATAATTTGATATTCATAACCTACAAAACTTGTTTCTCGATCCATGGCCCACGATCACGTCTTTAAATCAGATAAATACAAAATGAAAACAGCTCTGTTGTATACCGGACTGTACCTTGCAACTCTGTTTGAGGTCACAGTCTCAGCGTTAAAAACTCGATGAGAAAGTGTATCAGTACACCCACTAGAACAATAGAATGCTCCACTAACCAAGATATGAGGATATGAGAAAAATATGGGTGATTATATTTTATGTGTCTCACCTTGCTACGTTCATAATAAACTAAATATCATCACACTTTTTTATTGTTTTAATTTGCTAATCTGCATAACAGGAATTTATTTTTAAGCTACTCTGTATAACAGGAATTTAATTCGCACATAGCCGCATATTTTATCCTTGTACCTCTTTCAAAAAATAAAATAATAACATCAGAATTTCACGCGAAAAAAATATATCACTTACCAAGATCTGCGTAGGCAGAGTGCCACACCCAGTGATGGGTAAAAGGCGTGATGATGATATATTTATTTGTACCTCTTTCTACAAACATTGTTAGGAACTTAGTTTTAAGCTACTCTGTATAACAGGAATTTAATTCCAATTACAGTACAAGGTCCGGATACACATTTTATCCTTGTACCTCTTTGTACAAATATTGTTGGGGGCCGTGATTTGACGGCTGGTAACTGCATTTTATGTTTATAAATATATATCACTAATCGAGATTTGCTACGTGATATTTTTTAATAGTTATTTGTGTATTAAGAGCGTAAAGTGATTCTTTGTTACTCGAGCTGCAATAGTGCAACAGGAACAAAAGACACTTTACGCTCGTGATACACATATCATTTTTTGTACGATTGCATCTTAAAATTATTTAAAAACGTATACGTACTGAAAATAAATTCATTCAGTCAACTGTCAATATGACAAGTTTCTGTTTTGTTTGTATCCCTGATAACTATTGAAATAAGCGCACATTTAATATCTTATCACGCGTTGCCATTGGATATTTATCGATTGTTCCACTGAAAACGTCAACTTTACGATGACAAATGAGAGCGTAATTGTCAACTTTTCATAGCAATCGTAGAAAAAATATATTTTCTAGATATATAATCGTATTTTTTTACTATCTCTTCAACATAGTTTTTTTTATTGTGCAAGATTTAATGGCGCAAAGTTTTATTTGTAAGCCAGAGTTGAATTTACTTGACTACAATTGCGTTTAGATATATTTGAGACAGATCTGCATTTGCAGATTATAAATGAAATGAAGAATCTTACCTGTGCATTTAAGTTCTTTCCGAAGTTCGTCTGATCCTCGAAAGCAGTCAGATTTTCCATCGCAAAGCTTTGAAAGTTCGTATAATTGTAAAACATCTGTCGATTCGTTTACTTGGCATCCAAAGTAGCCATCTTCTAAGTTTAGGAAAAATATCTCACGTTTTATACCGAAACCGATCCCACCGTGATGGGATTGGGCCTGTATCTGAAACAAAAGAAGAAGAAGAATGTTAAATAAATGAACAAAATTCAGAAGAAATATAAAAAATAACTTAAACATCATTTATACGTCGTTTTTTGCACTGTTATCGTTACCAATTGTTTCAAATTAAACTAATAAAATAATTTTTCTACTTCCGTTAGGAAATATTTATATAATTTCCTGCTTCCCTTATTATTTTATTTATTTTATCTGTCAGCAAAAAAATATGTCTTGTGTCATGAATTTATTGCCAGTAGTTATTTATTAGTCTGTAATTTAAGTGAATTATAAGAAAAAATGGTGGATAATTATTCAATTAAAAATGATTTTTTTTACTTCCATTAGGAAATTGACGTTTTATTTCACTTATTTGAGTTGGGTAATGAACTGCATTATTTAACTAGTGAAATAATGAGGTAACATTAGGGTTGTGCATTTGACCAGTCAAATATTTGTCGGTCAATTGACCGACTATTTGACCGGTCAATTGACCAAGGAACATTTAATAAAAATCACAATTAAAATTGTAATTTATTTATATAGTACTGTTTACTACATCCAATATTACTGAAAATGAAAAACCAACAACAAATAAACAAAACCACATCAAATTCAAAGTAAAAGACGTAATGAAATGAAATAATATGTATTTATTTGATTTGTAAAGTAAAGTAAGCAAATTCTCCAGTACCCAGTATACCAAACTAGATATATTCATGTAATAATAGTAAGTAGCTATTTCTATTGAACAACAGATATCATTTAGATTATTTGACCGTTTTATTTGGCTGTCAAATATTTTTAGTCAATTGACGGTCAATTGACCACAGCACAACCCTAGGTAACATAGCAACAGATATCTTGGTAGACGAATTCTGATGTGTTATTCTTTTATTTTTTGAATTTATAACTGTCATTAATATGTCCAAATTTAATAATTTCAAAACCGCTCTTTCGTATTTATTAGAACGGAAGTAGAAAAAATATTGTATGAAACTAGTAAGGAAATAAGGTTATTACCTTACTTATGTGTTTACATAACTCTGCAAATTTCACATGCGTAAAGTAATAACCTTCATTTCCTTACTAGTTTCATAAATAGCTATTATAAACTTTTGAGAGCATCAAGTTTGTGTCTTGATGTAGCATTGAAGTCTCCAATATATATTTATTATTTTCTTGAAAAATGTTTAAAATAAAACAGGTAGATAATTTATTTCAAAAATTTTCTTCATCTAACCATGTTTAACAATAGAAAATATCAAATGTTGTCAGGTTATTTTGAATTTATCCACATGCTGAGGATTTAAAACGAAGCTTATTACTTATTAGAATATAAGTGTACTTCATCTTCCTATGAAATAAGTAAATTTTCAACCTTAATCTAAATATAATTAACTATATTTTCAAAGATAATGCATCTGAAGATATCTTAATTTATAATAACAATTAGACTAGAGGCAAACTTGAAACCTGATGACTACATATTACATCATTTACAAGCATCTCTTGTTAATGATTACACATTATTTCACATTACTAATGTTATAATTAATATAATAATAAATAAGTACGTGAAAAGTTCACATACATTAAATATAACAACGATTTTCGTTAACAAACATTTTATTGTTCTTGTATTGCTTTGAAATTACAATAAACATGAAACATTGTTTGTTAAATATACGTTATTATCATTTATTATTTAATTATGGGGTAGGTGGCTCAGTGGTATCGAGTCGACCTGTGGATCTTGAGAACTCTGGTTCGATCCCCACAGCCGACAAACAATTTTCACCAATTTAAAAACTCTACTCATGTGGCTTTTCCTTCACTTATATCTTTGGGAACAGTGATTTGACGACTGGTAACTGCACTTCACGCGAACAAATATGTCACTTACCGAGATCTGCTTAGGCAGAGTGCAGAGTTACCCAGTAATGGGTAAAAGGCGTGATGATATATTTATTATCATTTTCAATAATTTGTACATTATTTATTTAAAGGAAGAGAAATTCAATGCCGTTAAGCTCATTTCAATATCTCATTTATATTTTTAGTTGATCCTTTATTTAATGTGTGAGATATTTTAAAAAATAAACGTTTCTAAATTGGAAATTTCAAAACACGTTAACAAATAAATAAATAAATAACAGAACTTTAAGATCAATAGATTGACTAAGTTAAAAACAAATTACATAATCTAGCTTGACTCGATTTCAGCGCTAGAGGAAACGGTAAAGTTACCTACTAGTTTAAAAAGACTTTCACCATTTTGTCTAACCGTTTAGTGCAAATAAAATGAGGGTCACAATCTCACAATCCTTTTACTCAAATAGAAGCACTGAAGTGGAACGTAATACTCAAGTCACCGTTTTTGAAAAAGTATTTAACAGTAAAATTAGTAAAGAATACTTTTGTATAGCCATGTGATTCTTAAATTAAGGACATGATAGAAGTAGTAGATATTAAATTATAGTTATTAATTTGTCATGTTATAAGTATATGAACATACTTATATAAAATACAGTATGTAGTAATTTATTATGTCCTTGACTAAAACTAGTTGTAGTTAAGTGCATTAAAGTGGTGGACAAAATTCTAGATGGATTGGGTTTGATCTCATTTTAAAGTTGTAAAATATAACTAATTTGGGCAACAAAGAATTTTGATAAAAAGGTACTAGTTTTAGAATAATTATTTCTTCTCAAAATACAAAATTATTTTGTATTTTTTATTGCTTTGAGAGCCCATATCTCAAAAACTAAAAGAGATATTGAAATGCGGTTTGAATGAGTGTATTTCTCGTGCGGTACTTAACTTGTACATGTATTTTGAAAATGTTGAAAAATCTTAAATTTTTTTCGAAATTTTCTTTTCTCAATATTTCCGAAAGTTGAAGAGATAATACAAATATGAAAACACCACTGTATTCCTCGCGTGAAAATACATAGGTATGCAAATTTTTACTGCAAAATTCGCACGGATACAAAATGGCCATTTTTTTGAAATTTCTTAAGGGGTACCCCTTGGTGTTTTTACGGATTTTGGCTATTTTTTATTTTTTGTAATAAAAAATGTATCCGTACGAATTTTACTGTTAAAATTTGCATACCCATGTAGTTTTACGCGAGGAATTCACTTGTGTTTTCATATTTGCATTATCTCTTCAACTTTTGGAAATATTGGAAAAATAAAATTTTGAAAAAAAGTTGAAAAATTTTCAAAATTGTAAAATTTCGGTATAAGTTAAGTAGCGCACGAGAAATACGCTTGTTCAAACCGCATTTCAATATCTCTTTTAGTTTTCGAGATATGAGCTCTCAAAGTTGAGTTTTAAAAAAAGTCTAAAATCGATATAACTCAAAAACTAAAAGAGATATTGAAATGCGGTTTTAACGAGTATATTTCTCGTGCTCTGAACTATATAGAAACATTATTTTAAAATGTTCGATTTTTGAACCGGTTCAACCAAAAATTCACAAAACAAACACCTTCACCCATTCTGGCAGTGGAACTCTGCTGTAGTACATCTCAGTAAGTAATATATTTATGCTTGTGAACTGCAGTTACCAGCCGTCAAATCATGGTTCAATATGTCATCTCAACGAAGCTTTTGCGTGCAAACAGTAACACAGCAAGTTGTTGGATTTATCGGGTACATAAGATTTAGGAACAAATACGGCCAGAGCGGCCTTAATTACTTTAGAAGAAAGTGCTTTAAATAAAAGATATAGGCAACTGAATAATATACCACATTTATTTGAAACATTTTTCTATAAAATAATTCAGAAATGTTTAACGATAAATAAAACCGTACAATATTATAACCTGAAGCAAAATTACAATCATTCAATGATATTATGCTACATATGAGCATACATAGAAATTATCAATATTTCTGACATGTCCTTGACGGTAACCTTGACCAATCCGAAGACTCGTTCGTCGGTCATAAGCCAAGTAATGCTTCATGCTAAGATACATAGTTATTTACTTTCGATAATAGTAGGTACACCCACACTATTCTGAGTACGTTTTGTCTTTACGTATATACGTATATCGTATATGGGAAATGCGTGCGTTTTATGGGTGTGACAGTTGGTAATTTGAAGTTATGGTGATGATGGAATGTTAGGATTTCATAATTTGAAGAGGTTGGGAGCCATGGAAATGGAAAACAGATTTACTTGGCCAGCATAGTAAATTAATTTTTGCTACTTCCGTTAGGAAATAGATGTTTTATTTCACTTATTTGAGTTAGGTAATGAACTGTATTGTTTAACTAGTGAAATAATGAGGTAACATAGCAACAGATATCTTGGTAGACGAATTTTGAATTTATAACTGTCATTAATATGTCAAAATTTCATAATTTTAAAAACGCTCTTTCGTATTTATTAGAACGAAAGTAGAAAAAATATTGTATGAAACTAGTAAGGAAATGAAGGTTATTACCTTACTTATGTGTTTACATAACTCGGCTACGCCACATTCTGCAAATTCACATGCGTAAGGTAATAACCTTCATTTCCTTACTAGTTTCATAAATAGCTATTTATTTACACCTTCTGTTAATGACCTTTTATAGGTATTTATTGCAATTAAGTAAATACAAAATTTCAGTTTGTAGCCCTGTAAAATTTTACAGGCTCATAGAAGAGATCTATAATATTTTACAGTGCTCATAAAAATAACTAATATAAACTAATTTAAAATTATTTAAAAGGATATACATTTTTATTTCGACTGTTTATAAATTGTAAAATGATAGACTTTTTTGGAATTCAGTAAATTTTTTATTTTTTATTATTAAGTCGACGTTTCGGCTAACACTTTAGCCTTCTTCAGGACTCTACTATAATTAAATAAACTAACAATAATAAATAATTAATAGAAAATATAAAATACTTACAATAATAATAATTAATAAATAGCTTTCATAGAAAAATATAAATAATAATAAAATTAGAGCTAATATTATTAAGTTGTGTGATTATTAAAGGTAATCATACCTGTAGTTTTTGACTAAAGTTAATTTATATTATGACAGAAAAATTCTGATGACGCCTGGATTCGAACCAGGGACCTTCCGCATACCGGGCAGAGATGCTAACCGCTACACCACGTCACCTGTGTTCGAAATATGGCATCAACTGAATTTTTCTGTCACAGTGTCTAAGCGTAGCTTCGTCCCGAGAGACTCCTATATAGGCATTGACAACCGGGTTCGTCTACAGTGACACAGTTTTTGATTATGAGGGAATCATACCCAAGCTTAGAACTAATATTATTAAGTTGTGTGATTATTAAAGGTAATCATACCTGTAGTTTTTGACTAAAGTTAATTTATATTATGACAGAAAAATTCTGATGCCATATTTCGAACACAGGTGACGTGGTGTAGCGGTTAGCATCTCTGCTCGGTATGCGGAAGGTCCCTGGTTCGAATCCAGGCGTCATCAGAATTTTTCTTTCTTAATATAAATTAACTTTAGTCAATAATAAAATTATTACTTGCAGCATTTGCAATATTTTTTGTATATTGAACTGCAAGAAAATCTCTTTCAATGTCTTCGCCGGGTAATGAATCCATTATTTCAACTTATTTCTAGAATTCACTGTTGACACAGACACTTGTTGTTCGGTCACAACACCATGACAACGTCTTGCAATTAATTTTTATTGGGCTCACTTTCAAGCTCGCCCGTAAAACTTAATTTACTATACTGGCCACGTAAATAACTATTGTTGAGCTGTTTACAAAAAAGTTGTGCGCTTAAATGTCAACATAGTGATTTAGTTTTCTTTAACAGTATACTTAAAATGACATCGCTGTCTAAATTTCTCCACAACTATTGTTCATAATAAATGAGCGTGGTCGTCAGGGCAACGCGTGAGTACATATGTTTAAGAGTTTCGTGCGATGTGGAGATAAATATAGAAATAGCTGTAGCTTGTCGGACTGTGGCACGGACACTGACCAACAGGGTGACTTTTAAGTAACTGTTCACGAGTTTCACTTTTTTAATTGTTATAAAACAATTGCGAATGCAGGAAATGTTTGTGAAGAGATAATGAGTGCGACTTGTTTAATTGGACGACATTACTTTAAACATTTGACTGAGTTTGACATTTGACCAAAATTTTAAACTGCTTTAATATGACACAGGACTTATTACGTAAACGACAAAGTTTAAGATGCATCTGACTCTCTGCTTATATCATTAAGAATAAATATGTTTTAGTAAATAAATAAAATATGTTTGGCTATATTTTTAAATCTAGTGTTAAAAATAATTTAATACTATAATAGTTATTAAGAGCATAAAGTGATTCTTTGTGGGAGACTGCATAATCTTGGAATTGAGATCTTGATTTTATTATAAGAGTAACAGTACATGAAAAGATCTAGAAAAATATTGGGACGGTATTTCTACTCGTATTTTAATAACAACTTTGGTTAGAGTTACAGTAAAAATCTGTTTAAAATTAGTATTTAATTAATCTTTAGTTAAAGACTCAAATTGGTAATTTTAATACCAAATAGTTATTTGTGTATTAAGAGCGTAAAGTGATTCTTTGTTACTCGAACTCAGTAATTGCAGCGCGAGTCGTAGGCGAGAGCTGCAATAGTGTAAGAGGAACAAAGACACTTTACGCCAGGGTTCGAAGATATATATCGATCGATATATATCATGATATTTATTTTGATATATATCGTCATATTTTTGCAATGATATATATCCATTATATAAAAATATCAAATAGTTTTTGTGATATAGCCTCCGGAGAAGTGAAATTTTTCGTATTTTTCAGTTTTTCTACTTTTCCGAGGCTATATCTCGAAAACTAAATGTGATATGAAAACGCGCTCAACGGCATTAATTTTCTCGTGCTTCAGTTAACTTATAAACATAGTTTCAGCGATTTTTATTTTTTTTTCATTTTTCCGCCAAAAAAATCGCAAAAAGCGGTTTTTTAACATTTTCTCGAAAACCAGAAGTCATATGCATTTGAAGATTGCACCACTGGATTCAGTGGGTCAAAATACATATGTATGTAAATTTTAGTTTTAATAATCCTACGATTAAGGATTTTTGGGAAAATTGAATTAAAATGTAAAAAACCAAAGGGGTACCCCTTAGGAAATAATTAAAAATATTAAATTGCATAAAATTGTATGAAAATTTGCTTATAAGTCAATTCGGACACGGGGAATTCAACGCCGTTGAGCGCATTTCCATATCTTGTTTACTTTTTGAGATATAGCCTCCTGAAAAGTGAAATTTTTAGAATTTTTCAGTTTTTCTACTTTTCCGAGGCTATATCTCAAAAACTAAATGTAATATGAAAACGCGCTCAACGGCATTAATTTTCTCGTGCTTCAGTTAACTTATAAACATAGTTTCAGCGATTTTTATTTTTTTTCTATTTTCCGCCAAAAAAAATCGCAAAAAGCGGTTTTTTAACATTTTCTCGAAAACCAGAAGTCATATGCATTTGAAGATTGCACCACTGGATTCAGTGGGTCAAAATACATATGTATGTAAATTTTCGTTTTAATAATCCGACGATTAAGGATTTTTGGGAAAATTAAAATCTGAAAAAACCAAAGGGGTACCTCTTAGGGAATAATTAAAAATATTAAATTGCATAAAATTGTATGAAAATTTGCTTATAAGTCAATTCGGACACGGGGAATTCAACGCCGTTGAGCGCATTTCCATATCTTGTTTAGTTTTTGAGATATAGCCTCCGGAAAAGTGAAATTTTTCGAATTTTTCAGTTTTTCTAAATGTGTACAAAAACTAAAATTAAAAAATAAATATCAAAAAAGTGATATTTATCTGATATATATCCTATATATCAGATATTTTGATATTTATTATAAATATCATGATATTTACGAACCCTGCTTTACGCTCGTGATATTTTTTTCTACTATTGCATCTTAAAATTATTAAAAAACTTATGCGTACTGAAAATAAATTCGTTCTGTCAACTGTCAATATGACAAGTTTCTGTTTTGTTTGTATCCCTGCTAACTATTGAAATAAGCGCGCATTTCATATCTTTTTCGCGCGTTGCCATTGAAAACGCGCAAAACATTTTTTTCGATTATTTCATAGAAAACGTCAACTTTACGATAACAAATGAGAACGTAATTGTCAACCTTTCATAGCAATCGTAGAGAAAATAACATTTTTAATTTGACAAACAAGTGAAAATTATTTGTCGTCTGCGTTAATCGAACTCGGGTTTTTAAATCCATAAGCCGACTCGATATCACTGAGCCACCTACGCTATTAAATATGTTTATTTATAGTTATATATGTCTATTTTAGTTCTGGAGATACAATCCAATTAAAATTATATTTAAAAATCAGTTGAAAGGCAAGAATAGGCAAAATATCCGGCGGCACTTCCATGCAAAACATAACGTTACCACTAATAAACATTTATGTAAATTTCGCGGTGAGAATTTTTGCAGCAATTAGTCTCTGGTTGAATTTGCTACACTCAGCGTTGTAACATGACATAACAGACATTCAGCTCAACATATGAACGCCAGAAGCAACATTAAAAATACCGTTAGTGTAATGACCGTTGCTAATAGCGATGAAGCCATGCCGGATGAATTGAAATTATGCGATTTCGTTCGAGGAATCGCGTCCGAAGAAAAGGAAATTGAATTTAAAATTTTGCTTCTTTCATGCGCTTAGTTAGTGGTTCGGATTCAGCTGTACGCGGTAGGTCCTTTAGTACAGGAAGTATTCCTGATCGGTGGCATAGTATCCTGGTTCGATTCCCACAACCGACAAACAATTAAATCTACCCCTGTGGCTCTCCGTTCACTTACATCTTTGAGGGCCGTGATTTGACGGCTGTTCACGCGTATAAATATATCACTTACCGAGATCTGTTTAGGCAGAGTGCCACACCCAGTAATGGGTAAAAGGCGTGATGATATATTTATTTTATTTTACTAGATCTTGTAGTGAAATAGCAAAATTGAACATTGAAAATTTGTCCAATTCATTTTCTATGTAGAAGCTTAATAAATAAAATAAATATATATATACACCCATACCTCCCTATACGGCATTTTGCTATAACGGCCTTTTTCAATTAAGGTACGTTTTAGATTTACGGCCTAAAATATTTCGCTATAACGGCAAAAATACTTTTTTCCTCATTGAATTTGTATGAATTTGTATTAGAATAATTGAATTCCTTATACGGTTTTTCGCTTTGCGGCCAAATTTCATGGAACGTATCTAGGCCGTAAAACGAAGTATGGGTGTATTTTATAATTAGTAATAAATATATAAAGTATGAAACAGACAGTGAAAATTAATAGAAAGTTATTCTTTAGTGCCTAAAGTGTAAGGAAAAATTCCGGGAGTGTATTACATTTGCCGGTAGCGTGCTGGTATGTGGTTCCAAGCAATTGCTTTCCATTTCGCTTGTTTTTTATAAAAACAGTAATTAGAAAATTATTCAGCCTCCAAGTCACCTTATGAGGGCATCGTCAGAGGCTGGCCAGCACAGTTCAGTTAGTAACCATAGACGCGTTTCGCTCTTATTAGAGCTCATCAGTATGGTATAACTCACTTCTTCACCTAGAACAAAGTTCATGTGACGAAGCTGGTGACGAAGAACTGTGCCAGCAGAGAATAAGATCTCTAACAAACTAGTAAGATGACATGAGAAGTTTTGTGGAACTGGTCATGCTATCTACCGAAAAAAAAGGGGAAGCTACGCAATAGCAATTTAAATAACAACAAAGACAAAATTAATTGTCATCCAACACTCGGTGAAACAAGGTTCAATAAAAATATATGTGACTTGGAGGCTGAATTTTGTGAAACATAGCCATATATTTTAATTAGAAAATTGATCTGAGCTTGATAATTAATTTAAAAAATTGGACTACAATTGTAACTAGAGGTAAACAGGGTTTCTTGTTGCGATTGGCTACCCTGTATAACAAGAACTTATTACCAATACAGAGAACTTATAGCTTATAGATGAACCCGAACTCATCAGATATAGGATGAGTCAAAAAAAATTGTATCAAATAAAACAAAATAGATATATTGGGCATGTCTGAGTTTATTACAATCTACCACTAATATCTTTGAGGGCCGTAATTCAATAACACATAGTATTTTTTATTTATAAATCATTTTAAGTTGAATTCATGACATGAAGTTTACGAATGTATATATTTCTGTTTATGCTTAAAGCAAAGACTAAAACTAGTTTGATATGTCAAACATTTTAAGGACAATCGACATAAACATTAACTAATTAAGAGCTCTGAAACTGACTTTATAACTAAAAATACAAGTGTGCTTGAAAGGTACGGGTTCTACTGTCAATTTGTACTCGGTTATTATTATTATTATTATGGGGTAGGTGGCTCAGTGGTGGATCTTGAGAACCCTGGTTCGATCCCCACAGCCGACAAACAATTAAATCTACCTCTGTGGCTTCCCCTCCACTAACATCTTTCAGGACTATAATTTGACGACTGGTAACCGCACTTCACGCGAAAAAATATATCATTTAGCGAGATCTGTTTAGGCAGAGTGCCACACTCAGTAATGGCTAAAAGGCGTGATGATATATTTATTTATTATTATTAATATATAAATTACCAGCGAAATAAACTAAAGTTCTTCTTTAATACATCAGCTGAAACCCGGTTTAATATTTCCTTGTTGTAAAGATGGTAAAAAGAAAGAAGTTTCTCTCTTTTGCATAGAAACAACCTTAACCTTTTCAAATTTCAAGTAATTTATGACAAAAGCAAAATAAAACTTTCATTCGATTCAATACATCATGCACATTTCAATTACTTTGTGCCAGTAAACTGCTGAAGATTTGTACAAATTTCCTGTTGTAAACATGCAAAATAAATCATCTTCATCTAATACTTCCTTTGACGTAGCATCACTTACATATTTACATAATAATATATGCAAATTATAATAGTTACATTGTTTTCATTGAATAATTTAGCGATTCGGATTACATAACTAACTGCACAAGTAAATAACAACAAAGATAATAACAGCTGTCAACTGTCTAAATATTATTTCACTTTCAATTCATCTAAATATAACAATAATCTACCGTTACAATAACGGCCAAATCACCGTTTTTATGTGATGACGTAATGTATCCAATCACACATTTAAATAAATTCGCAAAGGTCACAAATAGAGTAAAGTAGTCGTGGTTGGTAACCTTGTTGGTAGTTGGCAACCTTGAAGGAAAGGAAATCGAGTCGCGGTTGCTTGCATCCACTTCCTCTTCAAGATGAGGAAGATGCTCTTTGTTTGTGAATTATTGTGTTATTAATATAACTGTTGATATGTTTCAAGATTTTGTCATAGTTAGTGATCATGGGTTTTTCAAATTTTCAACAATAAAAGTATTAGTATGTTTTTCGATGTTAAACATTCCCAAATTATTTTCTCGTAACACATGCACAAGAAACACGTTCTTATTTCCTAATCACAGCCCCCAAAGATATTAGTGGAGGGGGATTCAAAGGGGTAGATTTAAAATGGTGAAAATAGTTTGTCGGCTGTGGAGATTGAACCAGGGTTCTTAAGATTCACTGGCCGACTTGATACCACTGAGTCACCTACTTCATATTGGATTTACAATTTTGTGTATTCCAGTTAAGATTGAATCAAAACAAACAAATTATTATTTCGTAACACATGCACAAGAAACACGTTCTTATTCCCTAATTTTAGAGAGAGAAACACTGCTTTTTTCGTTGTTAGAGAAGTGGGCGTAGGTGAAGATTTACGAAACTGGTGTACAAGAGCGAATGGATGAATGTTTGTTGTGTGTTGATGGATTTTGGTTGTGAGAAAAGAGTTTGTATGGAGGAAGTGTTAATGTGGTCGAATCGAGTATCGTGTGTCAGGATGAGAATGTTGACGGGTTCGTGCTACCCCATTTAATGGGATATAGCGTCATGTTATGTATGTATGTATGTATGTATGTAAACACTATGTTTCTCTCTCTAGGTAGGATGTTTCTCTCCCTAGAGAGATTAGCTGTTTCCGGCGTTTCTTGGTAACTAGTTACGCAACGCATATTTGACATTTGTCCTGATGACAGTAATTTTTGTGCACACGAAAAGTATAATATGCTTCACGGGAGGGCGCGATTATCCCTTGTGTGAAGTTGGCAAACCGAGACGTAAGCGAGGGCCCTCCCTTGATGCATAACTTACTATACTTGTCTACCAATTTCAATAAAAGAAACAAATAAAAAATTGATTTTGTGTACATCTTATTTCTTATTCTTTTAAATACTTGAAATAAACTAAATTTGCAACTACGTGTATTTATTTATTTATGTTACGCTGTACAACAGGAATTTAATCCCAATTACAGTACAGCATCCGCATTCACCGATATAATTTTTTAGCTTGAGCTCGATTCAAACTCGGAATTCGAATTCCGTAATGCTATCCACACCACCGTACTGACAGACAAGAATAATTCAGGAGCTTTTGGGTTTAGTGTTACACTATAAGTCAGTTTACATTTTCAAGAAAGAATTTAAATTTCTTACTGATTCCTTCCCTGTAGCTGTCGGCACTCTTTGTAAATACCGTTCGACATTGACGAATACCAACTACGAGTTAGCATCTTGCTAACTCGGTTCACAGACTCAGGTCACTCGACTAACATCTCCTGTATTCAACGCCGTTTGATACAATTGTTATTGAATTGAAAAATTAAAAGACAATCGGGTAAATGGTTAATGGATAGAACTTTGGTTCTGACAGGGAACATTTCCTGGTTAATGGTTATTTTATGGTTTTACTTTTCGTTGAGTTGTTCAGATTGTTCTGTCCAGAGGCGGATCCAGCGGGGCGGGTCATGGGGGTCATGGACTTTTTTTAAATGTTGGCCCTAATAGTTAATTGGCCCTAACACATAATAATGATGTCATTATTTACGATAACTCAATTTGTTAAACAAATTAAATAGAAAATATTATCTAAGAACTGAAAATTCTAAGATAATTAAGAACTATTGTTTAATTTATTATTCTAATCAATAGTTAAAAACCAATATTTTGTGGGAATATTATTTCGACCCGCATATGGGAGAGGTATTCTATTTAAGACCTAAGTATGTGACTACCGACATTTGCACTTAGAAAATCAACTTCTAATTCAATAATTTTTGTATTCTATCAAAGAACCGTTTAGATATTGAAACTTTATGATTTAAAAAGTGTTGCCGTTCTTAGGGGAAATTTTTGAGGTGAAAAAAAAATTTTGTTAACTAAGTATATTCTAAAGATGATTTAATGTTATTCAATGTGATGCAAAGATGATTTAATATGATTTAATGCGATTCCAAAGACGATTTAATGTGATTTAATATGATTGTAAAAATTATTTAAAACAGGAATATAATATGAGCAAATACAAATGTTTTTTATATTTAGAAGATGGGAAATACTCCCCCTCCCCCCAGCCCCGAGACAAAATTCACTCCATGACCCTCCCCTAATTCGAAGTCTGGATCCGCCCCTGGTACAGTCAGAGCTAAGAGAAAAATTATTTAATTTCTTTTCCAAATTTGATAAATAAATGGGTTTTGCACCTTTGTAATTTTAATTTTTAATTTGGTTTAAAAAGTAACTTCAAAACTAAGTTTATTTTTTTAATGTTTCTAATTTTTGTATATATTTAAAACTTCAAATTTTCCTATACAGTAATTGGGATAAATAAATACCCAAAGTTATGTATTACCCAAGTAATTTATGAGCTTGAATAAGGAAATTAAAGTTGAGCTTAACGAAGTTTGAACTCAAAACAAGTAAAATACAGTTAGCAATTTTTAAATCACGATAGCTACGGATGCAAGTGAAAGATGAGCTACATATTATTATCAGGTGAAAAGTCGTGACTTCAAACAACGTATTCACTGATCGGTTTACCTGAAATTAAAGGTTAGAAGCTACAGTTCAAAGTGAAGAACTTTCACACAAAATACTGCAATTTAGAGTGTCAAGTATTGCACCATCCTCAACGCCAACAAGTCAAGAACAGGAAGAAGTCGGTTGTAATGATACACTAGGTAATTTGTATTCGTATTGTCAGTACTGATATAAAGTGATTTAAAAAATGGCGGCAAATCGTGCTATAAAACAAAACTTAATTATAAATTGTCGTTTTCAAATTATTTCAAACAAAAGTTGCATATATGGTGGGTTAACACCCCGTGCAGGGGTTGCGCCGCTTCTTAGAAGCTCTCTAGATCCAAATTATAGGGGGATCAGCCCTTTTCCTTAAACTCTTATGCCTATGGCACATTGGTCGACGAGCGTCGATGACCATCGATAAACTCCTCGATGAAACAACAGAACGCACCCGTCATCGAGGAAAATTAGAGGCTCCTCTATTTCCATCGAAGAGCTCATCGATGAAACGAACGTATCTCATTTCACTCGTATCTTTTGTGTCTCACTTCACGTTAGCATATTTTTGAAATTAAGTTTTTCTTTCTCAACTTTAGAAGCTTTTATTGTTTGTCAATGAAGAGTGCGTTCTGTTGTTTCATCGAGGAGTTCATCGATGCTCATCGACGCTCATCGACCAGTGTGCCATAGGCATAATATTTTCTTGCAAATTTCACTCCATTTTTTCCTGTTCTTCGTTTCTTCCTTCCATTTATAAATTCCCAATTTGTGCAGATCTTCTTCTGCTTCCTTAATCCAGGTTGACCGTGGCCTCCCTCATCTTCTCTCTCCTGGGTCCCATTTTAGTGTTGTAGAGACAAAAGTTGCATATTTATTTATTTATTTGTGTTACGCTGTACAACAGGAACTTAATTCCAATTACAGTACAGGCTCCGCACTCACCGAGCCGCAGTGTAGTAGTTTTATATAATTTTTAGCTTGAGTGAGATTCGAATTCCGTATCGCTATCCACACCACCGTACTGACTTTCTTTTGAAGTATTTTGGTTTAAAATAATTTATAAACATTAATAACATAACGTTCCCCATAGCCGACAAGCAATTTTCACCAATTTAAATCTACCCCTGTGGCTCCCTCTCCACTAATATCTTTGGGGGCCGTGATTTGATGGCTGGTAACGTCACTTCACGCGAAAAGATATATCACTTACCAAGATCTGCTTTGGCAGAGTGCCACATCCAGTAATGGATAAAAGGCGTGATGATATATTTATTTATTTAATAACAATTTTCACCAATTTAAATCTACCCCTGTGGCTTCCCTTCACTAATATCTTTGGGGACTGTAATTTGACGACTGGTAACTGCACTTTACGCGAAAAAAATATATCACTTACCAAGATCTGCTTAGGCAGAGTGCCACATCCAGTAATGGATAAAAGGCTTGATGATATATTTATTTATTTAATAACAATTTTCACCAATTTAAATCTACCCCTGTGGCTTCCCTTCACTAATATCTTTGGGGACTGTAATTTGACGACTGGTAACTGCACTTTACGCGAAAAAATATATCACTTACCAAGATCTGTTTAGGCAGAGTGCCACATCCAGTAATGGATAAAAGGCTTGATGATATATTTATGTATTTAATAACAATTTTCACCAATTTAAATCTACCCCTGTGGCTTCCCCTTCACTAATATCTTTGGGGACTGTAATTTGACGACGGGTAACTGCACTTTACGCGAAAAAATACATCACTTATCAAGATCTTCTTAGGCAGAGTGCCACACCTAGTAATAGCTAAAAGGCGCGATGATATATTTATTTATTTATTTAGTAAATAAATAATGTATAATTATTCTAATTAAATTATATCTTTCTCACGTATGCCACCTATAATTATTCTTAAAATTTAGTAAAAAAAATTAAATCTAACAGTACTTTAGTATAATCTAATTTACAAAAGTCATGAGTCTATTTAGTTAGAATAGCGTTAGCCTGCGTAATAATTAAATAACTTAGTTCTCATAGAGCCGCTAAACAAGAGAATGAATCTATGAACTCTAGAACGCAAAGAAATAGCTCTAACGTCTTATTACACGTTCGACGAAGTATAATTTAACGTGGGAATATATAAAACAGGGTATTTAAACCAGAACACAGTGGCACACAAACTTTTTTATTTTATTCTTCAATAATACTAACGAAAAGTTGATGTTGTGGTGTGGAATTGAAATCTCCATAATTTCGAATTTTATTTTAAATTTAAATTTTGTATGTTTCTTATTATTTATTTATTTATTTAACAGGACAGTACTCAGTTATATATTCTCAAGATTCATTATAATTTTTAGGGCTGTTGTGACTTTGTAGATAGCACAATCAGCGTAAAAGCAAAAGTATACATTTTTGAATTATTTACAAATACAAAACTATGACGTTGATATAATGAGTCCCATCATTCCGTTTCGGAACATAGGGGCCGGACACACCGAGCCGCAGTTTTTACACTGCCGTACTGCCGGTTTCTGTAGTCAGATTATTTAAGGCGTATAAGTGACTAGTTTATAGCGCCCGAGTGTGATAAATACATGTAACTGTATTTTTTTTTATATTTTACGACAAATCACACAATGTCGGCAGGCGGATTCGAACTGACGAACCTTGGTTCGGGTGACGTCACAGTATGTTAAGAGATGTGCCTTAACACGCTCGGCCACCGCGCCTGACGTTGATGGCTGAGTAGTATTGAAAACCCGGGTCCAATTCTCAAAGCCGACAAATAATTAATAGGTAAATAAGAAGATGATATATTTTTTTTAATTAATTTATGTATAAATTCAAAAACCTGGTTATATTTATTTATGTTATTTATGTTACGCTGTACAACAGGAATTTAATCCAAATTACAGTACAGGATCCGCACTCACCGAACCGCGTTGTGATAGTTTATATAATTTTTAGCTTGAGTGCGATTTCAACTTGGGATCTCTGGATTCGAATCAAAAATAGACTGAAATTTGTAATATATTTTATGAATAGTTATTCAGCAGATAAATAAAACAAATTCATGTTGTAATATCTTGATGATAAAATCTGCAATGTCTTTGTGTTGGGCTTAACAAACACTTAACTTAATTTCAGTTGTATTTAATATGTTCTTCAGTGCAAAGTTACCGTTGCCCGGTAAATTGCTAAGCAGAAAACGACGGCAATTGTGTAGTAAAAGGAAGAAGAAACTAACACGAGCCGATTTCCGTTAAAAGTAGAAATAATAACAACATATCTGATTTCATTTGTTTCTGTAGGCCGTAAAATTATTTACTTTACTGTTACGATATTAGCTTCAGTATAAAATAAATATTCTTCTGTTTAAAACTTATATAATTGTTTTAAAAGTATTAAATGGGGTAGGTGGCTCAGTGGTGGATCTTGAGAACCCTGGTTCGATCCCCACAGCCTACAAACAATTTTCACAAATTTAAATCTACCCCTGTGGCTCCCTTTCCACTAATATCTTTGGGGGCCGTGATTTGACGACTACTAACCACACTTCACGCGAAAAATATATCACGTACCGAGATCTGCTTAGGCAGAGTGTCACACCCAGTAATAGGTTAAAGGCGTGATGATATATTTATTTATTTTACTTATTTTAATAAATAATTGCTTGACAGAATTTTAAATATAATTGGGTAGGTGGCTCAGTGGTGGATCTTGAGAACTCTGGTTCGATCCCCACAGCCGACAAACAATGTTCGAAATTTAAATCTACCCCTGTGGCTCTCTTTCCACTAACATCTTTGGGGGCCGTGATTTGACGGCTGTTCACGCGCATAAATATATCACTTACCGAGATCTTCTTAGGCAGAGTGCCACATCCAGTAATGGGCAAAAGGCGTGATGATATATTTATTTATTTTATTTAAAAGTATTAAATTCCAACAATTAAAGTTTAGGTAATCTGCACTCGTGTTCCATTCGTGCAAATTAACACTTTGTTGAAGTGAACTTAAAATTCTGGAAAGAATCAATGCTCTAGGGAGATTAAAGTGTAAATAAAAATTGCTTGTGATTAATGAAAAAATGTTACTGATAAAATACAGTAACTTTTACAGTTACTAGTCAATTCTATGCAAATTTCTAAAGTGTATATTTTTCTCACAAGCAAGATAAATTTAAGTAATAAATAAATTTAATGTAACTTGTTGTTCAAACATCCTAACGCTATTTTAACGATTCTAACATCCTCAAATATCTACAAAATGTTAGTGTTTTTTATCCAACAAATAGCATCGATTTTTCTTTACCTAACATACTTCAAATAATTAATATTTGAATGTCAAATTAAATAACTAAAGAAAACATTACTTCAAATGGTTTGAATTTAATTTTAAGCTAGTTATTAGAATTAATTCCTAACTATAGAATTAATTTTAAAATAAATACTAAATCGGTAACAGTAAACAAAACAAGCAATAGTTATTTTTCTACTTCCGTTAGGAAATAGACGTTTTATTTCACTTATTTGAGTAAGGTAATGAACTGTATTATTTAACTAGTGAACTACTGAGGTAACATAGCAACAGATATCTTGGTAGACGAATTCTGATTTGTTATTATTTTATTTTTTGAATTTATAACTGTCATTAATATGTCAAAATTTCATAATTTCAAAAACACTCTTTCGTATTTATTAGAACGGAAGTAGATAAATATTGTATGAAACTAGTAAGGAAATAAGGTTATTACTTTACTACTTATGTGTTTACATAACTCGGCTACGCCTCGTTCTCCAAATTTCACATGCGTAAGGTAATAACCTTCATTTCCTTACTAGTTTCATAAATAGCTATGCTGTAACTAGTTATGAAATTATTACTTTTTTCAACATTACTTTCCTCAATTTAGTTACTTACTTATGTGTTTACATAACTCGGCTACGCCTCGTTCTCCAAATTTCACATGCGTAAGGTAATAACCTTCATTTCCTTACTAGTTTCATAAATAGCTATTGTGTAACTAGTTATGAAATTAATACTTTTTTCAACATTACTTTCCTCAATTTAGTTGTAATAGTAACCATTTCCCTCACTTGTACTTAAAATAAATAACTTTTCTCACTAGTGAGGGAAACGTTTATTATCACAACTATATTGAGTGAAGGAAATTTCATTTGACATGTTGATTAATGTGATGTGCATTTGCAAATACAACTCCTTTAATTTATATAAAATAATGACTAAATTCCTTGTATCGCAAACGTAAAAATATAATTTTCACGTTTAATGTTGAAATAAAATTCAAGTTCATGATTGAGTTGTAAGCATCAAAAACAAATATTTCCAGTTAATTTACTTTTTATTCATCTTCATTTGTAAGAAAGAAGGAATTCCTTTTGAGAAAAAACGGCGTCGTGTTTTTTACGCACGCTCATTAAGATAAACAAAGAACAAACATTGCTGTCTTTGGCCGTTTGTTCAGTGGGTTGTTCACCTCTGATTACCTGGACTTTGACGGAAACGGAACATAGTTGACCCGAAGAAAGATATGAATATTTGCCAGCCATATACAGACACTAAATTTGCGTATGAAATTCATTATGATGTAATCTAGTCACTTATACTGTTGCATATAATTTGATTTGTCTTATTTGGCTTAATATACTTTTGCGTTTCAAAATTATTTAAAAATATATGTAATGCTTCAAATTGGATGAAAATTTCCTTATAAGTCAATTTGGACACGAGGAATTCAATGCCGTTGAGCGCAGCTACATATCTTGTTTAATTTTTGAGATATAGCCTTCAGAAAAGAGAAATTCTTGATTTCCTTCAGATTTTGTACTTTCCCGAGGCTATATCTCAAAAACTATGAAAGATATGAAAATTCGGTCAACGGCATTGAATTTCCCGTGCTTCAGTTGACTTTTAAGCAAATTTTCAGCCATTTTTATTTTTTTCATATTTTCGCCAAAAATATCGCAAAAAGAGGTTTTTTGACATTTTCTCGAAAACTATAAGACTTATGCACTTGAACATTTTCCCACTAGATTCAGTGGGTCAAAATACATATGTATGTAAATTTTCATTTAAATATTCCTACGATTAACGGTTTTCGGGAAAATTGAATTAAAATCTGAAAAAACCAAAGGGGTACCCCTTAGGAAATAATTAAAAAATTCAAATTGCTTAAAACTGCATGAAAATTTGGTTATAAGTCAATTCGGACACGGGGAATTCAATGCCGTTGAGCGCAATTTCATAATTTGCTTAGTTTTTGAGATATAGCCTTCAGAAAAGGGAAATTTTTGTTTTTGTTCAGATTTTGTACTTTCCCGAGGCTATAACTCAAAAACTATGAAAGATATGAAGATGCGGTCAACGGCATTACATTTTTCGTGCTTCAGTTAACTTTTAAGCAAAGTTTCAGCCATTTTTATTTTTTTTCAAATTTTCGCCAAAAAAATCTCAAAAAGCGGTTTTTTAACATTTTCTTGAAAACCAGAAGACATATGCATTTGAAGATTGCACCACTGGATTCAGTGAGTCAAAATACATATGTATGTAAATTTTCGCTACAATAATCCTACGATTAAGGATTTTTGGGAAAATTGAATTAAAATGTGAAAAACCCAAAGGGGTACCCCTTAGGAAATAATTAAAAAATTAAAATTGCTTAAAATTGCATGAAACTTTGCTTATAAATCAATTCGGACACGGGGAATTCAATGCCGTTGAGCGCAGCTTCATATCTTGTTTAATTTTTGAGATATAGCCTTCGGAAAAATTAAATTCCTCATTTTCTTCAAATTTCAATGAGGGCTTGTTCAGTTTTTAACATATAGCCTCCGGAAAAGTTAAATTAAATTCTCAATAAAATATGAGTCTAAAAATTTGTACACAACAAATATTAAGTAATAATTAAAAAATATTTGCCAATAACCATACATTCATATATTTATTTATTAAAAAATACATTATTTAAATTTGCATTAAACTTATATAGTACTAAATATAATGGCTTATAATCGCCCAAAGATCTCCATTTGCGAACTAGGCACGTGTATAAATATATACTGAACCATTTAAAGTTTGTTTCATTCATTTACAACAATTTCTATAGGCGTAATTAATCTTTAAAATTTACAGATAATATTTTTGAAACAGATAGTAATATTTTGTATCATTAAAATAACATTTATTTCAATTCTAGTCACCGCATGAAAACTATATAATTGAAATAGATAGTATGTACTTGTAATCGCGGAACGCGACTTCCTCCTAAGTAACAAGCTCAAACTGCGCCGTGACGTCACTCGAACTCACAATTCGGCGATCAGCAACAAAATTTCTTTCCTGCCGAGCCCCTTGAATCTCTGTGCTTATGCAATCCCGTTACATTTAGTCGCATTGCGGGCATGTATACTTCTCTACCTGCTGTAGATTTGGTTGCCTAAACTTGTAGATCTCTCTTGTATTAACATTTAATTTATCTCGTATATATATATATATATATATATAGAAACCAATAGAATCACAAATTTGCTTGAAAATTAATCAACGAAATTAAAGTTATTTTGATAGTTTGCTATTAGTGAAATTTATAAGTAACAATTTTTCACTGTAATTAAATTTCTTTACCAAATAAATAAATACTATTTTTATGAACGTTTAATGAAAAGACAAATCCTCATTGGGGAGACATTTTTACAAAATGTAACTTGTAGTATTTATTTATATATTTATGTTACGCTGTACAATAGGAACTTAATCCCAATTACAGTACAGGGTCCGCACTCACCGAGCCGCAGTGTAGTAGTTCATATAATTTTTGTGTTAGATCATTTTTAGCTTGAGTGCGATTCGAACTCGGGATCTCCGGATTCGAATTCCGTAATGCTATCCACACCACCGTACTGACGGACAATGTCTGTATGACAATATTTAGACGTGAATTTAAATTCGTTGTTAGGAAATTAGGAATTATAGCAAATCATGATACATGCCAAAATATTATTGGCAATTATATCACATATGCATTTCGGCAGTTTTCCACCACATTGCTTTAAATAGTTATTTATGTTTTAAGAGCGTAAAGTGATTCTTTGTTACTCGAACACGGTAATTGAGTGTAAGAGGAACAAAGACACTTTACGCTCGTGATACACACATAATTTTTTCTACGATTGCATCTTAAAATTATTAAAAAACGTATACGTACTGAAAATAAATTCATTCTGACCACTGTCAATATGACAAGTTTCTGTTTTGTTCGTATGCCTGGTAATTATTGAAATAAGCGCGCCTTTAATATCTTTTTGGCGCATTGCCATTGGAGACGCACAAAAAAATATTTTTCGATTGTTCCACAGTAAACGTCAACTTTACGATGACAAATGAGAGCGTAATTGTCAACTTTTCATAGTAATCGTAGAAAAAAATAATAATAGTTTAACATTAGAATTGCACAACTGACCATAAGTAAGAATTACCAATAGAAATAAAAATTTACGATCGAGCTAAATTTATCACACGTATGGGAATGAAACCCCATGTTGTGTCTACTATTAAATAAGTCTTGAATGTTTCTTAACCTTTGAACCTTTGTACATTATTGTGCCTCATATGGGCATAAGAAAAAGACGAGGATTTATAATAGCCAATGACGTGATTGCATGACGTAGGTAATTGTAAAAATTGTCATTTTAATTCTTTTTACAAGTTATGTTAAGAATTACAAACTGCAGTATTTTATTTTTAGAAATAATTGTTATTAGCACTTTTCTAAGAATAATTTATTTTTTATTTATTTATTTATTTTATTAATCGATCCAACAGGATACAAGATCCCAATTACAGGACGATTATACAGAATACAAAAAAATAAAAGAATGAGTTGTCACAAAAGAAATAGACAGAAATATAAGAAAATATACAAGTAACTTAAACAGAGAGATAATTAATTAATAAACGCTTAAATCTAGGTAAGGAATCGCCAAATATGTCATTGTCAATGATACATGATATATTATTATATGCTACACAGAGTTGTCTTATAGGGGATTTCAATTCATAATTAGTCCTAGCTCTTTTGCAATGAAACAGTGCTTTATTTCTTGAAGTGACCCGTGGAATATGAAATAATATTAGCTCAAGACTACATGCATCATCAATATTGTTATTAATTAATTTATATAAGTAGAGAGATGATTGTAAAGTTCTTCTGCTACTTAATGACATTAAGTTCACTTCAGGCAATAAATTAGAATAGTCTTGGTCCCAACTAGGATATTGTCCATGCAATTTAAAATAACAATATTTCATAAATTTATGCTGAATAGTCTCAATTTTAGCTACGTATCGGTTATAAATTGGATTCCAGATTTGTAGACAATATTCTAGCTTAGAACGGACAAATGCGCAATATAAGCTTTTAAGTGTTCTTATTTTACAGAAAGACCGACAGTTTCTAATTACAAATCCGAGATTTTTGTAGGATGTTCTTACAGTAGTCTCAATGTGTACATTAAATGATAATTTTGTGTCAAATATAATCCCAAGATCTTTAAACTGAGTTACTCTCTCAAGCGAAATAGTTTCCATTTGGTATGCATAAGTGTAAACATATTTTTTAACTAAATAACTCATTATCTTGCATTTGCTGAAATTAAAGAATAATTTTGAATTATGAGACCATTTTAAAATATTGTAGATGTCGTTTTGTAACAGAATACAATCATTAATTGAGTTAATAGTTTTATAAATTTTTATGTCATCAGCATACAAAAGTATTTGTAAAGATAATATAGAAATACATATCATAATGTCTTATTGAATGTTTATATTACGACTAAACATTTATTCAAATAACAACAAAGACAAAATTAATTGTCGTCCATACACTTGGTGAAACTATGTTTAATAAAATATAAAATAAACACTTAGCTAAGTCTCACAAAATTTATTCATTATTTATTCTACATTTCTATCCTGGCATAATACTTTCTTTTCATGCGCATTCTTTTTATATAAACTCGTTTATTATTTTTCTGTTGTCCTTTGCGAATTTCCATCATTCGTTCATTGCCTCTTCTTTCGTTCTTTATTCACCACATATTCCCTACTACGTGACGCAAAAGAAACCAATGTTCGTACGCAAGTTCTAAAGTCGACATAAGAAGACAGACGGTTGGATAGTATGTATAGAAGGTGTTCAAACGCTGAAGATAAATGCAAGGATTGAAGTATATTCCTGTGAGCCTGATATGGTAGTTGATAATTTATTGAGCTTTAAGGAGATATTTTATGGTGTTTGAAAGAGCTTTACACTTTAGCAGAGCTTAGGGAAATTTATTGTAGCTTACTACGATTCTTTCTTAATAGTTACCACTAGGGTTGTGCATTTGACCAGTCAAATATTTTTCGGTCAATTGACCAAGAAACATTTAATAAAAATAACAATTAAAATTGTAATTTATTTATATAGTACTGTTTACTACATCCAATATTACTGAAAATGAAAAACCAACAACAATTAAACAAAACTACATCAAATTCAAAATAAAGTAAAAGACGTAATGAAATGAAATAATATGTATTTATTTATTTGTAAAGTAAAGTAAGCAAATTCTCCAGAACCCAGAATACCAAACTAGATATATTCATGTAATAATAGTATGTAGCTATTTCTATTGAACAACAGATTGCGGTTCCATTTAGATTATTTGACCGTTTTATTTGGCCGTCAAATATTTTTGGTCAATTGACCACGGCACAACCCTAGTTACCACCTTATAAGAACAGTTATACGATCAAATATTTGCATTGTTTATTAAAAAATTATTCGCTAAACTTTATACTAAAGTAAAACAATTTAAAAAATACAATATTTACTAAATGGGGTAGGTGGCTCAGTGATAGATCTTGAGAACCTTGGTTTGATCCCCACAGCCGACAAACAATATTCACCAATTTAAATCTGTGGCTCCCCCTGTACTAACATCTTTCAGGACTATAATTTGACGGCTGGTAACCGCACTTCACGCGAAAAAATAAATGTTCTTTCCGAGATCTGTTTAGGCAGAGTGCCACACCCAGTAATGGATAAAAGGCGTGATGATATATTTTTATATTTGATTTAATATTTACTAACTTTACCTATTTATTTTATAACAAGGCATTAATGCCTTTGGGGTTGAATTCAAACCAGGTATAAAGCAAAAAATAAAGATAACGTCAATTATTTCAATTTTTCTCACATTACGTTTAACAACTGCAAATTATAAACTTCATTTGCGTTAAATTGCCAATAAAAATCGCACACGCGAGCTAAAAATATCTGTAGACAGTGGAATGTGTTAGATAGAAACAGAAGATGGTTGGTTTGCACCCTCCAGCTACTAAAGAATTGATAAATAATTCATAAGAATATCCGGTGTAGAAGAATAGCTTTGCGGATTTTACTTCGTGAGAGAACAGGACAGTACTCAGTCATATATTCTTAAGATTCAGTTAAATATTGAGGGCTGTTGTTGCTTTGTTGAAAGCGCGCAATCATCGCAAAAACAAAAGTATACATTTTTTAATAATATCAAAAGTATGAGCCGTTGGCACTTGGTGAAACATTATGAATAAGAATAAAGAACGTAGACACTTCATGTAGTTTCACAAAATTATTTATTAACAAGTTGATCGATTTCGGCTTATTAGGCCATCTTCAGAACGTTGACTCAGATACATTTTTTAATTATTTACAAATACAAAACTATGACGTTGATGGTTGAGTGGTATTGAAACCCCGGGTTCGATTCCCATTGCCGACAAATAAGTAATAGGTAAATAACGTGATGATATATTTTTTTTCGTAACACATGCACAAGAAACACGTTCTTATTCCCTAATTTTAGAGAGAGAAACACTGCTTTTCTCCTCTAGGGAGAGAACCATTATGTTTCTCTCCCTAAAGACTACGATTATTAGCTGTTTGCGGCGTTTTCTAGGTAACTAGTTACTCAACCCATATTTGACATTTATCCCGATAAGACAGTTATTTTTATAACAACAAAGACAAAATTAATTGTCATCCAACACTTGGTGAAACAAGGTTTAATAAAAATATAAAGTAAACACTTGGCTATGTTTCACAAAATTCAGCCTCCAAGTCACCTTATGAGGGCATCGTCAGAGGCTGGCCAGCACAGTTCAGTTAGTAACCATACGGTGACTTGGAGGCTGAATTTTGTGAAACATAGCCAAGTGTTTACTTTATATTTTTACAGTTATTTTTTGTGCACGAAAGTATAATATGCTTCACGGAAGGGCGTAATTATCCCTTGTGTGAAGTTAGCAACTTCACACGCGGAAATAATCGCTTGTCTCTCTCCCTTGATGCATAACATACTATTATTAATTTATGTTTAAACTGAAAAACCTGGTTATATTTATTTATTTATTTATGTTACGCTGTACAACAGGAATTTAATTCTAATTACAGTACAGGGCCCGCACTCACCGAGCCACAGTGTAATAGTTTATATAATTTTTAGCTTGAGTGCGATTCAAACTCGGAATTTCCGGATTTGAATTCCGTATCGCTATCCACACCACCGTACTGACGGATATATAGAGTAAGTTATGAAAGAGAAGAATTATTTTTTGGTATAATTTTCAATTCCTCCTGAATACGTTCCTATTCTCCACATGCCATGTTACAATACAGCACCAAACACCCAAGCAAAATCCAACATTGACCATAGGGAATTCTTAACTTCTTCGTTCCTAGTTCTCTCACAGTCTAACCTTACATTTTATATCATCAAAGGGAGAACAACCACATTGGAATGGACCCCTGGGCAGACTCCATCTCTCTCTGTCTTTTTTAAATAACTCGTTTAATTCTTTAAGAAGGAAAGAGATGGTCACTAACAAAGGGTTTCATTTTAGGTATGGTTAAACCTTTACTTATGCCATTTTGATATTAATTTACTTGAAAGATTTTTCGATTTCACCTATTTAAATCTATCCCTGTGGTTCCCCCTCTACTAATATCTTTGAGTGCCGTGATTTGACGGCTGTTAACTGAAACAATATATCACTTACCGAGATCTGCTTAGGCAGAGTGCCACACCCAGTAATGAGTAAAAGGCGTGATGATATATTTATTTTGTTTGGAATAGTAGTTTATACAGGGTGTTTCAGGACTAGTATAACAAACTTTGACAGCTTATTCCTGAGGTCATTTTGAGTCAAAAATGTTATATGAACATAGGTCCTATTCCTTCTAGTTACCAAAATACAAGAGGTTGAAGTTCTATAAATAACACGAAATTTTAATATTTTTGTAATCAAGATTCTTCGGAAAACAAGAGTTTTATTGAAAAGTCATACCTTATTTGTCTTAATTAATTTTATTTATTAATATTAACGAATACGATTTAGAGAACAAAACATAAAATGACACAATTAAATAGACACAGAACAACATAACCAAACATGGAATAAGTTAACATAATATGAAATAAGATAACAAATTTTTTGAAAATTACAGCAAGTGTTCAAAATGAGCGCCTTGCACTCGTATGCATGTTAATATTAATAAATAAAATTAATTCAGACAAGTAAGGAATGACTTTTCAATAAAACTCTTGTTTTCCGAAGTATCTTATTACAAAAATTTGAAAATTTCGTGTTATTTATAGAACTTCAACCTATTGTATTTTGGTAACTAGAAGGTATAGGGCCTATGTTCATATAACATTTTGGGCTCAAAATTACCTCTTGAATAAGCTGTTAAAGTTTGTTACACTAGTCCTGAAACACCCTGTATATCAACCTTCTGCAACCTTAAATAATAATATACCTTGATACCCTAAATGAGGTCAAATTTTACCCGTTTTATATTTCATTTATTTATCATATATTAGGTATGAAAATAATTGTTAATACAATAAAAAATTACATACATTTCTGTATTTAACAAAATGCTTAGACGATTACAAAATTTGTGAAAAGATTATAGCGGTTTTAGAAAAATTCTCATGTTCTCATTTACGTTTTGTAAACAATACGCAAGTATATCAATGTCGTGTTTTAAGTCATTTAACGAAAAAAAAATCATGACATACTTAATACAAAAATCTCGACAATTCCAAAAACTTTGCAGCAAGGTTGAAAATAATCATGAACAACAAGAGAAATGATTTCTTTGAACCATTTCGTAACAAATTGGAAATGTTTGCTTAGATAACTATATGCATATTCAAAAGTACTAGGTATTTGTTCATTGTTTCATTATGATTTTATTAACTCTACCCTGTCTATTCAATTTCGCGAACTGATAAATAAAAATTACGTAACATAAGACATTCTTGCATAGATATATCATCATGAACTTTACAAAATACAATTGACTATTGCAAATAAATATATCATCACGCCTTTCTACTTTAGTGAGGGTGTTAGCATTATTATTATGTTAATCAAATCTTCAAAGATGACATATTTATAGCTATTGATATTGTCTGTAAAAGATAAGCCATAATTAAAATTTGAAACGTTAAATCTTGCAGACCAATTCTCAATCGAAAGGATGGTTAAAAAACAAATGAAAAATAAATAACACCCTATTCTCTGTGCCATAAATTTAAGCTCACCAATCTTGAAACCTGTCTTCTGCACAGAATTGAATATTCGACTGTGCTGGCCAACAAAAAGGAAGAATCCATGCGCTTTCGCATTCCGTACAGATATTTATTTTTAGAATGTTGTCTCTACATGATTCTAGACGACTTTAGGCAACTCTAAAAGACTGTAGAAGACTCGAGAAGTCTCTAGAAGATTCTAAACTCTAGATTAGACAATACCACTTAAACTTGAAGAGTTTGCTATGTTTTATTTTCTGTACACAAAAAAGGAAAGTATAAATATTTGTAAATTGTATTCAAGAAAAGAACAAATATTAAATTATATTTGGTGCATTAAAGAAGAAATGTCACGTCTCTACACATCACGCTATTATTTTTCCCAAACTAATTGTACTTATAACATCTGTTTTCAATCATGTATCTCCCACTTCTTGTGTCAGAATTCTTGTGTATACTATTTATAAGTCTTACTCTAATGTACAAATTCATTCATATCTTGTTCACCTGATGATGGTCTAGTCGACCGAAATACGTATTGTAAAATAAACTTTATATTATTTGAAACTAACCTAGTGTTTTTACTTCCTTGTACGAAGTAAAGGAAGTATTGTAATCGCGAAAATTTTCGGTTCTCAGATTTCAACGGAAATAGGTGTTTTGGCCCTCCCTGAAACCATTTTGACTAATATCGTCATGCCGTCTGTACGTACGTACGTACGTATCTCGCATAACTCAAAAACGATAAGCCGTAGAAAATTGAAACTTTATATTTAGGACTGTTATAACATCTAGTTGTGCAACTCGCTTTTTGGTCATTATACAACTACCGGAAGTGGTACTTTACTTGAAGCCTATAATAGATTTTCATGAAAAACTATATTCAAATATAATTTAAAACTTTCAAAATTTGGTATATAAGACTACTATATCAATGGAAATAACATAATAGATTTTGGTTAAAATAGACTAACCGGAAGTGGCACATGAAGCTGCTAACAGTTTTCCTTGACAAAAATGGTATTATTTTAATTTTATAAATGGATGCTGCAAATAAAAGTTTAAGAGAATTAAATTCTGCGTCTAGCACATTAAGAATTTTTAAATTAGCTTTTTGCATAAACGAGATATCTAAATTTAAATTTTATATATTTTTTGATTTTTTTTTAAATTAAGTTTGCTATGGATTAGAACAAAAAATAAAAGATTTAATGTCAAATATGTGTAATTAAAAAAATATCTATAGTTTAATACGTGTACAAGGATGTCATGTGGTGTCCACATCAGATATTTTTAATTTTATTTTATTTTTAAATATTAAACCTGTATTTGAAGTATTTTATATTATTTACCATCATATTAGTTCTACAATTTCAGGAATTATTAATTTACTTTGCAGAATGTGTAGCTACACAAATCAAAATTTTGTACAAAATACGTTGGTTTATAATGAGTTGTGAGATTAACAAAAATATTTAATTTTTATTGATTTCCCGCTTTCTGATTAATGGGTAATTATAGAACAGTAATTTATAACTTAAATAAATATAAATATATCATCACGCCTTTTACCCATTACTGAGTGTGTCACTCTGCTGTAGCAGATTTCAGTAAGTGATATATTTCATCGCGTGAAGTGCTGTTACCAGTCGTCAAACCACGACCCCCAAAGATGTTAGTAAAAGGGGATGTTCGTCATTATTTGTCCAAAGTGAGAGAGTAGTTTAAATACTCTTCAACTTTCTGCAACCTTAAATAATAATATACCTTGAATACCCCAAATTGGAGTCAAATTTAACCTGTTTTATATTTCATTTATTTAACATATATTAGGAGGGGAAGTTTGTCGGCTGTGGGAATCGAACCAGAGTTCTCAAGATCCCCTGAGCCACCTACCCCATAATTTATAACTTAATGCTATTAATTTTTAATAGTCTACTCTAAAGGTTGAAAGAATAATCTATTTTAAATTAAACAGGATTTCGTCTAATATAATATGTAGCAATTATAAAACTAATTGAAACAAATTTTAAAATGCCAAGTTCTCACAGAAAAACAAACTCCTCAAGTTTCACTTTTAGTTAAACCCACACAAGATTGACAACAACTTCGTCACAAGCAACCGCCTCCAAATAAGGGCAGCGTAGCCGTAGCGCAATCGAACGACCAGTCGATCGAGTTATGACGAAGGACACAACCTACACATCTTCCTCGAAGGCAAGGCGATAACTTCACGCCTAATATGTTAAAAACACCTACGGAATATTCAGCATACTCGACTTGCTAATATTTACATATAAAGGCTAACTGTTTGCCCTATATTGTCCGTTATATGTAGACTAGATTTCAGATTTGTTCGCCATGTCTACTTGAAATTTGTTGCTTCTTAAGAAAGAACTTACTGTCTTCCAATATTTATTTATTTATTTATGTTACGCTGTACAACAGGAATTTAATCCCAATTACAGTACAGGGTCCGCACTCATCGAGCCGCAATGTAGTAGTTTTTATAATTTTTAGCTTGAATGCGATTCGAATTCCGTATCGCTATCCACACCACCGTACTGACGGACATATACAATACAAATGAGGTTTTAAACATGTTATTGGTATTTTAATAGTTATTTTTGATTCTAGTTGCGAAATGTTACTTTTGCATTCTCGAATGGAAAAGCATTTCGCAATCGAGTATCAGACAACGTTTTTTAGAAAACTATGTCCCCAAATTAGTAATAATGTAATGAGAAAATGTTGACGTTTAGGATTAATTAATGTGACATCTAATGTCTCCATGAAAACAATGTATGTAATATAATTGCTATCAAATCTGGTATTCTCTGACCAGCAATTGACAGCTGGTTGGCAATAGAAAGCAAACAAACGTTCTAATTTTTTTCTGCGATTTATTGGGATTCGCATTGCATTTCTCAAGAAACTATTCCAGTACACCAGTTAGCTTCCTCAAGTGGGATTAATATGAATAATTGCTCAATTGGAACATTAAATATAAATTTTGTTGAAGAATAGAAGTATTGTGTCTAAGCATACAAATAAAGTGACAAATGTTATTAAATTGTGAGCTTTTCTTCTATCAAAAAATTGCAGGATGCAAAAAACTTTTGCGTTCTGTAGACAAAAAACACTCATTTCGCGTGTTGATAGTTGTCATGTAAATTTTAACTTCATATGACAGTTTTCGAAAAAAGTTATTTGATATATTTTTCGCAAATTTAGTCTATTCAATGTCTATTATTCATGTCTTTAGTATTCGTTTAACTAACAGTAAAGCAAGTATTACAGACTTGTATGTTTTATTTCTAAACTCCAGTCATTTATTCTAAACCTTAATCATGTTAGTTTTAAAGATAAAGATCTATTTACAAAGAGAACACTTTAAATATTTAAAACCGCGTAAAAATTTATACCCTCATAAAAATAACAAAGTATCTTGTAGATTTACGAAAGAACAAGTAAATATTTCAACATTTATTTTAATTTAAGAAAAACATTGTTGCATTACCGGTATTGTAGGTCTCTTTATGTGGATTTTTTAAACATGTTATGATAATACTCCAAGTCAAGTCAACGACATTTGACGAACAAGAACCATACTTTACAACAACTAGTTACAGCAGCAGGCATAAAGCGTGTTTATGGAAACATAAATAAATATATCATTAAGATTTTTTATTATTTTTAGCTATTAAACGTTTCTGAATTATTTTTGAAAAAATGTTTCAAATAAAAGTTACGAAAAACTGAATTATCTACAACATTTATTTGAAGTATTTAAATAAATAAATAAATATATCATCACGCCTTTTACCCATTACTGGATGTGCACTCTGCCTAAGCAGATTTCAGTAAGTCATATATTTTTCGCGTGAAGTGCGGTTACCAGCCATCAAATCTCGGCCCCCAAAGATATTAGTCGAGGGGGAGCTACAGGGGTAGATTGGTGAAAATTTTATTTTGCTCTAAAATAATTTGTAAACATTTGTCAGTAGCAAATATAAATGTATATTAAGTGCTGTATGTCTAAGGTTACTCCTGCTGTCCTCAATGACTTTTTCAGTCGATTGTCAGTTTTTTTCTACGCCTACTATACTCTGTCGTAGTGTATACGAAGCATTGAAGTTGTTAATAACATTCACTGCTCTACATATAGTGACAGGCAGTTGTTTAAAGCTAGTAATGATATACGTCTGAGAACGGATTGAATGCTAAATTAAATCCGGGTTCAACTTTTTTTAAATTAACTGTGAAATGGTGCAATTGTTTTTACTTTACACAAAATTTAAATGACTCATAGTTGAGTCACTTTATTGACTTACCTCTCAAGTTATTCCAACATTAATTACGAGTCTTTAAACTCTTAAGGACGAAATTTCGTAATAAATTTATCTAATAAAATATCAATATGATATTTTATTATTAAACCTAGTTTCACCAAGTGAGCATTTAAAGACAATTAATTTTGTCTTTGTTGTTTTTTATATAAATTTATCTGTTTTACAAACAGACAATTTTTCCTCCATGCTTTTACCCATTACTGGGTGAGATATTCTGCCGTAGTAGATCACGGTAAATGATATATTTATGCAGAGGTAAAATTACAATTTTTTTTTATGTTGAAGATTTTAAACCTAATTTAGTAATTATTATTTTAAATGTTTAAAATAATGATTCATTATAAAATAATTACACTTCTGACAAAAGTAAAGGTCTTCGCGTTTAGTTCAATAGCAGAAGTGAATGTGTTGCTTTTAACCTGATTTTCTGGTAATACTGCCGTATCTTTAGATATGTGAATTAATTATACATTTCGTTGTAATCATAATTTGCTTGAAGGCAAATGTGTTTTCATTTTGAAAGTTCCAGTGACCACCGTGCGAGAGACATACACAATCAATGATATTAAAATGATACAAGTTTTATTCGAAATAAATTTTCTATTGTTCACATGCACAAGAAACACGTTCTTATTTCCTAATTTTAGAGAGAGAAACACTGCTTTTCTCCCCTAGAGAGAGAAACAATATGTTTCTCTCCCTAGATAGGATGTTTATCTCCCTAGATAGCATATTTCTCTCCCTAGGTAGCATGTTTCTCTCCCTAGTGACTTCGATTATTAGCTGTTTGCGGCATTTCCTAGATAACTAGTTACGCAACCCATATTTGACATTTGTCCCGATAAGACAGTAATTTTTGTGCACTTGTTACGAAAAGTATAATATGCTTCACGGGAGGGCGCGATTATCCCTTGTGTGAAGTTGACATACCTCGACTTCAGCTTGTGTCTTCGGCCCTCGCTTACGTCTCGGTTTGTCAACTTTACACGCGGGAATAATCGCTTGTTTCCCTCCCTTGATGCATAACATACTAATTTAAATTCGCTACCGGTTCCATATTTAATTTCTTAAGTCAAATATATATTTGAAAAAATACATTAAAATACATTAAAAGAGTTGTTAATGTGGTCGAAACGAGTATCGTGTGTCAGGATGAGAATGTTGACGTGAATTTTTTTTTATGAATCTTTTAGTAGATGCTCTATGAATGTTTCAGGGGTTCGTGCTACCCCATTTAATGGGATATAGCGTGATGTTATGTATGTATGTACATTTATTAAAATTAAAAATTAAAATAAATTTTGCTAGAAAAAATTTAATAGAACCAGCAAATATTGAAGGTTCGTTAAAACAGCACTAAGTGATGTATATAAGAAACCCACAATTTGTAGTAGAATTCAAACCAACTTAAATTAATGAGATTAACATTTACGACTATTCACCACTAAAGTTATGTAAAAATGTGAAGAATTTAGTTATCATTTAAAAAATCTTAAACAAACTATACAAGATGTATGCGTTCTAAAGATGTTGTCACTCGCCTACAGGAATATCTTACATAGGTAAGATCTATTCGTTGATCATCCGTTATTTTTTAATTAGTTTCGTTTCTAATCGATCTTAAATCTTTTATGTTTCCTCGTTTATTAACTTATATTTGTCTACGTCTTCTTTTCTGTTATTTATTTGCTGCCTTACACAACAGGAATTTAATTTCAATTACAGTAGCTTATAATGGAATTCGAACCACTCTGTTACCGACTTTTTTATATTAGTTAGCGAGATTTGAACACGTGAACTTTTATTTAAAGACGTAAATTAGATTCACTGCACATTACTTGATTTAAATAAATAGATACTTTTCTAAATCACATTATAAAAAATATTGAACCACTTTTATAGTTTTATTTAAAGCATTTTTGTTGTAAATTGAATTGCCGGTTATTTGACGCAGTAAATAAAATAAAATAAGTCACAGAAACATTCCTTCATAACATCAGCTTCCAGCAAACGTGAAGCATAACGGAGTGAGTGAACTTGTTACGAATTATTGAACCTCTACTCATCTCCGTCTGTCTTAAAGTTTATTCTTGAAGTGGAAAGGAAACAGAGATATGGGTTTGCTAATGACGGGTATAATCGGATGCATCGGTTTAACTAACGGAAGCGATTTGACTTGCATATTAATAGTTTAAATACAAGTGTTTCGTTCAGGTTGAGATATATTTTGAAATTAAGTCATACGGATTATTAGTTCTATCATTTACACAAATAAGTTACAAGTTTCGACAATTTAAATCTACCCTAACATCTTTGGGGGCTGTGATTTGACTAGGGTTGTGCCGTGGTCAATTGACCAAAAATATTTGACGACCAAATAATACGGTCAAATAATCTAAATGGAACTGCCACGACATCTGTTGTTCAATAGAAATAGCTACTTACTATTATTACATGAATATATCTAAGTTTGGTATTCTGGGTTCTGGAGAATTTGCTTACTTTACTTTACAAATAAAATAAATACATATTATTTCATTTCATTACGTCTTTTACTTTATTTTCCCCTTTATTTTGAATTTGATGTGGTTTTGTTTATTAGTTGTTGTTGGTTTTTCATTTTCAGTAATATTGGATGTAGTAAACAGTACTATATAAATAAATTACAATTTTAGTTGTGATTTTTATTAAATGTTTCTTGGTCAATTGACCGGTCAAATAGTCGATCAATTGACCGAAAAATATTTGACTGGTCAAATGCACAACCCTAGATTTGACGACTAGTACGCGCATAAATATATCACTTACCGAGATCTGCTTACGGCAGAGTGCCACACCCAGTAATGGATAAAAGGCGTGATGATATATTATTATTTTTTATTTCTTCAAACAAGTTTCACCAATTTAAATCTACCCTAACATCTTTGGGGGCCGTGATTTTACTGTACTTTACGCGAAGAAATATATCACTTACCGAGATCTGCTTACGGAAGTGTGCCACACCTAGTAATGGGTAAAAGGCGTGATGATATATTTATTTATTTTATTTTTATTTCTTCAAACAAGTTTCACCAATTTAAATCTACCCTAACATCTTTGAGGGCCGTGATTTGACTGTACTTTACGCGAAGAAATATATCAATTACCGAGATCTGCTTACGGCAGAGTGCCACACACAGTAATGGGTAAAAGGCGTGATGATATATTTATTTATTTTATTTTTATTTCTTCAAACAAGTTTCACCAATTTAAATCTACCCTAACATCTTTGAGGGCCGTGATTTGACTGTACTTTACGCGAAGAAATATATCAATTACCGAGATCTGCTTACGGCAGAGTGCCACACCCAGTAATGGATAAAAGGCGTGATGATATATTTATTTATTTTATTTTTATTTCTTCAACTAATTGAACCTTATCTAAAGTGTGAATATTATTATTTTATTTAATGATAATTTTTAGGCATAATTTGATTTATAAAAAATAAATAAATAAAATTAAATTAAGCTGGATTAATTTTAGCAAGTCCCTTTCGCTCTATAAATTAACATATATATTTTAATTCGCAGGTTATTAAATTAATTATTTATAAAACATTAAAGATGAAAAAGTGAGGAACAAGATTAAACATTTCCAAGAATTCTTTGCGCTTTATTTTGTTTTACATTTATGTTAATTCCCTGCGAATTTACATTCAACAAAGTTGTACTAAATCTCTCTCTTTAGTAGTAAATAGAGACCAGTATAATTTACCGATAATTTAATTTAATTGACAATATTTAAGAGCGCCTGTTCTAAAAATACGTGAACATCGTAGGCGTAGTAAATTCAGTAATTTTCTTGTTGCAATGTAGACAGACAAGTAGACATAAGTGAACTTTCAGTTTCGTTGATAGTGAAATTAGAAATTGTTTTACGTTACGTTTGAAGGTGATGGACAGCTTGCTTGACCAACGAAAAGGAAAGTGACCAATAGCAATTACTGTTACGTCGGAACGAACAAGATTTTGTTGTTAGACGAATGATGATTGGGTCACTTTGAGAATCTAATGTTTTTGTGCAATAATACTAAAAGTAAATTTTAATCTATTGGTCTAAAATTGTTCTTTTGTTCAAACCCATTTTTAAATTTACAAATTCATAAATAAATATAAATATATCATCACGCCTTTTACCTATTACTGGGTGTGGCACTCTGCCGTAAGCAAATCTCGGTAAGTGATATATTTTTGTGGTTATCAGCAGTTAAATCACGCTCCCCAAAGATGTTAGTGTAGGGGGAGCCACAGGGGTAGATTTTAAATTGGTGAAAATTGTTTGTCAGCTGTGGGGATCGAACCAGGGTTCTCAAATTCATAGTCAGTGTGTAGTATTTTCATTTTAAACTGGAGGAATCGGCATAAAACTATTAAATAAATGCACCGCAATTGCGTTTACAAAGGAACTCAAAATATGTCACAAGGTTCGCACAGGGTTGTACAACCCCATTCGCCGGTTGTATAATAAAAACAACAAAAAATACAATCTTTAAATAAGTATAATAACACAGGATTCTCCCAGCATTGTATTCAACACAACCACTCACTATTAGATTATAGGATTCTCCATATTGAGCCGAAAGGCGTTAAGCTTAACTTACTGGAAAATTTAGAAATTCGCAAGGCGGTTAATTCAAAGAAAAATATAGTCAATGACCAATTGGACGTAAGTTCCTCCCCTCTTCTTAATATTAATTTTAGCATATAAGTGTTGTATTTTTGTAAACCATTATATTATTACCTGATGAAGACTGAAAAGTCGAAACGCGTCGTATAAATAAAAACAAAAAAATTTATGTGAAATATACCAAGTGTTTTAATTTTATAAGTATATTTCCTTATTTATTCGATATCAAGTATAATATATTATAAATATTATAGACAAATATATTACTTAGTCTGATTCAGTACAGGATATTTAATCTTCTTATCGAGTAACATAACTGCTAATTGGATAATTTAGAATTAGTAATTTATAAATGGTCAATCATAGTAAAATACAAGAATAATTTTAGGCTGAATACAACCCTTAAAAATGTACCTGTTGTGACCATCATTAAGCGATTTGGGCTAGCCGCACTAGTAGTTATATGGAACAGGGACGTTTAATCGTTTTATGCCGATCCCTCCAGTTTAAAATGAAATTACTATACATGCTTTACTAAGAAGTTATGTACCATCTTTTCGTGTAGAAATTAACATAAAAGTTAGGCTCCTAAGATCCAAATCTATAAATTATAAAGTTAGTTGCTAGACTCGCGAAGTTTCCGCCCACAATTTCGCCTAAAAGTCGTAAAACTTGTAAGTTATTGTAACGGTGTTCTGTGGCAGTTTTCTAACCGTTGCGATTCTGCAAGTTATTCAGTAACTAGCTAACAGACATTTATGTATAGATATGCTTGATTAAAGTAGTTGATATTTAAGAAGTTTTGGAAAACTGTGATTTTAGAAAATTGTATTTTTGATTTGAATGTTTAGGTACAACAACTGTTAGTTTATGCGAGTAATTTATGTATTTCATAAAAACAATGGCTGGTAGCACAAGCTCTGTATTTGGATGTTCTAAGAGCAGGGTTTTAACATGTTAGAGATAGCTAAAACACTCAAAATCTCTGCTCTTAAAACAGGCAAAAACAGAGCTTGTGCTACCAGTCTATATGTTATTGAAGTTGAATATCTTCAAAAATGATATCTTGTATTATCTATTTACTAGAGATGGGCGAATATCAAATTTCTCGAATTCGAATATCGAATACGAATATTAATCAGATCCCGAATATTCGAGGTACTCGAATATTCGAATACTCCTAAAAGTTAATTTATTTATTATTAATAATTATTTAATTATGTCCTTTTCATTATTTGAATGGAATTGTTAAACAAAAAAGAAAAGAAAAAGACGAAAACTTCAAATTTAAGGTGCAACCGTTTCACCTTAAATTTGAAGTTTTCGTCTTTTTCTTCGGCCCGTACGTTTCATTGAAACGTACGGGCTGATGTTGGTGAAAAACAAATTTGAAATATGGTACGTCTTCATGGTTTTGAAACAAAATATCTTTGTTATTAATAACTTCAAAGTATTGTAATAGCTTTAAGTTTATGTACAAATAATAAAGAAAAACATAATCAAAAATTGAGGTCAACATATAACGCGATTATTCGAGATATTCAAATGTTCGCTAAACTGACGTTAATATTCGAAAATCTCGAATATCGAATAATGTCAATTATTCGCGGCATTCGACTATTCGCGGATGATATTCGCCCATCTCTACTATTTACATACATAGTTGAAGCTAAGAAACTAAAACTGCAGAATAATCCAAAATGACTGTCCCCCATGTGAAAAAGTTCACTCAAAATTGAAACACCTGTAAACGACAAAACACAGCAAGAGTTTGTGAAGCAACAAGAAGAAATCTCGTTGAAAATGTATTAAGTAATAATTGAACAATAAGGCAAACAAAATCGAAAACAACTAAACAAGGCTTCCTGCGATTAAGGAAAGTGTTTGATGGACGCCTGCGGGTATTTTACGGTTCATCCTTCATTAAAAATTTCATGGATACCTGATGAAAAAGATTAATAGGAATCAATATTCTGTTGTTATCTAACGGTTCATAACTTTAAACATATTTCGGCCGATATTCAAAGATGATCTATCGCTCTGGTCAAACTTGTTATAGTTAGATATTTATGGACATACTGTAGCTTTTTTTATAAACATGTTAGCATATTTTACTAAGCAATTACTACTAATATTATTGGTTGTTATTTAAATTTGACAACGGTGTTTATTTGGAAACAGAAGACTGGTAGTTATTTTAGTTTTTCAACAATTGTGATTTAATTTTATAATAGCTTTGTTTGTTTACTTCGTATTTCCTTCGCTTTAATTTCACACATAACAATTAAATATTAAGAATTATTTTAGTAATTAACTAACTTAATTATTTTTTAGTAATTAACAAATGTAATTTTGTCTTGATTACGTATTTGAATAAATTTTACGCTAAGAATGAAAAACATGAATGTAATTTTCTGTTTGTAATGAAAATAATGTTTTCGTATGCTCAAGAAACACGTTCTTATTCCCTTATTTTAGAGAGAGAAACACTGCTTTTCTCCCCTAGAAAGAGAAACATTATGTTTCTCTCCCTAGGTAGGATGTTTCTCTCCCTAGAAACTACGATTATTAGCTGTTTGCGACGTTTCCTAGGTAACTAGTTACGCAACCCATATTTGACATTTGTCCCGATAAGACAGTAATTTTTGTACACTTGTTACGAAAAGTATAATATGCTTCACGGGAGGGCGCGATTATCCCTTGTGTGATGTTGGCAAACCGAGACGTAAGCGAGGGCCGAAGGCATCAACTGAATTTTTTTGTCACAAGCGTAGCTTCGTTCCGAGAGACTCCTATATAGGCATTGACAACCGGGTTCGTCTACAGTGATACAGTTTTTGATTATGAGGGAATCATACCCAAGCTTAGAGCTAATATTATTATGTTGTGTGATTATTAAAGGTAATCATACCTGTAGTTTTTGACTAAAGTTAATTTATGCCATATTTCGAACACAGGTGACGTGGTGTAGCGGTTAGCATCTCTGCCCGGTATGCGAAAGGTCCCTGGTTCGAATCCAGGCGTCATCAGAATTTTTCTGTCATAATATATACTATTTAATATTTAACTGTAGATAAAATATTCATTTTGATGCTTCTAAATTATCTATTGAACTACGACTGCTTTTCAATTTGATTGTTTCTTCATTCTCTAAAGAACAACTGTTATCTTTTTGATTTCTTCTATTTCCTACTTTACTAAAGAAGAAGACAAGAAATAAGAAGCATTATTTTCATTTTAAAAATAATTTGCCGTGAGCAATTCATAATTATTTAATATCGTCATGCTTCAAAAGATCTTATTGTTTAGTTCTTCTTCAAAGAAAACAAAACCTAGTTGTTTTGCTTTGAACGGAAGTAAGGGTTTACAATAAGATAATATTTAGAGTCTGTAACAACTAAGGTTCTTTGACTTTATTTTCCGTAGGCGTCGCCAAACTTTCGTTTTTGGCTTGGGACAGTTTTGCAAAGATAATAACTGTATTTTAATAAATTTGTCACGAAGGAGTGAAATTTGTCGCCCTCCTTTTAAGGAAGATACGCCTCTTTATCTGGCAGTTACACAGTATTATAGCAGTCTTGTAACTGGAAACATTTAGCTAGCTTCAAATGGAGAAAACATGTAATAACATTTTACATAAACATTGTTTGTCATTGTAAGATGAGCTTGCTGATTTAATAGTCATCCTTATTCGTAGAATAACATATGGGATTTAAACCTTTTTTATAACTACTTCTTGGTTGGTTGTTGAATTAAAAAATATTAAATTAAAAGTCGCGTATTTCTAAATGAATTTTTATATAATTGTTTTAAAAGTTGCTTCGTGTTTTCAACACCAAATAGTTATTTGTGTATTAAGAGCGTAAAGTGATTCTTTGTTACTCGAACACGGCAATAGTGCAACTTTACACTCGTGATACACACATAAGTTTTTCTACAATTGCATCTTAAATTATTAAAAAATGTATACGTACTGAAAATAAATTCGTTCTGTCAACTGTCAATATGACAAGTTTCTATTTTGTTTGTATCTCTGGTAACTATTGAAATAACCGCGCATTTAATATCTTTTTCGTGCGTTACCATTGGAGACGCGCAAAAAAGATATTTTTTTATTGTTCCACAGAAAATGTCAACTTTACGATGATAAATGAGAGCGTAATTATCAACTTTTTATAGCAATCGTAGAAAATAGCTATTTATGCAACTAGTATTAAAAAGTGTCACTGCAAACTCACAAATGCAATAAAGAAACTTTCAACACAAGTTGCATAAGGTATCTACGATCGGGTTTTAATTAATTATTCTAATTTGTTATTTTTGTATTAAGTGCATAAAATGATTGTTTTTTGGTGCACGTGAAAATGTCACTTTTAATTGAGATCACTATGGCTAAAAAACAAGTATTTCGCCCACGAAATACCAACATTTGGGTAGGTGGCTCAGTGGTATCGAGTCGGTCTGTGGATCTTGAGACACCTGGTTCAATACCCACAGACGACAAACAATTTTCACCAATTTTAAATCTACTCCTGTGGCTCCCCCTCTACTAACATCTTTGGGGGCCGTGATTTGAAGGCTGGCGCGAAAAAATATATCACTTTCCGAGATCTGCGTTGGCAGAGCACCACATTCAGTAATGGGTAAAAGGCGTGATAATATATTCATTTTATTTAAATTTTACATTTTTTCTACAATTGTCAAAATAGAATAATACTATAATTATTGACTTATTCAAATAAATTGAAGGAAAATAATATTAATTTGATACTATTGATGTGTAATAGTATAATTTACTTAATTCAAAAATTTGTTAAATTTAGGACAAACATGGCGGCCGTCAGCGCTATATGTCGCAACTGTTCTTAATTTAGTGACTCTAATTTCAAACAGAAAATGAATTCTGTTTTGTTATCTAAGAATCTAAATAGTTGATTTTCGATGATGCAATGATTAAAATCATCTGTTCAACTTATTTAAGTGCTGTCAACCTATATTTACTTTCATTAATGAACCATAACAAATCCAACACGACTTAGTAACAAAATCTTACGAAATGTCAAATTGCTACTGCGGAAAATATTTCTCATTCTTGTTTCTGTTTCAAAACATGATCTAATCTTAATAGAAAATCGTGAATCAAACATGGACGCATTAATGAAGAAGAAGTACATAATTATATATTATTTTTTGACTTTTCAATAAAGAGATTAGCGATAAAATTGTTGAGTTTGTAACAAGGTACAAATAATGAAACAAATTGTAGAAAATAAATCAAAACAACCGCAAATCATTTAACAAGCATCTAGTGGTGAAAAGGAACAAGACGATAAAACAAATGAACATTGACTTTGCTACGTCATAATTCAGTCTACCCACGGTACCAACATATTTGTTTAGTTACACGCGAGTGAAATATTAGATGGCGTGGTTCACCGAAAACTCATAAATATGCTATAAGGAAGAACATTCCTTACTATCTCTAAATTTATTATATACAGGGTGTTTCAGGACTAGTGTAACAAACTTTAACAGCTTATTCCTGAGGTCATTTTGAGCCAAAAATGTCATATGAACATAGGTCCTATTCCTTTTAGTTACCAAAATACAAGAGGTTGAAGTTCTATAAATAACACGACATTTTCAAATTTTTGTTATCAAGATACTTTCGGAAAACAAGAGCTTTATTGAAAAGTCATACCTTATTTGTCTTAATTAATTTTATTTATTAATATTAACATGCATACGAGTTCAAGGCGCTCATTTTGAACACTTGCTGTAATTTTTTAAAAATTTGTTATCATATTTCATATTGTGTTAACCTATTCCATGTTTGGTTATGTTGTTCTGTGTCTATTTAATTGTGTCATTTTATGTTTTGTTCTCTAAATCGTATTCGTTAATATTAATTAAGACAAATAAGGTATGACTTTTCAATAAAGCTCTTGTTTTCCGAAAGTATCTTGATTACAAAAATTTGAAAATTTCGAGTTATTTATAGAACTTTAACCTCTTGTATTTTGATAACTAGAAGGAATAGGACCTATGTTAATATGACATTTTTGGCTCAAAATGACCTCAGGATTAAGCTGTTAAAGTTTGTTAGACTAGTCCTGAAACACCCTGTATTTTAGAAGAAAAGAGATTTCAATGCTGCGTCGAACTACAATTACCAGCTGTTATGTTACAGCAATACCGGTCAAAAATTTCAATACCAGTATCTCGGTATTTTTGTTTTTAGAATCGGGATACCGGTATTAATAAGGGTGTGGTGTGTGCGTGTGGTATATAGATTAAGGGAATGTCAAATTTAATCAAAAATTAACATTTTATTTTAATAATTATAAAATATAAATAAAATTGAACAACATCAAAAAATAAAGATAGGTAATTCTATATATGTAAAATAAACAACATAAAATTTTACTTTTTTGCTTCAATGGAATTAAAATAATCTTTTAGTAAACAAATATGATCGAGTATGTCGTCATTTAATCTGGATCTTATTCTTGTGCATATTTGAGATGCGGCTGAAAATGCCGTTTCTGATTCCACACTTGTTGGCGCTACTGTTTGTAAATAATCGTATGTTCATTGTAAATACCTTTCTCTTAAAAAAATATAATTTCCTTCCTGATTAGTTGCTCAACTCCTTGCTTTTTGCTATTTGCTAACGAACGACTACGAGGCAACTACTAAATGGCAGGGTTCGTAAATATCATGATATTTATAATAAATATCAAAATATCTGATATATAGGATATATATCAGATAAATATCACTTTTTGGATATTTATTTTTTAATTTTAGTTTTTGTACACATTTATTATCACAATAGGAAATACAAAATAAATTATTACTCCTAAATAAAAAATTAACATAGGTAATGAAAAAAAGTAAATATACATTGAATGGATACACAAATATTATATAGTACTAAGAATAGTAAGAATATTTAAATAATCCTATATCCTAGATAGGGGCAAATCATCATCTTCTGATGAACTTCCTGAACATACCGTTGCACTTGGCCAAATCCAATCTAAATTAGTTTTTTTTGTAGTTTCTTTTTGGTTTAAATATTTAAACATAAAAACTAATTTAGTGGCTTTGTCGTTACCGAGACGATTACGTAATTGAGATTGGACAATGCCAAGTGGAGAAATATCGTTCCAGCCCTGCTGTGGCTGCTACAGCAGTGTGTAACTGTTCACATAGTTCAATAAATGTACTTTTATTTGGCCACTCTGACTCATTGATAGTTTTGTATTTGTATTTCTAAAATGAGTACCAAATAAAAATTTTGGAAATGGTTCAGACTTTGCCATTAAGGACATCACAAATGACACACAATTTGGATTTATGTCGTTGATGTGAAGTTAGTCAAAAGCTAGTAAAGTAAGAATTATCTTTAGAATATAATTTTAACAGAATTAATGAAAGTAATAATGAGAGATATACTGTATTTATTATAGACTATTTGATATTTTTATATAATGGATATATATCTTCGAACCCTGTTTATCAGTTAACTGAAGCACGAGAAAATTAATGCCGTTGAGCGCGTTTTCATATCACATTTAGTTTTTGAGATATAGCCTCGGAAAAGTAGAAAAATTTAAAAATTCGAAAAATTTCACTTTTACGGAGGCTATATCTCAAAAACTAAACAAGATATGCAAATGCGCTCAACGGCGTTGAATTCCCCGTGTCCGAATTGACTTATAAGCAAATTTTCATACAATTTTATGCAATTTAATATTTTTAATTATTTCCTAAGGGGTACCCCTTTGGTTTTTTCAGATTTTAATTCAATTTTACCAAAAATCCTTAATCGTAGGATTATTAAAACGAAAATTTACATACATATGTATTTTGACCCACTGAATCCAGTGGTGCAATCTTCAAATGCATATGACTTCTGGTTTTCGAGAAAATGTTAAAAAACCGCTTTTTGCGATTTTTTTGGCGGAAATTGAAAAAAAATAAAAATCGCTGAAACTATGTTTATAAGTTAACTGAAGCACGAGAAAATTAATGCCGTTGAGCGCGTTTTCATATCACATTTAGTTTTCGAGATATAGCCTCGGAAAAGTAGAAAAACTGAAAAATTCGATAAATTTCACTTTTCAGGAGGCTATATCTCAAAAACTAAACAAGATATGGAAATGCGCTCAACGGCGTTGAATTCCCCGTGTCCGAATTGACTTATAAGCAAATTTTCATACAATTTTAAGCAATTTAATATTTTTAATTATTTCCTAAGGGGTACCCCTTTGGTTTTTTCAGATTTTAATTCAATTTTCCCAAAAATCCTTAATCGTAGGATTATTAAAACGAAAATTTACATACATATGTATTTTGACCCACTGAATCCAGTGGTGCAATCTTCAAATGCATATGACTTCTGGTTTTCGAGAAAATGTTAAAAAACCGCTTTTTGCGATTTTTTTGGCGGAAAATTGAAAAAAAATAAAAATCGCTGAAACTATGTTTATAAGTTAACTGAAGCCCGAGAAAATTAATGCCGTTGACCGCGTTTTCATATCACATTTAGTTTTCGAGATATAGCCTCGGAAAAGTAGAAAAACTGAAAAATACGATAAATTTCACTTTTCCGGAGGCTATATCTCAAAAACTATTTGATATTTTTATATAATGGATATATATCATTGCAAAAATATGACGATATATATCAAAATAAATATCATGATATATACCGATCGATATATATCTTCGAACCCTGCTAAATGGTGATCGGCAAGCTAATACGCAACGTTCCACTGTTCCATTATTTGGGATTCCTCGCAACAAGCTTGCCAACTCTTCAATAACATAATTTTAAAAAGGAGTTAAACATTAAACTAATAAATAATAATAACATTACGCTAAATTGTACCGAAAAACCGTTATTTTTATGCTAAATATCGGTTTGAATACCGGACAATTTATGTCCGGGATCCCGGTATTGCATTCCCTAAGTGGAAGGAATAGAGATAGGGGTAGTTTTGCTCATCAGACAACGATTTAACCCTCGTATTTTATAAGAAAAGATACTTCAACGTTGCATATTTTAACGTGATGAAAATTATTTGTTAACTTAAAAGCATCGAAAATAAGCAAGATGTTAGTTCTTTCATAGGTCATCTTCGACCGGCAGGCCTGGGTTCGCTATGCCGGCAGGTGCTTGACCGCTTGCCGACATTGCACACGACCGCCGGACGGGGTCTTTACTCTGTGTAGGCGGAGGGAGAGGTGTTCTTCACTGTTACGATGCTCTCTGTGTTATGATAAGTGGGTGGATGTTTGCACAACGATGGCCTTATGTTTATTTTGTTGGGTTAATACAGAATAAATATGTAACAAAATTGTTATGTTTACTGTTGATTTTGAGTCATACTTTACATATTTTGACAGAGATTTGTAACTTTAACCAACAGAATTGCCGCATATAATTATAATAAATTGTATTTACAATAAAAATAAATAAATATATCATCACGCCTTTTATCCATTACTGGGTGTGGCACTCTGTTTAAGCAGATCTTCATAAGTTAAATATTTTTTCGAGCCTTCAAAGGTGTTAGTGGTAGGAGAGCCACATGGGTAGATTTAATTGTTTGTCGGCTGTGGGGATCGAACCAGGATTCTCAAGATCCACCACTGAGCCACCTACCCTATATTGCATTTACAATTTTGAGTATTCCAGTTAAGATTGAATCAATGTGTTAGGGGCAATCATTTCTGCTGTCTGATTTGTCGAAACGTAAGCCTAATTCACAAACCAAACAAATTATTATTTCGTAACACATGCAGAAGAAACCCGTTCTTATTCCCTAATTTTAGATAGAGAAACACTGCTTTTCTTCCCTAGGGAGATGTTTCTTTCCTACTACGATTATTAGCTGTTTGCGGTGTTTCCTAGGTAACTAGTTACGCAACCCATATTTGACATTTGTCCCGATAAGACATTAATTTTTGTGCACTTGTAACCAGGCCCGACGAGAGGGGTGGGTAGGTGGGGTAAAATACTCAGGGCCCGTGGATTTCAAAGGGCCCGGATGTGATGCTATTTTATAAATTGCTTTTAATTTTCTACTATTTCACCAATTTTTTATATTCTTTACTAAAACATGTATAACGAAACGTCTGATACACGTTTCCAACAATTTATTACATTGCATAAAGTACAAAATGACGAAATGCTTGATCAAGGGCCCCAGTTGCACATTTTAAATAAATTTATACACTATTCAAAAGTACATTATTATATTGTTGCATTTTTGTTTGTTATATTACTACATTGTATACAACACACATAGGCAAAGGCTCTATACATTTGTGCGTAGTGCTGTTTTGGTATCCCCTGCATTTATCGAATATGCAACTAGATATTAGATAGTCATACAGTGAGTATACAATACACATCGCTGCACCAATTAACTTTATTTAGATATTAATAACTCTTATTGTTGTCATACATATATTTATAAATATATTTTTTTTGGTATCTTATATTTAATTAATAAATATTCAAAGTTAAAGGAGGTCCGAATTTTTTTTCCCGGGGCCCGCTTTTTCTCTCTGCGCCCCTGCTTGTAACGAAAAGTATAATATGCTTCACGGGAGGGCGCTATTATCCCTTGTATGAAGTTGGCAAACCTCGACTTCAGCTCGAGCCTTCGACCCTCGCTTACGTCTCGGTTTGCCAACTTCACACGCAGGAATAATCGTTTGTTTTCCTCCCTTGATGCATAACATACTATTATTTTTTTTATAGTTATGCTTTATTGTTTAACAGAAAACAATGTTTTAAATCTCGAATGTCATCAAAATTTGAATTGAATGCAAGTAAAATCGCTCCATTCTTGGAATGGCGTACAAGAAATTTAATACTTTATCGGTACCAAATATAAAACAATAAATTATAAATTAAAATCAGTTGCTAGTTCTACATAAAACAGATATATTTTTTGCTGCTTCAATTTACAATATTAACGATCAATAACTTAAAATTTTATCTCCTGCGACCAGGTTCATAACTAATGATCCATGAAACTTATACATTTTTTCCTTAATATATTATCAATAATCTTGCAAGCTTCCGTTAGAAGTGATCGTTAATAATTTCGCGTTTTACTATCTTATTTTTTTAGAGCACTTTACACATACGCTGTGAAATTATTAATGTTAGTTTACTCCGAAGAGCAGATAGCATTTTTGCTTGACATCAAATGTGGAAAATACCCAATAATTGCTTTCCGTGGTATTAATTTCGTTGCGAGTGAAGTTAGCAATATATGGTTATTGTAACTAAAGTTGAACTTGTATCTGGTTGATCTTTCACCTTTTGAACTGTGACAGTGGGCGTTGGATTTGTTGGAGGACTTTCACTTAAGCTTGTTGAGATTCTTGCTTGATAAGCTGCGATTATGTGTTAGGTTTATTATATTTTATTATTAGATAATATGGATTTTCTTCTGCAATGACCTTCTAGTGAAATAGCTGCATTGGATTAGTGTAAATTTCAAAGAGAGTACAGGTAAAACATACACTTTTTATTGCTTCTACTAACATCTTTGACAGTTGGTAACTGTTACGGCAAAGTACCACTTCTAATGAAGGATAAAAGGCGTGATGATATATTTTTAATAATAAAATATAAAACTAAACACTTGTCTAAGTCTCACAAAATTATATTTTATTATTAAAACCTAGTTTCACCAAGTGAGCATTCAAAGAAAATTAATTTTGTGTTTGTTGTTTTTTATTTAAATTGATATATTTTTATTTTATATTACTGCTATCAGTATTCTTCAATTAAGATTAAAAAGAAAACAATTTTTTTTTGATAAGTCTTAAAAATAAATTAAAGTCCTAAAATAAATAACTTCTTTTATCCATTACTGGGTATGGCACTCTTGCGTAGCAGATTTTAGTAAGAGATATATTTTTTCCCGTGAAGTCCGGTTAACTGCCGTCAATTAACAGCCCCTAACGACGTTAGTCCACAGGGGTAGATTTAAATAAAATAAATAAAATATATCATCACGCTTTTTATCCATTACTGGGCGTAACACTCTGCCGTAGCAGATTTCGGTAAGTGATATATTTCTTCCCGTGAAGTGCGATTAACTGCCGTCAATTCACTGCCCCTAACGACGTTAGTCCAGAGGGGTAGATTTAAATGAAATAAAATAAATAAAATATATCATCACGTCTTTTACCCATTACTGAGCGTGGCACTCTGCCGTAGCAGATTTCGGTAAGTGATATATTTCTTCCCGTGAAGTGCGATTAACTGCCGTCAATTCACGGCCCCCAAAGACGTTAGTCCACAGGGGTAGATTTAAATAAAATAAATAAATAAAATATATCATCACGCCTTTTACACATTACTGGGCGTAACACTCTGGCGTAGCAGATTTTAGTAAGAAATATATTTCTTCCCAATGAAGTGTGGTTAACTGCCGTCAATTCACGGCCCCCAAAGACGTTAGTCCACAGGGGTAGATTTAAATAAATAAAATATATCATCACGCCTTTTACCCATTACTGGACGTGGCACTCTACCGTAACAGATTTCGGTAAGTGATATATTTTTTTGCGTGTAGTGCGGTTACCATCCGTCAATTCACGGCTTTCAAAGACGTTAGATTTAATTTGATAAATTGTGGAAATTGTACCCAGGTACCCCATTAAGTTTTTTGGCTACAATAAATTGACGGATATGAATTGAGCCACAATTAGAAATGGGTATATGGCGTGATGATATATTTATTGTTTAATTAAAGAACTAATCGTATTCGTGATATTTGCAGTCACATAAAAATATAATACGGTCATAAAGTAAAGTCATTAAAAAGGGAAAGCTTTGCTGAAAAGTCGTTTAGCAAATTAACAAAATATCAACTCAAACTGATAAATAATATGAACCTTAACAAATCTTAATATAACTCCGACAAAAAATTCATTATTATAATTAAAATTTTAGTGTCTACTCTACAATCAGTAATATCTACAATAATTTATGAACATACTCTGTATCATAAGTGGTTTCCGGCCTAGTAATAAAACTATATCAAACCAGAACTGATAATAAAAATCAAACAAAACTTGTAACACCGACTTAGTAATCATCACAACGAAAAAATATTTACTAATTTAAAAATCAGAACTTAAGTTCCTGTATTTTAATGAGAATAAAAACTGTTTTCAAGAGGCAAAAATACCTCAAGAATGTGGAGAAGAAACACTTATTTTATTTTAAATTGCACGCAAGTTATTGCAAAATGTATGGTAATTTATATAGTTTGTCCTTAATTGAATGATAACGTTTAGAATGCCGGTAAGTTAAAAGCACTTTACAGGTATTATTGATGAAGCAGTCAGTGATAAGTTTCAGGATATTTAACACTTTGCTTAACACTAAGGTGTTAAATGTGTCCACTTTATTTTACTCCGTTTTTAAGGTATTTTTGTTTAGAATAAACTTAAATCTTCCGGCATTTATATATTTTTTATGTTATTTTACTGTTTGTTAGTTCTCTGCTGGCACAGTTCTTCGTCATACAGCTCCTTCATGTGAACTTTGTTCTAGGTGAAGGAGTGGGTTATACCATACTCATAAGCGAAACGCGTCTATGGTTACTAACTGTGCTGGCCAGCCTCTGACGATGCCCTCATAAGTTGACTTGGAGGCTGAATTTTGTAAGACTTAGACAAGTGTTTAGTTTGATATTTTATTATATTTTTTTATTTGTTTGGTACATTGGGGTAGATGGCTCAGTGGTATCGAGTCGGTCTGTGGATTTGAGAATTCGGGTGACAAACAATTTTCACCATATTTAAACTAGCTCTGTGGTTCCCTTTGTCGTTACTAAATCAATTTATTTTTCTGTTTTACTTCATTATATTGCGCTAACGATTATTATCGTTGTTTCATTTCATCGTTTTGCAATTTAAAAATTCATGTAAAATAACTTTAAAATATTTGACAATTTAAGTTTAAGTGATAAAATGAAGTACATTTAATAGAATTGCATATTTAATTTTATACATTCAATATTATTAAGTTAAGTTAGGTTTTTTTATGGGGTAGGTGGCTCAGTGGTATCGAGTCGGCCTGTGGATCTTGAGAACCATGGTTCGATCCCCACAGCCGACAAATAATTTTCACCAATTTAAATCTACCCCTGTGGCTCCTCCTCTACTAATACCTTTGGGGGCGTGATTTGACGGCTGGTAACCGCACTTCACGCGAAATAATATATCACTTACCGAGAACTGCTTAGGCGGAGTGCCATACCCAGTAATGGGCAAAAGGCGTGATGATATATTTATTTTTATTTATTTAAGTTAGGTTTTGTTTGTTACGACCTATCTCGTCAGAGGTGCTAGTTGGCGTGACCACTCTATAAATTTGAAACTAGAAATTTTAATGATATATGAAACGGACATAATAAACGTAGTGTAATTTAATGAAATACAGCCTGTGGATGCAATCCGTCAAGGCAAGAATAAATTGTATCTAAATTTATTTCCAAAATTTATATTTTCTGAAAGGGGAGTTAAAACAAATGTTCTATATATTTTATTTATTTATTTTATTTTATGTTACTCTGTACAACAGGAATTTAATCCCAATTACAGTACAGGGTCCGCACTCACCGAGCCACAGTGTGGTAGTTTTTATATAATTTTTAGTTTGAGTGCGATTCGAACTCGGGATCTCCGGATTCGAATTCCGTATCGCTATCCACACCACCGTACTGACGGATTAAATATACTTCAAATTTTCCTCAGATACTTGGAAAATGCAACATCACCTTTGGGAAATGTTTGTTTCCTTTTAACTACTTAGATTTATCTCAATTGTCAGGAAAACTGCAACAATATATTCCAAGTAAATTTTAATTCCAATTACGTCACAATTAATCAAACGTTATTTTAAGATTAACAATGTCATCAAATTCTATGAAACCTAAAAATTACCGCAATAATAAAATACCAATATTCCTTGAATGATTAGCTGACGTATAAAAGAAATAATTTGCGTTAACGACAAGAGTAAAGACGTCTTCCAGTAAGTATTCGATTAGATAATGAAACAGTTACAGTTGTTATAAAACGAGCCATAAAAAACGTACTAGCAATGAACGAATGATGTATTTGATTCGAACTAGTATAACAGAGATGCATGAATACTGTGAACACGGGTTCTTCTATTCGCTTAACAACGAATGTAGTAAGACAAACAAATAATTCGTCATTATCGGACAATGATCTCAAGTTTATGGCTAAACACACGTTGTATTTACAAAGCTATCAGATTTGCTTTTCATACCTGGATTTTATGTATTTTACTGTGCAAGTAAATATGCAATACTTTTTTCTATTTTAATGTCTTTTATTTATTTATGTTACGCTGTACAACAGGATTTTAATCCCAATTACAGTACAGGGTTGTCACATTAGATTCCCTCTTTTTATAGTTTAGAACTTTAATTAGTTTCTTTTATATATTTAGCATAATAAACGTTACAATTTAACAAAGTCAAATATTTCGTATATTTCTTTGCTTAAACAAATCTGAATTTATAGCATCTGCATATATAGTATTTTCATTTTAAACTGGAGGGATCGGCATAAAACGATTAAACATCCCTGTCCCATATAAATACAATGAAATCTATTAGTGCGGCTACCCCATATCGCTTAACGATGGTCACAACAGGTACATTTTTAAGGGTCGTATTCAGCCTAAAATTATTCTTGTTTTTTTTCTATGATTGACCATTTAAAAATTCGGATTAAATTATCCAATTAGCAGTTATGTTACTCATTAAGAAGATTAAATATCCTGTACTGAATCAGACTGAGTAATATAGGTAAATGTTTAGAATATGTTTGTATATAATATTTATAATATATTATACTTGTATCGTATGAATAAGAAAATGTACTTTTCGTAACACATGCACAAGAAACACGTTCTTATTCCCTAATTTTAGAGAGAGAAACACTGTTTTTCTCCCCTAGGTAGCATGTTTCTCTCCCTAGGTAACATGTTTCTCTCCCTAGGTAACATGTTTCTCTCCCTAAAGACTACGATTATTAGATGTTTGCGGCGTTTCCGAGATAACTAGTTACGCAACCCATATTTGACATTTGTCCCGATAAGACAGTAATTTTTGTGCACTTGCTACGAAAAGTATAATATGCTTCACGGGAGGGCGCGATTATCCCTTGTTTCCTTCCCTTGATACATAACATACTATGTTTAAAGATTGCAATTGTTTTGTTTTTATTATACACATACCGGCGAATGGGGCTGTACAACCCTGTGCGAACCTTGTGACATATTTTGTGTTCCTTTGTAAACGTAATTACATACATACATACATACATAACATCACGCTATATCCCATTAAATGAGGTAGCACGAACCCGTCAACATTCTCATCCTGACACACGATACTCGTTTAAACCACATTAACACTTCCTCCATACGAACTCATTCTTTTCTCACAACCAAAATCCATCATCACGCAACAAACATTCATCCATTCGCTAGTGTACACTGCGCTTGTTTCTGAAGATGGTCTCCACACTCGAAACATCTAACCAATGAATCTAAAATCAAGAATCATACGCTTGTCTTCATTCATCATATTTATCCCGCAATTAATTTTCTCCAAACATTCCTGTCCTGACACACCACTTTTGCTTCAACCACATTCATAATTCTTTTCATACAAGCTCGTTTATTCTTCACGCTCAGAATCTTTCCCTCACGCAACAACCCTTCAATCATATTCATCCACTTGTTCCTAGGCCGTCCACGCAAACTTTCACCCTCAATTTCACCAACATACACCTGTTTCACCAATCTGTCATTCGACATACGTTCTACATGACCAAACCATCTCAACTGACTTATTCCCACTCTTCTTACAACATTCTTCCCAATCTCACATTCATCATACACCAATTGCGGTGCATTTAATCGTTTTATGCCGATCCCTCAAGTTTAAAATGAAAATACTATACACAAAGCACCTTATATAAACGTGTGTCATAACGAAAGCCCGGCCCTGATATCATCCGTTAGAAGATCTATAAATATTTCTACAGATTTTTTCACATTGCGTATCTCTGTAGAACTGTACCATTTATCAAATGGTAATAAGTTTTTGCTTGTATTATAAATTGCGAGCACTCAAACGATGGAATTTGCAGTTATCTTGATTACTCATAAACCTGTGATTCATATTTAGCTTCTTCGCCATTTCACTTGCAGTTGTTAATAAGGTATTTTATCGTTCGCGAATTTATGCGAAATTTTTACTGCTTTTGCAAAAGAACTTTTGATATGATTCTTGATGAATTTAAAATCTGCAAATGGCGATAAAAGGTTTTCAAGAACTTGTAAATAAATAAATAAATATAAATATATCATCACGCCTTTTTACCTATTACTGAGTGTGGTACTTTACCGAAGCAAATCTCGGTAAGTGATATATTTCTTCACGCGAAGTGTAGTTATCAACCGTCAAATTACGCCCTCCAAAGATATTAGTAGAGGGGTAGTTTTAATTGTTTGTCGGCTGTGGGAATCGAACCCGTATTCATAAATCCACAGACTGACTCAATATCACTGAGCCACCTACCCCACAAATATGCTTTTAATTTATTTCAAGTATTGTTGGTAAAATCAAATATCAAAAAGAATACGTTTTATAATTAATTTGGTGAAAATTGTTTATCGGCTATGGCGATCGAACCAGGGTTCACAAGATATACAGGCCGATTCGATACCACTGAGCCATCTACCCTACTTGTATATATCACGGCCCCCAAAGATGTTAGTAGAGGGGGAGCCACAGGAGTAGATTTAATTGTTTGTCGGCTGTGGCGATCGAACCAGGGTTCTCAAGATCCACAGGTCGATTCGATATCACTGAGCCATCTACCCTACTTGTATATATCACGGCCCCCAAAGATGTTAGTAGAGGGGGAGCCACAGGAGTAGATTTAATTGTTTGTCGGCTGTGGCGATCGAACCAGGGTTCACAAGATCCACAGGCCGATTCGATATCACTGAGCCATCTACCCTACTTGTATATATCACGGCCCCCAAAGATGTTAGTAGAGGGGGAGCCACAGGAGTAGATTTAAATGTTTGTCGGCTGTGGCGATCGAACCAGGGTTCTCAAGATCCACAGGTCGACTCGATACCACTGAGCCACCTACCCTACTTGTATATTTTGTAAATAAGGAAAGAACAAAAAGCAATCATCATTCAATGAAAACGTTCGAGAATATACTTCCTGTTGGTTACTTATTTTGTAAATAACAATTGTGTCTTTGCATTTGCCATGGTGTTAATTCCTTGGCTCTATCTGCTATTTGTAAACAAGTTCTAATGCCATTCTTAGTTTTCCTTTTCGTTAGTTATACGAGCTACTTTGTATGGAGTTTGTTTTTGTTATTTTGTGTTTCTATGGCGACGGAAATGCAACATGTCTAATGGTTTGGTTAGTCTGCAAGTTTTGCAGACTTGTTTTATGTTGATAAAGCGACCACAGCGAGAGCGTTGTGCAGTTGTTTCTACCGGGAAATATAAGACAATCAACTGTATTTAATTGCTCTTTATTGTTTCACTGTAACAATGAACTTTTCTAAAGAAAATTATCAGTTATGCTACTGGTGTTTTACGGTATTTTCAAGATACTGTTTACAAAGAATATTGATCAAGTATTTCTGCATAATACCACCAGTATTGTTAAGTTGTTTCTACAAAAATTATGTCAGCAAAGAAATAGCTCAAGTAACATATTTTATTATAGTTGTAGGAAAAGCTTTTTATTTTTTATTTGATTTGAATATTACTTGTGAGAAAACGACCTTTCCGTCAATAAATTAGTTGTGATAGTAACAGTTTTCCTCACTACTGACAAAAGCAAATAATTTTCCTCACTAATGAGGGAAACGGTTATTATCACCATTAAATTGAGTGAGGGAAATTTCATTTAACATGGTGTCCAATACAACATAATTTGTATTTGCAAATACAACTCCTTTGATTTATATCAAATAATTATTTAACAACAAAAACAAAATTAATTGTCATCCAAAACTTGGTGAAACAAGGTTTAATAAAAAGTATAAAATAAACACTTGGCTATGTTTCGCAAAATTGAGCCTCCAAGTCACCTTATGAGGGCATCGTCAGAGGTTGGCCAGCACAGTTCAGTTAGTAACCATACGGTGACTTGGAGGCTAAATTTTGTGAAACATAGCCAAGTGTTTATTTTATACTTTTTAGCAAATAATTATTAATTGAGAACCTTGGTTCGATCCCCACAGCCGACAAACAATTTTCACCAATTTAACAATCTACCCCTGTGGCGGCTTCTCCACTAACATCTTTGGGGGCCGTGATTTGACAGCTGATAATCGCACTTCATGCGAAGCAATATATCACTTACCGAGATTTGCTTACGGCAGAGTGTCACATCCAGTAATGTGTAAAAGGTGTGATGATATATTTATTTAATTATTAAATTTCTTATATCGCAAAACGAAAAATTTAATTTTCACGTTTAATGTTGAAAAAATAGTATGTAACACACGAAGAAAAGGGCCATTACAAAACTCATAGTTTGAAATCACAAGGACCTTTCATACTTCATTGAAAAGGATAAATTTACATACATACATACATACATAACATCACGCTATATCCCATTAAATGGGGTAGCACGAACCCGTCAACATTCTCATCCTGAATCTAAAATCAAGAATCATACGCTTGTCTTCACTCATCATATTTATCCCGCAATTAATTCCTATCCTGACACACCACTTTTGCTTCAACCACATTCATAATTCTTTTCATACAAGCTCGTTTATTCTTCACGCTCAGAATCTTTCGCTCACGCAACAACCCTTCAATCATATTCATCCACTTGTTCCTAGGCCGTCCACGCAAACTTTCACCCTCAATTTCACCAACATACACCTGTTTCACCAATCTGTCAATCGACATACTTTCTGCATGACCAAACCATCTCAACTATTTATTTTGTAAAATAATTTAAATTATGAAAACAATTTAAAACGCAAAATATACTGCATCAATTATGTCTCAATTTTGTAAAAATCCTGTAATATTTCTTGTATCACGTGCATCAACATCTTTTGCCAAAACTTCAACCAATTCTCATAGTTTTGTGACAACGAATTCAGCCTTCTAAAGGCATAATTTTCAGTGAAAGTTGTTTTTAATTCGTTTCAAAAACTTGCAGTTTAATAAATGTCTACTGTCAGCATCCACATTAAACATCCACGTAATTTCACAGCACACTATTAAAGCTATAAACAAGTAGACGTTATATGATACGCGTAACCTTGTACAGCGCATGCAAATGAAAAAAAATTAATACAAGTAAAAATTGTGAAAAATGTTTGTAATATACCAACGTCTGTCAGATTACTTCAAATTTAATACATTTAATAATACCTTCAACGGATATTCAAGACCGCTCATTGAATTTTTTCATTTATCTTTTCTACATTTTTTCTGCTACAATATTTCAAAATATTTACTTATTATTATCGTTAAGAATATTGCCGAGTACAGTTGATATAATTTCAATATAACCATCACTACACAGAGCTCGAAATGTACCAGATCAAATAGGAACGGCATGTCGATTTCTGAAATTTTGGAAAATATTATTCCAAAGTAAAATTTATGACAGAAAAATTCGGATGACGCCTGGATTCGAACCAGGGACCCTCCGCATACCGGGCAAAGATGCTAACCGCTACACCACGTCACCTGTGTTCGACGTATGGCATCAACCGAATTCCTCTGTCATAGTGTCTAACGTAGCATCGATCCCAAAGAATTTTTCTGTCATAAAATAACTTTAAAATTATCTTCATTACTGTACGTTCAGTCGAAGTCATATGTTAAAAAATTAATATTATTCCAGTTCCTGAAAATTGTTACAATTTTTTCGTTCCTGTTTATAACACTATAGGACAAATAGCATACTCTCCCGAAATGTATACTATACTATTTATTTCACGATCTAAATAAGTTTGATAGCTAGAAAAGTAATTTTAAAATATATATTTTTCACATATCTTTGACAAAAATTCCTTGACAAAAGCAAAAAATTATGTAAACATATTTGTTTATGTTAAGTTACCTAAGTGCCGTAGCAGATTTTAATAACTAATATATTTCATGACAAAAACCAGTTATTAAATCACGGCTCCCAAAGATGTTAGTGGAACAACAAGGGTTACAAGAGAAATTATAATATGTTAAAAATAGTTTGTCGGCTGTGGAATAGAACCCAAGATCTTAAATCTATAAACCGACTCGATACCACTGAGCTACCTAAATTGGTATACCAAGAATAAGGCGAAGAACCTTCGAAAGAATCCCAAGAAATTGTAGCTTCTGCAGCTGTTCTTAGGTTTTATTTGTCTCATTGTATTTTACATAAATTTAACATTTAAACCTGCTATAGGTATTTTTACACAACGTTTATAACTTAAATGTCGTTTAATTATTTAAACATATTTAAAATATCTCTATTTATAAGAAAGTAATAGACAAAAGTTCGCTTTATTTTATAAAATCGCCTTGCAACCCTAAGGATAAAATGTTTATTTCTGTCCCGATTTTTGTATGAAAATGTTTAAAGTAACATTCACAATACATACATACATACATACATCACGCTATATCCCATTAAATGGTGTAGCACGAACCCGTCAACATTCTCATCCTGACACACGATACTCGATTCGACCACATTAACACTTCCTCCATGCAAACTCTTTCTTTTCTTACAACCAAAATCCATCAACACACAACAAACATTCATCCATTCGCTCCTGTACACTGCGCTTGTTTCTGAAGATGGTCTCCACACAATTGCAGGTAAATACTCGAAACATCTAACCAATGAATCTAAAATCAAGAATCATACGCTTGTCTTCATTCATCATATTTATCCCAAAATTAATTTTCTCCAAACATTCCTATCCTGACACACCACTTTTGCTTCAACCACATTCATAATTCTTTTCATACAAGCTCGTTTATTCTTCACGCTCAGAATCTTTCGCTCACGCAACATCCCTTCAATCATATTCATCCACTTGATCCTAGGCCATCCACGCAAACTTTCACCCTCAATTTCACCAACATACACCTGTTTCACCAATCTGTCATTCGACATACGTTCTACATGACCAAACCATCTCAACTGACTTATTCCCACTCTTCTTACAACATTCTTCCCAATCTCACATTCATCATACACCAATGTATTCCGGACACGATCTCTTCTAGTATATCCACACACACCCCGCAAATATCTCATTTCCACAGCAGTTCAACGCGTTCATGTTTCTTCATCCATACCCAACATTCACTACCATACATCAACGTAGGCACTAACACACCACGTTAATTAATTAATAAATTATCAATAACAAATATAGTGTTGTAATAAATTATATTATTTATTACTAAGTTGAATAGATTGCAAGACAATGCAGAATAAGTTGTGTAATAGTTTAGTTGAAACTTAAGTATTACAAATGGTTAAATGCGTATGTATAGATAGGAATCATATAGTCTTGCAAAATAATGGATTAAGGTACAAAAGGCTTTGAATTCTAAATCGGTAATCGGTTCCATTCGGCCATTACCGGAAAATTCCGTCACTTGTAATTGCAAATTCACGTTCTAGTAATTTAGAGAGTTAATACACTATTAAGTAATTTAACAGATGTCCGGAAACGTGATAGCTGTTTGTTTGTTTGTTTGTTAGTGCGATGCGCCCACTAGATCCTTCTAACAATCTTCAGATGCTCACTTGTTGTTCCTAGCGCGTGTTTCAAAGGAATGTCTAATTATCAAAGTTGGCGTAAACGCTGTTCGTGTCCAGAGCCAACCTGACGTGTTGTGCATAAAATTAAAAGCGGGGAAGTTTACAATAATGAAATTATAGGGGAGATTGTATCTTGGCGTGAGGCTAAAGAAAATAAAATACGAAGAGATGAGGTGCAATCAGAGGGATTATTGTATTAAATATTTTCATTTAAACAGCCGTTCTCAAACTGCATTTTCCGCACTCTTACAATTTATTTTCTCTAAATACATGGGCTGGTAGCACAAGCTTTGTTTTTATCTGTTTTAAGAGCAGTGTTTTAGGGTGTTTTAGCTATCTCTAACATGTTAAAAACGTGCTCTTAGAACACCCAAAAACAGAGCTTCTGCTACCAGCCAATGTTTTCTGATTGGTTAAAATTGTGCCCAAGTTTACACATTATTATCTCTTTTGTTTGACAGTATTGTGTATGGGGTAGGTGGCTCAGTGGTATCGAGTCGGCCTGTGGATCTTGAGAACCCTGGTTCATCCCTCACAGCCGACAAACAATTTTCACCAATTTAAATCTATCCCTGTGGCTCCCCCTCCACTAATATCTTTGGAGGTCGTGATTTGATGACTGGTAACCGCACTTCATGCGAAAAAGATATCACTTACCGAGATCTGCTTAGGCACAGTGCCACACTCAGTAATGGGTAAAAGGCGTGATGATATATTTATTTATATTTTTATTTCGTTTGACAGTTTCACATTTTTAATAACTTAAATAAAACCCCGTGTTTCTAAGGTCACAGTTATCATAATAACATTGCAAAATATTTCTTAAATTTAGTTTAAACTATTATTATATACAGATATATCGAGTCGGCCTGTGGATCTTGAGAACCCTGGTTCGATCCACACAGCCGACAAACAATTTTCACCAATTTAAAAAAAAAATCTACCCCTGTGGCTCCTCCACCACTAATATCTTTGGAGGCCGTGATTTGACTGCTGGTAACCGCACTTCACGCGAAAAAATATATTACTTACCGATATCTGCTTAGGCAGAGTGCCACACCCAGTGATGGGTAAAAGGCGTGATGATATATTTATTTTGGTCAGACAGGGAGATCTTTTAAGATTAGGTTTTACGAACATATGAGATCCTTCAAATTTAAAAAAAACTGACTCCAATATGGCGATACATCAGAATGAAAAAAATCATACCTGCAACATTGACAATTTGGAAATTTTACACTTTACCAATAAAGGACGTAGAATAAACTTCTTAGAAGCATTTGAAATTCAGAAAGCTATTCATAGCGGCTTAAATGTCCTCAATGACCAGTTGGATTTGTTTCATTCGGATAGTATTAAGATCTTTGTAAATGAACTTTACCGTTAATCACTGTACTATATAAACTGTGTGTAACTTGTATTTTAATCAGTCAACGTTCTGAAGATGGCCTAATAAGCCGAAATCGATAAACTTATTGTTAATAAATAATTTTGTGAAACTACATCAAGTGTCTACGTTCTTTATTCTTATTCATAATGTTTCACCAAGTGCCAACGGCTCATACTTTTGATATTATATTTATTTATTTATTTTATAGAACTACGGGTACTTGGAACTTCACAAATTAGAAGATTAAAAAATTCAATAGCATCAGAATTGTTCTAATTCTAGTATAAATTATTGTAATTATAATTAATGTCTGTTATGCAGAGAAAATAAATAAATAATGATATAATTCTAGGAATGCACAAAAATTGGTTTAACAAAAAGTGTGTGTTTTTAAACGAAAAACCCACAAGTGTGACATGAAGTCATAATCTCTTTGTGTTCACTGCTGAAACCATAGACTAAATCTTCACGAAATTGTCATTTCCGCTTTCAGCTCAATTAACATTTTATTATAGTGTGGTTTTCGTGGTTCTCTAGTTTCACGTGTGAGAGTATTCCTGACTAATTTTACTTTTTTTTTTACTTTTTAAGTGATTTATAAATATTCAGAAGTATATAATTATGATGAATTACTTCAGTTTTGGTAATGGTACATGGTACATTATTCTTAAAAGAATTTTATATATTAAACCAGCAAATATTAGAAAACATGAACGATGTATAACTGCTGTGGAAATGAGGTATTTATTGGGTATATGTGGAAAGAAGAGATCGTGTGTGGAATATATTGGTGAGTGATGAATGTTAGATTGAAAAGAATGTTGATAGGAAAGTAGACAGAAGTTGAAGTTGTTTGGGCATTTGTATGTCGAATGAAATATTGCGTGAATGAAATAGTTTTAGACATTTAGATTTTCTAAACCGCTGTATATTTTGTCGCTATACAATCGGAAGTTAAATTACTATTTCGTAACACATGCACAAAAAACACGTTCTTATTCCCTAATTTTAGAGAGAGAAACACTGCTTTTCTCCCCTAGGGAGAAACATTATGTTTCTCTCCCTAGGTAGGATGTTTCTCTCCCTAGAGACTACGATTATTAGCTGTTTGCGGTGTTTCCTAGGTAACTAGTTACGCAACCCATATTTGACATTTGTCCCGATAAGACAGTAATTTTTGTGCACTTGTTACGAAAAGTATAATATGCTTCACGGGAGGGCGAAGTTGGAAAACTTCACACGCGGGAATAATCGCTGGTTTCCCTCCCTTGATGCATAACATACTGTTAGAGAAAAATGCTTCAATCTATCACTTTTGACCAAACAGAAAATCAACATAAAAAATCCCTTCATCAATTAATAATCAATCCACAAAAACAATACATGATATTCACAGGGGCGGACTTTGGCCTAGGCTAAAGAGGCAATAGCCTAGGGCCCAAAAATTTTGGGGCCCGGATTCTAACTTCACGAAGCACATAAATTATTTGTTTATAATTTAATTTAGAAATAAGAAAAAACAATATATATATATATATATAATATAAATGCGTAACGTTTTATACGTCAATGTCAGAATAAATTGTCAAAATTATTTTTACGTACTAAATATTTTAGTGGTTTTGAAATTTAAAAGGAATGTATTTATGTTTTTTGAGAAGTCTATGCACTGTCATAAAATTTATATTTAGTTCTCTGGAAATTTCCCCACACTCATTGTTGGCTCCAGTTCTATTAAAGCAAGAATGTTTTCTTCATTGTTATAAATTCTTTCATTTATTTCTTTCTTGAAATTTAGTGTTCCTATCTTTTCAAACTTTACTATAAACCTCTGAATAGTTGCCGTACTAGGAATATCATGATGCTGCCAAATAGCGCTAATATAGTCACGAATTAGTCGTAAACTATGGCCAGAATAATGCCATTTCATTATTTGCAACTTTTCTTCATCTGAATAATTATTCATTTTTGATAATAATAAACCCTAATATTGATTTAATATCACAGTTTCTCAAAATAAATACAAATAATTTGACGTATAAAACATTACGCATTTGTTCATCTCTTTTTGTTTATTGATTCGGATGTAGAATTTTATGCTTTACAACATTTATTTGAAACCTTTTTTCCTAAAATAAAGGGGCCCGAAATAAAGATTTTGCCTAGAGCCCAAAAGAGTTTAAATCCGCCCCTGGATATTCACCTGTCATTCACTACAATAAAAAAATCAACAATTTTATTTTGACCTAACGAATCTATCTAATATGACTTCAGCAAGTCGTACAAAACGATCTTCAGATATGTGACTTATATTTCTTCCTAATTCAAATATAACAAATGAAACTTATACAAAATCTCAACTAAAAAAAACAAATATATTGCTGTATCGTTTTCCTTGTAATCTTTGAAAATACCAATAGAAAATACAGTATCTCAAACACAATTAATTACAAAATCTACTCATAACGGTAACATCTTGTTAATAATTACATGCCATCTTAAATGGGCAGTGTACAAGGCAACATAATGCATTCTTGTCGAAGGAATTTTGCCAACATGCAAAGATTTTTTGATAATTTAATTAAGTTCATCTTTTCTACAACGCCGTTATATTCATGAATGCTACTGAATATTTACTAACTAGCCTGCTGAGAATAACCACGAGGTTAAGGTTAAAATTAGCTTGATGTTCTGAAGCTCTGATATTGAATAGGAGGAGCACTGTAATTTGTATTCAGGATTTAATTGAGTTTTTCTCTTGTGAAATTTTATTTATTGCCCATGCTGTTATTATTATTTACATATACGATTTCATTAGACCATCATGTATAATAATTTATTATTTGCTTTTTTGTGTTTTTTCAATTGAAATTTATGCACATTTTATACTCGATACAATTGAACCACCCTACCCCAAAATGTTAAAATAAAATAAATATATCATCACGCCTGTTACCCATTACTAGGTGTGGTACTCTGCCGTAAGCAGATCTTGGTAAGTGATATATTTCTTCGGGTGAAGTGCGGTTACCAGCCGTTATATCAAGGCCACCAAAGATGTTAGTGGAGGGGGAGCTACACAAGCCTTCAATTATAGCTATCTATTTTATATTTGCTATAACTGAACCACCTACCCCTAAAATCTTAAATAAATAAATATATCATCACGCCTTTTACCTATTACTGAGTGTGGCATTCTCCCATAGCAGATCTTAGTAAGTGATATATTTCTTCGCGTAAAGTGCGGTTATTAGCCGTCAAATCACGGCCACCAAAGATGTTTGTGAAGGGTGAGCCACAAGGGTAGATTTAATTGTTTGTCGGCTGTGGGGATCGAACCAGGGTTCTCAAGATCCACAGGCCGACTTGATACTACTGAGCCACCTACCCTATTATCCCAAAATTACCCCAAAATCTTAAACCATAAAATCAAAGTGTGGTTTTTTAAGTTTTAAAACGACTAGTGTCAATATTTTACCTAAATTAAAAGCTAGGTTTAAAGTTTTTACGCAATGTTTATAACTTTATTGATGTTTAATAGTTTAAACGTATTTAAAATATCTCTATTTATAAGCAAGTAAAGGACAAAAGTTCGCTTTAGATTCTAAAATCGCAGAAAGTCGGGTTTAAAATTGTAGAACGACTAGTGTCAATATGTCACCTAAATTAAAAGCTAGGTTTCAAGTTTTTACGCAATGTTTAATAGTTTGAATTCGAATTTAAAACAAAAGTTTTATAAAAATGTATTAGTAAACACTTGGCTATGTTTCACAAAATTCAGCCTCCAAGTCACCTTATGAGGGCATCGTCAGAGGCTGGCCAGCACAGTTCGTAACCATAGACGCTCATCAGTATGGTATAACTCACTTCTTCACCTAGAACAAAGTTCATGTGAAGAAGCTGGTGACGAAGAACTGTGCCAGCAGAGAATAAGATCTCTAACAAACTAGTAAGATGACATGAGAAGTTGTGTCACCAAGTGTTGGATGACAATTAATTTTGTCTTTGTTGTTATTTAAATTGCTATTGCGTAGCTTCCCCTTTTGTTCGGTAGATGGCATGACCAGTTCCACAAAACTTCTCATGTCATCTTACTAGTTTGTTAGAGATCTTATTCTCTGCTGGCACAGTTCTTCGTCACCAGCTTCTTCACATGAACTTTGTTCTAGGTGAAGAAGTAAGTTATACCATACTGATGAGCTCTAATAAGAGCGAAACGCGTCTATGGTTACTAACTGTGCTGGCCAGCCTCTGACGATGCCCTCATAAGGTGACTTGGAGGCTGAATTTTGTGAAACATAGCCAAGTGTTTACTTTACATTTTTATTAAACCTTGTTTCACCAAGTGTTGGATGACAATTAATTTTGTCTTTGTTGTTAACAAAAGTTTTAGTTTATATTAGCTTTCTTCTCTCTTCTCCTAATCCTTGATGACCATTGGGTGTGGGAACGAACCTCATCCCAGTTACTTTACGTTGAAACGTTACGGCGGCTAACGCTATGCTAACGTTGTTGCTGCATCTTTAGCTTGGCGTTAAACGACGTAACCTTGAACCTAGCTGATGTCGAACTAACGAAGAAGACTCTGAACACGAAACTATCGCATGCGGTTGGCGAACATTGCCGACCCAGCTCCGTAACGGACACATTTCAAACAGAATATTTTAATTTATGGATGGAATGAAAACATACTCGGGCCAACATTATTTTGTATTTATTTATTTATGTTATTTAATCGCCATGATTTGACGGCTGGTAACCGCGCTTTGCGCGAAAAAATATATCACTTACCGAGATCTGTTTAGGCAGAGTGCCACACCCAGTATTGAGTAAAAGGCGTGATGATATATTTATATTTTATATTTTATTTGAATATAAAGAAGTTTTTATAAAAAAGGGTGAATTGATTAAATTTTGAAATGAGGAACCTCGTATGTATGAGTCCGGCCCTGATATTCAATACCAAGAAGTGATCGTCTCCGCAGATCAGTATTCCACAGAATCGTGCTGGAACACCATGACTACCATAATTGCATGGAATTCAGTTCAATGTTTTCATGTTTTGTCTTCAACTTTGCCATCGAATTATTTGACAAACGGGACACACTTTAACATTTCTTCAATCTTCTTCAATCAGGTCTTCCTCATTAGATGAGGCAATATATATTTATGCTAATTATTTTTATTAATTTATGGGGTAGGTGGCTCAGTGGTGGATCTTGAGAACCCTGGTTTGATCCCCACAGCAGACAAACAATTTTCACCAATTTAAATCTACCTCTGTGGCTCCTCCTCCACTAATATCTTTGGCGACCGTGATTTGACGACTGGTACTTTACGCGAAGAAATATATCAGTTACCGAGATTTGCTTAGGCAGAGTACCACACTCAGTAATGGGTAAAAGGCGTGATGATATATATATTATATTACACAGTTCTTTCACAAATATTGCCGATTTATTTTTTTAATTCTTGCTCCCCTTTCCTTCTTTGGGGGGCAGGGTTTAATCGCATAACTCTACTGATTTTCCCAATTGTCATTAATTTTGTAAATATTTATTTGTAAGATAGTTTTGATAATAATGCAAACTTTTGGATCACTCTGTAAATTATCACGCCTTTTATCCATTACTGGGTGTAGCAGATTTTCAATAAATGACAAACAAGTTTCACCAATTTAAATCTACCCCTGTAGCACCCCCTCCACTAATATCTTTGGGGGCCGTGATTCGAAGGCTGACACGAAAAAATATATCACTTATCAAGATCTGCTTAGGCAGAGTCCCACACTCAGTAATGGATAAAAGGCGTGATGATATACTTATTTATTTTATTTGTTAATGCAAATAAAGCGCGATTAAACCAGGGTGAAAATTGTTTGTCGACTATGAGAATCGAACCAGAGGTCCCGATGCTACTAAGCTATCTATTTCCAGTATTACCTGATGACGTTTCTTACTTTATCAATAGTTGTTTATTATCTCGGTGATATGTTTTTAAAAATGACGTGTTCAGCTAGCATGGCCTTTAGGTAGATGTTCTTTTCCAAATTAAAAGTAAGAAAAATGTCATCCGGTGTTAGGTAAGATTGTAATATATCACAAAACTGGTGGTCTTTAAGAATAACAGTAAAATGCCGCAGAAAAACTATCCAAGGTTCAGCTTTTTTTTAAATATTTCTCTTTAATTAAACCATCGTCACCTATTATATTTATAAATTATGTTTTAAAAAATACAAGCATTTTTAATTAAAAATGCATTTTTTCAACGTTTCTCTTACCTAATATAGACATTATAGTAAAGAAAAACATTTCTCCTTTATAAAAACAATATTTATTTAATGTAGTAATTAACAAAACAACAAAATAATTATAAATTTAATTAGTAATAAATTATTTTAGACGCTTCAACATCTGTTTGTAAAATACCATGTTTTCTTTTGAGATATTTATTTATTTACAACTCTGTACAAAAGGAAATTCATTTCTGCTTTTGGTTTACAAATTCGAATTAATTTTGAATAAACTCATTAAAATAAATGTTGTACTTTTTGGGCAAGAGTTAGTACTAAAATTCTTGGTGTAAATAAGAATTATTATGGGGTATTTAAGACAATTCAGTTGTTAGTCTGTTTAAGAAAATTTATAGTAACTATTGTAAGAAAATCTTTAAATAAACTAGTTCAAATAAATTTAAGAATAATTTATAGGTACGCCCTAAGATTTTTTTATCGGGATGTTTATAAAAAATTAAAATTTAGTGGATTGAATCAAAAAAATTAATATTTTTGTTTACTAATTAAATTCATGAACTCCCGCTGGTAAGGCGTTCGTTCTAATTATAGTGCCACAACTTTGATCATAAACTATATTAAAATAAATAAAAATTTGTAGTTAGTAATCCACTTTATGCTCCATTAACTCCAAAACAATTTTTTGTTTCTTTTACACATTTTTTTTTGGCTCAACAAAAAACATAGGTGTCATTTTAAATCATATCTAATGAGATAATTATGACTGCTAAGATTAAAATTCGAACATCAAGTTATTTAAATCAATTATCTGCTCCATTAAAATTCGTTACGGAATTTTGGCAAATATATTTGCAAATTATTTTGACGGGAGATTTGATGATAAGTCCGGTTTGACAACTTTGATACAAATGGTGTCTCTAATTTATTTTGGCGTTAATTTTCTACCGCAAAAACGAACCACAACTAATTTTATTTGTAATTTGCTTTTGAACTATTTTTAAGTTGTTAATTTAAGTGTAACAATTTATTATTATTATGCTTGTACAATATATTGTCTTCATTCTTAAAGAATGGCTCAGTGCTATCGAATCTTGAGAACCCTGGTTTGATCCCCACAGCCGACAAATAATTTTCACCAATTTAAATCTACTCCTATGGCTCTCCCTTCACTAATATCTTTGAGGGCCGTGATTTGACGGCTAGTAACTGCACTTCATGTGAAGAAATATATCACTTACCGAGATCTGCTTAGACATAGTGCCACACCCAGTAATATGTAAAAGGCGTGATGATATATTTATTTATTTTTATTTAAATCTATCCCTGTGGCTCCTCCTCCGCCAATATCTTTGGGCTCGTAATTTGACGGCTAGTAACTGCACTTCATGTGAAGAAATATATCACTCACCGAGATCTGCTTAGACAGAGTGTCACACCCAGTAATGTGTAAAAGGCGTGATGATATATTTATTAATTTTTATTTAAATCTATCTCTGTGGCTCCTCCTCCACTAATATCTTTGGGTGCCGTAATTTGACGGCTAGTAACTGCACTTCATGTGAAGAAATATATCACTTACCGAGATCTGCTTAGGTAGAGTGCCACACCTAGTAATGGGTAAAAGGCGTGATGATATATTTATTTATTTCATTTATTCTTAAAGAAATAGACGAATCTAAACAAAAATTTACTTATTTATGTTACGCTGTACAACAGGAACTTAATTCCAATTACAGTACAGGGTCCGGACTTATCGAATCGTAATATGGTAGTTCATATAATTTTTAGCTTGAGAGCGATTTGAACTTGGAATCTCCAGAATCGAATTCCGTTATGCTATCCACACCATCGTACTGACAGGCAGTAATGTAACATACAAAACTGTGGCCAGATAATTCAAATTCTACTTTGCTTGTAATTGTAATTAATTTCCTGTTATTGCAAATAAATTGAAATATAATCTTAAAACAAAGTAAACATTCTTGTCAATCTTTTAATTTTATAGTTAATTATTTTCCGTCGTCTAATTAATATAAAACTATAAAACTTAGAACCATTAAAGCATAACAAAGTATGCACAGGTATAGCAAATAGATTAAACAAAACAGATTCTACTAAACAAACAAATGACATACGTTCTTAATGACTTTTACCATCATTAATTACTATCAAATGATATTGTACAAATTAATAAACTTCAAAGAAATACCGAAGATAAAACTAGAAGAAATAGAATTTATTTTCAAAATAAACACAAGAGATGTTTTCTTCATTTCTTTATAGATTCGTTGTTAGAGAAGTGGGCGTAAATGAAAGATTTATGAAACAGGTGTACAGGAGCGAATGGATGAATATTTGTTGCGTGATGATGGATTTTGGTTGTGAGGAAAGAAAGAGTTCGTATGAAGGAAGTATTAACGAGTATCGTGTGTCAGGATGAGAATGTTGACGTGAACTGATTTTTTTTTATTTTAGTGGATGCTCTATGAATGTTTCAGGGGTTTGTGCTACCCTATTTAATAGGATATAGCGTGATATTATATACTGGGTGTCTACTTTTTTTTTGTTATATAGAAAATAAAATGGTAAAATTTTCATTACGCCATAAATTTTTCTCTATTAATTTTAGAGCAAAAGTTTAAATATAAAAGTTGTTCAGAATTAAAAACTGCGTCCAACAAGCCCTTATTTATTGATATACGACGAACTTGTCTCGAGATACAGGTAAATTAAAATTTCCATCTTTAAGCTGTTTACAGAAATGAAAAATAAAACAAATAATAGTATTGTTTAGTATTCTTTGAGTTTGACAGTTTGTGTTCTTTTAATTGTTACTTTGGTTTCATTAAGATTAAAGTAATGGAAAGATTTACTACAAATGAAAACGAACAACTTTTGTATTTAAACTTTTGTTCTAAAATTAATAGGGAAAAATGTATGGCATAATGAAAATTTTACTTTCATGGCTATTTGATATTTTCAATGTAATTTTTAATATTTTTTTATTTAATTTCTGTCGTTATAACGCATGTAAATGTAATTCTGTTTATTGATTTAGATGCAGAATTTTATGCTCTACAACATTTATTTGAAGCATTTTTGGCTAAAATAATTTGGGGAGCAATGCGCATAGAAAAACTGTTTTTTCATGTTAATCGCCTATGTACACAGGTATGATGTTCCACCCGGTATAACAAAAAACGTAGACACCCGGTATGAAGGAAGCATTTTGATGAATCTGTTAGTGGATGTTTCAGGGGTTTGTGCTACCCCATTTAATGGGATATATCGTGATATTATATATGTATGTATGTACACCAGATATATCTTTTGAATCTTGTAGTTAAAGTTACACTACGATACGTCATCTCATCAAGGAAGGCTTTGACTGTGAGACATTGCACTTGTCACGGATCGTGAACGTGTGTTGTCATCTAGGAGGCTATGCTACGTTACTTTCAGTTGTCACAAATCACAAGCTATGTCATATGACACTCTCGCATGCTATCTTTGAATCTCATTCATGGTGAGATCACGGAGAATATTTAATACGAACATTAATTGCAACAAGGTTTAAAAAACTTAAAAGTTCTAGCTGGTGCAACGATCATGCAACTGTGATGCTACGACTATATATTTGTTGTAGCAGTGCTGCTACTATTAGGAAATATCAAAAATGAATTAGTGGTATTGAGTCGGCTTGTGGATCTTGAGAACCCTGGTTCGATCCCCACAGTCGACAAACAATTTTCACCAATTTAAATCTACCCCTCCACTAACATCTTTGGGGGCCATGCATATTTGACGGCTGGTAATCGCACTTCACGCGAAGAAATATATCACTTACTGAGATCTGCTTCGGCAGAGTGCCACACTTAGTAATAGGTAAAAGGCGTGATGATATATTTATTTATTTATTTTTACAAATAACATATTAGTGTAAAAATAAAATATAAACTAAACACTTAGGTAAGTCTTACAAAATTATTTACTGTTTAGTTTATATTTTATTAAACCTAGTTTCACCAAGTGTATGGATGACAATTAATTTTGTCTTTATTCTTACATATTAGTGTGTTATTAAAATAGTTTTTAGTTTAAGTTCTGTTTTAAAAATTAATTATAAGTAAATAAATATATCATCACGCCTTTTACCCATTACTGGGTGTGGTATTCTGCCTAAGCAGATCTCAGTAAGTAATATATATTTTCTCGTGAAGTCAAATCACGGCCCACAAAGATATTAGTGGAAGGGGAGGCACAGGGGTAGATTTAAATTGTTTGTTGGCTGTGGGGATTCAACCAGGGTTCTCAAGATCAACAAGCCGACTCGATACTACTGAGCCACCTACCCCATTATCCCAAAATTACCCCACAATCTTAAACCATAAAATCTGATTTAAAGTTGTAAAACCTAAATTAAAAGCTAAGTTTAAAGTTTTTACGCAATGTTTGTTGGCTGTGGGGATTGAACCAGGGTTCTCAAGATCCACAGACTGACTAGATACCACTTAATTATGAATTTTGAAAACTTTAATTTAGAACATTGATATGCAATTACCAGCCGTCATTTCAAACCAACTGCATAAGAAATTATTTATCTTAAAATCATAACTTGCACAATTGTTGTACATAAATTTAGTTTTTGTTTCATTTCTAAATTCCCGCCCGAGTGCATGACGCGTGGACCGGAAATACGTGCTCCGTGATGTATCCTACACCGGATGTAGCGATCTTCTGACGTCTGCGCAATTTCCTTTGTGTTTGTAAAGGCAAAGACAGTGGAACCGTTATTTAAATACACGAGGCCAAATTATTTCTACGATTGTAAATAGTAATTGTGGAATATTAAACATGATTACAAAGTATATTTTAAGGTGTCATTCTAGAGATTATGCAGTTTTAGTGACCTTGTTGCTGACACAAATCTATGTAAGAGCAACTTAACGAATTGACCTTTTAGTTTTTATTGTTAACATTCTCACTGGACAGGGAAGGCTTAATACACAAACCGGAGTTTGTTTTTAAGTTCAAAGGTGACTGCTAAACTATCAGCTATATTGAGGAAATACGATCATCGACTGTTTTAATCATGAAGAAACTTAGATAATTCGAATTTCAGTCTAATTTATTTTTAAAATGGTACAATTCCAACGTTTCGGCGATAACCAGGGTTCTACAATTTGTGACTAATTATGTTAAGTTTTTTTAAACAATTTCTTTATTAAGATCCTGTTTCCTGAAAAAATATCTCTCACCAACAAATATACCTATCACCTCCTTTAATCTACTAAATAACCTAAATTATAAAAAAATACAGGACATATGTAGCTTTATTACTACCATGTTTAAAATAAGAAGTTTCTGCAGAAACGAGTAAATAATAAACACTTGTTGATTTACGAACAATCGATAAACATAACATAACTCTGTAATTTATATACACACTCTAACTAACAATTTATATTTATAACTATATCAAATGTATTAATGTTGGCAACCCTGCTGTATGAGATTTTTCTTTGTACAATAAACATTATTATTATTATTATTATTATTTAACAACAAAGACAAAATTAATTGTCATCCAACACTTGGTAAAACTAGGTTTAATAAAATTTTGTGAAACTGAGCCAAGTGTTTATTTTATACTTTTTATTATTATTATTATTAATTTGTTTAGGTCAATTATTAGACGTTACATGTAACTGTTTTTAAAAAATTAGTCTTATTGTTATTAACTTTGTAGATCCCTGAAGAAGGCAATGGTTATCGCCAAAACATCGAAATTGTAACATTTTAAAAATAAATTAGACTAATCTAAGTTTCTTTATCAGCTATATTGTTATAAACATATTACTGCTTAAGGGGTAAGGCCACTCTAAACAAGGAAAAAAAGGGTCATTTTCAAGATTTTTTTTAACGAAATCTAAACGTGCTGCTTAAGAACTGTTTTTGGATCTTTATTTAGTGCTCTTTAAACTTTATTTAAAAAATTTTTAAAAGAAAATATTCAAAATTGTCGTCAGAAATTTAAAAAAATGGCGACTCCTCTCGGCGCGTAGGGCAAATCGGGCGAAAATATTCCGGGAACAGCAATAGACCTGGATCAAAAAGGGATATGTTTTCTTAATCTCTGATGTATACTCTAAAAAACTACGAGCTGGATTTTGAAAATTTGGATTTTTAACAAAATGGCGCACGTTCATCAATTAGTATTTCAGATTTCTTTTCGCCCGATTTTGAAAATATGATTTCGAGAAAAACGCGTTTAAAGTTTTATCCATTACTCGGTGTGGCATTCTGTCGTAGCAGATTTCGGTAAATGATCTATATATGCGCGTGAAGTGCGATTACCAACCGGGAAGTCATAGCTATATGAAATTCGAATCCGGAGATCCCAAGTTCGAATCTCACTCAAGCTAAATATTATATAAACTACCACACTGCGGTGAGTGCGGACCATGTACTGTAATTGGGATTAAATCCCTGTTGTACAGCGTAACATAAATAAATAAATTATAAGAGACTTCAACGATCCATCAAGCTACAAATGATATATGTATACGCAATTACCAGCCGTCAAATCACGGCCCCCAAAGATGTTAGTTACTTTATATCTCTGGAATTAATTTCTTGTTGTACAGTCTAACAAACAAATAGAATTATGAAAGAACAATTTAAAATGAACCCAAATGGGTAGATTTAACACTATCAGCTACAGTGCGTAAAAATAATGAATATCATCAGTAAGTACTAAGTCTCTTCAATCTCCATATACTGATAACAATAAACAGTCACCTGCCGTTATCAAGATGGCGTCGGCTGGTCGCCTCATTCGCATTCTAGCTCGCAGCGATCAACCTAGCCATGGAACTCGCAATACTGCCATCCGTTATGCAGTTCTACCATTTTGAACTAAGAGGAAGATATAGTCGTCGTATACTACTCCGCTCTCAACAGCAACTGGTTCTATTTTTGACATTTGGCTGACTGCGTCTTTGACAGTTTCTTTATACGTTTTTATGAATTTGGCGTTATCAGCTATGGTGGCAAATTTTAAGATATCTTAAACTCAAAATTACAAAATGAAGCATATTGATTACAATAGTTATTTGTGTGTTAAGATTTACTCGAACACGGTAATTGCAGTGCGAGCCGAAGACGACAGTTGCAATAGAGTAAGAGGAACAAAGACACTTTACGCTAGTGATACACATAATTATTTCTACGATAGCATCTTAAAATTATTAAAAAACGTATGCGTACTGAAAATAAATTCGTTCTGTCAACTGTCAATATAACAAGTTTCTGTTTTGTTTGTATCCCTATTAACTATTGAAATAAGCGCGCAATTAATATATTTTTCGCGCGTTGCCATTGGAAATTATTTAATAACAAAATTATTTAAAAAAATGAAGAGCAGTTTTACTGAAACTAGTTTAAAGGATTGCAAAGCGACACTGCATCGTAATTTTGTGTGACGAGGACTATAGCTCAGTGCAGGTTAGCAACATTCCTCTGTTTCTGCTTATCGTCTGTTTCTGTAACTGTAATCTAGTGCTCTGTGTGGGAGCCGATGCGAGAGTGTTTCATAGCCTACTTGATACACACCAGCGAATTTTGGAGATTAGAGATTGGATGATGTGAAGTGTTGATTATTCTATTGTTTTTGAAGGATGAGAACTATATATATAATTTATTTCTCATTAGCAATTAAAACCTTAGATATGAATATAAATATTTTGTAATATTTTCATGACCTAACATAATTTAACTTCAACTAAAAGGGGGTAGATGGCTTTTGAGAACCCTGGTTCGATCCCCACAACCGACAAACAATTTTTACCAATTTAAATCTATCCCTGTGTCTCCCGCTCCACTAATATCTTTGGGGGCCGTGATTTGATGGCTGGTAACCCAAAAAATATATCACTTACCGAGATCTGCTTAGGCAGAATGCCACACCCAGTAAAGGGTAAAAGGCGTAATGATATATTTATTTTATTTTACTTACAAGAGCGAATGGATGAATGTTTGTTGTGTGATGATGGATTTTGGTTGTGAGAAAAGAAAGAGTTCGTATGGAGGAAGTGTTAATGTGGTCGAAACGAGTATCGTGTGTCAGGATGAGAATGTTGACGGGTTCGTGCTACCCCATTTAATGGGATATAGCGTGATGTTATGTATGTATGTATATATCTACCCTTGTGGCTCCCCCTTCACTAATATCTTTGGAGGCCGTGATTTGACGGCTGCGTAACCGCATTTCACGTGAAAAAATATATCACTTACCGAGAATGCCACACCCAGTAAAGGGTAAAAAGCGTGATGATATATTTATTTATTTATCTAAAAGGGGTTACCAAGATTCATCAACAAAAATATCCTTAAATCTTCTTATATTTCATAATTATTAATTAAAAAAATGTCTCGATATATCTTCATTTAAACTATAAAAATTATTGACAGTAAAAAAGCCTTAAATCTCCTTAAATTTTATAATTATTAATAAAAAAAATGTCTTAATATCTTCATTTAACTTATGAAAATTATTGACAGTAGAAAAAATTCGACACCAAACATATCATTCTAAAGATTCCTTAGGTATAGTGTCGCCCGTCAAGAAAGCAGGCACTTCTTTGTATAGTAATATTTTCATCACACTTGTGTCTGATGCCTGTCACGGCTACCAACCGAATGACGAGAGTGCGTTGACATGCACGGTGCGTAAAGTTGCATTACGCATACCAACTACTACGCACTGGCTCGCAACACATTATTATACGCATATATACTTTGTTTCTAAATCGTTACTTCAGCTAGATTGTTCATTCATCTATCTAATACAGTGGTTCTAAATAGTGGGTGCATTAACTTAAATAAATACATCATCACGCATTTTTGGAGATTTCGGTGAAGTGCGATTACCAACCGTCAAGTAATGACGTCTAAAATGGTAGTGGATGTAAATTTTGTATGCACTATTTTTAATTGTAATTAATTCAAATTATAATTATTATGGGGTAGGTGGCTCAGTGGTATCGAGTCGACCTGTGGATCTTGAAAACCCTTATATTATATATATTATATTACATAGTTCTTTCACAAATATTGCCAATTTATTTTATTATTTCTTTCTAGCCTTTCCTTCTTTGGGGGCCAGGATTTAATCGTACAATGCTACTGATTTTTCCTAATGTCATTAATTTTGTAAATATTACTTGTGTTTATTTTGTGTAAGATAGTTTTGATAATAGTGCAAACTTTGCCTATTGAATCACTCTGTAAATTATCACGCCTTTTACCCATTAGTGGGCGTGGCAGATTTTCAATAAATGTTAATGTCGACAAACAATTTTCACCAATTTAAATCTACCCTTGTGGCTTCCCCTCCACTAATATCTTTGGGAGGCGTTCAAGATACACATCTTGCAAGGAATTGTTTGTTAATTTTAAAATTCTTACGCTCACTGGACTTTACATATTTGAAATGGCTTGTTACATTTACAATAAAAGAACAAATTTAGAATTAAATAGTAATGTGCATAGTTATAATACTAGACAAAAAAACGATTTCAATATCCCTGTTTCTAAAAGCTCTCCAAATAGAATACGCCTGAATATCTTCAATAAATTGCCAGAATTAAATAAAACTAAACGAACTCCTGCTAGTTTTAAAAAAGCACTCAAAAATTATTTAATTGAGAAAAATTTTTATACACTCAATGTATTTTTATAAGACTAAATTGGATATGTACCATGTACCTATATATTATTATTAATATCTACCTGACTTTTTTCTATTCATATTTGTATCAAAATAAATGTATATATAATCAAAAATAAATAGATCTCCACAAACGACAAACAATTTTAACCAATTTAAATTTACCCCCATGACTTTCTCTTTCACTAATATCTTTGGAGACAATGACTTGACGGCTGGTAACCGTACTTCACGTGAAAAAATATAACACTTATCGAGATCTGCTTAGGCATAGTGTCACACCCAGTAATGAGTAATGATGAAATATTTATTTATTTTTATTTATAAATATATTATAAAGAGTCTTGTCACAAATGTATTTAAAACAAAAACTTATTAAAAATATAGTCGCATGTAAATAAGCAATTTAGTAATTTACTGAATATCCACTAAAGGCCATCCATGATTTCTTGGTAATCAGTATTCCAGAAGTTTATTGAATGTCACACAACATTTTTTCCCATTTGCATAAATAAAGAATGTATACTGATCACACTTTATAAATAGAATGACATCACAAGAGCCAATAGTAAAACCTGTACGGTTATATGTACAATCAACAACAGAAGCGATGAATCATAATACATTTTTGAACACACTTCACATTTCAAAAGAAGAAAAAAGATATTGCACGTGATTGTACTAAGAAATTGTTATATGTTATATTGTTTGACGTATTTATGTTACATAGTTTTTCCACGGCAATTGTAGAAAACATAAACAGCAAAGGAAATTAAATTAAATACAACAAGTTTAAGATACGTGGTTTACTTCTATCTTATATCACTTACTGAGATCTGCTACGATAACCCAGTAATGGGTAAATGGCATGATGATATATTAATTTGTATTTCGTATTTTTGTTGTATAATTATTGCAAATATTTAAAAATAAAAATCTGATGTGGACACCACATGACTTCCTTGTACGCGTATTAAACTATAGATATTTTTTTAATTGCACATATTTGACATAAAATCTTTTATTTTTTATTTTTTGTTCTAATCCATAGCAAACTTAATTACAAAAAAAAACACAAAATATATACTATTTAAATTTAGATATCTCGCTTATGCAAAAGGCTAATTGAAAAATTCTTAATGTGCTAGACGCAGAATTTAATTCTCTAAAACTTTTATTTGAAGCATTTATTTCTAAAATTAAAATAATACCATTTTTTTCAAGGAAAACTGTTAGCAGCTTCATGTAATGTGTCACTTCCGGTTAGTGTATTTTAACCAAAATCTATTATATTATTTCCATTGATATAGTAGTCTTATATACCAAATTTGGAAAGTTTTAAATTATATTTGAATATAGTTTTTCATGAAAATCTATTATAGGCTTCAAGTAAAGTACCACTTCCGGAAGTTATATAATGACCAAAAAGGGAGGTGCACAACTAGATGTTATAACAGTCCTAAATATAAAATTTCAATTTTCTACGGCTTACCGTTTTTGAGTTATGCGAGATACATACGTACGTACGTACGTACGTACGTACAGACGTCACGACGAAATTAGTCAAAATGGACTCAGGGAGGGCCAAAATGCGTATTTCCACTGAAATCTGAGAACCGAAAATTTTCGCGATAACAATACTTCCTTTACTTCGTACAAGGAAGTAAAAATTGCAATTAAATTTCATATTTAAATTACGTCAATTAAAATAACCTTGCAGGTCTTTCTTATTTTCCAGGGGAAAACAAACGATTTATTTGTCTAATAATTAATGACAGTCAATTATTTAAAGTAAATTGTTTCATACATCTAGGCAACCTTCTAAATTAAAAAATTCCTAAATGGCAAAAAGTAATAACAAAAAGGTTAAATATTGCACTTTACTGAAGTGTATTCAGACAAGCTATAGCTAAATATAGACTTGGCGTATTTATTCATTAGCAGAAGGACGTACAGTAGTTAAGAAATTGTTCTAGAGAGTATTGAATATTGAGGAGTAATTGGAAATCCCTGATGTTTCATTAACGACGTATTGCAATTTCGAGGAATTAAGAGCACTCTTGGTTTTTTTATTATTTTTGGCGAATTTTCTTTAATATTATTAATCGTAGGAATATTATTACGAAAATTTAATTTAATAACAATTGCTGAAAGTTTATTTATAAGAAGTATGAAAAATTCAATCTTCATATGTCGTTTAGTTTTTAAGATAATAGCCTCGGAAAAGTAGAAAAGTTAAAGAAATGAGGAATTTAACTTTTTCGAAGGCTATATCTCAAAAACCAAACAAGATATGAAAATGCGCTCAACGGCATTGAATTCCTCGTGTCCGAATTGACTTATAAGCAAATTTTCATGCAATTTTAAGCAATTTGAATTTTTTAATTATTTCCTAAGATGATGATGAATCTTGGAAATCTCTTTTAGATAAATAAATAAATATATCATCAATTATCCCGCACATCCTTAATCATAGGAATATTGTAACGAAAATTTACATACATATGTAGTTTGACCCACTGAATCCAGTGGAAAAATGTTCAAGTGCATATTTCTAGTAGTTTTCGAGAAAATGTTAAAAAACTGGTTTTTGCATTTTTTTTGGCGAAAATTTCAAAAAATTAAAAATGGCTGAAACTTTGCTTAAAAGTTAAATGAAGCACGGGAAATTCAATGCCGTTGACCGCATCTTCATATCTTTCATAGTTTTTGAGATATAGGCTCGGAAAAGTACAAAATCTGAATAAAATTAACAATTTCACTTTTACGGAGCGTATATCTCAAAAAGTAAACAAGATATGACAATGCGCTCAACGGCATTGAATTCCCCGTGTCCGAATTGACTTATAAGCAAATTTTCATGCAATTTTAAGCAATTTCATTTTTTTAATTATTTCCTAAGGGGTACCCCTTTGGTTTTTTCAGATTTTAATTCAATTTTCCCAAAAATCCTTAATCGTTGGAATATTGTAACGAAAATTTACATACATATGTATTTTGACCCACTGGATCCAGTGAAAAAATGTTCAAGTGCATATATCTAGTAGTTTTCGAGAAAATATTAAAAAACCTGTTATTGCGATTTTTTTGGCGGAAATTTGTAAAAAATAAAAATCGCTGAAAATTTGCTTAAAAGTTAACTGAAGCACGAGAAATTCAATGGCGTTGAGCTCATTTTCATATCTCGTTTAGGTTTTGAGATATAGCTTCGGAAAAGTAAAAAATCTGAAGAAAATGACAGATTTAACTTTTCCAGAGGCGATATCTCAAAAACTAAATAAAATATGAAGCTGCGCTCAACGGCATTGAATTCCCCGTGTCCGAATTGACTTATAAACAAATGTTCCTGTACACCTGTTTCATATATCTTTCAATTATGCTCATTTCTCTAACTACGAATCTATAAAGAAATGGAGGAAGCATCAGTCTGTGAAAGGGAGTTTAAAAATACATACAAAATATTGCAGATGCCGCAAATAACTTTTAATTAGTTTTTTAATGAGCCCTTGTTAAATTTTACATATATTACTGTGTAAAGATATTTTTAAATCGTCGTTCGGAATTGTTCGTTTATTACCGGCAAAATTCGGCAGCAATAGGAACTATACATTACATGTATTAGGTAAGATTTTAATGATAAATTATATTTTAATACAACAAGTTAAAACGTAATTTACCAATTAATTTTCAACGATGTTCGTTTATTCAAGTCAGTAGTGTGCCGACTATTGCTGTGAGTGTTTTGTGCGTGATTTGCTAAATATTTACCGATATTTTAATGCGTAAATTAGCTTAAATTGTGCGTTACTGTGCGTGTTAGTGTGTGGGGAATAAAACAAACTTAACATATGAGTGGTAGTGCTCCGGAATGAACTATGGACCTGGAGGATCCACGATGTGAACAACCACGTGGGACTTTGCTGGTAGCTGGTTTCTTCTCAAAGTATGTTACAATGTTATTATTAGTATTTTCGCTGGCTTCTTCGCGGACCAACTAGTTACGTAATATGTTCGCCATTATTTCGGACCCATATCAAATAAATGAATCAAAGTATGAGATGATTCTGAGTAGTATTCGCGGCTGTTCATAGATGGCAATGTTAGTTCATCGAGTATAACTACATGTAGCAGTCGCATAACTTTTTTTAATTTTAATATTTAATTAGAAATTAAAAGAAAAGACCTTGGGGCTAATGAGGTTGTAGATGATTTTTTTTAAAGTATACGGAAAAGTATAGGTTTCATGTAAATATGTTTTCATTTTTATCTTCTTGTATTTAATTGAATGTAGGGTAGGGAATCGAAGAATGCACCATAGCGTTTTCAAAAACTTAATAAATAAATAAATATATCATCACGCCTTTTACCCATTACCGGGTGTAGCACGTACATCGTGTATATGTAGGTATTATAATTATTACTGATAATCTGCTTGCTTGACAAAAATATAAGAAAATATATACATTGAAGATTCAGATTAACTGTTAAACAAATTAATTGAAGCAAGAGAAATACAATACCGTTGAGAACAGCTTCATATGTCGTTTAGTTGTTAAGATATAGATTCAGAAAAGTTGTAAATCTGAAGAAAATTAAATATTTCGCTTTTCCGGTGGCTATAACTTAAAAACTATACTAGATATGAAGATGCGGTCAACGGCATTGAATTCCCCGTGTCCGAATTGACTTATAAGCAAATTTTCATGTAATTTGAAGCAATTTCATTTTTTAAATTATTTCCTAAGGGGTACCCCTTTGTTTTTTTCAGATTTTAGGCCAATTTTCCCTAAATCTCTTAATCGTAGGAATATTGTAATGAAAATTTACATACATATGTATTTTGACCCACTGAATCCAGTGGTGAAATGTTTAAATGCATATATCTTATAGTTTTCGAGAAAATGTCAAAAAACTACTTTTTCCGATTTATTTGGCAGAAATTTCAAAAAATTAAAAATGGCTGAAACTTTGCTTAAAAGTTAACTGAAGCACGAGAAATTCAATGCCGTTGACCGCATCTTCATATCTTTCATAGTTTTTGAGTTATCGCCTCGCGAAACTCCAAAATCTGAAGGAAATCAAGAATTTCCCTTTTCCGAAGGCTATATCTTAAAAACAAAACAAATTATGAAAATGCACTCAATTTCATTCAATTCCCCGTGTCCAAATTGACTTATAATCAAATTAAAATGATCATCATACGTTTTGAAATAATACCAATATATGTTTATTTTTAATTCGTTGAATATTTCGCGTTTCCCGCCAAATATGCGCAAATATCCGTTTCCGATACAAGTTATTATAGTAAGTAATAACAGGCATACGTGCTCATACATAAAACAGAGACATTATAGAAAAAATCCGCGAAGTAATAGCAAACCACGCAGTTTATGCTATTTAATAGAGACCATTTAGCAAGCCGGTATGTTATTTATAGTCATTTATCCCAGCGTTAAACAGTTTTATTTATAACCTAGACGTTTCCATGGCGACGAGGCAAACATCAAGATGAAATGAAGACTTTAATATGCGGAAGATCACTCGCATTTAATTGATTGATTTTTTTTGTAATTTAATAGCATACATTTTCATTTTTTCAATGTTTAACTCTAGTACATTATATTAAGAAAAAAATATATTTAAATTATTTGTTTTCAAATGTTTACAATAAAAATAAAATAAATATATCATCACGCCTTTTATCCATTACTGGGATTAAGATCCTGTTGTACAGCGTAACATAAATAAGTAAATTTTTGTTTAGATTCGTCTAGTTCTTTAAGAATAAATAAAATAAATAAATATATCATCACGCCTTTTACCCATTACTGGGTGTGGCACTCTACCTAAGCAGTTCTCGGTAAGTGATATATTTTTTCACGTGAAGTGCGGTTACCAGGCGTTATATCACGGCCCCCAAAAATATTAGTATACTATATGGAGAATGACGAATAAATAGTAATAATATTAATCATATTTAATTTAAAGTGTAAAAAAATATTTTGTCTACTTCCGTTAGGAAATAGACGTTTTATTTCACTTATTTGAGTTAGGTAATGAACTGCATTATTTAACTAGTGAAATAATGAGGTAACATAGCAACACATATCTTGGTAGACGAATTCTGATTTGTTATTCTTTTATTTTTTGAATTTATAACTGTCATTAATATGTCAAAATTTCATAATTTCAAAAACGCTCTTTCGTATTTATTAGAACGGAAGTAGAAAAAATATTGTATGAAACTAGTAAGGAAATATGGTTATTACCTTACTTATGTGTTTACATAACTCGGCTACGCCTCGTTCTGCAAATTTCATATGCGTAAGATAATAACCTTCATTTCCTTACTAGTTTCATAAATAGCTATTATATGAACATTACAATAGTAGTTCACAAGGGAGTAAAGTTCGTCAATCTTTGTTGAGAGCGAAGGGATGCAATCGCTTGAGGTAAATAATGACCCTTTATTTACGTGTTACATACAATATTTTTCATACAAACGAAAAATTCGTTATTTATCAAAAGAGACTTGAGATTACCCTGTCGTTTATATACATCTTTAGGAGGCATAATTTGACGACTGGTAATTGCACTTTATGCGCATAAATATATCACATACTAAGATCTGCTACAATACGCACCACGTATATTTATATATGTTTTCTCTATAATAATTCAGGAACATTTACCAAAAGTATTTAACTATACGAAATAAATTGACTCCTAACATAATTTAAAAAATCCTGATTAGTATCAAACTAGTTTGTCGTCCTTGAATACCATGATATATTTAGCTGGTAGCTACACATAATATGTATAAATATATCGTCTGCTAAGATCTTCATAACAACAGTTCTACCACCCCTTGAATTTAGATATGTATCAACTGAAAAATTAATTATAAAGTCATTTATTTTCCCGCGATAATATATCGCAAAATTTTGACGTATTCGTGTTGTGATTTTTTGCTCGAGTTTAATAATAAATAATTCTGAATATTGTTTGCATAATGAGGTAGCTCTTTAGGTTTATCTTCTTTGTATTAAAATAAGACTCATGTTTTTATCATAGCCGCATAATTTATTAAAATGAAATTCTGTACAGCCGATAAGTTGAAATTATTATGCTGTATCTGTTACAGTTTAAATATCAGTTTTTATAAAATAAATAAATATATCATCACGCCTTTTACCCATTACCGGGTGTGGCACTCTGTCTAAGCAGATCTAGATATATTTTTTCGCGTCAAATCACGGCCCCCAAAGATATTAGTGGAGGGGAAGCCACAGGGGTAGATTTAAATTGGTGAAAATTTTTTGTCGCCTTTGGGGATCGAACCAGGTTCTTATGATCCACAGACCGACTCGATACCACTGAGCCACCTATATATCTATAAATTTATTCTGCAAATTATTAATAAATATACAGGGCGTTCTAAAATATTTGTACAATATGAAAAATGTCATTGTTTGCTTTATTACGCTACAGGAAAATGTTTCAAACAAAATTTGTAATTAAATTGTTGGACTGGGGATTTAAGAATCCGGGTTTTAATTCCGCAGTCCTGTTGTGATTAAAAAAATGGCATCAAATTGTGTCATATGTCTGAAATTAATTAGGTAATTATCTGTCATAATTGACAACGAAAAGTATTACCAATTGTTTAATTTAAAAGGACTTTTTAATGAAATAAATGTAATTGGTTCAAATATAATTATTTTGGTGGTTGTAAAATAAATATATCATCACGCCTTTTACCCATTACTGGGTGTAGCACTCTGCCTAAGCAGATCTCAGTGATATATTTTTTGTGCGGTTACCAGCCGTCTAATCACGGCCCTCAAAGATGTTAGTGGAAGGGGAGCCATAGGGGTAGTAATAATTGTTTGTCGGCTGTGAGGATCGAACCAGGGTTCTCAAGATCCACAGGCCGACTCGATATAAAATCATTAATTTGATATTATCTTTGTTTTTAATAGCACAATTTGATACCATTTTTTTAATCTCCTTTTATATTTATAAGTAAACAGCACATGTGTTTGTATATCACGTGTGTAATTAATGAGTAATTAAACAAAATTTTAATTAGTTTTTATAAGACAAGCAACAGAAAGCGTGAATTAGTTGTGTAAACATATGACGTAGTATTTATTTCCAAATATTTTGTTTCCTTTTAAGCAATGGTTGTAATATAAATTAATTTACATGATATGGCCCTGACAGCGTGTCGTAATTTTATAATTTTGTCATCCATTTTAAAAGTATTTTATAAAAATATGCTTCAAATAAAATTAAAAGAAAATTTAATTTTCCCAACATTTATTTGAAACATTTTTTTAAAATATGTTAGTAATTATTGACAGCAGCGAAAGATATAAAATAAAATTCAAATACTATTAGCTGGACTTGCATATATAATCAACAAAAATATAGCTACCAATATTTTTCTAGTATTTTCATAAATTATGTACAAATTTTATACAGTAATTATAGAAAATTAAATTCCGCTATTTCTCATTAATATTCGCAAGAGTTTGACATGTAGCGTGTTGCAATAAATAATAATTATTAATTTTGTTTCGATTTTAAACATTCAATATGGCTTCTTCTTTTCTACATAATTATATCGAGTCTGGTTTTTTATATAATCATTTAAAATGCAAGAATTTTTAGTTGGTTTAGAATCTGGAATTTTCCGTAGAAAAGTTGTTATTCTCTATATGCGAACTTAACAACTAGACTTTTGAAATATTATACAGGCTGTTTTTATATTTATAATTGTATATTTTATTTGATGTACTAATAATGGGGTAGGTGGCTCAGTGGTATCGAGTCGGTCTATGGATCTTGAAAACAATTTTTACTAATTTAAATTTACCCCTGTGGCTTCCTCTCTACTAATATCTTTGGGGGCCGTAATTTGAAGGCTGGTCGCGAAAAAATATATCACTTACCGAAATCTGCTTATGCAGAGTGCCACACCTAGTCATGGGTAAAAAGGCGTGATGATACATTTATTTATATTAATCGTGGAACAAAAAGTGTTTTTTTTTTACAAAATTCGCAAAATTAATGATAGTTTATTTTATGAATTGTACATTTGTACGTGAAAAGCATTTTAATTAGAGATGGGCGAATATCAAATTTCTCGAATTCGAATATCGAATACGAATATTAATCAGATCTCGAATATTCGAGATACTCGAATATTCGAATACTCCTAAAAGTTAATTTATTTATTTAAAAAAAAAACAACAATTAAAACGCGTCTATGGTTACCAACTGTGCTGGCCAGCCTCTGACAATGCCCTCATAAGGTGACTTGGAGGCTGAATTTTGTGAGACTTAGACAAGTGTTTATTTTGATATTTTATTAATTTATTTATTATTAATAATTATTTAAATATGTCCTTTTCATTATTTGAATGAAATTGTTAAGATAAAATAAAATTAAAACAAAAAGTACAAACAAAAAAGAAAACCAAAACTTCAAATTTAAGGTGAAACGTACGGGCTGATGTTGGCGAAAAACAAATTTGAAATATGGTACGTCTTCATGGTTTTGAAACAAAATATCTTTGTTATTAATAACTTCAAAGTATTGTAATTGCTTTAAGTTTATGTACAAATGATAAAGAAAAACATAGTCAAAAATTGAGGTCAACATATGGCGCGATTTTCGAGGTATTCGAATGTTCGCTATACTGACGTTAATATTCAAAAATCTCGAATATCGAATAATGTCAATATTCGCGGCATTCGACTATTCGCGGATGATATTCGCCCATCTCTAATTTTAATACTTTCTCGACTATAATAAATTGTTAAATATTTATTTATAATAACTTATATGTTGTACATTGTATGTTTTGTATTGTTAACAGTCGTAAGGGCCTTAACATTTTACGATAACAACCGTTCATATAAATCTCATTTTAGTGTAGAGCATCCCAAAAAAACTTGACAATAAAATAGTGTCAAACATATAACACCCACAGAAATTAGTTTCAAAAAGTAAGAACCAATATATAGACATGTGTGCAGAATAAAATATAATTATTATAATTCAGGAATGCTAGCTTTAATTAGCACAACAACTCTCTTAGCAATTATACTTATAAAAAAAAACTAGCAAAAAATTCTATAAACATTGTCGCAAGTAAGGTAAGCTATCCAAGCTTCAAGATAATCTTGAATATTTGCATAAAATTGTGTATCTACTGTTATTTGCTGGCACTGCGTAAGGACTCACTCGAAAGACCGGTTCATATTTAAGCTATGACTTTATAAAAATAACTGACATTTTGAACGGTAGAAGGCCTTGAACAGACCACGAAATTTATTTCTCACCGTGCATTTTTATTAATAACACATAGTTTTTAGAATAGAATTGTGTAGCTTTAATTTTTCATCTTTTATTGAAGATTCATTTGACTGTCAAGATAAAATAACAGATAACGTATTTGAAAAATACATCTAAAACTTTTCTTTTTAAAATATGAATATATATCATCACGCCTTTTACCTATCACTGGGTGTGGCACTCTGCCTAAGCAGATCTCGGTAAGTGATATATTTTGTCGCGTGGAGTGCTGTTACCAGCCGTCAAATCACGGCCTCCAAAGATATTAGTGGAGGAGGAGCCACAGGGGTAGATTTTTTAAATTGGTGAAAATTGTTTGTCGGCTGTGGGGATCGAACCAGGGTTCTCAAGATCCACAGGCCGACTCGATACCACTGAGCCACCTACCCCATAACTTTTCTTTTTAATGTAGTGTTTTAGTAGTTCTTTTTAACCATAGCGGCCGACAAAATCGAGTCGCCTACGAAAGTGTAAACCATTTTTGATTTGGCAAATCTTTTGAAACACCTGTACTGTTCCAACAAATTTGCATGTTTTCTTAAGCTATTAATAGTGTATATAAACGAAGATACTTTTGATATAACTGTTAGATGATAAAGACAAATGAATTGCAATCGGTAAAGTTCGAGTGCATTCGGTTCAGCAGGAATATAATGCAGGAACTTATATGGTCATACGTACTGGGATTTGAACCCTGACCTTGTGATCCTGGAAATATCTAAGGTCAAATAGGTTTTATATTGCAAACTAAATTATTTATGGGGTAGTTGGCTCAGTGGTATCGAGTCGGCCTGTGGATCTTGAGAACCCCTGTGGCTTCTCCTCCACTAATATTTTTGGGGGCCGTGATTTGACGGCTGTTAGCCGCACTTCATTCGAAGAAATATATCACTTACCGAGTATTAATAGCTATCATTATAAACTTGTTGCATAATATATTTTAAAAATGGCGTCATCAAAAATGACAATTCCAAATTATTTTAGAACAAAATCTGTATAAAACATACATAATATAAGATATAAATTTGACGGCTGGTAACCGCAATTCACGCAAAAAAATATATCACTTCCAGAAACCTACTTAGGCAGAGTGCCACACCCAGTAATTGGTAAAAGGCGTGATGATATATTTATTTTATCTGTTTTTTTAAGTAAATTATTAAAATGAAAAATGAATCTTTTTATATAAATTCCTCTGTTTAGAAATATCAATTAATCAGAACGTACCAATTAACTAGTAGTACAATAATTAATAAATATAACCACGTAAGAAATGAGGACAAAAACTGATCATCAAAAACAAAAAAAGCTCAAATTCATTGCCAAAGAAAGCTACATCATCAACCTGTTTACTTTTCGGCCTATAATCAGATCTCTGTCAACAATGTGAAATGCAAAGGTGAAGAGAAAGTAGAATCGAATACTTAACTGCGTCGAATACTTTCATTAGGCAAACATATCCGCTTATAGCGTATTGTTGGTAAGGCCACACCCTGTCTTACCGACAGGCTCGTGACTTTAATTGAAATGTGGCCTAAGGTGGACTCCAGGCCGGATTAAATACAATTTTTATTTGGTTACATATTTCTACATTATTATTAGAGATGGGCGAATATAAAATTTCTCGAATTCGAATATCTAATACGAATATTAATCAGATCTCGAATATTCGAGATACTCAAATATTCGAATACTCCTAAAAGTTAATTTATTTATTATTAATAATTATTTAATTATGTCCTTTTCATTATTTGAATGAAATTGTTAAGCTAAAATAAAATTAAAACAAAAAAGAAAAAGACAAAAACTTCAAATTTAAGGTGAAACGTACGGGCTGATGTTGGCGAAAAACAAATTTGAAATATGGTACGTCTTCATGGTTTTGAAACAAAATATCTTTGTTATTAATAACTTCAAAGTATTGTAATAGCTTTAAGTTTATGTACAAATGATAAAGGAAAACATAGTCAAAAATTGAGGTCAACATATAGCGCGATATTCGAGTTATTCGAATGTTCCCTATACTGACGTTAATATTCGAAAATCTCGAATATCGAATAATGTCAATATTCGCGGCATTCGACTATTCGCGGATGATATTCGCCCATCTCTAATTATTATTATTAAATAAATAATTTTACCCGTTATTGGAATGCGGCGCTCCTCCGTAGCAGATCTCGGTAATATATTATTATTATTATTGTATTTAAAATATTTGTTTTAGAGATAAAAATGTTAGATCTTTTAGCTGATCCACTCCTCGAATTTCGATCGCAAAAATGATCCGATTGAACCGCATGGGTAATATGAATGAATGACTCAAATGATAGCTCTGCCTTAGATTGCGCATTACATTCCTTATGTAATATATTATCTGTTATTGCAATTAACGTTATGTATAATAAGTTCCCGCAAAGTTATAACATTTTACTAACTAAATAACATTAAAGTAAAATTGTAATTATTGTTCCCAAATTCTAAATGTTAAAGACGGTTCAACAGAAAAACATTTTACCGCATACAATTTGCAAAATAGTAAATTTAAAAATTATGCAAAAATGGGGTAGGTGGCTCAGTGGTGGATCTTTAGAACCCTGTTGCGATCCCCACAGCCGACAAACAATTTTCACCAATTTAAATCTACCCCTGTGGCTTCCTCTCCACTAATATCTTTGAGGGCAATAATTTTACTGTAATTTACGTGCATAAATATATCACTTACCGAGATCTGTTTAGGCAGAGTGCCACACCCAGTAATAGGTAAAAGGCGTGATGATATATTTATTTATTATTTGATTAATTTTGACAGAGGTACCTATAGCTTAGAATTTACAAATTTAAACAATACCAAACACTTTGTGAAATTCTTAGTAAAATCAGATTTATATTATTGGAAATTGATCTAGTTCTACCTGGATCATCTAGCAATCGAAACGGCGCGTAGTTCACTGATCCTTTTTCATTTAGTGATCCGGTTCACTTTGTTCATAGTACTGAACCGGCTTAAACTACCCATATCTAGTTTTCTAATTTAATTGATAAATATTTGACAGCAGAAAATAACGATAAATATATTACAATTTTCTTCAAAAAAACAATAAACTAAATTAAAATCGCATGAAATATACCTTAATACACCTCTGGCACGGCCGCCTATTCCTATACAAAGTCTGGTGATTGTATTTTCAATTTTAGCTATGACATATCATGACCCACTTTGAGTTCGACTTATACGGAATCGACTGTCTGTTTATTTCTCTTAATCACTCTAGTTTACAACCAATATTTGAATATATTTAAGCTGTCCAATTAATCTTAAGTATTACTTAGTATTCGATCACTTTAAATGAAACCAACAAATCTTATTGTTATACTAAATATTATTTGTAATAATCTTTATCATCATATTTATAATTTGGTTAAATTTTAGTTGCGTCAAATCATACATATGTAAAAAAAACTATTTAAATATGTAGGTTAATTGTATTCAAAGTAAACATAATTAAAAAATTAGTAACAGGAAAACATAAAAATAAAGAGACAAAAAACACTTACAGTCGTTAGATGCAACCATATCCATACTACTAGCGGCAAAAGAAACTTCATTTTTGCTGAAACAGAAAAATATAACAATTAATATAAATACATATTTAAATCTATTCATAATAACAACACATCAAATCCTTAAAGCTAGGCAATCAACAATAAAAGCTTAATACAGTTATTTCTATGACAATTTAGAGGAAAATGTTTGAAATAAAAGTGTAAGAGAATTAAGTTTGTAATCTTTTTTATTTGAAAAAATATTGTATGCAACACGTAAAAAAAACTCGGTTATTACCTTACTTATGTGTTTACATAACTGCAAATTTTACATGCGTAAGGTAATAACCTTCATTTCCTTACTAGTTTCATAAATAGCTATTATATGAACATTACAATAGTAGTTCCCAAGGGAGTAAAGTTCGTCAATCTTTGTTGAGAGCGAAGGGATGCAATCGCCTGAAGCAAATAATGACACTTTATTTACGTGTTGCATACAATATTTTACATACAAACGGAAAAATTCGTTATTTAACAAAAAAGACTTGAGATTTCCCTGTCGTTTATATACATCTTTGGGAGGCATAATTTGACGACTGGTAATTGCAGTTTATGCATTTTTTCCTAAAATAATTCAGCCAAAAAACAACAATAAATCAATGTAAAATAATTATGTTTTGCTATAATAATAATTAGAAAGTATTAAAATATCGATATAATATGACCCTAATTACAATTAAATTCTTAAGAAGTAATCATTGTTCCACAAGTAGGGATATTTGTTTCCATTTGATTACGTTTCGTGACTGCATTCGTAACTTTAATTTGTAGAAAGTAACTTTTTGTATCTGTCACAATAAATTGGAGCAATTAATTGCTTCAGAATCTTTGAAAAAAATTGTGTTGATGTAAGATTAATGTCATTAAGAAGAGAAATGGTGTGTGCTGATGTACGAATAACTCAAAATAAATCTTTCTAAAAATAAAATACTTTTAACATCAAATCATTAAATTGACTTAATTACAAATAAATTAGTGGTTTGTAATTGTAATTATTGGTTAACATTGTTTCTAAAATAATTTAAAAGAGTTTGCTATTTCACAGAGATGTCAATAAAAATACTTTAACTAAATAAAAAACTACAAAGACAAAATTAATTGTCTTTGAATGCTCACTTGGTGAAACTAGGTTTAATAATAAAATACAGCTCCTTCACGTGAACTTTGGTCTAGGTGAAGGAGTGGGTTATACCATACTGATGAGCTCTAATAAGAGCGAAACGCGTCTATGGTTACTGTGCTGGCCAGCTTCTGACGATGCCCTCATAAGGTGACTTGAAGGATGAATTTTGTAAGACATAGACAAGTGTTTAGTTTGATATTTTTTTTTTGATGGCTCAGTGGTATCGAGTTGGTCTGTGGATTTGAGAATTTGGGTTTGATTCCCATAGTCGACAAATAAGGTGACTTTGAGACTGAATTTTGTGAGACTTAGACAAGTGTTTAGTTTGATATTTTATTACTTTAACTAAATTTAATGAAAGATAAATCTCAGGGTTAATTTCAAAACTAATAATTATTTATAACAATAGAAAGTAGACATATGTAATAATTGTTTATATTAAACCAGTTTCTAAGATGATTTCACCTTAACATTCACTCACCATATAAAATATTCACATTTATATAAAACTGATTATAAAAAAAAAATCCTTTCCTTAACCTTTCGCATACTTACGTAGCATCCTTCACCTTTAAGACAATTAATTATGCATTTTTAATATTGAACCACGGTGTACAACTTTTTACAATTGTGTCTAATTTCTTTTTACATATGTACTTATTAATTATTCTCTTCAGTAATCGATTATAATAACTGCAAATGTCATCTTGAGGATGTTTACAGTAACATCAGCAATATTAACCGTTGTAAAAACATCAGTCCATCAGCATCAGATGACATATCTTTGCAAATCTTGTGAACACACTTGTATCTACAGTTTACGCTAAGAGTTCTGTGCTTACAGTTATTTTTAAGTAAGTTCTTCAGAAGTCTATTATGCAAATGTCTAAGATTAATTTTGTAAATATAGTATCGCAGGAATGCTCAATTTATTCTTTAATCAGTTAGTTTATTTGCAATGATCTACATTTTATTTATTTATTTATTTGTGTTACGCTGTACAACAGGAATTTAATCCCAATTACAGTACAGGGTCCGCACTCACCGAGCCGCAGTGTGATAGATTATATAATTTTTAGCTTGAGTTAGATTCGAACTCGGGATCTACGGACAAAGCTAGAGGATTCAATACAATTCAAGTTTTCGGTAGAGTAATAAATGCGAAGTCTTAACAATATTTTATTTATTAGAAAATAAACGTATTTGTTTCTTATATAACACAGGATATAAATGTTTAGCCGTCACTGGTTTAATGCAAAAATCCATCATGTATGATGATATTTCCAAGGCCTTCCTAGATATAACGGAAGATGAAACTTTAATAATGTTTTGTATTATTAAATTGTCAACATAAATTATCTTTATGAATATGGTACGTTCCATGTATGGTAGTTAATTGACCATATGTTGATGGATATCATTTTGAACTTGAAAAAATTATGCTGCAATTTTTTTTTGCATATTTCTTTGCCACATATTTTTGCGAGAAACAATTGAAATATATTCTTTGCTCCAGCAATACCAATATATAATTGTAAGTTCACTTCAATAGTTATTTTTGATTCTAGATTGCGAAATGTTACGTTTTTTTTCGAAAACTATGTCCCAAAATTAGTAATAATGTAATGAGAAAATTTTGATGTTTAGGATTAATTAATGTGACACCTAATGTCTTCATGACAACAATGTATGTAATATAATTGCTATCAAATCTGGTATTCTCTGACCAGCAATTGACAGCTGGTTGGCAATAGAAACTAAACAAACGTTCTAATTTTTTTCTACGATTTATTGGGATTCACATTGCATTTCTCAAGAAACTATTCCAGTACACCATTTAGCTTCCTCAAGCGGGATAAATATGAATATACGCTCAATTGGAACATTAAATATAAATTTTGTTAAAGAATAGAAGTATTGTTTCTAAGCAAAAAAATTAAGTGACAAATTTTATTAAATCCTGCATGCAAAAGTCTTTTGCGTTCTGTAGACAAAAAACTCTCATTTCGCGTGTTGATAGTAGTCATGTAAATTTTAACTTTATATGACAGTTTTCGAAAAGATATATTTGCTTTCCTTATAAGTAATGAAATGTTACTAAATGTTCTTTAAAACAATAGGGTAATAAGAGTATTGGAAGCATGATTAAAAGGCATGAATTGTTGAAGGAAATCGCTCAAAATGGACAATAGAGTACCGAGTAACTAGTATGCGTTTTAACTTTCATTGTAGCTTGTAAATTACTTTAAAACGAAAGTACAAAAACTGGAATGCAATAACATTTAATTGTGATTATATGTATACTCAAAGCAACAATTTTACTGAAAATATTTTAAATATACTCCAAGGAGAAAGTGCAATTTTGATGCAATAACTATCTTTTTGCAAGTTTAAGATGTTGAGATCGAATATAGCATGATCAAGATTTATTCTTCATTTCCTTATATGTCAATTATTATTATTGTTACTTTCAACTTTCCAAATTAAACTTAGTTGTGTAATGATTAGATCTATTTGTCCGATAACAATTGATAGATAAACAACTTCTGCAGAAGTATTCTAAACGAACAAAGTAATAACAAAAAAGGAATTTAAAAATTATAATATGAAATAAATATATCATCACGCCTTTTACCCATTACTGGATGTGGCACTCTGCCTACGCAGATTTTGGTAAGTGATATATTTCTTTGCGTGAAGTGCGGTTACCAGTCTTCAAATCACGGCCCCCAAAAATATAATATAATTTATTTATGTTACGCTGTACAACAGGAACTTAATCCCAATTACAGTACAGGGTTCGCACTTACCGAACCGCAGTGTGGTAGTTTATATTAGAGATGGGCGAATATCATCCGCGAATAGTCGAATGCCGCGAATATTGACATTATTCGATATTCTAGATTTTCGAATATTAACGACAGTATAGCGAACATTCGAATACCTCGAATATCGCGCCATATGTTGACCTCAATTTTTTGACTATGTTTTTCTTTATAATTTGCACATAAACTTAAAGCTATTACAATACTTTGAAGTTATTAATAACAAAGATATTTTGTTTCAAAACCATGAAGACGTACCATATTTCAAATTTGTTTTTCGTCAACATCAGCCCGTACGTTTCACCTTAAATTTGAAGTTTTCGTCTTTTTCTTTTCTTTTTTGTTTGTACTTTTTGTTTTAATTTTATTTTATCTTAACAATTTCATTCAAATAATGAAAAGGACATAATTAAATAATTATTAATAATTTTAGAAGTATTCGAATATTCGAGTACCTCGAATATTCGAGATCTGATTAATATTCGTATTCGATATTCGAATTCGAGAAATTTGATATTCGCCCATCTCTAGTTTATATAATTTTTAGCTTGAGTGAGATTCAAACTCGGAATCTCCGGATTCGAATTCCGTATTGCTATCCACACCGCCGTACTGACAGACAAATATTATATTATATTATATTATAATATTGCAGGATTAAAAGATTAAAAAGTAATACACCATCCGCAAGTGTTTGAAGAATTTCTTTAATATATCCATCAATCAATTCTTGTAGATACACCATTGTAAATGTTACAAGTAAACATTCTATACGCTTCAGTGTTATCTAAATCTATCCGCATTTTTCATCTAGTTATGTAATTAGAAAGTGCATCTTCAGTCTGACATCCACAGGTGCAATGTAAAGTAACAATCTTATAGTCGCTAATTCCCCTTAAGATGAGATTGAGGTGAGCAATGCGACTACATACACAGTTAGAATGTGACATGGTTACATACTTAATTTATGTGGAGCTTTAAAATGATACAAAATTATTTAATTTTACATAAGTTTTATTCTAAAGTTATTTAGAAATGTTTAATAGGAAAAAATATATCCGGCCCAGAAGCCTTTTTAAAAAGTTATTTTCCATAGAAATGCGGATATTTTTTATAGCGTAATACGTTGTTGGAATGCACTAAAAAATCAACGCGAATTAAATTTGCAATCACTCTTATTTGAAGCATATTGATGATATATTTATTTATTTTTATTACTTATTTGAAGCATTTTTTGTGAAATATTAAATAAATAAATGTGGTACTCTGCCCAAGCAGAAGAGATGAGAATTGGAATCGGGCGTGAGGCGTTAGGGAATTGTTTTACGAGAAAATTGTTGAAGTAAAAGATGTGGAAAATTAGATTTTCTACAACTTTTGAAACATTTTTCTCTAAATTTATTTAAAACTGCTTGACAATGAAATTTATTGGAGATTTCAACGTTACGTCAGAAAACATTTTTATATAAATAAATAAATATATCATCACGCCTTTTACCCATTACTAGATGTGGCACTCTGCTGTAAGCAAATTTAGATAAGTGATATATTTACTTGCGTGAAGTGCGGTTACCAGCCGTCAAATCACGGCCCCTAAAGATGTTAGTAGTGGGGGAGCCACAGGAGTAGATTTTAATTTGGTGAAAATTGTTTGTTGGCTGTGGAGATCGAACCAGGGTTCTCAAGATCCACCACTGAGCCACCTACCCCATAATTTTTATTCTAAAGTAATTTAGAAATGTTTGATAGGAAAAAATATATGATCATTTAATCCAGACCAGAAGTCCTCAAAGAGTGAGTCGTGACCCACTATTAGTTGGTTTTTTAAATTGGTAATTCTCATAGAAATGCGGAATTTTTTCACAACGTAATTTGATTAATTCCGGAAAAAATCACTTTTATTTGAAGCATTTTTTGTAAAATATAGTCTACCAAATATTCTAAAAGTCTAGCTAGATTTGCAACCCCATAAAAAAGGAAAAAGCGTATCGACTAATTATAAAAGCAATTAAAACAGTACTTTTATAGAGTGAAACAAATTAATTTATCTCCGTTCATAGTCTATAGTTATAATTCCTGGAAATACGGGTAAGACAATTCACAATGGTTCGTGTAGTAAATGCATATGCAAACCATAGCAGAAGATGAAATTACCTCTGCTTCTCATGCTTACTGACTATTCGACGCAGTATGAAAAGCATTAAGCGTCATATATTATGTACGAGAAACTATTTACAGAGATTTGCTGCTCATATTTTGCAGCTTCTTGGAATTGAGAAACTACAATTGTATTTTAAACGCTGTGAATAATTCTAAAGCTTTGTTCATGAGTTTAACAGTAAATTATGATATTTTTTAACCTAGAAGACCTTCGAGAATACTGTTTTCTTAAGCCTTGAACTCAAAAACTCAGTTAATCAAAGAGATACTTGACATTTTACAATTGATGTATTTTGAATAAATTGTACGTTTGGCATTTTATATTTTCTTTTGCCAAAACTTTCTGAATTATTTTAATATATCATCACGCCTTTTACCCATTACTGGGTGTGGCACACTGCCAAAGCATATCTGTGTAAGTGATATATTTCTTCGCATGAAGTGCGGTTATCAGCCGTCAAATCACGGCCAACGAAGATGTTAGTGGAGGGGGAGCCACAGGGGTAGATTTATAAATAAAATAAATATATAATCACGCCTTTTACCCATTACTGGATGTGGCACACTGCCAAAGCAGATCTGTGTAAGTGATATATTTCTTCGCATGAAGTGCGGTTATCAGCCATTAAATCACGACGCCCGAAGATGTTAGTGGAGGGGGAGCCACAGGGGTAGATTTAATTGTTTGTCGACTACCCCATTTATTCATAAGAAAGATTCTTCAAATAAAAACTAAATTTTCTACCTTCTTTATTTCAAACATTTTTCTCTAATTAATTTATAAACATTTTATAGCAGAAAAACTAAACATTCTTCAATCATACTAGAGTACTTGAAAATACTAAAAGTACTCAATTAATTACCATACCATTACCGGCAGTATGGTAGTGTATAGAATCGTCTCAAGCTAAAAATTATATGAACTATCACACCGCGACTCGGCGAGCCCGGACCCTGTACTTTTTTATTTGAATATAAGTTTATTAATAATAATGACATATGATTCAATTTTTTACCAATTTAAATCTACCCCTGTGGATCCTCCTCCACTAATATCTTTGGGGGCCGTGATTTAAAGGCTGGCGCGAAAAATATTTCACTTACCGAGATCTGCTTACGGCAGAGTGCCACACCCAGTAATGTGTAAAAGACGTGATGATATATTTATATATTTATTTTATGAATCTATATTCATAGAATAGTACTAAGCATAGATTTAGTAGTAGGTAAATGGTTAACAATCAACTTAGAATCTTAGTAGCAGGCGTCATACTAAGAAAATGTAGGTCGCCTTTCTATGTTAGGGCATAGTTCAATTATTTTCAAGGCTGTATAATGAAAAACTACATTCTTTATCTATAATACAATTCTTGTTCAGTACTGTAAATTTATTTCTGAAATATTATTTATAATAACTTCAGTTTAACAGTGTGCAATATGGGGTAGGTGGCTCAGTGGTGGATCTTTAGAACTCTGGTTCGATCCCCACAGCCGACAAACAAGTAAATCTACCCCTGTGGCTTCCCCTCCATTAAAATCTTTGGGGGCCGTGATTTGACTGCTGGTAACCGCACTTCACGTGAATAAATATATCACTTACCGAGATCTGTTTAAGGCAGAGTGCCACACCCAGTAATAGGTAAAAGGCGTGATGATATATTTATTTTACAACTTTAAATAAAAATGCTAATTTTAAATTACATTACGGTAACATTTATTTAAATCGTTTAATGCAGAGTAAATTTCCAGTTACTTTAATAAAATTACTGTTAATTCCATTTATTTTACGTGAGTAATCAAATATATAAACGGTAAAAGCACTTACTTTTATATTAAATAAACGGTAAAAGTATCGTTTGAAGTTTACTCCAATATTTTTAAATATATCTATAGCTACATTAATTTCTTAATTTACTAGTACCAATAAATAGTAGTATCTAGAAAACCTATAAATTTTACGAGTCATTACCGATATTATATCTTAAATTTAATGTGTTTGTCTTAGACTATAAACTCTGTATGTAAATAGATAATACAAGATATCATTTTTGAAGATATTAAACTTCAATAAAATATATAATTTACTCGCAAAAACTAACAGTTGTTTTACCTAAACATTCAAATAAAAAATACAATTTTCTAAAATCACAGCTTTCCAAAACTTCTTAAATATCAACTACTTTAATCAAGCATATCTATACATAAATCTCTGTTAGCTAGTTACTGAACAACTTGCAGAATCGCAACGGTTAGAAAACTGTCAAAGAACACCGTTACAATAACTTACAAGTTTTACGACTTTTAGACGAAATTGTAGGCGGAAACTTCGCGAGTCTAGCAACTAACTTTAGAATTTATAGTTTTGGATCTTAGGAGCCTAACTTTTATGTTAATTTCTACACGAAAAGATGGTACATAACTTCTTAGTAAAGCATGTATAGTATTTTCATTTTAAACTGGAGGGATCGGCATAAAACGATTAAACGTCCCTGTCCCATATAACTACTAGTGTGGCTACCCCAAATCGCTTAACGATGCGCACAACAGGTACATTTTTAAGGGTTGTATTCAGCCTAAAATTATTCTTGTTTTTTTCCTATGATTGACCATTTAAATATTACTAATTCTAAATTATCCAATTAGCAGTTATATTACTCAATAAGAAGATTAAATATCCTGTACTGAATCAGACTGAGTAATATATTTATATATAATATTTATAATATAGTATACTTGTATCGTATGAATAAGGAAATATACTTATTTAAAGATTGTATTTTGTTGTTCTTATTATATACGTACCGGCGAAAGGGGCTGTACAACCCTGTGCGAATCTTGTGACATATTTTGAGTTCCTTTGTAAACGTAATTGTAGTGCATTTAATCGTTTTATGCCGATCCCTCCAGTTTAAAATGAAAATAGTATAGCAAGTTTTGAAAGAAGTTTTTTGCAACTTTTATTTCAAGTATTTCTTTCTAAAATAATTTCGTTTAACATCGAAACGTATGTTAGCAAATATAAGAAAGTATGAATGGATTTTGTGCAACGATTTCTTGTAAATTAAAACCAGTTTTAAAACAAACTTTACAGGAAGAGAAACTTTAACGTTAAAGTGATAACAAAATAATGTGAACTTAAATATATGTAAAACAATTTCCTTTCTGATTAATTTGTTATCAATTTTACTTTCATTCAGCCAGTAGTTAACACATTTATTCGACTCGCTTCTCAAGTTTTTTAGATTATGAAAGAATCATGGAATCGAGGCTGACTGTCACAAAATACAGAAAAAAATTGTAATAAAATCAAATTTGATTTACAGTCGAGTAAAGTTTTGCTTTCACAAATAATAGCTTGTAAGAAGAGAGCAGTAACCATGAAGCTACAACTGCTCATATAACTTGTTTGTTATCCAATTAACTAATTTAACAAATTCCCACTACTTATCAAAATTTGATCTTAAAAAACAATCAAATTAATTAATATAATCACCATATTTCCAAATTTAATTTGTACAAACAAAATATATTTCCTAATTATAATTCATATTAAAAAAAAAACTGTGGAACAAAATATATTAAATTAAATGTAGTTAAGCATCATCAGAACCTTCTCGGATACCTGCTGTGCTCGCCACAGAAGCCTACTTGATTATTAATAGTTTAGGACACGCATAGAATGTAAGACAAGATGGACCAAATATCAATTTCATGTATTCGGTAGAAAGATAATCATAATAAAATGTAGAAAAATTTAATAAACTATAATTAATTTTTCTACACTTCATTACAAGATATTCAATGAAAATTGATCCATTTGGTATTGTATGTTTTCCGCTGTCATACGTTTCCTAATTATTTTAGAGGAAAATGCTTCATATAAAAAATACGAAGAAATATATTCTCTACAACTTTTGTTTGAAGCGTTTTTCCCTAAAACAATTTATAAACATTTGACAGCTGCTAGAATATTTACTTAATAAATTCAAATGTAATTTGATATTTTCTTCTATTAAACTACGGTAAAGTCTCCGACTATTTCTTCTAAAAAATATGTTAAGAAAAACTTGTTTGCGTCAATAAAATACAACTAGTGACGAGGTTAACAGCATTGTCATGTAAATAAATTTGAAACGGACACATATTAAGTTTTTCTTGTAAGTTTTTTAAAGTGAATGTACAAAGAAATATAAATATGAGCAAAAATTGTTGTCAATGTCCAATCGCAAAAACTCTAGCGCCTTTAAGTATACTCAAACAAAAATTAATTGTTATGTAATTAACAAAAGAAATATTAATTTAACACCTTTCAGTAGTTGCTAAGCAGTTGTAGCACTATGGTTGCGCTCACGCTACACAAGAGTATGATTTAAACTTTAATTCAATAAATAAATAAATATATCTTTACGCCTTTTACCTATTACTGGCTGTGGTACTCTGCCGTAGCAGATCTATATAAGTGGTATATTTTCTTCACGTGAAGTGCGGTTACCAGTCGTCAAATTACGGCCCACAAAGATGTTAGTTTTAACGTGGTGAAAATTGAAAATTTAATTGTTTGAATAAAACTCTGGATATGTAGTGTTATTAAGTCATAACAAATATACATATTTATTATCTATAACCGAGGTAGACGGTATTCTGAGTAGCCAAACACATTTCAAAGGTGAGATTTACTCAATATATTTTATGTAATGCTCAGGAAATTTATCGATTCATTTTCACATTTTCAAATCATGAAAAATTTGTCACTAATGATCGCAAAATAAAATATTGTATGTAAATAAATAAATATATCATCACGCCTTTTACCCATTACTGGATGTGGCACTCTGCCGTAAGCATATCTCGGTAAGTGATATATTTCTTCGCTTGAAGTGCGGTTACCAGCCGTCAAATCACGGCCCCCAAAGATATTATTGTATGTAATACTAAAATTTAATCTTCAATATTATTTCTATTCAAAGTACCATAAAATTCTTCCATATAAACTTATAAGAATGTCAAAAAAATAACGCAGATGTCTAAATCAAATTATAGCTTGTGCGTATATATATCTATACTCCATCCAATCCACAGAGATCCTTGATCCACAATTCACAATTAGAGAAAGTTATGATACACGTACCGTGTACACTATATGCAAGAAGTTCCGCAACAAGCTGTTGGTATTTATAAGTGAATTAAAGCCGGTTTTACACTGACGAAATTTCACACGCAATGCCACACCAATCCAGGAAAATATTAATCATTTTGTTAATGTTTTTTCGGCAAAATAATATAATATATTTTATTCTCATTGATAGAGCTGTTCTGGAATTGCAGATCACATGACATATATCTACTTGAAACTATTATTATTATTTATTAATCCTAATTAAAGTATATACAGATCTCCATTTTTTTTCTCACACTAGCTTTGTGGCTTTCCCTCCACTAACAGATTTAAGGGCCGTTTAGACTAAGAAATATATCACTTATCGAGATCTACTACAGCAGAATACCACACTCACTAATGGGTAAAAGATGTGATGATATATTTTTTAAATTTTATTTATTATTCTACATTCCTACATATACAAATAGTTATTGTAGAAAAATGTATTTACAAAATAAAGAATTTGTGAAAACTATGAAGAAAAACAACAATAAAAGTCATAAAATAATTAGATAAAACTATAATTAACATTAGTAATTACCAGATCCGTCTGGAAGGAAAATATTTTACATGTTTTTACCATTATATACCTACAATAAAAATTAAGCTAGGTGCCTAGGAATCTACCATCGAATGGTTTAAGTATTATTGCTGCTATATTCGAATCTTTCGGTGAGAAACTGATTAAATTAATTTTACCATAATTATTAGAAAATAAATATTAGCATTTACCAGAATTTTAAAACATTTTAATTGTATTTAAGTATGTAGATAACTATCAAACAAAAAATAAAAGGTCAAATATAATAATTAATTTTCAAGGTTTTTACCATTTGCAACTGCAGTTTTATGTATGACGGATTAAACAAAAAAACATTTAACTTTGATACATTCGCACATTTTCCTTTGCCAAATATTTTAGAATAAAATGATGCAAATAATAGTAATTGACAATTTAGTTTATATCTATCAAAATTGTTTACAAATAACTGGTTAGAGAATAAAATAAAGTTTGTATATTTAAAAAAAAATCTGTTGTGGACACCACATGACTTCTTTGTACTCGTGTTAAACTATAGATATTTTTTTAATTGCACATATTTGACATTAAATCTTTTATTTTTTGTTCTAATAGCAAACTTAATTTTTATTAAAAATCAAAAAATATATAATATTTAAATTTAGATATCTCGTTTATGCAAAAAGCTAATTTAAAAATTCTTAATGTGCTAGACGCAAAATTTAATTCTCTAAAACTTTTATTTACAGCATTTATTTCTAAAATTAAAATAATACCATTTTTTCAAGGAAAACTGTTAGCAGCTTCATGTAATGTGCCACTTCCAGTTAGTCTATTTTAACCAAAATCTATTATATTATTTCCATTGATATAGTAGTCTTATATACCAAATTTGGAAAGTTTTAAATTATATTTGAATATAGTTTTTCATGAAAATCTATTATAGGCTTCAAGTAAAGTACCACTTCCAGTAGTTGTATAATGACCAAAAAGGGAGGTGCACAACTAGATGTTATAACAGTCCTAAATATAAAGTTTCAATTTTCTACGGCTTACCGTTTTTGAGGTATGCGTGATACGTACGTACAGACGGCACGACGAAATTAGTCAAAATGGATTCAGGGAGGGCCAAAATACCTATTTCCGTTGAAATCTGAGAACCAAAAATTTTCCCGATTACAATACTTCCTTTAATTCGTACAAGGAAGTAAAAATGCTTCAAATTTAGTTTTATTTGAGCTTCTAAAAAATATTGCACCAAGTGATAAATTTGTTATCAGCCGTCAAATCTTGACACCCACATAAGTCAGGGTACAACTTAACTTAGTCAAATGTCATATTTTTAATATATGCAAATACCAAAGTGTTAAATATCTCACAAAAAAATATAGAATCAGTCGACATATTTTAAGATAACATCAAAAGCAGAAAAAAATCTGAGGTGTTAAACGACAAAAGAATTCTGTTACAACATCCCGCCCACATAACAAAAGAATGTAGAGGTAACCTAAGGGAACAAAAGCGTCAAAATGATGAATTTTATTTCTTAAAATACCTTCGATTATATCGTCCGACAAATTAAATAAGATATTCAGTATGAATAGAAATATGAAAGAATTCGTGTAGTATTGTAGGGTAACAATAATCCTTAGGACATGTTTATTAGAATAGTAAACGAAACTACAATACTTTCAAAATATCTTGACACATTAATATATAAAAATAAATAAATAAATATATCATCACGCCTTTTACCCATTACTGGGTGTGGCACTCTACCTAAGTAGATTTCTGTAAGTGATATATTTTTTTGCGTAAATTGCGGTTACCAGCCGTCAAATTTATATCTTATATTATGTATGTTTTATACAGATTTTGTTCTAAAATAATTTGGAATTGTCATTTTTGATGACGCCATTTTTAAAGTATATTATGCAACAAGTTTATAATGATAGCTATTAAAACACGAGTTGCATACACTATTCTTTCCTAAATTCAAATCCAGTATCCAATAATATTAAAAAATTGTCACCATTGACTATTTTAAAAATATATATATGCACAGAGTATTTATTTTAAGTGGCGCTCTAGTAATTAGAAATTAGCAAATAATTGCTACTTAATAAATTGCAAATTTAACCGTCTTTGTAGCTCCTAAATTAAAGAAAAAATCAATTTTATTGAACGCCATGGAAACCATAAATACTGTGCTATTATTGGTTATTAAAATATAGATAATTAAAATACGGGAGTTTAATCAAATAATATTTATTAGAAATAAGTACAGCAAAAGCAGTAAGGTAACCATATTTATATTGCAATAAACAGAATTAAATTCAATTCCAGCGCAGCGAATCAAGCTTGATTGCTTTATATTGTCGGTAAAATGAACTTTCAAAATTCAATGTTACAACATATCAACTGGTTTCAATTTAAACAACGAATTCAGAACTGAAAAAATGTGGTTGGATATTTGCTATAAAACTTCAAATTCTTGTTTTACTAAATTTATGGGATATAAAAATAACGGTTTTTGGTTTAAACAAACATGTTGAGAATTTGTTGATGCTATCAAAAATATGCGTGCGTTTAGAGAAAAATGCTTCAAATAAATGTTGTAGAAAATTAAATTTTACATATTTTTTATTTGAAACTATTTTTTGTAAAATGATTCACAATAGTTTTACAGCGATTTTTCTATATTTTTTGCTATAAATAACGTAACATCTGCTGTGTGATTACTATGTATGTCTAGATTTTTATGAATAAATTTTTATAAAATTAATTATATACAAATATTTATTCAAATATTGTAGGTGAAACTTATAATTTCTAAAACGCACATTTATTGAAGTACCTAATTCATATTTTATGAAAGTACATACCAGATTTCTAAATACTAAATAATTCTGAATGCATTAACTATATTCTAGATTAATTTTACATTATTTTGTTATACACATGTCAAATATATCATTTATTTACTATTATATTTGAGGTTTTAAAACTGTTTTGATAACTAACAATTTAGGGGGAGCAATTTGTCGGCTGGTAATGTACCGAGATCTGGTATGGAGGATGCTAATAAAATACTTTTATAATTAACGAATTTTAAAATATACCCATTACTGGGTAACTGATATATTTATGATTTACTATTATACTTGAAGTTTTAAAACTGTTTTGATAACTAACAATTTAGGGGGAGCAATTTGTCGGCTGGTAACATACAGAGATCTGGTACGGAGGATGCTAATAAAATACTTTTATAATTAACGAATTTTAAAATATACCCATTACTGGGTAACTGATATATTTATGATTTACTATTATACTTGAGGTTTTAAAACTGTTTTGATAACTAACAATTTAGGGGGAGCAATTTGTCGGCTGGTAACGTACAGAGATCTGGTACGGGGGATGCTAATAAAATACTTTTATAATTAACGAATTTTAAAATATACCCATTACTGGGTAACTGATATATTTATGATTTACTATTATACTTGAAGTTTTAAAACTGTTTTGATAACTAACAATTTAGGGGGAGCAATTTGTCGGCTGGTAACATACAGAGATCTGGTACGGAGGATGCTAATAAAATACTTTTATAATTAACGAATTTTAAAATATACCCATTACTGGGTAACTGATATATTTATGATTTACTATTATACTTGAGGTTTTAAAACTGTTTTGATAACTAACAATTTAGGGGGAGCAATTTGTCGGCTGGTAACGTACAGAGATCTGGTACGGAGGATGCTAATAAAATACTTTTATAATTAACGAATTTTAAAATATACCCATTACTGGGTAACTGATATATTTATGATTTACTATTATACTTGAAGTTTTAAAACTGTTTTGATAACTAACAATTTAGGGGAAGCAATTTGTCGGCTGGTAACGTACAGAGATCTGGTACGGAGAATGTCAATAAAATACTTTTATAATTAACGAATTTTAAAATATACCCATTACTGGGTAACTGATATATTTATGATTTACTATTATACTTGAGGTTTTAAAACTGTTTTGATAACTAACAATTTAGGGGGAGCAATTTGTCGGCTGGTAATGTACCGAGATCTGGTATGGAGGATGCTAATAAAATACTTTTATAATTAACGACTTTTAAAATATACCCATTACTGGGTACCTGATATATTTATGATTTACTATTATACTTGAGGTTTTAAAATTGTTTTGATAACTAACAATTTAGGGGAAGCAATTTGTCGGCTGGTAATGTACCGAGATCTGGTATGGAGGATGCCAATAAAATACTTTTATAATTAACGAATTTTAAAATATATCTAGTACTGGGTGTGGCATTCTGCTGTAGTAGATCTCGGTAACTGATATATTTATGCGTTTACCAACCGACAAATATAAACTTCAGATTTAGTATTTTTATTAGTATGCTGGTGTGAACCTAGCTTTAGGATCAACTTCACCCTAAACTATCATTATAGCCATGAAAAATTTACCTGTAGCATATCATATATCCTTATTGGAATCCATAAAGCTATGTAATCCACTTCGCACTACACTTCACTTTCTGTTTTCACTATAGACACTACAGTCACTATTTACTAATATATGTTGGGGTGGTATCTGAGGGATGAATGTTTGCTACAGCCAGGTATAAGCACCTGTTGTCTTTTGTTCAGATACCGTTTTCTTACTGATCGTAGTCGGCTAAGACTGTTGGTATCCCCCTCTCTCTCTCAATGCCGTTCTCCTTCAAGAGTGACACGGTGTTCAACTGTTTCACACTTTTCCCTACTACTACTTGATACATGATCGAGACTTTCTAAATTTGTTGCTAGAGAATGGAAACTGAAATATTGCAGTGGGTTGATTGGATTTTGTTTTTTTGGTAGGGTGAATGTTGAATGCGTTGGTGGTGTGTTGCTGTTTAATATAGTACGTCCAATGATCATTTGGAAAAGTTACTTTTAAAAACCTTGTTTATGTAGATTACAAAGTAAATGAGTTTGTATACTTGGGGAGTGTGTTTTCGAGGGATGGACGTATTGATCGAGAGATTGAAAGAAGAGTATCTGCTGGATGTAAGATATTGGGTGCTCTGGGAACCTTTACTCGGAACGTGAATGTATCCAGAGATGCTCGATTGAGTGTTTATAATGGTGTGTTAGTGCCTACGTTGATGTATGGTAGTGAATGTTGGGTATGGATGAAGAAACATGAACGGCGTATAACTGCTGTGGAAATGAGGTATTTGCGGGGTGTGTGTGGATATACCAGAAGAGATCGTGTCCGGAATACATTGGTGTATGATGAATGTGAGATTGGGAAGAGTGGGAATAGAGTTGAGATGGTTTGGTCATGTAGAACGTATGTCGAATGACAGATTGGTGAAACAGGTGTATGTTGGTGAAATTGAGGGTGAAAGTTTGCGTGGACGGCCTAGGAACAAGTGGATGAATATGATTGAAGGGTTGTTGCGTGAGCGAAAGATTCTGAGCGTGAAGAATAAACGAGCTTGTATGAAAAGAATTATGAATGTGGTTGAAGCAAAAGTGGTGTGTCAGGATAGGAATGTTTGGAGAAAATTAATTGCGGGATAAATATGATGAATGAAGACAAGCGTATGATTCTTGATTTTAGATTCAGGATGAGAATGTTGACGGGTTCGTGCTACCCCATTTAATTGGATATAGCGTAGTATGTATGTGTACAAAATAAATCTAAGAAAGATTAAAATTGCTTGAAAACTATTCAAATACAGATAGAGTTATAGGGCCTGGTGCGACCCTAGTTACCCAGTCAAATACTGCTCAACTAACTATACATTGTCCTTACTTTGCACGAATTACAAGATTGTATTAACATATAATTTGTAATTATTCTTGAGATATATCGACTCATATTCTTATATTTTCAATTGGTGTACAAAGTAATAATTAAATTTTATTAATTCGTTAGTTATCTCTACTTTGAATTAGTGCTGCCTAATTCTGAATCATTGTTTGAAACATACTACAACAATAGGAAATCAAAACACAAAAATGGGGTAGGTGGCTCAGTGGTAAATCTTGAGAACCCTCGTTTGATCCCCACAGTCAACAAATAATTTTCACCAATTTAAATCTACCCCTGTGACTTCCTCTCCACTAATATCTTTGGGGGCCGTGATTTGACTGCTGGTAATCACATTTCACGCGTAAAAATATATCACTTACCGAGATCTGTTTAGGCAGAGTGCCACACCCAGTAATGGGTAAAAGGCGTGATGATATATTTATTTTTATTTATATACAACAATTGTAAATCAAAACATTGTGTGTGTTGACTCTATTCAGCCATTTATTATTAAAAAAAAAAAAAAAAACACTTTGTTAAGTCTTACAAAATTCAGCCTCCAAGTCACCTTATGAGGGCATCGTCAGAGGCTGGCCAGCAGTTAGTTTAGTTTAGTTTATATTTTATTAAACCTAGTTTCACCAAGTGTATGGATGACAATTAATTTTGTCTTTGTTGTTATTTATTATTAACTGAAATTCTTCCGAATCTGAACTTAATAGTGAAAATTAATATTAAACCTAATTATTTTTGACATGTAGAGATTGCCACAATAAAAAGGGTTAAAGGGCTAATAGTTGTACCTAATGGATGTTCATGGAACTCTATTAATGCATATTTATTTGATTGGAATCGAGACATAGGTAGTCGAGACTATCTCGAGACTGAGACGAAAGAAATAACAGCTCTTAGTGGTCGATATTTTGTACCAAATATTATAAGTTTCTTTTTAAATAGTTTAGCTATATTTTTAAGGACCTATTATGCACCACAATAATAGAACGCAGGTACCTATAATTATCATAGTTATTCGAGCGTATATCCTAGTCGCAAGGTGCTCACTTAAAAACCATCTGTTCTTGTTCCCAATTTTAAAATTCGTCTTGAACTAAAATTTTATTTTTGTCCTTAATTATTTGCTAGTCTGTCTTATAATAAATTAATATCAATTAAAGTTGCATTTTTTGTAAAATAAAAATAAATAAATCATCATGAATTTTACTCTTTACTGGGTGTGGTACTCTGCCTAAGCAGATCTCGGTAAGTGATATATTTTTTCGCGTGTAGTGCGGTTACCAGGCGTCAAATCACGGCTCCCAAAGATATTAGTATATTATATGTAGAATTATTAAATATATTTGTAAATAATTTACAATGACAAGAAAAATACATATAAAACGAAAATGTCAGCTTGCATATAGGACAAATAAATAGTAATATTATTAATCAAATTTAATTTAAAGTGTAAAAAAATATATTTTTTTACTTCCGTTAGGAAATAGACGTTTTATTTCACTTATTTAAGTTAGGTAATGACCTGCATTATTTAACTAGTGAAATAATGAGGTAACATACTCGTAGCAACAGATACCTTGGTAGACGAATTCTGATTTGTTATTCTTTTATTTTTTGAATTTATAACTGTCATTAATGTGTTAATCCTTAGTTTGACAAATAACTATTGTTTATTTCTTCTATTTCATGCATTAAATTTATCCCTGTAACTAACATATTTGGGGACCGTGCTTTGATGGCTGGTAACCACCACTTATCATATATCACGTAACCGAGATCTTTTATTAAAAAGTACCACAGTCAGTAATGGGTAAAAGGCGTGATGATATATTTATTTATTTTTATAAAATTAAACTTGATTGTTTGAAAAGTTATACAAATAAATACGGCCATCGTATCGAATTGCTAACAACAGTATTGAATTGCTAACAACAGTATTTTTTAATCCATTAAAAGTAGTTTGTTAAAATTATCTTCTAAATTAAGATATATGTTTCAAAGAAAAGGGAAACAGAATTTTCCACCAATTTTATTTGAGTTTCTCTTACAATTCTTGCTTGAGAATTATAGTGGTTTTTTGCACAAGTTTATTAATAAATCATTGTTAACGTTTTTAGCCAACAAATAATAAAAGAAAATCGTTAAAAAACTGCTAATGATTTCATCTAATTTTTGTTAAGATTCGTGATACAGTAATTCAATTATAGGTATTATTTTTTTGTGTGTTTATCTTCATATTATATCCGTAAGATAATCAACAAAAACTTTAAGAAAAACCTGCGTGTTTTTTAGATTTAACAGTTTATTTTTTTAGTGTAATATAATATCTGCAGGATATAATAATTTAACAAATTTAATTTAGTTTCTTAAAAAAGTTTTGTGATTTATTTGTTAGATATTGGCCTTGAATTAGCCAAGAAACTAATGAAAAATTGTAGCATGTGATGTGTGGGTTTTAATAGAACATTTGTCATTGTAATTGCAAATTTGTCATTGAGATAGCGCCAGTGTGACACTAAAATAAAAACAAGGAATTTAAATGCTGGCTTTAATTGTTAACATATATTATATTCAAGTTTATGTTGAAATTAAATTATAAAATTTATTTACATTTATGTAAAATTAAAAATAGTCAATAAAATAAAATAAATATAAATATATCATCACGCCTTTTACTCATTACTGGGTGTGGCACTCTGCCTAAGCAGATCTCGGTAAGTGATATATTTTGTCGCGTGAAGTGCGGTTACCAGCCGTCAAATCACGGCGCTCAAAGATATTAGTGGGGAGGGAGCCACAGGGGTAGATTTTTAAATTGGTGAAAATTGTTTGTCAATCTTTTAGTTAAATTTCTTAAACAATTGCTTCTGTATTTTTCACCAACAAAATTAAATTGTAACCATGGTCAAATCGAATGATTAACATAAACCAAGTTTAAAATATCTTTATATTTAGTTGACGGTATAATTAAACCAATTTTAAAAAAGGTTTATAACTTGATCTATCGTTAAAGTCTATTTTTCGTTTCTCGATTCTGTTAAATGGTATTTTATAAATATTAATAAACACATTATACTTGACCGAAATTACAGTTATTCATCGTTAATTAAAAGTTAATAAACTTCCAATTAACAAAATTATAATTACCAAAATATAAGCCATTTAATTAACAGTTTAAAGTAATAAAATATAACCTACTCTTTCGGTTCCGTACCAAAAATTCATCTGACATCAATTTGAAGCGAACTGACGTTAAGTACAGTCAAGTGTGGTACAGTCAGTTGTAGTACACTCAGTTGACCAAGCAACAGTTTGCGCATTGAAATCTCACTGGCTACAAGATATATTCATATATAATATAACAAGTAGTATGAAAATTGCTGAAAATATTTTGACATAAATTATGAGTTGTGTTTCCTATTTCCGTAACAACGAATGTATATTTATGTCAAAATATTATCTGTCAATTTTCGTACTACGAGTTGTATTCGGCTTGAGAATTTACCAAACAAGAGTTAATTAACAAGAATAGTTAGGTATTTATTTGCACATTATTAATTAGGTATTACAGTGATGAAAATTTTGAATATTAAATGTACACTGAACAAATGTAGAATTGACGTTTATGAAAATATTGAAAATATCATTTATTTTATTCGTAACCAAGGATATTATTAACAGTGGTATTTCCGTTATCAATTGCACTAGTGATGAATTTCCGACGAAATGTACATTTCACTGGTTCATTTTCAAACAAATTCGTGATCCTATTGGTTGACAGTGACGTGTGGTGAATTCTCTACTAAATCTGAGTAAACATAAAAAAATATAAATATATCATCACGCCTTTTACCCATTATTGTTTATGGTATTTTGTCATAATCAGTACTATTTGTATTTTTTTTAAACTAATTTTTATCAAAAGAAATTTGAAACCATGAGTAGTAACTTTCAAGACAGCCTGTATAGTAATATCCGGGTACCTTTTAAGTAAATATCAACCTACAATGAGTACACTGCCTCAACCTTCACAGAACATAAGAACTCTTACGTTACGTCTTGGAGTGTTAAGTAGGACGCGTGCTCAACTTGTAACAGTCATTTGTTCACGTGGACCCCTTCTCTCATACGTTCATACGTTACGTTTAAGTTTACATTGTGTCTTAAATATAGTCGTTAATATACAAGTTACAATAGAATTTTCATATATAATATAACAAGTAGTATGAAAATTGCTGAAAATATTTTGACATAATTTATTTCATATCTTGTTTATTTTTTAAGTTATAGCCTTCGGAAAAAGGAAATTCTTCATTTCCTTCAGATTTTGTACTTTCCCGAGGCTATACCTCAAAAACTATGAAAGATATAAAGATGCGGTCAACGGCATTAAATTTCCCGTGCTTCAGTTAACTTTTAAGCAAATTTTCAGCCTTTTAAATTTTTTTCAAATTTTCGCCAAAAAAATCGCAAAAACCGGTTTTTTAACATTTTCTCGAAAAGTAGAAGATATATGCACTTGAACATTTTTCCACTGGATTCAGTGGGTCAAAATACATATGTATGTAAATTTTCGTTACAATAATCCTACGGTTAAGGATTTTTGGGAAAATTGAATTAAAATCTGAAAAAACCAAAGGGGTACCCCTTAGGAAATAATTAAAAAAATGAAATTGCTTAAAATTGCATGAAAATTTGCTTATAAGTCAATTCGGACACGGGGAATTCAATGCCGTTGAGCGCAATTTCATATCTTGTTTATTTTTTAAGTTATAGCCTTCGGAAAAGGGAAATTCGTCATTTCCTTCAGATTTTGTACTTTCCCGAGGCTATAACTCAAAAACTATGAAAGATATGAAGATGCGGTCAACGGCATTGAATTTCCCGTGCTTCAGTTAACTTTTAAGCAAATTTTCAGCCATTATTAATTTTTTCAAATTTTCGCCAAAAAAATCGCAAAAACCGGTTTTTTAACATTTTCTCGAAAAGTAGAAGACATATGCACTTGAAAGTTTTTCCACTGGATTCAGTGGGTCAAAATACATATGTATGTAAATTTTCGTTACAATAATCCCACGGTTAAGGATTTTTGGGAAAATTGAATTAAAATCTGAAAAAACCAAAGGGGTACCCCTTAGGAAATAATTAAAAAAATAAAATTGCTTCAAAATGCATGAAAATTTGCTTATAAGTCAATTCGGACACGGGGAATTCAATGCCGTTGAGCGCAATTTCATATCATGTTTATTTTTTAAGTTATAGCCTTCGGAAAAGGGAAATTCGTCATTTCCTTCAGATTTTGTACTTTCCCGAGGCTATACCTCAAAAACTATGAAAGATATGAAGATGCGGTCAACGGCATTGAATTTCCTATTTCCGTAACAACGAATGTATATTTATGTCAAAATATTATCTGTCAATTTTCATACTACGAGTTGTATTCGGCTTGAGAATTTACCAAACAAGAATTAATTAACAAGAATAGTTTAGGTATTTATTTGCACAGTGATGAAAATTCTACATTTTTTCAGTGTAAATTTAATATTCAAAATTGACGTTTATGAATATATTGAAAATATCATTTATTTTATTCGTAACCAAGGATATTAATAACAGTGGTATTTCCGTTATCAAATTCACTAGTGATGAATTTCCGACGAAATGTATATTTCATTGGTTCATTTTCAAACAAATTCGTGATCCTATTAGTTGACAGTGACTTGTGGTGAATTCTCATATTAATTTCTGTTGAGTTTTTATTTGCAATATAGACTTTACTGCTATGTATATAATGAATGTATTACGAAAAGTGGATCATAGGGTTATTTTAGACAAATTGATACATTGAAGTCAAAATATTTGACAGGAAAACTTAATAAATTTTAGTTTTATACTTTTAAAAATTAGTATAAAATGAACAAAATTTACAATTTATCCAGAAATCAAATGTACTTCCTCATTGTTTCAAGATTTAATTCTTGAAAGAATTAACAGAACAAAATGTAATTAAGTAATTTTGAGCCACTGAATAAGATAATTTGAAGATGTTCTCTTATGTGCTTACATAGTAATTAATAATTTAATTAGATTTAATCAAATAAGTACATAGGAACAAAGGATAATCGGAATGCAAATCTTAAGAAATAATATTATTTAAATGAACGTAACTATAATTGTTTTCTTTTCAATTCATATAATTTAAAAAAATAATAAACATTAAATTTAAATTTGGACCTGGGACCAACTAAACTACTACTAGACTACTCGGAGATTTGCCGCAGTTAAATATGTCTAAATAAATTAAAAGTATAATCTTTTTAAAATATTTTTCTTTAAAGTAATTTAAAATATATCATGTTCTTTCCTTTAGAATACGAGTGTATAAAATTCGTTTTTATGTAAAGTAATTTTAATGACTTAATGTACAATTGCAAAGGAATTAAATAAGAGTTCGCTTGAATTTCTTTCTTGGATGACTAACAAAGAATTTGCATATAGTTTCACTGTTTGCGTAGTCGATAAAAACTCTCCATGACCCGATTTAAAGAAGTTTTATTTATGTCTTGTTTTATGGGCCATTAAAAAGATAGTCTGAATCGAATCTTGGTGAGAAATGCAATTTTGCAATTACTTTTAAATTATCCAGATTATCCTAAGACTATCCTGTAATTAATGTTCATAGTTCTTTTTGTGAAAGTTTGTTTATTCCTCTAACTTGGAATCTTCTATCATCTAAGTTACAATTCAAGTATAAACTATTTATTCCTCGGTTATTTAAGCAATCTGTCATTCATAATTGTACCAACAAATTGTTAGTTGTAATATATCTTGTTTAGTTTTTGAGATATACGCTCCGGAAAAGTGAAATTGTTAATTTTATTCAGATTTTGTACTTTTCCGAAGCTATATCTTAAAAACTATGAAAGATATGAAGATGCGGTCAACGGCATTGAATTTCTCGTGCTTCAATTACCTTTTAAGCAAATTTTCAGCGATTTTTAATTTTTTCAAATTTTCGCCAAAAAAATCGCAAAAGCCGGTTTTTTAACATTTTCTCGATAACTAGAAGACATATGCATTTTGTAATTTTACCATTGGATTCAGTGGGTCAAAATACATATGTTTGTAAATTTTCATTACAATATTCCTACGATTAAGGGTTTTTGGGAAAATTGGCTTAAAATCTGAAAAAACCAAAGGGGTACCCCTTAGGAAATAATTAAAAAATTAAAATTGCTTTAAAATGCATGAAAATTTGCTTATAAGTCAATTCGGACACGGGGAATTCAATGCCGTTGAGCGCAATTTCATATCTGGTTTGGTTTTTAAGTTATAGCCTCCGGAAAAGGGAAATTCTTAATTTTCTTCAGATTTTGTACTTTCCCGAGGCTATATCTCAAAAACTACAAGCGATATGAAAATACGGTCAACGGCATTGACTTTCTCGTGCTTCAGTTAATTTATAAACATAGTTTCAGCGATTTTTATTTTTTTTTCCAAATTTCGCCAAAAAAATCGCAAAAAGAGGTTTTTTGACATTTTCTCAAAAACTATAAGACTTATGTATTTAAACATTTCACCACTGGATTCAGTGGGTCAAAATACATATGTATGTAAATTTTCGTTACAATATTCCTATGATTAAGGATTTTTAGGAAAATTGAATTAAAATCTGAAAAAACCAAAGGGAAATAATTAAAAAAATGAAATTGCTTAAAATTGCATGAAAATTTGCTTATAAGTCAATTCGGACACGGGGAATTCAATGCCGTTGAGCGCAATTTCATATCTTGTTTAATTTTTGAGATATACGCTTCGAAAAAGTACAAAATCTGAAGACAATGAAGAATTTAACTTTTCCAAAGACATATGACATAAATTTTGTTCATCAATTACTGATTTACGTACAAAACATAGATTTATACAGAATTCCACCATAAATATTTCAGATTTTTAGACCACACCTCAATTGTATTGAACACTTTAGTAAATAATTTAGTATATGATAAATTATAACAAACAAAATGAAAATTAACATTTCAATAAATATACACCGCAATTAAGTAAAATTCAGTTGTAAATCTTATATTGTACATTAGTTAATGTATCTATATAAATGCAATAAATTTAACTGAAATTTATTACTGAAGAACTCATGTTTAAGATTTAATAGGTCTTAAAAATAACTGAAGACATGAATGTTTTTATGGTCTTTTTATCATAAAGGTTTTTTTATTTATCGCTGTAAATAACTGAACAACAGAGTTAATATTTGATGTTCATTTTTAAATTCATTTTATTTGTCGACAGATTTATGAATTGACTATTAATTTTGTAGATATAGCCACTTCAAAAGATCTTGGCATTTTCCTAAATTAATTTAGAACAAAAAGCTTCAAATTAAATTGGTGGAATATTCAGTTCCTGCTCATCAATTTTTATTTTAATTATTTTGAACATAAATACAAGTGCTTGTATAATCAGTGAGTCTGGATCATATACTGTAATAATTAGTCAATGAGATTTGAATACTCGACTTCTTGCAAATTAATTTAAAAATTTAGTTTTTATCTTGCGTATTAATTTCAAAACAATTTTCACCAAATTAAATTTACCCTTGTGGTTCTACCGCCACTAACATCTTTGGAGATCGTTATTTGACGACTGGTAACCGCACTTTACGCGAATAAATATATCACTTACCAAGATCTGCTTCGGCAGAGTGCCACACTCAGTAATTGGTAAAAGGCGTGATGATATATTTATTTGAAATTAATTTCAATAGGCAAACAAAACAGTGTTTTTCGATATTCAAACTAGTAATTAATTGTGTTAAGGAAGAGATATTTGAGACTTTCATCTAAAATTTATAGGTATAGATAATGCATAGTAATTTACAGTGTATCTTGAAGTGCATTCTATAATTACTAAGATAAATTGATCTACTTTTACTTTAAAGCAAGTTTTAAAAATGTTACCCTTTTCAAAACTAGAATATATCTCTACGACATATAGAAAGTAAAGCTTGCTGAAGAAGTATTATTAAGAGTTGTTGGCAAGAAGCAGTTCTTGCCCTTTAGAACCAAACTTAATGATGTGTAAAATTTGCTCTTAAAGTTTTAACTACTTTTGCAAAGAAGGTAAATGGATAAGAAGAATTTTAGTATACAGGGTGAGCAAAACATACAACACCATTGGACGTATTTATAGTGACTTATACTATGCCTTTAGCCGACAAAAAACTTTAGATGGTTTTTGTAGTCATAAAATATATTTAAATATGTAAATTAAAAATTATGCGTTTTCCCAGAAAGGTTATTTTCATAGATTTTAACAAAACGTTAATTTTAAATTTATTAGTATTTTAATAGCTATTCTAGAAGCTCATTTAAACATTATTTTCGCTGTATTCAATACAAATATTTTGTTCAATACGGGGTAAGTGGCTCAGTGGTGGATTTTGAGAACCCTGGTTTGATCCCCACAGCCGACAAACAATTTTCATCAATTTAAATCTACCCCTATGGCTCCCTCTCCACTAATATCTCTGGGGGCCGTGATTTAACGGCTGGTAACCGTGAAGAAATATATCGCTTACCGAGATTTGCTTAGGCAGAGTGCCACACCCAGTAATGGATAAAAGGCGTGATGATATATTTATTTAATTTATTTATATTTGTTGAATCCAAGTGTATTGTTTCGAAGATCTCATGTATTTCTTGTAATAAGATAACTAAACGTTAAATTATGCCACCAACAGAAGAGATATTTAAAATAAAATAAACTTTACATTATTTGAAACTAACCTAGTGTTTTTTAATTTAATTTTATTATAAAATGTTTCAACGAGAACCGACAGTTAAATCTATCGAATTTATTGAAGAGATATTTATTCAGTAAGGACAGAGTTTAATTGCAAAATGAGGACGTTGAAGCACGAGCGATAACAACTTTTGCAATGACCCTTTTCCACATGTGTTACATTACATTTTTTAACATTGAACATGAAAATTACATTATTACTTTTGCGATACAAGAAATTAAATAATTATTGTATATAAATCAAAGGAGTTGTATTTGCAAATGTACATCACGGTCACCAATGATATTTCCCTCACTCAATTTAGTTGTGAAAGTAACCGTTTCCCTCACTAGTGAGGAAAGTTATTTACTTTCATCACTAGTGGGAGAGATGGTTATTATCACAACTAAATTATGTAAGGGAAATGTCATTTTTACAAATAATTCAATATATATATATATATATATATATATATATATATATATATATATATATATATATATATATATATATATATATATATATGTATATATATATATATATATATATATATATATATATATATATATATATATATATATATATATACAGGGTGGTGAATCGAATTGCGCACCATAGCGTTTTCAATGCTATTTTTCAAATGTTCAATTATTGGCTTCCCTAATTATTTTATGCAAAAAAGCTTCAAATAAAAGTTTTAGGGCATAAATTTCTGCATCTAAATCAATAAACATAATTTCTATTACATGCTTTGTAACGACAGAAATTAAATATTAAAATGTCGAAAGTTGTGTTGAAAATACAGACAGCCATGGAATTGAACAAAAAATAAATAAATGCTTGACGTTTTATCTGTCAAAACGACAACGTTGGACGTTTTATCTGTCAATCGTTGACGTTAAAAAACATTAGGGAAGTCAATAATTGAACATTTGAAAAATAGCATTGAAAACGCTATGGTGCGCAATTCGATTCACCACCCTGTATATATATATATATCACAAAAAGAGGTACAATTCAGATTCCTTGCGTTTCAGTAATTGATATTCGTCAATGAATACACATAATTGTCCAAAATCACCTTCAAACAAAAGGCATGAAATTCATTGGTTACGTTATCACACAAATTTTATCAAACAAAATTGATAGAAAAAGTACTGTCTAATACTAGTACAACCAGTAATTATACATGGCGTAGAATTAAATTAAACAAATACTTATATAATAAATACTTGTGGGGTAGGTGGCTCAGTGGTGGATCTTAAGAACCCTGGTTCGATCCCCACAGCCAACAAACAATTAAATCTACCCCTGTGGCTCCCCTTTCACTAATATCTTTGGGGCCGTGATTTGACTGCTAGTAACCGCACTTCACGCGAAGAAATATATCGCTTACCGAGATCTGTTTAGGCAGAGTGCCATACCCAGTAATATTTAGTTTATTTATTTAAATACTTCTATGTTTCTAATAATCTACCAGTAATTATCAAAATGTGAAACAATAAAAACAGTTACAAATTTTTAATCTACATGAACATGTCTTCATTTAACATTCAAAATCAGAATTTATAAATCCCGCTGAAATCTCTCGCAGAACAAACTATATTCTAAAGGGATGTACAATAATGTTCGTTGTAACCGTGATTTAATTCGCAGCTTAATTGTTAAAGCTCTTAATTGTAGATAATAAAACTTCATGGTTTGAGTAATAAATTTAATATCTAATTTGAAGTAAGCATCTTTGCACGGCGTGTGGTCAAAGGTACAAGCAATAAATTCTAGAGATATTTGAGAGCGTAGGAGTCGACTGCAGTTACAGCCAAACAGCACGCAAAAGACGATTATATTTATTGTTAAACTTATAGTTAAATTTCGAATTTGTCTTGGAGAAATTTTTGGCAGTTTTGCTTCCCTTATAAGGAAGCGAAACCAGGACTTTCTCTTTGGTATTTTGGTACACTTGCTTTTCTTTGAAGCAAAATATAAGATAATTGTTTTGAAAGAAATTTAGTTTTATGTTGTAACTTTGAACATAGGTTCTTATATTAAATTAAATTATGAGCTAATTACAAACTAGTAAGATGACAGAGATCTTATTCTCTGCTGGCACAGTTCTTCGTCACCAGCTTCTTCTCATGAACTTTGTTCTAGGTGAAGAAGTGAGTTATACCATACTGATGAGCTCTAATAAGAGTGAAACGCGTCTATGGTTACTAACTGAACTGTGCTGGCCAGCCTCTGACGATGCCCTCATAAGCTGACTTGGAGGCTGAATTTTGTGAAACATAGCCAAGTGTTTACTTTATATTTTTATTAAACCTTGTTTCACCAAGTGTTGGATGACAATTAATTTTGTCTTTGTTGTTAAATAAGTAGATGACTAGTAAACTAGTAGAACCAGTAAATTTGTTATTTGTATCTTATATAGTTTTAAAGATTCTTAAACAGTTTCATTGAATACCCAATAGACACTTTCACTTGTTGTGGGGTAGGTGGCTCAGTGGTATAGAGTCTTGAGAACCCTGGTTCGATCCCCACAGCCGACAAACAATTAAATCTACCCCTGTGGCTCCTCCTCCACTAATATCTTTGAGGGCCATAATTTGACTGTAATTTTCGTGCATAAATATATCACTTACCGAGATCTGTTTAGACAGAGTGCCACACCCAGTAATAGGTAAAAGGCGTGATGATATATTTATTTATTTTATGTACTTGTGGTTCCGAAAACATCCATTCAAAAATAACAACAATACCTTAATCCTTATAGGTAATATCAATGAAAATAATTGCATATTAATTAACTAAAACCCACAACAAACATATATCACCTTCAATCAAGCTAACAGTCTATAATAACAGAGTATAGAATCGTTTTCTTGTTCTCTGCATATATACCGCGTCTAATTTAAACATATTTTGTATCATTACTTTCAATATACAAACCAAGAGGTAAAAATTGGCAAGTCAAGGTTTTGCGGTGCAAATTCAGTGCCGCCTGCGCCGGTGTAAATGTCAGCGGGGCTCGAATAACGGACAAATGACTGTATGAAACCCGGAGGCGTGAAATCAAATGCTACCGCTACTCAGATTATAAGCAGTTTCTTTTTTTCTATTAGTAGGTGGATCATAACACCATCTGTTGTAGCAAAACTCAATTGTTTTTATGTACGGAAGCGACGAAGGAACTAAGTTTCGGAATGAGTATCGTAAAATAATAGTAACAGGCGTATGACATACAATTTTTTTTATGGATAATTTTGAGTGTAATTAATAAATGAGCTTGTATAGTAAGTTGAGTAAATATATCTTGGGTTTGTGCTACCCCATTTAAAGGGATATAGCGTGATGTTATATAAATGGGGTAGGTGGCTCAGTGGTGGATATTGAGAACCCTGGTTCGATCCCCACAGCCGACAAACAATTTTTACCAATTTAAAATCTAGCCCTGTGGCTCCTCCTCCACTAATATCTTTGAGGGCCGTGATTTGACGACTGGTAACCGCACTTTACGCGAAAATATATATCACTTACCGAGATTTGCTTGGGCAGATTGCCACACTCAGTAATGGGTAAAAGGCGAGATGATATATATTGAAAATACTCTAATAATTGCAGTTGTGTAAATTTAGATAGCTAATTTATTTTCTGTTCTAACTCGATTACATGTAGTTCTCTATCAAATTTTCGGTAAATATAATATCTTAGAATTATCAGCTAGATTAGTAATTAGAAATTAGCTTCAAATTTCCTGAAAAGAGAAATCTTATTTAATCTTTTAACCTTTTTATTATTAAGGAAACTTACTTTGTAACTGCAATGATTAATAATTATTGAACTCTGTATTTTCGCAATTTTTTTTTGTTTATTTACTTGTGATATATCTTTTGTTTTTTTATATATATAAATACCGAATACTTGATTTACAAATTATTATAATTTTTTATTTAAATTACTGATTTGTATCAATATTTTATCTAGCCGTAACAATATATTTATTTATTTATTTATATCAATAGTTGATGATTCTGAAGAGTAAATATATCTTGGGTTCGTGCTACCCCATTTAAACGGATATAGCGTGATGATATAACATATCTATACAGGGTGTTTCAGGACTACTGTAACAAACTTTAACAGCTTATTCCTGAGGTCATTTTGAGCCAAAAATGTCATATGAACATAGGTCCTATTCCTTCTAGTTACCAAAATACAAGAGGTTGAAGTTCTATAAATACCACGAAATTTTCAAATTTTTGTAATCAAGATACTTTTGGAAAACAAAAATGCGCGCAAATAGGGGATGGGAAAGTTGGCTTCTACTTGGATATCTGTCTTGGTATTCTCTGGACGCATAACGGGCATTACCATTACATAATCCATAAATAAAAAATCATATCTGCATATTCAGCAGTACTATAACCATCCATTATGAAACAAAAATACAATCAAAAGTACAACAATTTTTAATTAAGACAAATAAGATATGACTTTTTTCAATAAAATTCTTGTTTTCCGAAAGTATCTTGATTACAAAAAATTGAAAATGTCATGTTATTTATAGAACTTCAACCTCTTGTATTTTGGTAACTAGAAGGAATAGGACCTATGTTTATATAACATTTTTTGCTCAAAATAACCTCAGGAATAAGCTGTTAAAGTTTGTTACACTAGTCTTGAAACACCCTGTATACTTAAATAGAATTTGTAACTAAAACTTAAAAGATAAATGATCTATATTCTACATAAATAAATGTAAAAACAAAATTTGAGCTGTCTTAATCAATGTCATATTTTAACTGAAACTTTTCTTAAGTTCAGGCAGATTTAGAATTAGAAAATACCCATACGCGTGGAGTAATGCAGACACCTCCACCTCGATTTTAAAATGCAGCAGACTTACGTTACGAAATTCGCTGCATATGTTTAGTCTGTTCGTCGAATTTATTACGTCACTCGCAGGAGTACGACCGAGCCCATTTCATACGACACTCACAAATGTAGGACTTAACAACATAAGAGGCATGATTGTGTCGCAGTGTATGTGAATGAACGAATATGTGTGCTGAATGCACAAATATATGTCACGAGATCAAGATTAGCAGTTGTGAATTTATTTTTTATTTCTACGAAAAATAACTGTTGTTTTTAACTGGAACAATGAATCGTATTTCAAATTGGACGTACTTGCTGTTTCAGCACTTTTAGAGAGAGGTACTTTAGTGGTCCATATCTTATATGATGTTTTTATTAGAGATGGGCGAATATCATTCGCGAATAGTCGAATGCCGCGAATATTTACATTATTCGATATTCGAGATTTTCGAATATTAACGTCAGTATAGCGAACATTCGAATACCTCGAATATCGCGCTATATGTTGACCTCAATTTTTGACTATGTTTTTCTTTATCATTTGTACATAAACTTAAAGCTATTACAATACTTTGAAGTTATTAATAACAAAGATATTTTGTTTCAAAACCATGAAGACGTACCATATTTCAAATTTGTTTTTCGCCAACATCAGCCTGTACGTTTCACCTTAAATTTGAAGTTTTCTTCTTTTTCTTTTTTGTTTGTACTTTTTGTTTTTATTTTATTTTATCTTAACAATTTCATTCAAATAATGAAAAGGACATAATTAAATTATTATTAATAATAAATAAATTACCTTTTACGAGTATTTGAATAATCGAGTACCTCGAACATTCGAGATCTGATTAATATTCGTATTCGATATTCGAATTCGAGAAATTTGATATTCGCCCTTCTCTAGTTTTTATTATTAATGGGGTAGGTGGCTCAGTGGTGGATCTTGAGAACCCTGGTTCGATCCCCACAGTCGACAAACAATTTTTCACCAATTTAAAATGTACTCCTGTGTGGCTAGCTCCACTAATATCTTTGGGGGCCGTAATTTGACGGCACTTCACGCGAATAAATATATCACTTACCGAGATCTGCTTACGGCAGAGTGCCCCCCCCCTCCGAGTAATGGGTAATATAATGATATATTTATTTTATTTATTTATTTAAAAATAATCTTTTCTCCTGATATTATATGTGTGTTTGACTAATTTGGAACTTAAATATTCAGGTACTTTGTTATTTACCATTTTGTGTATATATTTATGTTAAAGAATAATGTTACATTTTATGAGCTCAAACATTATAAGTAAAACAAACCGTGTACATAAAAACAACGTCTACCGAACTGTAATTTCAACTATTTTTATTCGACATTTAAATTTGTGTTTCATCGCAACAGACAATTGTCGCTTTTAATTTGAAAACACGATAAGAATGCAATAAATTTGTAGTAAACTCCCGTAGACGATGTTACATGCAAGATTTTTATATCTTGATGCGTTCGTTTTATAGTACTGATTGTCGATAGATCTATAGTAAGACGAACAAGTGATAAACGAACATAAATTTTGTTGTAACGGTTAGAAGTTACTAAAGGTTGAGTTGCTGCACTTACATTTATTATTGTATTTAATTAGAACTGCTTAGGCAGAGTGCCACATCCAGTAATGGGTAAAAGGCGTGATGATATATTTATAAGTAAATTTAAGGGAAAAACAATCAAAAATAATATGAAGTTTGTACTATTGGAAGCATGCGCTAAAAACTTATTTTACGTACTAGCATTTAATAAATAATATATTACTTATTAAATGGTACTAGGGTGAAAAAAAATTAGCAATAATACGTGTTGTCATAGTAAAGTAATTGATGAAAAAATCAAGTACTTCTCATATTGATAGTTATCGAAAAATGGATGTTTTTAGTATAATTCTAAAACTATTTTAAATGTACTTTATTTATTTATTTATTTATTTATGTAATAAGACTCAAAATACATTTTTATTTGCTACATAAATAAATATATAATAAAATATCAAAATAAACACTTGTCTAAGTCTCACAAAATTCAGCCTCCAAGTCACCTTATGAGGGCATCGTCATTTTGTGAGACTTAGACAAGTGTTTATTTTGATATCTTATTATTAAACCTAGTTTCACCAAGTGAGCATTTAATGACAATTAATTTTGTCTTTGTTGTTTTTTAAATAAATATATCATTACCAAAGCGCGGATAATAGGCAAATGCATATCTTTAGCTAAACAGTATATTTAAAGTCTTTATATATTTCTTAACAAATCAGGACAAACAGTGATATGATATTGGCTTCAGTTTTTATGCATATAAATAATAAATTGTGCATATTTCTATAATACCAGTAGCTGTGGTAAGAAGTTTTTCTATTTTTAAGCTCGTACTGCTGGACAATTTATAAAAACATCTAATAATTCATTATTTTCATAATTAATGTAAAATATAATACTAAAATTTGTTACTAATATTATTTAGGTTTCTCTTTGCGTGAAATTACAGCCCCAAAAGATCTTAGTGGAGGAAGAACAACAGGGTTAGTTTTAATCTGGTGAAAATTGTAAATGGGGTAGGTGGCTCAATGGTATCGAGTCGGCCTGTGGATCTGGAGAACCCTGGTTCGATCCCCACAGCCGACAAACAATTAAATCTACCTCTGTGGCTCTCCCACCACTAACATCTTTGGAGGCCGTGATTTGACGGCTGTTCACGCGCATAAATATATCACTTACCGAGATCTGTTTAAGCAGAGTGCCACATCCAGTAATGAGTAAAAGGCGTGATGATATTTATTTGTTTATTTATAATACTAAAATTTGTTTATATTATTATTTAGTTTTCACATAAAATTGCGGCTCCCAAAGATGTTAGTGGAGGAAAAGCCACAGGGGTAGTTTTAATGTGATGAAAATTGTATGTCAGCTGTAAGAATCAAACCCGGGTTTTCAAATTAACAGTTCGAGTCGATACCACTGAGTCATCTAATAAAATATTGTAAATGATACATATTATGATTTGGTATTATAAAAAAGTTATATAAATATATATTCAAGTATTAATGATACATATACTTTACAAAGTCTAATATGATTTGATATCTATTATAAGAAGAAAAATAAGACCATCATCAAAATATCATTCAATCAGTAATACATACACAGTCAGTGAACCACAACTAACAACAGTATTTCCATCTTCTTCTATCTCATTTAAAGGTAGCTTCAACAAAGATACACATTGTCTATTGTTGCTTCAACGCACAATAGTTCTTTTGGTGTTCGAATTTTTATTTTCATTGCAAATTGTATTGAATATTATTATTTTTTTATGAAACTACAATGATTTTTTTTAATATCTGAATTAAATTAGAGTAAAAAAGCACGTCGAATTACCCTTAAAAACAGAGGTCCTGTAAAAAATTTCGTGGTAGGTGGTTTAAGTTCGCCGGTGTAACATTACACCTAAAGTAACCAGAAAAAACCAATTTAAAACTTCCAACCCAAGTAATGACAAAATAATAATAAGAAGAAATATACCGGCGTTTTTGCAATTTCCTTTTGAAGGGCAATGAAACAATGCAAAGGACATTGACCCCCATTTTTTAAAGAAAATCTTTTATTTATATTACTTCATTTATTTGTTACACTGTACAACAGGAACTTAATCCCAATTACAGTACAGGATCCGCACTTACCAAGCCGCAATGTAGTAGTTCATTTTTAGCTTGAGTGAGATTCGAACTCGGGATCTCCGGATTCGAATTCCGTATTGCTATCCACACCACCGTACTGACGGAATAAACTTATAGTAGAAACTCAATTAAACCATAGTTTAAACACCTAAAATAGGGAAGCCGTAACAGATCTTAGTAAATGATATATTTATACGCATGATACCAGTCGTCAAACTATGGTTTCCTAAAGCTGGAGGGAGAGGCACAGGGGTAGTTTTAATGTAGTGAAAATTGTTTATCACGTACAACTAAATTTATATCTTCTAAAATCCTGATAATATATTTAACAATTAATTTTTATCACTACTGTACCATTTAGCGGTTCGACCAATAAAAACCTGAGACATGTACATTACAATAGAAAAGTAAAGCTCAAAAATTCCATTAAATTTGAATAATAGCCTAATAATCAAATAGAATACATACAAATTCAACAGTTTAGGATAATAAAAAAAGCCATTTCAGAAATTTACGATATGGGTTAACTTTTTTTTCATTCGCCGCTAGTCAAGAAAAAAAATCAACTACTATAGTTAGGTATAACACTTGAAGAACGATAATCATGTTTTATTCTCTTTATAAGAACCGCCCCTTTGTGTAGCAAGCAAGGAACATTATTTATGTGGAATTTGAAACAATATTTTTGGAATTTAATTCGATTCAGAAGTAGTTGTATATTTTCATCTATAAAACGGTTATAAAGTACTTCAAATAAAAGTTAAAAATTTAATTATGTTACTTCAAAATAATTCGGAAAAGTTTGACGGCGGTAAATATTTAAGGCTTTTGCAAATACAATGTTGTTCATGATTAAATGTGAATAATAATTGTTCACCAAAATCGTGATAGCCTTGAAGATAACAATAGTTATTTAGAATCATTAGTTTTATTTGACGAATCATTGAAATTTAATTGTTTCTTAAAAACTAGATGTTTACTATTGAAATAATAATCATCATTTTACATCAGCCTAAAATATATTTAGTATAAATAAACATAGTATCTTGGGCAAGTTTTTTGACGGCTGGTGCTGCTATTTGCTATCGAACATTTATTTATTTATGTTACCTACTTCATATCAATTTATAACAATCAATAATATATAATAGTATGGAGTAGGTGGCTCAGTAGTGGATCTTGAGAACTCTGGTTCGATCCCCACAACCGACAAACAATTTTCACCAATTTAAAATTTACCCCTGTAGCTCCCCCTTCACTAACATCTTTGGGGGCCGTAATTTGACGGCACTTCACACGAATAAATATATCACTTACCGAGATCTGCTTACGGCAGAGTGCCACACTCAGTAATGTGTAAAAGGCGTGATGATATATTTATTTCAACTTATTTTTAAATTTATAATATAATGATTCACTTTGAATTAAAACCAATTTATTTTGTACTTCCATTATCTTTATTAGTGAAAAAATACTTTTAACAATTTATAACACAACGTTTCGATAGCGCAAAATCTGCTATCGAAACGTTGTGTTATAAATTGTTAAAAGTATTTATCCACTAATAAAGATAATGGAAGTTCAAAATAAATTGGTTTTACTTCAAAATATATTTATTTATTTATTTTACAATCAATAGTATATAATAGTATGGGGTAGGTGACTCAGTGGTATCGAGTCGGCCTGTGGATCTTGAAAACCCTGGTTCGATCCCCACAGGCGACAAACAATTTTCACCAATTTAAAATCTACCTTTGTAGCTCCCCCTTCACTAACATCTTAGGTGGCCGTGATTTGACGGCTGTTCACGCGCATAAATATATCAATTTCCGAGATCTGATTACGACAGAGTACCACACTCAGTAATAGGTAAAAAGCGTGATATATTTATTTATTTTATTTAATAGTATATTAATTATGACAATAAAATATAAGTAGTATTGATGAATTTAACTTTCAAGTATCTATAATTATAAATAAATTAATATTCAGACTTCCAATGCCTAATATAGATTCAGGATATTTCGTAAGTACCGTAACATATGGCTATGAAACTTAGAGAAACGTAGGTGTACCTAACTTAAAATTATGTTCCAAGTTACAACGTCTATAAAGAAAAATAGAAAAATAAAAATTATTATAATCTTTCATTGCGTAAGTCACTCATTTCAAGACGATTTCTACTACAGTTCTACAAACAAAAAAGTAGATTAGATGTACGGTAATCCTCTGTTTATATTTAACATGAAGTCATGTTTTTGTGGGCCATTTGTCACGATTACCAGACATTATTGTTGTAAGAACCTTGATTTTTTTATATTGTTTATCATTTTTAATATGATATGCTAGTTTTTCTGAAATGCCTTAGGTATATGAGTGATTTCAGTTACATTTTTTACCTAACAAAATTTCATTTTCAAAGTGCTTTTTCTAGTTGAAATATTGTTATCCTTTAGTTATTTATTTTAATGTCTGTTAGTATGGTGGTAACATATCATAATAAAAGGTAAAAAAGTTAATAATATATTAATAGTTATTTATGGTACAAGTGTGTTATATTACAAATAAGTCACGCGAGAAAATATTAGTCCACGAGGCCGCAGGCCGAGGGGAATAATTTTCTGAAGTGACTTATTTGTAATAACACACGAGTGGCATACGAAATTTTATCCAACAATTACAATTAAAACATTAAAATATAAATTTTGACACAATTGTCTACATTTCAAATAATATTCTAGTTAGCCATAGTTTCTTGTTTTGTTGTCTAGGTTACTCAATTTTTTTAAATAAACAAAGTTGAAAAAAGGTTCAGCTGTAGTATTCGAAATGGAAGACGAGAATTTTATTCCCGAAATAATCATTAAGGACGCGGAAGAAGCGGTTGTTGATATTTTACCAAAAAAGTCTAGAAGTTCTTAGGAAAAAGAATTTCATATGTTTGAAGACTGGATGACAACTAGAAACGTCAAAGGTATGAATGAAAGTGTTTTTCATAGGAAGTTCTAGACTTTTTTGGTAAAATATCAACAACCGCTTTTTCCGCTTCCTTAATGATTATTTCGGGAATAAAATTCTCGTCTTCCATTTCGAATACTACAGCTGCAACCTTTTTTCAACTTTGTTATATTTAAACTCAACAGTGAGTTACAAGTCATAATTTATGCGTGACTTATGACTTATAACTCACGTGTGAGTTATAAACCACTTTACTAATCTAAAATGACAACAATAATGACTTTATTAGTAGTGGGTGTTGGATAAATAAATAAAAAGCTTCAGAAACCAATGTATATTTTTTAAAAATATTTATTTTTCGGACGTTTCTAGCATAAATATTTGCTCCTTTAAAAAATGTAAAAGAATATTTGTAAAATGTCAATTAAATAATAAATTAAAGTCTCTACAAAAAGTGATTAGTAAACTCAACTAAAATTTGTTCCCAAGTCACTGTTTAAAATATCAAATTCCATCTAGACTTTTTATAACATGTTCTGGTCGATTTGACCTTTTGGGCGCCCAGACGTTAGCCATTCTTTCAATGTAATTCTTCAGTGAAAGTTGAAGACTACACTGGTAGACTAGTGACTTGTTCTTTTTTCACACAAGTGGGATGATATTAAAGAAGATTAAAGAATATTTATCAGAAGTTTCGTTGATGAGTAGGTGATGAAATATTGATGGGAAATTAGAGAAAATTGAGCAGTACTAAATAGAAAAGGAGCAGGTTTATAAGCGGGATAAAATTTCAGATAACATTAGCCATACGTAGAGTACAACTGAGAGTACGTTGTAGGTCCACTGTAAACTGTAGGTCCCTTCCTACCTATTGTGCAACTAAATAAATGTAGATATATACGATCAGATGTTGAGAACAACTTTCAAAGAAGATAAAAAAGTGTAGGTATTTCACTTTCTTTTGACAATTGTCAAACAAAATGGAACAAAATTTGTATTGTTTAAACTAGATTTTTTTGGTACTTAAATACCTATTAAACAAAATATATGAGTAATTTGATATGTTTAAATAAATGTTTGAAACAAAATAATAAATCAATAAAAAGAAACTAGTAATGATATATTTATAAACGTTATATCAATTAAGCCATAAATAAATGAAAAAGAGCATGAGTAATATAAGACTTTTTCTGATGCATAGTAGCAATAAATATAATGATTTCTTGTATTTAACGTTATTATTAAAGCATTAAGTAATTGTTGATAGGTTTTTAGATAAAACAGATTGAAAATTAAGCGAAATCGTGCAACAAATCATTAACAAATTATAAATAAATAAATGAAGAACTACTTCTTTGCAATATGCAATTATTCTTACGTAATATTATAATTTTAAACATTTGGTTTTGTATATTTTTAGCTGTCAATCGTTTCTAAATTACTTAGAAAAAAGTACTTCAAATAAAAGATGACGACAATTAAGTTATTTATTTGAAGCATTTTATCCTAAAATGACTTTAACGCAATGTAAAAAAATATCATCACCCATTTGACTTCTATACTCTATCGTAGCATATCTCTGTAAGTGATATATTTATGCACGTGAAATACGGTTACCAGCCGTCAAATTACGGTTTCCAAAAATGTAAAAGAAGAGAGAGCCACAAGGGTAATTATAATGTGGTCAAAATTGAGACATCCTAAAATAAATAAACATTGTTTATAAATAAATAAGTATTTGTTCTTTGTGCCTTGTTTGCTAGGCAATTGTTTTATGTGACAATAAAACTCTCACAGTTTCAGTAACCTGAGAACTAAAAACTATTTCAGGGAAAATGGAAACATGATGATCCCATTGTTCAAAAGTCTAAAATGAGAAATTTCTAAGTTTTTCTATATCATTTACTTTGTTATCCTTGATGATCTGAACTTAATATAATGATTATAAACTAATGAAGACTGTTTTCATTTCTTACAAATTCTATAAACGATATGGAATATATAATCGAAATATACACCGAGATCTGCTACGGCAGAGTGCCACACCCAGTATTGGGTACAAGGCGTGATGATATATTTATTTTATTTTATAATATCTTGTTTCAAAACTAGTAACAAAAGTAAATAAAAATAAATATATCATCACGCCTTTTACCTATTACTGGGTGTGGCATTCTACCTAAGCAGTACTCTGTAAGTGATATATTTTTTCGCGTGAAGTACGGTTACCAGCCGTCAAATGTAATCGTGTATTTTTCGCTGTAAAAATTTATTTACAGAAAAATACCTCAAATAAATTAAATTTTCTACAATGTTTATAACAACAAAGACAAAAGTAATTGCCGTCCATACACTTGGTGAAACTAGGTTTAATAAAAAATATAAAATAAGAGCGAAACGCGTCTATGGTTACTAACTGTGCTGGCCAGCCTCTGACGATGCCTTCATAAGGTGACTTGGAGGCAGAATTTTGTGAGACTTAGCCAAGTGTTTATTTTATATTTTGAAACAAATTGGAGTAAAGTTAAAGTACTTTACAATGAAAGATCTAATGAAAATCCTCGGTATCTATCTTTCCAATAGTTAAACAAAGATTCTTCTTGCATCTTTCATCAATCTAACATTTTTATGATGGCAGATCTTAAACAAACCTATAATAGCCCTAGATCAGTAACTGGCAATTTGACTCACGAAGGATATAGCAAGAAATCGTGCAAGTTAAGGTCATTTCTGAATAACACACGTAAATACGGTGTTTAGCGACTAGTCACGTGTCTCGCACTGTTATTACTTCTGTTGGATTATTACATTGTTACCAACATTTCAAACGGAATTGTTGATGACGAGATATCAACAATGTTCCTATTACAAGTTACATCAATACTCGAAGATAGAGTTCATCTGTTTCTTTCTTTACTTCTGGAAGTAGTTATTATTTACCGTCTTACAAAATGATGTTATACAGGATGTTCCACAATTTATTTTAAACTCATATTTTACTCAACTTGAATTTGCATCTGTTTGTTGGTCGCCACAATATTTTATTTACAATGAAAGAATTGAAAAAATTCAACACAAATTCTTACGTTCTATGCGTTATAAATTTCCACAAAGAACTTTAAATTTAATATCTCTTGAAAACAGAAGAAAAGTATCCGACCTGTCATTTTTATACAAAATTATTAACAATATATTTAATTGTAATAATTTGTTAGATGTTATGCAATTTAGAATTCCCAATTATTGTATGAGAACTAATGAACTTTTCAAAATTGTTGGATGTAAAACAAATTCTGCATCACATTCTCCACTTAATCGAATAACTTCTATGTATAATACTTTGTGTAATTCTAATTGCACCATAGATATATTTTCTGATTCCATAAATGTATTTACAAACAACGTGAAAACCTATTTTTGCAATGTTTAAATTTTGTTTGATTAATCTTATTTTTTATTATGTATTCTATATTTTAAGTTAATCTGTTTTTGTATCTTTGTGCTGCTCTGTTATTGGGACTTTGTCCTGTTGGGCAGCTGAATTTTCAAATAAAATAAAATTAAAATAAAACGTAGGTTGAGACAGATTTTTTCAAAATTCGACAAATTAAAATATATAAATATATCATCACGCCTTTTACTTATTACTGGGTGTGGCACTCCGCCAAAACAGATCTCAGTAAGTAATATATTCTTTCCGGTTACCAGTCGTCAAATCACGGCCCTCAAAGATGTTAGTGAAGGGAGAGCCACAGGGGTAGATTTAATTGTTTGTCGGTTGTGAGGATCTAACCAGGGTTCTCAAGATCCACCACTGAGCCACTTACCCCATATTAAATTAAATTAACTGCATTTTAAATCAAATAAATATTTATAGTTCCATTGGTTTGAGAGTTATATTAATAATTTGACATATGGGAATAAAATAAGTGGCATAAGTTTGTGAAACACCCTGTAGAGAAAAGGTAATTATGTTTATTTATAAAGGTGCATTGGAAAAATTAATAATTATTATTTTCGCGAATTTTAGCAAAATTATGTTTGTGTTGTAATCAGTATAGACTATTTGATAATATGTTTAAATAAATGTTTCATATAAAATAATAAATCAATGAATTGCGAATACTAAAAAGAAACTAGTAATGATATATTTTTAAACGTTGTATCAATTAAGCCATAAATAAATAAAAAAGAGCATGAGTAATATAAGACTTTTTCTAATGCATAGTAGCAATAAATATGATATCTTGTATTAAAGTTATTATTAAATATATCATCATCATCATCACGCCTTTTACCCCTTACTGGGTGTGGCACTCTAACTAAGCAGATCTTGGTAAGTGATATATTTTTTCGCGTGAAGTGCGGTTACCAGCCGTCAAATCACGTTATTATTAAAGCATTAAATAATTGTTGATAGGTTTTTAGATAAAACAGATTGAAAATTAAGCGAAATCGTGCATTTATATATATATATATATATATATATATATATATATATATATATATATCTCCCTAATTTTTTGCAATAATTTTGGATCACTTTGTATTAGCTTTGATTGACGTGATTGTTAAGTAAGAGATTTAACAATACAGTCACAACCAGCAATTTATTACGATAAATATATTGAGTTTGTTAGTACTATTCCATTTACAGTTATTCATAAATTTCGTTGTAACTTATTTTAAAAACATCAATTTTTGACTTATTTACGAACCACCTATAAACATTTCAACAAATGTTCAAATAACCAGTTCAATAAAAACAATTTACAACTATTCAGTGCCATCTATACTTGTCAAACGACTTGAAAAATACTTTCTATTCTTTCCAAAACATAAATGACATCATCCACTTACGAAACACAGACGAATAAATAAAATACTGTTGCCTCGCACAAATCTAGTGACCATTGCGTGTCGCAAGCGTTGCACGCATGCTTCACGCATGTTTACAGTTAGTACATACGCATTCGCAAAACTGCATATTTGTGTTTAGTGTTAGATGATGATGAACTGCAAACTTATGACTGTGTAAATTGATGCTAATTTGTTTTAAATTGCGAAATCGTTATTCGTTTGCTTTGTTGAGAAGACTTGTCGATTGGATTTTGTTTTAGCAAGATTTATGGGTAACGACAAAGAAATAGAAATCTGGAGAACCATGGTTCGATCCCCACAGCCGACAAACAATTTTCACCACTAACATCTTTAGAGGTCGCGATTTGACTGCTAATAACACGTGAAAATATATCACTTAACGAGATCTGCTACGGGAGAGTGCCACACCCAGTAATAGGTAAAAGGTGTGATGATGTATTTATTTATTTTATTTGACATAGAAAACTTGCGATCTATGAACTAATGTTACAATTGAATAAATAAATACCCATTACTGGGTGTGGCTCTCTGCCTAAGCAGATCTTGGTAAGTGATATATTTATCAGTTATTAAATCACAGTCCCCAAAGATGTTAGTGTTAAATTTTTAAATTTGTGATAATTGTTTGTCACCAGTGGAGATCGAACCAGGGTTCTTAAGATCCACTGAGCCACCTACCCGAAACAATTGAATAAAGTAGACAATAATTTATTTTGTACTATCCATCTCAACAAATTACATGCATCAAATAAAAAACAAAATGAAATTATCCAAGAAAAAAAGTGATCCACAAATCAATATAAAAACAATTGCGTGCTCATAAACAATTTCACGGCTCCATAAACATCTTATTCGTGGTCAGACTGTAAGTGTAAGTTACCCTGAAGATAATAGCACATTTATTCTTCTCGAATACCTGGATAGTATGATTAAATCCAGATTTAATTGTTACGGTAAATTTAAGAAAGCGATGCTAACACGATCATGATTTTTATAATTGGTGATTGAATGCAGTCGAGGTATAATTATGCGTCGATTATTGTAATTTCTTTCGTTCTTGAGGAATCAGTATAACTTAGACGCCCTTGAAAAGGTTGAGGAATTTAAAAATAACTTCGTGTTTGTAATTTCAATGCAAATTAATTGATAAACCACTGGCTTTGCAATAACTTATATATTTATATCATTTACATTTTATATAAGTATAATTTGATACGTCTAGAAGAAACCCAGTTTTTTTGGGGCAAAGCCATTGCTTTAATGGGTTATCTAGATTTGAAAGATCCATTTTAAAATATTTTTATTTATTTATTTATGTGATTTGTCGGCTGGTAACTGCACTTCATGCGAAGAAATATAACACTTACCGAGATCTGCTACGGTAGAGTGCCACATCCGGTAATGGATAAAAGGCGTGATGATATATTTATTTATTTATGTTACGCTGTACAACAGGAACTTAATCCCAATTACAGTACAGGGTCCGCACTCACCGAGCCGCAGTGTAGTAGTTTATATAATTTTTAGCTTCAGTGAGATTCGAATTCCGTATCGCTATCCACACCACCGTACTGACGGAACAATTTAATGGTTGTCTTGACAGTTATACCAAATACAATTCACGAACGAAGTTTAAACAATTATTTATATTAAAAAACTAGTAAATTCGTACAAATTTAAATTTTAAAATTGTTTATTTAATTTGTATTCACAATCGGTTCATTCTAATACTGAAAACAGTTGTGTAATATAGACTATTGTTAAACTATTTTGATAACTTAATTTTCTAATCGGGTCGTTATAAACAATTTTTGAAGAATCATTATAATAAGATCATTGGATGCAGTTTTAAATTTGACGGCTGGTAACCGCACTTCACGCGAAAAAATATATTCATTTACCGAGATCTACTTAGACAGAGTGCCACACCCAGTAATAGGTAAAAAGCGTGATGATATATATTATATTTCGAACAAATAAAAATTTGACCATTGTATTTCTTTATGTATTATTGGCCCTCAAATCAAAATGTGTCCCGCGTATAAAAAAATTTGGCCATTCTTTTTGTTAGGTCCTCATTTATCAGATTAAAAAATAACATAATAAATAAGCAACAAAATAATCAGTTTACATTAAAAATCTGGTTTTGCGAAATATTTTATGTTAATTAGTAATTAACAATTTTAAATAATACTCGTGGGTTTATGCCGAACACGTCATATATTTAAATTTTATTCTATGTCCCTGAATTTGAATTAATTTTAATGCAATAAAGAATATGATGCAAAATAATTATAGATGCTACAAATTTATTTCTTTAAAACTATTCAATGATGCAAAGTAAATTACAGTATTTTGAAGAAAATGATGAGAAAATATTAGAGGGCCAAATATCACTGATTAAGTTTCATGGTCATTATTAAATTTGGCTAACATTGAATCACTCAAACAAAATTATAATAATTCCCACTCGACTATTTTGATGTTTGAATAATTAATAACTATTATTGTAATTAATAAAATTAATGTTTCTTTGTCTGCTACCAAATATTCTAGTCTTTGCTGTTTGTACATTAAAGCTTGAAAAATTAATTGTTCAAAACCAGGGTTCGTAAATATCATGATATTTATAATAAATATCAAAATATCTGATATATAGGATATATATCAGATAAATATCACTTTTTGGATATTTATTTTTAATTTAAATTTAGAAAAACTGAAAAATTCGAAAAATTTCACTTCTCCGGAGGCTATATCTCAAAAACTAAACAAGATATGGAAATGCGCTCAACGGCGTTGAATTCCCCGTGTCCGAATTGACTTATAAGCAAATTTTCATACAATTTTATGCAATTTAATATTTTTAATTATTTCCTAAGGGGTACCCCTTTGGTTTTTTCAGATTTTAATTCAATTTTCCCAAAAATCCTTAATCGTAGGATTATTAAAACGAAAATTTACATACATATGTATTTTGACCCACTGAATCCAGTGGTGCAATCTTCAAATGCATATGACTTCTTGTTTTCGAGAAAATGTTAAAAAACCGCTTTTTTGCGATTTTTTGGCGGAAAATGTAAAAAAAATAAAAATCGCTGAAACTATGTTTATAAGTTAACTGAAGCACGAGAAAATTAATGCCGTTGAGCGCGTTTTCATATCACATTTAGTTTTTGAGATATAGCCTCGGAAAAGTAAAAAAACTGAAAAATTCGAAAAATTTCATTTTTCCAGAAGCTATATCTCAAAAAGTAAACAAGATATGGATATGCGCTCAACGGCGTTAAATTCCCCGTGTTCGAATTGACTTATAAGCAAATTTTCATACAATTTTATGCAATTTAATATTTTTAATTATTTCCTAAGGGGTACCCCTTTGGTTTTTTCAGATTTTAATTCAATTTTCCCGAAAATCCTTAATCGTAGGATTATTAAAACGAAACTTTACATACATATGTATTTTGACCCATTGAATCTAGTGGTGCAATCTTCAAATGCATATGACTTCTGGTTTTCGAGAAAATGTTAAAAAACCGCTTTTTGCGATTTTTTTGGCGGAAAATAGAAAAAAAATAAAAATCGCTGAAACTATGTTTATAAGTTAACTGAAGCACGAGAAAATTAATGCCGTTGAGCGCGTTTTCATATCACATTTAGTTTTTGAGATATAGCCTCGGAAAAGTAGAAGAATTGAAAAATACGAAAAATTTCACTTTTCCGGAGGCTATATCACAAAAACTATTTGATATTTTTATATAATGGATATATATCATTGCAAAAATATGACGATATATATCAAAATAAATATCATGATATATATCGATCGATATATATCTTCGAACCCTGGTCAAAACTAAATTTCGGTATACCTTTTTGTTTTGAAAATGCACATTTTAAGAATGGGGTAGGTCGCCCAGTGGCATCTAGTCGGCCTGTGGATCTTGAGAACCCTGGTTCGATCCTCACAGCTGACAAACAATTTTCACCAATTTAAATCTACCCCTGTGGCTCTCCCTTCACTAATATCTTTGTGGGCCGTGATTTGACGGCTGGTAACCGCACTTCACTTCACTTACCGAGATCTGCCTAGACAGAGTGCCACACCCAGTAATGGGTAAAAGGCGTGATGATATATTTATTAATTTATTTTTATTTGTGTATTTCGCAGCTGTTCAAAACTACATATTAATTTTGACCCGCACGTTATACACACAGTACATTCCAAATTAAATGGTAGTAGTAACACCAAAGTACAGTCTAGTTATTTAGTAGCAATTTGCAATCCAAACAAATGCAGCTCAATCATAATAATACAGTAAGAAAACACAAACACACTAGATACAAATTCTTCTAACGGGAAATTCATTGCAGATGTGATACAGATAACCACCCTCTACTTAGCAGCTTAGCACAACTAAATGAAACGGTACACATACTTTTTATGCAAATTCCAGAACCGTAACGCCGTGAAATGAAGATTTAAAGATATTGGCAATTTATAATGAAAACTAATTATTAAGTAGTATTAGAAGAATTGCAAACGGTACTAGGATTATTTTGAAAATAAATAATTATAGTTGGTACGCGTGCTCTTGTGTGTAAGCTTAAATTGTTACTTTTACCGTAATCATAATCGTAATTGTAAATAGCCTATCTATTTTTCAAATTATTATGAAAGTACTAAGAGCATTCTAACAGCAACTGTTTTACTTTTTATTATGTATAGCACAGTTATAATATAACATATTTTATTTATTTACTTGTTTCTACTGAACAGGGAATTAATCCCAATTACAATACCTGAATGTTTGCCGCTTAGAATGGAATCTGGACCATTTAAATACAGTTGTATTATGAGATGCAATTGCAGATGAAATATATCTTGCTTTTAATTTTTTTTAAGTAAATATTTAATTTTTGCTGTTAAAAATTCTAATAAATGATATGTTTAATTTGACGGCTAGTAACCGCACTTCACGCGTAAAAATATATCACTTACCAAAATCTGCTTAGGCATAGTGCCACATCTAGTAATGGGTAAAAGGCGTCATAATATATTCATTTATTTATTTATTTAATTACATTATTACCAAAAGATATATTACTAAAGTTAATTAATAACATATTAATTATAAATTAATTACCAATATTGCTGATAATATTCTGAACAAAAACTAGCATACATGACGAATCTAACTATCAAATTATTGATAAAAAATTTCATTGACCACCCACAAGCAAAAGAAATAAATATTCTTGCTTTCTGCCCGTGGGGTAGGTGGCTCAGTGATATCGAGTCGGCCTGTGGATCTTAAGAACCCTTGTTCGATCCCCACAGCCGACAAACAATTTTCATCAATTTAAATTTACCCCTATGGCTCCACCTCTACTAATATCTTTGGGGGCCGTGATTTGATGATTAGTACGCGCATAAATATATCACTTACCGAGATCTGCTTAGACAGAGTGCCACATCCAGTAATGGATAAAAGGCGTGATGATATATTTATTTATTTATTTAATTGCACTATTATCAGAAGATTCATTACTAAAGTTAATTAATAACATATTAGTTATAAATAATAAGGTAGGTGGCTCAGTGGTATCGAGTCGGCCTGTGGATCTTAAGAACCCTTGTTCGATCCCCACAGCCGACAATGTTCATCAATTTAAATCTACCCCTGTGGCTACCCCTCCACTAATATCTTTGGGGGCCGTGATTTGATGACTAGTACGCGCATAAATATATCATTTACCGAGATCTGCTTAGACACAGTGCCACACCTAGTAATGGGTAACAGGCGTGATGATATATTTATTTATTTATTTAATTGCATTATTATCAAAAGATTCATTACTAAAGTTAATTAATAACATATTAGTTATAAATTAATTATCAATATTCTCAACAAAAAATAGCATACGTGACGAATCTAACTATCAAATTATTGATAAAAAATTTCATTGACCACCCACAAGCAAAAGAAATAAATATTCTTGCTTTGTATCCGTGACTAAAACATATAATAAGCCACACATGTTTTACTTCAGTTTCATCTTAAACCAAAAAACAAATGAATTAGTAATTACCCTCAAGAAAAACATACATTAAAGTAGAGATTCCAACCAGTAGTGAACATCTCGACCTTCAACTTTTTCATACATTTTTGTTTTTCTTCGTTACATCACACATATTCACACTTATTCAATAATTTAATCCACTTGAAGAAAAACTATTCAATTAAGAGCTTTATTCTACATAATTTTTTACTCAAACGTCAAACAAGTGACGATTTTAAAAATTTAATCACTGTTCAATCTGACAGCGATTCATTAATGAATTCTAACATGTTGAATAGACAGAGAGAACTTGCAAGAGATGGAGGATTCTGTAAACATGGATTAGTAAATAGGTTTAACATAGATTCTCATAGAAGAAACTGAAAACTTGTATTTGTATCTGTCATAAGCTACACTTAAATATTTTGAGATTTAAATAACTTGTAAATATATTCAATAAATCATTTTTTATAATAACTATTAACTGAAATAGCAGTGATGCCATTTTGGAAATTATATAACTTTCAATATTCAGTGTCAGGCAGGCAAGATGGCGACATTTGAATCCAAAGAACTTCCCACGCAAACTAAAACTATATAACGACAGGGGCTCGGTACCTTAAGTTATAGGGTTGAAACCCGGATTCGATTCCCACAGCCGACAAACAATGTTCACCATTTTAAAATTATTTTTCACTAATATCTTTGGAGGTCGTACTTTGACGGTTGGGAATATATCGCAAATTGAGATTTGCTACGGCAGAGTGTCACATCTAGTAATGGGTAAAATAAATAAATAAATATATCATCACGCCTTTCACCTATTACTAGGTTTGGCACTTTGCCTAAGTAGATCTCGGTAAGTGATATATTTCTTCGCATGAAGTGCGGTTAACAGCCGTCAAATTACGGCCCCCAAAGATGTTAGTGGAGGGGAAGCCATAGGAGTAGATTTAATTTGGTGCTAATGGGTAAAAGACGTATTAATAAATTTATTATCTAAAGGATAAATAATTATTTACTTTAGTTAATAATTTCCAAATTAATAAAAAATAATTATTTGTGTATTAAGAGCGTAAAGTGAATCTTTGTTACTCGAGCACGGTGCAATAGTGTAAGAGGAACAAAGACACTTTACGCTCGTGATGCACACATAATTTTTTCTACGATTGCATCTTAAAATTATTAAAAAAACGTATACGTAGTTTCTGTTTTGTTTATATCCCTGGTAACTATTGAAATAAGCGCGCATTTAATATCTTTTTCGCGCGTTGCCATTGGAGACGCGCAAAAAAGATATTTTTCGATTGTTCCACAGAAAATGTCAACTTTACGATGACAAATGAGAGCGTAATTGTCAACTTTTCATAGCAATCGTAGAAAAAAAATCTTTATAGTGCATAATGCCAACTGTGAAAGTCTAACTCAGATTCTTCTTTTAACAGTCTAGTGCGTTACTAAACTGCTATTAAAATATAAAAACTCTAATGAATAATTTTTAAATCAACTTTAACCATTTGCAATAAATTTAAAACTTCCTAACTCAATTAAAAATATTCCTGAAATCACAGGAAAAAGTAGAACAATTTGTTAGTAGGCCATGAAACAACTAACAGTAAAACGTTCATCTTTTATTTCCTGCAATTTAACCAATTCCTGTGTTTAATCTAGTTGCCTATAACCATCTAACTATAATATAACAATTACAATCTTCAAAGCAGGGTTGATTTTAAGGAAAATTCAAACATATGTTTAGATTGTGACGTTACCTACGCCCACTACAAAGAGAGAAAGTAGTTTGTTAATCTACCACGCGTAGCGTCACCGTCTAATTTGTCATTGGTAAATTTAAAGTATAATGATTAAGATTTTGTGGGAATTTTTGTGCAATATTTTTATTGTCTGACGAATAAGTAAATTGCTTAAACAATCATTTAATTTGAACATATGCTTATTGAATACCATGTGTTTAAGTTTATTTAAAAATACTGTTACAGAATTTTTGCAACATGTTATAACTGTTACCAAAAATGTAAATAAAAATATGATATAAATTTATAACTGTCACATTTATGAGCAAATTTTAATCTTTATTACTTTGTACAACAGGAACTTAATGTCAATTACTGTAGAAGGGACCTACATTTTGTAGCAAAACCAAACTATTAACAATAGTATATTTAGATATAAGCGATAATGAAAATTGAACGTAAATTTTACTTTTCACCAATTTAAAAAATCTACCCCTGTGGCTCCCTCTCCACTAATATCTTTGGGGGCCGTGATTTAACGGCTGGTAACCGTACTTCACGCGAAAAAATTATCAATAAAACTCTCAAACAAATGGAACTATAAATATTTAATTCATATAAAATGCAGTTAATTTAATTTAAATATGGGGTAGGTGGCTCAGTGGTGGATCTTAAGAACCCTGGTTCGATCCCCACAGCCGACAAACAATTTTCACCAATTTAAATCTATCCCTGTGGCTCCTCCGTGATTTGATGTCTTTACGCGAAGAAATATATCACTTACCGAGATCTGCTTAGGCAGAGTGCCTCACCCAGTAATGGGTAAAAAGCGTGATGATATATTTATTTATTTTATTTTGTTTTAACTTGTATACATGTATTAATTTATGCATTTAGTTCATTTAGTATATACGAGTAAGGTATATTTCCATTTTTTCAGTGAAAACTATGTTTTAAATAACTGTTATTAAATTGCAAAATAAATTAATAAATCATATATTGATAATACTATTACTTAGTACTGCATTTAAAGCAGGAAATATTATGTCTTGTGTTTTATAGACAAGTTTACATTTATAATAAAATATAATTATTTTATGTAATGATTGCTAATATATTATAAACTAGATAGTGTCACGACTAAAATTAAATTATTGCTAGATCATTTTAGTAGACTATTTATAATAAATTACGTAAGTTAAACCTACATAGTAGAATGCTAAATGCATGTTTTAAATTTTACAAAGCTACAAATATAGATACATGTATATAATATCCATTATTACTTAACGAAATTCTATTGCAATTTTAGTTTGGAGAAATAAAAATCAATCCAAAGTTAGTTAAATATTCGATTAGCTTTTGTTCATTTAAACCAAATTTTAACGGTACAACAGTAATCTCCTAAATGTAATTGTTGCAGTATTAAAAAAATATTTGTGTAAACAATTACAACTAAATTAATATCTTAAATAATAATCACATGGTTTTTCAAAATTGGTGGCAAATATTTCTTAAGAAATCTAAAGTTAAGAAAATAAAAAATATCATTAAAAGTGGTAGGAAGTCCAATAAAACTTTAATACAGAATTTTTGAAAATCTGGTCTTGCATATTTTTTATATAAAACTTTTCTAAATTATTTTAAAGAAAAATGTTTCAAATAAAAATGGTAGACGAATAAATTTACCATATTTTTATTGAAATATATTTGTCTAAAATTAATTAAATAGCGTAAATATATCATAGCATCTTTTGCGTAGACATTGATTTATTTTAAAATGTCATTAAATTTATTATTAAACTGTTTTATTTTAGTATCAAAAGTCCATTAAATTAATCGTTTATGGAGAACCGTAGGAGTATTCCGCAAGAATTCTTTGCAAGGTATTTCCAGAAACTTTTATGGAAATGTCACTGGGAGCAACTTTTTATTCTGTTTAATTTTCGTGGGATTTTTCTAGAAATAAATACTTTAATTATTCTGCTAACTGTAACTATAAGAATTTAGAAATAATACGTTATACTGAAATTATATTTTCCTCACGTATATTTATAACATATGAAAAAGTAATTTACATTTTAATAATGTGTGTGAAAAATAATGTTTTTTAAATTAAATTATTTGAAGCATATCATCACGTCTTTTACCCCTTACTGGGTGTGGCAATCTATTGTAGCAGATTTTGGTAAAAGATATATTTATGCACGTAAAATGCAGTTACTAGTCGTCAAATCACAGCCCCAAAGATATTAGTAGAAAGGGTATTTTTAGTGTGGTAAAAATTGTTTATCAAATGATATTTAAATCACAATAATTTTGGTAATTTTGATCGTTTCTGCGAAATACTTTGACTAGTTCTCTGTCCGACATTTTACAAATATTTTAGTAGATAAAAAGCGCGGGATACACTCTTCCTTCTAGTACAATCCATTTTATTCCTCACTGCACAATTCCTCTTAAAATCCAGTTCATAGTCACTGCACTCACTTTACAAACACTTTTTGTTAATTCACGCACTAGTAATTTTTTTGTTTCACAATTGTTTAAAGTTTGGACCTCCTGCAACACTTTTACAATAAAAAAGGAAGAAGAATATTAATTGTTTTGAAGCAATTGTTTATAATTTCTTATATGTTAACAACAAAATTAATTATTATAAACATGTACGGCGAATTTTGTTTCGTGTATTTCACAAGAATTTTTTGTTGGAATCTTATTAGGTAAAATGATATTCCTGTACTTAATTATAATACATTTTGAAACTATTTCAGTTGAATATTGAAAGATAAATTGTAAGGGCACTTGCTACCTAAAGGTAATATAGTATTTTAGAAAAATATAAGCTTTAAAGTTTAAAGATTTAAAATTTGAATTAAGTTATTTTGCAATAAGACAATTTTTAAATCTATAGATTTTTGGTAAAATACATATGTAATTTATTAATGTTTAATCATATATTCTTCACTGTAGATGAAATAAATATGCTACCTTCATTTTATGGTAACTTTTAGTATGAATTTATGTAATTTATAAACATATATTTAAACTAATGTAAATTAAACAAAATATTTTGCAACAAGTACATATAAAATTAAATGTTTAGCATAAGTTTTAAGGGTTTATGCTACTTCTATTTAATGGGATACAAAAACAGTTAATTCTATTTATTAATATGTTTTCCTAATTTAAATTGTATTTTAAGTAAATACTTAACAATTATAAATTAATTCAGTTTATAAATGTGGATATTTCAAGGGTTCTTGCCACCAAGTGGTAAATTTTAAATTATTTTATGGATTGTATATATAATAGGATTTAGAAAACGATAAAACGTTATCATCTCTCAAAAGAGTTTTAACTATCCAGAATTTTGGATTAAACTATAGTCACAAAAAAGTAATCTTGTTACCATTTGGGTTTCGAAAAATCTAGCTAAAACACTGTTAAAAATATAAATTTGTGAAACGTACGTTTCTAAAGTTGAGTGCCACCAAATGAAAAACCATGTACCTATAATGTAATATAAAGTGATATCGTCTTACCTGTCGCCATGGCGCAATTAGCCACAGCTCGTCGTATCCCCTATCCGTCCACTGTTATTCTCTACACTGCTACTCACTCAAAGTCTTCTGCTAGACTGAAGTGTTAGCCGCGTCTTTAGCCAGCGGTCGCAAGACGCGGTGACGTAGCGCGGGCTCACCAGCTCATTGGTGGAGACGAAGAGTCAAGAGTCGAGCGCTGGGTCGACGCCTGCAAACGGTTGTTTGTTGGAAGTTTGCAAGAAGATGAGAATTGGAATTTCTAAAGGGTTGGATTTTTGAAATTCGCGCGTGGGGTGTTAGGGAATTGTTTTATGAGAAAATTGTTCAAGTAAAAGATGTGGAAAATTTTAGTTTCTACAACTTTTATTTGAAACATTTTTCTCTAAGTTTATTTAAAACTGCTTGACAACGAAAATTATTGGACATTTCAACGTTACGTTAGAACACATTTTTATATAAATAAATAAATATATCATCACGCCTTTTACCCATTACTGGCTGTGGCTCTCTGCTTAAGCAGAAGAGATGGGAATTGGAATTTCTAAAGAGTTGGCTTTTTGAAAATCTCGCGTGGGGCGTTAGGGAATTGTTTTATGAAAAAATTGTTGAAGTAAAAGATGTGGAAAATTTTGTTTTCTACAATTTTTATTTGAAACATTTTTCTCTAAATTTATTTAAAATTGCTTGACAACGAAATTTATTGGAGATTTTAACGTTACGTTAGAAAACATTTTTATATAAATAAATAAATATATTATCACGCCTTTTACCCCTTACTGGCTGTGGCTCTCTGCTTAAGCAGAAGATATGGGAATTGGAATTTCTAAAGAGTTGGCTTTTTGAAAATCTAGCGTGAGGCGTTAGGGAATTGTTTTATGAGAAAATTGTTGAAGTAAAAGATGTGGAAAATTTTGTTTTCTACAATTTTTATTTGAAACATTTTTCTCTAAATTTATTTAAAATTGCTTGACAACGAAATTTATTGGAGATTTTAACGTTACGTTAGAAAACATTTTTATATAAATAAATAAATATATTATCACGCCTTTTACCCCTTACTGGGTGTGGCAAACTGTTGTGGCAGAAGATATGGGAATTGGAATTTCTAAAGAGTTGGCTTTTTGAAAATCTAGCGTGAGGCGTTAGGGAATTGTTTTATGAGAAAATTGTTGAAGTAAAAGATGTGGAAAATTTTGTTTTCTACAATTTTTATTTGAAACATTTTTCTCTAAGTTTATTTAAAACTGCTAGACAATGAAATTTATTGGAGATTTCAACGTTACGTTAGAACACATTTTATATAAATAAATAAATATATCATCACGCCTTTTACCTATTACTGTATGTGGCAGCCTGCAGTAGCAGATTTCGGTAAGTGATATATTTCTTTGCGTGAAATGCAGTTACTAGCCGTCAAATCACGGCTCCAAAGATATTAGTGGAGGAGGAGCCACAGAGGTTGATTTAATTTGGTGAAAATTGTTTGTCGGCTGTAGAAACAATGCAAAATTATTTTTTTTATAGTTGTGCTTCGATCATTGCAGTCTTGCTTTACTAGCGAGAGTTTACAAATGTATACTTCATTTATTTCAGCTGCATTGAAGTGATCAAATTCTTAAGCTATTTGTATTACTGATTTTATTTTCATATAGTGCTGAGTAGTAAATAAATAAATCTTGAAATTATCTTGGAGATTTCAACGATAAGTCAAGACAGATTTACAAAATAAATCAATTGTGAATATCGTAACAACAAACAGCAATTCGAAGACAAGACAGAAGAAAACAGACTGACCCGACCCGTATTGTCATCAGTAGTTTTACGACAAGGCTATAGCAATGTTAATGACGTTTCATTAATTTCCCGGCAGTTGGCTATTCTTCACTTCATTCTTAATGTGTGAAACAAAAGAAAACGTGTAGATTGTGCTTGTTTTACACTAATATGACGTGATGTCATTCGCTATAATTATAGCAAGTGCGAGAATAGTTGATGATTGGAGGTTTATTCATTCAATCAATTTCATCAAATACATTGGAATATATACCGGGAGTTTTTTTATCAGTAAACATAGGGATATGCCATTACCATAGTTACAGTTACAAAGTTTGACAGCAATGCATTAGAGCGTTTATTTAAAAAGTGAACATAGGGAAAATAACATTGCTGTCATCTATAGTTGTCAAAGTAATAAAACTGTTCTCTTTCAAAATCAGACCGGGTTAATAGGGGATCAAATAGTGAGGCGTTTTTATATAAATGAAAATTTAAATGGGGAAAATTATTTAGAGTTGTTACAAGAGAGAGTAATATTGAGTAAATATTGAGGAAGTGTGGTTCCAACAAAATGTACGAAATTATCTGCACCGGATATTCCCCCAACGATGGCTAGGACAAAGTGCAGAAGTGGAGTGGCCTGCAAGGTCACCAGATCTTGCGCCAAACGATTTTTTTCTTTGGGGCCACTTAAAAAGTAAATTTTATAATGGTGGTAGAATGAGTATAGAACAATTAAAACGTAGAATTAGTGTTGCATCGCATGAGATTCCTCCAGAGCAAATAAATAATGCTATAAATTCATTTTATAATCGCGTAGGCTATTGTTTACAGGAAAATGGGGGTAATTTAGAACAGTTATTGAATTAAAATTCCTATTTAAACTAAATACAATTTTCTTTTTTGGTAGTTGTGATTTGACAACTGGTTACTGTACTTAACGGTTTAAAATGTATAGTTTATTAAGATCTGTTATTGCAGAGCTGCCATATTCATGAATGACCAAAATTTTGACATATAAACATGCAGATGTAAATTTTATATAGTTCAGCGCACGAGAAATGCACTCGTTCAAACCGCGTTTCAATATCTCTTAGTTTTTGAGTTACAGCGATTTTTGACTTTTTATAAAGCTCAACTTTGAGACGCCATAACTCTACTAACATCTTTGGAGGCCGTTACTTGACGACTGGTAACCGAACTTCACAGGAAAATTTAATAAATAAATGTTTATTGAATTTTTCAGTAATGGCGTGTTTTTACTACTAGCCTAACAACGTACCATTATAGACTTGGTTTTGAGTTGTGAAATTGTTTTTCTCTACCGCGTCCTTAACAACTGTCAATAATGGATTATTATTGACCTAGGTACATAATGAGAATTGTCACTTTTCAAAGAAATTCTAGGTTTTGAATTAATTTAACTAGTTAAATGCAAGGGAAATACTAATTCTGAATTTAAAATTGACCTAATTTCTATTTGGCAATTCCAGTCAAATTTCAGTTTGAAGAGTAAATATCTTTTTATAAATAAATAAATAAATATATCATCACGCCTTTTACCCATTACTGGGTGTGGCACATTACCTAAGCAGATCTCTGTTAGTGATATATTTCTTCGCGTGAAGTGCGGTTACCAGCCATCAAATCACGGCCTCCAAAGATGTTAGTGGTGGATTTAATTTGGTGATAATTGTTTGTCGGCTGTGGGGATCGAACCAGGGTTCTCAAGATCCACAGGTCGACTTGATACGACTGAGCCACTTACCCCATAAATATCTTTTTACCTGTCATATTTTACATGCATTTATTTATAGTTAAATTCTCGAAAAGGTAAATGGTGATTATAATATTACTGAATATGTCTGTAGGTTTGACGTTTTGGAAACTAATGAACACTTTTGCCATGCCATGAGTCTCTTAGAATTTATATATAATATATAATATACTGTTTGTATCATTCCAAAGTAAACTAGACATGAATATATTCATTAATTCATTATATTCATTGTTAGTGATAAAGACACCGGACAATTTGTCTCTTTATGTTCCAAAGTTAACTAACATACATCTTCATCCAAGATCCAAGATCATAATCCCCATAAATAACAAATGATTTATTAGCAATAACCATCCTTAAAAGTACGGGAAAAGAAATATAAGTAGTGGGAAGCAGCTAGCAGCTTCTCTGCGTAGGATCTGTTATTCTACGATTTTAAAGTGAATAAACGCTAATCTACCCATTTATGTGGGTAGCCACCCACTGTAACTGGTAACTTGGAGGAGTTGATAGCGAAACAAGTGAATTTTAGCAAAAACAACTTTGGAGAAGTTTAATGTCTGCTTTAGAGCAGAAGGCGAAATAATTATTTACATAAACAAAATTAATGGTAAAAAGATTTATTCCAAAATTCGCAAAAATAATTGCTCATTGAAGCAAACATTACATTAAGTATTTTCATATATAATATAACAAGTAGTATGAAAATTGCTGAAAATATTTTGACATAAATTATGAGTTGTGTTTCCTATTTCCGTAACAACGAATGTATATTTATGTCAAAATATTATCTGTCAATTTTCATACTACGAGTTGTATTCGGCTTGAGAATTTACCAAACAAGAGTTAATTAACAAGAATAGTGAGGTATTTATTTGCAAATTATTAATTAGGTATTACAGTGATGAAAATTTTGAATATTAAATGTACACTGAACAAATGTAGAATTTACGTTTATGAAAATATCATTTATTTTATTCGTAACCAAGGATATTATTAACTGTGGTATTTCCGATATCAATTGCACCAGCGATGAATTTCCGACATCAATTGCACCAGCGATGAATTTCCGACGAAATGTACAATTCATTGGTTCATTTTCAAACAAATTCGTGATCCTATTGGTTGACAGTGACGTGTGGTGAATTCTCACTTATAATCTTCTAGAGTATTCTTTGTAGAAAATATTTTCGAATGCACTTCAATAACTTACTAATTAGCACGAGTACAATATGAGTTTGAATGCACGATAAAAAATTGCCCGGATATGAATCAAATCTCAAGGGTAAAAAAATCCTAACACCACCAATACAAAAGTACAAATAATTTAGGTTTTATACTTTGCTTCAAATACTCAAGTTATGGTAGAATAATAGATCTATGGCAAATTGTATGAAATATAGAAAACAATTTTCAACATGATATGAAATATTGTTTAGATTAAGTTATTTTTATATTACCATGGTAACCATGATTAATACAATATTTCTATTGGCTGTAATATCGTACGATTTTCTCGTATATAATTCAATAATGTTTGACAGCGGGAAAAATGCGAGTCAACATCATTATTCCCCTACATGTATATTTCAAAGTCCTGTCGCACGGTGTATATATCATCGTTTTCTTTAATAAATCACTCCTGAATTTTTTCGTTGTCTTTTCCACGAATTATATAATAACCATATAATTATTGTTCACACTTTATACGCGTATTAGAACTTCCAATAAGTCAAGAATATTTAAAGATAGCTACATATATCCAGCAACAATCTTCTTCAAATAAAGAACAATTTACCATGAAAGAACTTCTCTCTGAAGACATTGCATGATGTGAAAATTAACTTATAAGTCAATTCGAATACGAAGAATTTAATGCCGTTGATCGCATTTTTATATCTTGTTTATGTTTTTGAGATATGCGTCCGGAAAAGTTAAATTCTTATTTTCTTTAAGATTTTGTACTTTTCTGAGGCTATATCTTAAAAACTAAACGAAATTTGAAGATGCGATCAACGGAATTGAATTTCTCGTGCTTCAGTTAACTTCAGTTTCAGCGATTTTTATTTTTTTCAAATTTTCGTTTTAAAATCGCAAAAAGCAGTTTTTTAACATTTTCTCGAAATATAGAAGACATATGCATTTTTACATTTTACCATTGAATTCAGTGGGTCAAAATACATATATATGTAAATTTTCGTTACAATATTCCTACGATTAATGATTTTTAGGAAAATTGGCTTAAAATATGAAAAAACCAAAGGGGTACCCCTTAGGAAATAATTAAAAAAATTAGATCTAGATATAATTCGACTGTTCGAGCACTGTGAAATTTTCCCAGCTGCCGGGTAGGTTGGTAGGCGGTGAACCGAGAGGTCGTGGGCACGGAATATGCTCAACGTTTTTGCTAATTTGACAAGCACGCCTCGGTTGCTTTGCCCTAGATTCAATTCAAAGCTAGTGTTTGACAAATTTAGGTAAGATAGGGTAGGTTTAGGAAGAACAAAGAAAAACCATCATTGAAAACTGCTCGAAGAACAAGAGGTGTATGAATGTCTGTTTCAGGATCATCAAAATCCAACTATTTTATGTCACTAATATATTTTTGTTGATAGTCATCACGTGACCTGCAGGCATCTCCTGCGGCCTCTGCATCATCTAGGAACAATTGGTATTCATATCAGTGTCCTCGGAGCTGGTACCATTCTGGACAACGTCACCGGAGCTTTGGAACATCATCTTGGAGCTGTTATCATCTTCTCTTTTAACAACATCAGTCGAGATCGGCAATTAGTTATTAATATAAGAAAATTGTTATTTTTAAATGGGTTGTATTTAACCGAGCACCAAATATTACCATTAAATTTTCCGGGAAACTTATTTACTATTCTTGGCTATTAAAAATTATACATTTAGTATTTATTGAATTGTCAAAATATAATTTTGTTAAGGTGAAAACAGTATATTATACAGCTAGGGAGAGAAATGCATGATTTTTCATGAGGAGTAATTTGTAGCCCGAGGGAAAAATAGCATTTCCTCCCAAGGTGTATATATATATTTTTTATTCACGTTCTATGTAAGAATAAAAACGAAAAATGTAATTTTAAAATAGAGTTTATTAATTTTTTTTTGACATTTACTAATTTTAAAATTATTTAGTGCAACACAGTTATTATTATTATTACTTTTGATAAAATGGGTTTCGGTGTTCATTTAAATTATTCTCGTTTAAAATGATTTTGGGTAAAAGTGTATGAAGAGTTGATGGTAGATTGAGCATGTGGTTGAAGCAAGGATGACTGAATGTTTCAGGGGTTCGTGTTACCCCATTTAATAAGATATAGCGTGATGCTATGTATAATAATTATCTTTACAACATTAACATTAACTAGATTTTTTATTGTTAAACATTCCGGCATTATTTTATAGAAATATATTTCAAGTAAATGATTGATATAAATAAATTTGAATAACTTTTATTTTAAGTATTATTCTCTAAACAATTGATGATCGATTCAAAGTAGAAAAATAAATTTAATTAAATCATCATTGTAATTTGTAAATAAACTAAATCAAATACTTTTACCCAAAATAATTGTTCATATTAGTTCTAAAAGTTTTCTGTATAATATTAAAATTTATTTTATTTAAACAAATGTGAAAACTGACAGAATTAATATTTACACATTTAAAACAATTACCTATTTGTATTTAAATGAGAATTTAAATATAAATAGGTAATAATTTCATTGGATTGTATTATAAATTAGATGATTGTATTAAGAGGGATACTTTGAAAATCTATAAAACTATCCCCTGAAAATAATGATAAATAAAATAATTGAATAAAATTATTATAAGTTAATATGTTAAAAACAATAATAAATATGTTTTAAATAGATAGTTTACAATAATTCTATTTAAACCATATTTATTCTTTAAGAATAAGAAATAGGGTACCCATTGTAATAAGTTATACATACATCTTATTACAATATTCCTTATTCTTAAAGAATAAATATGTTTTAAATAGAGTTCTTGCAAATTGATTAATTTAAAACATAGTTTTTATTGTTTAAACTTAATGAATAAATAAATAAAATTATTGTAACTTAGTAATATAAAAACAATAATAAATATGTTTTAAATAGATATTCTTTAAGAATAATATATATTGTAATAAGTTGTTTATGAAAACATACATCTTATTACAATATGTCTATATACATTAAACTACTGTAATGTACTTCTGTAATTGTAGCAAATAAATGAACATATTGTAAATGTATTATCTGAGCTGTTACAGTTTACGCAACTTTGCTGAAATCGGCATTCGGTCCCGGGAGTCGAGCTGGCTGTTTCATCCCATGCTGTCAACCGCTTCACTTGTTGTAGAATCACACAGTTCAGGAAAAAAGATAAGTGATAATATTATTTATTTATATTTTAATTAGTCTAAAATGTCTGTAGTCCATGAAAATAAATCAGTATATTAAAATGAGAAAAGAAATTATGAATAATTTGTTTACAATTGATGTCTTACTTAAAACCCTTTTAATTTAGTTATCTATAACTGGCCTGAATTATTCTGCTGGACGATATAATATTTTTTTATGTTGAGTATTGTTTGATGTAATACATACTTGTTTAACGTTTTAAAAGTAAATGCTAAATTCTAGAAACGTTATTATTTAAATGTTTTATCTGAACTTTATTCAAAAACACATATATTCTACTGTTTATCTATATATTGATATATAGAGATAGAGATGTAGAGATATAGAGTTATGGAGGTACGGAGTTATGGAGGTACGGAGTTATGGAGGTATGAAGTTATGGAGGTATGAAGTTATGGAGGCATGAAGTTATGGAGGTATGGAGGTACGAGGGTATGGAGGTACGGGGGTATGGTGGTACGGGGGTATAGAGGTACGGGGGTATGGAGGTACGGGGGTATGGAGGTACGGGGGTATGGAGGTACGGGGGTATGGAGGTACGGGGGTACGGGGGTACGGGGGTATGGGGGTACGGGGGTATGGGGGTACGGGGGTATGGGGGTACGGGGGTACGGGGGTATGGGGGTACGGGGGTATGGGGGTACGGGGGTATGGGGGTACGGGGGTATGGGGGTACGGGGGTATGGGGGTACGGGGGTATATATATATATATATATATATATAAATATATATGTATATATAAATATATATGTATATATAAATATATATGTATATATAAATATATATGTATATATAAATATACATTTAATAATGCAATATACATTTAATAATGCAATATACATTTAATAATGCAATATACATTTAATAATGCAATATACATTTAATAATGCAATATACATTTAATAATGCAATATACATTTAATAATGCAATATACATTTAATAATGCAATATACATTTAATAATGCAATATACATTTAATAATGCAATATACATTTAATAATGCAATATACATTTAATAATGCAATATACATTTAATAATGCAATATACATTTAATAATGCAATATACATTTAATAATGCAATATACATTTAATAATGCAATATACATTTAATAATGCAATATACATTTAATAATGCAATATACATTTAATAATGCAATATACATTTAATAATGCAATATACATTTAATAATGCAATATACATTTAATAATGCAATATACATTTAATAATGCAATATACATTTAATAATGCAATATACATTTAATAATGCAATATACATTTAATAATGCAATATACATTTAATAATGCAATATACATTTAATAATGCAATATACATTTAATAATGCAATATACATTTAATAATGCAATATACATTTAATAATGCAATATACATTTAATAATGCAATATACATTTAATAATGCAATATACATTTAATAATGCAATATACATTTAATAATGCAATATACATTTAATAATGCAATATACATTTAATAATGCAATATACATTTAATAATGCAATATACATTTAATAATGCAATATACATTTAATAATGCAATATACATTTAATAATGCAATATACATTTAATAATGCAATATACATTTAATAATGCAATATACATTTAATAATGCAATATACATTTAATAATGCAATATACATTTAATAATGCAATATACATTTAATAATGCAATATACATTTAATAATGCAATATACATTTAATAATGCAATATACATTTAATAATGCAATATACATTTAATAATGCAATATACATTTAATAATGCAATATACATTTAATAATGCAATATACATTTAATAATGCAATATACATTTAATAATGCAATATACATTTAATAATGCAATATACATTTAATAATGCAATATACATTTAATAATGCAATATACATTTAATAATGCAATATACATTTAATAATGCAATATACATTTAATAATGCAATATACATTTAATAATGCAATATACATTTAATAATGCAATATACATTTAATAATGCAATATACATTTAATAATGCAATATACATTTAATAATGCAATATACATTTAATAATGCAATATACATTTAATAATGCAATATACATTTAATAATGCAATATACATTTAATAATGCAATATACATTTAATAATGCAATATACATTTAATAATGCAATATACATTTAATAATGCAATATACATTTAATAATGCAATATACATTTAATAATGCAATATACATTTAATAATGCAATATACATTTAATAATGCAATATACATTTAATAATGCAATATACATTTAATAATGCAATATACATTTAATAATGCAATATACATTTAATAATGCAATATACATTTAATAATGCAATATACATTTAATAATGCAATATACATTTAATAATGCAATATACATTTAATAATGCAATATACATTTAATAATGCAATATACATTTAATAATGCAATATACATTTAATAATGCAATATACATTTAATAATGCAATATACATTTAATAATGCAATATACATTTAATAATGCAATATACATTTAATAATGCAATATACATTTAATAATGCAATATACATTTAATAATGCAATATACATTTAATAATGCAATATACATTTAATAATGCAATATACATTTAATAATGCAATATACATTTAATAATGCAATATACATTTAATAATGCAATATACATTTAATAATGCAATATACATTTAATAATGCAATATACATTTAATAATGCAATATACATTTAATAATGCAATATACATTTAATAATGCAATATACATTTAATAATGCAATATACATTTAATAATGCAATATACATTTAATAATGCAATATACATTTAATAATGCAATATACATTTAATAATGCAATATACATTTAATAATGCAATATACATTTAATAATGCAATATACATTTAATAATGCAATATACATTTAATAATGCAATATACATTTAATAATGCAATATACATTTAATAATGCAATATACATTTAATAATGCAATATACATTTAATAATGCAATATACATTTAATAATGCAATATACATTTAATAATGCAATATACATTTAATAATGCAATATACATTTAATAATGCAATATACATTTAATAATGCAATATACATTTAATAATGCAATATACATTTAATAATGCAATATACATTTAATAATGCAATATACATTTAATAATGCAATATACATTTAATAATGCAATATACATTTAATAATGCAATATACATTTAATAATGCAATATACATTTAATAATGCAATATACATTTAATAATGCAATATACATTTAATAATGCAATATACATTTAATAATGCAATATACATTTAATAATGCAATATACATTTAATAATGCAATATACATTTAATAATGCAATATACATTTAATAATGCAATATACATTTAATAATGCAATATACATTTAATAATGCAATATACATTTAATAATGCAATATACATTTAATAATGCAATATACATTTAATAATGCAATATACATTTAATAATGCAATATACATTTAATAATGCAATATACATTTAATAATGCAATATACATTTAATAATGCAATATACATTTAATAATGCAATATACATTTAATAATGCAATATACATTTAATAATGCAATATACATTTAATAATGCAATATACATTTAATAATGCAATATACATTTAATAATGCAATATACATTTAATAATGCAATATACATTTAATAATGCAATATACATTTAATAATGCAATATACATTTAATAATGCAATATACATTTAATAATGCAATATACATTTAATAATGCAATATACATTTAATAATGCAATATACATTTAATAATGCAATATACATTTAATAATGCAATATACATTTAATAATGCAATATACATTTAATAATGCAATATACATTTAATAATGCAATATACATTTAATAATGCAATATACATTTAATAATGCAATATACATTTAATAATGCAATATACATTTAATAATGCAATATACATTTAATAATGCAATATACATTTAATAATGCAATATACATTTAATAATGCAATATACATTTAATAATGCAATATACATTTAATAATGCAATATACATTTAATAATGCAATATACATTTAATAATGCAATATACATTTAATAATGCAATATACATTTAATAATGCAATATACATTTAATAATGCAATATACATTTAATAATGCAATATACATTTAATAATGCAATATACATTTAATAATGCAATATACATTTAATAATGCAATATACATTTAATAATGCAATATACATTTAATAATGCAGAAAAATTGTTTTCTAACTAGCTAACTAGAATGAAATGAAAAATTGTTAGAAAACTAGCTAACTAGAATGAAATGAAAAATTGTTAGAAAACTAGCTAACTAGAATGAAATGAAAAATTGTTAGAAAACTAGCTAACTAGAATGAAATGAAAAATTGTTAGAAAACTAGCTAACTAGAATGAAATGAAAAATTGTTAGAAAACTAGCTAACTAGAATGAAATGAAAAATTGTTAGAAAACTAGCTAACTAGAATGAAATGAAAAATTGTTAGAAAACTAGCTAACTAGAATGAAATGAAAAATTGTTAGAAAACTAGCTAACTAGAATGAAATGAAAAATTGTTAGAAAACTAGCTAACTAGAATGAAATGAAAAATTGTTAGAAAACTAGCTAACTAGAATGAAATGAAAAATTGTTAGAAAACTAGCTAACTAGAATGAAATGAAAAATTGTTAGAAAACTAGCTAACTAGAATGAAATGAAAAATTGTTAGAAAACTAGCTAACTAGAATGAAATGAAAAATTGTTAGAAAACTAGCTAACTAGAATGAAATGAAAAATTGTTAGAAAACTAGCTAACTAGAATGAAATGAAAAATTGTTAGAAAACTAGCTAACTAGAATGAAATGAAAAATTGTTAGAAAACTAGCTAACTAGAATGAAATGAAAAATTGTTAGAAAACTAGCTAACTAGAATGAAATGAAAAATTGTTAGAAAACTAGCTAACTAGAATGAAATGAAAAATTGTTAGAAAACTAGCTAACTAGAATGAAATGAAAAATTGTTAGAAAACTAGCTAACTAGAATGAAATGAAAAATTGTTAGAAAACTAGCTAACTAGAATGAAATGAAAAATTGTTAGAAAACTAGCTAACTAGAATGAAATGAAAAATTGTTAGAAAACTAGCTAACTAGAATGAAATGAAAAATTGTTAGAAAACTAGCTAACTAGAATGAAATGAAAAATTGTTAGAAAACTAGCTAACTAGAATGAAATGAAAAATTGTTAGAAAACTAGCTAACTAGAATGAAATGAAAAATTGTTAGAAAACTAGCTAACTAGAATGAAATGAAAAATTGTTAGAAAACTAGCTAACTAGAATGAAATGAAAAATTGTTAGAAAACTAGCTAACTAGAATGAAATGAAAAATTGTTAGAAAACTAGCTAACTAGAATGAAATGAAAAATTGTTAGAAAACTAGCTAACTAGAATGAAATGAAAAATTGTTAGAAAACTAGCTAACTAGAATGAAATGAAAAATTGTTAGAAAACTAGCTAACTAGAATGAAATGAAAAATTGTTAGAAAACTAGCTAACTAGAATGAAATGAAAAATTGTTAGAAAACTAGCTAACTAGAATGAAATGAAAAATTGTTAGAAAACTAGCTAACTAGAATGAAATGAAAAATTGTTAGAAAACTAGCTAACTAGAATGAAATGAAAAATTGTTAGAAAACTAGCTAACTAGAATGAAATGAAAAATTGTTAGAAAACTAGCTAACTAGAATGAAATGAAAAATTGTTAGAAAACTAGCTAACTAGAATGAAATGAAAAATTGTTAGAAAACTAGCTAACTAGAATGAAATGAAAAATTGTTAGAAAACTAGCTAACTAGAATGAAATGAAAAATTGTTAGAAAACTAGCTAACTAGAATGAAATGAAAAATTGTTAGAAAACTAGCTAACTAGAATGAAATGAAAAATTGTTAGAAAACTAGCTAACTAGAATGAAATGAAAAATTGTTAGAAAACTAGCTAACTAGAATGAAATGAAAAATTGTTAGAAAACTAGCTAACTAGAATGAAATGAAAAATTGTTAGAAAACTAGCTAACTAGAATGAAATGAAAAATTGTTAGAAAACTAGCTAACTAGAATGAAATGAAAAATTGTTAGAAAACTAGCTAACTAGAATGAAATGAAAAATTGTTAGAAAACTAGCTAACTAGAATGAAATGAAAAATTGTTAGAAAACTAGCTAACTAGAATGAAATGAAAAATTGTTAGAAAACTAGCTAACTAGAATGAAATGAAAAATTGTTAGAAAACTAGCTAACTAGAATGAAATGAAAAATTGTTAGAAAACTAGCTAACTAGAATGAAATGAAAAATTGTTAGAAAACTAGCTAACTAGAATGAAATGAAAAATTGTTAGAAAACTAGCTAACTAGAATGAAATGAAAAATTGTTAGAAAACTAGCTAACTAGAATGAAATGAAAAATTGTTAGAAAACTAGCTAACTAGAATGAAATGAAAAATTGTTAGAAAACTAGCTAACTAGAATGAAATGAAAAATTGTTAGAAAACTAGCTAACTAGAATGAAATGAAAAATTGTTAGAAAACTAGCTAACTAGAATGAAATGAAAAATTGTTAGAAAACTAGCTAACTAGAATGAAATGAAAAATTGTTAGAAAACTAGCTAACTAGAATGAAATGAAAAATTGTTAGAAAACTAGCTAACTAGAATGAAATGAAAAATTGTTAGAAAACTAGCTAACTAGAATGAAATGAAAAATTGTTAGAAAACTAGCTAACTAGAATGAAATGAAAAATTGTTAGAAAACTAGCTAACTAGAATGAAATGAAAAATTGTTAGAAAACTAGCTAACTAGAATGAAATGAAAAATTGTTAGAAAACTAGCTAACTAGAATGAAATGAAAAATTGTTAGAAAACTAGCTAACTAGAATGAAATGAAAAATTGTTAGAAAACTAGCTAACTAGAATGAAATGAAAAATTGTTAGAAAACTAGCTAACTAGAATGAAATGAAAAATTGTTAGAAAACTAGCTAACTAGAATGAAATGAAAAATTGTTAGAAAACTAGCTAACTAGAATGAAATGAAAAATTGTTAGAAAACTAGCTAACTAGAATGAAATGAAAAATTGTTAGAAAACTAGCTAACTAGAATGAAATGAAAAATTGTTAGAAAACTAGCTAACTAGAATGAAATGAAAAATTGTTAGAAAACTAGCTAACTAGAATGAAATGAAAAATTGTTAGAAAACTAGCTAACTAGAATGAAATGAAAAATTGTTAGAAAACTAGCTAACTAGAATGAAATGAAAAATTGTTAGAAAACTAGCTAACTAGAATGAAATGAAAAATTGTTAGAAAACTAGCTAACTAGAATGAAATGAAAAATTGTTAGAAAACTAGCTAACTAGAATGAAATGAAAAATTGTTAGAAAACTAGCTAACTAGAATGAAATGAAAAATTGTTAGAAAACTAGCTAACTAGAATGAAATGAAAAATTGTTAGAAAACTAGCTAACTAGAATGAAATGAAAAATTGTTAGAAAACTAGCTAACTAGAATGAAATGAAAAATTGTTAGAAAACTAGCTAACTAGAATGAAATGAAAAATTGTTAGAAAACTAGCTAACTAGAATGAAATGAAAAATTGTTAGAAAACTAGCTAACTAGAATGAAATGAAAAATTGTTAGAAAACTAGCTAACTAGAATGAAATGAAAAATTGTTAGAAAACTAGCTAACTAGAATGAAATGAAAAATTGTTAGAAAACTAGCTAACTAGAATGAAATGAAAAATTGTTAGAAAACTAGCTAACTAGAATGAAATGAAAAATTGTTAGAAAACTAGCTAACTAGAATGAAATGAAAAATTGTTAGAAAACTAGCTAACTAGAATGAAATGAAAAATTGTTAGAAAACTAGCTAACTAGAATGAAATGAAAAATTGTTAGAAAACTAGCTAACTAGAATGAAATGAAAAATTGTTAGAAAACTAGCTAACTAGAATGAAATGAAAAATTGTTAGAAAACTAGCTAACTAGAATGAAATGAAAAATTGTTAGAAAACTAGCTAACTAGAATGAAATGAAAAATTGTTAGAAAACTAGCTAACTAGAATGAAATGAAAAATTGTTAGAAAACTAGCTAACTAGAATGAAATGAAAAATTGTTAGAAAACTAGCTAACTAGAATGAAATGAAAAATTGTTAGAAAACTAGCTAACTAGAATGAAATGAAAAATTGTTAGAAAACTAGCTAACTAGAATGAAATGAAAAATTGTTAGAAAACTAGCTAACTAGAATGAAATGAAAAATTGTTAGAAAACTAGCTAACTAGAATGAAATGAAAAATTGTTAGAAAACTAGCTAACTAGAATGAAATGAAAAATTGTTAGAAAACTAGCTAACTAGAATGAAATGAAAAATTGTTAGAAAACTAGCTAACTAGAATGAAATGAAAAATTGTTAGAAAACTAGCTAACTAGAATGAAATGAAAAATTGTTAGAAAACTAGCTAACTAGAATGAAATGAAAAATTGTTAGAAAACTAGCTAACTAGAATGAAATGAAAAATTGTTAGAAAACTAGCTAACTAGAATGAAATGAAAAATTGTTAGAAAACTAGCTAACTAGAATGAAATGAAAAATTGTTAGAAAACTAGCTAACTAGAATGAAATGAAAAATTGTTAGAAAACTAGCTAACTAGAATGAAATGAAAAATTGTTAGAAAACTAGCTAACTAGAATGAAATGAAAAATTGTTAGAAAACTAGCTAACTAGAATGAAATGAAAAATTGTTAGAAAACTAGCTAACTAGAATGAAATGAAAAATTGTTAGAAAACTAGCTAACTAGAATGAAATGAAAAATTGTTAGAAAACTAGCTAACTAGAATGAAATGAAAAATTGTTAGAAAACTAGCTAACTAGAATGAAATGAAAAATTGTTAGAAAACTAGCTAACTAGAATGAAATGAAAAATTGTTAGAAAACTAGCTAACTAGAATGAAATGAAAAATTGTTAGAAAACTAGCTAACTAGAATGAAATGAAAAATTGTTAGAAAACTAGCTAACTAGAATGAAATGAAAAATTGTTAGAAAACTAGCTAACTAGAATGAAATGAAAAATTGTTAGAAAACTAGCTAACTAGAATGAAATGAAAAATTGTTAGAAAACTAGCTAACTAGAATGAAATGAAAAATTGTTAGAAAACTAGCTAACTAGAATGAAATGAAAAATTGTTAGAAAACTAGCTAACTAGAATGAAATGAAAAATTGTTAGAAAACTAGCTAACTAGAATGAAATGAAAAATTGTTAGAAAACTAGCTAACTAGAATGAAATGAAAAATTGTTAGAAAACTAGCTAACTAGAATGAAATGAAAAATTGTTAGAAAACTAGCTAACTAGAATGAAATGAAAAATTGTTAGAAAACTAGCTAACTAGAATGAAATGAAAAATTGTTAGAAAACTAGCTAACTAGAATGAAATGAAAAATTGTTAGAAAACTAGCTAACTAGAATGAAATGAAAAATTGTTAGAAAACTAGCTAACTAGAATGAAATGAAAAATTGTTAGAAAACTAGCTAACTAGAATGAAATGAAAAATTGTTAGAAAACTAGCTAACTAGAATGAAATGAAAAATTGTTAGAAAACTAGCTAACTAGAATGAAATGAAAAATTGTTAGAAAACTAGCTAACTAGAATGAAATGAAAAATTGTTAGAAAACTAGCTAACTAGAATGAAATGAAAAATTGTTAGAAAACTAGCTAACTAGATTAGTTAACAAATTTACCAACAGATGGCAGCACCGTTCAAAAAAAAAGAATTTTAATTAATCCAATTAATTTTAATTAAATTAACTTAGTTCACAAATTCACCAACAGATGGCAGCACCAGTCCTAAAATTTAAAAAAATAAAAAAACAAGGTATGTATAAATATGAAAACATTTATTATTTCAAAGTTGTATACAAGTGTTACTAACATTTTATTTCACAATATTATTACAAGTACAATTTATTTATCTTAAATAATAAGAAAACTATGATTTAAATTGATTAATTTACAAGAACTCTGTTTAAAACATATTCTTAAAAAATAAGAAATATTGTCATAAGATGTATGTTTTCACAAACAACTTATTACAAGATTTCTTATTCTCTAAGAATAAATATGGTTTAAATAGATATGTTGTAAACTATCTATTTAAAACATATTTATTATTGTTTTTACATTACTAAGTTACAATATTTTTATTTATTTATTTATTAAGTTTAAACAATAAAAACTATGTTTTAAATTAATCAATTTGCAAGAACTCTATTTAAAACATATTTATTCTTTAAGAATAAGGAATACTGTAATAAGATGTATGTATAACTTATTACAATGGGTACCCTATTTCTTATTCTTAAAGAATAGATATGGTTTAAATAGAATTGTTGTAAACTATCTATTTAAAACATATTTGTTATTATTTTTACATATTAAATTATAATAATATTATTTACTTATTAATTTTAAACAATAAAAACTATAAATTAAATAATTCACAACAAATCTTTTCAAAATATATTTATTCTTTAAGAATAAAGAATATTGTAATAAGATGTATGTATAACTTATTACAATAGGTATCTATTTTTTATTCTTAAAGAAAAAATATGTGTTAAACAAAGTTATTGTCAACTATCTACTTAAAACATATTTGTTATTATCATTAGTAAATATCAATTCTGTCAGTTTTCCCAATTTTTAAAATAAAATCAATTTAATTATTATAAAGGAAACTTTAAGAATTAATACTTTAAATATATGATACAATTATTTTGGGTAAAAGTATTTCATTATCTTCATTTACAAAATGTATTGACCATCAGTATAAATAATCAATGGAGGATGATTTGATTAACTTTATTTAAATCGGTCATATATCACAATGTGTCAATAGATGATAATAATTAAATGGGGTAACACGAATCTCTGAAACATTCATTCATCAGATTTACAATGAATCAGTCTTGGTCCAATATTCTCATCCTGACACATCATTCTCACTTTAACCACGCTCTAGTTCTCTCCTTACACTATTTGCGCTTCAAGCACATTCATAAATTCTTTCATACAAGTTCATTTGTTCCTCATACTAGGAATTCATATCTTCCATTCGACGACACGATCCACATTCCTAAACTATCTCATCTGACTTATACTCACTCTTTCAAATACATTCATGTCATCATACAACATACACCAATGTATTCTGAACAAATGTTCTCAGAGCACCTTGCATCCCACTGATATCCTTCTTTCAATCTCTCAATTAATACGACCATACCGCGATAACATACTACCCTAATATACAAACACATTCATTTCATCTCTAATCTCACATCATCCATCACCGAAACATTGCAATCGCTCTTCTCAAACACTAACATATTCATCATTTCAGTTAATGAAGCTGTTTGCATTCGGCGAAAAATGATTTAAAATTAATAAATAAAAACACTTGGCATTTTGTTTCATGAATTTGACAATGACCTATATTGTACATTTTGGTAGTTACGGCATCGTCAAAAGGTAGAAATGGTTTTGCAAACACTTATATGTAGTTCAAATACAAACTAACTGTTAATGAAGAGAGGGAGTTTTGGGAATTTACTTCCATTCCAATTTTCAAACTTCTAGACATCATTAAAAATAGCTTAAAGTTAACCATGTGACTTCAACTATAACTCGGGAGGTTTTAAACTTGCTGGAAGTTTGTCTACAAACAAATTATTTTTGCTCTTTGTTGACATTTGTAATTAACAAAATGAGGGTCTTTATTATCTGAAATATTCATGAACAATTTTGAGAATATATATGTCTCAATTCCAATAAATACCTCCTAAAATATTTACATTTTTGGTATAGATATATCGACGATGTTTTAATCCCTTTACACCAGGAGCAACAACTACTAAATGTCCTTAATTCATTTGATTAAAATACATAATTCACCACTAAAGTGAAAGTTAATAAAAGCATAAATATCTTGGCCATTACTATCGAACACATTAACAATAAATTTAATTTTAGTATTTACAGGAAATCCACTAATTTGTATCACCCATGTAATATAAAGCTAGAAACGTTTTATAATTTATCTGATAATCTGAATTATAATCATTTTAAATATTGCAGCAAACAATGGTTACAGTGAAGAAATCACTGTGAAGCTAATAAAATAAAAAAATTAGATCAATTACAAGAAATTAATTTTATCCAGTACACTTTGAAACTAGATCTAAATCAATTTATAAAAAATTAAATTATGTTAATGGCATGAATCGTAGTATGGCCAAGAATTGGAGGAAATTTGACATTATATACTAATAATAATAAACTAATTAATAAAGACCCTTTGTTAAGTTCTGTAGCAAATTAAATGTAAAGATTGTGAATTTGTTTATATAGAGCAAACAGGACGAAGTTTCCAGACTAGATTTAAAGAGTATTGTTATAATTATATGACCAAAAGTACCCAGTCTAATCTAGCTAAACACTTAATAGATTTTTATCATAAAAGTTCTATATGTAATTTGTCAGTTCTACATAAAAAAGAAAGAATTTAGATTCACTTTCATTGAAGCTTTTAAAATTAAGAAAGCCGTTAAGGCCGACCAGAAACTAATGAATGAATATTTAGATGTTATAAACTCAACTTTCATAGACCTTGTCATTAAAGGTAATTCCCTAAACAGTCCCTCTCTCTATTAACAGTTAGTATGTATTTGTACAAGTGTTTGTAAATTTGTTTTGTAAACCATATTGTCAAATTTATAAAAATAAATACTAAGTGGTTTTATTTATTAATTTTACCAACATATTATCATTAATTAACATTATTTAAATCGTTTTCTGCTTCATTTATTGAAATCATTTACAACAACATCATCCGCACCAGGTAACGCAGACACTACCGCAGCCTCGCTACCTTCAAACACTCTAACTGCGTGCGCGCATTTCCAATCATCAGGAGTCAAATAACGTCTCACCTCCATACATCAACATCTCATTCAAGCCGGGAGTCTTGCCATTCTTTAGACGCAACATCATTCTCACCTCTAACATATTCTCTTGCAATTTCACTACAACCATTCGGTCCATTTACGCTACCATACAAACGCCTAAAATACTCACACCATTTATTCCTAACATCTGATTCATTCCACAATATAATTCACCATTCGTACCATCTTACCACCTCTCAATCTCTTCACACAAAGATTCATTTATTTACTCAACAGACATATCTCTAACACCCTCAATCACCAACTTTTATCCAGACGTATACGCAACACCATCAAATAAACTTCTCATGCTCGGTTTTTCAGTGGCGGTTTAAACTTTAATTCAGTTGAACCTTGAACTTGAGCCTGAACATTTTTTTGTTTATAACTTGTCAAATTAATCTAGTTCAGCTGAACCTAAACTGAATGTCAAAATAATTTTATGGTGTTGTGTAATTTGGGATTCTGAGAAAATTATAATCATTGCCTTGTTTACCAAAATTCAGTTTATATTCTGTCACAGGTAAAATAAGAAATATATTTATATACACATGATGGAAAATATTAAAAGAGCTGCAAATTTTTCCACCAATGAAGTTGAATTATTAATAGATTTAGTGAGAGTTAAAAACATGTATAGAATGAAAAAAACTGGTAAAGTATTGTGTTAAGAAAAAGAAAAGTGTTGAGAGGAAATTTCTGCCTCATTTATTAATGTAGGGCCAACATTTTAAAAGTTCTCTAGTCCAAAGATAAAAATATTAATAATGTACAAGATTAAATTTAAGTTCTACGTTAGGTACATGTTCATTAAAATTCTAGCACAAGTTTAAATAATTTTAAAAAGAGAAAAATAATGAGGGCAGATAATTAAAAATTGGTGCAAATTGGCAAAAAAAGAGGAATAAGTAAAATAACAAATTAACTCAATAATAAATGAAGATAATTATAAAAGAATTAAATTGTATATGAAATAGTAAATAGTAGTAAAGTGTACATTGTAATATATTTCTAATGATACCCTTCTGACGGTTTTTTTACTGAATAAGTGTTTTACTATATTTCTAATTATTTTAGGTCTTCTACCACGACCAAGTCGCTCAACAAAATTGTGACAAATAATTATGACATATAAATGTCAGAATGTACTGAAAAACAGTCAATTATGTTTGAACTTTAACCGATTTTCAAGTTTAAATCTCCACTGAAAAACCGTGCATCAACCGTTCATCACACATAATAAAATCAATCACTCTCTGTCCATTTTCACTTACATTCTCCCTTCTACACAATTGCGGTATTTTATATTAATGTAAAACAACATATTTGTTACTGTTTTTAATCGACTTTTACCCAAATAATTTAAAAAGAGAATAATTTAAATGAGCACCGAAATCATTGTATCATAAATAATCAATAAGAACTGTATTGCTCTTGCCAGAAATATATTCATTAAACACCAAAAATATATATTTCTAACCCTAGTTAAATTATATTTTGATAGTCTGAAATAATTAAATGAAAACTAAAAATAATAATTAGGCATAAAAAATACTAACTGATTTTTAAATATAATAGTAAATAAGCTTCATGGAAAATTAAATGCTAATATGGCAATAGCGAATATTTGATATTTAAATTGATAAACAGATTAGCAAAGTCTAGTATTTTGGAATATGAATTATTTAGAGCTGATATTTTGGTGCTCGATTAAATAAAACCCACTTAAAACTAATAATTATCTTATATTGATGTTGTAGGCAGCAGTCTTGACGACATTCTGCGTTGACTTGGCAGCCATCTTCTGATATGTTTGAAGAGAAGCTGTTGATTCTGTTGCTGATGAATCTTCCCAGCATTTTGATGTAATCCCCAACAGGAAACGTTGGTTTTCTTCATTCACCACCGCACCTAACAACAAAAAGTAATTAGAAACAAGGACAAATAATATTTTATAAATAGTAATTTAAATTAGTTTCCTCCAAATACGTTTTATATCAGATCATATAGCAAACATGTGTACATAACCAGTTAACATGGACAAACAGTTTTTCCATGCGCATTGCTTCCAAATTAGTTTTAAAGAAATTATTTTAAATAACTATTGTAGAGCATAAAATGCTGTATTTTAATTAATAAACTGTATTAATCTGGCATGCTTTATAATTGTAAAAATTAGATTTAAAAATTTGAAAAATTACAATTTAATAGTAGGTACTACCTATTACCTATTTAGATAGGCAGTTTTATTTTATAAGGGAATATATAGACTATTTGTCATTACAATAGTTAGAGTTAAAGTTATTGATAGCAATGTATTAAAGCACTTCTTAAATTATTATTAAACATAGGGATAATTAGCATAGCTGTTAATCACTTTAACTGTAACTATGGTAATGACACATGCACTATGTATACTGCTAACGTTATCCTTATATACAGGGTGTTTCAGGACTAGTGTAACAAACTTTAACAGCTTATTCCTGAGGTCATTTTGAGCCAAAAATGTCATATGAACATAGGTACTATTCCTTCTAGTTACCAAAATACAAGAGGTTAAAGTTCTGTAAATAATACGAAATTTTCAAATTTTTGTAATCCAGATACTTTCGGAAAACAAGAGTTTTATTGAAAAGTCATACCCTATTTGTCTTAATTAATTTTATTTATTATTAAGCTGTTAAAGTTTGTTACACTAGTCCTGAAACATCCTGTATATTATGAGCTACCAAAGTATTGTGATTATAATTTTTAAGTGAATCATTATCATGTAATTGAAATAAGCAATAAAGATTAGTATTATACATGACATCATGCTATATCTTATTTAATGGTATACCACGAACCCCTAACACATTCACTTCACATCCACTCATCAGATTTTTAAGAAACAAAGAAAATAGAAACGTTTCTTCCTATAATCATGAATTGAAGCAAACTCAACTTTAAGTTTAAGAGAAATCGTTTCAGTTTATTTTTTTAGTTTTGTTATTGAATCATTCAATAAATTCTAGATTATTATCTTTATTTCTTTTATTCATTAATTAATATTTATTATTGAAGTGATATTGTAATCTAGTAACTAACTCTGATGTATAATTTAATTCTCTACAATATTTATTTGAAGTATTTTTGCCTAAAATAATTTAGGGCCGTTTGCTCGTTTTTTAATTAACAGCCTGTATATTATACATACGCATTACATTAACCAATTCATTTTCTTTACCATTTATATACCAAACATTCTACGTTTCAAACTTACATTCATTCAATTTCACCCATTTATTCTTCATTACATTACGTTTATTGTTCTTAACTATTATTGTTCTTAACAGACTTTTACCTGAATAAATTAAAAAGAGAATAATTTAAATGAGCACCGAAATCATCGTATCATAAATAATAAATAAGAATTGTGTTGCTCTTACTAGATATGTATTTACTAATCACCAAAAATATGTCTGAATAAATTTTCTCATTTAACAAAAACATTTATTTTTATGACTACTAATAGTTTTAAAATTAAGTAATATAAAAAAAATATAAATAAAGTCTATTTGAAAATTACTTTTTTCGTTTTCAATCTTACTTAGGTCTCGAAAAACTAGTATATACACCTCGGAAGAGTATGCTATTTTTCCCTCAGAGTTTTATCATGAAAACTCAAGCATTTTTCTCCCTAGATGTATAATATACTATTTTAACTCTAACAAATTAATATTTTGATAGCCTGAAAAATACTAAACAATCTTTAAATTTAATTTTTAATATCTAGAAATAGTAAATAAGCTTCCCTGGTAATATGACAAGAGCAAAAATAAATATTTAAATTGATACACAGATTAGCAAAGTCTAGTATTTTGGATATAACTTATGAATTATTTAGAGCTGATATTTTGGTGCTCGATTAAATACAACCCATATAAAAATAATAATTTTCTTACATCAATGTTGCGAGCAGCGAGCTAGACGACATTCTGCGTTGGTTTTGCAGTCATCTTCTGATATGTTTGAAGAGAAGCTGTTGATTCTGTCGCCGATGAATTTTTCCAGCATTTGATGTAATCACCAACAGGAAACGTTGGTTTTCTTCATTCACCACCGCACCTAACAACAAAATATTATTAGAAACAAGTACAAATAATAATAATAATAATAGTAAGTTTTCAATGATGGTGTCCTTCTTCTCCCTACCTACCCTATCTTACCTAAGTTTTTGTCAAAGACTAGCTAAGAATCTACGACAAAGCAGCGGAAGGGTGCTTGTCAAGTTAGCAAAACAAACTCGCCGCGAAACGCTTACAGTATGTATGTTGCGCCCCACGGAGGGCCAGCGTTTTGTGGTGGACAATACAAAACATCCGATATCGACTCGTGAGGTTGATTACACATCAAACCCACGATAGATATCACAATATCAATTCGTAAAATTGATTTATAGTAATAAATCAACCCCACGATAGATATTGTTCTACCCAAATTTCGATTCGTAAAATTGATTTATAGTAATAAATCAACCCCACGAAAAGAACTACACAGTTGTTAGGAAGGCCTTCTAATAAGGCAGAAACTAAGCTAACTAAATTTAAATGTACGTAGAGATAAAAACACGATATTGACTCGTGAATATGATCTTATAGTATAACTATAAATCATATCCACGATAAGATATCGGTCAAGTGTTAGGAAGAACCTGAAAGAGAATCACATTTTACGTAGTCTTCAATAAAGGTGCCATCTTTTTCTCCCTACCTACCCTATCTTACCTAAGTTTTTGCCAACGACTAGCTACGAATCTACGACAAAGCAACCGAAGCGTGCTTGTCAAGTTAGCAAAAACGTTGAGCATATTCCGTGCCCACGACCTCTCGGTTCACCGCCTACCAACCTACCCGACTGCTGGAAAGATTTCGCAGTGCTCGAACAGTCGAATTATGTCTAGATCTCCCAATGACTCATTGGACAATATGGTTCCTGTGATTCGATAACTCGACCACCCAAGGCATCGGCTTACACCTTCTAGCTACACACAGCAGCACGCTCGCGAGGGACTCGCCCCACCCGCATCACGAAACGCTTCAAACTTGCCTCCTGGTGATGGGATGTATGTTGGGGCCCCACGTGGGGCCAGCGTTTTGTGGTGAATAATACAAAATACACGATATCGACTCGTGAGGTTGATTTCAAATCAAACCCACGATAGATATCGATCTACACAATATCGATTCGTAAAATTGATTTATAGTAATAAATCAACCCCACGAAAAGAACTACACACAGTTAGGATGGCCTCCTAATAAGGCAGAAACTAACTAACTAAATTATATGTACGTAGTGGATAATAAAAGACACGATATTGACTCGTGAATATGATCTTATAGTATAACTATAAATCATATCCATGATAAGATATCGGTCTATAGTTAGGAAGGCCTTTTAACAAGGCAGAAATTCAAAAATTTATCTTTATTCGTTGTCGTTTGTTTGGCAAGTGAATGAGCTCGTACTCGTTGCATGATTGTCTAGTTCCGACACAACTTACGTTCAAACCCCACTCCGATAATTACAATGTACTAGAAAGAGATAGACAACTTCTATAGTAGTGTACACATACTTCATAACGTTTATTTTTGACTCTGACCGAATAATTAACCACTAATTGGTCAGATAGGAAACGTAACCACTCTAAAGATATACAAATATACACTTCAAATAATATATTTATATTTTTACTTTTGATATTATTATAAACAATTATTAATATTATTATTGTTATATTTTTATTTATAAACAAGTAAAATAAAAGTAATATATGTGATTCAGGACAGTTTAAGACAACTAAATTAATAGGCTATGTATGTGTACACTAATTTTAACAAATTTGTACAACTCCTAAATTTGTGCAAATTTGCATCTGTTTTATTTTAAAATTAAAATATCACTTATCTTTTTTCCTGAACTGCGTGATTCGGCAACAAGGACCGCGGTGAACAGCATGAAGTCAAACGGTGGGCTCGACTCTCGGAACTGAATGACGAATTCAGACAAGTTGCGTAAGCTGCAAGAAATCAGAGAACACAGTATAAATATGGTTATTTATTTGCTGCAGGAACTTCATTTCAATAGTTTCAAGTGGAATTCGAACCACTTACATATAATCATATTTTTGCTTATAAATTTAAGTCAGCGAGGGTCGTATAAATGCTCTAATTAATTAGTAGTGTCGGTGGCTCAGTGGTACTGAGAACGCCACAGCCAACAACGATAACAACACAATACGTGCATAAATATATAATTCACAGTAATAAATATAAGGCGTGATGATATAGTTATTTTTATTTATTAACTAATGGAATAATTAGATTAGTATGGCTCTAAAGATATTGATATCTGCAAGAACTTAACACAGTAATGTCTTGAACGATGAACAAATTACTTTAAACAAATAACTAACATTTTTTTAAAAATTATTTTTTTAATATACTATTTTATGTATTACGTACCAGTTTTCTGTGTCTCCGCCATGCAAGCCGTTGACTTCCTCGTTGTGGGTTATACCGCCCAGTATCGGTCGTCAGAGCCTCGTTAGCTTTAGCCAGGGAGTACCACGAGGAGGTGAGGTTGACATTAGGGGGAGTTGAATCCCCCCTTACTCCCCGTATTGTAGGCATTATTGTAACGAAAATTCACATACATATGTATTTTTACCCACTGAATCTACTTGATGAATCTCCAAGTGCATATGACTTCTAGTTTTCCAGAAAATGTTAAGAAAAATTTGAGAAAAAATCAAATCGCTGAAACTATGTTTATAAGTTAACGGAAACACGAGATATTCAATGCTGTTGATTGCATCTTCATATTTTGTTTAGTTTTTAAGATATAGGCTCGGAAAAGTACAAAATCTGAAGAAAATGACAGATTTTACTTTTCCGGAGCGTATATCTCAAAAAATAAACAAGATATGAAATTGCGGTCAACGGCATTGAATTCCCCGTGTCCGAATTGACTTATAAGCAAATTTTCAGCCAATTTTGAGCAATTTAATTTTTTAAATTATTTCCTAAGGGTTTTTCAGATTTTAATTCAATTTTCAGAAAAATCCGTAATCATAGGAATATTGTAACGAAAATTTACATACATATGTATTTTGACCCATTGAATCCAGTGGTGAAATGTTTAAATGCACAAGTCTTATAGTTTTTGAGAAAATGTAAAAAAACAGCTTTTTGCGATTTTTTTGGCGAAATTTTGAAAAAAAATAAAAATCGCTGAAACTATGTTTATAAGTTAACTGAAGCACGAGAAAGTCAATGCCGTTGACCGCATTTTCATATCGCTTGTAGTTTTTGAGATATAGGCTCGGAAAAGTACAAAATCTGAATAAAATTAACAATTTCACTTTTCCGGAGCGTATATCTCAAAAATTAAACAAGATATGAAAATGCGCTCAACGGCATTGAATTCCTCGTGTCCGAATTGACTTATAAGCAAATTTTCATGCATTTTGAAGCAATTTTATTTTTTTAATTATTTCCTAAGGGGTACCCCTTTGGTTTTTTCAGATTTTAATTCAATTTTCCCGAAAATCCTTAATCGTAGGAATATTGAAATGAAAATTTACATACATATGTATTTTGACCCCCTGAATCCAGTGGTAAAATGTTCAAGTGCATATGTCTTCTAGTTTTCGAGAAAATGTTAAAAAACCAGTTTTTGCGATTTTTTTTGCGAAAATTTGAAAAAAATAAAAATTGCTGAAACTATGTTTATAAGTTAACTGAAGCACGAGAAATTCAATGCCGTTGATTGCATCTTCACATTTCGTTTGGTTTTTAAGATATAGCCTCGGAAAAATACAAAATCTGAAAGAAAATAAGAATCAAACACATAAACAAGATATGAAAATGCGATCAACGGCATTGAATTCCTCGTCTCCGAATTGACTTGTAAGCAAATTTTCATGCAATTTTATTTGGTTGACATTAATTAGGTAATTAAGTTTTAAAATATTCTAATTATAATATGGCTGCTTATACTGTAATAGCAATGCTAAATTCTATTGCTGCAAAGAAACATGTAAATAAATTGTAGAAGAAAATTTCGTTGTAACATTAATCCATTCTGTCGCCTACTAAAATCCACTAACCAAATTAATTTGTAACGTGTCAGAAATTCCACAAGGATCTACCTCATACGGAACATCATTTATCAAAACATAATCTACAAATAGGCAATTACTGCTAATTACTCCACTTTGAAGTGCGTTCCAAAAAAGTATATTTTCAGATTCTTTGTTAGCGGCTTGTGTGTGAAGCTATCTCTACTGATTTTGCAAACCCTGTAATTTGTAATTTACCGCCACGTGATGTCAGAGTTTTGTGGGTGGCGCCCTCTGCACAACACACTTGATTATCGCGGATAATTAATGAATTTGTTCACAGTTTTCGCCGAAACCAACTTGTTTTTAAATAGGTTTTCCCATTTATTTGGATAATCTATTAATTTTAAATATACAGTTATTTAAAATAGCGTATCAGGATTTAGAATTATTTCTCTGAAACTTGTAATTCTAGACTGCTGTCCATACTGTCAAAATGTTGCTATTTATCAGATACAGGCTAATTTTACATAAATTATATATATATATATATATATATATATATATATATATATACACCGGGTGTATACTTTTTTTTCGGAACATAGGAAACTCAAACTCAATGTTAAAATTTTGATTTAGCGATATCTCTTTACCTATTAATTTTAGAACAAAATTGTATTGAAGAAAAATATTCAGAATGAATAACTGCATCCATAGAGTATAAGTTTGTTGTTCAATTGTTTTTTATGCTTTAAAGCAATTATCAGAGTGCCATAAAAAATAAAATAATAATTTGTTTGTTGTGTCTGACATTATTTGACATATTGGACCAGAATTGGAAGCTTACTCTAATTTATTTATTCGAGCATTTAATTTAATAATAAAATTAATTATAGCAACTATTATTTTCTTTTTTCTACATAATCTAGACAAATAAATACCTATTATTAAGTTATCTAATTTGTTTTATTTGTCATGGCACTCTGATAATTGCTTTAAATCGTGTATCTCGGAAAAAAGAAACCGTACCACTTGAAAATGCACAAAAAATCCCAAATATTCAGATAGTTATAACTCGGTTGAATTTGGTCGAAAATATTTAAGTTTTCTCCTTAAGGTCATGCAAGTTAATGTGTCGCCAAGTCCATTTAACCAATCGCTTGTGGTACACATAAAGTGAACAGCCTGTATAAGTTCTGTGGTGAATTAAAGCATTAAAATGAATAGTGCTCTTTTGTTTAGTAATAATAATGCAGTATAAGAACTGCAATTCATTTAAAAATTAATTAAACAACCTTTTATGTCATTAAGTAATTAATACAGAACAAAACATCCATTAGCAAAAATAAAAATGTATAAATCCATTATTCAATAAAATATGAATCATTACCACTTGATTCTCTTCACTTCAATCTTCAAAGAAAACAAAAAACCAACGAATTGTAAACAAGGAACCCATTAAAGATTTCAACGCCGCCTCATAATATAAAATGTAAAAAAAATGAAGAGGTCCACCAAATAAAAAGGAGAAAAAATCTGCGTATGCTGGTTTCATGTAGGCGCTTATACCGCGGAGGTTATTTTTAGCAACACGCAGAGTGGTGGACGTGCCTTCGAAGCAGCCCATGACTCCTGCACTCAAACCATTCATTACTCCCGTTACACCAAATTCATATAACCATGCATTGAGCACCTGCATATCTTCATCAAGACAAATAACTTCAATTGCTTTCTAATACCTTGTTTCTAAATAGTAACGAAATGAAGTTTAAAAAACCTACTTTTATTGATTGTAAAAAAAACGTACTTATTGTTATTTACTAGAGATGGGCGAATATCAAATATCTCGAATTCGAATATCGAATACGAATATTAATCAGATCTCGAATATTCAAATACTAAAAGTTAATTTATTTATTATTAATAATTATTTAATTATGTCCTTTTCATTATTTGATTGAAATTGTTAAGATAAAATAAAATTTAAACAAAAAAGAAAAAGACGAAAACTTCAAATGTTGGCGCAAAACAAATTTGAAATATGGTACGTCCTCATGGTTTTGAAACAAAATATCTTTGTTATTAATAACTTCAAAGTATTGTAATAGCTTTAAGTTTATGTACAAATGATAAAGAAAAACATAGTCAAAAATTGAGGTCAACATATGGTGCGATATTCGAGGTATTCGAATGTTCGCTATACTGACATTAATATTCGAAAATCTCGAATATCGAATAATGTCAATATTCGCGGTATTCGACTATTCGCGGATGATATTCGCCCATCTCTATTATTTACATACTGTATGTCGAATCGCTGAATAACAGATGATATCTAACATCATTAACCAACTAGTGGTTTAAGTTGATTAATTTTTTTAATTTTAATAGTTTATGATAAATAATATGAAACAAAAAAATAATAACTTAAATCTAAAACTTTAAATAATGAGGTAGGAGCCTCAGAGGTATCAAGACGACTTGTGTATCTTGAGAACCCTAGTTCGATCCCCACAGCCGACAAACAAATAAATCTATCCCTGTGGCTCCCTCTCCACTAATATCTTTAGGGGCCGTGATTTAACGGCAAAAATATATCACTTACCAAGATCTGCTTCGGCAGAGTACCACACCCAGTAATGGGTAAAAGGCCTGATATATTTATTTTATTATTTATAAAACTTTAAATTAATTACAAGATAATTAAATGTTATTGATATTTTGAGAAGTTTTTATAATAGGTATTATATTTTTTTGTGAAAATTAAACAGGATATCAATAATTAGATATTTAAGTCTTAAAATATTAATTACCTAGATTATATACCAATAAAAAAAAAACGAAGGTAAATATCTAATAAAATTTATCATACAAGATAATAGTAGATAATAGTAATCCTAAAATATATTTGATAATTTTTATCTTTAAGATCGTAGTTAGTAGCAAATATTAGATTCAGTTAAACGGTGCAGTATTTGCGCAAATTTGTAAAAATGAAAAGTTTTGTAATACTTTTTGTTTGTGTGTTTTCATTAGTACAAACTAATGAAGAAGAGGTAAAATAATCCTAACATTAAATTGCATAGCACAAACCCTTAAAACATTCATTCATTCATATTTTAGTGGGAGTACTTTATTCCTCGATTAATACCCTCTATCAAAAATGTTGAAATCAAGCAAGAAAATTATCCTCAAATGACACAAATTCTTCAGAAGTTGGACAATTTTAATTCATCTAATAATCAAACCTGGAACATGGTAAGTGCTATCTCATTGAGTCCGGACCCTGGAGTGTAATTGAGATTAAGTTTCTGTTGTACAGCGTAAAATAAATAAATACATTTCTGGAAGTAAATTCCGTGTAAAATTATACATTTTTATTTTCACCTTTATTAGTATGTTATGCATCAAGGGAGGGAAACAAGCGATTATTCCCGCGTGTGAAGTTGACAAACCGAGACGTAAGCGAAGGTCGAAGGCTCGAGCGGAAGTCGAGGTTTTCAAACTTCACCCAAGTGATAATCGCGCCCTCCCGTGAAGCATATTATATTTTTAGTAACAAGTGCACAAAAGTTACTGTCTTATCGGGACAAATGTCAAATATGGGTTGCGTAACTAGTTACCTAGGAAACGCCGCAAACAGCTAATCTCTCTAGGGAGAGAAACATCCTACCTAGGGAGAGAAACAATGTTTCTCTTCCTAGGGGAGAAAAGCAGTGTTTCTCTCTCTAAAATTAGGGAATAAGAACGTGTTTCTTGTGCATGTGTTACGAAAAAGTATTTATTTTAACTAAGTAGTCCTATAAAATTTTACAGGCTTATAGAAGAGACCTGTAAATTTTACAAGGCGCATAAGAAAAGCAACTAATATAAACTAATTAAAAGTTATTACTGTGGATATTGAGAACCATGGTTCGATCCCCACAGCAATTTTCACCAATTTAAATCTACCCCTGTGGCTCCTCCTCCACTAATATTTTTGGGGCTGTGATTTGGCACTTCACGCGCATAAATATATCACTTACTGAAATCTGCTTAGATAGAGTGCCACACCCAGTAATGGATAAAAGGCGTGATGATATATTTATTTATTTATTTACTGGCAGCATCTGCAATATTTTGTATATATTTTTAAACTGTTATAAAAATGATTATATTTTTAGCGAGTACAATATAATGCACAATTTTTTAAACCCGGTGGACCTATTTTTATTATGATTGGTGGAGAGAACCCTTTCAGTAATAATTGGCTACAAACAGGGCAAATGTATGACATGGCAAAAGAAAATGGCGCTTATATGTTGTACACGGAACACAGATTCTATGGGGGTAGCTTTCCAACACGGTAAATACTAAATAACAAAAACTTCTTCTTTTTCTTCTATAAATTATTTTACATAAAAATACTTCAAATAAAAGATGCGGAAAATCTAATTTTCTACAACTTTTGTTTCAAGTGTTTTTCTGTAAAATAATTTAGAGAAGTTTTGCAGCAACAAATATGAATTTATTTTATGTTATTCTAGTACATTAAATCTTGATAATTTAAAATATCTAACACCTGATCAAGCATTAGCCGATATAATCAATCTGATACATAGTTACAAAAAATGTACTAACACTTTTACATCAAGTAAAGTAAGTTAAAATCATTTTATTTTATTAATCAAATTTAAAATGTAATGTTATATGAATAGGTAGTAGTTTTTGGAGGATCTTACGCTGGTAACCTTGCTTTATGGATACGAGCAAAATATCCAGGAGATATCCATGCTGCAGTATCTTCCAGTGCTCCATTATTAGCCAAATTTGATTTCAAAGGTAATGAAATTAATATAACAAATATTTTTTCTACAACCATTAAAAAAAGTAGGCGTTTTTGAACTTATTTTTATTATGAAAGTAGCAGATGTTTGCACTGGTGCAAAAAATGTGAATTATTTCTACACTAGTGCAGAAAAGTAATTTAATATAAATAAACTCTATACAGTATACTTTCTTGAGTTTGTTTTATTATTTTTATCAAAATTTGGTTTATGGTTGTAGAAAAAATAGTGTACGCAACTCGTGCAGAAAGGGGTTTTTTTGAACTCGCGGTCTTGCAGCGGACCACTCATTCAAAACAACCGTCTTTCTGCACTTGATACGTAAATAACTATTTCTATTGAAATAAAAAGTCGACTTTTCGACTTAATATACAAATAACTCATTTTCCAATATCAAACATTAATTTAGACAAAAATGCTTTATATATAAGTGTTACATAATACAGTTTTCTTTATCTTTTGTTTAAAGCATTTATCTATAAAATCATTTAGAAACTTTTGACAACGTAAAATTTACAAAAATGTAGATATTTGTTTATCAAACAAACCTTTAATTATATTTAATATTCTTTCAGAATACCATGAGTTTTCTTTATCTTTTATTTAAAGTATTTATCTATAAAATAATTTAGAAACTTTTGACAACGTAAAATTTACAAAAATGTAGATATTTATTTATCAAACAAACCTTTAATTATATTTAATATTATTTTCAGAATATCATGAAGTCGTACAAAAGACTTTAGGTACAGAATGTTCAGAAATCATAACATGCGCCATGGATCAAATTTTACATGTTCTTGGTACCCCAGACGGAGGCCTAAAGGTTCAAAAGGATTTCAAGTATAAATATAATTTTTATATTCGCTATAGATAAGAAATCAATTACGGTTTTAATTAGTCCGTGCTTCAAGACAAATTTAAATTAAATTATGAAGAGAAAAATTGTGATATTGTCAGGATTTGAACCTGAGGCCTTATGAATTCTGGTTATAACTAAATTATGGTTGCATGTGATTCAAATTATATTTTATTTCTATTTGTCGCTGAATTTTTCTTATGTGGCACAAATAAATTAGAATGGCAGAGTACTGTAGATTAGTTGGTTAATAGCTATTTATGAAACTAGTAAGGAAATGAAGATGATATATTTTTCGCGTGAAGTGCGATTACCAGCCGTCAAATCACGGCCCCAAATATATTAGTGGAGAAGGAGTCACAGGAGTAGATTTAAATTGGTGAAAAAATATATCACTTACCGAAATCTGCTTAGTCAAAGTGCCACACCCAGTAATGGGTAAAAGGCGTGATGATATATTTATTTATTTATTTATTATAAGTAAGGTAATAACCTTATTTCCTTACTAGTTCATACAATACTTTTTCTACTTCCGTTCTAATAAATACGAAAGAGCGTTTTTAAAATTATGAATTTTGACATATTAATGACAGTTATAAATTCAAAAAATAAAAGAATAACACATCAGAATTCGTCTACCAAGATATCTGTTGCTATGTTACCTCATTATTTCGCTAGTTAAATAATGCAGTTCATTACCTAATTCAAATAAGTGAAATAAAACGTCTATTTCCTAACGGAAATAGAAAAAGTATATACCCAGAGTAAATATCCTGGCGGTATACCAATTTTTCTCATTATTATTTAATTAACATTAAATAATTTTACATTAAAACAACCCCTGTGTCTCTCACACCACTAACATATTTATGACCGTGATTTGACGGCTGGTAACCGTATTTCAAGCGTATAAATATATATGCTAAGACAGTAGAGTAGCACACCTAATAATGAATAAAAGACGTGATGATATATTTATTTAATTTTGTTAATTGTCATTTAATATTACTTTTCAGTATGTGTAAACCTATTGACGCAAGTGATCCTTTAGAAATAACATATTTATTGTCAATAATATCCACTTATTTTGGGGGAATAGCCCAGAATTATTCTCCAAATATTCACAACAAAACTTGTAATGAAATTTTGGTTCCTGCATCTTTGGATGAATACACAAGAATGGTGAATTTTTTGAATGAAGTTCTTGGACCAAGGTGTAGAAAAGGATACAGCGATTTTAAGAATTATATCAGTACGACAAATGGAGGAAATTGTAAGTATAATTTGTTCTAAATCAATTTAAAAACATCATTACAAAATCGCGTCAATAAGCAAACAAATTGATTTGTTTTTCTGAAAACGTCTACTTGATTATTCGTTCATTTTTATAATAACCATCATTTTGAAAAATTCGATAGATTTAACTGTCGGTTCTCGTTGAAACATTTTATAATAAAATTAAATTAAAAAACACTAGGTTAGTTTCAAATAATGTAAATGAGCATAAGAAAGCGCTACTAAATAATAATGTGTCTTCAAATGTTGCTAAACATTGTCTTGACAATAACCATAAGTTACTTGATAAGAGTTTGTCAATCAAACACATTTGTAAAAAGGGATTAAAGTTGGATTTCTTAGAATCCTTGGAAATTCAGATTGCCATTAGGAACCAGCTAACGGTTATGAATGAACAAATAGATTTGTACCGTTCTCCTTTAATACGTCCGCTTTAATCTCTTTACAACTAGGTGTAAAATGTAATTTCCATCCAAATAATTATAGTTCGGTCTGATCTTATTTTCTTTCAACTATGGTCATAAATGTATTTTTCCCAAACTAATTGTACTTATAACATCTGTTTTCAATCATGTATCTCCCACTTCTTGTATCAGAATTCTTGTGTATACTATTTGTAAGTCTTACTCTAATGTACAAATTCATTCTTATCTTGTTCACCTGATGATGGTCTAGTCGACCAAAATACGTATTGTAAAATAAACTTTACATTATTTGAAACTAACCTAGTGTTTTTTAATTTAATTTCATCATTTTGAAATTAAATTTGTAACAAATTTAGAAGTTTTTTTTAATAAACATTTAATAACTATTTAGCACAAGTAACATTCGATGATTCCTTTCTAGTCTTTTGATTCATTTTCTGTTTTTACTATAGAGTGTCCAACTGCAATTGTGTGGAATTCAGTTTCAAAAACAAGCTCAGAGAGATACTCCCTTCCTTCCTCATCTTTTTTACTTCATTTTCAATTTTTACTATACAGTGTGTAACTGCAATTGTGTTAAATATATTTTTAAACAAGCGCAGGCGATGCTGCCTTCATTTCTTATAGATTCGTTGTTAGAGAAGTGGGCGTAAATGAAGATTTATGAAACAGGTGTACAGGAGCGAATGGATGGATGTTTGTTGCGTGATGATGGATTTTGGTTGTGAGGAAAGAAAGAGTTCGTATGGAGGAAGTGTTAATGTGGTAGAAACGAGTATCGTGTGTCAGGATGAGAATGTTGACGGGTTTGTGCTACCCCATACCTCCTACTTAACTTGCATTCACTAAAAAATAAGTTAGCGCATTCAAATCTCCTTTCAAATCTCTGCCATTTTGTAAAGTTCTTTAAGTTAAATTTCCTGTTTCAGTGCGTCAATGGATGTACCAATCCTGCACCCAATTTGGTTTCTTCCAGACAACATCTTCCAGGAATCAACCTTATGGAACAGCTCTTCCAGTTGAAATATACCAGACGTGGTGCAAAGATTTCTTCGGTCCAGAGTACGACAGATTCTTTACTTTCATCCGCATTTTTAAATCTTGATTTTGTTTTAGATTTGATCCAATAAGGTCTCAAAATGGTATAACCAGAACTAATTTAATCTATGGGGGTTTGAACCCAAAAGTCACAAGGGTTGTGTCAATTCATGGCACAGCTGATCCTTGGCATAAGTTAGGATTGTCTAAGGATTTGAATTCCGAGACTCCGGTCATTATTGTTAACGGTAAAACATGGCATTGTACATTTCCTGCTGTCAATTGTTTTTTAATTAGTTTAAAGAAAAATTATTCAAATAAAACTAAATTTTCCATCACATTTATTTAAAACATTTTATGGGGTAAGTGGCTCAGTGGTATTGATTCTGACTGTGGATCTTGAGGACCCTGTTTTGATCCCCACAACCGGCAATTTTCACCAATTTAAATCTACCCCTGTGGCTCCCGCTCCACTAATATATTTGGAGGCCGTGATTTGACGGCTGATAACCGCACTTCATGCGAAAAATATATCATATAGATCTGCTTAATTTTATTTTTACTTTAAAATAATTTATAAATGTTTGACATAGCAAAATGTATCGAGGAATAAATTAATATTTTTATTGGTGTTGCAGGTACATATCATTGCGAAGATTTAAATTCTATTACAAACTTAGATTCTAAAGAACTGGAGAACGCTAAATTATTAGTTCAAAGTTATGTGAAGAAATGGTTGAATGAAGAATGAAGATTAATATATATATATAAAGCTATTTTTTGTTGTTTATTGTAATGTATAAAAGCATTTACTTTTTCACAATATATAAGTATGTAATTTATTTCTCCACTTTTTTCATTGAACCTTCTCAAAAATTCCAAGAAGTTTTTACCCAATTTAGGTAACATAAACTAGATGAGAGCTACATATTTTGAATATTTAAGAAAAAGGCAAAATAGGTGAAATAAAAATTTTGTTATTTGAATAATAGAGATATTTGTATAACGAGGGAAAAGTAAGCCATTTCTTTCCGAAAATGCAGATATCGAAATCAAAACATATAAAACATCTAAAGGAAAAATGTCAAATCATACCGCTATTTTCCATTTGTCATGGATCTGGTTATATTTTCATTTCTGCAAAAAAGAATTTTTTTGCGCCCCTGGGGATGAAAAGTATCATTGCCTTCTTTTAAATGAAGAAAGAGTCATGATGAAAATACTTTTTTCAACATTACTTGTGAAAATTACATTTCCCTCACTCAATTTGTAATAGTAATAGTTTTCCTCACTAGTGAGGAAAGTTATTTACTTTCATCACTAGTAAAGAAAACGGTTATAATTCACAACTAAATTGAGTGAGGGAAATGTTATTTGACATGGTGACCAAGGAAACGTGATTTAAATTTGCAAATACAACTCCTTTGATTGATATAAAATAAAACAAAATAATGTTGAAAAAAATAGTATGTAACACACGTGAGAAAGAGCCATTGCAAAACTCTTACTCGTTTTGTAATTAAACCCTTTCCTCACTAGTATTACAATATATTATTTACACGTCCAGCATTTGTTTGTAGTGAATTTATTACAATCAGGGGCAGTCCAGACTTCGAATTAGGGGGGTCATGGAGTGAATTTTGTCTCGGGGGGAGGGGGGGGGTGTATTGCCCTTCTAAATATAAAAAACGGATAGAATACAAAAATTATTGAATTAGAAGTTGATTTTCTAAGTGCAAGTGTCGGTGTAGTCACATACTTGACTAGATCTTAAATATAGGTTGAATACCTCTCTCATCTGCGGGTCGAAATAATATCCCCACAAAATATTGGTTTTTGGCTATTTATTAGAATTATAAATTCAACAATAGTTTTTAATTATCTTAGAATTTTAAGTTCTTAAATAATATTTGCTATTTAATTTGTTTAACAAACTGAGTTATCGTAAATAATGACATCATTATTATGTATTAGGGCCAATTAGCTATTAGGGCCAACATTTAAAAAAAAAGTCCATGCTTAGGAGGAGGGTCATGACCCCCATGACCACCCCGCTGATCCGCCCCTGATTACAATTGCAGTGTACTCTTTACGGAAATAACTAAAGAACGAATCTAAAATGAAGAATCCTGCGTTTGTCTTTATTGTTAACTTTTATCATGTTATAGTTATCATCTCTGCCTCCAACAAAAATGTTTTAATTGTCAAACCTCATAAAACTAATGTTAGTAGAGCTACTGAATTTAATGTCGCCATTTTAATAGCGCTTCCAATCCTCATAAAATTATAGCAAGTACATTGACCCGCATTTAGGCGTTGATTCTGAATTAGGAAGTTATAATAGCTCTTGATATCTACTTAGTCTGTAGTCATCAACTCGTAACTTAAAACATTGACAACAATCTTAACGATCTCCTCCAGCGAAAATGATAAAAAACTACTCATCAATATATCACTTTCGCAGAGGACAAGCCTGCTTCGAACCCACTCCAATACCGAACAGATAAAACAGAGAGAAGCCTTATATGTTAGAGAGCGTGTGGGCAAGAATGATGCGAAAACGAATGTGAATAAACGAATACGAAAACGAAAAGGAAGAGTAAAGTTTAGTTCGTTGAACGCCCACGCGGCGCTAGTGCTATCGCTATCGTTGACCCTCAAAGGTCGACCTGTTACATTGCTTCCCAAACTATTTCACAGATGAGATCAATTTATTCAAATAACATCACGTTATATCCCATTCCGTGAGGTAACAGATTCATACAAAAAATCACATACATCCATTCGCTCCTGTACACCTGTTTCATAAAATAAAAATAAATATATCATCACGCTTTTTACTCATTACTGGGTGTGGCACTCTGCCGTAGCAGATCTCGGTAAGTGATAGAATAGAATTTATTAGTTCGATGATCATAGTACAAATGATATAGAACAAGTCAAGTAATTACAAATTATTATACATAATTCAAATATTCTTGTACATTATAAAAGCAATTCTGCAACAAATATAATTTTAGTTCTTTTTTCAACTTATTTAAATTCACAATTTTTTTCAATTTTTCATTTAATTTGTTGTACAGAATTGTGCCTATATATTTTGGGCTTTTCTCAAAGGGTCCAAGTTTATGACTTGGAATTAACAAAGTATTTACATTTCTTGTACAATAAGTGTGACTTAAATTTAGCATGAAGCGCGATTACCAGCTGTCATGGCCCCCAAAAATATTAGTGGAGGGAGAGCCACAGGGGTAGATTTAAATTGGTGAAAATTGTTTGTCGGCTGTGGGGATTAAACCAGGGTTCTCAAGATCCACAGGCAGACTCGATACCACTGAGCCACCTATCCCATATATCTTATATCTGAAGGGAGAATCTACTGCGCTTGTTTGAAAGTAAATTTTATACAATTGCAGTTAGACGCTCTATAGTAAAAACTAAAAAATCTGATATGGACACCACATGACTTCCTTGTACGCATATTAAACTATAGATATTTTTTTAATTACACATATTTGACATTAAATCTTTTATTTATTTATTTTTTGTTCTAATCCATAGCAAACTTAATTTAAAAAAAAAAACAAATAATATATAATAGTTAAATTTAGATATCTCGCTTATGCAAAAGGTTAATTTAAAAATTCGTAATGTGCTAGACGCAGAATTTAATTCTCTAAAACATTTATTTGCAGCATTTATTTATAAAATTAAAATAATACCATTTTTTTTCAACTGTTAGCAGTTTCATGTTAGGTTAGTCTATTTTAACCAAAATCTATTATGTTATTTCAATTGATATAGTAGATTTATATTTTCACGAAAATCTATTATAGGCTTCCAGTAAAGTACTACTTCCGGAAGTTATATAATGACCAAAAAGGGAGGTGCACAACTAGATGTTATAATAGTCCTAAATACAAAATCTCAACTTTCTACGGCTTACCGTTTTTGAGTTATGCGAGATACATACGTACGTACAGACGTCACGACAAAATTAGTCAAAATGGATTCAGGGATGGCCAAAATGCGTATTTCCACTGAAACCTAAGAACCGAAAATTTTTGCGATTACAATACTTCCTTTACTTCATACAAGGAAGTAAAATGAATCAAAAAGGAAAGAATTGTCGTTATGTGCATGTTTAAAAGTAAACTCCAATAAACTATAAATTTTAATCAACTGTAACTCAAAATCCAATAATGATTTTGAAAGTTGCATTCTTTTAAATTTTCTCTATACCGGATATGTCAGAAAACGCGGGGCATAGACGTTTAACATGGGAAAACAGTTTTTCCGTGTGCATTTCTTTCTAAGTTATTTTATACAAACATACTTTAAATAAAAGTTGTACACAAATTCTGCATCTAAAATTACAAATTAATAGCGTTAACTATGCACCTAAATTAATTATTAATTGTCTGTAAGTACGGTGGTGTGGATAGCGATACGGAATTCAAATCCAGAGATCAGAAGTTCGAATCTGACTGAAGCTAAAAATTATATGAACTACTACACTGCGGCTCGGTGAGTGCGGATCCTGTACTGTAATTGGGATTAAGTTCCTGTTGTACAGCGTAACATAAATACATAAATAAATCAAACTAACAATGAAATACTTTTCCCTGGGTAATGCTAAACCTGTTCTAGTTTTTACCTATAGGCTACTTTAAGAGAGAATTATTTTACAGTTTTCCACAGAGGTAATAAAACTTTCAATGTCCGTTACATGCAATGAAAAGTGAATGGGGTATATCAGTGAAATTATACAATATGTGACCCGCTAGTCGGATGTGAAAGACCGGTTATATAAGTCCTAATATCGCCCTGAGGCAAATCAAGATTGAAATTGAGACGTGAAGGTAATTTGTTCCAAACGAGAGCTTTCTCAAAAAAAATACTAAGTAAGTACGTGAAATTACACACGCGTTCAATGTAAGAATAATGCGGAAAGAGGTACTTCTTTTGAGATCATAGCATTATGAAAGGGATGTTGGAAATATGAATGCAATCAAATTAATGGGCGTAAGGAAATTATATTTATTTTGGTTTTAAAAGCTTAGTAGATATGTTGATTTCCACAGCCGACAAATAATTTTTTCTACGATTGCTATGAAAAGATGACAATTACGCTCTCATTTATCATCGTAAAGTTGACGTTTTCTGTGGAACAATCGAAAAATATCTTTTTTGCGCATCTCCAATGGCAACGCGCGAAAAAGACGTTAAATTCGCGCGTTTCCAATGGCAACGCGCGAAAAAGATTATTTCAATAGTTACCAGGGATACAAACAAAACAGAAACTTGTCATATTGACAGTTAACAAAACGAATTTAGTTTTAGACGTATACCTACGTTTTTTAATAACTTTAAGATGCAATCGTAGAAAAAATTATGTGTGTATCACGAGCGTAAAGTGTCTTTGTTCCTCTTGCACTATTGCAGCTCTCGCCTTCGACTCGCGCTGCAATTACCGTGCTCGAGTAACAAAGAATCACTTTACGCTCTTAATACACAAATAACTATTTACACTAGCATATTTGGTGGCTATCATTTGACGGCTGGTAACTGTATTCACTCAAAGAAATATATTAATAGACATGGTCAGTTTGTATACCGGAAGTTTTTTTTATCAGTAAACATAGGGATATATCATTACCATAGTTACAGTTAAAAAGTTTGACAGCAATACATTAGAGCGTTTATTTTAAAAGTAAACATAGGGAAAATAATATTTTCAGCAATGCATTGAAGTGTAATAGTCTATTATAATAAAAGAAACATTTTAAGTTTAAACAAATTAAATGAATTTTAATTACTTTGAATTACATTAGTTTTTAATTTAGTAACTGTTCAAAATTACCCCCATAAATTGTTCTGCTCTCATTCTATCATCATTTTAAATTTGATTTTTTAAGTGGCCCCAAAGGAAAAAATCGTTTGGCGCAAGATCTGCTAAGCTTGCAGGCCACTCCACTTCTGCACCTCGTCCTATCCCTCGTTGGGGGAATATCCGGTGCAGATAATTTCGTACATTTTGTTGGAACCACACTTCCTCAATATTACTCTCTCTTGTAACAACTCTAAATAATTATCCCCATTTAAATTTCCATTTATATAAAAACGCCCCACTATTTGATCCCCTATTAACCCGGTCTGATTTTGAAAGAGGACAGTTTTATTAATTTGACAACTAAAAACGACAGCAATGTTATTTTCCCTATGTTTACTTTTAAAATAAACGCTCTAATGCATTGCTGTCAAACTTTTTAACTGTAACTATTGTAATGCCATATCCCTATGTTTACTCCCGGTATGATTGTCAACAGTTTGTTTTATTTTATTAGCTCATAGACGTACGTAAAAGGGTCAAGAAGGATTGTTACCCCCTTTATTTATTTATAAGAAATAAACATACAAATTGTAGCTTGACGTATCGTTAAAATCTCTTGTATATTTTCAGCTATTAAACGTTCCTAAATTATTCTAAAGAATTGTGTTCAAATATTAGATTGGTGGCTCAGTGTTATCGAGTTTGACTGTGAATTAGAGTACCTGGGTTCGAACACAACAATCGACAATTTTCACCACATTAAAATTAACCTTGAGCTATGATTTGACGGCTGGTAACCACATAAAACTTACCGAGAAATGTTACGGCAGAGTGCCACACTTAGTAATAGGCAAAATACGTGATGATATATTTATTTTTAAAAAAGTTTCAGAAGTATAAACATAAAAATCTAAAATTTAAATTCAAATATGAGTTCTCACGATTTATTAGCGGTCTAAAACTATAGCTAGGTAATAAAATATTCACAAGTGTTCAAATCTAATATTCAGAACCACGTACAATACTAAAACCACCATAAATCTATTCAAGAACATATTATCGAGTAATAAACAAAGTTACAAAGATATCTAGAAAGTGAGCATATTAAATTTCTTTTCAGCTGTCTATAATTACGTATATGTTTGTATTATAATTGCAAAAAGTATTTCGCTTTCTTCATAAATATTTTGTACTTGCATCTGAGATGAATATTTATTTAGTAATAGAAAATATTGCACGGGCAATTTACCAAAAACTATTTTATGGAAAGTAAGTTAAACGGTTAAATTAAAAACAGTTTTACTCTCTGTATTTAACTGTTACTTTATATACCGGGTCTTTACTTTTACAAAGAAAATTCTCGTTACATCTTATTTCAAGTAATTAAATGAAAACGATAATAGAAAACTTATTTTATTTATTAAGAAAAAAAAAATATATATCATCACGCCATTTACCCATTACTGGTTGCGGCACTCTGCCGTAATAGATCTCGATAAGTGATATATTTATGCGCGTGAACAGCCGTCAAATCACGGCCCTCAAAGATATTAGTGGAGAGGGAGCCACAGGGGTAGATTTAAATTGGTGAAAATTGTTGGTCAGCTGTAGGGATCGAACCAGGGTTCTCAAGATCCACAGGCCGACTCGATACTACTGAGCCCCCTACCCCATTAAGGGTAGGTGATATTAAAACTATCCCTGTGGCTCCCACTTTACTAACAACTTTAGGGGTCGTAAATTGACATACGCATAAATATATCACGTACCTAGATCTGTAATGGCAGAGTGCCACACCCAATAATTACATAACTTTGCTACTTATGCTAGAAATAGTCAAAGTATTCCCTATTTATATTTTCTGGACAAGAGACACGACATTAATGTTACAGTACAGAAAAGAATGTGTAACATAGCTAAATACGTCAGTACGGTGCTACGGTGGTGTGGATAGCAATATGGAATTCGAATCTCACTCAAGCTAAAAATTATATGAACTACTACACTGCGGCTCGGTAAGGGCGAACCCTGTACTGTAATTGGGATTAAGTTCCTGTTGTACAGCGTAACATAAATAAATACATAAATAATGGATAAAAGGCGTGATGATATATTTATTTAACAACAAAGACAAAATTAATTGTCATCCAACACTTGATGAAACAAGGTTTAATAAAAAATATAAAATAAACACTAGGCTATGTTTCACAAAATTCAGCCTCCAAGTCATCTTATGAGGGCATCGTCAGCCAAGTGTTTACTTTATATTTTTTATATATTTATTTATTTTATGACGGAATACACATATCTTTATTCTACTAAAATTGCGTCTCCATATATTTATATATAAATGTACAGTTTCAAGAAAAATAGTTTTTAATGAAACTAAATTTTAAATGTAAATTTCTATACTAGACATTACACTAATAACGGTTAAATAATACCTTGTATAAAATTAGTAGGCGGCGCGGTAAACAAAGTTGCAAACAAATGAAACAATAGTCTATTAAAAATTCTAATTACTCTACATCATATTTTTAATTAAGTATATTATAAATTTTAACCATGAATGATACTACAGTTAATTAAAAAATTAAATCCTGTTTTTTGAATTTATTTCACAGTTGACGCTCTTAATTTCATATGTTGCTGGTGCTATAATTTGACGGCTGGTAACTGCATTTCATCGTTATGTACTACCAAGAACTATGTCAAATAGAATCAAATAGATGGCGCAATATATTAGTGATTGAACGTGTGGTTATAAATAATGTTATTGCAGTCCGTAAATTACTATAAATATTAAAGTAAAATTAAAACTTATAAATTTTTTCATTATTTTCTTTATGGGGTAAGGTGGCTCAATTGAATTGTTACCATATTTAAATCTACCCCTCTGGAACCCCCTCCACTAATATCTTTGGGGACCGTGATTTGACGGCTGGTAACCGCACTTCACCCAAAAAAACATAACTTACCGAGATCTGCTTAGGCAGAGTGCCACATCCAGTAATGGTTAAAAGGAGTGATGATATATTTATTTATAATTTTTTCTTGATTCTTTTAAGGGTTTCTAATATACACATAAAATGTTTGACGACTCCTGGTTTAAACTAACATCAAGTTGCGGTTGAATGCCAATAATTAACGAGATGGTTACCGCAATAAATAAGTGTGAGAATTATTTACTCGTCAGCTGATTAATATTTAAGACTAATGCAGCAATGACAAAATTGCGGTCAGAATATTTTTAAAAATTTCCAAGATTAGTACATGACAAAGTATTTTATTTATTTAATTACGTAACACTTATTACTACTGCATACAAAAAAAGGATAATCATTTTAATAATATCACTAGTTTTTAATAATTTGTTGTATTTTTTACATACTTAAATATCTGAAAAAGTAGGTGTTCTTCCATTTGAAGAAACTTTCGAAGCAGAGTTGAATAAGAAACAGAATTGCTGTTTGTAATCTACTGCAAAAATAATTGGACAATAATTTATTTTAATTTTTAATGTTAGTAGCTACTTTTCCAGGAGTTGGAACAAAGATACGAGTACTTGATTGGATAATATGGTTCTTCCTTTTAAGGATAAGAAATGAATTAAACTCATATGTATTCTGTACAGACGGTTCTGGCGCCATTGCATCATTTCTTTGCAGAATTGTATTTATTTTTTGTTAGAAATTAAAAGTATTAACAGAATAATATAAGTTGTTTGTTTATTTATTTCACATGTAGACTTTTATAAATTATCTAATTAAATATAAACAAAAGATTTAGTTAGGTTTCGAACGACAAACAATTTAATTAAGTCATCGAACTAAAATACAAGTTTGAAATCGAAGAAAAATGTTTAACCTTCTAGTATTTGTGACATCATTTTGCCATAAAAAGTAAATTATATCATTTGAAAAATTATATCCTTCTTAAGATTTCATTCTAGTGACACAATAATCTCCAAGAAAAATGAGATTCATTTATCTTCTTTTTTGCTCAAGATGTTTTCTTTTGTCTAGTAGTTTAGAGAACAAATTAAAAATCGCAGTGTTAGCCGAATTATTTTCTTTAAATTAATTTTGCCTTTTCTGTAAATTGATCATTATTTGTTATTGATCTATCAATTTTTTAATATTACTATTTATTTCACATAATTTTCACCAATTTAAATCTACCCCTGTGGCTCCCCCTCCACTAATATCTTTGAGAGCCGTGATTTGACGCCTGGTCGCGAAAAAATATATCACTTACCGAGATCTGCTTAGGCAGATTGGTACACCCAGTAATGGGTAAAAGGCGTGATAATATATTTATTTTATATTTCATATAGATTATTTCGGCATTCTAATAACTATTTATGTAAGTGCAAGTAATTAATTGGATATAAGTAATCATTATTTTTTTTACTTTCTTGTCGTATTAGTTCAATAAAGTAACTTTTTCAGTAAATTATATATATACCGGATGTAGAATTGTAATATTTAATATAGGTCATAGGAAATACAATGATTTTTTTAATATAATGATTGTTGCTGTCCTAATTAAATTAGACTAAAAGTATAAATACAATAAATGTTAAATAATAAATAAATACATATCACTCTGCCGTAACAGATCTCAATAAGTAATATGTTTATGCGCGTTTCTAGCCGTCAAATCACGTCCCCCAAAGATGTTTGTATAAGTGGAGCTATAGGGGTAATTTTAATGTGGTAAAAATTGTTTGTCGGCTGTGGGAAACTATAACCACGTTTATAAAAACTGTCCGCAAAATTTTAAAAAACAAATAGTGTTCAGGTGCAATTAAACACATATTTTATATTAAAGTGAGTGACACTGAATTGCTAATTAAAGCAATCAATTAGTGTTGAAGATAATAGAATGCAATTAGTCTTTAATTTAAATAAATATCATCCAGATAATGAGTTGAGCGCGTCAGATAATACTAATTATTATTAATAAACAATGGTCTTGTTGCAGTTTGAAGGTCGCGTCTACCACTAAAAAGATGTTGCATTTTGTCTATTTTTAAACAATGCCATCATTTTAATTACTGATAAATGTTTACTTAAACTCCGGAAATAAAAAAAAATTACTTGTTTGATTAATTATTGTACTAAGTACTTAGTAGTTGTCAGCGAAGTTTTACATCTTTAACTCTAGCTTGTGAAGCGAAAGCTCCACTATAAAAGCTACTTTTTTTTGTCCTAGTGTCATAAATAACTATTTTGGTGGCCTTCTGCATATATACTTTCAAAACTCTCAACTTATTATGTTAAATCAAAATTTTGAATTGATTTTCGATTATTACTCGTATTTGCAAATATACATGTTAAATAAATAATATATTTCATCTAAAATTTATTTTTATTTATTTATGTTACGCTGTACAACAAGGACTTAATTCCAATTACAGTACAGGGTCTGCACTCACCGAACCGCAGTGTAGTAGTTTATATAATGTTTAGCTTAAGTGCGATTCGAACTCGGGATCTCCGGATTCGAATTCCGTAGTGCTATTCACACCACCGTACTGACGGTAAATAACAATAATATCTGGTTTTAAAATTGTTCAGGGTCCAGTTTTAGATTCAGTTAAACGCATGATTCACCTTAACACTTAACTGACAGATAACAAATCTGCGCAGACAAAAAAACTGACAATTTTTTAATCATCTTTTGTTCACATATCTTTTCAAGCCAAAAGGGTAATCTTTTTTTTATCTAAACCTGCTTTAATTCAATTCGATAAACGATTATACTTATCCATATCGTCATTTCGTGACCTTGCCAACTAAGATCTCGAAATTCTTTTATCTTTTTGTCTCGCAGTCAGCTATGACTAAAGTTGTATTAACGACAAGACTATATGTAGATGATTGCTATCGGGATCTTCGGGTTTTATAGTTGATGCTCATTTGTTGATGGTTTTTGCTTGAGGCTCATTTTGACAGGAAGTAGTAAAGGTTTTTTTTAATGGTTTAAATGCGATGATGACCTACCTAAGATGGTATTGTTTGGTAGTGGTTCTAATCTAACTGAATTAATTTTTAGATTTGAATATAAACAATGTTAATACTAAATATTCAATTATTATAACAATATTTTAATTTTATTTAGGTTGTGAAAATAGCTATTTATGAAACTAGTAAGGAAATTAAAGTTATTAAGTAAGAATATAATTTCTACATTCGCAATAGATAAGAAATCAATTAAACATTAATTAGTTTGTGCTTCAAGACAAATTTAAATTAACTTATAAAGAGAAAAATTGTGATATTGTCAGGATTTGAACCTGAGGCCTTATGAACTCTGGTATAACTAATTCATGGTTGCATGTGATTCAAATTAGATTTTGTTTCTATTTGTCCCTCAATTTTTCTTATGTGGCATAAATAAATTAGAATGGCAGGGTACAGTACAGTACAGCTTAGTTGATTAATAGCTATTTATGAAACTAGTAATGAAATGAAGGTTATTACCTTACGCATGTGAAATTTGCAGAGCGAGGCGTAGGCGAGTTATGTAAACACATAAGTAAGGTAATAACCTTATTTCCTTACTAGTTTCATACAATATTTTTTCTACTTCCGTTCTAATAAATACGAAAGAGCGTTTTTGAAATTATGAAATTTTGACATATTAATGACAGTTATAAATAAATAAAAGAATAACACATCAGAATTCGTCTACCAAGATATCTGTTGCTATGTTACCTCATTATTTCACTAATTAAATAATGCAGTTCATTACCTAACTCAAATAAGTGAAATAAAACGTCTATTTCCTAACGGAAGTAGAAAAAATATTTTATACACCTCGGATGAGAATACTATTTTTTCCTCAGAAAAACATGCATTATTACTATTACTTTTTAATTAACTAATTTATGAAACATTACTTTTGTTATCTCTGACTGTTTACAGATACTTAAAATGTAACAATAAATAAATAAATAATATACTATTATATGAAGTAAATATAATATATCATCACGTCATTTACCCATTACTGGGTGTGGCACTCTGCCGCAGCAGATCTCGGTAAGTGATATATTTCTTCGCGTAAAGTGCGGTTAACAGTCGTCATTTATAGACATGGTCTATTTGTATGTGACTGTCAATGATTTGTTTTAAAGGTTTTTTGATGAGTACATAGACGTACGTAAAGGGGGTAGGAAGGATTCTTGTCCCCTTTATTTATTAAAAAATCTGATGTGGACACCACATGACTTCCTTGTACACATATTAAACTATAGATATTTTTTTAATTGCATATATTTGACATTAAATCTTTTATTTTTTTCTTATTTTATTATATGAAGTAAACTTCTCTAAAACAGTCCCAAAATATACTTTATCGAAACTATATGAAATTAATGAAAGAATAATTAACCAAAACAAAGAAATCTTCCTTGAATATAACCCGCATATAGAAACCAACGACCTTGACGAATTTACAAATTGAGGAATAACAGCAAGCTTCATTTAGTAATTTGCATAGCCATTTGATTAAGGATATCCTCTATTAACAATAAATAGGTCTAGGGTATACGGTACATCAACGGACGATGCGAGGAAACTGCACTTAAATAAGTATCATTATGAAATAGCGTTTCGAAGATGTGTAGACTATTAGAGACTTTACTCAGTTTCACGCAGAAACAAAATAAAAGTGCTGCAAGGTACCACGCCTTTTCCGGAATGTTAAATGGAACATATATTATTTATAAATACAGTACAGTTTCAATATAACAGTTTAGATATATTTTTTTCTATGTTAACAATTATGCTCTTATTTGTCATTGTAAAGTTTACGTTTTATGTGGAACAATCGAAAATTATCTTCAAAGGCAACGCACGAAAAAGATTATAAATACGCGCTTATTTCAATAATTAAATAAATAAATATAAATATATCATCACGCCTTTTACCCATTACTGGGTGTGGCACATTACCGAAGCAGATCTCGGTATTTTTTCAATAGTTACCAGAGGTATAAACAAAACAGAAACTTGTCATATTGACAGTTGATATTTTCTGTACGTATAAGTTCTTAAATAATCTCTAAAAAAAATTAAATACTTCTAAAATTTTGATAAATTTAAGTTAGTTCCGGCTATGCCAATTAAATATTAATCACAACCCATCATTTAAGTCTGTTCTTTCCTCGTTAATTCCCCTAAATCTGAGTCACTCCCGAGATTCTTCATCAGACCACAAGATGATCTCAGATCTCCGTCGCGTCCTTGCAATGTCACCGCACTAGAATGCGATAGCTTGTAGCCTGGGGCATCGCGAGCATATCTGCGGGACCGACGTCACAGCAGCGGGCATCGCGGACAACACTGCTGCATATCAGTGCATCTTAGCATGCGTATATTTATAGACATGGTCTGTTTGTATGTGACTGTCAACTATTTGTTTTAAAGGTTTTTTTATGAGTACATAGACGTACGGAAAGAAGGTAGGAAGGATTCTTGTCCCCTTGATTTATTAAAAAATCTGATGTGGGTACAACATGACTTCCTTGTACGCGTATTAAACTATAGATACTTTTTAATTGCACATATTTGACATTAAGTCTTTTATTTTTTTTCTTATTTTTTGTTCTAATCCATAACAAATCTAATTAAAAAAAAATCTGATGTGGACACCACATGATTTCCTTGTACGCGTATTAAATTATAGATATTTTTTTAATTGCACATATTTGACATAAAATCTTTTATTTTTTCTTATTTTTTGTTCTAATCCATAGCAAACTTAATTAAAAGAAAAAATATATAATATTTAAATTTAGATATCTCGCTTATGCAAAGGGCTAATTTAAAAATTCTTAATGTGCTAGACGCAGAATTTAATTCTCTAAAACTTTTATTTGCTGCATTTATTTCTAAAATCAAAATAAAACCATTATGTTAGCAGCTTCATGTAATGTATCACTTCCGGTTAGTCCATTTTAACCAAAATCTATTACGTTATTTCCATTGATATAGTAGTCTTATATACCAAATTTGGAAAGTTTTAAATTATATTTGAATATAGTTTTTTATTAAAATCTATTATAGGCTTCAAGTAAAGTACCACTTCCGGAAGTTATACAATGACAAAAAAGGGAGGTGCACAACTAGATGTTATAACAGTCCTAAATATAAAATTTCAATTGTCTACGGCTTACCGTGTTTGAGTTATGCAAGATACATAAGTACGTACAGACGTTACGACGAAATTAGTCAAAATGAATTCAGGGATGGCCAAAATGCGCATTTCCACTGAAATCTGAGAACCGAAAATTTTCGCGATTACAATACTTCCTTTACTTCGTACAAGCAAGTAAAAAAGAAAACATATAAATTGCAGCTTGACTTAACGTTGAAATCTGTAAATTTTTATCTATGAATTATTTCTAAATTGTGCTCAAATATCGGGTGGGTGACTATTGATTTGAGGACCTGAATTCTATTCCTACAGTTCACAAACAATTTTCACAAAATAAATAACATAAATATATCATCACGCTTTTTACCCATTACTAGCTGTGGCACTCTGCCTAAGCAGATCTCGGTAAGTGACATATTTCTTTGCGTGAAGTGCGGTTACCAGCCGTCATATCACTTTCCCCAAACATATATTAGTGGAGGGGGAGCCACAGGGGTAAAATTAAATTTAAAATGGATATCGTTATTCTTTCTACATTATCATACACTTAAACGTCCTTAATACATAAATTACTATTAAAACAAAAATTTTATTTCTCCATAACTTTTTTTTCAAATTGTATACGATTAAATTTGGAAATGGACAACAATTTAAAATCAATTAAAATACTTAAAAATCGTAATAAGCTTAGTTAAACTTATTAATATGTAATGAAGTAAACTCTCATATTAAGTTAAACACTTCTTGTATTATACTAATTATTTCGTATTTTAATAACATTCTTCCATTTTTAGTCTAATAGTGTAGATTATAAATACCTACACTCTTAAACACTTATCTAAATTACAGTACTTATTATTATTTACTCTTTACAAAATAATTTAAACACTTAAAAAAAGGATAAATGAACTCAAAGCAAAATAAATTATTTTCATATTTAAAACAGTATGATGAACAATATTTAAATTAATTTGACACCTTCGATACTACTGTCCATTGTTTAAACAAACATAGAAAGGCACACCCTGATTACTCATAATGTCACAAACGATTTATTTCTAAATTTTAACATGTCATGTGGGTTGAAACATAAATATGAACTTTCTAGATTCTAAGAATTGTCTAGATTTTTATTGCAACGCTAATCAAGGAGAAAATATTATTGCGGAGTCGTGATGAAGAGAATATACAATTCATTATAAATTTACTGGTGATTTTCATCACGTTTCCTAACTGTAAATTAATTCGTCATATTTTATAACTGTGCGAAATGATTGTTAATAATTTATTATTATACGAGTGTGATAATAGGTCATATAAAACAAGTGATTTTATTGAAATTTTCATAGCAATCTTAGAATAGTTATTTTTGATTTTTAAGAATGCAAAAGCATTTCGCAATCGTGTATCAAACAACGTTTTTTCGAAAACTATGTCCCAAAATTAGTAATAATGTAATGAGAAAATTTTGACGTTTAAGATTAATTAATGTGACTTCTAATGTCTCCATGACAACAATGTATGTAATATAATTGCTATCAAATCTGGTATTCTCTGACCAGCAATTGACAGCTGGTTGACAATAGAAACCAAACAAACGTTCTAATTTTTTTCTGCAATTTATTGCATTTCGCATTGCATTTCTCAAGAAACTATTCCAGTACACCAGTTAGCTTCCTCAAGCGGGATAAATATGAATAATTGCTCAAATGAAACATTAAGCATTCTAAGCAAAAAAAATAAAGTGACAAATTTTATTAAATTGTGAGCCTTTCTTCTATCAAAAACTTTTGCATCCTGCATGCAAAAGTCTTTTGCGTTCTGTAGACAAAAAACACTCATTTCGCGTGTTGATAGTTGTCATGTAAATTTTAACTTTATATGACAGTTTTCGAAAAAAATAATTAACCGATTAAAAAAGTGATTTTTATCTACATTTTAAAAACATTACAGTAGCTTATAATAAAACCTGAACCAATCAGTATAAATTAGAGCTATCGAGGTTAGCTGGTAAAGCAAGCGTATTACCACTAAACCATAACTAACTAAGAATTTTCTCACGCCAACCTTGAATCTGTTCAGGGCTAACTCTGATTTGATTTAACGATACTTCGTGATGAATTTTTAAAGCAACTTAATGAGTTTTAATTTTGAGAAAGATTGAAACTATTTTTACTTTGGTTATTTTAAGTAATGAGGCACCATTAGTTACTGTGGACATTTTGAAGACTTTATAAATTATTTATACCTTGAGAAACAGATGAAGACCTTTTGTTTTTCTGTTGTTATTTTTGCTATACAATGGGATGAGTAATAAGTTTATTATTTTTATTATAATTTCAGATTTTATTGTTTGCAAACATGAAGCTTCATTATAGTTTTAATTATTTTAATATATTCTTTTAAACAAATTAAAACAATTCCACATTTTTGGTCAGACATAAAATGACAAATTGATTCCAAATCAACGAAACTTTTTAAACCTTAAAAATAAATAAATAAATCATCACGCTTTTTACCCATTACTGGGTTGTGGCAATTAGTCAAAGCAGATCTCGATAGGTGATATATTTCCTCACGTAAAATGCGGTTACCAATCATCAATTACTGCCCCCAAAAAAGTTAGTAGAGAAGTAGTTTTAAATAAATAAATAAATATATCATCACGCCTTTCTACCCATTACTGGGCGTGGCACTTTGCCAAAGCAGATCTCAGTAGGTGATATATATCTTCACGTAAAGTGCGGTTATCAGTCGTCAAATTACGCCCTCCAAAGATATTAGTAGACGGGTAGTTTTAATTGTTTATCGGCTGTGGGAATCGAACCCGGATTCATAAATCCACAAACTGACTCAATACCACTGAGCCACCTACCCCATAGATATGCTTTTAATTTATTTCAAGTATTGTTGGTAAAATTGTACAACAGAAAATTAATTTACTTTAAGAAAGCCAAATGAAGAAATAAATTAGAACCATTTCAAATATCAAAAAGAATACGTATTATAAGTGCCACCCTCTGATTTTATTTAGTATATCAATCAATAACATTCATAATTAACTTGTAAAATAGTAATTATCTTTCCACAAAGGTATAATTAAATTTTTCGCGAACGATATCCAATATTGTTTATAGTGTTTCATGATTCATGGCTGCCTCGATAATTGGTAAAATACTATGTTAAAGAAACTGATAAGTTTATTTAAGAAGGCTTAATCTCTTAATTTATTGGTTTGACTAGTTGCAATTATTATTTGCTTGGATTAAAGTTTGTAAGATCAAAATATATTCTTGAAGACGTTATTTATTTATTTATGTTACGCTGTACAACAGGAATTTAATCCCAATTACAGTACAGGGTCCGCATTCACCGAGCCGCAGTGTGATAGTTTATATAATTAAAATTCGTCACCAGCTTCTTCATGTGAACTTTGTTCTAGGTGAAGAAGTGAGTTATACCATACTGATGAGCTCTAATAAGACCGAAACGCGTCTATGGTTACTAACTGTGCTGGCCAGCCTCTGACGATGCCCTCATAAGGTGACTTGGAGGCTTAATTTTGTGAAACTGAGCCAAGTGTTTATTTTATACTTTTTATTAAACCTAGTTTCACCAAGTGTTGGATGATAATTAATTTTGTCTTTATTGTTGTTTATATAATTTTTAGCTCGAGTGAGATTTGAACTCAGGATCTCGGGATTAGAATTCCGTAATGCTATCCACACCACCGTACTGACAGACTATATGGGATTATTTATGTATTTTCTGTTATGTATAACAGGGCAAAATAAACCCCCAAAGATGTTTGTAATTTACACAAAATAAGAAACAAATGCGCAACCTAATTAGCAGATCGCGATAAGTGAATATATATATTACTTTGTGTGAAGTGCAATTAGCAAAGATGTTAGTGAAGAGAGAGCCACAGGGGTAGTTTTAATAAATAAAATAAATAAATATATCATCACGCTTTTTACCCATTATTGAGTGCGGCACCCTGCCTAAGCAGATCTCGGTAACTGATATATTTCATCGCGTGAAGTGCGGTGACCAGCCGTCACATCACGGCCCTTAAAGATATTAGTGGAGGGGGAGCTACAGAGGAAGTTTTAATAAATAAATATATCATCACGCCATGTATCCATTACTGGGTGTGGCACTCTGCCTAAGCAGATCTCGGTAACTGATATATTTCTTCGCGTGAAGTGCGGTTACCAGCCATCAAATCACGGCCCCCAAAGATATTAGTGGAGGGGGAGCTACAGAGGAAGTTTTAATAAATAAATATATCATCACGCCTTTTACTCATTACTGGATGTGGCACTCTGCCTAAGCAGATCTCGGTAAGTGATATATTTCTTCGCATGAAGTGCGGTTAGCAGCCATCAAATCACGGCCCACAAAGATATTAGTGGAGGGAGAGCCACAGGGGTAGATTTAAATTGTGAAAATTATTTGTCGATTGTGTGGATCGAACCAGGGTTCTCAAGATCCACTGGCTGACTCGATACCACTAAGCCACCTAAGGGGTAGTTTTAATTTAGTGCAAATTGTTGGTTGTGGTATTTGAACCAAGGTTCTCAAATCCACAAGCTTACAAGTCAAACAATCCAGGATTCAAAGCCCAGTACCAATCAAATTAATTTAATTAGTAAATAACTAATTACTTAAAACGTTTTAACGAGATTTGAACGCACAATTTATTGGTCACCAACTACGTATTTAAGTGCGAAGTAACAAAGTAAAATCTGCACAACTGGCAGTATCTTCAAGTTCCAATTAACAAGTAAAGTACTTGAGGCTACTATTAAATGCCAATCTAGAGCATGGTCCCTCAGGGAAAGAAGCAAAGAAGCAGTGAAGACAAGGAACAAGAGAAATACCAGAGCAGAGAATTGCCTGAGGGAAGAATGAAGAGAACTTGACCATGCTCTTTGTTTCTTACCCTTTGTGGCGAGGAAGTCATTCTTCGGTAGGAAGCAATTTGTATTCAAATAGCAAACAATACGTTTAACCAGTGCCGTACGTACAGTATTTATTTATTGGGGCACACAACATCAACACATTTGAAAATAATTATAAAAATACTTTTAATCAAAACTTTATAACGTACAGTAAAATGGGATTACCAACCGACAAAATTTGTTACCCAGTTGTGAGTTTAATACATTGATATAATAGCAATTAGGAATCGAACCCTGTGTCAGCCAATTTAAAGAAAAGAGATTTCAATTATGTGTTTCAATTAGTAATTAAAATAAAATAAAATAAATATATCATCACTCCTTTTACTTATTACTGGGTGTGGCACTCTGCCTAAGCAGATCTTGGTAAGTGATATATATTTTTTTATTTCAATTTATTCAATACGGTGATAAGTGCTGGGGGCCCTAGGCAATCACAAACAAGGGATGAGAATATTAAACGAGGACTGATTTTTTTTATTAATATGTTAGCGAATGTTTAAGGGGTTCTATTTAATGGGATATACCATGATGTTATGTATATAATTAAACTATTTATTTATTTATTAACTCGTATGTTACTCTGTACAACAGGAACTTTGGAACTCACAGAGGCACAGTGCAATACTTCATATAAAATTTTACTTAAGTGCAATTCAAATTTAAACAAAATAATTTTTTTTTTAATTCTTTCTGAAATGCGGAACTTTATTTCAAAACACTTTAAGCAAAAAAGTGTTACTTTAATGACGTTTACAGAAATTGAATTCCAAGAAACAAGAAAAGAAGACTAGGAAGGCAAACAAGAAGATGGGAAGACGACATCTCGAAAGTGGCTGAAAGCACATACGCACAGCTCAGAGCCGCGACGAATGGACGAAATTGGAGGAGGTCTTTGTCCAATAGGACATGAATTAGGCTCTTATTATTAATATTATTACAAACAGAAATATACTACAATATCACATACCTACTCACAATACTGCACTTTTTAAACGTACTTACAGTCATGTTGTCCCTAGCATTCTTAATATAATACTTTCTCCATTACTTAATTTACAACCAGCTACTTTTGCATCTACATTAAAAAAAATTGTTACTTACTGGTACAATTTCACTTTGAATTGAATCTTTATACCTTACTCTATTATTATATTTATCTTGAGAACCCTGGTTCGATCCCCACAGACGACAAACAATTTTCAACAATTTAAATCTACCCCTGTGGCTCTCCCTCCACTAACATCTTTAAGGGTTATAATTTGACGACTGGTAACCGCAGTTCAGGCGAAGAGATCTGATTAGGCAGAGTGCCACACCCACTAATGGGTAAAAGGCGTGATGATATATTTTATTTCTATATATGATCTATTTTAATATATATTGTTAATCTATATTTGTCTACATTTAATAAGATTATTCATCATCTTTATTAATTACCATTTCTATCTTATATTTAATTATTCTATACCATAAATAGATAAATTTATTTTGTTATTTTGATGTAAAAGTTAAATGAGAGATCAGCTTTTGCTGTAATTTTGCCAAATAAAATTATTATTTATTTATTTATGTTACGCTGTAGAACAGGAACTTAATCCCAATTACAGTACAGGGTCCACACTCACCGAGCCGCAGTGTGGTAGTTCATATAATTTTTAGCTTCAGTAAGATTTGAACTCGGGATCTCCGGATTCGAATTCCGTATCGCTATCCACACCACCGTACTGACGGACATTATTATTATTGACTAAAGTTAATTTATATTATGACAGAAAAATTCTGATGACGCCTGGATTCGAACCAGGGACCTTCCACATACCGGGCAGAGATGCTAACCGCTACACCACGTCACCTGTGTTCGAAATATGGCATCAACTGAATTTTTCTGTCACAGTGTCTAAGCGTAGCTTCATTATTATTATTATTATTATTAAATAATTTTAGAACAAGTACAGTCCCCCATTGAAATCAAGTGCGCCTCCACCACTGCAATGCAAAACAAACGACACGACATGGAGGTAGCCTCATGCTCTATTACTCTGATTGCACAGTACTTCTTCGAATTGTTATGCATTGTTCCTTACTCTAATATGCAAATACGCGTCAGAATGTTATTAAACACATCTGGTTGATGCCCCTGGCTATCACCACGCGATTTGCTCTTCGCTATCCTTGCTATTAAATGAGCTTGTGAGACTTCTAATAGAAAAGAAATACTAGAGAGGAATTTGAATTACTTGTGAGCTGTTTTATTCGTAACAACCACTTAAAGAATAATTTATTTATTTGTTTGATGCTCATATTAATTGCAGTACAAGGGGGACCTATAGCTTTATAGTGATATCTGAATCACTCAATTATAACATGACTATGTTGTTTTGAAAACAGCGAGATTTAAATGAGTGAGTCTTGAGTCTATACCTCAAAAACTAAACGACCTATGAAATCAAATTTTTCATTTTTGTCAGATTTTGTACTTTTCCGAGGCTATATCTTAAAAACTAAGCTAAATATGAAGTTGCGATCAACGCCATTGAATTTCTCGTGCTTCAATTAACTTTTAAGCAAATTTTCAGGCATTTTGAATTTTTTCAAATTTTCGCCAAAAAAATTGCAAAAACAGGTTTTTTAACATTTTCTTGAAAACTAGAAGACATATGCACTTGAACATTTTTCCATTGGATTCAATGGGTTATAATACATATGTATGTAAATTTTCATTACAATATTCCTATGATTAAGGATTTTCGGGAAAATTGAATTAAAAAGTGAAAAAACCAAAGGGGTACCCCTTAGGAAATAATTAAAAAAATGAAATTGCTTAAAATTGCATGAAAATTTGCTTATAAGTCAATTCGGACACGGGGAATTCAATGCCGTTGAGCGCAATTTCATATCTTGTTTAGTTTTTAAGATATAGCCTTCGGAAAAGGGAAATTCTTAATTTCCTTCAGATTTTGTACATTCCCGACGCTATATCTAAAAAACTATGAAAGATATGAAGCTGCGGTCAACGGCATTGAATTTCCCGTGCTTCAATTAACTTTTAAGCAAATTTTCAGCCATTTTTAATTTTTTCAAATTTTCGCCCAAAAAAATCGCAAAAACCGGTTTTTTTACATTTTCTCGAAAACAAGAAGACATATGCACTTGGAGATTTCACCACTGAATTCAGTGGGTCAAAATACATATGTATGTAAATTTTCGTTACAATATTCCTACGAATAAGGATTCTTGGGAAAACTGAATTAATATCTGAAAAAACCAAAGGGGTACCCCTTAGGAAATAATTAAAAAAATGAAATTGCTTAAAATTGCATGAAAATTTGCTTAAAAGTCAATTCGGCCACGGGGAATTCAATGCCGTTGAGCGCATCTTCATATCGTGTTTACTTTTTAAGTTATAGCCTCCGGAAAATCAAAATATTTAATTTTCTTCAGATTTACAACTTTCCTGAATCTATATCTTAACAACTAAACAACATATGAAGCTGCTCTCAACGGTATTGTATTTCTCTTGCTTCAATTAATTTGTTTAACCGTTAATCTGAATCTTCAATGTATATATTTTCTTATATTTTTGTCAAGCAAGCATATTATCAGTAATAATTATAATACCTACATATACACGATGTAAGTGCTACACCCGGTAATGGGTAAAAGGCGTGATGATATATTTATTTATTTATATAAGATTTGGAAAACGCTATGATGCATTCTTCGATTCCCTACCCTACATTCATTTAAATACAAGGAGATACAAATAAAAATAAATTTACATGAAACCTACTTTTCCGTATACTTTAAAAAAACTCATCTACAACCTCATTAGCCCCAAGGTCTTTTCTTTTAATTTTTAATTAAATATTAAAATTTTTAAAAAGTTATGTAACTGCTACATGTAGTTATACTCGATGAACTAACATTGCCATCTATGAACAGCCGCGAATACTACACAGAATCATCTCAGACTTTGTTTCATTTATTTGATATGGGTCCGAAATAATGGCGAACATATTACGTAACTAGTTGGTCCGCTAAGAAGCCATCGAAAATATTAATAATAACATTGTAACATACTTTGAGAAGAAACCAGCTACCAGCAAAGTCCCGCGTGGTTGTTCACATCGTGGATCCTCCAGGTCCACAGTTCATTCCGGAGCACTACCACTCACATGTTAACGTTTGTTTTACACCCCACACACTAACACGCACAGTAACGCACAATTTAAGCCAATTTACGCATTAAAATATCAGTAAATATTTAGTAAATCACGCACAAAACACTCACAGCAATAGTCGGCACACTACTGACTTGAATAAACGAACATCGTTTAAAACTAATTGGTCAAATATGCTTAAACTTGTTGTATTAAAATATAATTTATCATTAAAATCATACGTAATACATGTAATGTATAGTTCCTATTGCTGCCGAATTTTGCCGGTAATAAACGAACAATTCCGAACGACGATTTAAAAATATCTTTACACAGTAATAAATGTAAAATTTAACAAGGGCTCATTAAAAAACTAATTAAAAGTTATTTGCGGCATCTGCAATATTTTGTATGTATTTTTTAACTCCCTTTCGCAGGCTGATGCTTCCTACATTTCTTTATAGATTCGTAGTTAGAGAAATGGGCATAATTGAAAGATATATGAAACAGGTGTACAGGAGCGAATGGATGGATGGTGATTGAGAGTTTGTTGCATGATGGAAGATTTCTGGTGTGAGGAATGAATGAGATTGTAATGATATGAGTTGGACAAGGACTGATATTTTGATGAATCTGTTAATGGATGTTCTGTGAATGTTTCAGGGGTTCGTGCTACCCTATTTTATAGGATATAGTGTCATGTTATGTATGTACCCTTTCATTACAAAATGTAATGTATCTTTTTATAAAATTAATAAACGCTGTGAAAGTGGAAATAAATTAAATTAAATAAATATATGACGCCTTTTACCCATTACTGGGTGTGGCACTCTGCCGTAGCAGATCTCGGTAAGTGATATATTTTACGCGTGAAGTGCGGTTACCAGTCGTCAAATCACGGCCTTCAAAGTTGTGAAGGTAAAAATCAAACTTGATAATTAATTTTACTATTATACGGCTTTTTTAAAACTCTTGAAAAAGAATTAAAAAATAATGTTTGATACTTTTTTGTTTTGGAATTTGGTTGAAATGATTACAATTTTCATGTATCCATGGATACAATAATCTACTGGAGCAGAAAAATTAACTTTACATATGCATCTACTAGTACTACTGTTCACATTATTAAGCGACAAATATTTATCTCCCATAAATGCAAAAAAGTCTACTTTCTGTCTAGATCGTATAAAATAGTTGTTTTTTACTGTTTATTTTTTATACAACCTTTTATAAACTATTAACACAAATTTTAAAATCATTTTTAACAGTAAAGTAAGTACATTTGGAAAGTATTACTGTCTACACAATTCATAAATAAATAAATATATCATCACACCTTTTACCCATTACTAGGTATGGCACTCTGCGGAAGCAGATCTCGGTAAGTGATATATTTATGCGCGTACTAGTCATAAAATCACGGCCCTCAAAGATGTTAGTGGAGGAGGAGCCACAGGGGTCGATTTAAATTGGTTGAAATTGTTTGTCGGCTGTGGGGATCGAATCAGGGTTCTCAAGATCCACCACTGAGCCACCTACCCCATATATGAAATAAATGCAGTAAAGCCTATTTTCTACTATGGCCATATTAAAAAAGATTCCCTTTCTGTATTTCTAATTATCTATCAACAACTATAACTAACGGAAATAATAAATTTTGCGGAACACACTAAAACGGTATCATTTTTATCCGATCTAAAAAAAAAAGAAAATTGCTAGAAATAAAAGATATATTTCTTTAAATATCTAAGACGAAATAACACCTTTAAGAGAGAGTTACCTGAAAAAATGTAAAATGCAGTATTTAAGAGCTATTAAACAACCACTTAAAAAAGCATATCCCTTGCCAAAGATATCAGCTAAACTCAATGCATTTAGACCTTGAACAATATAAAATATGATAGCAGGGACTATATGATTACCTCTCTGAACGTTGGTTCAAGACACATATGATTCGTGATTGAAATCTGAAAAATTCGCGTAATAACAGAGACGATAGCGACGTAATCATGTGTTATTATTTATGGCTATGGCTTGAGATGTGACTGAATCTTGAGAAAAGTGTTTAACCGAAAAATAGAAGCAAATGAATGACTTGTGAAATAGCTTTATATATGTGTAACACGAACAAGAGCTGGGCGAATCAGTTCATCACTATTCAGAATTTAATAAAATATAAAATAAACACTTAAAAATATAAAGTAAACACTTGGCTATGTTTCACAAAATTCAGCCTCCAAGTCACCTTATGAGGGCATCGTCAGAGGCTGGCCAGCACAGTTCAGTTTGTAACCATAGACGCGTTTCGCTCTTATTAGAGCTCATCAGTATGGTATAACTCACTTCTTCACCTAGAACAAAGTTCATGTGAAGAAGCTGGTGACGAAGAACTGTGCCAGCAGAGAATAAGATCTCTAACAAACTAGTAAGATGACATGAGAAGTTTTGTGGAACTGGTCATGCCATCTACCGAAAAAAGGGAAAGCTACGCAATAGCAATTTAAATAACAACAAAAACAAAATTAATTGTCATCCAACACTTGGTGAAACAAGGTTTAATAAAAATATAAAGTAAACACTTGGCTATGTTTCACAAAGTTACTAGTTTGTTAGAGATCTTATTCTCTGCTGGCACAGTTCTTCGTCACCAGCTTCTTCACATGAACTTTGTTCTAGGTGAAGAAGTGAGTTATACCATACTGATGAGCTCTAATAAGAGCAAAACGCGTCTATGGTTACTAACTGAACTGTACTGGCCAGCCTCTGACGATGCCCTCATAAGGTGACTTGGAGGCTGAATTTTGTGAAACATAGCCAAGTGTTTACTTTATATTTTTATTAAACCTTGTTTTACCAAGTGTTGGATGACAATTAATTTTATCTTTGTTGTTAAATAAACACTTGGCTAAGTCTCACAAAATTATGGTTACTAACTGTGCTGGCCAGCCTTTAACGATGACCTGAAAAGTTGACTTGGAGGCTAAATTTTGTGGGACTTAGACAAGTGTTTATTTTATATTTTATTAAACCTAGTTTCACCAAGTGTATGGACGACAATTAATTTTGTCTTTGTTGTTATTCCAAATTTAATATTTATTAAAATATATTCACAACATAAAAATAAATAGAAAGGTTACAAAATTACAAAAGTGAAACGAAACATATTAAATCTCTATTTAAACAACTTGACCCAAAGATGGCAAACAACAACAACATATGAACTAAAGTTACTACATGGCAAGACTACATCTTGTCAATCCAAAAGCTAAACCACCACTAACTATTTATTGTTGTTTTCCATGGTACGTACTAACAAGGGGTAAGAGGGTGGAATCGTTGACTCGTTGAATAGTTTACATAAAAACCCCAGACGCTTCTAAGGGATGAAATATAAGGATTAAAAGCTATCTCAAACCAACGCACAGCTAATAATTTACCCAGATATGTCATCACATAATAGCTAACAAGCGCAACAATTCAAAGAAGCCATAAACTCGATAAACAATGATCGAAGAATACTGAAATGCACTAATAAATTTGATAACCAAAACTCTGTCAAGTCAACTTTACAAAAAAGATACTTAAGATAATATTTCATTTGTCTGTATGTTTCGAAGCTGAGTTGATAGTGAAAAATCCTAATTATAACAAAAACTAATTCTAAATTGTTTCACTTTGTTACAAATGAATGAATATAAATAAAAAATAAATAAATATATCATCACGCCTTTTACCTATTGCTGAATGTGGGCACTTTGCCTAAGCAGATCTCGGTAAGTGATATATTTTTTCGCGTGAAGTGCGATTACTAGCCGTGAAATCACGGCCCCAAAGATATTAGTGGAGGGGGAGCCACAGGGGTAGATTTAAATTGGTGAAAATTGTATGAATATGACTCGAGAATTATTGTGTCTCCCAATGGAAGGATTAAACGAACTAGGATCAGAATGTTTGGTGCGTAATAATTCTAATGAATATATTAAGAATCATTTGATAGCGGAGTATGTCAAGATCTATTGAAATAGCTTTAAAATTCATGTAGCTTCATATTATTAAAGATAAAAATCAGAATTGTCACAATTTTAATAAATGTTCGCCCGGCGCAAAATATAATTATATTAAATTATAGCATATCCTGAATTACACATATTTCATAAACGGCAGGATGTTCCAATATACATTATTTTTTGCAATAAATCTTTCGCCATTCATTCTGGCTTAATAATAATTCATTCACTGTTTCAATACACATTCATCATCTTTAATTTCCTTTACTTTACGATATTTTTCTTGCAAGCGGTGATGATGCATGGCTTACTGACGTTTAAAACTTTAAATTCTTCGGGAAATTTATTGCTAAACTCATATCACAAATTGCATGCAATTTTTCTCTTATTATGATGCTGATTTTTTTTCTGAAATTTGTTTACGTTTAACAAAATAAATATATCATCATGCTTTTTATCTATTACTTGGTGTGGCACTCTGCCGTAACAGATCTCGGTACATGATATATCTGTTTTTACTTCCTTGTACGAAGTAAAGGAAGTATTGTAATCGCGAAAATTTTCGGTTCTCAGATTTCAACGGAAATAGGTGTTTTGGCCCTCCCTGAATCCATTTTGACTAATTTCGTCGTGACGTCTGTACGTACGTATGTATCTCGCATAACTCTAAAACGGTAAACCGCAGAAAGTTGAGATTTTGTATTTAGGACTGTTATAACATCTAGTTGTGGACCTCCCTTTTTGGTCATTATACAACTACCGGAAGTGGTATTTTACTTGAAGCCTATAATCATGAAAAACTATATTCAAATATAATTTAAAACTTTCCAAATTTGGTATATAAGACTACTATATCAATGAAAATAACATAATAGATTTTGGTTAAAATAGATAAACCGGAAGTTACACATTACATGAAGCTGCTAACAGTTTTCCTTTAAAAAAATGGTATTATTTTAATTTTAGAAATGAATGCTGCAAATAAAAGTTTTAGTGAATTAAATTCTGCGTCTAGCACAATAAGAATTTTTAAATTAGCTTTTTGCATAAACGAGATATCTAAATTTAAATATTATATATTTTTTGATTTTTTTTTAAATTAAGTTTGCTATGGATTAGAACAAAAAATAAAAGATTTAATGTCAAATATGTGCAATTAAAAAAATATCTATAGTTTAATACGTGTACAAGGAAGTCATGTGGTGTCCACATCAGATTTTTTTTTCTAACATAGAAATAGATAAATATATGAGCTCGCGCGATAGAACAAATTATAATAATTCAATCTGCGTACCAATTGAATTGTGCAATACTATAAGGTTGAAAACAGATTAGAATAGAAATGTACTCCGTGCCCGGAGTAAATAAAACAACAAAGCATCAATGTGGTGGGGTGATGGGTCGCATATTCGCATAATCTTACAGGAAGCAGTCGTACCAACTGTAGCACACTGAAGAATTCGCTTAACATTGTTTGCATGTTGACATGGAGCTATTAATAATATCTTAAGTTATTTTATGTAAATGGATTAGAAGGCTTCAGGAATCTGTAATTGGAAAACTATTTAATTATGAAATAGTAGGACGTTTTAAAAAATGAACTTGCTTGAAATTAACTGAAAATTTTGCTTGTAAGTCAATTCGGACACGGGGAATTCAATGCTGTTGAGCGCAATTTCATATCTTGTTTAGTTTTTAAGATATAGCCTTCGGAAAAGGGAAATTCTTCATTTTCTTCAGATTTTGTACTTTCTCGAGACTATAACTCAAAAACTATGATAGATATGAAGATGCGGTCAACGGCATTGAATTTCCCGTGCTTCAATTAACTTATAAGCATAGTTTCAGCCATTTTTATTTTTTTCAAATTTTCGCCAAAAAAATCGCAAAAACCAGTTTTTTAAGATTTTCTCGAAAAGTAGAAGACATATGTACTTAAACATTTCACCAGTGGATTCAGTGGGTCAAAATACATATGTATGCAAATTTTCGTTACAATATTCCAACGATTAAGGATTTTTGGGGAAATTGAATTAAAAAGTGAAAAAACCAAAGGAACCCTTAGGAAATAATTTAAAAAATGAAATTGCTTAAAAATGCATGAAAATTTGTTTATAAGTCAATTCGAACACGGGGAATTCAATGCCGTTGAGCGCAATTTCATATATTGTTTGGTTTTTAAGATATAACCTTCGGAAAAGGGAAATTCTTCATTTTCTTCAGATTTTGTACTTTCTCGAGACTATAACTCAAAAACTATGACAGATATTAAGATGCGGTCAACGGCATTGAATATCCCGTGCTTCAATTAACTTTTAAGCATAGTTTCAGCGATTTTTATTTTTTTCAAATTTTCGCCAAACAAATCGCAAAAAGTGTTTTTTTCACATTTTCTCGAAAACCAGAAGATATATGCATTTGAAAATATTTCCACTGGATTCAGTGGGTCAAAAGACATATGTATGTAAATTTTCGTTACAATAATCCTACGATTAAGAGTTTACGGGAAAATTGATTAAAATCTGAAAAAACCAAAGGGGTACCCCTTAGGAAAAAATTAAAAAAATGAAATTGCTTAAAATTGCATGAAAATTTGCTTATAAGTCAATTCGGACACGGGGAATTGAATGCCGTTGAGCGCATCTCCATATCTTGTTTAGTTTTTTAGATATACGCTCCGGAAAAGCTAAATTCTTAATTTCTTTGACATTTTCTACTTTTCCAAAGTTATATCTTAAAAACTAACCTACATATGAAGATACGCTCATCTATGCATATCTTGTGTAGTTTTTAAGATATAGCCTCCTAAAATGTTAAAATTATATTGGTAAAATCCTTATTGTATGGACAGAAAACGAACCAAGAAAAATAGGAAAAGTAGGAACTCATTACTGGGTGGCACTCTGCCTAAGCAGATCTTGGTAAATGATATATTTCTTCGCGTGAAATGCGGTTACTAGTCGTAAAATCACGACCCCCAAAGATATTAGTGGAGGGGGAGTCACAGGGATAGATTGGTGAAAATTGTTTTAGTAAAACTCTAAATTCTCTCTTGTAAAAAAACACCCTCCTATACTTAATAACATCACTATCAAGCTCTAGTCTTCCTGATATCCTACAGCCAGTGTACCAGCACTAATTTATCATACACTCCTCTATATAATATACGATCATAGCATTCTAGATGTTCACGTCATAAAGTTTTCAAACCACAGTGCTTAGCGTAACATACACCACATAATGTATGCATAATGTATACACACGATGCAGTTTTGTTTATAACGTGGCTAACCTGATGGCTTCACAGGAAAAATCCAATGATGGCGTGTAAGAATAGCCCAGTGTAGTAGGATGCATGCTGTGGGGCATCAAGACTCTAATGTATTGTTGGGACCAGGACAGTGACGGCGGAAGGAGTGCATATTTTAGGCATAAGAAAATAAGAAAGATATATAAGATAAATACTCGTGTGGCATTCTGACATAACATGATATATTTCTTTGGTTACCAGCTGTCAAATCTCGGCAGTCAAAGATGTTAGTGGTGTGAAAGCTACAAGGATAATTTTAACGTTTCCAATTCTATTCATAAATCAATTATTGTTAAAATTTAATATTAAATATGTATTTGTAATTGTTTCTACCTAGGTAGATTAAACTGCTTAAAATTGTACAGGGATATTTTAAAAATATAAATTATATACAAATATTTGTAAGAATACCTAAGATGTTATATTTTGTTTAGAAATATTTAAATATAATTTATATAAATTTGTATCTTGGATTTTTCTTAAATATATATTTACAATATAATTCATAATTTTAATTTTACATTAAATTTTTAAAATATTTTGAGCAGTGTAATATAAATTTTTGATAATTGTGTAATTGCTGTTAAGTTTTTATTGTACAGCGTAAAATAAATAAATAAATTTCTGGAAGTAAATCCCGAATAAAAGAACATATTTTTATTTTCATCTTTATAAGTATTTATTTTAACTAAGTAATCCTATAAAATTTTACAGGCTTATAGAAGAGACCTGTAAATTTTACAAGGCACATAAGAATATAAACTAATTAAAAGTTATTACTGGGGTAGGTGGCTCAGTGGTGGATCTTGAGAACCTTCAATCCCCACAGCCGACAAACAATTAAATTTACCCCTGTGGCTCCTCCTCCACTAACATCTTTGGGGACCGTGATTTGACAGCTGGTACCGAGATCTGCTTCAGTAGAGTGCCACACCCAGTAATGGGTAAATGTGATGATATATTTATTTATTTAGTAATAAAATAAATCTGATTCGCGAACCAAGTTATCGCTAGAGCTTATCGCATATGCAGTGCACATTATAGAGAACTCGGTACTTTTAGTTTCATTCCTGTTTGTGATGTAAACAACATCTAGTGTGCTTGTAAGCTTGTTAGCTGAGCAGTTTCGTTTGTGAAAACTACTTGAATCGTTGAATCGTATTAGCTTTGATTAGATAAGTTACATACTGTACAAGAACATGTATGGTGTCTATACAACTTAAGGTTATAAACCTATAATTAACTACCTTTATTTCACTTTTAAAGAGATCCATTCGAAGAAGCGTTTACTAGATCACGTACTGTTTTTATTTGGATGGTCTCTGATATTTAAATAATTAATTATTACACTGTAAACTATTTTTAAATAGCTATTTATGAAACTAGTAAATATATAGTTTGAAATTAAATTAAAAATCAACACTAGGTTAGTTTCAAATAATGTAAAGTTTATTTTACAATACGTATTTCGGTCGACTAGACCATTATCAGCTGAAGATATTCATATCTTGTTCAGATGATGATGGTCTAGTCGACCGAAATACGTATTGTAAAATAAACTTTACATTATTTGAAACTAACCTAGTGTTTTTTAATTTAATTTTATTGTAAAATGTTTCAACGAGAACCGACAGTTAAATCTTTCGAATTAATATAATTTGACATTTCTAATTAATGATTTTGTCGTTCAGATTTGGTCAGGTTTTGTTTTTATATAAAAATATTTTTCAACATTACTTGTAAGAATGAGATTTCCTTCATTCAGTTTAGTTGTGATAGTAACCATTTCCCATTTCATGAAAGTAAATAATTTTCCTCACTAGCGAGGGAATAGCTATTTATGAAACTAGTAAGGAAATGAAGGTTATTACCTTTGCAGAACGAAGCGTAGTACATAAGGAAGGTAATAACCTTATTTCCTTACTAGTTTCATACAATATTTTTTCTACTTTCGTTCTAATAAATACGAAAGAGCGTTTTTGAAATTATGAAATTTTGACATATTAATGTCAGTTATAAATTCAACAAATAAAAGAATAACACATCAGAATTCGTCTACCAAGATATCTGTTGCTATGTTACCTCATTATTTCACTAGTTAAATAATGCAGTTCATTATCTAACTCAAATAAGTGAAATAAAACGTCTATTTTCTAACGAAAGTAGAAAAGGATATTTATTATTTGGTATGATAGATTTTATAGTGTCAAATGTTCGGAAAATATTTTAAAGTACATTAGAACAAAAAACTGTAGTAGAAAATTTATTTTATTTATTTAATTAGAAACATTTGACAAAAGAAAATTTAAGATGTTAGATGCAGATTTTATTTGAGACATTTTCCTGCCAACTACTCAAGAAAGCAATTGTAATGGAAATTTGCCATGTTAATTTTCTGTTGTTAAACTTTTTAAACTATTTTAGAGATATATTCTTTAATCAAAGTAAAAGATAATTTAGTTTAAATATTTTTAAAATAATTTAGAAATATTTACTAGCAGAAAATACATGTACAACTTTAAATATTCCTTTATTTCCACCTTCCATATAAAAGATACTTATGAGGTTTTTATGGTAACTAAGTAAATGAGTAATTACAGCGAGGAACCCTGTAAAATTTTACAGGCTCATAAAAAAAACAAATATAAACTAATTTAATGTTATTACTTGCAGCATCTACAATATTTTGTATATTTCTTGAACTGCAAGAAAATCGCATTCGAAGTCTTTCGTCAGACATAAAATCCATTATTTCAAATTATTTATTTCTAGAATTCAGGAAACTGTTGACACTGACAGTAGATGTTCGATCACAACACCATGACAACGTCTAGTTTATAAATTGTCCTACCGCCAACAATCTTTCATTACAAAATATAATGTATCTTTTTATAAAACTAAAAAACGCTGTGAAGGTGAAAATAAAACCAAGCTTGCAATTAATCTTTACTGGGCTCACTATATGAAGAAGGCTTTCCAGTTCACCCGTAAACATTAATTTACTACCCTGGCCACGTACATAACTATTACAAAGTACGATAAGCAAAGAAAAATATAACTAAAGCTATAGACCAATGCATATACTTGACCGTCTGATAAGACAGCAACGAAATAATCATTTGAAAGCAAGTAATGTACCATTGTTTCCATATTTTACGAGCGCAGATGTCCGAGATATAGAAAAGCAAAAATATTAACATTTGTGTTTTGAACTGGTGAGATTTCTATACATGATTATAATTTTATGATTGTATCTCAATCACATACCTGAAATGCTTTAAATTCAAATACTTAGAAGAGCGAATCCTGTTCGGGATGTAACAGGAGATGAGAAGATTAACATGAAAACTAAAATACAAGAAATAGATAAAAGATATTATTTTTCTCCTAATTTTCTTTTGAATTTTTGTTCATGTCTCGAAAACTGTTGATGATTTTATGTTGATTTTGGCCTTAATTAATTTATTTGCTAATTGAATAGTATATAATGGGGTAGGTGGCTCAGTGGTATCGAGTCGGCCTGTGGATCTTGAGAACCCTGGTTCGATCCCCACAGCCGACAAACAATTTTCACCAATTTAAAAAATCTACCCCTGTGGCTCCTCCACCACTAATATCTTTGGAGGCCGTGATTTGACGGCTGGTAACCGCACTTCACGCGAAAAAATATATCACTTACCGAGATCTACTTAGGTAGAGTGCCACACACAGTGATAAAAGGCGTGATGATATATTTTTATTTATTTTATTTATTTATTGAATAGTATATTGTAATACTAGTGAGAAAAGGGTTTATTTGCAAAACGAGTATGAAAATTGAATCACGAGCGACAATTGCAATAGCCCTATCCCATGTGGGTTACATAAATAATATTTTTTCGTAACACATGCACAAGAAACACATTCTTATTCCCTAATTTTAGAGAGAGAGAAACACTGCTTTTCTCCCCTAGGGAGAGAAACATTATGTTTCTCTTCCTAGGTAGGATGTTTCTCTTCCTAGGTAGGATGTTTCTCTCCCTAGGTAGGATGTTTCTCTCCCTAGGTAGCATGTTTCTCTCCCTAGAGAAATGTTTCTCTCTCTAGGGACTACGAATATTAGCAGTTTGCGGCGTTTCCTAGGGTAACTAGTTACGCAACCCATATTTGACATTTGTCCCGATAAGACACAGTAATTTTTGTGCACTTGGTACGAAAAGTATAATATGCTTCACGGGAGGGCGCGATTATCCCTTGTGTGAAATTGGCAAACCTCGACATCACACGCGTGTATAATCGCTTGTTTCCCTTCCTTGATGCATAACATACTATTTTTTAACATTAAATGTAACAATTACATTTTTACGTTTGCGTTAGTTAATATTAGCTCATGTCGGTCTGTGGATTTGAGAACACCTTATCCGATAAACAATTTTTATCACATTAAAAAACTACCCTTGTCGCTCCCGCTCCACTAACATCTATATCATTTACTGAGATCTACTTCGGCAAATTGCCATACCCAGTAATGGGTAAAAGGCGTGATGATATATTTATTTATTTTACTTTATATAATAAATCAAAAGAGTATATTTGTAAATGCACATCGTAAACAAAAATAATAATAATAATAATGACGATTTGAAAATACAGATTTAACTCCATTAGAAAATGATTTACTCCAATTTGTAAAACCGAAAAGATTACCTGTACACAGGTAAACTTGTTTAGGAGCTAACATATTAAGACATAGGCATAAATTGTCAAATTGTTTAGCTACACTGTATAAAATTTTAATCCATTTGGATACCGTATGTAAATCATCCCCTCCATCAACCACTGTTCATAGAACCTTCACTATAATTTTTTTTTAATTTTATTTTTATTTTAAATGTACATCTGTCCAACAGAGAAATCCAATTACTGGACAGGAACAAAACAATAATAAAAATTCAAATCAAATAGCTGACAATATAAATTGAAAATAAACAACATAATTTTCCAAATTAAACATAACAAATGAAAATTTTTAGAAAACATACACAACAATACAACAATAAAAGTATAAACATTCACCTTATAACTTTGAAAATACATCTAATAAGTTTGGAGCATTATTTACATTTATGCACATCCTAATAATAGGAGATTTAAAGGAGATATTTGAGTGCGCGGAATCAGGATAGAAAGGATGCATATTTCTAGTATGTAGTTCTATAATATAAATACACCATGCACATACAAAATTTATGTATGATACAACTGATGATGATTGCATCGCAATCGAAATGTACATTTTGTGAAAAATAAACATTGTGAAGAAAAGCAAAACTATATATTTTTTCAAATCAACATAACTAATCTTCACGTAACTCGATCTATATTTTTAGTTTTAGAATAATAATGACATTTCTGTCACTCAGTTTAGTGAAATCCAAACCACAAAGACATACCTAATCTAGGTGTTTTTGATAAAAGTAGAAATCAGGAGCTTTGAACCCACGACCTTTTGCTTGTTAATTAACATACTCTAGTTTTATCATCTCTACTACAATTATATACGAATAATTACAATTTCTTTCACTTTTTTATTTATTTATTTATTTATTTATGTTACGCTGTACAACAGGAATTTAATCCCAATTACAGTACAGGGTCCGCGCATTCACCGAGCCGCAGTGTGATAGTTCATATAATTTTATTTTATAATAATAGGTTGACTTTTTGCAATATTTAAATTGCTGCTATGAAACCACAAATTAAGTATTGTAAACTGATTCAAATTTAAGATATATTGTTCTGTAGCACAACAAAAAATGAATCAAGTTAATAATTACAAATTATCGCTCAGGCATCAATAGAATTAGAAGCTGGAACAGTGGTATAACGGAAACATTATTAACACTGTGACAAATACTATAATTTATATTTGAAGGATCATTGACTGCTACTAGCGTTGAAATAAAAGTACTGAACTTTGAAAAAGGTCAATATTTCGTCTTGTATTATTAAGGTTTGACATAGAATGATTAATTTTCATAATTGGAATTAATTTCAAAAAGGTAAATATTCTTTTTATACTAGCGTATTATAACAACAACTTTTCGATTGTCATTTCCGTTGTTAAATGAAGTACTTTTAAGTACTAGTACTTAAAAGTGATAGTTTAATGAGTAAAAGTAAAAGTACACCAACTGTCAAATTTTTTGTAAGTTTCTTCATACAATTTTTTTGATTTTCCTTGAACCAGTGTAGCCAATGCAGCCTCTACACCATTTTCAATATCAGAATCAATCTCTGAGTCACTCATTTTAAGTAAATTTATTACCAAAAATTCTCAAGAAAAATTATACACCGAGCACGTTGACATCAATGTTTATTAAACAACATATTGAATCGCATAGCAACAAAAAGATGAAACTGATGCCTGCCTACTTTTAAATTTTGAAAAATTCAAAATGTTGACATTTGAGAATAAATATAAATAATCTGTTTTAAATCGCTAGTATAAAAAAATCTTGTATGGAATACGTTGCGAAATCGTGTTTTAAGCACTAGACGTGTTATCCAACTCGGCTACGCCTCGTAAGATAATTTTCACGTCGCGAGCTTAAAACACATTTCTTTCGCAACTTATTACATAAATAGCTATTTCATGATTAAGAGCAGAAAGTGATTCTTTTTATCTCTACGAAGAATTGGTAACTGATAAAAGCGAGTGTTCCATTCACACAAGTTTTTCTATGTTATCCATATTCATTATTTATTTTATGTCATCTATTTATTTCTAGATGGTTAACTAAATCTATCACTCTCAATTCAGCAATATAGATCAATTAAATAAATATATCATCACGCCTTTTACCAATTGCTGAATGTGCCATTCCACCATAGCAGATATTGATAACTGATATATTTATGCGCGTAAAATGCCAAACCACGGCACCCAGTTCGACTCGATAATACTAAGGTATCTACCTTCTGATTGGGTAGGGAAATCTAGTATGTTATGCATCAAGGGAGGGAAACAAGCGATTATTCCCGCGTGTGAAGTCGAGGTTTACCAACTTCACACAAGGGATAATCGCGCCCTCCCGTGAAGCATATTATACTTTTCGTAACAAGTGCACAAAAATTACCGTCTTATCGGGACAAATGTCAAATATGGGTTGCGTAACTAGTTACCTAGGAAACGCCGCAAACAACTAATAATCGTAGTCTCTAGGGAGAGAAACATCCTATCTAGGGAGAGAAACATCCTACCTAGGAAGAGAAACATAATGTTTCTCTCTCTAGGGGAGAAAAGCAATGTTTCTCTCTCTAAAATTAGAGAATAAGAACGTATTTCTTGTGCATGTGTTACGAAAAATAATATGTATATATCTTCGTCTCGGGAAGAAATGTTGCACTTTTGATATATAAATTATTATTGTTTCTGGGAATTACGTATAAAATAAGATAAGGGAAAACTAAAGAAAAAGTATTTCTTTGTATAAAACAGTTCTATGGAATTGTGATACAACTGGAATTATTGCAGTGCATTTTTCTTCTATAACAGCATCATAACTTGTTGAACCAACAATACCATACCCTGGCTAAAACTCTGCACTTTATGCAGTGTTACTGTGTCTCTATGTTCGATATCTCTACAAGATCTGAAGTTTGTATTGTGTATGTCTGTGACATCGGTATTATTCACCATACAGCTGATGTTATCCGACTTGTTTTGATGGGCGTTGCTTAAGAAAATATGCAGAGATTGTAGTTTGGTGCATGAAAGTGTGAAATCACATTATAATATTGTATAAGTTTAAGCTTTATTATATTTATTTATTTTGATCAGGGATGTGCGTGTAGTCTACTGCAAGTAATCTACGCCATTCTCTACGTGTAAACAATCATGTAGTCTACGTCTTCATTTTTCATGTAAACAATGTCGACTATGAAAACACCTGTGTTCACTTAAGTCAGATTAGAAATTTTATTCCTAGAACTAGGGAATTTTAAATGTTGTTAGAGATTTTTATTTTTATTCTAGGGATTACATGAAAAAAAAATTAGTTGTGCAGGGCAAAATGTTCAAAATTTGTCAACTGGTTACTGTTAAAAATAGCGCCAAAGAAAACTCCGTCTGGTGAAATGGCGCGTTGATCGATTTTAAAAATATGACAGTTCGCCCAAGACCCAAGACAGACATTCGTCTAGTAATGCTTTATTAGTTTTATTATATAAAGACCGATAATGACCCGAGCTCACGAATACGAATGCATATAATAGTTACAAAGGAATAAATTTAGGTTATGTTGAATTTTACAACTGTCAGATGCATTTTCTACATTGTTTACATTGTCTACGTCGCTAGAATTGTCGACGTATTGTCTACGTGTAGATGTAGACAATTAAAGATTACACGTAGATGCACATCTCTGATTTTGATGGCCTGTGACAAATAATTTTCACCACATTAAAACTACCCATGTGGCTCCCCTGTCACTAACATCTTTAGGGACTGTGATTTGACGGCTAGTATATATCACTTACAGAGATCTGCAATGGCAAAGTGCCACACTCAATAATGGATAAAAGGCGTAATGATATATTTATTTATTTATTATGTTAAATATATTTTAAGAAGATTATAATAGTTTTGATTATTTTAATAGAAAAAGGGCAAAAATATTGTTTTGAAAACTGTCATATAAAATTAAAATTTACATGACAACTATCAACACGCGAAATGAGTGTTTTTTGTCTACAGAACGCAAAAGACTTTTGCATGCATTCGTCACTTTATTTTTTGCTTAGAAATAATACTTCTATTCTTTAACAAAATTAATATTTAATGTTCCAATAGAGCAATTATTCATATATATCCCGCTTGAGGAAGCTAACTGGTGTACTGGAATAGTTTCTTGAGAAATGCAATGCGAATCCCAATAAATCGCAGAAAAAAATTAGAACGTTTGTTTGGTTTCTATTGCCAACCAGCTGTCAATTGCTGGTCAGAGAATACCAGATTTGATAGCAATTATATTACATACATTGTTGTCATGGAGACATTAGATGTCACATTAATTAATCCTAAACGTCAAAATTTTATCATTACACTATTACTAATTTTGGGATATAGTTTTCGAAAAAACGTTGTGTGATACTCGATTGCGAAATGCTTTTGCATTCGAGAATGCAAAAGTAACATTTCGCAATCTAGAATTAAAAATAACTATTGATATGTCCCTATTAATAAATAAATATTGTATGACACCCTCCAAAAAATAAATTATGATCTCCGGCCATGTCTCCTCCTTGATCTCAACCAGTGTAGGATGTCAGCAGGGACAACCAAGCACCGTGACGTCAACTTTATATCCCGCAGCCATGGACGTGGGTGCTGGTTTGGCAACGAGGCGGCTCCTCTAGGCTCCCTTCTTACCCCTTTGTCGGCGACACTGGTTGAGCAAAGGTGTGTGAATATTGATGGCTTGGAACTTGAAATTGAAAGTAGACTTGAGATTTTTGTTTAAGATGCGTAGTTGACTAGTTGTTTTCAATGTCAATAGAGGACTGTTTGATAATTAAAATAAGAATATACAAAAATATCGCAAATAGGAATTCCAAAATTACGTTAAGATATTAAATAGTTATTTGTGTATTAAGAGGGTAAAGTGATTATTTGTTACTCGCGTACGGTAATTGCAGTGAGAGCTACAATAGTGTAAGAGGAACAAAGACACTTTATGCTCGTGATACACACATTATTTTTTCTACGATAAATAAAATAAATATAAATATATCATCACGCCTTTTACCCATTACAGGGTGTGGCACTCTCTGCCTAAGCAGATCTCGGTAAATGACATATTTATGTGCGTGACGTGCCGTCAAATCACGGCCCCCAAAAATATTAGTGGAGGAGGAGCCACAGGGGTAGATTGCATCTTAAAAATATGAAAATACGTAGAAGTACTGAAAATAAATTCGTTCTGTCAACTATCAATATAACAAAGTTTCTGCTTTGTTTGTATCTCTGGTAACTATTGAAATAAGCGCGCATTTAATATCTTTTTCACGCGTTGCCATTGATAACGTACACATTTAACATAGATATTTGTCGATTGTTCCGTAAAAAAACGTCAACTTTAAGATATCAAATGAGAGCGTAATTGTTAACTTTTTATAGCAATCGTACAAAAATTTGCCAGACAATTAATCTTACCATATTTTTATTCTCTTTTGTTACCAAAAATTCAATATGGATAAATAAATAAATGAAGGATAAATCTAAATTAAATCAATTGTCAATGAAGTTTAGTCAATTCAAATATGAATTGTTATAATCAAATAACAAGGTAATATTTACAACAATTTGCATATTTAGGCGGAACTTTATGATGCGAGGTCACACATGGGCGTTTGTTAACCTTAACCTACGTCCCTTGTTGCGTTGGTGCTCTAGCTTATACACAATTCACTTCTCCTCTGAATTCTGCAAGAACTCTCTAGAAGCTTTTACCACTGAGTCTCATAGTTCTATACCTGCTGACACAGTCAGTACGGTGGTGTGGATAGCGATACGGAATTCGAATCCGGAGATCCCGAGTTAGAATCTAACTCAAGCTAAAAATTATATTAGCTACCACACTGCGGCTCGGTAAGTGCGGACCCTGTACTGTAATTGGGATTAAGTTTCTGTTGTACAGCGTAACATACATAAATAAATAAATAAATTATCGAATATATATTGTTGCCATGAAACGTATTATTTTAAGGGAATTAGGAGTCCGTAGGACGAGTGAATTTTTAAAATAATACAATATATTCTTAAAAAACAACAAAGACAAAATTAATTGTCTTTAAATGCTCACTTGGTGAAACTAGGTTTAATAATAAAATATCAAAATAAACACTTGTCTAAGTCTCACAAAATTCAACCTCCAAGTCCCCTTATGAGGGCATCGTCAGAGGCTGGCTAGCACAGTTGGTAACCATAGACGCGTTTCGCTCTTATTAGAGCTCATCAGTATGGTATAACTCACTTCTACACCTAGAACAAAGTTCACGTGAAGAAGCTGGTGACGAAGAACTGTGCCAGCAGAGAATAAGATCTCTAAAGAACGGTAAGATGACATGAGAAGTTCTATCGAACCAGTAATGCCATCTACCGAAAAAAGCAAAAGCTACAAAATAGCAATTTAAATAATAAAAAAAAAATAGTCTATGGTTACAAACTGTGCTAGCCAGCCTCTGACGATGCCCTCATAAGGGGACTTGGAGGTTGAATTTTATGAGACTTAGACAAGTGTTTATTTTGATATTTTATTACAATATATTCTGATAAATTTGAACATATGCGTTGTATTCGTAATGATTATATATTGAATAAAAATAAATCTGATGTGGACACCACATGACTGCCTTGTACGCGTATTAAACTATAGATTTTTTTTTAATTGCACATATCTGACATTAAATTTAATTTTTTTTTCTTATTTTTGTTCTAATCCATAGCAAACTTAATTTTTTAAAAACAATAAAATATATAATGTTTAAATTAACATATCTCGCTTATACAAAAGGCTAATTAAATAATTCTTAATGTGCTAGACGCAGAATTTAATTCTCTAAAACTTTTATTTGTAGCATTTATTTCTAAAATCAGAATAATTCAATTTTTTTCAAGAAAAACTATTAGCAGCTTCAGGTAATGTATCACTTCCGGTTAGTCTATTTTAACCAAAATCTATTATGTTATGATATAGTAGTATTATATACCAAATTTGGAAAGTTTTAAATTATATTTAAATATAGTTTTTCATGAAAATCTATTATAGGCTTCAAGTATAGTACCACTTCCGGAAGTTATATAATGACCAAAAAGGGAGGTGCACAACTAGATGTTATAACAGTCCTAAATACTTCAACTTTCTACGGCTTACCGTTTTTGAGTTATGCGAGAAACATACGTACGTACAGACGTCACGACGAAATTAGTCAAAATAGATTCAAGGAAGGCCATATAGCCTATTTCAACTGAAATCTGAGAACCGAAAATTTTCGCGATTACAATACTTCCTTTACTTTGTACAAGGAAGTAATAAATGAAACAACATATAAATTACAATTTTTCAAAAAAGAATGATTACATTTTAAAATAGTAAGATTCCGCAATAGTCCTAGAAGATTCTATATGTGTCTTGTCTCTCCACATCTTTCAGAATTCCTCCTCAGTTAGCGCTCTTGTAGTTCATCGAGTTCTTCTGATAACAAAGAGCGATTACATGACCTGGACAGCAGAGGAAGCCTGAAGCCATCACGAGTTGTGAATATTTTCACGTAAACCGCTAAGAATCATTTGTTAGTGTTAGAGGTACGTGTTTGTATCCGCCAGGCGATTGAATTGTTTTGAGAATTAATAATGTTGTTGGTTTTTCAGATGTTGTATCAATCTTCTACTTTCATGCATCCACGCGGAAATTTAAAAAAAATTACTGAAATTTTGCTTATAAGTTAATTGAAGCACGAGATATTCTATGAGTGAATTTTCATATGTCGTTTAGTTTTTAAGATATAGCTTCGGGAATAATAAATTTAACTTTTCTGGAGGTTTACTTAGCTGTAAATTACAGCTACATACATTCATGCTTTTAAAATATCTGATGTGGACACTACATGACTTCCTTGTACGCGTATTAAACTATAGATATTTTTTTAATTGCACATATTTGACATTAAATCTTTTATTTCTTTCTTATTTTTTGTTCTAATCCATAGCAAACTTAATTAAAAGAAAAAATATATAATATTTAAATTTAGATATCTCGCTTATGCAAAAGGCTAATTTAAAAATTCTTAATGTGCTAGACGCAGAATTTAATTCTCTAAAACTTTTATTTGAAGCATTTATTTCTAAAATTAAAATAATACCATTTTTTTTCAAGGAAAACTGTTAGCAGCTTCATGTAATGTGTCACTTCCGGTGAGTGTATTTTAACCAAAATCTATTATGTTATTTCCATTGATATAGTACTTTTCTATATCAAATTTGGAAAGTTTTAAATTATATTTGAATATAGTTTTTCAAGTAAAGTACCACTTCCGGAAGTTATATAATGACCAAAAATGGAGGTGCACAACTAGATGTTATAACAGTCCTAAATATAAAATTTCAATTTTCTACGGCTTACCGTTTTTGAGTTATGCGAGATACATACGTACGTACAGACGTCACGACGAAATTAGTCAAAATGGACTCAGGGAGGGCCAAAATGCGTATTTCCACTGAAATCTGAGAACCGAAAATTTTCGCGATTACAATACTTCCTTTACTTCGTATAAGGAAGTAAAAATGACTGAAACTTTGCTTATAAGTTAACTGAAGCACGAGATATTCAATGTCACATTGAGCGCATTTTCATATATCGTTTTTAAGATACAGCCGCGGAAATGATAAATTTTCTGGAGGTTTTCTTAGCTGTAAATATCTGTTGTTTTCCAATAGAGAATCTATGAATAAATTAATGATTCAATACTTCATAAACAGTTAATATTATAGTACCACACTGCAAAAAACAAATCACATATTTAATATATTCAAACCAAAAACGAAAACACTTATTAACATTTAACTTTCAGTGAATACTTCGAGATGACTACATCTCAACCTACATGAGTTTACCAACAAACATTACCGTTCAACACCTACTGTTTGTGACACATACGTTATTGCGACGAAGTAAGAGTGTGAATTTATCCGAATTGTGAAAAAGCAGTTATGCAACGGAGAAACGGAAAGCGTATGTAGGTTTCCAGTCCTCCTTGAGTAGATCCCAATGCAGAGCCTTCACATTATAATCTATACTTAGGACTGTATTTTTATTCAACTTTTCCAGAGGCTATATCTCAAAAACTAACGGTTAAAAAAATTAATTGAAGCAAGAGAAATACAATACCGTTGAGAGCAGCTTCATATGTCGTTTAGTTGTGAAGATATAGATTCAGGAAAGTTGGAAATCTGAAGAATATTAAATATTTTGCTTTTCCCGAGGCTATAACTTAAAAACTAAACAAGATATGAAAATGCGCTCAACGGCATTGAATTCCCCGTGTCCGAATTGACTTATAAGCAATTTTTTATGCAATTTAAAGCAATTTCATTTTTTAAATTATTTCCTAAGGGGTACCCCTTTGGTTTTTTCAGATTTTAATTCAATTTTCCCAAAAATCCTTAATCGTTGGAATATTGTAACGAAAATTTACATACATATGTATTTTGACCCACTGAATTCAGTGGAAATATTTTCAAATGCTTATATCTTCTGGTTTTCGAGAAAATGTTAAAAAACCACTTTTTGCGATTTTTTTTGGCGAAAATTTGAAAAAAAATAAAAATCGCTGAAACTTTACTTAAAAGTTAACTGAAGCACGAGAAATTCAATGCCGTTGACCGCATCTTAATATCTGTCATAGTTTTTGAGTTATAGTCTCGAGAAAGTACAAAATCTGAAGAAAATGAAGAATTTCCCTTTTCCGAAGGCTATATCTTAAAAACCAAACAAGATATGAAAATGCGCTCAACGGCATTGAATTCCCCGTGTTCGAATTGACTTATAAGCAAATTTTCATGCAATTTTAAGCAATTTCATTTTTTTAATTATTTCCTTTGGTTTTTTCAGATTTTAATTCAATTTTCCAGACAATCCTTAATCGTAGGGTTATTGTAATGAAAATTTACATACATATGTATTTTGACCCACTGAATCCAATGGAAAAATGTTCAAGTGCATATGTCTTCTGGATTTCGAGAAAATGTTAAAAAACCTGTTTTTGCGATTTTTTTGGCGAAAATTTGAAAAAATTAAAAATGGCTGAAACTTTGCTTAAAATTTAACTGAAGCACGAGAAATGCAATGCCGTTGATCGCAACTTCATATTTCGTTCAGTTTTTGATATACAGCCTCGGAAAAGTACAAATGTGAATAATTGCTCAAGTTCATCTGAATAATCTTAAATTAATTCCGAGGTTAAATTTCTTTTATTGTTTAACAAATAACACATTCTTGGATTTACCTTGAGCAATCACTATTTTCTTGAATTTTACTCATGTGCATTTTTCTTGCAATATTTGGAAATAATTTACAAACATTTAAAAGTCATAGCAATACTATGCCAAATGTACCAAGTTTGACTAATTAACAGAAGGATAACAATCGGTATAGTTTCACAATATTTATGTTATTTTATTTATGTTACGCTGTACAACAGGAACTTAATCCCAATTACAGTACAGGGTCCGCACTCACCGAGCCACAGTGTGGTAGTTGATATAATTTTTAGCTTGAGTGAGATTTCTGGATTCAAATTCCGTATCGCTATCCACACCACCGTATTGACGGTATATTTACAATACGTCTTGATTGAACAATTTTGGCAGTTACGTCGTCATCAGAAGAACAGAATGCAGTAATTTTTAACATTGCTGCAATTAAGTTGCACTAACAGTTGATAGTTATCGTTGTTTTCTACAATTCTTTAATTCCAGGGCCATACAGTATTTAATATGGCATAATTAAAACGTTCGCCATTATTTTTATAATTCAATATATTGCAAATACTATGTAATTTTATGTACTTTTAAAATTTGTAACAAAGACAATATGTTCAATTAGTAATTTGAAAGTTGGTATTAATTATTAGTAAACCGAAAGTGGTATCAAAATTGTACATCCGCTATTATTTACAGTAAATATTTTATTAGAAATTCTATGATATTTTATTGATAAGCCGAATGATATTATTTTACAAATTTTTACTTGTTACTCGGTGTGGCAATCTGCCGAAGCAGATCTCGATAAGTGAAATACGGTTACCAGTCGTCAAATCACGTCCTCCAAAGATGTTAGTGGTGGCGGAGCCACAGGGGTAGTTTTTATGTGACGCTTTTACCCCTTAGTTCACCAATATACACCTTTTTCTCCAATCTTTCTGTTGACATCTGTTCTTACAACACCCACTCCTTTAACAATATTCTTTTCATTCTTACACCCATCATACACCACTATATTCCGGATAAATATGTTTCCCAATCTGAGTATAGCAACAATTGAATAAATACAATTGTAATGTAGCTTGACGCATCATTGAACTGTATTTTATATAATTTTAAAATACAAATTATTCAATTGATTTAAAGCGATGTTTTATAATCGGTGAGTTTCGGAGTACAATTTCAATCAACTACTTTACTACTAACAATTGTCATCCATACACTTGGTGAAACTAGGTTTAATAAAATATAAACTAAACACTTGGCTAAGTCTCACAAAATTCAGCCTCCAAGTCACCTTATTAGAGCTCATCAGTATGGTATAACTCACTTCTTCACCTAGAACAAAGTTCACGTGAAGAAGCTGTGCGACGAAGGACTGTGCCAGCAGAGAATAAGATCTCTAACAAACGGTAAGATGACATGAGAAGTTCTATCGAACAGGTAATGCCATCTACCGAAAAGCGGAAAAGCTATGCACCAATTTAAATAACAACAAAGACAAAATTAATTGTCATCCATACACTTGGTGAAACTAGGTTTAATAAAAAATATTAAATAAACACTTGGCTAAGTCTCACAAAATTCAGCCTCCAAGTCATCTTGTGAGGGCATCGTCAGAGGCTGGCCAGCACAGTTAGTAACCGCTCTTTAATAGAGCTCATCAGTATGGAATAACTCTCTCCTTCACCTAGAACAAAGTTCACGTGAAGAAGCTGGTGACGAAGGACTGTGCCAGCAGAGAACAAGATCTCTAAAAAGCGGTAAGATGACATGAGAAGTTCTGTCGAACCAGTAATGCCATCTACCGAAAAAAGCAAAAGCTACGCAGCAATTTAAATAACAACAAAGACAAAATTAATTGTCATCCATACACTTGGTGAAACTATGTTTAATCAAATATAAACTAAACACTTGGCTAAGTCTCACAAAATGACTGTGCTGGCCAGCCTCTGACGATGCCCTCATAAGGTGACTTGGAGGCTGAATTTTGTGAGACTTAAACCAAGTGTTTAATTTATATTTTACTCTACTACTGTTGTGGGTAGCACATTTTGCCAACTTTCCAAATTATCCTCTATAGAAACCAACCACAAGTTTTCATACGTCCCGACGAAGCTATATATAAACTATTAATTAATTTCTCCTGTCGATATGATAGCTGCTCATAGCTATGTTTAAAGTTTTTGTTCTACTCTTGTTCTGATAGCCATACACAACATTGTATCTATCTTTCTCTTCCCTCTGGTAAATAATCTTAGTCTGTCTTTGTTGTGTTGGCGATGTTCTTGTATCAGTGACGTCATTAGTCGCGGTGTGGGCCGACCTCGGCCTTGATAGACCTTGCAACTCGCGCGCACTGAACCCTGAAAACAAGTGAACAACTGTTGTTGGAAGAAGATCTGAGTGTTGAGTCGAATGCTGCTGAGAAGCTCTAGCTTATGCAGAGACTGGTTTTTAAATATTTTCCGACTTTAGAAATTTTACTCAAATAAAATACTAATTTCATTTCAAAAGGTAATAGTATATTGTAATACTAGTGACGAAAGGGTTTAATTGCAAAAAGAGTACCTACGAAAGTTGAAGCAAGTTTTGCACCTTTCCCACGTGTGTAACATACAAGAAATTTAATAATTATTTTATATAAATCAAACGAGTTGTTTTTGTAAATAAAAGTACATCACGTTTCCTTGGTCACCATGTCAAATGACATTTCCCTCACTCAATTTAGTTGTGATAGTGACAGTTTCCCTCACTTGTGATTAATAATAGTATGTTACATAACAAGAGAAGAAACTAAGAATTTCGCTCACGCATGTGTCAGTTTTGAGCACTCGGCTTCGCCTCTTGTTCAAAGGCACATAAGTGAGCGAAATCGTTTCTTCTCGAGTGATGTATAGCGTTTTGTTCAATTCTGCTATTGAAATATTTAAAAAATATTAAGATTTGTACGGCTGTTTATGTAGTATAAATGAACATAGATGCCATTGCGTTGCTATGGTTCGTTTGTTTAAATATAAATAAATATTTGCGAATGTCAAATAATTTACCGTTGCATTGTGAAAATATTATTAATAATTGAGAAAATGGAAGAATATGACGATGTTACTATACCAGATATTATTTTAAAAGGAGTTGATGCCGCTACGTTTCAATTATTGCCTGAGAAATCAAAAGGAAGATATTTGAAAGAGATGAAAAAATTTCGTGAGTGGATGCAATCAAAAAATGTACATGTTGTAACTGAGATGGATCCATTTTTAGTTGCTGGCATGTCTGGCGTAAGTCACCCTGTTTTCAATAATTGCAATGTGCACTTTCATATAAATAAATAATTTTCAAAAAAACTTGTAGTTTATTCCTATTTTCGGTAATGACAAGTAAGTGGCTGAAAGTACTTTCGCTCACTACTTTCACCCACCCGTTGCCATAGAAATACCTTCAGTGGACAAAAAACAAAGGGTTTCAAGGTTTGTATCCAAGATAGAAATAACATGTTTCAATAGCAGGATTGAACAAATATTATTGTACTTCTACAATTATGAATTTCGATAGATCCTTGTTATTGTCGTTTGATAGTAAGATTCTTCTATTTGAAAATGATGGTATATTTTCCGTTTTTAATTTATTTTCATAAAGAGTAAAATAACTGTTAGTAAATAGTATATTTGTAGAACAAGGGAGATAAATGTATTGTTTCTTCCCGCAGAGAGGAAATGACTCTTTACTTTTTTAGGATTTTGTCATTAAATAATAGCTATTTATGAAACTAGTAAGGAAATGAAGGTTATTACCTTACACATGTGAAATTTGTAGAACGAGGCGTAGCCGAGTTATGTAAACACATAAGTAAGGTAATAACTTTAATTTCCTTACTAGTTTCATACAATATTTTTTATACTTCCGTTCTAATAATTACGAAAGAGCGTTTTTGAAATTATGAAATTTTGACATATTAATGACAGTTATAAATTCAAAAAATAAAAGAATAACACATCAGAATTCGTCTACCAAAATATCTGTTGCTATGTTACCTCATTATTTCATTAGTTAAATAATGCAGTTCATTACCTAACTCAAATAAGTGAAATAAAACGTCTATTTTCTAACGGAAGTAGAAAAGTTATTTACTTTACTAATGAGGGAAACGATTACTATCACAACTAAATTGAGTCAAGGAAATGTCATTTTCCCAAGTAATTTTAAAAAATCATTCATTAAATCAGTTGATTAAATTTTCATTAAAATCTAGGTTTCATTGTTTGTATTAAACTTTCAAAACTCATTACTCTTAAAAAAATATTTCACGCCTTAAACCCATTCCTGGGTATAGCAATCAAACGTAGCAGATCTCGGTAAATTATATATTTCTTCGCGTGAAATGCAGTTATAAGTCGTCAAATCACGGCTCCAAAAAATGACCGTGGAGGGAGAGCCACAGGGGTAGTTTTAATAAGATAAAAATAGTTTGTCAACTGTAGGAATCGAACCCGGGTTCTCACACGCTTTTTAGTATTGTAATATTAATATTAGCTAAATCGTTTTATCGCACGCTTCATAATAAACAGTCACATTTTGCACGATTAGAGAAACAATATATATAAAAATATATCACTTACGGATATCTGCTTAGACAGAATGCCACATCCAGTGATGGGTAAAAGGCGTGATGATATATTTATTTATTTATAGAAACAACAAATACCACGCTTTTTACCCATTACTGAATATGATGATTTCGGTGATATATTTTACACACAAAGTACGATTAGCAGTCGTCAAATCAGATCATGTCAAGTTCTTTTGAAAATACTGTTGATGACTTTACTTTGTTCTGTAATTTCGCAAAAGAAATAGTAAAACCTATGTCGGGGTTACAACTAATTATGCAATTAAAGATAGGAAATGAGTTTAAGCATAGTTTTGGTCGCGGTCAGATGGACAAAGATTATGCAAGTTCTTCGTGTTAGTATGTTACTTGCTTCTTGTTTAGATACAGTACAATACGTGAATATTCATTACCTTTTGTTTCTTCACCAGATCTTGTAAATTTAACTGAAGACGTTTCGAAATGTTTTGATTGATATGTTTGTTTTATCTCTAATCAAAAATGATGATAAATTAATGTTAAAAACAAATATACTCTCTATTCTGTTACTGTATTCGATTGATAGCTATAGAATTTTTTTCTACTCTACGTAAAATAATTCAGAAACTTTTGTCGTAGAAAAATATGAGAATCAATAATAATAATATAATATATTATCACGCCTTTTGCCCATTACCGGGTGTGGCACTCCGCCTAAACAGTTCTCGGTAACTGATATATTTCTTCGCGTAAAGTACCAGTTGTCAAAATACGGCTCCCAAAGATGTTGTGAAGGGGGAACCACAAGGGTAGATTTAAATTGGTGAAAATTGTTTGTCCGCTGTGGGGATCGAACCAGGATTCTCAAGATCCACAGGCTGACTCGATACCACTGAGCCACCTACCCCATTTAGGTTTTTAAAATAAATAAATATATGATCACGCCTTTTACCCATTACCGGGTGTAGCACTCTGTCTAAGCAGATCTCGGTAACTGATATATTTCTTCGCGTAAAGTACCAGTCGTCAAATTACGGCTCCCAAAGATGTTGGTGGAAGGGGAGCCCATAGGAGTAGATTTAAATTGGTGAAAATTGTTTGTCGGCTGTGGGGATCGAACCAGGATTCTCAAGATCCACAGGTTGACTCGATACCACTGAGCCACCTACCCCATTTAGGTTTTTAAAATAAATAAATATATGATCACGCCTTTTACCCATTACTGGGTGTGGCACTCCGCCTAAGCAGATCTTGGTAACTGATATATTTCTTCGCGTAAAGTACCAGTCGTCAAATTACGGCTCCCAAAGATGTTAGTGAAGGGGGAGCCACAGGGGTAGATTTAAATTGGTGAAAATTGTTTGTCGGCTGTGGGGATCGAACCAGGGATACCACTGAGCCACCTACCCCATATATTTAGATTCTAGTTCAAATAAATTTCCTTTTTGATATAAGTTAATATAATTTCAGTAAATATACTCGGATGAGATTTGCTGGCTAATTAATACCTTTAGAGAAAAAATAAATATACATGCTTATACAGCAAGAAGGGGGATACAATTATACGGTTGGTAAAATACAATTATTAGGGGGATGTTAGTGATGGGGGAGCCACAGGCCGACTCGAAATAATATGTGTCAATTATTGTTCAAGCTTTCATTTTATATTTATAGATATATGGGTCACTTTTTCTTCTTATTATAATGCAAATATATAAGGAGATGATTATGAAATCATTTTTTTATTAATAGTGCTACCTACATTCTAAATATGAATTGACATGACGAATGAAGGGAACAATATAATAAAAAGTATTTGCCGTAAAAGTAAATGTCATATTGTCTAGTTTTAATATTCGTTGTAGTAAACATTAAAATAATGAATGTTTTGTCCTCCAGTAATATTTTCTAATAGCTTTAGAAACTGCAATGGTCTAGATCTGCAATTGCATAGTTGTTGCTTCATTCTATTGGTATTTAAAATAAATAAATAACATTACATTTAATTTGTAGAAAATATTTAGTTACTCCTGAATTACAATTATGTTTGTACTTTTTGTGCATTGAAATAAAATAAAAAGAATAAATATAAAAAATATTTGACTATCATGTATTTTCAATTTAAAAAAAAGAGACTTCAATGATTAGCAATTACAATTATTTGCATTTATATATTTCATTTTATTTATTTCAAGAATCGAAAACAGAAAAATTGTGTTCAGATTTAACAAAATAAATTTGATTTTAAGAAAATTACCAATACACATTTGCGTTATTTTCCGGTTCCAAGTAGAGTAAAATTAGAAATATTAGTGTCAAAAAAATACAGAACATTTTCTTCTACAATATACTATTTAACTTTTTTGATGTAAAATAAAGATTCTGAGCGTGAATAATAAACGAGCTTGTATGAAAAGAATTATGAATGTGGTTGAAGCAAAAGTGGTGTGTCAGGATAAGAATGTTTGGAGAAAATTAATTGCTGGATAAATATGATGAATGAAGACAAGTGTATGATTCTTGATTTTAGATTAATTGGTTAGATGTTTCGAGTGTTTACCTGCAATTGTGTGGAGACCATCTTCAGAAACAAGCGCAGTGTACAGGAGCGAATGGATGAATGTTTGTTGTGTGTTGATGGATTTTGGTTGTGAGAAAAGAAAGAGTTTGTATGGAGGAAGTGTTAATGTGGTCGAATCGAGTATCGTGTGTCAGGATGAGAATGTTGACGGGTTCGTGCTACCCCATTTAATGGGATATAGCGTGATGTTATGTATGTATGTATGTATGTAAATAAATAGGTAATCCAATAATTGAATATTTTAAAAACAGCATTGAAAACGCTATGGTGCATCCTTATTATCCTGCATACAGAGATTTAAACATACGAAATAATAAAACAACGACTATCTTTCCTTACTAGTTTTGTAGTTTTTCTAACGGCGCTAGAAGAAACACCGTCAACTGCGTTGCTACGCAACGTACAGCGATTATCCGTTCCTGTTTGTCGGTTTAGGACAATGATTGTGGGTAGTGGTTTGCGATATGGAAATGAAGGCGATAGTGGAAATTAGTCACTAGTTAGTCACTAGTTAGTAAGAGCTGAGACGCTAAACTCAGCCTAACCCTGGCTCAAGGTCAATTCTATGTCACTGAGAAAGTATAAATCAACTGTAACTCAAATTATATTAAAGATAATATTTAGATTCTAAATTAAATAAATAAATATATCATCACGCCTTTTACCCATTACTGGGTGTGGCACTCTGCCTAAACAGATTTCGGTAAGTGATATATTTATGCGCGTGAACAGCCGTCAAATCACAGTCGCCAAAGATATTAGTGGAGGAGGAGCCATAAGGGTAGATTTAATTTGGTGAAAATTGTTTGTCGGCTGTGGGGATCGAATCAGGGTTCTCAAGATCCACAGGCAGACTCGATACCACTGAGCTAGCTACCCCATAAATAAATAAATAAATAAATTCTATGTCACTGAGAAAGTATTAATCAACTGTAACTCAAATTATATTAAAGATAATATTTAGATTCTAAATTAAATAAATAAATATATCATCACGCCTTTTACCCATTACTGAGTGTGGCACTCTGCCTAAGCAGATCACGGTAAGTGATATACTTTTTCGCGTAAAGAGTGCGGTTACCCGCCATCAAATCACGGCCCCCAAAGATATTAGTGGAGGGGGAGCCACAGGGGTAGATTTAAATTGGTGAAAATTGTTTGTCGGCTGTGGGGATCGAATCAGGGTTCTCAAGATCCACATGCCGACTTGATACCACTGAGCCACCTACTCCATATATTTAGATTCTAGTTCAAATAATTTTGCTTTTTGATATAAGTAATATAATTTCAGCAAATATACTCGGGTGAGATTTGCTGGCTAATTAATAACTTTAGATAAAAAATAATTATACATGCTTATACAGCAAGGAGGGGGACACAATTGTACGGCTGGTAAAATACAATTATTAGGGGGATGTGCCGAGGGAGGAATTAAAGTTATATTAAAACATAAAAGAATAAATATTTTAATAGAAATGATAACTTTTCTAAGTTCTGTGGATTTGATTTTTATGATTGAATTGGTTTCACTATGTATTAGCAACATGGACAATTATTTGTCTTTTTAAATTTATTTAAATAAATATTTTATTTTGATTAAAATTAAGATTAATTGTTTTTTTCGGTTCCGGTTAAGAGACAATAATGAATTGATGCAAAATTTGAAAACCAATTCTCAAATTCTATTCTAATTTTAGAAGGTTTATAAAGTCTTGTTAGAAATCTCTGCTGGCATAGTTTTTCGTCACAACTTCTTCAAGTGAACTTATCCTCTGTGAAGGAGTTGCTTATACCATACAGATAAACTCCAAAAAGAACGAAACGCGTCTATGGTTACTAACTGTGCTGGCCAGCCTCTGACGATGCCCTCATAAGGTGACTTGGAGGCTGAATTTTGTGACCTCTTCGGTATGATCTTATTTTCTTTCAACTATGGTCATAAATGTATTTTTCCCAAACTAATTGTACTTATAACTTTCAATCATGTATCTCCCACTTCTTGTGTATACTATTTATAAGTCTTACTCTAATGTACAAATTCATTCATATCTTGTTCACCTGATGATGGTCTAGTCGACCGAAATACGTATTGTAAAATTAACTTTACATTATTTGAAACTAACCTAGTGTTTTTTAATTTAATTTTATTATAAAATGTTTCAACGAGAACCGACAGTTAAATCTATCGAATTTACTTATATTTTTATAAATTCTTGAAATTCACGCGCGCATGGAACGTACATATCGCGGAACCATACACACACTTTACCGATATAAACTACATAAGTACAATAAGCAAGTCTAGGAACACTACGGATATAACGACGTCCAAGCATGTGATCAACATCAAGTACAAGAGAACAAGTGAACATAGGTACTACATTCACGTGGAGGTAGATATTACAGTAATTACGGAATAGCTCGCGAATGCTTTCTTCACAGAAACAATTCCTTGTTACAGAAGAATAAGAATGTAAAAGGTACCGTATGAGTTGAATACAACATCATTTTTATAATGATACTTGTTTATTATGATTAAGGATGCATTTTTCTCAGTTTTTGTTTGACACATTCAAAAAGTTTTATGAAAGCAAGAGGGACATTATCGCATATGTAAAAATTATTTTTGAAAATTGTAGAAAACAGAAATATAAATAATTTTAGAAAATTTACGAATTATTTGGTTAAAAAAATATATCATAAATAAATAAATATATCATCAAGCCTTTTACTCATTACTGGGTGTAGCACTCTGCCTAAGCAGATCTTAGTAAGTGATATATTTATGAGGTTATCGCCCATCAAATTAGGGCTCCTAATGAGCCACAGAGGTAGATTTAACTTGTCGTTTGTGGGAATCCAACCCGGGTTATGGAGCATATTTTTCGGGTTTTGAATATATTCGGATATTTAGTCTAATGTATCTCTGTACGAAACTTTAATGACATAATTTGATATACTGATTATAGAACAAACATATTTTTTTTTAAATTCGAAAAATTTAGAGTATTTAATTCTTAGCAAACATTTTTGTGTCACTAGTTTAATAGTACATTTAATTAGTGCGGTTACCAGCCGTCAAATCACGGCCCCTAAAGATATTAGTGGAAGGGAATCTACAGGGGTAGATTTAAATTGGTGAAAATTGTTTGTCGGCTGTGGAGATCGAACCAGGATTCTCAAGATCCACAGGCCGACTCGATACCACTGAGCCATCTACACCATAAATATATCATATTAGGTTTTATAAGAGCATTTTGAATCGAAACTGTAGAAAACTACCGAAACCGGAACAAAACAACAACAAAAGAATTATTTTAAAAAACCGAAACCTATATACTAGTTATAAAACACTAACTGTTTAAACGAAACCGAAATTTTATTTATATATAAACCATTAACCGTAACAGATGCCCAAAATTTTTCGGTTCAATTTCCTAATTTCCCTAATTATTAATTTTTGTAAAATGTTGTCAGCCATTTTGACCATTTAATATGCTGTTAACTAACAACATAGTTAAGGTCGCTTTATGTATAATCTTTTTACTTACAAAATTGTTTACTTTTTATGATAGAAACACAAACAACAAAAGTACGTGATTTTCATACCACTTAGAAAATTATCCATTCATTAATTATGTAAACAATCAATGCGATAGTACATGGCTACAAAAATAAAAAGCAATTCTAATTCTGTATTCTGTACAACATATTACGCAAGATGAGTAATCATCTATGATCTAATCTGGAATTATATTTCTGAATCCGGTTTCCTTCTAGTATTAGACTAATTTGTTATTAACTAAGGTAAATTTTTATTGCTATATTCAGGTTTTACTAGTTACAACAATGAGGATTAACACATATTTAAAATTGTAATCGATAAGTTTAATAGGTTTTCAGAAACTATAAAATCCTTATAAGGAGAGCAGATTTTCACGGAGGAAATGTTTGTTCATGGCGAACACCTTCAGGTTTTAGTCACTGTTATTTTCGAAACTACTTAGTTTTTTGTTGTTGCGGCAGATTCATGGTTTTTTATAATCGTAGGCTGAAAGTTCAGATAAATTCTGAATTGTTTTCACTTTTTATACAGAAAAGTGACCGCAATTCCATAACATAGGACTTTAAAATGTAAAATATATTTTTATAATTTCGTGCTTGCCTTATTATTTTATAGAAAAAAGCTTCAAATAAATGTGGCATAAAATTTTACATTAAAATCAATAAACAGATTTAATGTTGCATTCTTTATAAAGACAGAAATGTTGAACAATTAGCTTAAAAATGTTTTATTTGTCAGTAGAAAAATATTCCTGGTTTCATGAATTTATTGCAAGTAGTTATATTTATTTATTTATTTATTTATGTTACGCTGTACAACAGGCCTTTAATCCCAATTACAGTACAGGGTCCGCACTCACCGAGCCGCAGTGTGGGTAGTTTTTTATATAATTTTTAGCTTGAATGAGATTCTAATTCCATATTGCTATCCATACCACCGTACTGATGGATATATGTTATTAGTGTTTAATTTAAGTGAATTAAAAGAAAAAATGGTGGATAATTACTCAATTAGTAAAAGAAGTTAATTTGTTAAGTTCCCCAAATGACTTATTTTTATGGGGGCATTCAAAAATAATATCTACAAACCTAGATATACAAATGAACTATTTGAAACGAAAAAAGGAGTGCAGAAAAATTACAAATTGACAAAAAATGTAATTTTCGTAACACATGCACAAGAAACACGTTCTTATTCCCTAATTTTAGAGAGAGAAACACTGCTTTTCTCCCCTAGGGAGACATAATGTTTCTCTCCCTAGAGAGATGTTTCTCTCCCTAGAGAGATGTTTCACTCCCTAGAGACTACGATTATTAGCTGTTTGTGACGTTTCCTAGGTAACTAGTTACACAACCCATATTTGACATTTGTCCCGACAAGACGGTAATTTTTGTGCACTTGTTACGAAAAGTATAATATGCTTCACGGCAGGGTGCAATTATCCCTTGTGTGAAGTTGGCAAACCTCGACTTCAGCTCGAGCCTTTGGCCCTCACTTAAGTCTTGGTTTGCCAATTTCACACGCGGGAATAATCGCTTGTTTCCCTCCCTTGATGCATAACATACTATTTTATCACAGACTCGGATTTAGTTTGAGAAATAATGCAGATTTATTTGAGCACTTCATTTAAGATAATTCTGATTTTATTCTGTATTAAATTTAAAATTTAAAACATTGAATGTTACAAAAAAAAACAACTCTCCTTTTGAGGACCAACAACATTTTTACAAAAAGAGAATGTCTTTTACTGCAATTTATTTTGTTTAGAAAAAATACATTTAATAAACAATCTATCCAGATGGTAAAATACAATTTCATGGACAAAATTAACATTGAAAATACTACTGCAATTTTTATTATTCATTGCACATTTATCTTAATTGCAAAGTCAGGTTATTTATCTTTTTGAAGTGTTAAAAATATCTTGCATTTGCATAACAAACAGTTACCAGTCCATCCAATTATTTAGGAGATATTTTTGAACACATGTGTTCGTATACATGAACCTATCTATTTTTAGAGCTGATGCATCTTCAGATTACACATACCTGGACGCCTCAGATCGCAAGCACTTTTTACAGTTTGAGGTAATGGGCTAATAGGCCACGTTCTTCCACAAGGTTTCCTTTTTTTGCGGTAGCGTCTTTATTTTTTACCGTACTTTTGTTGCTTTGTTTACGTTGTTACGTGAATTTATTTTAAGATGTTGTAATGATGCTACAGTCAAAAGAACTTGACTTATACGTTAGAGATGGGCGAATATCAAATTTCTCGAATTCGAATATCGAATACGAATATTAATCAGATCTCGAATATTCGAAAACTCCTAAAAGTTAATTTATTTATTATTAATAATTATTTAATTACGTCCTTTTAATTATTTGAATGAAATTGTTAAGATAAAATAAAATTAAAACAAAAAGTACAAACAAAAAAGAAAAAGACGAAAACTTCAAATTTAAGGTGAAACGTACGGGCTGATGTTGGCGAAAAACAAATTTGAAATATGGTACGTCTTCATGGTTTTGAAACAAAATATCTTTGTTATAATTAACTTCAAAGTATTGTAATAGCTTTAAGTTTATGTACAAATAAAAAAGAAAAACATAGTCAAAAATTGAGGTCAACATATGGCGCGATATTCGAGGTATTCGAATGTTCGCTATACTGACGTTAATATTTGAAAATCTCGAATATCGAATAATGTCAATATTCGCGGCATTCGACTATTCGCGGATGATATTCGCCCATCTCTATTAATAACACTTCTTATGGGGTAGGTGGCTCAGTGGTATCGAGTCGGCCTGTGAATCGATCCCCTATTTTCACCAAATTAAATCTACTCCTGTGTTTTCCTCTTCACTAATATGGTGATTTTGACGGCTTGTAACTGCACTTCACGCGAAGATATATATCGCTGACTGAAATCTGCTACGACAGAGTACCGCGCCCAGTAATAGGTGAAAGGCGTGATGATATATTTATATAATAACACTTCTTGTTTCCGGGTAATTGATATCAACTTTCAAATTTCAAATGTAATATATTATTTGCTTTTTCCAAATTTAAAATAGCTTTAGAATTATACTAAAAACATCCATTTTTCGATAACTATCAATATGAGAAGTACTTGATTTTTTCATTAATTACTTTACCATGACAACACGTATATTGCTGATTTTTTTCACCCTAGTACCATTTAATAAGTAATATATTATTTATTAAATGCTAGTACGTAAAATAAGTTTTTATCGCATGCTTCCAATAGTACAAACTTCATATTATTTTTGATTGTTTTCCCTTTCATTTTACTTATATAAATCAATAATTATTGTATTATTCTTTTTGACAGTTGTAGTAAAAATGTTGTTTGTATTTCGTGGGCGAAATTCTTGTTTGTTTAGGAACATACGATAATGTATTATTATTTTATTGGTAAGTTTATTAATTTTACTAGTGAAAAACTATGAAAATAACGTTTATTTCATTGGTTTATTTTAAACTCTTTGAGTTACAGAAAATTTACCATATTTACCTGCGTGTCACGGAAAAATAAAATCATAAATACATTTATAGTGGATGGTACAGTTTATAGCCTATTGATAAGACTGGAAATAATATTTATTTAAGTGGTATAATTCATGTATCATAATAGCGCGCTTGCTATTAAAAAATGGTACATACATTGTACCGATAATACTAAAAGAGTTAAACAAATTTGTGATTTAATTGGTTCCCACATATACGTGATAAATTCATCAACAGCGAGTAAAGAAATTCTCAACACAAGAGATATCTACAAGTTTAGGCAACCGACTCTACAGCTGGTAGAAAGGTATACATGCCCGCAATTAGACTAAGTGTAACGGGATTGCATACGCACAGAGATTCAAGGGGCTCAGCAGGAATGAAATTTTGTTGCTGATCGCCGAATTGTGAGTTCGAGTGACGTCACGGCGCAGTTTGAGCTTGTTACTTAGGAGGAAGTCGCGTTCCGCGATCACATGTACATACTATCTATTTCAATTATATAGTTTTCATGCGGTAACTAGAATTGAAATAAATATTATTTTAACGATACAAAATATTATTATCCATTTCAAAAATATTAACTGCAAGTTTTTAAAAATAATTACGACTGTAAACTAAGATGATTTAATACCAAGTGTTTTAATTTTATAATTTATAATAACAGTGTATTATTATCACTTATTAATTGCATGATTGAAAATCTATGAAAATAGCTTTTAATTTTAAATAAATTTATGATTCTATTAATAATAATTCATAGGGTTGTGCATTTGACCAGTCAATTGACCAAGAAACATTTAATAAAAATCACAATTAAAATTGTAATTTATTTATATAGTACTGTTTACTACATCCAATATTACTGAAAATGAAAAAAAAAACAACAACAAATAAACAAAACCACATCAAATTCAAAATAAAGTAAAAGACGTAATGCAATGAAATAATATGTATTTACTTTATTTGTAAAGTAAAGTAAGCAAATTCTCCAGAACCCAGAATACCAAACTAGATATATTCATGTAATAATAGTAAGTAGCTATTTCTATTGAACAACAGATGTCGTGGCGGTTCCATTTAGATTATTTGACCGTTTTTTTTGGCCGTCAAATATTTTTGGTCAATTGATGGTCAATTGACGGTCAATTGACCAGTCAATTGTCCGGTCAATTGTCCGGTCAATTGTCAAAGAATTAACATATACATTTCAACATTTAACTTGGAAATTTAAAATAATTTAAACGTTAAAATAGAGCTCGTTCCGGCCTAGGAAACTACTATTAAACACTGAAAATAAATTTTACAAAACTTGATTGTTATTTCTTTTTGAACCGAAAGCTGTGTCATAAGGTCACTCGGAGCTTATATCATGACGCCTTTTACCCATTACTGGGTGGGAACTCCGCCATTGCAGATTTCAATAAGTGATATATTTATCACGATGTTAGTGGAGGAGGAACCACTGGGTGAATTTTAATGTGGTGGAAATTGTTTGTTGGTTTTAGGAATCAAACCCGGGTTTTCTAATCTACAGTTCGACTACTGAGCCACCTATTCTATAATTAAATTATTAATTTATTAGCCACTGAATTATATTAATTAGGTTACATTTTGTTCTATTTCTAAGTAAAGATTTGAAAAATAATTTTCACCATATTCTACAGCAATATGTAAAGTTATTAAAACGGGACGTCGTTCTATTTAAGACGTGATTGTTTTGCGAGATCTGCTACGGCAGAGTGCCACACTCAGTAATGGATAAAAAGCGTGATGATATACTTATTTTATTTATTTATTGTTTTATCTAAAGATTGTTTTCTAAAATAATTTAATATCGATGTAAAATGAATATTTTTAATAGCATTCTTCATAATTTTTATTGTATTTGAGATAACAGTAAGACACAAATAATAAACGGCAATCAATGCAAACTGTTAAGTAATGCATCTTTTATCCTAGCAACCGTTATGCTATCAACAGCAGATGTTTGAGTGACGTTGTTCCGTTCAACTGTTCACTGATGCAACAGATTTAATCCTAGCTCAAATAAAATACATAAATATATCATCACGCCTTTTATCTATTACTAGGTGTGGTACTTTGCCACAGCAGATCTTTGTAAGTGATATATTTCTTCGCTTGATTTGCGGGTCAAATTACGGCCTGCAAAGTGAAGGAAGAGACACAAAGGTAGTTTGGACAAATGAGTTTTTAAAATGAAAAAATCTGATGTGGACACTACATGACTTCCTTGTACGCGTATTAAACTATAGATATTTTTTAAATTGCACATATCTGACATTAAATTATTAATTTAATTAATTAAAAACAAAAATAAAAAATATATAATATTTAAATTTAGATATCTCGCTTATGCAAAAGGCTAATTTAAAAATGTACTAGACGCAGAATTTAATTCTCTAAAACTTTTATTTGCAGCATTTATTTCTAAAATTAAAATAATACCATTTTTTTCAAGGTAAACTGTTAGCAGCTTCATGTAATGTGTCACTTCCGGTTAGTCTATTTTAACCAAAATCTATTATGTTATTTCCATTGATATAGTAGTCTTATATACCAAATTTAGAAAGTTTTAAATTATATTTTAATATAGTTTTTCATGAAAATCTATTATAAGGCTTCAAGTAAAATACCACTTCCGGAAGTTATATAATGACCAAAAAAAAGAGGTGCACAACTAGATGCTATAATAGTCCTAAATACCTCAACTTTCTACGGCTTACCGTTTTTGAGTTATGCGAGATACATACGTACGTACAGACGGCACGACGAAATTAGTCAAAATGGATTCAGGGATGACTAAAATACGTATTTCCACTGAAATCTGAGAACCGAAAAGTTTCGCGATTACAATACTTATTTACTTCGTACAAGGAAGTAAAAAGACAGATACACTAGCTGGCATTACATGAGTATATTTTGAAGATAAACAATATCTCTTCTTGCAGAACCAGAACGAAGAAGAATCAGCGATTGTCTGTGACAGCATTATCCCTTAAATTACATAAACTATCAACCTTTTTTTCCGTCTCTTTGTATCTTAGCAACCAAGTAATTGCAGAAAATTCTGTAATTACTATCTTCATCTGTGATTTCGAGCCAGCGGCGGAATTCAAATACAAGCCAGGAGTTTACTATCACGCTCTGTGTTTCAACACTCCTTTCATCCCTTCCCAGTTTATTCCCCACATTTCTCCCTAATTTATTTACTTCTTTAACCTATTCGTCTATTGGTTTGATACACAACAGGAACTTAAATTACTGTAGCTTATAATGCCTCAATTGACGAAACAAAATTTTATTTTTCTACGATTGCTATGAAAAGTTGACAATTACGCTCTCATTTGTCATCGTAAAGTTGACGTTTTCTGTGGAACAATCCTCCAATGGCAACGCGCGAAAATGCGCAGTTATTTCAATAGTTACCCGGGATACAAACAAAATAGAAACATGTCATATTGACAGTTGTCAGAATGAATTTATTTTTAGTACGTATACGTTTTTTTAATAATTTTAAGATGCAATCGTAAAAAAAATTATGTGTGTATCACGAGTGTAAAGTGTCTTTGTTCCTCTTGCACTATTGCAGCGCAAACCGTGTTCGAGTAACAAAGAATCACTTTACGCTCTTAATACACAAATAACTATTTAAAATAGGTTTTTCTCTTTTTGTTCTAGTTTGAATTTTTCTCTACTACTCTTCAATTATCAAAGGTTGTTACATTATTTAATATTACAACGATTCAGTAATATATTTTTTCGCGTGAAGTGCGGTTATTAACCGTCAAATCACGGCCCCTAAATTCTGCTTCGACAGTGTGCCACACTCAGTAATGGGTAAAAGGCGTGATGATATATTTATTTACAACGATTAAATTGAAAATAATTTCTAAATATTTGATATTTATAAAATCTGGTATTAATTATGAATGGTTTGAAGGTAGGTTTATGGCAAGTTGAGAATGGAGGAAATATCTGGTCAGAAGTCACTATAACGTTGAGTATTTTAATGTCTCTTTTTGCGCGGCTTTAAAGGCGTCAAGACAGAGTATAAGATACAGTTTTTAGCCTGAAGCACTTGCACATCTGATTGGAATATGATTATAAACGGTTGTAATGTATATTTAGAAATTTTGTAGTAAATGTGAAATAAATTAATATATGAGATTAAGTTGTTAGGATCTTCGCAGTGCTGGAGGTTTGCGTTCAGATTATGTGTTAAAATGTAATCAAATTTAAAGGCGCGTCAGACTTTTATTTTTACATTGTCAAAAAATCTGATGTGGACACCACATGACTTCCTTGTACGCGTATTAAACTATAGATATTTTTTTAATTGCACATATTTGACATTAAATCTTTTATTTTTTGTTCTAATCCATAGCAAACTTAATTTTTTTTTTAATCTAAAAATATATAATATTTATATTTAGATATCTCGCTTATGCAAAAGGTTAATTTAAAAACTTTTATTTGCAGCATTTATTTCTAAAATTAAAATAATACCATTTTTTTCAAGGAAAACTGTTAACTGTTAACAGCTTCATGTATCACTTCCGGTTAGTGTATTTTAACCAAAATCTATTATGTTATTTCCATTGATATAGTAGTCTTATATACCAAATTTGGAATATATATTTGAATATAGTTTTTCATGAAAATCTATTATAGGCTTCAAGTAAAGTACCACTTCCGGTAGTTGTATAATGACCAAAAAGGGAGGTGCACAACTAGATGTTATAACAGTCCTAAATATAAAGTTTCAATTTTCTACGGCTTACCGTTTATGAGTTATGCGAGATACATACGTACGTACGTACATACGTACGTACAGACGGCACGACGAAATTAGTCAAAATGGATTCAGGGATGGCCAAAATACCTATTTCCATTCAAATCTGAGAACCGAAAATTTTCGCGATTACAATACTTCCTTTACTTCGTACAAGGAAGTAAAAAGATCACAATTTTCACCGATTTAAATCTACCCCTGTGGCTCCTCCACTCACATCTTTGGGGGCCGTGATTTGACCACTGGTACGTGAAGTAATATATCACTTACCGAGATATGCTTACAGCAGAGTGCCACACTCAGTAATGGGTAGAAGGCGTGATGATATATTTATTTATTTATTTGTTTCATCAATCTAAACATCCCATATCACCAAACCATTTGAACTCCTCTAATTATCAGGTTAAATAAAAATGACTGTTATGATAATAGAATGTGTACACTCTTAATTTAAATTACACAACAAGGCGATAAAAAAGCAATTAAGTCAAGAGCTGCTTGAAGTAAACTCGTGTAATTTTAAGACGTCTCGTGTGGTCTCAACATTTTTCTTTATTTGCCAGACAACGACATGAAGAATAAACCACACACGTAGAAGTCATGAAAAACTCTTGAAATTCCGTAAAATAACACGTTTATTATACTAAATGTCAGAGGTCATGTATTATAAAGCCATATAAAACACTTTAAATCAAGTTGTATCAAATTTCTTTTACACAATAAATTTTAAATAATTTAACAGTTTCTGTTAATATATTGGGTGATTTAAAAATGGCAACAAATTGTGCTATGTGACAACGAAAAATGTCACTGAATGTGGTAAACTTTGTTTAAGTCATTAGGAATCGAACCCCGTCTTAACCAATGATTTAACATGAGTGACTTTAATGATGCATTAAGCTACGTTTACAACTATGTAATTAGTAATTATAATTAGCAATTCCAATTATCAACTATGGCGTTTTAAAACTTACAATTCAAATTACAATAAAAAGCTTTGTGTCTTCCGACGCACCATTCTATATGAAGACTAATAATATCTCGTTTAAATTATATAAAAAAATATTGCATCGGGTGATATAAATATTCTGGTGGTCGCTGAAAGCCATAAATTTGAAATTAATTATCAGTCACAGTTAGCAAACATCTGTCTTAATTGAATTGGGTTTAGATTTATTATAGCCTTTTTATTCCATTGTTTTGCCATATACAAATTTGTTATGAGTGTATAAAAAAGAGTATCTAAAGAGTTTATAAAACGAGTCATGTACTATACTTTTTCTACGTTCGCAAAACAAATTTTCTTCCGGGAAAAGATCCTGGATTCAATACAGGGGCGGGTCCAGGGAGAGGGATCATGGGAGTCATGACCCCCTTCCCTAAGCATGGACTTTTTTTTAAATGTTGGTCCTAATACATAATAATGATGTCTTTATTTACGACAACTCAATTTGTTAAACAAATTAAATAGATAATATTATCTAAGAACTTAGAATTCTAAGGTAATTAAGAACTATTGTTTGATTTATTATTCTAATAAATAGCCAAAAACCAATATTTTGTGGGGATATTATTTCGACCCGCAGATGGGAGAGGTATTCTATTTAAGACCTAGTCAAGTATGTGACTACACCGAAATTTGCACTTAGAAAATCAACTTCTAATTCAATAAAAGGCGTGATGATATATTTTATTTATTTATTTTATTTAAATCTACCCCTGTGGACTAGGGGCTGTTAATTGACGGCAGTTAACCGCACTTAACTGTACTTATATGCAGGGGCGGATCCAGGAGGGGATCATGGGGGTCATGACCTCCCCAAGCATGGACTTTTTTTAAATGTTGGCCCTAATACATAATAATGATGTCTTTATTTACGATAACTCAATTTGTTAAACAAATTAAATAGAATATATTATCTAAGAACTTACAATTCTAAGATAATTAAGAACTATTGTTTGATTTATTATTCTAATAAATAGCCAAAAACCAATATTTTGTGGGAATATTATTTCGACCCGCAGATGTGAGAGATATTCTATTTGAGACCTAGTCAACTATGTGACTACCGACATTTGCACTTAGAAAATCAACTTCTAAATCAATATTTTTTTGTATTCTATCGAAGAACCGTTTAGATATTGAAACTTTATGATTTAAAAAGTGTTGGCGTTCTTAGAGGAAATTTTTGAGGTGAAAATAAAATCACTTTTCCTCACCACGTTTATAATTGTTTATAGAAAAGTAATTTAGCTTAAAGCTACACATTAATTATTTAAAGCAGGAATATAATATGACCAAATACAAATGTTTTTCTATATTTAAAAGATGGACAATAACAACCCCCCCCCCTCCCGAGACCAAATTCACTCCATGACCCCTCCCCCTAATTCGAAGTCTGGATCCGCCACTGATTCAATACTAATTTCGTCTTGTAGTTTGTACTAAAATATTCTTCTGAAGATGGTATAACAGCCGAAGTTGTACAATAAAGTAATATTGTGTTTAATTTGTTGGTTTCACCGAGCGCCAGCAGCTATATCCACTGAAATTAGATCTATTTATCTTTTCATTAGACGCTTTTAAATAGATGTAAATATACATTTGATATAGTGATGCATTAGATAAATCATAACTAGCGATTTAAATAGAGTAATTATGTCTGTAGCGCCGTATACTTAAACCTAATTTAAATTTTAAAACAGTTTCAAACGATAGATCTAGAAAAGTATCATTACAAAATGACCTTTATAATGCTGTTACATTAGAATAGAATCATTTTGAATCACTCAGCATCTTTGAAAGAACCAAATACGTGAGATGAAGCACATTTCAAGGATCTAGTGAACTGTTATAAAAACAGATGAATAATATTTTTATTTAAGCAGCGGATGTAAAATAAATATAGTAGCGTGTCTGTATGTAATTATTATCGCAGTAAATACAAAGCTTAATCTGTAAATTAAATTGTATGTTAATTATTTTTATTTGCATCATGAAGAAAAACAAAACATAATTATCTAATAGATAAATTAATATTTTATAGTTTAATAAGTTGTTTATATGTTGCTAGCTATTTATAAACAAAATGAGATATTGCAAAATTTTATTTTAATTAAGATTTTATTGAATTGCGTTAAAGCTTATATGGTCGATTCATTTCATCGTTTTATTTATTTATGTTACGCTGTAAAACAGGAATTTAATCCCAATTACAGTACAGGCTCCGCACTCATCGAGCCGCAGTGTGATAGTTAATATAATTTTTAGCTTGAGTGCGATTCGAACTCAGGATCTCCGGATTCAAATTCCGTATCTCTATCCACACCACCGTATATAATGATGTTTATTTCAATTAAATATAAGTACCCATGCTGTCAAATTATAAAAAAAAACCTTAAAAAATTTGAAAATGAAAGTAAAGCAGCCTTAAAATATTTTTAAATTTATATGATAAAATGAAATAGAATTGGACATTTTATTTATACATTTAATATTTATTAGATTAGGTTAGTTATGATGTATCTCGTTATTAGGCGCTAGTTGTCGTGCCCGTATTGTAAATATGAAACGGCCATAATATTCAATGAAATTTGCCATACTCCAGGTTATATAAATCAGCAATGATTTCATTGTGATTATTTGTCCAAGATCTGCAATTATATATGGAATTTTTAAATAAATAAAATAAATATATCATCACGCCTTTTACCCATTACTAAGTGTGGCACTCTGCCGTAAGCAGATCTCGGTAAGTGATATATCTATGCGCGTGAACAGCCGTCAAATCACGGCCCCCAAAGATATTAGTGGAGGAGGAGCCACAGGGGTAGATTTAAATTGGTGAAAATTGTTTGTCGGCTGTAGAGATCGAACCAGGGTTCGAATTGGAATTTTTGTTTACAATAAATCTCAAACACAGAATTTAACCCCTATGCCTTAATTAATTAATCAAATTTAGATACGTATATTTCGAGAACTAAGTTCTTATCCTCAGTAGAAAAGGGAAAAAATCAAGATTACATGACTTGTGAACCAAATCAGTGGTTAAGATAGAATCCGGTTTCTTTATTAGTTAGTTCTTAGTCTTAGATTTCTTACATTTATCTCAATTGTTAACTTTGAGATTCAGGGACAGCACCAGCTCATAAGTTTTAGGTGAACTAATTTTAATAGAAACAATACAATTTTAGTACATCCATACCTCGCTATACGGCCGCTCTTTATACGGTATTTCGCTATAACAGCCCTTTTCAATTAAGGCACGTTTTCGATTTACGGCCTAAAATGTTTCGCTATAACGGCAAAAAACTTTTGTATGAATTTGTATTAGAATAATTGAATTCCTTATACAGCTTTTTGCTTTGCGGCAAAGTTTAGTGGAACGTATCTAGGCCGTAAAGCGAGGTATAGGTGTAGTTAATATATTTTTAGCTTGAGTAGGATTTAACCTCTAGATTTTTGAGTTCCTAATGTCATTATACTACCGAATATAATCTCAGTTTTATCGATTTATCTTCACTATTTTGTTAAGACAACACTACTGTGAGAATTAAAAAAGTACAATATTTTCTCATAATAGTCATCAATAAAAGAGTCTTCACCTTGCTTACTAAACACATCAACATTCTCCACGTCAAATATAATTAATTCATTTCCTTCAAATATCTTTAATGTATTCCTCTTCATACACAAACACATCTAATAAACAAAAATAAATTAAAAAAAAATTGAAATGTTTTCATGTTTAATCAGACATTGAAATCGAACAAGAAACAAATGATGGATGCGTTTCATTGAACATGGATCAATCATCATTTGTCAATAATGCAACTATTGATTGAATACACCAAAGGTAACGCCATACATTAGCTCACTTGAAAAATTGTAATTTAAATGATCTTTTTGTAAAGATAGTAATTTTTCACAGAAAAATGAGTTGAAAAAAAACATGTCAGTAGTCTGAAGTTCACACCTGGCAAAATAATATTGTTAGTATAAATGAAACAATTTAGTTATGTACCTACATATTGTTCAAGTTTTTTGATTCACCCCCTATAATATTTATTTATGTATTTATGTTACGCTGTACAACAGGAACTTAATCCCAATTACAGTACAGGGTCCGCACTCACCGAGCCGCAGTGTAGTAGCTTGAGTGAGATTCGAACTCGGGATCTCCGGATCCGAATTCCGTAATGCTATCCACACCACCGTACTGACGGACATGATATGTTATCATATAGTTCAAATGAGATAAAATTTGTTACGCGGGCTGTCCGTAATAATAAAATAAATAAATATATGATCACGCCTTTTACCCATTACTGGATGTGGCACTCTGCCGAAGCAGATTTCGGTAAGTAATATATTTATGCGCGTGAACAACCGTCAAATCACGGCCCCCAAAGATATTAGTGAAGGGGGAGCCACAGGGATAGATTTAATTGTTTGTCGGCTGTGGGGATCAAACCAGGGATCTCAAGATCCACCACTGAGCCACCTACCCCATTAAATAATATAATAATGTGATTATTGTTATTAATAAATAAATAATTATAGATAACTGTCATTTACTTTATTCCCTATCTTAAACAAAGTTTCTACCATTTATATTTCAAACATTTGCTTGTGAAGTTATCAGGAGAGCAGCAATCTCCATATTTCTCAACATGACAATATTACCTAGTGGAAGCCTTCTTCACAACAACAGTTACTCAATCTATGTCATAATTCAATCAAATTACACAGAAAACTCAGGAGATGCCAGTGTATTGACAGGTTAATTCATTCATCAGATTTTAATTGGTTCCACAGTTGCCTCGGATAGAGGTACTTCATTGTTCGAAATTACACACTGAAACCGAATCAATGCTAGATCAAGGATGGCTCAGGAGATAACAACTACTTCGCAATCTGTCTACAATATCATGCTTTGTAACTAAGTATGAATTTATAATCAATGATAATGAGTGCAGATGCAGAGAAGCCTTGATGCTGGGTTTTTTTTCCAATTTCATTTATTTACACTACTCAAAATTGAATGTAAAAGTAAAATTATAAATTTAATTTAAATATTTTAAATAAAATAAATATATCATCACGCCTTTTACGAATTACTGGGTGTGGCACTCTGCCTTAACAGATTTCGGTAAGTGATATATTTCTTCGCGTGAAGACCAGTCGTCAAATCACGGCCCCCAAAGATATTAGTGGAGGGGGAGCCACAGGGGTAGATTTTTTTAAATTGGTGAAAATTGTTTGTCGGCTGTGGGGATCGAACCAGAGTTCTCAAGATCCACAGACCGACTCGATACCACTGAGCCATCTACCCCATAAATAAAATAAATATATCATCACGCCTTTTACCTATTACTGGGTGTGGCACTCTGCCTTAACAGATTTCGGTAAGTGATATATTTCTTCGCGTGAAGACCAGTCGTCAAATCACGGCCCCCAAAGATGTTAGTGGAGGGGAAGCCACAGGGATAGATTTAATTTAATTAAATTTTCTGTAAGAATACCTAAGATATAATTTATATTATATCCTTCTTAAATACATATTTATAATATAATTTGTAATTTTAAAATTACGTTTAATTTTTAAAATATTCGTGTACAGTTTTGAGCAGTGTATTTATTGTTTAACAAAGCGATTCTTAAAAAGTTGAAGTTAATTTTGAATTTTGAAATAGGTGCCTTAGTGGTTATCAAGTAGGATTGTTTAATTTGAGAACCCAGGTTCGATTCCCACAGACGACAAGCCACACTAAAATTAACCTTATAAGGTAGGTGGCTCAGTGGTATCGAGTCGGACTGTTAATTTGAGAACCCAGGTTCAAATCTGACATTAAATCTTCCCCCTCTACTAACATATTTCGGAGCCATAATTTGACGGCTGGTAATCGGACTTTACATGCATAAATATATCACTTACAAATAATGGGTAAATAAAATAAATAAATATATATATATATATATATCATCACGCCTTTTAATCTTTACTGGATGTGGCACTCTGCCTAAGCAGATCTCGATAAGTGATATATTTTTTTCGCGTGAAATGCGGTTACCAGCCGTCAAATCACGGTTCTCAAAGATATTAGTAAAATTAATTAATTAATGGGTAAAAGATGTAATAGGTTTATTTATTATTCCTGAAAATTAACCTTTTGGCTTCTCCACCATTAACAGCTTCATTAGGGGCCGTGGTTTGATGGTTGGTAATCGAAATTTGCCTCAGCAAACTGCCAAAGCCAGTCATTAAGTTAATTTAAACTTTTTTAAACAAATAAATCCTAAACCTACAGACTGCACGGTTCACAAATGCAAATCTCTATATTTATTTTTTGACAAAATTTTGTATGTATTTCAACATTGCCGGTGACAAATATAAATAAAAACTATTTAGATATTAGTATAGTTAAGTATTTAAAGATGATCTCACAATTAAAAAACAAAACATCCGGCAACAAACTCCAAACGTCAATTGTGATATGTTTATCCAATAATTATTTATGTATTAAAAACAATAGCACGCAAGCAATTATTGTTATATTCGTATTTACTATACTTAGTAAAATTCTTATGCGCATAATAATTATCTTAAACATTTAACATCGTATATTCTTCCTTGTCAAAAGATTTTATATAAAAGTGACAGAAAATATGGAAAATAATTTAAATATTTCTATAGACAGTATTTAAATAAAAAATAAATAAATATATCATCAAGCCTTTTATTCATTAATGGGTGTGGCACTCTGCCTAAACAGATCTCGGTAATATTTTTCGCGTGAAATGCGGTTACCAATCGTCAAATGACAGCCCCCAAAGATATTAGTGGTGGGGAAGCCACAGCGGTAGATTTAAATTAGTGAAAATTGTTTGTCGGCTGTGGGAATCGAACTAGGGTTCTCAAGATCCACCACTGAGCCACCTACCCTATAAAAGTGACAGAAAATATAGAAAATAATTTAAATATTTCTATAGACAGTATCTAAATAAAAAATAAATAAATATATCATCACGCCTTTTATTCATTAATGGGTGTGGCACTCGGCCTAAACAGATCTCGGTAAGTGATATATTTTTCGCGTGAAATGCGGTTACCAATCGTCAAATGACAGCCCCCAAAGATATTAGTGGTGGGGAAGCCACAGGGGTAGATTTAAATTAGTGAAAATTTTTTGTTGGCTATGGGGATCGAACTAGGGTTCTCAAGATCCACCACTGAGCCACCTACCCCATAAAAGTGACAGAAAATATAGAAAATAATTTAAATATTTCTATAGACAGAATGCAAATAAAAAATAAATAAATATATCATCACGCCTTTTACCCACTACTTCGTGTGGCACTCTGCCTAAACAGATATCGGTAAGTGATATATTTCTTCGCGTGAAATACGGTTACCAGTCGTCAAATGACAGCCCCCAAAGATATTAGTGGTGGGGAAGCCACAGGGGTAGATTTAAATTAGTGAAAATTGTTTGTCGGCTGTGGGAATCGAACTAGGGTTCTCAAGATCCACCACTAAGCCACCTACCCCATAAAAGTGACAGAAAATATAGAAAATAATTTAAATATTTCTATAGATAGAATCTAAATAAAAAAATTATAAAAACGTTGACTTTGTAATTAAATAAAATAAATAAATATATCATCACGCTTTTTACCCATTACTAGATGTGGCACTCTGTCGTATCAGATCTCGGTAATTTATATATTTATGCGCATGAAGTGCGGTTACCACCCGTCAAATCACGGCACCTAAAGATGTTAGAAGAGGGTAGTTTTTATGTGGTGTAAATTGTTTGTCGGCTGTGAGAATCAAACCCGAGTTCTCAAATCCATAGCACTTAGTCACTGACTAATTTGTAATTAATGTTAACGCTATTTTTGTCTAGTATAAGATTAAATTTTTATAAAACCCGGTAATTAAAGTTTGTATATAGTTTAAAAACATCAACTATTGGTGATTGTAATATCTATAAAACCTTAGAAACAGTTTTGTTATTGTTTATTTATTATATAAAGTGTTTCTAATCGAGTCCACCAGACGCCAGCACCTACCAGGATCGCACGTGGAGGAACTCTTGCACAAGTGCGCAAACTCGTCATGACCCTGTGGCTAGCGATCTCGGCGCGAAATTGGCGGTCCTTCTACCAGGAGGCCACGTTACTTGGAAGCGCTCTCAAACATATCACGAGCTCTCACATTTACGTGTTACCCTGCTACCACGAACGTTTAGTTGACAATTTGATACCGTATGGACAGAGTAAACAAATTAAATTAAATTGTAAACCGTTTGACTAATTAAGTGCGAGGTTAAATGCTTGTTTTCATGTTGGAATTGTGAACACTTCTAATGATATTAAAACTTCGGGCTTTGTTTTACTTGATTCTATATAGTAAAATGATTAGGAATTATATTTACTCTTTCTAAATAAATTGTTATCACATCCGTACATATTTGTCATTTAATCAATCAAATTATGTTGATAATATTATATTTCATACAATATGAATCAATGTATCATACTTTATATACATAAATAATTAGGAACATATATAAATCCAGAGTAATAACAATCACAAAATTATGATTTTTTTTTGACAAATCTCGTGCTTATGTTATAATAATCTCCCATAATTCATAATTGTGAGGGCTTAACGGACAAGAGAACAGAAAACTAAGAGAGCAACGTTAAACAAAGAGTATTCTGATAAAAATACACACAAAAATCAATATACATTATATTGAAATTATTAAATTTTACAAATAAATTTTGCAAATTTGTTTATATGACTCTGACATAAGTGGAAGAATCGAACCCGCTTTCAGATGTTTTGTTATATTTGAATCTAATTGAAATCGTAGCAGAGAGATTGCCTGCGAAAAGAAATATTGAGTCAAACTAATTTTAGACTTTCATTATCGTCGGTTAAAATTTATTTATTATTATATCCACTAATATTTTTGGAGGCCGTGATTTGACGGCTAGTAACCGCACTTCACATAAATTAAATAAAAATAAATATATCTTCACGCCTTTTACCCATTAGTAAGTGATATATTTCTTCACGTGAAATGCGGTTACCAGCCGTCAAATCACGGCTCCCAAAGATATTAATGGAAGGAGAGCCACAAGGGTAGATTTAATTGTTTGTCGACTATGGGAGTCGAACCAGGGTTCTCAGGATCTACAGGCCGACTTGATATCACTGAGCCACCTATCCGAAGAAATATGTCCCTTACCGAGATTTGTTTACGGCAGAATGCCACACCCAGTAATGGGTTAAAGGCGTGATGATATATTTATTTATTATATCCTCATTTCTTTAAAACATCATATATATTTAAATAATTATTACAATATAGTTGTTATGTATTTGCAATACATGTAAATATATAAAAATTGTTCATGATATTTACAACAACTGATAAACTATCTAAAAAGAGTTTGCTGCGCTACTGAGGGCATATAAATAATTTGACAGCACCTAGCATCAAGTTAATTTAGCTGTTCACTAGCTTCTATTTATACCTAACTATTTATATACCGGTGTCTACTTTTTTTCCGAACAGGAAATTCAATGTTAACATTTTCATTTAGCGATATCTCTTTACCTATTAATTTTAGAACAAACTTGTACTGAAGAAAAATATTCAGGATGAAAAACTGCATCCATAGAGTATAACTTTGTTGTTCAATTGTTTTTTATGTCCTAGTTAGAAGCAAAAGAAAATACACGCTTTAAAACAATTATCAGAGTGCCATGAGAAATAAAATAATAATTTGTTTGTTGTGTCTGACATTATTTGACATATTGGACCAGGATTAGAAGCTTATTCTAATTTATTTATTTATTCGAGCATTTAATTTAATAATAAAATTAATTATAGCAACTATTATTTTCTTTTTTCTACACAATCTAGACAAATAAATATCTATTATTAAGTTATCTAATTTGTTTTATTTCTCATGACACTCTGTTAATTCCTTTAAAGCGTGTGCTTTGTTTTGCTTCTAACTCAAACATAAGAAACAATTGAACAACAAACTTATACTCTATGGATGCAGTTTTTCATTCTGAACATTTTTCTTCAGTACACTTTTGTTCTAAAATTAATAGGTAAAGAGATATCGCTAAACCAAAATTTTTACATTGAATTTCCTATGTTCGGATAAAAAAGTAGACACCCGATATGTATGTTTGTATAAAAATAATTATCAGTTCCTGTCAATTTTTATGAACAACAATTCAGAACTAATTTCAATATAAAAATAAACACAATACAAAATACAAAATCAATACATTCAAGCACTCGTGCATGCAAACACTCAAAACTATTTTCACTAGCTATCGTAGGCGCGCGGTGCGCGCGTACTGCAGCCGCTGCCAGCCGCGTACAGGAAAATAGGTTACCTCCTCAGTATGCTGTTTGCCGGTCGTTTCCACACACTAGTTAAGTCCGCAAAGACGTCCACATGTCGTTCGGGGACATGAATCCCTACAAGGAAAGCCTATTTACGTGTGTGATCATTGCCAAAGACTTGTAATTTACTTTCATAACTTGATCCATTATTTATTTTCAAGTTGGGCTAACTTGATGTATGCTTAGACTAAAATGCTTCGAAATGGAAACAGGTCAGCACGGTAAAGGAAGGAAAATTATCAAGTGTTTGATAGGGTTGTATTGATTTTGTCAAGTTTTCTTTGTTGTTATTCTACAGTAACAACCAATGTGTTTTGTTTGAATCGAGAATGTAATACTAGACTACTCGTAATATGCGTAGACAATGCGTAGAAAAGCTAAAAGTCTGTTCCGAATGAGTTGACAAGAGAATAAGTTTTAACGGTCTGATAAAGATTAAAAAACTAGTTTTAAAATGCACAATCATCACTTCAGATTCAAATTAATCTTCACCAATAACAAAACAACAAATAGAAATAAAACAATTAAAACAAGCTGTTAAATTGGCAATATTTAAAACTCTACTATCTCCTCTACTAATGTGCATAAATCGCTCAAAATTAGTTCCTGTAAACAATTTACCGCATGATCTGTAATCTATATTGTGTTAGGTTTCACTAACGTTCACTTGCCGCAAACTGAAGCCAAAAAAACGTTGTAGTAATAAATAATTGAATAGCCAATTTGCACCCGATGAAGTTTTTTGTCAATACTTGAAGTATAAATGCGAGATTTCAACAATGTCGAGGTCAGTTCTGCAACGGGTGTTCTGTAAGCAGCGCCATGGGACGTCTGGTAAGATACTTCTATGACATATTGGGTTTGATTTTCAACATCCCATTGATTTTATACTCACATATCAGTCACATACTTACATGAAAATAACAATAACACTTAGTTACTTTTGTATTTTAAGAAAATGAGGTAGAAATTTGTTTGAATTGTAATTGGACCTAATCATTAACTTATAATCTTCAGTATTTTGTAGTAATCCAGAATTTATATTTATTTATTTACAGGTAAATGAGAACAATTTCTGTTATCAGGAACGTACTAAAATAAAATTATAAGTTCTAACAGAACTTGTCTAAGACATTTGAAAATATAAATTTAAACTGATAATGTTAAAAAGTTGTATATACAAACCAAAATTAAATGAGTCTTTGGGTATTTTCGTCTAATAGAGATTACTTTATTTGCAAAATAAATAAAAAATCATAAGTGAAGATTTACAGAACAGGTGTACAGGAGCGAATGGATGGATGTTTGTTGCGTGATGATGGATTTTGGTTGTGAGGAAAGAAAGAGTTCGTATGGAGGATGTTTCCTGTCTTATCTTTTTGATTCATTTTCTGTTTTTACTATAGAGTGTCCAACTGCAATTGTGTGGAATTCAGTTTCAACAACAAGCGCAGGAAGATACTCCCTTCCTTCCTCATCTTTTTTTACTTCATTTTCAGTTTTTACTATACAGTGTGTAACTGCAATTGTGTTAAATGTATTTTTGAACAAGCGCAGGAGATGCTGCCTTCATTTCTTTATAGATTCGTTGTTAGAGAAGTGGGCGTAAGTGAAGATTTACGAAACAGGTGTACAGGAGCGAATAGATGGATGTTTGTTGTGTGATGATGGATTTTGGTTGTGAGGAAAGAAAGAGTTCGTATGGAGGATGATTCCTTTCTTATCTTTTTGATTCATTTTCTGTTTTTACTATAGAGTGTCCAACTGCAATTGTGTGGAATTCAGTTTCAAAAACAAGCGCAGAGAGATACTCCCTTCCTTCCTCATCTTTTTTTACTTCATTTTCAGTTTTTACTATACAGTGTGTAACTGCAATTGTGTTAAATGTATTTTTAAACAAGCGCAGGCGATGCTGCCTTCATTTCTTTATAGATTCGTTGTTAGAGAAGTGGGCGTAAGTGAAGATTTACGAAACAGGTGTACAGGAGCGAATGGATGGATGTTTGTCGCGTGATGATGGATTTTGGTTGTGAGGAAAGAAAGAGTTCGTATAGAGGAAGTGTTAATGTGGTTGAAACGAGTATCGTGTGTCAGGATGAGAATGTTGACGGGTTCGTGCTACCCCATTTAATGGGATATAGCGTGATGTTATGTATGTATGTATGCAAAATCAATCAATCTAAAAAAAATTGTATTAAGAAGCAGTAAAACATAATTAACTACTTACTTTTGTGTTTATCGCAAAATTGAAAATAATTAAGATTTAGACAAACACATTTTGCTGTTTCTAACTCATCTCGTATTTTAAAAAGATACTAATTTATACATAAAAAGGTCATTATTTGTCTAGAAAAGCAAAGATTTAATCCAGAGGGCGTAGCTCAAAAGATGCTGCAATCGCTTGAAGCAAATAATGGCACTTTATTCACTTGTTAAATACTATATTTTATATAAAAACAAAACAAAAATATTAGTTAATAAAGCATACTTGGTACTGTCAATGATCTTAAATAACTTTATTTCCCAAGAGAGTACTTGACACTTGTATTTCCCTCGGTAAATAATGAAGTACATTAAGTAATGATTTTGATAAGAATAAAGTGAACATTATTTACCGGTTGTATATAATAGTGAGGAAAGGGTTTAATTACAAAACGAGTACGAAAGTTGAAGCTCGAGCGATAGAGAGTGTCCCAATAGTACGACTTTTGCAATGGCCCTTTTCCACATGTTACATTAAACGTGAAAATTACATTTTTACGTTTGCGATAAAAGAAATTTAATAATTATGTTATATAAATCAAAGGAGTTGTGCAAATACACATCACGTTTCCTTGATTACTTTTCCTCACACAATTTAGTTGTGATAATAACCGTTTCTCTCACTAGTAAGCAAAGTTATTTACTTTCATCGCTAGTAAGGGAAACGGTTACTATTACAAATAAATTACGTGAAAGAAATGTCATTTTGCAAATAAGAAATTACATTTTATTTCTAATATTTTCCGAGCCTCACTTCATATTAATTGCGCTGTGTTTCTTATTATTATTCAAACAAATACTGTCTCTATACATTGACAAAGACATATGAGTCTCAAGCAGAAAAATAACAACTTTCCAAAATTCTTTAATAAGATAATACAATAGAAATTATATATATTTATTTCTCACTACATTTTAATTTCAATAAATTGTAATTTAAATTCTGTCTTTTGCCTATTATTGGGTGTGGCACTCTGCTGTACTCCTTCGATTGCCGGACTCGATTTAATCTCTTCCAACAATTCTCTGAATCCGTACGAAAAACTAGTTTGGTACTAACGTCCGATTTCCTAAAGATTCATACCCAATAACTTTGTGGGAATTAAATAAAATAATACAATAAAATATTGATTGTTTCAGATAAAAGTGATGCTTTCCTTTGCATTAATATGTTCTGTTTCCTGCCTTCAAAACCGAGGCATCGTAGAAACAAATTACGGATACAACCCTTACCAGCAAACACCCAAATTCGTTCAAGCTCCCAATTACTACACACAACAACAATCAACCCCATTAGTCCATGATGGAAGCAAACAATCCCCTGTTGTTGTTTCTATACAACATCCCTCATCTGCATTGAACTATCATCAACAGAACCAGCAGTTCCAAACAGTAGGACATCCGGAGTATAACATCCAAGCTACGGCTCAAGTACCTTATACAGCTCAACAGAATATTTATCAACAAACCTTGCCGTACCCTCAAACTAATCAGTATAGTGTAAATCAGCCTTTTCAACCTGTTGGTCAAAGTAATTTGTACATTCCATTCAATCAGTTTCAACAGATTTCTACAAATGTAAACAGTGATTTTCGTAAACCTGTACTCCAGTCTAAGCCAACTAATATAGCACCTGCCAAATCTATTCCATTGTTTCACCATCAAGTATACCATCCACTTCATACTTCTATTCAACATAACAACCACGCAATTCAACCAAAACAACCATTAACAGCGCCGCCTACTCCACCTAGAATTTATACAAATTTCCGTCCGATTATTCCTGCAAAACCTGTACCAGTACAAGCTCCTGTCTCTAACAAAAACCCGCAGGAAAAACCAGTTACAGAAGAACAAGAAGACGACAAAGAGGAAATTAATGAAGAGGAAGACGAAGAGAATGAAAAACTAGAAGATGAACAAGAGGAACATGATGATGTACGTGAAGAAAATGATGAAGACAGAGAGTACTTTTCAGGAAAATTTATGACAGATGATGAAGAAGACCATAGTAGGTATCGTCATCATCAACGTGAAGCTGATGATGATGATGATGAACCTCATAGATATTCTGAAAGCCGGCCCTTAAAACTTTCATCCAAATACAAATACCCTAAAGATTATGATTCGTACTACAAAGAAAAACACTTCTCAAAACCTTTTAAAACAGATCCGGACTACAAAAATTTCAAACAAGAGCCTAAAGTAGAATACAAAATGTATAAATATACTAAATCAAGTAACAAACCTAACAAAAAGGAATATATCGAAGGAAAGGGCTCAGAAAACGTTCCTGTGATTCAACACAGCCAAAAATCGTACAAAGAAAAATGGGTGATTTCATCCAAAACCAGTAGTATGACAAATGAAGAATAATCTTTTGTTAGTTTCACTTGTTTGTTATTGATTTTATTGTTTATATTGTTAACAGGTTTGTAAGATTTTGTATGAAATAAAATTTTGTATATAAATTATGTTTTTATTTATCGATAAGAATTTAGAACAGAATTTATGAAGCATATACATTTATAATTACTTTTTATGAAACATTGCTGGAATATCGGAAATCGCTGGTGAATGCAGTTCAATCAAGTGTAGCGCAAAAAGAGATTATTTTAACAGTTTTTTTAGTGTAAATAGCATTCTCTTTTATATGACTTTCTCTGATTATTTTACTTTTATAGACATTAATAATTTAAAATACTTATAAGGAATATTTCATTTGTTTTAAGTTAATTTCATTACAGTTATAATCATAAAGTATAGAGCTGAACTTTCCTAATTAGTATAGAGAACATATTTAATCTTGGAATAAACTAATTGTCTGTTTTAATTTAATAAGTAATCATATTTCATTTGGCATTAAAAACAATCTCTTCTGTCATCAGGATTTATAACCTTTTACTTCCCTAAATTTATTAAAAACATTTTTATACTGAAATCCTACATGTTTGCCTCGTGTGGTTGCAATAGTATTTATGAATTTCAGGGTTCAGATCCGGGTATTTGGAGCCACAAACTATTACTTAATGCGCTAAGCTACTTGCTCATATTTTTACTGCTGCTAAATACATTTATATTTTGATATCTTATGGCGTTGCTATAATTTTAACTTGTATTTGCAATTAATATTTGTAGTCGATATTAGATATAAAATCTCATTTAATAGTATAATGCGTTATAATAATTATTTGTGTATTAAGAACGTAAAGTGATTCTTTGTTACTCGAGCACGATAATTGCAGCGCGAGCAGCAATAGTGTAAGAGGAACAAAGACGCTCGTCATACACACATATTTTTTTCTACGATTGAATCTTAAATTATTAAATAACTTATACGTACTGAAAATAAATTTGTTCTGTCAACTGTCAATATGACAAGTTTCTGTTTTGTTTGTATCCCTGGTAACTATTGAAATAAGCGCGCATTTAACATCTTTTTCGCGAGTTGCCATTGGAAATATTTTTCGATTGTTCCACAGAAAACGTCAACTTTACAATGACAAATAAGAGCGTAATTGTCAACTTTTCATAGCAATCGTAGAAAAATAGTTATTTTTGTATTAAGTGTCACTTCAAAAAAGTCATTCAAACGTGCCAAAAAAAAATTAAATTTGCCCACGTAATACAAACAACATCTCTTCGCGTGAACTGCGGTTACAACCCTCAAAGATGTTAGTGGTGAGGGAGCAACAGGGGTAGTTTTAAAATTGTTTGTCGGCTGTGGGAATCGAATCCACAGAGCCACCTACCCCAACTATATGAGTATGTAATAGTTATTTTTCTACAACAGTGTAGAAAGAATGACATTATAATACTGACGATTATTAGTTATTTTTGTGTTAAGTGCTCAAAATGAGTGTTTTTTTTTGTTACGCGTGAGAATGTCACTTCAAAAAAGTGATTCGAACGCGGCAAAAAAACAAGACTTTTGTCCACGTAAAACAAACAATATTTTTTCTACAACTGTAAATAAAGAATAATACAATAATTATTGATTTATTTACGTAAATTGAAGGAAAACAATCAACAATAATATGAATTTGATACTATTGATGTGTTGTAACTAATGAAACCTGACAACAAATAATTTGGGAGCGTGCGCGAGATACTCATTTTGCGCATTAGAATACGAAATAGTGCGCAAAATACTTATTTTGATAAAACAAAAAGTTTACAGATTCATAAATCTTTAAATAAATAATAAATATATCATCACGCCTTTTACCCATTACTGAGTGTGGCACTCTGCCGAAGCAGATTTATCCCTGTGGCTCCTCCTCCACTAACATCTTTGGGTGCCGCAATTTGACAGTTGGTAATATCACTTAAACGTTGTAATATTAAATAATGTAACAAAGTTTGGTAATTGAAGAGTAGTAGAAAAAAATTGAAACAAGAACGAAAATAGAAAACCTTTTTTAAAATAAAATTTTGTTTCCTCAATTGAGACATTATAATCTTGTGATATATTTTTCGCGTGAAGTGCGGTTACCAGTCGTCAAATCACGACCCCCAAAGATATTAATGGCGGGGGAGCCTCAGGGATAGATTTAAAACAAAAAGTAAGACAATAGCTTAAAGTAAAGTAAACATGGAATGCCCACGAGATATAAGAATATATCATTTACCTGTTTATACTGTTAACAATCTTCAACAAATACCATATATTAACAAACTCACACATTACCCTCATTTGTTAAACAACATCTGTTTACAGTTTAAAATTACTTACATACTTTCACAACAATAAACATCGATACAAAACTCTTAAACCCTGAGCAATATCTATTATAATCTAGACCATCTAACAATCTTTAAAAATCAGTAAAAATTAAAAGCGCTCATTGTTGCACGTGGCGCTCCTTTCTAGCTTCACCGCTAGTTAATTATAACGCGGAACTGGGTAATTCTTCTTCCACTGAAGGAGCTGAATTAATAACAGCTCCAGAGTTAATAATTATGATTTTGGAAGTGTTGGATTTTTAGGAACGTCTTTTAGAATGGTATATAAAGACGGGATGTTGAGGTTCAAGCATCAACAGTTCAACAGTTGTCGCAGAATCTACTTCGAGATGTTTACCTCCGTGGTGAGTATTAATACTTTTAAAGTTACATGTTTTGTTACAAAAATCCCTAATGGACAAGTTGTATCAACGAAACTTAAATTTTATCCTTGGTTTAAATTAATTATAACAATTCGAATATATATATATGTATCGGGTGTCTACTTGTTTCCGAACATAGGAAATTCAATGTTAAAATTCTGATTTAATGATATCTCTTTACCTATTAATTTTAGAACAAAATTGTACTGAAGAAAAATGTTCAGAATGAAAAACTGCATCCATAGAGTATAGTTTGTTGTTCAATTGTATTTTAGGTTCGTGTTAGAAGCAAAAGAAAATACACGTTTTAAAGCAATTATCAGAGTGCCATGAGAAATAAAATAATAATTTGTTTGTTGTGTCTGACATTATTTGACATATTGGATCAGAATTGGAAGCTTACTCAAATTTATTTATTTATTTATTCGAGCATTTAATTTAATAATAAAATTAATTTTAGCAACTATTATTTTCTTTTTTCTACATAATCTAGACAAATAAATACCTATTATTAAGTTATCTAATTTGTTTTATTTCTCATATATATACAAAATTATCCTGTATATGATAAATAGCACCATTTTGACTGTATGGACCGCAATCTAGAATTACAAGTTTCAGAGAAATAATTTTAATTCCTGATGCGCTATTTTAAATAACTGTACATTTAAAATTAATAGATTATCCAAATAAATGGGAAAACCTATTTAAAAACAAGTCAATCGAATGGGGTAGGTGGCTCAGTGGTGGATCTTGAGAACCCTGGTTCGATTCCCCCAGCCGGCAAACAATTAAATCTACCCCTGTGGCTCTCCCTCCACTAACATATTTGGGAGCCGTGATTTGACAGCTAGTAACCGCACTTCACGCGAAGAAATATATCACTTACTGAAATCTACTTAGGCATAGTGCCAAACCTAGTAATGGTTAAAAGGGGGGATGATATATTTATTTTATTTATTTAAAATAACTCGAAATTAATTAATAATTTAATAATAGCTATTTATGAAACTAGTAAGGAAATATTTCCTTACTAGTTTCATACAATATTTTTTCTACTTCCGTTCTAATAAATACGAAAGAGCGTTTTTGAAATTATTAAATTTTGACATATTTATAACAGCTATAAATTCAAAAAATAAAAGTCTACCAAGATATCTGTTGCTATGTTACCTCATTTTTTCACTAGTTAAATAATGTAGTTCATTACCTAACTCAAATAAGTGAAATAAAAAGTCTATTTCCTAACGGAAGTAGAAAAAATAATTAATGTCCTGCATCAAATGATTTCGTATCCCGATTAAAAACAAGCTTTTAATAAATAATATTTCTTTTCAGTTGCAGATAGTCGCCCTTTCAGGACTCTTCGTCGCTTTGTCGTTACCCACCGAGGGAAAAACGATATTAAAGCGTGGAGTACCCGATTTTGGGTTGAGCTCTTTCGGCGGAGGATTCAACGGCGTCTCAGACATCTCGTTTAGCTTTCAAGGACAGAACCCTTGGGCAGGTCCTCAACCTTTACCTGTGTTTGTCAAAAATGGACCTAGCATTGGCTCCGGAATTACTGTAAGTTCACATTGGCAATTTTATACCATCAAACCTTTCTACATTATTTAATATATTAAATAAATAGAAGGCTTCAGAATCCAATGTTTTTTTTTAAATATTTATTTTTCGGACGTTTCGAGCATAAATATTAGCTAATCATCAGCTCCTTAAAATATAAATACAATAATTATAATATAAAACTAGCAAATTAATCAAAATATAAAACAATATTTGTAAAATATCAATAATAACAAAAAAGAAAAAAGATACATATGAAAAATCAAAATAGAAAAAACAAAAAATAATAAATACTTAAAATAAAATATATAAAAAATTAAATTGTTAAATTCTGAAGCCTTTTATTTATTTAATATATCATATAATTGAATCCTTTTTAAATATATATTTACATACATTATTTAATAATACATAATAGATTTACTGACTGGAATTTAAATGAAAACCAAACACACTTCAAGTCTGAATGTGAATTTAAGAACTTGGGTTCGATTCCCACAGCCGACAAACAATTTGCACCACGTGTAAAGTACCCCTGTGGCTCCATCTCCACTAATATCTTTGGGGGATGTCATTTGACGACTGATAACCGCACTTCACGCGAAGAAATATATCATTTACCGAGATCTTCTTACGGCAGAGTGCCTCACCCAGTGATAGGTAAAAGGCGTGATGATATATTTATTTTTATTTATTTAGAAAAATAAATATATCCTCATGCATTTTATTCATTACTGAGTGTGGTACCCGGCCGTAGCATATCTTAGTAAGTGGTTTATTTTTGCACCTAAAGCGCGGTTACCAACCGTCAACCTGTGCTCACCATAAATTAAATTAAATATATCATCAAGCCTATTATCCATTACTGGGTGTAGCACTCTGCCGAAGCAGATCTTTATGCGATTAAAGTGCGGTTACTAGCTGTCAAATCCTCCCCTCTCGGAGATTTTAGTTCTCAAAACCACTTACTTCAACTGTAAGGTATCTAACTTTTTATTTCTTTGAATATAGTACCACTCAGTGAGCCACGTACCTCCTTATTATTTGTTATAAATAATAACATTTGAGTATTTAAATAAATCGGAATGATGCAAAATATGAAAAAACTAAAATTATTAAAATTACAAGATGTATACATATACCGTCAGTGCGGTGGTGTGAATAGAAATATTGAATTATAATCCGGAGATCCTGAGTTCGATTCTCACTTAAGATAAAAATTATATGAACTACCACACTGCGGCTCGGTGAGTGCGGACCCTGTACTGTAATTGGGATTAAATTCCTGTTGTACAGCGTAACATAAATAATAATAATAATATTACTTCTAAAACTTGTACAAAACATCCACTAAAAGATATAACATTCCTTGCAGATTCAAAAAACGCTAACACCCTACACACCCCCAATCTCCCCTTCCGAGATCGCCTCAGCCCTCGCTGCTGCTCGCGAAGCTAATTCCCGAGTCCAGTACCTCCAGTCCCGGGTTCAAGCCGCTAAAGACCAACTGGTAGAACAACAGCACCTCGCCAGAGCCAAAGAACAAGCAGCAACTCTAGCTTTACAACAAAGCGAAGCTGCAGCTGCAGTACAACGTCAAGCTGCATCAGCTGCAGCGGCTTCTGTTGTTCACGCGCAACAGAGACTTGCTGAGGCTAAGGGTGAAGTTGCAGATCAACAGAGGGTTGCAGCAGCTAAAGAACAGATTGCTGCGCATGTTATACAGAAGAGTGCTAGTGCTGCTGCAGCGGAAATTCAGAGAACTGGTGAGTTTTTGTTAAAATATGCTTAAATGAACTTAAGGGGTAAGGCCACTCTAGACAAGGAAAAAGGGTAATTTTCAAGATTTTTTTTAACGAAATCTAAACGTGCTGCTTAAGAACTGTTTTTGGATCTTTATTTAGTGCTCTTTAAACTTTATTAAAAAATTTTTTTTAAAGAAAATATTCAAAATTGTCGTCCGAAATTAAAAAAAAATGGCGACTACTCTCGGCGCGTAGGGCAAATCGGGCGAAAACATTCCGGGAACAACAATAGACCTGGATCAAAAAGGGATATGTTTTCTTATTCTCTGATGTATACTCTAAAAAACTACGGGCCGGATTTTGAAAATTTTGATTTTTAACAAAATGGCGCACGTTTGAAAAAAAGTTCATTATTCGGGATTAAATTTCTGTATAAAAACGACCATAAAAAACGAATGAAGCACTTTAAAAAAAAGCCCTCGTAGTTTTTGAGTATTTTATATCTAGAGTAAGAAATAAAAAAATTCAGCACGATCCATCAATTAGTATTTCAGATTTCTTTTCGCCCGATTTTGAAAATATGATTTCGAGAAAAACGCGTTTAAAGTTTCGAGTCATATATCTATATAAATACTAGTACTAATAGATATATGCTTTTTTTCCTCTGAAATACTTCCGCGCGGCATTTAAATTAATTGTCCCTTATTCCTAAGGGTTTAAACTATAATTTAAGCAAATAAAAAAATATGCATTTTTAAAAAATTCTAGAGTGGCCTTACCCCTTAAGGACGCTGAGTGAATACAAAATCTTATGCACCCGATAAACTCAGTAATATGCATAGTGGAATCCACAGATAGTTCGTTCCTCTAAAACCTTCATATTATTGCATGAAAATATAAAAAATAATTCTGTATTTTGGGAAGAAATAACGAGAGACGAAATATGCAATTGAAGATCTCAAAAATCGATTCTACGGAAAATTTTACATAGACAGGAAAAAAATTAGCATTTTCTATACCTAATAACAATAATATTAAATAATGTATTAAAAGGATGAACTAGTACATTTTTCTCTTTCAAAATAACTCATCAACTAAAAGAGATATGCAACTGGGGATTGAACCAGGGTTCTCAAGATCCACAGATCGACTCGATACTACATATATTTTTATATCATCATTATTTATATAAAATTTGAATAAATTTGGTCAGTTAGAAGAAGAGCAAATAAGTTGATATCGTTTTCGCTTGTACTCCCGAGCGGCCTTAAGACGAATGATACAATTTTGCATAAAGTTAAATAGACATAAAGCATTCAGACAAAAATTTAGAAACTTATATTTGGCTATGTTTCGTTCACTAATTTTGTCAATTTTCAAACATAAGTATTTATGAAAGTAACTCTAAATTATGAATTTGCAGAGGACACAGCAGCAAAGATAGCAGCTCTTCAGCGATCAGAAGCCCAAGCTGCAATTCAACACGTCACCGCAACTAAAGATGCTTCATTATCTGCAACTGCATCTGCAGTTGCCGCTAACAACAACGTCCACGGAAACGGAAATGGTAATGGAGGAAACGGGGGAAATGGAGGACATTCCTTTCAAGGACCTTCCCCGAAATTTCATCCTTGGAACTAGCCGGAAAAACAAGACATTTGTAGACTGAGATTTGAAGACTGTTTTTAATACTTATATTATTATTTCCGCGATACTTATTCTTCATACTAATGTACTAAAATAATAAGTACACTGTTCGTAAAATCAGGTTCTAATATAATGTTCCTTTACCAAAATATTATTAGCAAAAACTATGCAAGATATTTTATGTAACAAAAAATAAACAAAAAAAAAATGATACCTTTAAGGTGACGGTAAATATTTGCATGAAATGTAAAAAAAAATATTGTCTTAGATGATTTTGTATAAAAAAGTTACAAATAATAAAAATCTGTAAATATCATTTATCTGTTTCTTATTTTTAACTATTGTTTATCATATCCTGTTTATCTATTTCTACAAATATACAGAGGAGTAGATAGGTCAGTCATTACGGTGTTGTGGATAGCGTAATGGAACTCGAATCCGGAGATCCCGAGTTCGAATATCACTCAAGCTATAAATTATATGAACTATCACACTGCGGCTCGGTGAGTGCGGACCCTGTACTGTAATTGGGATTAAATTCCTGTTGTACAGCGTAACACAAATAAATAAATAAATAAATAAATAAATAAATGCAGAAAAACTCACTAGCAATTAAAATATAGGTTTATTGCATTTCTAACTTTTATAATAATTTGTTTCCCATTTGTAAACATAAATAAAAAAATATATAATCACGCCTTATACCCATTACTGGGCGTGAGACACAGTTGAAACAGATAAGTGATATATTTATGTGCGAGAAGTGCCGTCAAATCATGTTCCCCAAATATGTTAGTAGAGGAGGAGCCACAAGAGTAAATGTGGATTAGCAAAAACTATTTTGAAAAATCTGAGGTATATTTAGTTACAACTTAATTGCAAAATTTAATTTGAATTATTATTTAACTATTTAACAAAAACTAATGTTTTGCCTGTTTTCAATTATTGTTTATCATATCTTGTTTATCTATTTCTACAAATATACAGAGGGGTAGAGAATATATAGGTGCATAAATGCAGAAGCACTCACTAGCAATTAAAGTATAGGTTCATTGCATTTACAACAATTTATAACTTTTTTAATAATTTGTTTCCCGTTTGTAAATAGAAATAAATAAATATATCATCACCCTTTTTACCTATTACTGGGTGTTACACCCAGCTAAAGCAGATCTAGATAAGTGATATATTTATGCGCGAGAAGTGCCGTCAAATCACGGCTCCCAAACATATTAGTAGAGGGGGAGCCACAGGGGTAAATTTAATGTGGATTAGCAAAAACTATTTTGAAAAATCTAAGGTATATTTAATGTTATATTTAGTTAAAAATTAATTGCAAAATTTAGTTTGAATTATTATTTAAATATTTAACTGATGTTCATTTTATAAAAATAAATAAATAAATATATCATCACGCCTTTTACCCATTACTGGGTGTGACACTCAGCTGAAGCAGATCTAGATAAGTGATATATTTATGCGCGAAAAGTTCCATCAAATCTCGGCCTCCAAATATGTTAGTAGAGGAGGAGCCACAAGAGTAAATGTGGATTAGCAAAAACTATTTTGAAAAATCTAAGGTATATTTAATATTATATTTAGTTAAAAATTTAGTTTGAATTATTATTTAAATATTTAACAAAAACTGATGTTCATTTTATTTCTAAAATTAATTGATTTTCCAAGCTCTGATTCCTAGTGACCAAGTCATCTCAATGAGAGCAACCGTCGTCCTGCTAGTCGTCCTGCTGGTCGTCCTGCATCCGAGCAGGATTCAGTTGTGCGCCGGCTTCGACAGGGTGTGGACGTATTAGAACTCTTACTTTATAATAATGTAGAATAAAATAAATATACTGTGTCACATTATTAATTAAATGCAATAGTTTTATATTTACTACAAAGTGAAATAAGCTATGTAAGTTATAGTTACTTCTTTCTATTCAGTGTGAATAAATAAGAACGGAATACAGATTCTAATGTATTATTTGTCTAGTTTAATTCAGTTTGTTATTATTATAAATATCCTGTGAATACAGGATGTTTCACAACTTAGAGCAAAAAATTAAAGGGTATATTCTGTACGACGTGCTGATCATGAAACAAAAAGATCTTTTTTTAAATTCGAAAAATTAAAGGATGTTAACCTAAAACATTTTTTGTATTCGCTTTCATATTAAACACAAACAATGAAGTAGGTATCAACTACGAAAGAATAATTACACAATTCAATTATAAATATAAATAAATATATCATCACGCCTTTTACCCATCACTGGGTGTGGCACTCTGCCTAAGCAGATCTCGGTAAGTGATATATTTTTTCGCGTGAAGTGCGGTTACCAGCCGTCAAATCACGGCCTCCAAAGATATTAGTGGAGGAGGAGCCACAGGGGTAGATTTTTTAAATTGGTGAAAATTGTTTGTCGGCTGTGGGGATCGAACCAGGGTTCTCAAGATCCACAGGCCGACTCGATACCACTCAATTATTAGCAGTTATTTATAATAGAATTTTATTTAATTAATAACTTTAACATAATCATCCACCCAGTGGCAGTGGCAACGAAAAATTTTGGACTGGGAAACATGGAAAATAGTTTTGCGATATAAAAAAAAATTCTTTTTGTTTCATGATCAGCACGTCGTACAGAATATACCCTTTAATTTTTTGCTCTAAGTTGTGAAACATCCTGTATATTATACTAAGTTCAAGTACAATGTACATGACACACATTACTGTAAATAATTATCAATTATATCACGTTAAACTTAATGACATAATTGATATTCATAATAAACGCCTAACATATGTATTAGGGTGGGTCACTGTTTATACATACATATATACATTGTACAGCACAGACTCAGAAATATCTGGAGCACTATAGAATCAATATCATCTCGGGGTTGCGTAGCAACCACCCTTACGGACTGGATAAAGTTGACATTTGCTTTTAAATGAAATTATGATTTTTTGAAGATTGCTTTTAAACTAGTTATTTAGATATCTATGGTTAGTTGCACTAATAAAATTTATATTTTAAATTTGGTTTAATTTAATAATAAATGGAAATAAAAAATCTGATGTGGACACCACATGACTTCCTTGTACGAGTATTAAACTATAGTTATTTTTTTAATTGCACATATTTGAGATTAAATTTGTAATTTTTTTCTTATTTTTTGTTTTAATCCATAGCAAACTTAATTTTTAAAAAAACAAAAAATATATAATATTTAAATTTACATATCTCGCTTATACAAAAGGCTAATTAAATAATTTTTAATGTGCTAGACGCAGAATTTAATACTCTTTTATTTACTGCATTTATTTCTAAAATCAAAATAATACCATTTTTTTCAAGAAAAACTGTTAGCAGCTTCATGTAATGTACCACTTTACTTCGTACAAGGAAGTAATAAAATTTATGATAAACATTTATTTAAACGAAGCTTAATATTTAAATAAAAATTTTCTTAGTGAAAATGTGTTTAAGAGAATTTTAAAAAATGGTATCAAATTGTGCAATGAAAAAAACAAACGTATGTCTGAAATTAATTAGATAATTATCTGTCATAATTAAATCAAATAAATAAATATATCATCACGCCTTTTAACCATTACTGGGTGTGGCACTCTGCCTAAGCAGATCTCGGTAAATGATATATTTCTTCACATGAAGTGCCGTTACCAGCCGTCAAATTACGGCCCCTAAAGATGTTATAATTGACAACGAAAAATGTCACTGATTGTTCAATTTAGCAATTTTTAAAATGAAATCAATGTAATTGGTTCAAATATAATTATTTTGGTGGTTGGTGAAAGCCATACCGTCTATATGTTACAATAATCAATAAGAATCAAAATCATAAATTTGAAATTAATTATTGACCAGGGTATGTAACTAAAAAAATCTTAGTTTACGGTTAACCAATATCAAGATCGTTATAATAATAAATAAAAAATAGATATCTAGTTAATTTATCGATTAACACAATTTTCAATTTAAAAAAACTAAAAAAATATATAACAAATAAAGGGTACAGTTCAATTTAAACATTTTTAGTATTTTTTCTCTTTATATCTTGTTTATTTTTTAAGATATATGTCCCGGAAAAGTAGAGATAGCTTTCAGAAAAGTTAAATTGTCCATTTTCTTAGTTTTTAAAGAAAACACAAGTGTATGTTTTAAAATTAAATATTTAAGTATATTTCAGAATATATTTTTAATATTTCGCAAGAATGCCGTTAAAACAAATGTCCTCTTATAAAAAGGTGCTTAGCTGAAATTACATAAACCTGAAAAAGACCAAAAGCTGAATTATTTTGCGCCATAGACTTAAAGTCAATTGATGTTGTGAAAAATTCATTGAAATGCTGCAAAAAAATTATTAAATATTCCTGCCTATACTATGTCTAACTAAAAGCGCGATTTATTGTTGTAAAATGTGCCTGAAAATTCTCTCTTAGAAAAAAGATTAGTGTATACAGTGAGTGCTCCGCCTACTAGGACGGGTTACACCCGAAACATACATACATAATACAAATATACAAAAATATGTTGTAATAGGCCGCGCATTAGGCGGCCCCCCAACGCCGGAGAAACGCGGCGACGAGCGAACAAAAGCTAAAACGTTACGCGAAATATGTGTATTGTGCGTTGTTCACCTGAAAAAGAATTTATGTTTTATATCGAAGTCAAAATTCTAGTCTGATTTTACATGGTGAAAATCTAAAGCATCTTCCAGGGTATCTTTTGAGTAGGTTGCAAAAATGAGAAAGTTAAAGGCCAGAGAGGGGAGGACAGAGGTTACTCAACGTGTGAACCACGCCAGAGTCCAAAGCCATCCTCAGCGGCGGACCTAGTTAAAAGCCAAAGAGGGGTGACAAAGGTTACTCAACGTGTAAACCACGCCAGAGGCCAAAGCCATCCTCAGCGGTGGACGTAGTTAAGGGTTCGGGATAAAAATATGTATGATACTTGTTAATAAACTACGTTAATATTATAAATCAATCAATAAATAATAAGGGTTCAATTACTATTTATATATAATTAATTTTAGAAAAATAAAAATTTGCTGACAACAGGTCAGAGAAACTACTTTAATTTCCAAATAAATCAAAAAATCAAATACCCCTCGCAATCAACCCCGGCAAGTGCCGCAATATCTAAATGTAATGTAGACGTAATTATATAATTAAATAATTATCGACATTGTTAATTATATTTAATTGCAAATCTTTCATTTTTAAATCTTTAAATAACATAAAAAAATATCAGGATACCAGCATTTAAATCTAAAACCTCAATTTATAAAAATATAACTACAATATTAACTAATTAATTATTACAATTAAATTTTCAAAGTATTTTAAAATTTAATCAAAGCCTTTATGAATTTTTTTTTAATAACTACGATCTTAAAGATTTAAAAATATTCAAAAACTGTATGAATTATTTAACATTACCAATTTTTCTAGAAAATATACAATCTTACAAGTACTTTAATGATTAATCAGGAATTTTATATATTATTTAAAAGACTTTATTATTTTTTTTTAGCAAAACTAAAATCTAAAATGTATTTTTAAAAATATTCAGGAACTGTATGAATTATTTAAAAGACATTGACAATTTTTCTGGAATATATGCAATCTTACATTATTAAATTAATCATTTAAATGTCTCTATTTATTTTTGTTTTTTGCAAAACTACAATCTTATAAGTTTTTTTTTTCTTTGAGAATTTGCTGGGACTGTATATATAATTTAAACGCCTAAAAATTCAATTCAAAACTCTCCATGTAAAAACCAGACTAGCCTAAATTGATTTAAAATCACGCAAACCGACCCGAATCCGAACAAAATTCGCGAAGTTTACTTCATTCATCAACAAAATACAAGTGTGTGTTTTAAAATTAAATATTTAAGTGTTTCTCAAACTATACTATAAAAAACATTTAATATTTCGCGAGTAAATCGAATGAATAAAATCGGACGTCTTCTTCACAGATACAGGCTGTTGATAGCAGGTTGAAGGCCTCTAGGAGGCTCCACAGGCCTGCAGAAGGTGTCATAAAACCACAGAAACACCATGTGGTTCCTGTATCCATACAAGCCCGCTCTTAAGGCTCGTGTCTCATATTGCTTTGTGCTGACTTTACTTGTTTAAAAATTCTTTAAACAAATATAATCTTAAAGCAATTAGTCTGTCGCGAACTTTAAACGTTTTCAATTTATTTAATTTAATAATTATAAACGAACGAAGGTTCATTAAAAATCTACTATAAATAAATTATTAATGTATATAACAAAGTTACGAGTACGCGCGATATTAGGTAATACTTCGGTTTTAATTGCGGATATTCGATGTTCGACGCACGGCCCAACTAACTACACGTGGATGCGACATGTGCTTCGGAAATAAAGATATATGTATAAATGTGATTTTATCCTGTATTTATTTATTTAAAAGTCCCAAAAAAAATATTACTGATTAAATAGCAAATATTGATACAGGTTAAGAATCACATTTATGAAGTAAGAAATATTTAATTATGAGTAAATAGAATTACTCCTACAGTACTACTGCAAAAAAGAGATAGACAAGAGAGCACATGTATGTTGTTACTGACCTTAGCCCCCTGTAAGTTCTCCAGAACCTGCAACAATTGAAAAAATATATTAGTACATTTAAACATAAACGAGAATAATTATAACAGAGAAAACAATCAACAGAATAGTTTTAAAATGCTTTAAAAAAGGAACCTACCATGTAGAAGGCTTTAGCATGGCTTCAGCAACAGCCCACGGGAACCTGGAACCATCTCTGGGCACAACACTACACACAAACACTTTTCACTCGAGATTTTAATCGCGCACAACTTTTCACTAGAGATTTTAATCGCGCACAACTTTTCACTTCAATTTTAACTTGGTCACTGACTACAAAATGGCTGAAATATGAGTAAAAATTATTAAGATTGTATTGGTCAACGCCGAAAATACGAATAAATGGCTTTGCTTGTGAGAATAGGTGGACTTCCATGCACAGACTTGTTTAATTAACATCGGACCAGACAACAAAATTAATACTTGTACCAATTAAATGCATAGAAAACAAAATTTATAAATGTAAATGATAATAAGTAATTTAAACAATAATTGAATTAAATTTTTAGAATAATAATTAACAATTAGTAAAACCAACTAATAACATACATTATTATGATATATTACAAAGTACATTTTTACTATACTTTTAAAAATAAATATCTATCAAAAAATTTAGAATAATAATATGAAATGAATTATTTACCCAGTATTTTGTTATAAAGAACAAATATTTTATGCGCCTACACTCACCGGTACCCAGCGTCATACTAAACAATTGTGTAACGAACAACATGTTCACTTCGGCAAATTTATTGTTTGAATAAACGAAAATCTTTTAAAAATCGATATTTAAATGAACTATTTATGTATGTATATTTGCTATTAATAATATTTAAATTTAATTTGTAATAATTGAAATTTGAAAATTAAAAAAAAAATCGGTATGAATAGAATATTATTTAGAATAATAATTAACAATTAGTAAAACCAATTAATAAAATGAATGATTATGGTATATTACAAAGTACATTTTTTCACTACTTTTAAAAACAAATATCTATCGAAAATAATAATAATAATAATATGAAATGAATTATTTACCCAATATTTTATTATAAAGTACAAATATTTTATGCCACTACACTCAATGATACCCAGCGTCATACTAGACAATTGTGTAACGAACACGTTCGCTTCGGCAAATTTATCGTTTGAACAAACCAAATTCTTTTAAAAATCGTTATTTAAATGACCTTAATACATTAAAAAATAATACTTTTACACATTTTTATATATAGAAAATAATATTTATATATGTAGATAATAATAAATATTATATATAACGTATTTCGTAATAAAAATACTATTTATAATTGTTAAAATGTAAAAATATGCAAAAATATTATTGTAATTTTAAAGAATATTATTTTAAATAATATTTAAATATGATGCTAAAGCCGTTTATCTAAAATTGAATTGTTAAAATGTAATATTTCTATGTGTTAGGTAACAAGCTATTCATCTAACTAAATGTTAATACATTTTTAAGTATCAAATACTATATGTCTAGGTGAAATTTCTATCAAAATCACCAGAATAACGTTTATACTCACAGAAGACACTATATTTTATTATTATTTCTTAATATTTTCACTCACAAACACTAATTATCTAGCAGCAATACTACCTGTAACTGCTGATACATTTGAATTAGGGGCAGGCGATGCATGCGCACAACGTGTTTATAAAAATCAAACAAGAGAATGTCAAAATGTTTTCGGGTGTATTTTATGCACAAATATTATTGTTTATTGAAAATGTCATCTATTTAATTAATTAAACACACAAATAAATATGTAAACATAAAATTTATATGAAAACTAGTACTTTAAATATGATTAAATTTACAAACTATTCTTGATTTTTTTGCTGAAATTTGAAATAAATTCATAAATATATCATCAAGCCTTTTAAACAATACAGGGTGTGGCACTCCACCGTAGCAGATCTCTTTAAGTGATATATTTATGTGCATGAAGTCAAATCACGGCTCCCAAAGATGTTAGTAACGTGGAGCCACAGGGATAGATTTAATTTAGTGACAATTTTTTGCTTTATAAATTAATTGAAGCGCGAAAAATTCAACGCTATTGAGTGAATCTTCATATTTAAGACAAATGACTCTACGAATACAGTAAGGAGAGAAGTACACATACCCGCAATTAGACTGGATGCAGAGAGTTTCAAGGGGTTGGGGGGATAGGGACTTTGTTGCTGAGTTCGAGTGACGTCACGGCGCCGTTCGGGCTTGTTACTTAGGACGTGGCGTTCAGCGTTTATATCTACATACTATCTGTTGTAATTAAATAGGTTTCAGGAGGTGACTAGAATTTAAATAAATATTATTTATTGAGGCAAAATATTACTATCTGTTTGAAAAATATTATCTATAAATTTTAAAAATTAATTACGCCTGTAATATTTGTTGTAAATAAATGAAACAAATTTTATAGGGTTTAGTATGCATTTATACACATGCTATTGGAGATTTTTGGGTGATTTCAAGTAATTATATTAGTTTAATGCAAGTTTAAATAATTAATTTTTTAATGAACAAATATATTGAATATATGGTAATTGGAAAATTTTCAAATTATTACTTATATTTGTTGTATACAAATTTTAAAAGTAAAATTGCTTAAAACTGCATGAAAATGTGTTTATAAGTCAATTCGAACACGGGGAATTCAATGTCGTTGAGCGCAATTTCATATCTTGTTTGGTTTTTAAGATATAGCCTTCGGAAAAGGGAAATTCTTCATTTTCTTCAGATTTTGTACTTTCCCGAGGCTATAACTCAAAAACTATGAAAGATATGAAGATGCGGTCAACGGCATTGAATTTCCCGTGCCTCAATTAACTTTTAAGCACAGTTTCAGCGATTTTTATTTTTTTCAAATTTTCGCCAAAAAAATCGCAAAAACAGGTTTTTTAACATTTTATCGAAAACCAGAAGACATATGCATTTGAACATTTCACCACTGGATTCAGTGGGTCAAAATACATATCTATGTAAATTTTCATTACAATATTCCTACGATTAAGGATTTTTGGGTAAATTGAATTAAAAAGTGAAAAAACCAAAGGGGTACCCCTTAGGAAATAATTAAAAATATGAAATTGCTTAAAATTGCATGAAAATTTGCATATATGTCAATTCGAACACGGGGAATTCAATGCCGTTGAGCGCAATTTCATATCTTGTTTAGATTTTGAGATATACGCTCCAGAAAAGCTAGATCCTTAATTTTTTTGAGATTTTCAATTTTTCCGAAGCTATATCTCAAAAACTAAACGACATATGAACATGAGCTCAACGCCATTGAATTTCCCGTGCTTCAGTTAACTTTTGAGCAAAGTTTTAGCGATTTTTATTTTTTTCAAATTTTCGCCAAAAAAATCGCAAAAACCAGTTTTTTAACATTTTCTCGAAAACTAGAAGACATATGCACTTGAACATTTTACCACTGGATTCAGTGGGTCAAAATACATACGTATGTAAATTTTCGCTACAATATTCCTACGATTAAGGATTTTCGGGAAAATTGAATTAAAATCTGAAAAAACCAAAGGAAATAATTAAAAATTAAAATTGCTTAAAATTGCATGAAAATTTGCTTATAAGTCAATTCGAACACGGGGAATTCAATGCCGTTGAGCGCATCTTCATATCTTGTTCAGTTTTTGAGCTATAGCCTCCGGAAAATTCAAATAATTGATTTTCTTCAGATTTTGTACTTTCCTGAGGCTATATCAAAAACCAAACGAAATATGAAACACCGCAAGTCCTGGGCAAGGATCAACACATTTCTGATTGACACAGGCTTGGTTCAAAGGACATTCAGAACTATCTATACATTCTGGACTGCTTAGATATTCAAGCACGCAAGAACAAACAGCTTGACTATTTATTTCACGACATTGGCTATTGGGTTCACATGGACAGAGTTTACAAGTATTTGTAGTTACTGGGACTAGAATAAATACAATGTTATTCAGAGTCCTCAACAATGAAATGTTATTAAATATGCCAGGTACAGGGCGTCATTCAATGAGAGTATTTCCAGTAAGTCCTGAAGGACAACTGCACATAAGGAATATGATAAACGATGCTTCATTCGGCAATATATGTGTCCAATATAGTTTCTAAAAACTTTACGAGACTAATACTTAAAATGAAAATATAAGTATTGTCTTTTTCTGTGCATGTTATATTTAAATAAATAAATAAATATATCATCACGCCTTTTATCCATTACTGGATGTGGCACTCTTCCTAAGCAGATCTCGGTAAGTGATATATTTTTTGACGTGAAGTGCGGTTACCAGTCGTCAAATCACGGCTCTCAAAGATGATAGTGGAAGGGGAGCCACAAGGGTTTTATTTGACAACTATAATAGTTATTTTGTATTAAGAGCGTAAAGTGATTCAAATGCGAGAGCTACAATAGTCTAAGAGGAACAAAGACACTTTACGCTCGTGATACACACATCATTTTTTCTAAGATTGCATCTTATAATTATTCAAAAACGTATACGTAAATATAAATAAATAAATATATCATCACGCCTTTTACCCATTACTGGGTGTGGCACTCTGCCTAAGCAGATCTCGGTAAGTGATATATTTTGTCGCGTGAAATGCGGTTACCAGCCGTCAAATCACGGCCCTCAAAGATATTAGTGGAGAGGGAGCCACAGGGGTAAATTTTTAAATTGGTGAAAATTGTTTGTCGGCTGTGGGGATCGAACCAGGGTTCTCAAGATCCACAGGCCGACTCGATACCACTGAGCCATCTACCCCATAAATACGTACTGAAAATAAATTCATTCTGTCAACTGTCAATATGACAAGTTTCTGTTTTGTTTGTATTCCTGGTAACTATTGAAATAAGCGCGCATTTAACATCTTTTTCCCGCGTTGCCATTGGAAACGCGCGCATTTAACATCTTTTTCGCGCGTTGCCATTTGAGACGCGCAAAAAGATATTTTTCGATTGTTCCACAGAAAACGTCAACTTTACGATGACAAATAAGAGCGTAATTGTCAACTTTTCATAGCAATCGTAGAAAAAATTAATTAACTGCTAGTAATTCGTTGAATATCTGTTGCAGAAACGACAAAATGAGACTTCTTACCAAAGTATTACTTCTGGTGTTTTGCCACGATGTCTTGTGTGGATCAAACGCAAATCCTAATTTTTTTAATATAGGAGGAGTATTAAGTAGTAACTCTAGTCAGTTTTACTTTAAAGAAATTATTGCAGTAAGTATATCATCTGTCAAACATTTGTAAATTACTTTCAGCAACATGTTTCAAATAAAAATGGTTAATTATTTTTCGTAACACATGTACAAGAAACACGTTCTTATTCCCTAATTTTAGTGAGAGAAACACTGCTTTTCTGCCCTAGGGAGTGAAACATTATGTTTCTCTCCTTAGAGACTAGGATTATTAGCTGTTTGCGGCGTGTCCTAGGTAACTAGTTACACAACCCATATTTGACATTTGTCCCGATAAGACAGTAATTTTTGTGCACTTGTTACGAAAAGTATAATATGCTTCACGCGGGAATAATCGCTTGTTTCCCTCCCTTGATGCATAACATACTTAAATTGTTGTTGGTCCTCAAAAGGACAGTTGTTTTTTTTGTAACATTCAATGTTTTAAATTTTAAATTAAATACATAATATAATCAGAATTATCTGAAATGAAATGCTCAAATAAATCTGCATTATCTCTCAAACTAAATCCAACTCTGTGATAAAAATAAATTTTTTTGTCAATTTGTAATTTTTCTGCACTCCTTTTTTCGTTTCAAAGAGTTCATTTGTATATCTTTGTAGATATTATTTTTGAATGCCCCCATAAAAATAAGTCTTTTGGTGAACTTAACAAATTAACTTCTTTTACTATTTTTTCCCTAGGTAGCATGTTTCTCTCCCTAGAGGCTACGATTATTAGCTGCTTGCCTTGTTTCCTAGGTAACTAGTTACGCAACCCATATTTGACATTTGTCCCGATAAGACGGTAATTTTTGTGCACTTGTTACGAAATATAATATGCTTCACGGGAGGGCGCGATTATCCCTTGTGTGAAGTTGGCAAACCTCGACTTCAGCCCTCGCTTATGTCTCGGTTTGCCAACTTCACACGCGGGAATAATCGCTTGTTTCTCTCCCTTGATGCATAACATACTATAATTTGCTATAACTTTTCGTTGAAGTATTTTGATTTAGAAATGATTGACAGCAGAAAATGAACCTGAAATGTTTTGTAATGATTTGTTGTTGTTTTTAATTGCAGCACCTGAACTTTGATCAGCAATACGTTCCTAGAGGAGTTACATATTATGATAAAGCGATCCCGATGGATCCAAATCCTATCAGGACTGCTCTGAATGTCTGCAATGAACTCATCGCCAAACGAGTACGTATTCATAAACCCTCTTAATTAATTTCTTATCTTTATTCAATGGGGTAGGTGGCTCAATGGTGGATCTTGAGAACCCTGGTTCGATCCCCACAGTCGACAAACAATTTTCATCAATTTAAATCTATCCCTGTGGCTCCCTCTCTACTAATATCTTTGAGGGCCGTGATTTGACGGCTGGTAACTGTACTTCACGTCAAAAAAATATATCACTGAGATCTGCTTAGTGCCACATCCAGTAATGGGTAAATGGCGTGATGATATATTTATTTATTTTATTTAATAAACTAAATATATTATCACGCCTTATATCAATTATTGAGTGTGGCACTCTGCTGTAGCAGAACTCGGTATTTGATATATTTCTTCGAGTGTAGTGTGGTTACCAGCCTTCAAAGATGTTAGTGGAGGAAAAGCCATATGAGTAGTTTTAATGTGGTGAAAATTGTAAAAACTAAACAACATTTGAAGTTGCGATCAACGGTATTGAATTCCTTAAAATTGCATGAAAATTTGCTTATAAGTCAATTCGAACCTGGGGAATGCAATGCCGTTGAGCGCAATTTCATATCTTGTTTGGGGTAGGTGGCTCAGTGGTATCGAGTCGGCCTGTGGATCTTGAGAACCCTGGTTCGATCCCCACAGCCGACAAACAATTTTCACCAATTTAAAAATCTATCCCTGTGGCTCCCTCTCCACTAATATCTTTGAGGGCCGTGATTTGACGGCTGGTAACCGCATTTCACGAGACAAAATATATCACTTACCGAGATCTGCTTAGGCAGAGTGCCACACCCAGTAATGGGTAAAAGGCGTGATGATATATTTATTTTATTTATTTATTTTGTTTGGTTTTTAAGATATAGCCTTCAGAAAAGGGAAATTCTTCATTTTCTTCAGATTTTGTACTTTCCCGAGGCTATAACTCAAAAACTATGACAGATATGAAGATGCGGTCAACGGCATTGAATTTCCCGTGCTTTGATTAACTTTTAAGCAAAGTTTCAGCCATTTTTAATTTTTTCAAATTTTCGCCAAAAAAATCGCATAAACAGGTTTTTTAACATTTTCTCGAAAACCAGAAGACATATGCATTTGAACATTTCACCACTGGATTCAGTGGATCAAAATACATATGTATGTAAATTTTCATTACAATATTCCTACGATTAAGGATTTTCAGGAAAATTGAATTAAAATCTGAAAAAACCAAAGGGGTACCCCTTAGGAAATAATTAAAAAAGTGAAATTGCTTAAAATTGCATGAAAATTTGCTTATAAGTCAATTCGAACACGAGGAATTCAATGCCGTTGAGTGCAATTTCATATCTTGTTTGGTTTTTAAGATATAGCCTTCGGAAAAGGGAAATTCTTCATTTTCTTCAGATTTTGTACTTTCCCGAGGCTATAACTCAAAAACTATGAAAGATATGAAGATGCGGTCAACGGCATTGAATTTCCCGTGCTTTGATTAACTTTTAAGTAAAGTTTCAGCCATTTTTAATTTTTTCAAATTTTCGCCAAAAAATCGCATAAACAGGTTTTTTAACATTTTCTCGAAAACCAGAAGACATATGCATTTGAACATTTCACCACTGGATTCAGTGGGTCAAAATACATATGTATGTAAAATTTCATTACAATATTCCTACGATTAAGGATTTTCAGGAAAATTGAATTAAAATCTGAAAAAACCAAAGGGGTACCCCTTAGGAAATAATTAAAAAAATGAAATTGCTTAAAATTGCATGAAAATTTGCTTATAAGTCAATTCGAACCTGGGGAATGCAATGCCGTTGAGCGCAATTTCATATCTTGTTTGGTTTTTAAGATATAGCCTTCGGAAAAGGAAAATTCTTCATTTTCTTCAGACTTTGTACTTTCCCGAGGCTATAACTCAAAAACTATGAAAGATATGAAGATGCGGTCAACGGCATTGAATTTCCCATGCTTCAATTAACTTTTAAGCAAAGTTTCAGCCATTTTTATTTTTTTCAAATTTTCGCCAAAAAAATCGCATATACAGGTTTTTTAACATTTTCTCGAAAACCAGAAGACATGCATTTGAAAATTTTTCCACTGGATTCAGTGGGTCAAAATACATATGTATGTAAATTTTCGTTACAATATTCCAACGATTAAGGATTTTTGGGAAATAATTAAAAAAATGAAATTGCTTAAAATTGCATGAAAATTTGCTTCGATTCGAACACGGGGAATTCAATGCCGTTGAGCGCAATTTCATATCTTGTTTAGTTTTTGAGATATACGCTCCAGAAAAGCTAGATCCTTAATTTATTTGAGATTTTCTACTTTTCCGAAACTATATCTAAAAAACTAAGCTACATACGAAGTTGCGATCAACATTGAATGTCCCGTGCTTTAATTAACATTTTGTTTATATTCCATAGCGAACACTAATAAATTGTAATTAATAAAAAATATTAAATAAACACTTGGCTAAGTCTTACTAAATTTCATATTTTTTATTAAAGTTTCACCAAGTGTATGGATGACAATTAATTTTGTCTTTGTTGTTATTTAAATTGTAATTATCTAAATTTTCATATTTAAAAAAAAAATAAATATATCATCACGCCTTTTACCCATTACTGGGTGTAGCACTCTGCCTAAGCATATCTCGGTAAGTGATATATTTTTTCACGTGAAGTGCGGTTACCAGCCGTCAAATCACGGCCCTCAAAGATATTAGTGGAGAGAGAGCCACAGGGGTATTACCTTTTAAACTCCACAACTTTTACTTAAAACATTTTTATCTAAAATAATCTTGAAATCTATGCACACAGAAAAAACTATTTTCCCATATTAAACCTTTATAATAATGTCTGTATATTACAAATATATTTTCTTATAAACATTTGAAGGTATACGCCGTGATTGTATCTCATCCACTAACCGGAGACCTCTCACCAGCTGCTGTATCCTACACCAGCGGATTTTACCACATTCCTGTCATTGGAATATCGTCCAGAGACTCTGCATTTTCAGACAAGGTCCATAACAAATATGTTCGTTAATATCTGGACAATAATACCAACCATCTATTTCAGAATATACATGTGTCATTTTTAAGAACAGTGCCACCGTATTCACATCAAGCCGATGTTTGGGTTGATGTGTTGAAACATTTCAATTATATGAAAGTGATTTTTATTCATAGTTCGGATACAGATGGGAGAGCTATACTTGGACGGTTTCAAACTACTTCGCAAAGTCTTGAAGATGATGTTGAAATTAAAGTACAGGTATGTATCACTTGAGCAACCAATTGTGCTTTTAAATTTTGATGATTTCAACTTATTTACAAAAAAAATATATGATTACTATACTGTACAGAGTGATTCAGAAAGAAAAGTTTTTTTTTTAATATTACTAGTGAGGAATAGTTATTTACTTTCATTAGAAGTGAGGGAAACGGTTATTATCACAACTAAATTGAGTGAGGGACATGAGTAAAAATTATCTTTTTCTGAAATCGTCAAGAAAATGCCTACTTTCCTGACGCATTTTAGTATGGAAAGTAAGTGTTTACCAAAACATTTGCAAAACAGTCAGGTAAAGTACTTTCTTGACTAGTCAGGAAAGTACTTTACCTGACTCAAGTAAATAAACTAAATAATTAAAAAGGTTAATAAGATTTTTCTTTATTTTTATCAATAACGTTAATACTAAATATACAATTTGCTTAAGTTACTAAAATTTATGCATGACACTGGCGAATTTGAAGCTAAATTATTTGTTGCAATCGATAAATTACTTGGAGATTCAATGAATCAAATAAGCAAGTAGCACATTTTCTGACAAATTATTTACTTTATTTTGCTTTTTCCAATCCACGAAAATTTCATACTCTTTATCATATCGGTCTTTGGACTTGCTCGGTAATAAATTTTCAACAGCCGCAGTTGCTTGATTTAAGATTTCAGGAGGAGTACTTGAAAATACCGCCTCATACTCATTTTCATCTATATCTTCTCTCTCAACAATATTACTTTTGACACAAATATGTTCAATAGATTTTTCACATAACATGTTGTTTTCAACAACTTTTGTTATCACCTTGAATATGTAGTTTGCTGTCAATATGATTCTTACAAAAAAATTAAACATTTTGAAATATTTATTATTAATTATATTGATAAAATATAAATATGAACGATTTCAGAAAAAATAGTATACATAATACGTTACGAAAGTGTTTTACTTGACTCAGCGAATTAAAATACTCTGCCTAACGACCTCGTACTTCAATCAACCGCTTCGTCAAGTATAGCATCACTTTCCTGATTTATTATGTAATATACTATTATTATTAATATGTCCTTTTATGTGTAGGTAGAATCAGTAATCGAATTTGAACCCGGTTTAGAAAGCTTCATGGACCAACTACAAATAATGAAAAGCGCTCAAGCTCGAGTCTACCTCATGTACGCTGGGTACGTTCCAATATCTTCAACTTTATAAAACTTTTTAACACTTTATTCAACTTTCAGGAAACTAGATGCAGCTGTAATATTTCGCGACGCCGCAGTAATAAATATGACAGAAGCAGGATACGTTTGGATTGTTACAGAACAAGCTTTGGATGCTAAAAACGCCCCTGAAGGACTTTTAGGACTGAAATTAGTCAATGCCACCGATGAGAAAGCTCATATTCGAGATAGCATGTCGGTAGAATTAAATTAAAACTCTGTGAAGAAATTAAACTTGAAATATTTTGTAGTTACGTGCTGGCATCAGCTTTAAGAGATATGAATCAGACCAGTGAAATAACGGAAGCTCCTAAAGATTGCGACAATTCAGGATCTATTTGGGAAACAGGAAAAGAGTTGTTTAATTTTATAAAGAATCAAGTTTTGTTTAATGGTTCTACAGGAAAAGTTGCTTTTGATGATCAAGGCGATAGAATTAACGCAGAGTACGACGTTATTAATATTCAAGCTAAACAGAAACATGCTCCAGTTGGCCGATATTATTTTGATAGGGTAAGCATAAAATATGACAACAGGGTGATTGAAAGATTTTTATATTTGCAATCCAAAAGTTCCCGAACTATTTTTTTTTAACGCTGAATTTATTAAAACATTACATACATACATAAGATCATGCTATATACCATTACATGGGGTAGCACGAACCCCTGAAACATTTACAGAACATCCACTAAAAGATTTATAAAAAAAATCCTGACATACGATACTCGTTTCGACCACATTAACACTTCCTCCATACGAGCTCTTTCTTTCCTCACAACCAAAATTCATCATCACGCAACAAACCTTCATTCACATCCATCCATTCGCTCCTGTACACCTATTTAAAATTTCAAATCAACAAAATCATCCCCACCATTGTTCAAAACACTTTTAATAGTCATTCAACAGTTTTTATAAAAAGTATGAACCAAAAATAGTTTTTTTTTGTATTAAGTGTGTAAAATGAGTGTTTTTTTGTTGCGCGTGAGAATGTTACTTTATAAAAGTCATTCGAACGCGCCAAAAAACAAGAATACAAACAACATTTTTTCTACAACTGTAAATAAAGAATAATACAATAATTATTGATTTATTTAAGTAAACTGAAGGAAAACAATCAACAATTATATGAATTTGATACTATTGATGTGTTGTAACTAATGAAACCTGATAACAAATAATTTGGGAGCGTGCGCGAGATACTCATTTTGCGTACCAGGCTGCAAAATAATGCGCAAAATATGCGTTGTCATGGTAATGTAAATGATGAAAAAACGTACTTCGCGTATTGATATTTGTGAAAAAAATTAACATTTTTTGATAGTTGTAGAAAATAGCTATTTATAAAACTAGTAAGGAAATGAAGGTTATTACCTTACGCATGTGAAATTTGCAGAACGAGGCATAGTTACGTAAACACATAAGTAAGGTAATAACCTTCATTTCCTTACTAGTTTCATACAATATTTTTTCTACTTCCGTTCTAATAAATACGAAAGAGCGTTTTTGAAATTATGAAATTTTGACATATTAATATATATAAATAAATATATCATCATGCCATTTACCCATTACTGGGTGTGGCACTCTGCCTAAGCAGATCTCGGTAAGTGATATATTTTTTATGACAGTTATAAATTCAAAAAATAAAAGAATAACACATAGTCCTGCGTGTTGGCCGCGCGGGTTGAGGGCCATAAGGTCGTGGGTTCGGGTCCCGCTCATGGCGGCCATACAAAGGACATATCGACATATGACCTGAGTAGTTGGTCCGATATATAAATTTAAAAAAAAAAGAATAACACATCAGAATTCGTCAACCAAGATATCTGTTGCTAGTTAAATAATGCAGTTCATTACCTAACTCAAATAAGTGAAACAAAACGTCTATTTCCTAACGGAAGTAGAAAAAGGTTATTTATTTTACATATACTCTTAACTAAAATCAATTTGAAAATATGCAATCACCCTATTCAGTTTGTCAATATTATTTAATCGATTTTTATTGTGCTGAAATATATAAAAGATCTTGCAATAATTTATAAAAAAATATTAATTTTATGTTTCAGGAGCACAACAAAATGCATTTAACAATTGAAGAAAAAAACATTCTATGGCCAGGAAGATTATCAGAAAAACCAGAAGGTTTCATGATTCCAACCCACTTAAAAGTATTAACAATTGAAGAGAAACCTTTCGTCTATACTAGGAAACTACTAGAAGATCAGGATTCTTGTAAACCTGATGAAATTAAATGCCCTCATTTTAATTCATCTGATGATGAAACTGCTATGTACTGTTGCCGTGGATACTGCATGGATTTATTGAAACAATTAGCTAAAACAATTAATTTTACTTATAGTTTAGCTCTTTCCCCGGATGGACAATTCGGGAACTACATTATTAAAAATAGTTCAGGTTGGTATAGCACTTTCAAAACATATTGACACGCACATAAATTATTTTATTTTCGACTGTATCATAAGTACTTGGTATATGATACTGTTTACTGTCAAAATAGTAGTAATAAAAATAATAGTATATTGTAATACTAGTGAGGAAAGGGTTTAATTTCACAACGAGTACAAGTTTTGCAATGGCCCTTTCCCACGTGTGTTATAATAGCTATATATGAAACTAGTAAGGAAATGAAGGTTATTACCTTACGCATGTAAACACATAAGTAAGGTAATAACCTTATTTCCTTACTAGTTTCTAATAAATACGAAAGAGCGTTTTTGAAATTATGAAATTTTGACATGTTAATGTCAGTTATAAATTCAAAAAATAAAAGAATAACACATCAGAATTCGTTTACCAAGATATCTGTTGCTATGTTACCTCATTATTCCACTAGTTAAATAATGCAGTTCATTACCTAACTCAAATAAGTGAAATAAAACGTCTATTTCCTAACGGAAGTAGAAAATAGTATATTGTAATACTAGTGAGGAAAGGGTTTATTTGCACGACGAGCACAAGTTTTGCAATGGTCCTTTCCCACGTGTTTTATAATAGCTATATATGAAACTAGTAAGGAAATGAAGGTTATTACCTTACGCATGTAAACACATAAGTAAGGTAATAACCTTATTTCCTTACTAGTTTCTAATAAATACGAAAGAGCGTTTTTGAAATTATGAAATTTTGACATGTTAATGACAGTTATAAATTCAAAAAATAAAACAATAACACATCAGAATTCGTCTACCAAGATATCTGTTGCTATGTTACCTCATTATTTCACTAGTTAAATAATGCAGTTCATTACCTAACTCAAATAAGTGAAATAAAACGTCTATTTCCTAACGGAAGTAGAAAATAGTATATTGTAATACTAGTGAGGAAAGGCCCTTTCCCACGTGTGTGACATAAATTTTTACGTTTGCGATACAAGAAATTTAATCATAATTTTGTATAAACCAAATCCCATTTTTGACGTCTAATTTATAATAATGTTAAATATGTTAATTTATCTAATTTTTTTCAATTGAAGCTGGTGGCAAAAAAGAATGGACAGGACTTATTGGTGAATTAGTGGGCGAACGAGCCGACATGATTGTTGCACCCTTAACAATCAACCCTGAAAGAGCAGAATTCATAGAATTCAGTAAACCTTTCAAGTATCAAGGCATTACAATATTAGAGAAAAAGGTAATCATATTTGCAGCTAATTAAACGAGCTTAAACTTGAATAACTTTGTTTAAAATAGAAATTCAAATAAATTTAATTTTTCTACAACTGTCAAAAAAAGGTATCATTTTTAAAAATTAATATCAATACGCGAAGTATGTGATTTTTTCATCATTTACATTATCATGACAACGCGTATTTTGCACATTATTTTGCACCCTAGTGCGCAGATGAGCATCTCGCGCACGCTCCCAAATTATTTGTTATCAGGTTTCATTAGTTACAACACATCAATAGTATCAAATTAATATTATTGTTGATTGTTTTTCTTCAATTTACTTAAATAAATCAATAATTATTGTATTATTCTTTATTCACAGTTGTAGAAAAAATGTTGTTTGTATTTTGTGGACAAAATTCTTGTTTTATTGTCTCGACTAAAAGCAACATTCTCACGCGCAACAAAAGACACTCATTTTGCGCACGTAATACAAAAATAACTAATAAAATCGTCAGTATTATAATGTCATTCTTTCTGCACTGTCGTAGAAAAATAACTATTACATACTCATATAGTTGGGGTAGGTGGCTCAGTGGATACGATCCCCACAACCGACAAACAATTTTCACCAAGTTAAAACTACCCCTGTCGTTCCCTCTCCACTAACATCTTTGAGGGTTGTGATTTGACAACTGGTAACCGCACTGCACGCAAAGAAATATATCACTTACCGATATCTGCTTCGGCAGAGTGCCACATCCAGTAATGGGTAAAAGGCGTGATAATATATTTATTTATTTATTTGTACAACAGTGCAGTAAGTGATTATTTTCTGCACTTATATCAACAGAATGACATATTAAATTAAATAAATATATCATTACGCCTTTTACCCATTACTGGATGTGACACTCTTCCGCAGCAGATCTCGGTAAGTTTTATTTTTATACGCGTGAAATCAAATCACAACTAGTGTAGGAGCAGACTCAGGGATAGTTTTAATGTGGGAAAATTGTTGAATAAAACTGACTTGATACCACTAATCCATCTACTAAACTTCATTTTGCAGACTTTTAAAAGATAAACACTTGGCTAAGTCTCACAAAATTCAGCCTCCAAGTCACCTTATGAAGTCATCGTCAGAGGCTGGCCAGCCAACCATACTGATGAGCTCTAATAAGAGCGAAACACGTCTATGATTACTAACTGTGCTGGCCAGCCTCTAACAATGCCCTCATAAGGTGACTTACAGGCTGAATTTTGTAAGACTTAGACAAGTGTTTATTTAATATTTTTTTATTAAACCTAGTTTCACCAAGTGTTGGATGACAATTAATTTTGTCTTTGTTGTTAAATAAACACTTGGCTAAGTCTCACAAAATTATGGATACTAACTGAGCTGGCCAGCCTTTGACGATGACCTGAAAAGTTGACTTGGAGGCTGAATTTTGTGAGACTTAGCCAAGTGTTTAGTTTATATTTTATTAAACCTAGTTTCACCAAGTGTATGGATGACAATTAATTTAGTCTTTGTTGCTTTTAAAAGATAACTAGTTATTCAACCTCAAATCTAAACTTTTAAAAACCGATAATAATCTCGTTATTTTCTAGCCATCAAGATCATCAACACTCGTATCTTTCCTACAACCATTCAGTAACACCTTATGGATACTAGTGATGGTATCAGTCCACGTAGTAGCCCTAGTCCTCTACCTCTTGGACAGGTTCTCCCCTTTTGGTAGATTTAAAGTGGCTAACACCGATGGAACAGAGGAAGACGCATTGAATCTATCAAGTGCTATTTGGTTCGCTTGGGGTGTGTTGCTCAACAGCGGTATAGGGGAAGGTATTTTAGTTGTTCGTGTCTGTTGACTCTCTTTACATGGCAATTAATTTTGTTTGGAAGGTACACCGAGGAGCTTTTCGGCTAGGGTGCTTGGAATGGTGTGGGCAGGATTCGCTATGATTATTGTAGCATCGTATACTGCTAATTTAGCAGCTTTTCTTGTTTTGGAACGACCGAAAACTAAACTTACAGGCATTAATGATGCACGAGTAAGTCTACGTCATATCATCATCATTATACAGGGTGTTTCAAGACTAGTGTAACAAACTTTAACAGCTTATTCCTGAGGTTATATTGAGCAAAAAATGTCATATAAACATAGGTCCTATTCCTTCTAGTTACCAAAGTACAAGAGGTTGAAGTTCTATAAATAACACGACATTTTCAAATTTTTGTAATCAAGATACTTTCGGAAAACAAGAATTGTATTGAAAAGTTATACATTATTTGTCTTAATTAAAAATTGTTGTACTTTTGATTGTATTATTGTTTCATAATGGATGGTTATAGTACTGCTGAATATGCAGATATGATTTTTATTTATGGATTATGTAATGGTAATGCCCACTATGCGTCCAGAGAATACCAAGACAGATATCCAAATAGAAGCCAATTTTCCCATCCCCTATTTGCGCGCATTTTTGTTTTCCAAAAGTATCTTGGTTACAAAAATTTGAAAATTTCGTGTTATTTATAGAACTTCAACCTCTTGTAATTTGGTAACTAGAAGGAATAGGACCTATGTTCATATGACATTTTTGGCTCAAAATGACCTCAGGAATAAGCTGTTAAAATTTGTTACACTAGTCCTGAAACACCCTATATATACAGGGTGTAACAGAGAAACCAACCACCGCCTATATTTTCTTTATTATTATAGTTACAAAAAAATATTATAAAGCAAATTTGTAGAAGACCAAGGGGGACATCTGGTTAAAGAATAAAATAATTTTTTTAAACCAGTGGTTCTCAACTTACAACACAAAGTTATATTTTTTTCAAATAGGATTATACGTATTTTTTAGGCCTATTCGATAGAGAATTTTTTCTGAATTCAACTATGTGACCATTCTACATCCTTACATAATAAAAATATTGAGGAAAATTCAATTGAAATTTTTTATTTAATTAATATTAATTTGCAGTAACAATTTACAACAATTATAAATATATCGGGTGTGTACTTTTTTTCCAAACATAGGAAATACAATGTTAAAATTTAGATTTAGTGATATCTCTTTACCTATTACTTTTAGAGCAAAATTGTACTGAAGAAAAATTTCCAGAATGAATAACTGCATCCATAGAGTATAAGTTTGTTGTTCAATTGTTTCTTATGTCTGAGTTAGAAGCAAAAAAAAATACACGCTTTAAAGCAATTAACAGAGTGTTATGACAAATAAAACAAATTAGATAATTTAATAATAGGTAGTTTTTTGTCTAGATTATGTAGAAAAAAGAAAATAATAGTTGCTATAATTAATTTTATTATTAAATTAAATGCTCGAATAAATAAATAAATAAATTAGAGTAAGCTTCCAATTCTGGTCCAATATGTCAAATAATGTCAGACACAACAACCAAATAATTATTTTTCTTCTCATGTCACTCTGATAATTACACATATTTTTTGGCATAATTTTGTTTTAATATTTGATACAAATATAAATAAAATAAAATAAATATATCATCACGCCTTTTACCCATCACTGGGTGTGGCACTCTGCCTAAGCAGATCTCGGTAAGTGATATATTGTTTCGCGTGAAGTGCGGTTACCAGCCGTCAAATCACGGCCTCCAAAGATATTAGTAAAGGAGGAGCCACAGGGGTAGATTTAAAATTGGTGAAAATTGTTTGTCGGCTGTGGGGATCGAACCAGGGTTCTCAAGATCCACAGGCCGACTCGATACCACTGAGCCATATTTGATACAAATAAATATATTTTTTATAGCTTGATATGAAAACGTTAACTTTACGATGACAAATGAGAGCATCATTTTCAACTTTTCGTAGCAATCGTAGAATAAGGTTATTTTCAATTCAGAAACACTCATTAAAATTTAAATCTGGATGGCCCTCGTACAAAAACTACCCTGTATATAATCATGCCTTTTACCCATTACTGGGTGTGGCACTCTGTCATTGCAGATCTCAGTAAGTGATATGTCAAATCAAGGCGAGCCACACAGGTAATTTTATTTATTGTGAAAATCAAACGCACGCATTTCTACTGAGAGTTATCTGTAACATTTCTGTGTATTTATTTAATTTGTATTTTATAAATGTAGTTGAGGAATACGATGGAAAACCTGACTTGTGCCACAGTTAAAGGCTCAGCGGTAGACATGTATTTCCGTCGACAAGTCGAGCTATCAAACATGTACCGAACAATGGAAGCAAATAATTACAACACAGCTGAAGATGCTATCACTGATGTCAAACATGGGTTTGTTCAAGAATTCTTTTATATTAGCCATGGATATACGAGGGTCGTTCAATAAGTCCTTAGAAAAAAGTAGAAAAAACACTTTTTGGGTAGATTTTTTTTTATTTTTCTACATAATCTCCTTTTAGCTCTATACACTTCTCTAATCGTTTTCCCAAATTTTTTAAGCCGTCCAAAAAGTAGGATTTCGAAAGCTCCTCAAAATAGGCTTCCGTTTGGGCGATGGCCTTTTCATTGGACGTAAACCTTCGTCCGCCAAGCCATTTCTTTAAGTTTGGAAATAAGAAAAAGTCACTGGGGGCCAAATCTGGTGAATACGGTGGATGTTGCAATAATTGGAACTTTAATTCCATAATTTTGGCCATCGCAACTGCGCAGGTGTGTCCGGAACGATGTTCATCTTTTGTGGATGTACGGCCACGTTTAAACTCATTCACCCAATTGTAAACAGTTGCAAACACAGGAGCAGATGTGCCATGAACTTCATCCAACTCAGCTTTAATTTCTTTCAGCGTTAAGCCTTTTAAATACAGATGTTTAATCACCGCTCGAAACTCACTTTTATCCATTATTATAAACAATCAAAAGTTTTTTACTACAATTGACAACAACAATGAAACTACGTGACGGCTAAAGCTAAAACTCTAACAGTTGACTAGTTAGGAGTGCTGCTTACTGGAAAAAAATCATTTTCGATACTACGAGCACCATCTCTTGGATTTTCTAAGGACTTATTGAACGACCCTATACTATCATAACTTGATTATTATTTGTACTTTTTGTGTTGGTATCATTACGAATCTTTTCTTACCGAATATGCCCTCGAGCATTAATTCATATCCGTGAAACTTTTTATCATGCATTGCAACAAAGTAATCGGCATGAGTGGAACACGAGTGCAGAATAATACGTTGTTGGAATGCACTCGAAAAAAGAATTAGTTTGTTGAAATTTATTTGTGATTTTTTAGGAAACTTATGGCATTTATTTGGGATAGTTCTCGATTGGAATTCGAAGCAGCTCAAGATTGTGAATTAGTGACTGCTGGAGAATTGTTTGGAAGATCTGGTTATGGAATAGGTTTACAAAAAGGATCACCTTGGGCAGATGCAGTAACTTTAGCTACTTTAGATTTTCATGAAAGTAAGTACAAATAGAAATACATATTTATCCCTGTCCAGCTTCAAGCTGGATTTATAATGAAGTAACGTAAGGAGTAACGCAAAAAGTATCGGTAACGTAAAAAGTTGAGCGTGTACTACAGCTAGTAATGATTTATATTGAAGTAAAGTAAGAAGTAAGGTAAAATATGTAACGCAATAGTTGCCAAACATTCATCTTTCTATCTAAAACTTTATACCGCTGCCCAATAAGAAGGCAGAATTTTGAACATTGCGTAGAAATCTTTATTATCGATTTATCCACCATTCTCCATCTGTTTATCTGTCAGATTTCATTTTGTTAGTCGAAATATTTTCTTTTAAAAATAAACATTGGACCGAAGTATCATCGTTATATGATATGACAGAAGTACAAAAATTCAAACTTAATGCAGAAGTTAAATACCGAAGTTAAGCGAAAGAATTAGAAATAAATGTGATTTTTTTTATACTATTACCTGATTGGCTAGCAGTAGTGGAACTATTTTTTAATATAAATCAACTATTTTCGCTTGCTTTACTTTCTACCTTACTGCAACTGCGTTACGGTTTGCATTACTTCATTATAAATCCAGCTTTACTTTTAATAGTTATTTGCGTGGCAAGCGTAGTAAATTAATTTTTACAGGCGAACTGGAAAGCCTTCATAATACAGTGAGCTCAGTAAAGATTAATTGCAAGCGTTGTATTTCCACCTTCACAGCGTTTATTAGTTTAAATAACAACAAAGACAAAATTAATTGTCATCTATACACTTGGTGAAACAAGGTTTAATAAAATATAAACTAAACACTTGGCTAAGTCTCACAAAATTCAGCCTCCAAGTCACCTTATGAGGGCATCGTCAGAGGTTGGCCAGCACAGTTAGTAACCATAGACGCGTTTCGCTCTTATTAGAGCTCATCAGTATGGTATAACTCACTTCTTCACCTAGAACAAAGTTCACGTGAAGAAGCTGTGTGACGAAGAACTGTGCCAGCAGATAATAAGATTTCTAAAAAACGGTAAGATGACATGAGAAGTTCTATTGAACAGGCAATGCCATCTACCGATAAAAGAAAAAGCTATGCAACAATTTAAATAACAACAAAAACAAAATTAATTGTCATCCATACACTTGGTGAAACTAGGTTTAATCAAATATAAACTAAACACTTGGCTAAGTCTCACAAAATTACTACTGTGTGTACTAACTGTGCTGGCTAGCCTCTGACGATGCCCTCATAAGGTGACTTGGAGGCTGAATTTTGTGAGACTTAGCCACGTGTTTATTTTATATTTTATAATGAATGTAATGAAAGGTTGTTGGCGGTAGGACAATTTATAGCTAGATGTTGTCATGGTGTTGTGATCGAACAATTGCCAGTGTCAAAAGTGAATTCTAAAAATAATTTGAAATAATAGATTTAATGCCCGATGAAGATTTCGAAGGCGATTTTTTACAGTTCAAGAAAATCTACAAAATATTGTAGATGCTACAAATAATAACTTTTAATTAGTTTATATTAATTTTTTAATGAGCCTAGTAAAATTTTACAGGGCTACACGTTACAATTATTCGTTTACTTAGTTTCTATAAAAGCCTGTAAAGTATCATTTACAGACAAGGTGGAAATAAAAATATGTGTGTGTCTTTTTCTCTCAAAATATTAGTTGATTATTTATTGATTGATTTGTGCGCTCAAAACAAATATCTTTCCTTCCAGGCGGTTTTATGGAAAGCCTAGACAATCAATGGATCCTGCAGGGCAATGTACAACAATGTGAACAATTTGAAAAAACTCCAAACACTTTAGGGTTGAAAAATATGGCTGGAGTGTTTATATTAGTTGGAGCTGGAATAGTCGGAGGAATAGGATTAATAGTGATTGAAATGGCGTACAAGAAACATCAAATACGGAAACAGAAGCGGATGGAACTAGCAAGACATGCTGCTGATAAATGGCGAGGATGCGTTGAGGTATGAATTGAAACTGTTTATTTTTATTTTGCGTTCGCTTGACACCAGATCTAGAGCTCCAGATATCATCACATAAGGGGATGGGGCAATTGCTCTTTTTTTGATAAACAAGAAAAAGAGATTTAGACATTTAGATTTTTAGGTTCAAGATATACAGGGTGTTTCAGGACTAGTGTAACAAACTTTAACAGCTTATTCCTGAGGTCATTTTGAGCCAAAAATGTCATATCAACATATTTCCTATTCCTTCTAGTTACCAAAATACAGGAGGTTGAAGTTCTATAAATAACACGACATTTTCAAATTTTTTTAATCAAGATAATTTCGGAAAACAAGAGTTTTATTGAAAAGTCATACCTTATTTGTCTTAATTAATTTTATTTATTAATATTAACATGCATACAAGTTCAAGGCTCTCATTTTGAACACTTGCTGGAATTTAAAAAAAAATGGTTATCTTATTTCATATTGTGTTAACCTATTTCATGTTTGGTTATGTTGTTCTGTGTCTATTTAATTGTGTCATTTTATGTTTTGTTCTCTAAATCGTATTCGTTTTTATTTTGCGTTCGCTTGACACCAGATCTAGAGCTCCAGATATCATCACATAAGGGGATGGGGCAGTTACCCTTTTTTCGATAAACAAGAAAAAGAGTTTTAGACATTTAGATTTTTAGGTTCAAGATATATATACAGGGTGTTTCACAACTTAGAGCAAAAAAATAAAGGGTATATTCTGTACGACGTGCTGATCATGAAACAAAAATTATTTTTTTTAAATCGCAAAACTATTTTCCATGTTTCCCAGTCCAAAATTTTTCGTTGCCACTGCCACTGGGTGGATGATTATGTTAAAGTTATTAATTAAATAAAATTTTATTATAAATAACTGCTAATAATTGAATTGTGTAATTATTCTTTCGTAGTTGATAACTACTTCATTGTTTGTGTTTAATAGGAAAGCGAATCCAGTGCAGAACTACAAAAAATGTTTTAGGTTAACAACCCTTAATTTTTCGAATTTAAAAAAAAATTCTTTTCGTTTCATGATCAGCACGTCGTACAAAATATACCCTTTAATTTTTTGCTTTAAGTTGTGAAATACCCTGTATATACCGGGTGTCTACTTTTTCTTCCGAACATAGGAAATTTAATGTTAAAATTTTGATTTAGCGATAACTCTTTACCTATTAATTTTAGAACAAAATTGTACTGAAGAAAAATGTTCAGAATGAAAAACTGCATTCATAGAGTATAGTTTGTTGTTCAATTGTATTTTAGGTTCGTGTTAGAAGCAAAATAAAATACACGTTTTAAAGCAATTATCAGAGTGTCATGAGAAATAAAATAATAATTTGTTTGTTGTGTCTGACATTATTTGCCATATTGGACCAGAATTAGAAGCTTATTCTAATTTATTTATTTATTCGAGCATTTAATTTAATAATAAAATTAATTATAGCAACTATTATTTTGTTTTTTTCTACACAATCTAGACAAATAAATACCTATTATTAAGATATCTAATTTGTTTTATTGTTTAACGACAATACATAAAGGATGTTAATCTTTGACGATAAATTCAAAATACCCATTTTAAAATACTTTTATTTTGTATTTAGAAACGGAAAACTTTAAGAGCGTCCATAGCTGCTCAAAGACGAATCAAATCAAATGGAGTCAACGACCCAGCGACAATCAGCCTAGCCGTGGATAAATTCCAGAGAGGCGGCGTTCCAGAAAGAGCTTGGCCTGGAGATAGTGATATCCGTCAACGGCGTCTGGATGATATCGGCGTGCAACCTGCCCCCAGATATGTTCCGACGTACGCTACTGATGTATCACATCTTATTGTATAAATGTTTGTTATAAATTGTACTTATATTATAAACGAATGATATTAATATGATAAATTATATCAAATATATCGTATACAGTGTAAATTAGGAAATATTTATTTCAAGGAATTAAATATGTTTAAAATTAGAACTGGCTTCTTGGGAAAATTTATTATTTTATTATAATATACTTTTTTCCGGAATAATTAAAACATTAACGACCAGATTAACAACAAATTAAACAGTTCCTTTCAAATATTAAATAGCCGATTTATTTTCATAGATAGTATTGAGAACCCTGGTTCGATCCCCACAGCCGACAAACAATTTTCACCAATTTAAATCTACCTCTGTGGCTCCCCCCTCTACTAATATCTTTGGGGGACGTGATTTGACGGTTGGTAACCACACTTTACGCGAAGAAATATATCACTTACCGAGATCTGCTTAGGCAGAGTGCCACATCCAGTAATGGGTAAAAGGCGTGATAATATATTTATTTTATTTTTATTTAGATAGTATTGAGCATTATTATTTTAAAAACACAAAATGAAAAAATGTTTCAAATAAAACCTTTTGAATTTAATTAAAAAATAAAAAAAATATTTATGAAATTAACATAAATATATCATCACGCCTTTTACTTATTACTGAGTGTGGCACTCTGCCGAAGCAGTTCTCGGTAAGTAATATATTTCTTCGCATGTGAATACCAGCCGTCAAATCATGCACCCCTAAGATGTTAGTGAAGGGAGAGCCTTTAATTATAATTAACTGATTTTTTTTCGAAGAATGTTATTTTTACTTAATTTAATTTTGTCCTGAAGATGACTGAAGTGTCAGCCGAAATGTTGACAAAATAAAAAATAATTTTGACTGAAATCCAATAAACCTCTTTTCATATTTATAAATAAATAAATAAATATATCATCACGCCTTTTATCCATTACAGGGTGTGGCACTCTGCCTAAGCAGATCTCAGTAAGTGATATATTTTATCGTGTGAAGTGCGGTTACCAGCCGTCAAATCACGGCCCTCAAAGATACTAGATATTTATAACAGTCAAATTAAAAATATATATATATCCTTTTGTAAAATACAAAGTTTATTCATATAATTTGTGTTAATAAATTGCTGAAATTAATAACAAGTAAGCTATGATAAGATGTCAATCATTGTCAAAATAAACAAATTTCAGTAAACAATCTTTGGCCGTGATTATCGAGTTTGAATTGATTGATAAGATATAAAATTAGATGCGTAAAAGTACGTTTTTAAATTTGGCACCGGATGTACGTGTGTACGTAGAGTCTGGCGGAAGAAGGTGCGCAGTGAATCAGTTTTCCCGTCGCCATAATTGCGACGCAATTGTGAATTTGTGTGCGAACGGAAAATCGTCGATCTCGACGACAGGGAGTTCCTGCTCCCCAGATAATATCATTTATCGTTTATTTACGTTACTTTCTACGATCTAAATTATTAATTTGGAATTACCGATAACGGTTTTTCTTGTTTTGTGATAATAATAAACATGGCTTATTAAAATGTCGCAATACAAGACTGTGGTGATTACTCCATGCGGAGGAGCTTATCTCTCCAAAAACACCTCTCAAAACAATCAACTATATAATGGACAAGAAACAAAGTCGTTCAGTTCAAGGCTCAACAAAAGCTGTTGGAACTGAATCCAAGAAGAACCAAGGTATGTTCAAATCAAGGTCAAGAAGAATCTCCATGTTGTAACATTGCATAATTTTCAGATGTCGCAAACGGTAAATACTGGCCGCGTGGTGGACGTAAGCGGGAACCAACCGGGACTAGTTTTACCACTAAAAATGAACCAAGCCGCAAACCAATTCCTCAACGCAACAAATCTCTGGATAAACGCCCCAAATCCAGAGGTGGATACTACGCAGGGGCTAACAGTGGAAAGGAGAGCACCGGGGTAGCAGAACAAGATGCTGAACTAGGCTCAGTTTTTGTACCAGGCAGCAAAAAGCAAAGTCTGAACCATTTATTAAATTTCCATTACACTCCTAGGGGAGATAATTGGAATACGGGTGCAGGTAGGGTGGGATCTGGACAGCATCATCGATGGCTCTCAACACAAAAACATAAATACAACAAGGAACAATTCCTTCAAGCAAAGTACGTCTGAAAATTCAATCATGAGGTTCTGTCATTATTTAAGGTTATGTTTCAGCTGTCAGTTTGTTGTCAATTCCGAGGGCGATTACAAATTCTACATGAACTCTCCAGATTCACTTGTAGATTGGGATTTAGTTGAACAAATTGTAAATATTTCTCATTTTATAAATAATTTTAAATAAACTAACCTTATTTTCTGTTTGCAGCACGTCCAGGTGACAGAATTCCCATCCTGTCCGATATGTTTATATTCACCAATTGCTGCAAAGATGACTCGTTGCGGTCATATTTATTGTTGGTCATGTATTCTACACTATTTGGCACTTTCTGACAAACCCTGGCGCAAATGTCCGATTTGTTATGAATCCGTTCATAAAAATGACCTGAAAAGGTAAATTCAACTATTACAATATAATTGCTACATTCCGTAGACACTAAAATAATATTCACTTTTGTAAGATATTCTTATTGATCGATAAATATTTTTTCTACGATTGCTATGAAAAGATGACAATTACGCTCTCATTTGTCATCGTAAAGTTGACGTTTTTTGGTGGAACAATCGAAAAATATCTTTTTTGCGCGTCTCCAATGGCAACGCGCGAAAAAGACGTTAAATTCGCGCGTTTCCAATGGCAACGCGCGAAAAAGATTATTTCAATAGTTACCAGGGATACAAACAAAACAGAAACTTGTCATATTGACAGTTAACAAAACGAATTTAGTTTTAGACGTATACCTACGTTTTTTAATAACTTTAAGATGCAATCGTAGAAAAAATAACTATTTTAAAATGATTTGAAAATGTTGAAAATTAGCTTAAAAATAGGGATGAAACAAAATATAATATTGAATTAATTTTTATGATGAATTGTAGCAAAAAAAAAATGGCCGCTATATTTTTTGTTATTATCAATAACATTAAATGTTTTTATTGTATATTTAATACAGAATAAACTCAAAATTATCTGAAATTAAGTACTCAAATAAATTTGTAACTGTGGCAATGATAAAACACTCACTTTGAATTATAGGTTACGAACCCGCAAATATATCTTTCACTTGTCTTAAACTATTATCACTATAGTAGAACTTTAAACTTTCATTTTTCTCACTAATTGAGTAACTATGCACTATTTTTTCTTATAATTCACTTATTAAACACAAATAAACCACTACTAAAACAGGGAATATTTTTCTACTGACAGATACAACGTGCATCATTTGTTTCATAACCAACACTATCCCTATATTTAAACTAATTGTTCAATATTTTCAATTTAGATAAATGGCTCACAACTATTATAATCTAATTGCTTTTTTATTCTACCGAATGTAAAATATCTTCACTCCGTGTACACTTTTGTAATGCATATGGCACACTGATCAAAGAGCATTAATGAGCTCTTCGATGAAACAACAAAACTTATGTAACATCGACAAAACATAAAAGTTTCTTAAAGTTTACAAAGAAAAATCAAAATGCAAACCCACACTAACGTGAAATGAAACACAAAATATAAGAGTGATAAAATATATGTTCATTTCATCGATGAGCTCTTTGATGGATTGTGTATATTTAAGGTTACGAACCCGCAAATATATCTTTCACTTGTCTTAAACTATTATCACTAGAATATAACTTAAAAAATTCATTTATTTCGCTAATTGAGTAACTAAACACTATTTTTTCTTATAATTAACTGAATTTAAACACTAATAAGTCACTACTGAAACAAGGAATATTTTTCTACTGACAGATACTACGTGCATCATTTGTTTAATTTTCAAGTCTGTCCCTACTTGATCAATATTTTCAATTTAATTTCTGCCGTTATTAAATCGAAAAATTAATTCTTTTTAAATGTAGAATTTTATGCTCTACAACATTTATTTGAAGCTTTTTTACTCTAAAATGATTAGGGAAGCAGAAAATTATAAAAATATGCTTGAAAATACAGTAAAAATTATTTTGCTTCCGAAATTAATTTAAGGAATCATAAAAAATATAATCAAATAATAATTTGGGGGAACGTTTTAAGTTGTACATAGATCTATATTTTTTTGTCGACTGGAAAAAAATAACAGTATTATTTCTTGTAGTGTAATTGCAATACCTCATTCTGCTTTTAATGTGGGTGAATATATATCATTACGTTTGATGAAACGAGCACAGGGCAGTTTAACCGCTGTTCCTGTTGACGAATCCAAAATTGTTCGAAGTGAACTTTTAAACATGTCAGAAACTAAAGTCAATACAGTTTATTCTAAACTCTTACTTGCCAATTCATCCGAGGTAAACAAAAATGTCAACCGTTTTCCCAATAAACTAATATTAACAAATCAGTTTTCTCTCAGGTGATGTCAATTATAGATCGCGAACGAACGGAACTAACTGCTCAAATAAACGATAGCGAAAATTGCCCGGAAAAATGTTTTATTGAACAAGCGATTGATCAATTAAACGATCGGGAAAAAATTGTTTCTAATAAGATTTCAAACTCAACTAAAAAGGAAATCACTCCAATGACGAATGATTCTGTTGATGTGATAAAAACTAAGTTTTTGCAAACTAATTCGGATGTTACTAATGATATGTATTTTGAAAATAATGTTTCGGAGAGTTTACGCACTCGTTTTGAAAGTGTGAGCAGTGAAGGGCTGGGGAGTGAAGATTTAAATCTTTCGAATCTTGGTGAAATTACTACTTCGTCAACAATTGACAATAAAATTGATAATAATATTAAGCACTACTACTTCTATCAAGGTAGGAACATTTTACATTTATTTATTTACAGGGGACCTACACATTAAAGCACATTCCGAACCACTCACATTTTTTTAATAATTACTTTCTAGTGATATTTATTTGAGCATTACTAACAATTCATTCGTAATTTCTTGCAACGATAAATATTGAAAACTAAATTAAATATTAAATACTACATTTTGAAAGTCAGAATAAAATTTAGCTTTTGATTATAATTTTACTATGTAGCTTTAAAGTTAATTTATATACATATTATTGCTTGACAATGGTTAAAATAATGTGCCGAAACGGCGCTAATTACTAATAATAAAATTTAAATTTGTGTTTGTATTTTTTGTATCCAAAGTGTTGAGTACATGTCAGCTTAATTTCAATAGCTTTCGTGAAATTTAATCTTTGGGAAATCAATTTATTTTCTATATAAATCATTTTCTAAATATTACCAAAAGTATTTAGAATTATTTATTGAATGTACATTTCTTCTATTTCTTTTTAATTTAAAAATATTTAAATACAAAATTATAATGACAATAAAAATAAAAAAAAAAAAATATATCACCACGCCTTTTACCTATTACTAGGTGTGGCACTCTGCCTAAGCAGATCTCGGTAAGTGATATATTTATGCGCATGAAGTGCCGTCAAATCACGGCCCTCAAAGATGTTAGTGGAGGGGACGCCACAGGGATAGACTTAAATTGGTGAAAATTGTTTGTCGACTGTGGGGATTGAACCAGGGTTCTCAAGATTCACATAATATCCTAGAACTATTCTTCATTTTAATGTTTTGTTAAACAGCTTCAGACGGTCAGCATATTTATCTACATGCTGTGAATATTCGAATGCTGGAGCATACTTACGGCTCTTTAGAGCACTGCCCCACAACCTTAACGGGGCGCATCGTAGAAAAAGAGGGTGGTTCTATGACTGAAGAACTTCGTAGAAGGCTGCGATACTTGCAGCACCTCCCTGTCACCTGTCAATTCGAGGTCGCAGAGATACAACTCAAAACTCCGGTTGTTAGTAAAGAAACATTGGATTTCTTTCAAGGTACACATTTTTATTTTCACAGAGCTTAACTTATTATTTCTTGCGATTTGAAATTATTTTAAATGCCACTTCTTTTAAAATTGATTCCAGAACAAATAGAAACTCGTAAAAAACGTCGTCAACGCCGCGCTCGTGATGAAAAACGCCGTGAAAAGCGCATCAACGAAGAAGAAAATCGTCGTTTTGGCAAACTTCCTGAAATGGACATGCACATTGAATCTTTCAGTGCTTTTCCTGAATTTTGTGGCACTAGCAGTGACGATCCCCCGCTGGAAACTATTGCAAGTGCCAGTCCAGAAATAGGATCTGTTTTTAGCGAAAGAAGTCCTACTCCGTCCATGAGCGGAAGTTTCCCGAACGAGGAAATGCATTCTGGGCCTTCTTTCGCCAAAGTAAGAATCAATCGATTACATACATTCATTTAATACCAAGCTGTTGAGTACATAGAGCGATAATTTAGCTACTGTGATAATTGCTGTTTGGTAAATTAATGCTTATTCTTTAAATACATCAAATGTCTTTTTTGGTGCATTAGTTTAATAAGCTACATTTATAAAACTAATTAAATTTAATATCGTGTCTATAAATAAAATAAATAAATATATCATCACGCCTTTTACTCATTACTGGGTGTGGCACTCTGTCTAAACTGATCTCGGTAAGTGATATATTTTTTCGCGTGAAGTGCGGTTACCAACCATCAAATTACGGCCCCCAAAGATATTATTGGAGGAGGAACCATAGGGGTAGATTTAAATTGGTGAAAATTGTTTGTCGGCTGTGGGGATCAAACCAGGGTTCTCAAGATCCACCAGTGAGCCACCTACCCCATATAAATAAAATAAATAAATATATCATCACGCCTTTTACCCATTACTGGGCGTGGCACTCTGTCTAAACAGATCTCGGTACGTGATATATTTTTTCCCGTGAAGTGCGGTTACCAGCCATCAAATCACGGCCCCCAAAGATATTATTGGAGGAGGAACCATAGGGGTAGATTTAAATTGGTGAAAATTGTTTGTCGGCTGTGGGAATCGAACCAGAGTTCTCAAGATCCACAGACCGACTCGATACCACTGAGCCATCTACCCCATATAAATAAAATAAATATATCATCACGCCTTTTACCTATTACTGGGTGTTGCACTCTGCCTAAGCAGATCTCAGTAAGATATATATTTTCGCGTGAAGTGCGGTTACCAGCCGTCAAATCAAAGCCTTCAAAGATATTAGTGGAGGGGGAGCCACAAGGGTAGATTTAAATTGGTGAAAATTGTTTGTCGGCTGTGGGGATCGAACCAGGGTTCTCAAGATCCACAGGCCGACTCGTGTCTATCGTTCTGGAAAACTTAATTATCTTTCTTTCACATTCAAGAAAATTAGTTCACCAACAAAATATTTCTATATATTATACATTGTTATGAAACAGCTTGAATTTGTTTGTAATTCCTAAAACGATAAACATAATTTTAAACTACATTTCGGTTAAATATGAAATCATTTTTTCCTTACCAGATGCTGGCAACAGGTAAATCAAAACCACCAACTTGGCCAATTCTCAACAAGTCACCTTCATCTCAACCACAACGTCTTATCAGCGTAACTCGTTCTCAAACTGCACCCATCATACGCAGTGCTCGTACTACACATCATAGTGACAGCGAACCCGAACTTGAGGGCTATGTGCCTGCACCAGCTTTCAACCAAAGTTTTAGCGATGCTATTGCTTTTGCTTTGGAGAAGGCGACCATTAAGGATAGCGGCACAGATGGTAAGCGGAAATCACTATGAAAATCAAATGAACCTGTTATTCATTCTAAGTTGTTAATGCAGTTTGTCACCACTTTAATTTGGTGTTTTATTGAATGATTTGTTTCTCTTAGGTGAGCAGTCTTCAGGAGGGAAGAAAAAGAAGAAAAATAAGCAAAAAGTATTGTTCGCAACATCAATGGTATATTCAGGAAAATAATTAGCAAACTAATAATCTACTGCCAATTTTATCTTGTAACAATTAAGACATCTTCTCTTTATTTGGTTTTAGAGCAATGTTAAAATTAAATCCATTTGCACAACTTGCTATTTCAGGTTTCATTTGTAATCATTTTCATTAATTAAGTCTGTTTAGTTCAACGTATTAGAGTCTTAATCGTAAGTTTAATTTTGAAGATTATTATATTTTTGCTGTTAAGTTTTAACACAGCAGAATTGATGTGTTACTGAAAATGTTTATTGAATAAATGACTGCTATCACTATAAGACTAATTTTTTATTTACCCATTGATTTAATTTTCAGGAAGAGAAATAAATAAATGATTATAAATATATAAACTTGGTTGTACTTTATTTATTGTGAATGTATTTTTCTATTAAGGAATATTTTTTGGTAAGTATAAAATATAAACAGGTTTATGATACTTCATTTTTAAGAAATTTGCATTAAATTTCTTTTTTGTGAGATTACCCTTGAGATCAATTAATAAAAATAAAAAATAGATTGCTTTTTTCAGTGGTTACAAATAAATAAATTCATAAAAATCATATTTAATATAAATAAATATATCATCACGCCTTTTACCCTTTACTGGATGTGGCACTCTGTCGTAGCAGATTTCGGTACGTGATATATTTATGCTTTAAATCTCGGCCTTTAAAGGTGTTAGTGAAGGGGAAGCCACAAGGGTAGAATAAATGTAGCAGATCTGAGTAAGTTATATATGTCTTCACGTGAAGAGCGGTTACTAGCCGTCAAGTCACGTCTCCCAAAGGTGTTAATAATTAATAAATAATTTATTTTGGATTCCGAAGCATTCGAACAGCCCGATAAATATATCATCACGCCTTTTACTCATTACTGGATGTGGCACTCTGCTGTAGCAGATTTCGGCACGTGATATATTTTTGAAATGCCGTCAAATCTCGGGCCTTAAAGGTGTTAGTGAAGGGGAAACCTGAAGGGTTGATTAAATGTAGCAGATCTCGGTAAGTTATATATGTCTTCACGTGAAGAGCGGTTACTAGCCGTCAAGTCACGTCCCCCAAAGATATTAATAAATAATTTATTTTGGATTCCGAAGCATTCGAACAGCCCGATTCTTAAAAACGTTTTAATTAATATTAAATTTAATCTTACTCTTAATCCAATTCCGAAAACTTAAGGTAACAAGTTTAGGAGTTTGTTTAAATTTTTTGAGAATGTGGTTGAGCTTAATTTGGGTAAACCACAATTCAGGATTAACTAAAACTCCTTTGAGAATTGAGTTTAAAATTATTTTAAAAGGTTTCTTTTTTTCCTGAATTGCGTAAAATTGAAATAAGGAGATCAATGAAATTTTGAAGTAACAGGTAATCAGCAGGAGCTAGTACTTCGCTAAACAGAGAAGGATAAAATATGGCAGTCCCGTTCCCAAGGCAACGAGGATAATCAGAGTTCCAGCCTACTTGAGGCGGAGCTTATCTTTTTAAATTTGTTATGAATGATTTTGTTACAAAGCACAATATGATTATAATTGAATGATCAAATTGTTACAATGTTGCAATAGGATTTATTTGTTTCAAAGTAGAATATTGAAACGTTTTTTGCTTCTGTATCATTAAACGACTAATATCTTCATTATTTATGGATTGTTTTTTGTAAAATATGTTCATTACTTAAATATGTAGAAACTAACTATCATTAAAGTTTTTATTAATACTTTATATTTAAGCTTGTATTCTTTCATATATTTGACTACTAATTAAAGTCAATAAAACTAAATTGTTTTTGATGAAATTTGAAATATATGTTCAATAATATGTATAGATTTGATATTTCATAAGGGTATTTATAAATTCGTAGCAGTTTTTATGAAATAAATTCATATGTATGATAACATAACCTGTCATTCAAAATTCTGAAAAACATGAAATTCACATATGAATATTACAGTAAATAAAACGTCAAACAATGATTACTATACATCAAAAGATTCGTACATCTTTCTAGTTTCCATTTTTGTTACCAAATATTATTGAAAATTAAAGACTTAAGCAGAAATTTCATATTTATTACCCTATGTTTATAACCAATTTTTCTTATGTCATCATTTACAGATATGAAATTTAGAACAATTAAATAATGTAATTATAATTTGCATACATCAAAAGTTTTCTTAAACATTGTATTTATTATTTATGTATTCATTTATTGTTGTTAATTAATAATTGTGGAATAAACTTCATTTGTATTATCATACAATGCTTGTTACAATGTTGATGTTATTAAATTATTAAATTAGGTTTATTGTACATCAAATTGTTCGTACAACATTTAATTTTATATTAATATAGCCTTTTGTTATTGTCAATTAAGATTAAATGAATAAATTGGATTGTTTTGGATGTGTTCCTTCCTGTTGCAAACATGATTATGGACTTGTACATACAAGTTACATAATGTATAATAGTTTTATATGTTATTCTTATAATATGTATTAACAATTTTCGTGAAATATATTAAAAAAACATCAGTTTTTAACCATCTAACCATATTATATTTTGGTTGTCAATATTTCAAAACCTTTTCAACCTAGAATTTTTTTAGCTACATTTCCTTGTTTCTGTAAAGTAATGAGTGCTCCAGTACATCAAATAAATACCCTAATTATTAATTAAAATTATTTAAATAATAAGTTTGACATGTCAATTATCTGCGTAAGCAGTACGCTACGCGCTACGTATTTATCGACATGCTAGCTGCATCTCTTTCTAATACATGCATGCTCTATTTTGCGTCTCATAAATAAGGCATGAGGGTAGGTTTTTGGTAGTACAAGTTAGTCGGTGTCGGGTTGTTGAACTGAGTGCACGTGTTTCGTGAGTTCCTGGTATCCTGCTCCATTAAGGCGACACTCGTTCTCTTGGTACGGGAGAAGCGGTAAGCGCCATTTTGTCGGTATTCTAGATATTTCAGGGATTAAATATGGAGATACTCCCTTCCATCCTCATTCTTTTTTTCTTCATTTTCATTTTAACAGTGTGTAACTGCAATTGTGTTATATGTATTTTTAAACAAGCGCAGGCGATGCTGCCTTCATTTCTTATAGATTCGTTGTTAGAGAAGTGGGCGTAAGTGAAGATTTACGAAACAGGTGTACAGGAGCGAATGGATGAATGTTTGTTGCGTGTTGATGGATTTTGGTTGTGAGAAAAGAAAGAGTTTGTATGGAGGAAGGGTTAATATAGTCGAATCGAGTACGTGTGTCAGGATGAGAATGTTGACGGGTTCGTGCTACCCCATTTAATGGGATATAGCGTGATGTTATGTATGTATGTATGTAGTTCTATAATAATTGTTTGTACAAATTTTTTATTTCAAAGTAAAATTAATTACTATTTTTTTGTACATTGGTATTATATTTAAGCGTGAAATTTTAATCCCTGGAATATTATTTATGTTGTGAATCGCGAAATATATTCAAAATTCTTAAACATTAATTAATGAAAAAGGGATGAAGTTAAAAAGGATCTTGTTTAAACCTAGGCAAAATGTAATTATTAGAAGGGCCCGTAAATTACTATAGATTAAACATTGACAATAAAACAATAATTTAAAATTAATTTTATCTTTTAATTAAATAATGTAACCTATTATTGAGTGTGGCACTCAACCGTAGCAGATCTTAGTAAATGATATATTTTGTCGCGTAAAGGGCGGTTACTAGCCGTGAAATTACGGCCCCTAAAGATGTTAGTGGAGGGATAGCTACAGGGGTAATTTAAAATTTGTGTCTGTATTAAATTGTTAATGCAACTTAATTTAAATTAAAGTAAATAATAATGGGGTAGGTGGCTCAGTGGTATCAAGTCGCCCTGTGGATCCACAGGTGACAAACAATTTTCACCAATTTAAATCTACCCCTGTGGCTTCCCTTCCACTAATATCTTTGGAGACCGTGATTTGACAACTGGTAACCGCACTTCACGCGAAGAAATATATTACTTACCGAGATCTGCTTAGGCAGAGTGCCACACCTAGTAATGGGTAAAAGGCGTGATGATATATTTATTTATATTTATTTAAACATTTATTATAAAACAATAATTTAAAATTTATTTTATCCTTTAATTAAATAATGTAATAAATAAATATACCCATTATTGAGTGTGGCACTCTACTCGTAGCAGATCTTAGTAAATTATATATTTCGTTGCGTAAAGGGCGGTTACTAGCCGTGAAATCACGGCCCATACAGATTTTAGTGGAGGGATAGCTACAGGGATAATTTAAATAAATAATTTCATGATATTTTAAACATTATTTGATTTGTGTAATTGCAATATTATTAGAGAGTTATTTACAACTATTAATATTCAGTTTTTTAAATTTAATTATACAATTATAAAAAGGGGCCCACTAATATTTGTTTCTCTAAGATCCAAAAGGTTTATAAGACAGCCCTAAAGTTAATTGTTGATTGTTAATACATATATTTTTTTGGATATCTTTTAGTTTTTTAAAAATATTTTGGTTTTTCTTTCTAATTCGAACAAATATCGATGTGCATTTTTGAAAGTACCTTGCTTGATTCTAAATCGTTTGAACAAATGTTAACGCTTTATTTATTGTTATTGTTGTTATATTTTGTTGTTGCATGGGTTGTTGTACAACACCCATTTGTTGTTTTTAAGGGCGGTGTTTTGTATCAGATTTTAATAATCTTTATCTAATAAGATCTGATTGTGAACACCGCCCTAAAGGTAGTTTATGGCTATGGGTGTATCAGGCCAAATCTGCCTTCACCTATAGGTATACTTGATTCAGAAAGAGATAGGGGGAGCCCTTCTTTCGGTGAATAAAGTATAGGTGTTATAGGTATATTGGGTATTAAGTACCCCATATGGTATTTAATAATTAAAATTGTACTTTAGTACTTAAGGTACTTTGCAATTTTTGCCCAACATCAAAACGTAGAAGATTGGATGGAAAATAGAACTCGAGTTCGACAAACAATTTACATCTTTGAAGGGGGGCATGAATTGAAGGCTGGTATAAATTTACCACTTATCAAGAAGTATAGAAAAAACGCTAGTCTATTGTCTCGACAAAATGAAAGAATAATCAACTAAAGATACAAGAAATAATATATTTGCAGCAATATATTTCTTTGCGAGTGACTTGGAGATTGAATCAGAGTACAACAAAAATTTTATCGGATATAAGAACTTGAGTAAAACTCGAAATAGATGGTAGCAGTAAAACACTAATACTGAAAGAATTGCATGAATAATAGTCGGTTGAAATGAAGTTTTTATTGAAATATAATAAAAATATAATTCAAATAAAAACCTATACGTGCAAGAAATTGCTCAATATTATTTTTAATGATAAGTTTATTTTTAATAGTTTAAAATCTGCTGTGGGCGCTACTGCAATTTCCAGCAGAATATGTCGCCTGCTGCTCTCTAGTGGTAATAAACTGAATTAAGTTAGTATGTATTGTATGATGAGTGTACAAGCATTTGTTTCTGTCGAGAATGATGCACATGTTGAAATGCATTGACAGATGAATTACCAGAAACAAAGAGTGACAATACTAGTCAAAATTATTGTACTTAAAAATATCCATCCACTATTTATTTTTGTGCCTTAATTGTTGTATTTGTCTTTCTCTGGATGACAATGCAGCTTTGTTAAAGTAAGTTGCTATAACTCATTGCCATGAATAATTCATTGTTGTTTTTATAACAATATTCCAGGTGCAAAGTATGTATAATCTAAACGGCATAATTCCCAGTCGTTTTCTAACTTTGATAGCACATCTTACAATTTCTGTTTCGTTGTTATGGGAGAGCCAACAGAGTGTGATCAGTTGTTTAGGACTGAAACCAACGGAAGAGATATTCAATTCATTTCACAAACAGTATGTAGCTTTTTATGGGTATCTTAAGTCATAAAAGGAACAATAAGACAAAAATCTTTGTCTTCTGAACATCTAGTTGTTCTTTTAACTTAACTGATTACAAGATGACGTTCTTCTATCTTTTGTAATACAAATAATGTTGGTTTTTGGTTTAACTAGGTTTTTGGTGATTACAAATAATGATGCAACTTTTTTTTATAAAAAATAAATGGAAATTTCTTTGCCATAGTTTGCACACGTAATACAAATAATATACGTGAATGATTGTTTAGACTCAGACATATCTTTGTTTAACTTTCTAATAATAAAACATTTTTTTCATGAAAATATTATATTAAATCTTCGCTTTGCAGGCTAATTGTTGGTTTCAGCATTACATTGGGCTTGATCGCTTTTGAACTAATCGCATTTTTATCTGGCGTCACCATGTTTCATTCAACCTCCGGCCTACTTTGTATCCTTTTCATCACATTTCTCATTGTTATGTTTATTTTTTTTTGCACAAAAAACACCCACGTTCCTTACACAACCCCTCACTAAAATTTTTAAGACTCGTGGATTTCTTTGCTATCATTTATGATAAATCTGTAAGATTATAGATCCGTAAATCTATAAATTGTAAACAAAATCACGTCAGTATTTGTTGATATGTATATTTCATAAAGTCATAACTTTAATTGCGATTTTATTCATCATTGTGTATGATAATATATTAAGATCTGCATTTGCGAAATATATATATTAATTATATTAAAATTAAACATCATTTAGTTTAATGCACTATAATTATAATCTGTTTATAGTCATGCCATTTCAATTGACTTTTTATTTGACCTTGGCTTATTATATTTATCAGATTTGACACTTATTAGTCACTTGTTTTATTAGTTTTAAAATGCACAATTGTTTTGTGCATTTGTTTTATGACCTTCATAACTGTTAACAAACTTTTACCTGTAAATAATTTTATTGGTTTTTGTTATAGAGTTTTTTTATTTTATGATTGAGTATAAATGATTTCTTAGAATTATAGGAAGAATTATTATGGATTTTCCTCAACTTGTCTGCAGCTATATTATGCCACAGTTCTGCGACTGTAATCTTAACATATTTTGTTTTGGATTCGTGGCAGTGTGGTTGGTTTTGGTTTATTTTCGCTTTTTGTTCTGTATTGCCGGCTGTTTTCGATTTTTTTGTTGTTTGCGGCGTTTACATTCGAGGAAAATGGTAAACAAGAATAAATTAATTATTAATTATGTTTCCACAAATATGTGATAAAAATAATTAAAAGACCTCAAGTTAACTGTATGCAAAATTTATCATTTAATTAAAGATATATGCTTATTCATGTACTTTTAATTAAATATGTTAATTAAAATTGATTAAAAAATATATAATTTTGTCAATATTTAAATAAGAAAGTTATCTTAATTCCTTCAACAAATCAAATTCAATTTTTATGATATTTTGAAACTCTTTAATTTTGAATATTTCATTCTTATCGCAACTTATTTATGTCAATTTTGAATTATCGGACAGAGTATTTAATTGACTGACACTGCCTACATTTCTCGTCAGTTCTGTGAATTCTTTTGACAAAGATAGCTGTGTCAGCTTTTCTAGTGCTTCGTACTGCATTTTTATTTTAAGAACAACTATTTTAACCTCTTGTTATCGTTGAATACCAATTATGACGTACCAGGTAACCATTTGTTTTTATTGGAATTTTTTATTGTTATTTATTCACGTGTTTATAAATTTAAAAACAAACTTTCGTGTTGCGAATAATTTCAGTTCTTATTAGTTTTCTTCGTAAAATGATGGTAATTTTAAATAAGTGTTTTAATAGTTTTTGTTATTCTGTTCCTATAGTTGTGATGTGATTAAATTAGGAAATATTATAATAAAGGGTGTTTTAGGTAGAGAAAAAGAAACCTGTGCCTCCAGCAGAATGGACTTTTTGGTTGATTGTTGCTGGTGTTTGTACAACATTTGGTGGTTCGCTTCCAGTTGGATATAATATTGGTGTTATGAATGCGCCAGCGAAAGTATGTACAAGAATTGTGTTCTTCATTTTGTCTCCAATTTTTGGGTGTTTGTTACGATTTTAATGGAGGGAAAGTTTTGTTAATTTTTGAATGTTTTAATTCAATCTATTTAGAAATTAAATTTTGAAACTAACTTTGGTTAGAAGTGAAGTTTTATAAATATTTTTAATCATGTAAAGCATTTATTTTAATGTTTGAATCATGGTTTAAAAATATGTCTCAAGTAGCTAGCGTCAAAAATAGAAATATATTAAATTACTTTTTTTATGGCCGGTTTTATAAACTATAAATAAATTTACTTTAAAGAAAATTTAATTTATTCATTTAAATGACGGTTTAACCTTTGGCAGTATTATTATAAATAAATATATAAATTTAATTTGAATTTGATAATTTAAATTCCTAATTTAATTTTCCCGGAGGCTATATCTTAAAAACCAAGCAAGATATGAAGATGCGCTCAACGGCATTGAATTCCCCGTGTCCGAATTGACTTATAAGCAAATTTTCATGCAATTTTAAGCAATTTAATTTTTTTAATTATTTCCTAAGGGGTACCCCTTTGGTTTTTTCAGATTTTAATTCAATTTTCCCGAAAATCCTTAATCGTAGGAATATTGAAATGAAAATTTACATACATATGTATTTTGACCCAGTGAATCCAGTGGTGAAATGTTTAAATGCATACGTCGTCTAATTTTCGAGAAAATGTTAAAAAACCTGTTTTTGCGATTTTTTTGGCGAAAATTTGAAAAAAAATAAAAATGGCTGAAAATATGTTTATAAGTTAACTGAAGCACGAGAAAGTCAATGCCGTTGACCGCATTTTCATATCACGTTTAGTTTTTGAGATATAGGCTTGGAAAAGTACAAAATCTGAAGAAAATTACAGATTTAACTTTTCCGAAGGCTATATCTCTAAAACCAAACAAGATATGAAGATGCGGTCAACGGCATTGAATTCCCCGTGTCCGAATTGACTTATAAGCAAATTTTCAAGCAATTTGAAGCAATTTCATTTTTTAAATTATTTCCTAAGGGGTACCCCTTTGGTTTTTTCAGATTTTAATTCAATTTTCCCGAAAATCCTTAATCGTAGGAATATTGAAATGAAAATTTACATACATATGTATTTTGACCCACTGAATCCAGTGGTGAAATGTTTAAATGCATAAGTCTTATAGTTTTTGAGAAAATGTCAAAAAACCAGTTTTTGCTAATTTTTTGGCGAAAATTTGAAAAAAAATAAAAATGGCTGAAAATATGTTTATAAGTTAACTGAAGCACGGGAAATTCAATGCCGTTGACCGCATTTTCATATCACGTTTAGTTTTTGAGATATAGGCTCGGAAAAGTACAAAATCTGAAGAAAATTACATATTTAACTTTTCCGAAGGCTATATCTCAAAAAGTAAACAAGATATGAAATTGCGCTCAACGGCATTGAATTCTGCGTGTCCGAATTGACTTATAAGCAAATTTTCAAGCAATTTGAAGCAATTTCATTTTTTAAATTATTTCCTAAGGGGTACCCCTTTGGTTTTTTCTGATTTTAATTCAATTTTCCCGAAAATCCTTAATCGTAGGTGTATTGAAATGAAAATTTACATACATATGTATTTTGACCCACTGAATCCAGTGGTGAAATGTTTAAATGCATATGTCGTCTAATTTTCGAGAAAATGTTAAAAAACCTGTTTTTTCGATTTTTTTGGCGAAAATTTGAAAAAAATAAAAATGGCTGAAAATATGTTTATAAGTTAACTGAAGCACGAGAAAGTCAATGCCGTTGACCGCATTTTCATATCACGTTTAGTTTTTGAGATATAGGCTCGGAAAAGTACAAAATCTGAAGAAAATTACAGATTTAACTTTTCCGGTGGCTATATCTCATTTAGCAACTATCAGAAATAGATATACGCTTATTTTTTTTGTATTATATTACAAAATAAATAAATTTATATTACAATCTTTTTGTAAATAATTACTAATCTTTAGAATAAACTTTTAATTGAAATTGACATTGAAGATATCTTTGAGTTAAGCTACCTCCAAAAATAAATAAATGTTTGACTTTTGTTTCTACAAAATTAATTAATTTATGTTATAATCCTTCAGTAAATAATTGCTTAGATATTTTTGAAATATTAAATATTTGATAGATTACAAGACTTATAAATCAAACTTATTTGCAAAAGACGCAGTTAGATAAATATTATTTTTAAATGAAAATTATCTATTCAATTTCGCGGCTATTTCAAAATAATTTAATAATGGATACCCTACTTTACATCTAAATTATTCTATTTTATTTTTAATAAATTAAACTAGTTTGAAAAAGACGCAGTTAGATAAATATTATTTTTAAATGAAAATTATCTATTCAATTTCGCGGCTATTTCAAAACAATTTAATAATGGATACCTTACTTGACATCTAAATTATTCTATTTTATTTTCAATAAATTAAACTAGTTTGAAAAAGACACAGTTAAATAAATATGATTTTTAAATGGATGAAAATTTCCCGGGTTTATGTTTTTGTAAAAATGGACTTCCAGTCTTCAAATAATTATATTTAATTTATCATCCAATTCAGAATTGAAAACACGCTATATTTTTAGATAATCCGTCAATTCTGTAATGGAAGCATGCACGCCCATTACAAAGCAGAAGTAAACGAAGCTGAATTAAACATCTTATGGTCCGCAATCGTGTCTGTCTTCCTTATCGGTGGAGTGACCGGCTCTTTGACAGGTTCTATGTTAGCTGACAAATTCGGCCGTAAAGGAGCCTATATAGTAAGTACCTTATTAAACATCGCTGGTGGAATAATGTTCTTCGGATGTGAACCAGCTAATTCAGTCGAAATGTTAATTATTGGAAGAGTTTTTGTTGGTCTTGCAGCAGGTATTTGTATTCTGCTTTATTTCCTTTCGAAATAACGATTTAATATTGTTGTTTTAGGCTTGATTACATGTACTGTGCCTATGTATTTAACGGAGTTGGCTCCGCTGGCACTAAGAGGGGCTATGGGGGTGCTTTGCCCCCTTGGGATTACTTTTGGGGTTTTGGTTGCACAAGTTGCTGGCCTTAGGGAAATTTTGGGTAAATATCAGTAGTCTTCGACTAGTTCACACCCCACTATAAACTTGGATTCATTTCTTAGTGTTTATAGAAATTAATGTTTTTTTCACAAACGTCTATCGAAATAGCAAATTCTGTTTGTTTCTTAAATTCTCACGCAAAATATAATTCGTTGTAACCGAAATAGGAAATCATTTCAAAATATTATCGGTAATTATTATATCATGTGAAATGATAGACTTTTTTGGAATTCAGTCAATTTTTATTTTTTATTATTAAGTCGACGTTCGGCTAACACTTTTAGCCTTAGGACTCTATTATAATTAAATAAATTTACAATAATAAATAATTAATAGAAAATATAAAATACTTACAATAATAATAATTAATAAATAACAATAACAACAAAGACAAAATTAATTGTCATCCAACACTTGGTGTAACAAAGTTTAATAAAAAGTATAAAATAAACACTTGGCTATGTTTCACAAAATTCAGCCTCCAAGTCACCTTATGAGGGCATCGTCAGAGAGCGAAACGCGTCTATGGTTACTAACTGTGCTGGCCAGCCTCTGACGATGCTCTCATAAGGTGACTTGGAGGCTGAATTTTGTGAGACTTAGACAAGTGTTTATTTTATACTTTTTAATAAATAACATTCATAAAAATTTTATAAACAGTCGAAATAAAAAATGTATATCCTTTTATTATTATATCACTTGTTATATTGGTTTTGATTTTTGATAAACGCTTCTTGTATTTAGTATTGCATTTAATTGTGATAATAGATTATCGGTGAATGCTATTATTTACTATTATTTTATAAATGCGACATAGTTCATCTCATAACAACATATTTTTTATTTACAATCAGATTTATTTTAATCTAATGCTTTGAACACTTAAATTTGTGTAAACAAAACTTAATACATTAAATAAATAAAAGGCTTCAGAATCCAATGTTTTCTTTTTTTAATATTTATTATTAGGACGTTTCGAACATAAATATTTGTTCATCATCAGCTCCTTAAAATATATAAATACAATGCAAATAGGATAATAATAGGTCCTAATAATAAATATTAAAAAAAAACAACATTGGATTCTGAAGCCTTTTATATACAGGGTGTTTCAGGACTAGTGTAACAAACTTTAACAGTTTATTCCTGAGGTTATTTTGAGCAAAAAATGTTATATAAACATAGGTCCTATTCCTTCTAGTTACCAAAATACAAGAGGTTGAAGTTCTATAAATAACACGACATTTTCAAATTTTTTTAATCAAGATACTTTCGGAAAACAAGAATTTTATTGAAAAGTCATACCTTATTTGTCTTCATTAAAAATTGTTGTACTTTTGATTGTATTATTGTTTCATAATGGATGGTTATAGTACTGCTGAATATGCAGATATGATTTTTATTTATGGATTATGTAATGGTAATGCCCGTTATGCGTCCAGAGAATACCAAGACAGATATCCAAATAGAAGCCAACTTTCCCATCCCCTAATTGCGCGCATTTTTGTTTTCCGAAAGTATCTTGATTACAAAATTTTGAAAATTTCGTGTTATTTATAGAACTTCAACCTCTTGTATTTTGGTAACTAGAAGGAATAGGACCTATGTTCATATGACATTTTTGGCTCAAAATGACCTCAGGAATAAGTTGTTAAAGTTTGTTACACTAGTCCTGAAACACCCTGTATTTAATATATCATATTATTGAATCCTTTTTAAATATATATTATAAAGAAAACTTAAGATAACAATTAGGACAATAAATATGAAACAACTTTCTAGGAACGGAAGAAAACTGGGCAACATTACTGTCTCTATTTGCTATATTAGTAATTATTTGTGGTCTTCCTCTTCCTTTATTTCCGGAAAGTCCAAAATATTTGTGTATTGTTAAACGTCAACCACAATTAGCCTTAAAAGGTAAAAATACATCCCTTCACTTGACTTGACTAGAACTTATAAAACTGCATTTTAGAACTATCAAAAATTCGAGGCATTCCATGTGATAGTTTAACAGAAGAAATGCACGAATTACAAGAAGAGCAAAGAAATGATGAAAACTCAGGGAAAAAATGGAACCTAGCGTCTGTCCTAAGAAGTAAAGAACTGCTGTTACCAGTCTTGTTAGTTTGTTTCATGCAAGCTGGTCAGCAATTCAGCGGAATCAATGCTGTAAGGATTCTACAAACAGCGTAGTAACCGAGACGCCGAGTAAAATCATATTTTTATAATTTCCAACTTTCTTTATTATTATTTTAGAGAAAAAGATTCAAATAAACGACAGAAATTAAATTGAAATTATAAAAATCTGATATGGACACCACATGACTTTTTTGTACGCGTATTAAACTATAGATATTTTTTTAATTTCACATATTTGACATTAAATCTTTTATTTGTTTATTTTTTGTTCTAATCCATAGCAAACTTAATTTAAAAAAATATATATACATATATTAATTAAATTTAGATATCTCACTTATGCAAAAGGCTAATTTAAAAATTCTTAATGTGCTAGACGCAGAATTTAATTCTCTAAAACTTTTATTTGCAGCATTTATTTCTAAAATCAGAATAATTCCATTTTTTCAAGGAAAACTGTTAACAGCTACAAGTAATGTATCACTTCCGGTTAGTCTATTTTAACCAAAATCTATTACGTTATTTCCATTGATATAGTAGTCTTATATACCAAATTTGCAAAGTTTTAAATTATATTTGAATATAGTTTTTCATGAAAATCTATTATAGGCTTCAAGTAAAATACCACTTCCGAAAGTTATATAATGAGCAAAAAGGGAGGTGCATAACTAGATGTTATAACAGTCCTAAATATAAAATTTCAATTTTCTACGGCTTACCGTTTTTGAGTTATACGAGATACATACGTGCGTACGTACATACGTACGTACAGACGGCATGACGAAATTAGTCAAAATGGATTCAGGGAGGGCCAAAATACCTATTTCCGTTGAAATCTGAGAACCGAAAATTTTCGCGATTACAATACTTCCTTTACTTCGTACAAGGAAGTAAAAAGATTCAAATAAATGTTAAATTAATTAATTTATGCTTTTTTATGGGGTAGATGGCTCAGTGGTATCGAGTCGGCCTGTGGATCTTGAGAACCCTGGTTCGATCTCCACAGCCGGCAAACAATTTTCACCAATTTAAATCTACCCCTGTGTTTCCCCCTATACTAACATCTTTGTGGGCTGTGATTAGACGGCTGGTAACCGCACTTCACGCGAAAAAATATATCACTTACCAAGATCTGCTTAGGCAGAGTGCCACACGCAGTAATGGGTAAAAGGCGTGATGATATATTTTATTTATTTTTTATAATGACAGAAATTAAATTGAAATTATAAAAATATGATTTTACACAGTGTCACGGTCACGACTCTGTATAAATAATTTAAAAGAAGTTGCTAATATATCAAATATTAAAGGTATTCTACTATTCGGTTTCCATATTCCAAAAGACCGGCCTAAATGAACAGCAAGCCCAGTTGGCAAACATCGGATGTGGGTGTATTAATCTATTGATGGCAATTATTGCTATTCCAGTTATGTCGCGATGCAATCGACGTACGTTATTTTTGGTGTCTACAATTACTGCTGCATTTTGGTTGATTGTTCTTGGTGTTGCTATCGCTTTACTTGTGAGTATCTTACTGTTAAAACATTTTTATTCATCTTCAGTTTCATTTATTCTACATATGCAAGGTGTTTACTATATGAGCGCCATTAGAGAAATCTCGAAAACTGGAAGAGCTATGATTGGATATTTCAAACAAAATTTGTCGCAATACATACATACATAACATCACGCAATATCCCATTAAATGGGGTAGCACGAACCCGTCAACATTCTCATCCTGATACACGATACTCGTTTCGACCACATTAACACTTCCTCCATACGAACTCTTTCTTTCCTCACAACCAAAATCCATCATCACGCAACAAACATCCATCCATTCGCTCCTGTACACCTATTTCGTAAATCTTCACTTACACCCACTTCTCTAACAACGAATCTATAAGAAATCAGCATCACCTGCGCTTATTTAAAAATACATTTGTCGCAATAATAGATCTATTTAAAGTAGTTTATTCAGGTTTTTATTATGGTTTATTGTAACAGAAAATAATGTTTGAATTATTTATTACATATAAACTCGGTAGCCTCTAGGGAATGCAATAACGGTCAAAAAGTCAATACCGGTATCTCGGTATTTTCGTTTTGAGAATTGGGATACCGGTATTAATACCGGTATTGATAAATTTTTAAAAATGGAACCTATTTAACATTTATTTACAGTAGGGTGTGGTGTGTGCGTGTGGTATATAGATTAAGGCAGGGGTGGATCCAGACTTTGAATTAGGGGGAGGTCATGGAGTGAATGTTGTCTCCGGGGGGGGGGGGAGGAGTATTGCCCATCTTCTAAATATAAAAAACGGTTCTTTGATAGAATACAAAAATTATTGAATTAGAAGTTGATTTTCCAAGTACAAATATCGGTAGTCACATACTTGACTAGGTCTTAAATAGAATACCTCTCCCATCTGAGGGTCGAAATAATATCCCCACAAAATATTGGTTTTTGGCTATTTATTAGAATAATAAATTATACAATAGTTCTTAATTATCTTAGAATTTTTAAGTTCTTAGATAATATTTTCTATTTAATTTGTTTAACAAATTGAGTTATCGTAAATAATGACATCATTATTATGTATTACGGCCAAAATTTAAAAAATGTCCATGTTTGGGGGGGTCATGACCCTCATGACCCCTCCCCTGAATCCGCCCCTGGATTAAGGTAATGTCAAATTTAATCAAGAATAATCATTTTATTTTAATAATTATAAAATATAAATAAAATAGAACATCAAAAAATAAAGATAGGTAATTCTATATATGTAAAATAAACAACATAAACTTTTACTTTTTTGCTTCAATGGAATTAAAATAATCTTTTAGTAAACAAATATGATCGAGTGTGTCGTCATTTAATCTGAATCTTATTCTTGTGCATATTTGAGATGCGGCTGAAAATTCCGTTTCTGATTCCACACTTGTTGGTGCTACTGTTTGTAAATAATCGTATGTTAATTGTAAATACCTTCCTCTTCAAAAAATATCATTTCCTTCCTGATTAGTTGCTCAACTCCTTGCTTTTTGCTATTTGCTAACGAACAACTACAAGACAACTACGAATTGGCTAACACTTGACAAATACGCAAGGTCCCACTGTTCCAAGCTTGCCAACTCTTCAATAACATAATTTTAGTTAAACGTTACTACATACATACATACATAACATCACGCTATATCTCATTAAATGGGGTAGCACGAACCCCTGAAACATTCATAGAGCATCAGTGCACATCAACATTCTCATCCTGACACACGATACTCGTTTCGACCACATTAACACTTCCTCCATACGAACTCTTTCTTTCCTCACAACCAAAATCCATCATCACGCAACAAACATCCATTCATTCGCTCCTGTACACCTGTTTTGTAAACGTTACTTATACTTCAATTGAAAAAATACCGAAAATACGGTATTTTTATGCTAAACATCGGTTTGAATACCGGACAAATTATGTCCGGGATCCCGGTATTGCATTTCCTAGTAGCCTCTAAAGCGCCATCTGATTCATTCTTAACTGGAGTGAAATATACTTTAGCAAATAATATTTTTTTCTAGAAAAATAAAAACAGCTTACAAATATGTTACAACTCAAACCGTTTCTTCCAGTTCTCGAGATCGCAATAGTGGTGGCGAAACATCGTGTGCTCGTTGTATTCGTTCATTTCATTTTAACAATGTTGGATATTTTAGAAAACCGTTTCATGGATGTCTTATATTAGTATCGCGGCAATGTTATGTTACGTATTATTCTATGGAATAGGCTTGGGTCCAATTCCCTATTTCATAGGTGCGGAACTATTTGAAATTGGCCCTAGACCCAGCGCCATGGCTTTGGGCAGTATGGCCAGTTGGGGGGCGAATTTCATAGTTGCTATGACGTTTCCAACTTTGCAGAGTTCTATTGGTCCGGGAAGTTTCGGCATTTTTGCTGGTATCACTATTGCACTATTCTTTTTTATTAGGTGAGTGAATTGAACAAACATTTGAAATTGTTTTTATCGGAATGTTTTATAGGAGATACTTCCCAGAAACTATGGGAAGGGACTCGAATGAAGTTGCACATCTTTGCAAATATGGATTATATTCAAGGCCTTTAGATACACAACCTCAGTCTAATATTTTGGCAGGAACTCCTCCTAGTGAAATCAAATCTCTTAACTAATTTTGTTTCTATTTGGTCTGATTATTTGTTTAAATTAAATATAATAAATTATAATGTAGATATGATTTTGATAAAAACTTTTGAATATAATTGACTTTTATTGTTTGCCTGTAAATGGAAAAAATGAAAAACTGTACAAGTCCGACTTACACAATATTTATTCATCGATAACAAAATTTTATTACTAACGTTCCTTTTCTTTGTTTGAACGTTTTATAGATCCAAAAAACCATTTTGATTTCGCTACTTTTATAATAGTAGCTCTTTTTGTAACATCCGGTTCGAGAAGTTGTCTAAAAAATAAATAAATATGGATGTTGATTTAAATTAATTCTTCAAACTTACATCAATAAGTTCTTCAATTCAGTGGAAATCTTCATATTGTAACAAATAGAGAAGCATATCACTCTGTTTTGTTGAAACTTCAACATTCTTTGAATGTTTGAATCATCAAAAGGCATTTGTCCTGTTAGCATTATGTATAAAATGACTCCCATTGACCATAAGTCGTACATTTTTGGGTTATATGGTGCCCCCTATAATAAAATATTTTGACAGTTAATTTTGAGGTTATAATAACGAAAATTTAAAGAAAACCTGGATTATTTCTGGAGCAGCGTAAGCAGCAGATCCACAAAAGGTATTGGAAAGAATTCTATGTCCATTATGTTCATTCTTACACAATCTTGCAAAACCAAAATCGCCAATTTTGACAACATTCTTCCCACATAGCAAAAGATTTTCGCATTTTAAATCGCGATGAGCAATCTCTTTTTCATGTAGATAACGAACAGCAGATACTACTTGCCTAAACCAAAAAAGAATTTGGATCTTAGAATAGTTTTTATGTTTTGTAGAATGAGTTTACTTGAAGAGCTGTTTGGTTTTTCGTTCAGTTATCGCTCCCTTCTTCCGGATGAAATCAAGAAGATCTCCATGTTTGCAAAAGCCCATTAAGACGTATACATATTGGTTGATTTCAACAATGTCAAAGATGGAAATGATGTTTGGATGAGAGATACTTTTCAAGATCCTAATTTCTCTAGGAAGAAATCGTTTAACAAAATCATTTCCAGCTTCTCTTTTGTTAATTATTTTGCAGGCCACTTGTCTAGTCGACGGATACTGATCGTCATTCATTTTTAAAATGGCCGTACAAACTTTACTGTAGGTCCCTTCACCAATAACTTTTCCTAAACAATATTGTTTAGTTCCCAAATCCAAAACGGTCTTCTGGTCCGGCATTCCCAAATGATTGAGTGTTTGTACATGTCGTATCATTATTACGATTTAATTTAATGGTATAACTTGTAATAGAAGTTATTTTCTCCCAAATTTTTGACGAAAATTTAATAATTTACCGACATTGAATTTGAAAAAAGTCGATTCATGATAAATCGAATCATTACTAAGTAACGAACATTACATTTTTGTTTTGTTTGATTTTAATTGTTGCGATCAAAAAAATTTAATGGGACGGCACTGATAATGAAGTGTTCTAGGAAATATATTTTTAACGTATTATATAACCATTTTAACGTGTGTATATCGCATAAATTTGTTAAGTTTAAATGAATTACTTTTTACATTCAATCTTAAAAATATAATTTAAGTTTATGAATAAGTCCTTCAGTTTTGCAGTGGGGAATATTAATGACGTAAGCAAACAAGACCTTGGTTGAAATTTAAGATATTATTATAATCAGTGCAATTGAAATTTAAGTCAGTACTATTTATTAAGTGATAGACAACTATACAAAACTAAAACAAGTATGATTGCGAAAAGTATTTTATTTATAAAAATATTTCATCTCATCATTTGACGTTTGTAATCACGTGGAATCGTACAAATGACAGTAGAGAAAACAGTGTAGTAGAAGCAAGTTTTCAGGAAAGGGCTTAAAAAAATTAAAAGTAAGTACAATAATTACACTTTATCACAACATAAATTAGCGATTATAATGTGTCAGTGAAATTATGATAAGAATATTTTTTTAACATGGTGCAATAATTAAACCACATTAGTTCCTAATTAGTTTACATAATAAATATTAGTTGCGCATACGCTATATATATATATACCTAACATATTAAAATAATTACAGTTTAGTATTAGTTAATCATTTTAATCTATACTGTATTTTTATCTAAAATGTTGATGAATCTGTGATTTAATTCTTCGTTTTCGCAACTTCTTGTTTTATTTGAAATTTATAGAGTGAACTTGTACGTCAGTACGGTGGTGTAGATAGCGATACGAAATTCGAATCCGGAGATCCTGAGTTCGAATCTCACTCAAGCTAAAAATTATATAAACTATTACACTGCGGCTTGGTGAGTGCGGACTCTGTACTGTAATTGGGATTAAGTTCCTGTTGTACAGAGTAGAATAAATAAATAAATAAATAAACTTATAATTCTAGATGGATTTCGTATTAGGTGGAATGGCAGCCGTTGGAGCCGGTTTCTTCACCAATCCTCTCGAAGTTCTAAAAACCAGAATGCAACTTCAAGGTGAATTGCAAGCAAGAGGTCAACACGCAGTTCATTACCGAAATATATTCCATACTGCTGTAGTAGTCGCCCGAACTGACGGAATCCTTGCTCTTCAGAATGGTTTAGTTCCTGCTTTATGGACGCAATTGTTTCTAAATGGTCTTAGATTAGGGACTTATCAATTCGCGGATTCCCACAATTTAATCAAAGATAAAAAAGGAAATGTGGTTTTGTATAAAAGTGTGGTTTGGGGGTCTATTGGAGGAGCACTTGGTGCTGCAGTTTGTAGTCCGTTTTTTCTGGTGAAGACGCAATTACAGAGCCAAGCAGCGACTAGTATTGCTGTTGGTACGCAGCATAATCATAAAGGATCTTGGTCAGCTTTCAAGAATATCTACGTTAATCATGGTGTAATTAATTTTATTTGTCTATTCAGAAAAACAATCTTATTTGTGTGTATATGTATGGTAGTGAATAGAGATGGGCGAATATCATCCGCGAATAGTCGAATACCGCGAATATTGACATTATTAGATATTCGAGATTTTCGAATATTAACGTCAGTATAGCGAACATTCGAATACCTCGAATATCGCGCCATATGTTGACCTCAATTTTTGACTATGTTTTTCTTTATCATTTGTACATTAACTTAAAGCTATTACAATACTTTGAAGTTATTAATACCAAAGATATTTTGTTTCAAAACCATGAAGACTTACCATATTTCAAATTTGTTTTTCGCCAACACCAGCCCGTACGTTTCACCTTACATTTGAAGTTTTTGTTTTCTTTTTTGTTTGTACTTTTTGTTTTAATTTTATTTTATCTTAATAATTTCATTTAAATAATGAAAAGGACATAATGAAATAATTATTAATAATAAATATATTAACTTTTAGGAGTATTCGAATATTCGAGTACCTCGAATATTCGAGATCTGATTAATATTCGTATTCGATATTCGAATTCGAGAAATTTGATATTCGCCCATCTCTAGTAACATCAACGACGTATAAGTGTTGTGGATATAAGGTATTTGAATGATATTTATTTATCTTTCTGTTTTGCGTTAATTAGAAAACCCAGTTGCGTATCAAAAGAGCGTTTATTTACAAAACGCAAAATTTTATTTTAAACGGTTGATAATAGCGGATGACTAACTAATTAAATTTAAATCTACCCCTGTGGCTCCTCTACCACTAACATCTTTGGTTGCCGTGATTTGACGGCTGGTAATCGTATTTCACGCGAAAAAATATATCACTTACCAAGATCTGTTTAGGCAGAGTGCCACATCCAGTAATGGGTAAATGGCGTGATGATATATTTATTTTATTTATATTTTACTAACTAAAACTGTCAAAATTTCAGTATAACCTTAAAATTTGAACAATTGCATGGATGCCAATAACAGTTACCAACCATAATCTTTCATATATGAATTTCCCTAAATTGACTCGGTTTAAAATAGTCTAAATAACTTATTTTATAAGACTTTTATCGCATTTATCCTTTAGGAAACTCCCCTGCATGTGAAACTATATTGATGCAACTAGCCATAAGTGTAAAATTGAGAAGAATGTGTAGAAGTCGGTTGAGATGGTTTGGACACGTGGAATGGTAAAACTGGTATTGGTAGATTAAATACAGGATGAGATATTTTATGGAGAATTAAGGTATAAATTCATAGTTGTGAAGATATAGCGTAAAAGAAAGATTCTGAGTGTGAAGAATAATCAAGCTTGTCTGAAGAGAAATCTCAAATTAAATTTGAAAATATAAATGGATGAATGTTTGTTGCGTGATGATGGATTTTGGTTATGAGAAAAGAAAGAGTTCGTATGGAGGAAGTGTTAATGTGGTCGAAACGAGTATCGTGTGTCAGGATGAGAATGTTGACGGGTTCGTGCTACCCCATTTAATGGGATATAGCGTGATGTTATGTATGTATGTATGTAATATAAAAATAGTCACAGAATATCGTAATTGTAATCATCTATAAAATAGTCCATAACATATCAGATCAATTATACAGGGTGTTTCAGGACTAGTGTAACAAACTTTAACAGCTTATTCCTGAGGTCATTTTGAGCAAAAAATGTCATATAAACATAGGTCCTATTCCTTCTAGTTACCAAAATACAAGAGGTTGAAGTTCTATAAATAACACGACATTTTCAAATTTTTGTAATAAAGATACTTTCGGAAAACAAGAATTTTATTGAAAAGTCATACCTTATTTGTCTTAATTAAAAATTGTTGTACTTTTGATTGTATTATTGTTTCATAATGGATGGTTATAGTACTGCTGAATATGCAGATATGATTTTTATTTATGGATTATGTAATGGTAATGCCCGTTATGCGTCCAGAGAATACCAAGACAAATATCCAAATAGACGCCAACTTTCCCATTCCTTATTTGCGCGCATTTTTGTTTTCCGAAAGTATCTTGATTACAAAAATTTGAAAATTTCGTGTTATTTATAGAGCTTTAACCTTTTGTATTTTGGTAACTAGAAGGAATAGGACCTATGTTCATATGACATTTTTGGCTCAAAATGACCTCAGGAATAAACTGTTAAAGTTTGTTACACTAGTCCTGAAACACCCTGTAGATAAAAGATCTACTAGGAGGGAATATTGTAGAAGATTACTGGTAGATCTAAAGAATTAATTGTTTTAGGTGAAAGGTTTATGGAGAGGAGTAGAAACAACAATACCTCGAGCTGCTGTAGGTTCAACCGCTCAACTAACATCTTTCTCTTACTGCAAACAATGGTTAAACGATCATCAAATCTTAACAGATTCTCCTGTATTAGCAGTGTTCTTTTCAAGCATGGTTGGAGGAATTTCTATCAGTGTTGCAATGACTCCTTTTGATCTGGTTTCAGTTAGAATTTATAATCAAGGTAAATGGAATTAGACATTTCTTGATTAAAATGTATTTATGGTTGTTTTTCTTTTAGCGGTTGACGCAAAGGGTAAAGGATTATTGTATGATGGTATTTTGGATTGTGTAGTAAAAATTTGGAAAAGTGAAGGGTTTATGGGGTTTTATAAAGGTCTTATTCCAAATTATCTTCGATTAGGTCCTCATACTGTTTTATGTTTAGTATTTTGGGAACAATTGAAACTAGTACAAACTAAATATAGTGGTACTTGATAAACAAGTTAAAAAAATGTTAAAGATTTGTTGTTATTATTATTATTACTTTTTAAAAATAAATATGAGCTATGCAAAATATGTGATTTATTCAAATTTATGATTTTTTCACCGTCATAACTTCAAGGTTTACCAGAAGTCGTATTGTGAAAGTACGAGATATAAAAATGTAGATTCCATAGTTTTTGTTGTGCATACGTGAAGTTATTTTAGATTCCGTTATTTTCTTTTCCTATTTGTGGTTTGTATACTGCTTCAAATTTATTGTACACGATATTAAAGTTATCACAAATGTATCTGAGAAATCATAAATTTTATGAAATGGTGAAAAAAGTGAAAATCTACCACCTGTCAAAAACCACTTGTTGATTAGGTGACAACAAAGTTCACTGAACCCTAAATTGTGGTTAAAAACAAAGTGTTAATACTCATTGATATAAAAAGTTACATTACGTACAATTTACATAAATCAATTCAGTTTTGCAATCTGATGGAATGTACCATCTATTTAGTGAAAGCTTTAAAAAGCTAGGTTAGTTTCGTTAAAGGTTACTCATATGTATTTACATCAGTGATTATGTGGCAGATAAGAGATTAGCCTAACTTCTAACATTTACAAAATATGTAATTACTATATTACTCAGCTAGTAAAACAGCTCTGACCGTTGACAGTAAGTTTGTTTATATTTACATCTAGGTTGTGAAATATGAAACGAAACAAATGACTGCAAATCAAAAGACTGGAAAAAAGATGCACGAACTCTTTACCCAAGTTCTCGGTAACCGAGATTTATCAAGAGCTGGAGATTTATTTTCAGTTTCTGATACAGCGATTGTCAACGATTTAACACAAGTGGTAACTATACATTTTACTTATAATCGTAACAAAATACAAACCATTCTGTCATAGCTTTCAGAAATAACGAGTATAGCATCTTTACCAGATTATGCACATAATGATAACGACCAAAGTGTTGTAGAGATTTGTGTAACAAGAGTAACATCATGTGTAAGAGAAACAGGAAGTGTTGAACAACACTGCGAAGCACTTGTTACATTATTGGAATCATGTTTACATCACAATTTACAACCGTCAGTTCGAGATGAAGATCCTCCTCATGCTAAGATCTCCGCTGATATTATTTCCTGCATATTTCTGGTACGTATTACTTACAGGGTGTAACAGCGAAACCAACCACTGCTTATAGTTTCTTTATTATTATAGTTACAAAAAAATATTATAAAGCAAAGTTGTAGAAGACCAAGGGGGACATCTGGTTAAAGAATAAAATAATTTTTTTAACCAGTGGTTCTCAAGTTATAACACAAAGTTATATTTTTTCAAATGGGATTATACATATTTCCATGTGACCCTTCTTCATCCTTATATGATAAAAATATTGAGAAAAATTCAATTGAAATTTAAATACTTTTTTATTTTTAATATTAATGTGCAGTAAGCTATGGATGAAAAACAAAAACAAAAGAACAAAATTTAGCTGCTGTCAATAATAATAATTGTGTGTTTCATATTTTGTTTATTTTATTATATCACTTACCGAGATCTGCTTAGGCAGAGTGCCACACCCAGTGATGGGTAAAAGGCGTGATGATATATTTATTTATTTTTATATTTTGTTTTTTTGTTTTTGTTTTTCATCCAAAGCTTACTGCACATTAATATTAAAAATTATTTAAATTTCAAGTGAATTTTTCTCAATATTTGTATTATATAAGGATGTAGAATGGTCACATGGTTGAATTCAGAAAAAAATACTCTATCGAATAGGGCTAAAAAATATGTATAATCCTATTTGAAAAAATATAACTTTTTGTTGTAACTTGAGAACCACTGGTTTAAAAAATTATTTTATTCTTTAAGCATATGTTCCCCTTGGTCTTCTACAACTTTGCTTTATAATATTTTTTTGTAACTATAATAAAAAAGAAAATACAGGGTGTTTCACAACTTAGAGCAAAAAATAAAATAGGGTATATTCTGTACGACGTGCTGATCATGAAACAAAATTTTTTTTTAAATCGCAAAACTATTTTCCATGTTTCCCAGTCCAAAATTTTTCGTTGCCACTGCCACTGGGTGGATGATTATGTTAAAGTTATTAATTAAATAAAATTCTATAATAAATAACTGCTAATAATTGAATTGTGTAATTATTCTTTCGTAGTTGATACCTACTTCATTGTTTGTGTTTAATAGGAAAGCGAATCCAGTGCAGTACTACAAAACATGTTTTAGGTTAACAACCCTTAATTTTTCGAATTTAAAAAAAATCTTTTTGTTTCATGATCTGCACGTCGTACAGAATATATCCTTTAATTTTTTGCTCTAAGTTGTGAAACACCCTGTATAGGGAGTGGTTGGTTTCGCTGTTACACCCTGTATAAATGTAACTATATTGTTATAACTAAAGCTCGGATATTTAGGCTCTTAAAAACACTCAAATAAGCAGGCATATAGGCCGGTAATTACTCTAAAATAGGCGGGATTTTAGGCAGCCTAAATGTAAATAATTTGTTTTAAAAAAAAATTAACGAATCCATTTTCTAATATTGGTCTCGTATCTACTCTTCGTTAGAAAAAAATAATCATTTTAAACACAAATTAACGCAATCTGAAAAATAATAATGTAGGGTTCTCATTTAATTAACTATTATGCAAATTCAAATTATGTAGCATACTTTAATTCACAAAATATTACGAGCAATTGCTCTATGAAATTTTCGGAAAGGGACTGTCTTCGGTCTGTCAGAACTTGCTTGTAAGTTGAAAACTTCGCTCGACATCACAAAATGTGACAGAGGCGTTCTTATATTTAGCCATATCGTCTAAAGTTACCTCAGCTCCATTGATTAATGGCAAAGACACAATTGAATTGCCACGTAAAATTTTGACTAAAAACCGTTTTTTCTTTCGGCATTTTAAATTCACACACAAAAACTTGATTAAAGTAAGTACTTTAAATATTATAGGTTAGATTGAAACACTTTGTCGAGTGCTGAATTAGTCAACGAAGTAGATGATAAACCTTGTCTGCTCAATAAAAGTTAGAATAGGCAACAAAAATAGGCAAAATAGGCTGTATAAGGTAAAATAGGCACAATAACCAAAATATAGAAAAAATAGGCTCTAAGGCACGAAAAAAAAACCTTCCGTTACACGTAAACATATTACCTATGTATAGAAAAACGAAATTGCCTGAAGTATATTAAAATTTGAATCTAGGCAATTGCCTAAAAATCCGGGCTTTAGTTATAACAATTTAAGATATATATATTCGACATCTCTGTCTGTCCAGTAAATATGTTAGAATTTTAGAAAAATCATGAGCATTCGCCGAGATTTGAACCCAGAACCTTTCACTTACTAGGTCATGATTTTTCAAAAATTCTAACATATTTAGTTATAACGTTTGGATTTTTTAGAATTATAGTAAAAAATCTGTGATGGAACGAGCATTACCAGTCGCTGTAAAGTTCTTGCATAAAGGCAACAAGGAGTTGTCGAGGAATATGGCTTCGTACTTATCATTAGCGGCTATAGAGCATGCGACTTTGTTGAGTCCGCATGTTCAACCGATTATGGATTCGATTATATCAGGTTTTTGATTTATTTTTTTGAGTTTGAAGAGTTGAAAATTAATTGTTTGGAATATTTTAGGCAATTATCCATTGTGTAGGGTTTTGGCTCAAATTTATGACGTTTCTCATGAACCCTTGCAAGGACATACAATGGCTTTAGTCTCTCTTTTACCTTTATGTGATAATCAGGAGAAGTTGGCACTTTTGCATTTATTTTCTCTTATTGCTAAAAATACTCCAGCCGTAAGTTATACTTCGTTATTATTTATGACATTTTATTGTGTTTTTCATTTGTTTTGATCATTGCCAACCTTCATTTCAAGCTGGTTTTAATTGGTGCAATTTATTAAAAACTGTTGCTTTTATTTTACGTTTGTGAAACTGAAATTAAATAGTTTTTTTGTGTATTAAGAGCGTAAAGTGATTCTTTGTTACTCGAGCACGGTAATTGCAGCGCGAGCCGAAGGCGATATTTATTTCAAGATTTTTTATATCTTTTCGCACAATAAAAATCGAAAATATCGACATATTTTTAAATTGATTTTAGTTAAGCTTTAACCTTTTTCTACAACTGTCAAAAATTGTAATTTGTTTTCACTAATATCAATACGCGAAGTACGTGATTTTTTGTGTGCGCAAAATGAGTATCTCGCGCACGCTCCCAAATTATTTGTTGTCAGGTTTCATTAGTTACAACACATCAATAGTATCAAATTAATATTATTGTTGATTGTTTTCCTTCAATTTACTTAAATAAATCAATAATTATTATATTATTCTTTATTTACAGTTGTAGAAAAAATGTTGTTTGTATTCTTGTTTTTTGGCGCGTTCGAATGACTTTTATTGTCTCGACTAAAAGTAACATTCTCACGCGCAACTAAAAAACACTCATTTTGCGCACTTAATACAAAAATAATTATTTGTGTATTAAGAGCGTAAAGTGATTCTTTGTTACTTGAGCACGGTAATTGCAGCGCGAGCCGAAGACACTTTACGCTCGTGATACACACATTTTTTTCTTGCATCTTAAAATAATTAAAAAACGTATACGTACTGAAAATAAATTCGTTCTGTCAACTATCAATATGACAAGTTTCTGTTTTGTTTATATCTCTGGTAACTATTGAAATAAGCGCGCGTTTAATTGCTTTTTTCGCGCGTTGCCATTAGAAACGCGCGCATTTAACGTCTTTTTCGCGCGTTACCATTGGAACCCCGCAAAAACGATATTTTTCGATTGTTCCACAGAAAACGTCAACTTTACGATGACAATTGAGAGCGTAATTGTCAACTTTTCATAGCAATCGTAGAAAAAAAAAATTATCATAATCTATAATAACATGAATGTTCAATTTTATTTCATAGATCTGTTACAAAATTAAATACTTGTTTGTGTATTTGTGGTGTATTTGATAAACAGTTGGCAACAGTATAACGGACTAAAAATCACTAAAAAATTACATATTGAATGAAGCAATTTTCTTGTGCAATAAAACTTGCAAGAAAAATTGCACCATATTATTTTATCATCTACAACAAAATAAAAATAAAACTTCATATTCTTTCAAAATTAAATACTTATTTTTAAATAAAAGCACAAAACAATAGTTAAATCACTTTCATAAGATCTATGGTGTATTTGATAAACAGTTGGCAACAGTATAACGCACTAAAAATCACTAAAAAATTACATATTGAATGAAGCAATTTTCTTGTGCAATAAAACTTGCATGAAAAATTGCATCATCTCCAACAAAATATAAAAAACCCTCATATTCTAGCTGTTAGAAGCAAGCGTTCCACAACTTTGTGAATACCTCAACAGTTCGGTAACAGCCGCAGCAACCTTACAAGTATTTCTTCACTTGGCAGAAAAACGACCGACACTTCTTGTCGATCACGTGGCAGCTATGAAAATGGCGGCTCATAAACATCCACACACAGTTTGTTTAGCAGCACAAGTTATAGCCGCCGTTGGAAAACTCAGTAAAGTAAGACACTAAGTGAGGTAATGAGTAAAGCCCGGATATTTAGGCTCTTAAAAACACCCAAATAAGCAGGCATATAGGCCGGTAATTACTCTAAAATAGGCGGTATTTTAGGTAGCCTAAATGTAAATAATTTGTTTTAAAAAAATAAACGAAGTATATTAAAATTTGAATCTAGGCAATTGCCTAAAAATCCGGGCTTTAGTGATGAGGTTAGCAACTAATTGTAAGGGTATTTTGTAGGATAAAGCTCAAGACGCTCTGAATTTTGTGTTGGAATATCTCCCGAAGGCTGATCGAGGATCGCAAAGCACTTTGTTGCGTGAAGCGACATTGTTGTGTAGTTCTTATCCTGTCTTATTTACTGATAAGGTTCTTGCTGGCGTGCGACAGAGACATCATACTAGGTTAGTTGAAGTGTTGGCTTGTAGCTTTAAATCTATGGATCTCTACTAACTCTCATTTATTTTGTCTTTTAACTTATTTATTTGTATTTTAAGAACTTCAAAATTTTAACAATTGCACGATTGTCAATAATTTTATAATAATAATAATATTTCATATACAAACTTCCCTAAATTGATTCGATGTAAAATATCGCATTTTAATTTTAATTTGTAAAAGACGCAAAATAGAAAAATAGAATAAATAACTCATTTTATAAAACTTTTATTGCACTTGCCCGCGGCCCGTTTTCTAAACTTGGACGCGTGCGAAAATAAGGCCATTTAAAACTATTTCTTCTTCTTCTCCTTTAAGGATTAGGCATATGCCTGTTCCGGTTACAGAAGTTTCACCATAATTCGTTCTTTAATATACTATTATCTGCAATTGCAGAACCGGGACTCTCTTTTAAATATGAACTAAAACAGTTTTTGTAATAATTTGACTAACATCATAGCTCATGTAGTTTCACATAAAATAATTGAAATTCACGATTAAAATAGATAATTCTAGCAAGATCTGCAATTGCAGAACCAGAACGCTATTAAAAAATGAGCCTAGAACACTTTTTATAATAACCTAAATAACAGCATGGCTTGCGTAATTTTACATAAAATAATTGAAATTCACGATGAAAATAGATAATTCTAGCGAAATCTGCACTTGCAGACCCGGAACGTTCTTTAAAAATTACCCTAAAATAATTTTTTATAATAATATAACTAACTGCATGGCTTTCGTAATTTCACATAAATTAAAAGAAATTCACGATGAAAATAGATAATTCTAGCGAAATCTGCACTTGCAGACCCGGGACGCTCTTAAAAAAACGACCCTAAAACACTTTTTATAATAATCTAACTAACATCATAGCTTTCGTAATTTCACATAAATTAATTGAAATTCACGATGAAAATAGATAATTCTAGCGAGACCTGCAATTGCAGACTCGGAACGCTCTTCTAAAAATAATCTAAAACACTTTTTATAATAATCTAACTAACAGCATGGCTTTCGTAATTTCACATAAAGTAATTGAAATTCACTATGAAAATAGATAATTCTAACGAGATCTGCAATTGCAGACCCGGAACGCTCTTCAAAAATGACCCTAAAACACTTTTTATAATAATCTAACTAACATCATAGCTTTCGTAATTTCATATAAATTAAATTCACGATAAAAATAGATAACTCTAGTGAGATCTGCAATTGCAGACTCGGAACGCTCTTCCAAAAATAACCTAAAACACTTGTTATATTAATAAAATTAACAGCATGGCTTTCATAATTTCACATAAATTAATTGACTTGCACGATAAAATACAAGTATTAATCTAGCGAGATCTGCATATGCAGAGCTGGTACACTCTTCAAACTCTTTTTATCTAGCTTGCTTGCTCTTAATATACTAACTTTTCACAATATTAGCTCAATTCTCAAAATAGTTTCATCTAATCCTGAGTTTTGAATTAGTCAAATTAAGCTAAACCACATTCTCAAAAACATTTAAATAAATAACAACAAAGACAAAATTAATTGTCATCCAACACTTGGTGAAACAAGGTTTAATAAAAATACTAACTGAACTGTGCTGGCCAGCCTCTGACGATGCCCTCATAAGGTGACTTGGAGGCTGAATTTTGTGAAACATAGTGTTTACTTATTTTTACATTTAAATAAACTCTAATTCTTGTTACCATTTAGTTTTTAACAAATAATTATCTTTAAAAAATCGAACTAGTATTAGATTAGCCAATCAAAAATTCAGGATTAATTAAAACTTTTTACAGAAGTTTAATAATAATATAAAAATTAAATCATCGCCATTTTAGTACAAACCAAGTGAACCAACCGCCTCAAAACAGCAACCAAGTCAATCAAACCTCAGGTGGCGTGACTATAGTCAAAGTCGGGGGTAACATTCAAACTCAACCACCCCCAGTCAATACCCCCACAGCCCCCACAACCTCCCAACCAGTCGGTTATACAAGAAGAGCTAAACTAGGAGATTCTAGAAGTACTGGACGATTACATACTGCCACAAACACTAACACTCATCGAAGTATGACAAGATTAAATATAGCTGGTGCGTATTTAGTGACTTTTAATCTTAGTGCAAATCTTAACAATGTCTTTTTAGGGGGTTCAGTGGGAGGCCTTCACAAAAGTATGACACGCCTCAGTTCCTCCCAACAAATCAACTCAAACTCAATCCCTACCACCACTCATTCAGTAGTACCAACCCCCCCTTTAAGCAACTCAGTTATAGTAACCGGAACCGGAAAATGGGGTATTCCTAACATCGGCCCTACTCGTGTATCCAGTGGAGGGGTAACCGTTACTACTATATCCCCCCCTAGACTTCCTAGACCTTTAAGTCAAGGCCCTTTAACTATCGGTAGCCAAATAACCGTTTCGAATAACCAAGTTACTGTTAGTTCCGTTTATTCCAGTCCTAATGGCCATGTTAGTGTTGTAACCGCTTCCGGGGTTAATAACCCTATTTCACATTCGTTTCCTGTTGGGAGTGCGTCGGGTTTACCCGATTCTGGGCCGGTATCGTTAACGTCAATGAACCCGGTTAGTATTTCTGGGCCGACGACGGTGACAGCGAGGAGGAATAATAATACCAGTGTGACTTTACTGAATGCGAATAATCAAGGAGCAGCGTCGCAACGAATGAGTGTTTTTGAACCGTATCCGATGAGGGATACTGTGCAGCATTTTTGTGAGAAGCATTTGGATAAAATTAAGACGTATATGGATAAGATGTCGATGAGAATTCCTCCTCCGGCGAAATGTACTATTGAAGGTAATTGGTAATTGGTTTAAAAGGTTCTTGGAGTTATTTTGATATATACAAATTCAAATCAAGGTTTGTTGAAATTACTTGGAGACGCCATTTTGTCGGCTTTATATAACACTTCTTTTTCTTCATTTAAACTGTTGAAATAATTATTTTATTATTATTTATAAGCTATTTTAGTATTAATTCAAACTAATTGGCATTTTTTAATTAATAGCAGTTTGCAGACGCCATTTTGTCGGCTTTATATAACACTTCTTTTTCTTCATTTCAACTTGAAATAATTATTTTATTATTATTAATAAGCTATTTTAGCAATAGTTCAAATTAATAGGAATTTAAAAAGTAATTGCAGTTTGCAGACGCCATTTTGTCGGTATTAAATATATATAAAATATTATCAGTTTACAGACACCATTTTGTCGGTATGAAATATATATAAAATATTATCAGTTTACAGACGCCATTTTGTCGGGATTAAATATGTGTAACATAATAGCAGTTTATAGAAGCCATTTTGTCGGTATTAAATATATGTAAAATAATAGCTGTTTACAGACGCCATTTTGTCGGGATTAAATATGTGTAAAATAATAGCAGTTTACAGACGCCATTTTGTCGGCTTTATATAACAATTATTTTTTTCATTTAAATTGCTGAAATAATTATATTATTATTCATAAGCTATTTTAGCAATAGTTCAAATTAATAGGAATTTAAAAAGTAATAGCAGTTTACAGACGCCATTTTGTCGGCTTTATATAACAATTCTTTTTTTCATTTAAATTCTTGAAATCATTATATTATTATTAATAAGCTATTTTAGCAATACTTCAAACTAATAGAAATTTAAAAAGTAATAGCAGTTTACAGACGCCATTTTGTCGGCATTAAATATTCGTTTATTATATAATAAGACAGTTAATTATGCTATAAATAATTAATTTAATTATTTCTCGCAAGCTGTATTAATAATATTTTCATTTTAAACTAGAAATTGTAAAAATAATTTATATAATTTGCAGTCTCCACTTTGTCGGCATGCTATCTTGTAAGTTGGCATTGAAATTACCGGGTGTCGCCATTTTGTTGGGACTCAATGTTAAAAAACATTACTTTATTATAATTGTATGAGCTTATAAATAATATAAATAATCAATTTCATTACTTTTTGTAAGCTGTATTAATAATATTTTCACTTGAAATCAGAAATTTATAAAAATATTTTATATAATATCCAGTCGCCATTTTGTCGGTGCTCAATGTTAACAAACATACCTTTATTATAATTTTATGAGCTTATGAATAATATAAATAATTAATTTCATTACTTCTTGCAAGCTGTATTAATAATATTTTCATTTGAAATCAGAAATTTATAAAAGTATTTTATATAATATCCAGTCGCCATTTTGTCGGTGCTCAATTTTAACAAACATATATATAATTTTATGAGATTATTAATAATATAAATAATTATTTAAATTACTTCTTGCAAGCTGTATTAATAATATTTTCAATGGAAATCAGAAATTTATAAAAATATTTTATATAATATCCAGTCGCCATTTTGTCGGTGCTCAACATTAACATACATTACTTTATTATAATTTTATGAGATTAATAATAATATAAATAATTATTTAAATTACTTCTTGCAAGCTGTATTAATAATATTTTCAATGGAAATCAGAAATTTGTAAAAATATTTTATATAATATCCAGTCGCCATTTTGTCGGTGCTCAATGTTAACATACATTCCTTTATTATAATTTTATGAGCTTATTAATAATATAAATAATCAATTTAATTACATCTTGCAAGCTGATTAATAATATTTTCATTTTAAATCAGAAATTTATAAAAATATTTTATATAATATCCAGTCGCCATTTTGTCGGCATTCTACCTCATCAGTTCTTATTAATTTATTTATACTTTAGAATCAATCAAAAACATTCTTTATCAAATATAAATTCCAAGAACCTTCTAAACATCATCAAGCACCACTAAATCAATTCAACTTTAATTTCCTTACAGAAAGAAGAGCAAAAAAACTTGCCAAGCTCCATTTTGCTTGTCAAACTCGTGGTCAACACTGTTTATATTCTCGCACTTTCTTCACAATGCGAACAAGAAATCCTCGAATTTGGATTCATTTAATGTTTATTGCACTTCAAGCAAGATCACCGCACGCTCTCAGCAGTCGAGATGCGAGTGTATCCAGTTTGAAGCATTGCTGGGATATGCTTAAATGTGAAAATAAGACGTTTTTAACTTTAGTTACGAGCGCTTTTCCTTGCGCAAAGGTAAAAATCATATTTGACACAACAATTTATACAAATACCTGCGTTTAGCAATTTACTACCGAAAAATCGCGCTTTTAAATTTTGCGAACTAAAAAAAATAATATATATATATATCATCACGCCTTTTACCTATCACTGGGTGTGGCACTCTGCCTAAGCAGATCTCGGTAAGTGATATATTTTTTCGCGTGAAGTGCGGTTACCAGCGGTCAAATCACGGCCTCCAAAGATATTAGTGGAGAAGGAGGCCACAGGGGTAGATTTTTAAATTGGTGAAAATTGTTTGTCGGCTGTGGGGATCGAACCAGGGTTCTCAAGATCCACAGTCCGACTCGATACCACTGAGCCACCTACCCCATTTTAAATTAATATAATTGAGGTTAAGTTTCTGTTGTACAACAACAAACAGTTGTGATTCTTTGGTTAGAACACTGGCTTTACAAGCGAGAGTTATTTGAAATTTCGCTTTATTTGTGTCAAAAAGTGATTGTAATTAAATTTTGTTGTGAAGTGGAGCAAATTAATAAATTGTCGTTTTAAGAACAATAGTTTGTTGTTAACTTCAGCAATGTAAAAATAAAATTGCTTTTAAATGTTTTGGATTCCATTATAAACTATTGTAATTGAAATAATTTCCTTTTAAGTGAAGTAGCACATAAATAAATTAAAGACAATTGTAGTTTCATGGAAGTACTGTCGCTTCACGAGCGAGAGCTTGTTACTAACTTAACTATAACAAAAAACAACTGCTTCCAAATTGTTTGTATTCCACTATAAGCTATTGTAATTGAGGTTAATTTCCTTTTAAGTGAAGTAGCACATAAATAAATTAAAGAAAGTTGTAGTTTCATGGAAGTACTGTCGCTTCACGAGCGAGAGCTTGTTACTAACTTAACTATAAATAAAAAAACAACTGCTTCCAAATTGTTTGTATTCCACTATAAGCTATTGTAAATGAGGTTAATTTCCTTTTAAGAGAAGTAGCACATAAATTAATTTGAGAAAGTAATAGTATCAAGTGAGAGTTTGTTGCTAATTTCAAGTTTAAAAATATATCTATGTGAAAGTAGTTCCGGTTCCGTTATAAGACACAGTAATTGAGGTTAACAGATTTCTCTATTATAAGCTAATGTAATAGAATATAATAAATATATTTGCAGGATCAAGAGATCCTTTTGAACGAGCTGCGTCATTCTGGCTTCTTCGATGTGTTCCAACTAGGTCCAGGAGTAGTTGGAGGATCTGCAGATCAACTCGAAGGCAATATTCTACAATGGGGTTGTTTCTTGTGTACACATCCAGAAAGAGCTGTTGGATTCTTAAGAGGTTAACATAACATCAAATGTCAAAAACATTGTATATAAATAATTGTTTTAGGAAATACTCAACCAGTGATTGAAGGACAATTAAAGGAGAAGAAAGGAAAATGGAGATTGTTTCGAAGATGGCGGACGAGATATTTTACTTTATCTGGAGCGCATTTATCATGCAGAGGATCGGTAGTACTTTTAGTATTTTGCATCTTGTAAAATGTACTATTGTTATATTTAGTGGTGTGATGTATACTTTGGAGATTAAATAGTGCTTTTTGGTTTTGGGTGCTTTAATTTGACAGCACGTACGCTAACATTATTTTTGGTTAACAAAGGGTCTTCAGTGATGTATAATGTATCTTGTGCTTATGATTGGGTTGGAGTTGCTTGGAATTGGACAATCCTTTTATTAATTCTTTGGTCTATTGTTGTTGCACTTGTCATTTGTTTCGAGTTCTTCAGTCAATTAGCTAGAATGCTTCAATAATTTGAATACTTCAATATGGTTTGTGGTTTTTTTAAGTCTTCTGTAAGCGAGTAAAATATAAAAAGAAATTGTTCTTAGAGTGGAGGAGAAAGCATTGACGTCAATCAAATCCGTTCAGTGAAAGTTTCTCGCGGCGCCAGAAATATCCCAAAAGCATTCGAGATCTTCACAGGAAATCAATCGCTTATCTTCAAACCAAAAGACGGGAAGAATGCCGAAGAATGGGTGCAATGTTTAAGTATTGTTGTAGCACATTCCCATGCAAGAGAACTGCCAGTAAAAAGTAATTCTTTGCCTGCTAGAGGAATAAGTACCAGCAAAATTCCAGTATAGGTTATGAAAGTGAAATATTTGAAATGAACCAATGAGCGCGTTGGAGTACAGTATCATAAAAAAGTGTACTTAACAGTTCTTGAGGAATTACGGATGTTAGTTCACTTAAAACATATCGAAATATATTTGTTATTTTTATTATACATGTTTTTTGTATGTTATTTATGATGAAGGGAGAGTGACAGAAGATAATACTTTATAAGAATTACATTTATTATAAACTCTTAATTATATATCCTTACAAATACAGGTATTTTTTCAAATATTATAAAACAATTTAAATATACACTAATCAAGTTTTGTATATTTGAAAAATACAAATAATCGCCAATAATGAATGTGATCTACAGGTGTTCAAAACTAATTGATTATATGCAAAACTTGACGTTTCTTGTGCATGAAAAATACATCAACAAAATAAAAAGTACCTTATATAACTACAATTACATACGTTTTGTACTTAACTGAAACTAAGAAGCAGCAATCTGAAACCAAAAATAAACAAGCAAAATTTGAAAAGAACTGCTAGTTGTCGTATGTAAGTAAATAAATATTTCTAGAATAATAAAATAGGCTTTTATATTTTAATATTGTAGTCTTCCAAAATGTATTACATTCCAGCATTTATTATAATAATAAACATTTTATTTTTGTTACAAAACGAAACGTTTTTAATTTATTACAATTACATGTTATTAAATGACATGTCTAAAATTAATATAACTAAAAAAAATTCTTAATGAATAACATATAGGTTTTTCAATTGTTTAACAAATCCTGGATTGGGTTGAATAGCCGGTCTTACAGATTTAAGCAACCGGTGCGCATCATTATAATCTAAGCCTTGTTCCTGAATCAAATAAGCTAGAACAACAGCTGATGACCTGGAAACACCTGCATTACAATGAACCAAAATGTTTTTACCCGCGTTTAAACAATGTTTGATAAGTCGATTGCAATGTGCGACCACGGCAGACAGATTAGCTTCGGGCAAATCAAGACATTCAACAAATTCATACTCTACATTTGGAAGCTTATGAGGAGACTCAACCCCGATGCTCAAAACGAAATGAATCTGATGTTTGAGCATCGGTTCTGGAGCACAACAATCTTGAGCCCCGATAAAGAGGTTATGTACAACTTGGGCCGGTGTTTCATCAGGAGCTGTATCGACAACAAATCCAAAGCTGGTTGAGTGAGGAATTAAGTTACTTGGGCTGGAATGTCTTTCAATGTATCTCCTGCCATCGGCATGAGTTATAATGGTGTCAGTGTGCTTCAGAGAAGCTTTCCTGTTTTGTAAGTTTTGCAAAAAACTCATTTTAAACTAAACAAGTCTCTAATAATAAAATATAGTTATTATTAATAAACGTTCGATGGTTGATGACAAATAGTAAAATATATTGCAAAGTTTGGTTATAAAATGGACTTGGTTTACTTTTCCGGGGACTGGCTACGGGATTTGCGCGAAGTGTCTTGCTCCTTGCTGGCCGAACGAGAGCGATCCTTGGAGTGCTTGCTGGGAACTGATCGGGATCTAGAACGTGACCTGGACTTGGACTTCGACTTTGCAGCGCTCTTGTCTCGGGACGGTGAACGCGATTTGGACTTGGAGCGACGGTCGCTCTTGCTCTTGGAGCGGCTGCTGCGATGCGATCGGCTGCGCGAGCGGCTACGAGAACGGGAGGCCGAACGAGACCGACGGCGGGAACGAGATCTGGAACGAGATCGACTGCTGTAGGACAATGACTTGCGATCTCGTTTTCTATCTTCAACCAGTTTAATTCTACGACCGTTTATTTCAGTATCGTCTAGTTTATCTAACGCGTTTTTCATGTCTGAATAGGAGGCAAACTCCACGACTCCTTCGTTCCTGTATTTATGTGCATCCGCGTAAGTCACTTCTCCTGCTTGCCGCATGTAATCCTTCAAGTCCTGCCAACTCACTCGACTTGATAAATTCTCCACGATCAACCGGTAATCGGTTCTAGTTGGAGGTCCATAACGGTCAGAATTCCCGCCGCCATAGGAAGAACGGTGGCGGGAGTCACCTCCTCCTCCACCACCGCCACCACCGCCTCCTCCGCCGTCACCACCGCCTCTACCACCACCACCGCCCCCACGACCGGTCCATTGATCTCTTCCTCGAGGAGTTCCGCGGGCCCGTTCAACCGTAACACGTTCACCGAGCAAACGTTTACCATTCAATTCATAAACCGCATCTTCTGCGTCCCGTGGATCGTCCAATTCAACGAAACCGTAACCATTTTTAATTAAAACGTCACGAATACGACCGTAACCACGAAAGAACCGTTCTAAGTCTCGTTCCCCCGTATCTTTAGGTAAATTACCTATATACACCCTCGAACCCACCATATTTGGGTATTTGATTCAAAAACAACAAAAAAACACTAGATTACTGTCTGTTACGTCACTTATGCGATAATATTTGCTTTTAAATCATCAGATGAATAGTCCACTTTGCAGAGATATAAACCGTGACTCGGAGCCGGTCGAATGCGAGGGTTCCACGTCAAATGAGATGGAACTTGCAGCATACACTTTACTTCTTTTTCGTTCACTTTACCTTGTCCAACAGCGATTAGTGTACCAACAATTCGTCGGACCTGTAAAGTTACAGTAATTAAAACGGATTGAAAACGTCAAAACTTTTTCCATGAAACAACTTATAACTTATCAAAAATTAAACATTATCTCAAACCTCAATGATTATTCAAGATAAGACAATATTGAAAGTTTTTTCGTCTTGACAATTAATATTTAACAAAATAAGGTGTAACGATCCGCTAAGTCAACATGAAAGATCTCATATGTCCGGGAAAACGTCCATGTGACGCGCAATATAAAAGCAAAACGTATTATTGAGGTTAATATTGTGAAACGGGTTGATAAGATTCGTCAGTACGCAAAACTAACAGATGATTACTTTAAAACATTATAGATTACAACACAACACTTTATTACTATTAATAGTAACTCAGAATTAATATAAATAAGGAGATAAATTTAATACATACAAAAGTTGAACGAAACGTTGACCATCAACCATTTAAAGGAACGTTCACAACACAACATTACGGCACCATGCTTCCCTACTTTCATCTTTAAAATAATTATATTTAAAAATACACACAAAATCAACAAATACTTATCAATTATATACATGAAATAATTAATTAGTACCATTGAACTAGAATATCATGATTTTACTTACATATTTGTAGACGTTTGTAGAAATTTCTAGAACCACATTTTGCACTAGTTACTAACACACTTGAATGTTGCGAATGAACTGAAGTTGATTGCATATAAAATTGGCGCTCGCGCCAAACTTCAAATACTAACCAAACTTTGCCAATATCCTTACGCAAAAATTAATATTTTTTGCTTACCTGATTATATAAAAACCCTCCTGATTTAATTGTTATATTCCAATAAGAGTAAATATCATCTTCTTGTTCCAATTTTTCATATGAAACAGTTGATGGTTTAGCTTCCGTCATGCTTAGATATTCAATTGTTCTTCTTGTCATTTTGTTTGGAAAATTACTTCCTTTGGCCATAAATGAACGAAAATCATGCAATCCTTCAAATAATTTTGTTGCAGTTTTCATTCTTTCTATATCTAAATTTGGCAAACTAAAAAAAAAGTCAACAATCGTTCTTAGCTAAATACAAATTCCCTTACGTTAAGAAATGGCATCTCCTAAGTTCTTCTATCGGTATATAATAAACATGTCTATTAGTCGTATTAAAATATTCGTTTTTCAATATACCTAACCGGTATAAATATGTCCTAGATTTAGCATTTAATCTACAATGAAAGTTAGGAGAAATCTGTTGAGTTTTCAACACTCGAATCTGCATGTTTTGTTTCATAAAATATTTATTTAAATTAGATGTAATCCCTTTAGGAGCATATGAACTAGTATTGCTTTTAAGTAAATCTACTTGAAAAGTAGAATGTAAAGCATGAACCCCAGCATCAGTTCTAGAATCAAGAACTTGATTAATTTAGAGATCGAATGATCAGCTTTATTAGTATTACCGACTAGAAGGAACAACATAGGGTTGATTTACTGATTTTAGTCTTTTGATAGCAATTTCAAGACATCCTTGGATGGTAGTTGGATCAGGTTTATAAGGTTCATTAGAATGGATAATCTTTTGTACGCCTCTAAAATTTTATTTAATTAGTTACTTTCTAAAGCTAAAACAGCATTATAAGACACCTGAATTGAGTTCCAATATAGGAAACATGCATTAAATATCGTTGCATTTCTCTATAGTTTCCGAAAATTATTGCGACTTTTTGAAATTTTGTGGTTATATATATATCCACGCGCTCCTGTCATGGGTGACATCACAACTTTCTCTATTACCCACCGAGTTTTTGACAACTAGGACAGATGTGATTAAGGGTGAGGTTTGTTAAAATAAGTAAAAATGTTGCTTGATGTGAATATTTTATTAAAAACATTATAAAACTTCAGAAAACGTTCACATGATCTTTCACAAATGTCGAAGATGACTCCAGCTCTAGAGCAGTGGACTGTGTATTCTGCTGCTCAGAATCTCCCTGCAGTTCTAAACGATCCAAATCGAGGCAAACAAACCAATTTCTTCGTCAAAACATGGGGCGACAGCTTTATAGAAAAAACAGAAATCGGCAGGAGTCCATTCCTACCAGAAATCAACTTTACCCATTTCGAAACTTACCTTCGAAAGCACGGACGACGATACAAGAGACATGCAAGACTTTCACAAAGCAAATTAGAAACAAACATTAGACTACATAGAACGAAAAGTGACGCAGATGCAGATCTTGGTATAATTCCAGAAATATTTCTAAAACCAACTTTACCTCTTAATGATGCAGGAACTTTCAATGCAGTATTTCCTTGCGTTGGAATAGAAAACGATTCAAAATCGCATCAAAGTGGTCGGTTACTTCAAGAACACTTGAGTCACTATTTAGATATAGTTGAAGTACACATTGCTCGACAAGTTTCTCAAAAATCTTCAGCTTTTTTTCACGCAATGACATCTCATGACACAATCATGGAACAGATGGGAAACGCTTGTAAAGAAGTTCGCAGACTTAGAAGTCAGGTTCAAAATTTGGACTCTACTATATCTAAAGGTCCTTTAAGACTTTTAGGCCTTGCTCGATCGAGAGTTAATCACATTAATTTATTAGATAAATTACGTCTAATGTCAACTGTTTTACAAACACAGCCTACTTTACAACTCCTTTTAAGTTCTTCTGATTACGTTGCTGCACTTGAATTAATATCAAGTACGCAAGACGCACTTGCAAGAGAACTTGCAGGGGTTACATCTTTACGTCATCTACCTTCACAATTAAAAGAAATGTCAAGACTTATAGATAAAATGCTAAATACTGAATTTGAACGATATGCAGCTGCAGATTTACACCGACCTTTAGAATCAACTACAGGAGTCGTAGAACCAGAAAGGCTAATTAGTTTAGTAGCAGGATTACTGAGGCAAAATAATCTTCAATTTTTAGAGGTTTATAAAAAAGAGGCAGTCACTGCAGCCCAAGCAGTCCTCAAACAACTTCTAATTGAGCAGTTGCAAGACTGTGAAGGTGATACAGAAGTATGTTTAACAGGTTCAGGAGAAACTGCACCTAGTTTAGACCCTAATCAATGGATCCGTTTATTAGTTTTAGCTACAGAGGCACTAAGTAAATTAGTACAAAGAGTTAAAGATGTCCATGACGTCATAGAAAGTACTGCAGATGTCAGTGCAGGTCGTTTTCAAACAGAAGACATGAATTTAGGAGATAACGAAAATTTTTTAAGTTTAGAAGATCATAGTCGAGTAGAAATCAAACTAAAAGAACTTTTAACTTCAGTGTGTGATTATTGCCATGAACGACTAGCAACTATAGTTGGAAGTCAATCAGAAAAACAAGTGATAACAGCTACACAAATATCTGAACTTTGTGTCATCGTCGATTCCTTTACAGATTTATGTAAAGGGATTTGTGGACGACCTAGTACCGCACTAAAATCCGCATTTAATACACAAGCTAATAAATACGTTCAAAAATTTCATAGTCAGCGTAAATCTAAATTATCTTTACTCCTAGACGCGGAAAGATGGCGAGCAGCTGAAGTTCCACCAGGTTTTCAAAAGCTTCTCGATGATCTTACTCATGGAAAAATTACAGACATAATACCAAGCTCTCCTACTGAAAAAACCTCTGAAAAAGATTGTGAATTAACTGCTGCTAGTCTTGAAGTAGATACTGAAAAATTCGTTGCTGTCGGTGCAGTAATGATGCTCTTACGATTAGTAACTGAGTATTGTATCTGTGCGCAAGAACTACCTGGTTTGTCGGTAACAATTGGACGATATCTTGGAGAACTTTTGAAGATGTTTAACTCGAGGACGTGTCAACTTGTCCTCGGAGCAAATGCGTTAAGAACTGCTGGGTTAAAAACAATAACAAGTACGAATCTAGCGCTTGCATCAAGAGCACTTCAGTTAATACTTTGGTTGATTCCACATATTAGAAATTTGTTTAAATCGTTGATAAATGAAGAAATACCCGGGCTGGATTCGGTTGAACGAGATATAGGTCATCATATTCAAGAGCTCGAAGCGAAAATTAGATCAATTATGAATATATTATTAGGGGATCAATTAAATGATTGGAATGCAAGACCGCCGGTGCCATCTAAAGCTTTCAGGAATATTTCAAGACATTTGACTAAGTTACATGAAGCTGTCAGCACAGTTTTACCACCAGAACAGGTATTACAAATTAATAAAAAATATTAAATAAAACACTTGGCAAAGTCTCACAAAATTCAGCCTCCGAGTAACCTTATGAAGGCATCGTCAGAGGCCGGCCAGCACAGTTGCCTCTGACGATGCCCTCATAAGGTGACTCGGAGGCTGAATTTTGTGAGACTTTGCCAAGTGTTTTATTTAATATTTTTTATTAAACCTAGTTTCACCAAGTGCATGGATGACAATTAATTTTGTCTTTGTTGTTATTACAAATTATTTTCACATTTAACAACTTTTACCCACTTCTGGGTGCAACACTCTGCTAAACACATCTCAAATAATTATTTTTTGACAAAATTGTGGGACGCAGTGCCACACTCAGTAATGGGTAATAGACATAAATACAGGTGTTTCACAACTAGAGCAAAAAATTAAAGGGTATATTTTGTACGACTTGCTGATCATTTTTTTTTAAATCGCAAAACAATTTTCCATGTTTCCCAGTCCAAAATTTTTCGTTGCCACTGCTACTGGGTGGATGATTATGTTAATGTTATTAATTAAATAAAATTCTATAATAAATAAATATATCATCACGCCTTTTACCCATCACTGGGTGTGGCACTCTGCCTAAGCAGATCTCGGTAAGTGATATATTTTTTCGCGTGAAGTGCGGTTACCAGCCGTCAAATCACGGCCTCCAAAGATATTAGTGGTGGAGGAGCCACAGGGGTAGATTTTTTTAAATTGCTAATAATTGAATTGTGTAATTATTCTTTCGTAGTTGATATATACTGCATTGTTTGTGTTTAATAGGAAAGCGAATCCAGTGCAGTACTACAAAAGATGTTTTAGGTTAACAACCCTTAATTTTTCGAATTTAAAACAAATTATTTTTGTTTCATGATCAGCACGTCGTACAGAATATATCCTTTAATTTTTTGCTCTAAGTTGTGAAACACCCTGTATATTTATCTTAAAATTGTCCTATCAAAGTTTGTTACAATAACGCTATGTACTCTATTCTAACATATTTTTCTTGTATTTAGGTGAACGAGATATACAGCATTGTCCACAAGAATTTCAAAGATCGTCTCCGCGACCAAATATCTAAAATGAACATAATTAATAATGGTGGTCCTCAGCATGGCGTCGTTACATCCGAGCTAACTTTCTATATAGAAACTATGAAAACGTTAAAAGTACTTGAAGAAAAAGACGTTTCTGATAAAAGTATGGAAGATATTTGGCTTAAGAAAAGCTAAGAATGAGCTATTTACTACTAAAGTTATTTGTATATATGTATTTAAAACATTCCAATTGTATTTTATCGAGTGAGAGTTATTATCGTCATTTTAAATTGTTAAAAGAGATTTTGTGACTTGTTGAATTCGGTTATGTTATTCATATTTGTTGATATCTATAAATCATTTTCAAATAACGAAATGTATATTTAATAGTATTGGAATAAATAACAGCAAATTAGTGTACATATAATTCCGTTTTTATTTTGATTATTAATATTTTCGAGGAATTATCACAAGAAACAAAATAGTATATTGTAATACTATTTTTTTCAACATTAAACGCGATAGTTACATTTTTACGTTTGCAATACAAGAAATTTAATAATTATGTTATATAAATCAAAGGAGTCACTTAATTTACTTGTAATAGTAACCGTTTCCCTCGCTAGTAAAGACTCTCATAACTAGTGAGGAAAACGTTCACTATCACAACTAAATTAATTGAGGGAAATGTCATTTTCACAAGTAATGTTGAAATTTTTGTTTGTTAAATTCTCACTTAAAATATAACTCATTAGATTTAAATTCGTTGTTACGAAAATAGGAAATACAGGCACTTGGTATAACAGCTAATAATTCATGTCAAAATATTATCGGAAATTGTCATTTGTTATTTTAGTTATAAAGTTGAGAGAAAAAAATATAATTTTGTCCTAACTAAACCTTAAGTAATGAGAAATAATTTAGAAAATGAAATTTATATTAATCGTTTATTAAGTAGAAAGATAAATTAATGATTATTTTTTCCTCTATTAAAATGATGTCAAATTATCGTTTCCATTCAATTAAAATGGAAGTACTTGTCTATTTTGTATAGTAATATGTATTTAGCAGGAATAACTTATTTATAAAATGTTTCGTTAAGTTTTAAAGTAGCTAATTAATAATTATTTACCTTTATTCTATTATTATTGCATTTACAAGTAAAGACAATATTATAAATCATTCAAAAAGTTCATTGTTATGCAATTGAAAAAAGCAAAAATACAAATTATAATAATTTGTTTGAGATTTGCTGGTACAAAATAATATTATAATGTTCTTTCCTATAGCATTATTCATATTCTAAATAATAAAATTAAAATAACTAGTTAAAAAGGTGTTAAAACGGTTGAAAAATATGGTAAAATTAGCGAGAGAAATACGTGCAAAGTAGCAGGAAATATAATGTGCAGGAAACAGCGCGAAACATATTCTATTACATTTACAACTAAAGAAAATATTATAAATCATTCAAAAAGTTCATTGTTGTACAGTTGAAATAAGCAAAAATACAAATAATAATTTGTTTGACGTTTTGCAGATACAAAATAATTTTATAATATTCTTTCCTATAGCATTATTCATATTTTAAATAATAAAATTAAAATAACCAGTTAAAATGGTGTTAAAACGGTTAAAAAATGTGTTAAAATTCGTGAGAGAAATACGTGTAAAGTAGCAGGAAATATGATGTTCAGGAAACCGCGCGAAACATATTCTATTTCATTCACAACTATAAAGAAAATATTATAAATCATTTAAAAAGTTCATTGTTATGCAGTTTAAACAAGCAAAAATACAAATTTTAATAATTTCTTTGAGGTTTGCCGGTACAAAATAATTTTATAATATTATTTCCTATAGCATTATTCATATTATAAATAATAAAATTAAAATAGCTAGTTAAAATGGTGTTAAAACTGTTGAAAAATGTGTTAAAATTCGTGAGAGAAATACGTGCAAAGTAGCAGGAAATATGATGTGCAGGAAACCGCGCAAAACATATTCTATTGCATAACTAAAGAAAATATTATAAATAATTCAAAAAGTTCATTGTTATGCAATTGAAACAAGCAAAAATACTAATTATAATAATTTGTTTGACGTTTTGTAGATACAAAATAATTTTATAATATTATTTCCTATAGCATTATTCATATTCTAAATAATAAAATTAAAATAGACAGTTAAAACGGTTGAAAAATGTGTTAAAATACACGAGAGAAATACGTGCAAAGTAATTTTATAATATTATTTCCTAAAGCATTATTCATATACTAAATAATAATATTAAAATAGCCAGTTAAAATGGTGTTAAAACGGTTAAAAAATGTGTTAAAATACGCGAGAGAAATACGTGCAAAGTAGCAGGAAATATAATGTGCAGGAAACCGCGCGAAACATAATCTCTGCTGAAATGTAGGTCATAGTTTTTGCGTCTGCAAGTGAACAAGATGGCAGCACAAGTTTACCTCGTGTTATCGAGCAAATTTCAACTGTATCGCACACTGTTCTCATTCTAGAGCGAATGCTACATATGAAGTAGACAAGGACGAAACTAAACCTGCCTCATTTCGTTCGAAACAGGTGCATGGGAGAGCGACTGTTATCTGTTAACAGTGCTGAATTTGACATTTAAGTTAACAAGTTCCCTGTATGCTCAAAAAACATTTTTTAATATGTTATTTCAATATTTTAATTGACAAATTGAAGTAAAATATTTTAGAAAGTCATGTAAATAGTGAAGTGAGGAACAAAGTTAGTCAAAAATGACAGTTCGGTGAAATTCTCAGCAGGAATAATGTGTGCACGAGTGGACTGTAACATATTTTGTCGAGATAACAAGTTATTTGTGTGTATTCAGTGATATTGTTCATTATGTTAGTTGTTCAACAAACATCTGATGCCACATACGTTGTATTTCACTTAAAAGGTAAGATTTTGAACACAGGTGTACTGTTTTGATATGTTTTCCTGATTTTACTTGGCATTTAGAAATTCTTCACAAAAGAATTATAATTGTAATCGTACAAGGCCAATGTTTATATTTCACAAACTTTCATTTTGTCGTAACGAGCAATAATAATAAAATTAAAACTTTTATATACACAACTCATTCATAAGTACAAACGTACTCGTATGTTTATGTCAATTAATTTATTAAATCATTTTGCGGGCCAACTATAATTTGACCCTTGACATTTGAGATCCTGCTTAATTCTACTGGGAATAGACTTACGTTTGACCTAAACGTGAGACCTGGTTTTGAGAATGAGAGAGATGGGTGTATTTTATACTGACTTGTGATTGCTTTTCGTGGAAACTGTATTGATCTAAAACAGTGACTAGCAACATTCACCCGCCCATTTGATATCAAAATATTACCAGGTGATTAGATTTTTACTTAGAATTTAACAATAATTTATTAACAACAAAGACAAAATTAAATAACAACAAAGACAAAATTAATTGTCATCCATACACTTGGTGAAACTAGGTTTAATAAAAAATATTAAATAAAGACTTGGCTAAGTCTCACAAAATTTTAATAATATATTAATAATCCTTGTTGAACCTTTATTTCATATTTACAAACATCATTAATTTAAAAATTAAGCTGTCAAATGATTTAAAAATATTTTAGAGAAACATGTTTTAAACTAAATTTAAAGCAATCATTGTAAAATAATTGAATATGTACGCAGAAAGTATTTTAAATAAAAGTGGTAAAATATTTAATTCTAAGTATCTTTTGTTTGAAGCTTTTATCTTTAAAAAAATTTAAAAGAACATTTAAGAACAAAATTGGTTCAAAACTTTTATTACGATATTATTGAGATAGTCCTGCTGTCAAATATCTATTTGAATTATTAAGATTATATTTTTACTTAGAATTTAACAATAATTTATTAATTAAGCTTGTTGAACCTTTATTTTATATTTACAAACATTATTAATTTAGAAATTAAGCTGTCAAATGATTTAAAAATATTTTATAGAAACATGTTTCAAACTAAATTTAAAGCAATCATTGTAAAATAATTGAATATGTACGCAGAAAGTATTTTAAATAAAAGTGGTAAAATATTTAATTCTAAGTATCTTTTGTTTGAAGCTTTTATCTCTAAAATAATTTAAAAGAACATTTAAGAACAAAATTGGTTCAAAACTTTTATTACGATATTATTGAGATAGTCCTGCTGTCAAATATCTATTTGAATTATTAAGATTATATTTTTACTTAGAATTTAACAATAATTTATTAATTAAGCTTGTTGAACCTTTATTTTATATTTACAAACATTATTAATTTAGAAATTAAGCTGTCAAATGATTTAAAAATATTTTATAGAAACATGTTTCAAACTAAATTTAAAGCAATCATTGTAAAATAATTGAATATGTACGCAGAAAGTATTTTAAATAAAAGTGGTAAAATATTTAATTCTAAGTATCTTTTGTTTGAAGCTTTTATCTCTAAAATAATTTAAGACAACATTTAAGAACAAAATTGGTTCAAAACTTTTATTACGATATTATTGAGATAGTCCTGCTGTCAAATATCTATTTGAATTATTAAGGTTAGATTTTTACTTAGCATTTAACAATAATTTATTAATTAACTTTGTTGAACCGTTATTTTATATTTACAAACATTATTAATTTAAAAATGCAGCTGTTAAATGATTTAAAAATATTTTAGAGAAACATGTTTTAAACTAAATTTATAGCTATCATTGTAAAATAATTGAATACAGTTTCAAATATGTATGCAGAAAATATTTTAAATAAAAATGGTAAAATATTTATTCTAATTTTGTTTGAAGCATTTATCTCTAAATTAATTTAAAAGAACATTTAAGAACAAAATTGGTTCAAAACTTTTATTCTGATATTATTGAGATAGTCCTGCTGTCAAATATCTATTTGACTTATTAAAAATAGTTTGACAGTTCGTTTGCAGGTATATTCGATTCTAAATATGTCAAAAAAATGTTAAAATCCTGTTGTGTATCTTTATACGTTTAATTGAGAAGAAAAACTAATTGTGTTACATGGAAAACTTATAGAAAATGTTTAGGTAATTCATTGCGGAAAATGTGAAACTTTTTTGTCTTTATTATGTCATTTGATTAATGGTGAAACCGCGCGGTTAACCGCTTGTATAAACATTTGCTTATTACAGTTAAAAATTCATAGAGATATTCATCTTTGTTTGATTTTCAGCAGCTTAATTAGTCTTTATACTTTAGAGATAAACATGAACAGAATTATGTTGTATTTTACTCTAATACGGGATTAAGATAATTACGTTATAATTTAGGAAATGGATATAGCAGGTTTCATTTTATAACTTAGTTAATCTTCAGATGAGTTATATTTCTTCTTATCACCTGTTTAGAACTTCTCTGTTAATTCTTGTAAGTCTTTTGTAACCAAAGTGTCACATTCATATCCTGGTCGAAATTTGAACTTTGACTGATTTCTTGGTATACATTTTAATTTGGTAGATAATGAAACAGTTTAACAAATGATTTTTATTAACATTATGTTCCGGTTGTATAAAACTAGGAGTTTTTCTTATTAGTAAACATAGGGATATATCATTACCATAGTTACAGTTAAAAAGTTTGACAGCATTTATTTTAAAAGTAAACTTAGGGAAAATAATATTTTCAGCAATGCATTGAAGTGTAATAGTCTATACTCTAAAAGAAACATTTTAAGTTTAAACAAATTAAATGAATTTAAATTACATTAACTAAACCTTATAGGTATAAATTTAGAACCTCAAAACAATCCAAAAGTTCTTTTGTGTAGAGGTTTGTTCGCAAATTCTTCGTTTAAGAGCTCGTACATAACTTTTTGAGTTATGGGCTTTCAAAGTTGAGCTTTAAAAAAAGTCAAAAATCGCTGTAACTCAAAAACTAAAAGAGATATTGAAATGCGGTTTGAATGAGTGTATTTCTCGTGCTCTGAACTATATAGAACCATATAATAATTTTTTTGACTTTTTGAACTGGTTCAACCAAAAATTCACATCTGCATGATTATATGTCAAAATTCTGGTCATTCTTGGCCATGGCAGTTCTGCAATAGCAGATCCTAATATCTCGGTACGTGATATATTTTTACGCTTAAAGTGCAGTTACCAGTTGTCAAATCACGACCCCAAAGTTATTAGTGGAGGGAGAACCACATGAGTTGATATTAATTTGATGAAAACCAGTTTGTCGGTTGCGTGAATAGAACTCGGGTCCTCAAGAACCGCAAGCTGACTGCATACCCTCTAGACCACCGACTCCATATATTTTTAAATATTTTATTATTCGTTAAACAAATGAGATTATAATAAAACAAAGAAAAACCCATCTTAAGTAACAAACAGGTCTCAACTAATTAATAAAACCTAATTAACCTGCTACAAATAAACACCCTATGTATCAAATCACCACTAACATATTATATAACATACTTTATTCATTCCAACACATTACAAAACCTTGTATTTCTTACACCTATATGTCTGTATGTATGCCCGTGGACACATGTGTGGGAAAAACTAGAAACAAGAAGTTAAATTATCCCACGGTTTGGCCGTTTTTGATGAAGCCTCACTCACACACATAAAGCAAAGGTGTGAGTGTGTGTGTGTATATACATGCACCACTAACCAGGATATGGGTAGAAAGAGGGTAGGAATGAAAGGTGGGGGAAAATTTAACGAACATGTGTATTATTAGCATTGTTAAATTTGTGTATCGCTCATTTGGAATCTACTGGTGATTTTGAGTGTAAGTTGATTTCAGATTTTCGATGGATTAAATAATTGACATAGTATATTTTTTGTTGTCAAATTTAGAGTAAAAAATAAATTTCCCTCACTCAATTTAATAGTGTTAATAAGCGTTTTCTTCAGTAGTGATGACAGTAAATAACTTTCCTTACTAGTAAGGGAAACGGTTACTATATAATATGATAAATTTTAATTTTCCACATAAGTTGTGGAAATGACATTTCCCTCACTCAATTTAATAATGTTAATAAGCGTTTTCCTCAGTAGTGTTGACAGTAAATAACTTTCCTCACTAGTGAGGGAAACGATTACTAGGGTTGTGCCGTGGTCAATTGACTAAAAATATTTGACAGCCAAATAAAACGATCAAATAATCTAAATGACATCTGTTGTTCAATAGAAATAGCTACTAACTATTATTAATTGAATATATCTAGTTTGGTATTCTGGGTTCTGGAGAATTTGCTTACTTTACTTTACAAATAAAATAAATACATATTATATCATTTCATTACGTCTTTTACTTTATTTTCCTCTTTATTTTGAATTTGATGTGGTTTTGTTTATTAGTTGTTGTTGTTTTTTCATTTTCAGTAATATTGGATGTAGTAAACAGTACTATATAAATAAATTACAATTTTAATTGTGATTTTTATTAAATGTTTCTTGGTCAATTGACCGGTCAAATAGTCGGTCAATTGACCGAAAAATATTTGACTGGTCAAATGCACAACCCTAACGATTACTATCGCAAGTAAATTGAGTGACGAAAATATGACAAATTTTAATTTTCCACATAACTTGTGAAAATGACATTTCCCTCACTCAATTTAATAATGTTAATAAGCGTTTTCCTCACTGGTATTGACAGTAAATAACTGTCCTCACTAGTGAGGGAAACGGTTACTATCACAATTAAATTGAGTGAGAGAAATGTCATTTGATATGGTGACCAAGGAAACGTAATGTGTATTTGCAAATACAACTCCTTTGATTTATATAAAATAATTATTAAATTTCTTGTATCGCAATCTGGAAATCTCGAGTTCAAATCGTATTCACTGTAATTGGGATTAAGTTCCTGTTGTAAAGTGTAACATAAATAAATTCTAAATAAATTGAGAGCCACAGACACGCAGGATGCGTACAAAAATCTAAATTTAAAATTTCTGTATAGCTTATTAATATTTACGCGTTAAAATATATAATTTGTTTATGCTTTTATATAAACATATATTTAAAAGTAAACAATAATACTTTAATATTTGTTTATTCATTCACCTGTTTTCATAAAATATATTTCATCCTCCAAAATATGTTACAATAATATTTATATTATTAACCATTCCTAAATATGGTTACAGGTATGGTTTGCAGAACTGAGTGGTTTATATTTCAACGTTGGTTTGAAACTTCATTTTAAATAATTTATCCCGAGGCAGAGGTTTAACAAGATATTCCGGTTTTTACTTTTAAAATAATTATTCTTGAAACAATTAAATGAAAAATTATCATATTTTTCTCACTCAATTTACTTGTGATAGTAATCGTTTCCCTCACTAGTGAGGAAAACGCTTATTAACATTATTAAATTGAGTGAGGGAAATGTCATTTTCACAAGTAATGTGGAAAATTAAAATTTATGATATTTCTGTCACTCAATTTACTTGTGATAGTAATAGTTTCCCTCATTAGTGAGGAAAGTTATTAACTTTACTAATGAGAGAAATGGTTACTATCACAACTAAATTCTGTGAGGAAAATGTCATTTTCATGTCGAAAAAAATAGAAATAAAAATTACAAATATAAATTAAAGTAATTTGTGTTGTATTTTTAATGTTAAAATTTTGAGAAACACTGTTTAAGATCCATTTATTTATAGATATATAAGAAGAACTGTTCATACGTGAAATACCGATAGCGATAGGTTGAAAACAATGGGAAGGTGACATATGTACAGTCTGACCTAAAAACAAGTTTTAACTATTGTTTAATTTGAATATAAAATTATCTATTTTGTAATACATTACAAATAACCGTGTTAGAATGTTAAAAAACAATTCATTTGATAATAACTTTATCAAGTGTGGTTTCGCGATTAAAAAAACATAACTTTTATGATGAGTAATTCTTTGTTGATTGTTGAATAAATTATGTAATTTAGTAATTAAATATATTATTAATCCGCTAATTAGAATCGCGAAAAGTTGTCACCTTAAATGAAATAACTTTTGCATGTTTCGCTTTTTAATTTTGTATCTTCATTTCTGCTCTGAATCAACTGAAACGTTCTGTCATAATAATACAGTTTTTTAATTTAAATGTTATTAATACAATTTATAATAAATTACAATATTTTTCCTTTCATTTGTACATGAAGTATGAGATATAAAACGATGGTAAAAGTTAGTACAGTTCCTGTAAAAAGTTTAAAACGTAATGGTATAATTGTAGATGATTCTGTTTGTTTATACTTCAAACTTGAATATTACATGTTATTCGGTTGTCATTGTTTGTCAGGATATAGTGAAATTATTCAAATTCACGTGAATAGACATACAGTCATACCTTGTTTGTTGAAAGAATGCTTTGTTCCAGTGGCGTAGCATTTGATCGGGTTTTTCGGTTTTAAACCCAACTGCTCAAAATTGTACAGGGATATTTTATAGTTACGAGTATTTATGAAACTAGTAAGGAAATGAAGGTTATTATGTTACGCATGTGAAATTTGCAGAACGAGGCGTAGCCGAGTTTTGTAAACACATAAGTAAGGTAATAACCTTATTTCCTTACTAGTTTCATACAATATTTTTTCTACTTCCGTTCTAATAAATACGAAAGAGCGTTTTTGAAATTATGAAATTTTGACATATTAATGACAGTTGTAAATTAAAAAAATAAAAGAATAACATATCAGAATTCGTCTACCAAGATATCGGTTGCTATGTTACCTCATTATTTCACTAGTTAAATAATGCAGTTCATTATCTAACTCAAATAAGTGAAATAAAACGTCTATTTCCTAACGGTAGAAAAAAACTTTAAACTATAATATTAAAATATTTGTAACAATACCTAAGATATTATTTATCTTAGAAATATTAGAATATAATTTATATTAATTTTTATATTAGATCCTTTTTTTAACACTTAAAATCATATTTTTATAATTTCCTGCTTTCCTTATTATTGTTTTAGAGAAAAAAGCTTTAAATAAATGTTAAAATTAATAAACAGATTTAATTTTGCAAGCTTTATAACTCTAGAAATTAAATTGAAAATGTTGAAAATTAGGTTACTGTCAAGATCTTAGAAAATAGTATATCTCTGTAGGTGCTAATAAGTACTTGTCATAGATTACATGTATTACAGAGCATTGGACTAAAAGTAGAACAAATTAAAGAGTTACTTAATTAATTAACTAATCAAAATTTCGTTAAATGATACTGATAATATTGATAACTAGTAATAAAAGTAAACTTACACCAATATAATTTTGGGTATTATGGCTAAAAGTTGACTAAATAAATATCACTATGGGGATTAAATTCCTATTGTAACGAATAGAAAACAAATAAATATATCATCACGCCTTTTACCCATTACTGGGTGTGGCACTCTACTGTAGCAACAAGTGATATATTTCTTCACGAGAAGTGTGGTTATCAGCCGTCAAATCACAGCCCCAAAAGATATTAGGGGCAGGTGTAAAATGTTTATCAGCTATGGGAATCAAACCCGGGTTCTTAAATTCAGAGTATCTATAAAATTGTATAATATCTGGTAGGATCACTAATTAGGATTCATTTTAAATAAATAAATAAATATATCATCACGCCTTTTACCCATTACTGGATGTGGCACTGTGCCTAAACAGATCTCGATAAGTGATATTTTTTTTCCGCGTGTAGTGCGGCTACTAGCCGTCAAATCACGACCCTCAAAGATATTAGTGGAAGGGAAGAGCCACAGGGGTAGATTTAAATAAATATAAATAAATAAATATATCATCACGCCTTTTACCCATTACTGGATGTGGCACTGTGCCTAAACAGATCTCGATAAGTGATATATTTTTTCCGCGTGAAGTGCGGTTACTAGCCGTCAAATCACGGCCCTCAAAGATATTAGTGGAAGGGAAGAGCCACAGGGGTAGATTTAAATAAATATAAATAAATAAATATATCATCACGCCTTTTACCCATTACTGGATGTGGCACTGTGCCTAAACAGATCTCGATAAATGATATATTTTTTCCGCGTATAGTGCGGTTATTAGCCGTCAAATCACGGCCTTCAAAGATATTAGTGGAAGGGAAGAGCCACAGGGGTAGATTTAAATTGTTGAAAATTGTTTGTCGGCTGTGGGGATCGAACTAGGGTTCTCAAGATCCACAGGTTGAATCGATATCACTGAGCCACCTACCCCATTCATTTTGTAATAAATAAATCTGCTTCATCAAGATATAATCCATACCACGTCTACTAAGATCTACAGACGCAGATCTTCTGTATCAAAGAATAATCTTCCTTATTATATTATTATTATTATTATTATTAAGTTTATTTAAACTGAAAAAAATACAGTTTAAGACCCTTTTACTTAATTCCAGTCACAAAGTTATTACATATTAAATTATTTACAATTTACATATATCCTTTAGCCTATTTCTTTTTACATTATATAAATCTAAATCCTTATCCAAAGAAATATATCTATTTATTGTTCGGTAGCATTTATTTAACTGAGAATACGTATTATTATCGACATAAAACATATCATCTCGTTTCTTTAGTTGTCGGTTGGGTACCCGAAATGGAATTTCCTGGAGTAAATCTATAACATCTAAATTGTTATGAATAAGGTTGTAAATAAAGAGTACCTCACATATACTCCTTCTGTCCTCTAAGGCTAACATATCATTTTCGTTCAACTGATCCTTATAAGCTATTTTAAATGGATATACTTTATGCTTTTTACAATGTAATGCTCTTACAAATTTCTTTTGCACTTTCTCTATACTATTTGTAGCAGTTTTTGTGAGTGGGTTCCATACAGGGTGTTTCAGGACTAGTGTAACAAACTTTAACAGCTTATTCCTGAGGTCATTTTGGGCCAAAAATGTCATATGAACATAGGTCCTATTCCTTTTAGTTACCAAAATACAAGAGGTTGAAGTTCTATAATAACACGAAATTTTCAAATTTTTGTAATCAACATACTTTCGGAAAACAAAAATTTTATTGAATAGTTATACCTTATTTGTCTTAATTAATTTTATTTATTAATATTAACGAATACGATTTAGAGAACAAAACATAAAATGACACAATTAAATAGACACAGAACAACATAACCAAACATGGAATAGGTTAACATAATATGAATTAAGATAACAAATTTAAAAAAAATTACAGCAAGTGTTCAAAATGAGCGCCTTGAATTCTTATGCATGTTATTATTAATAAATAAAATTAATTAAAACAAATAAGGTATAACTTTTCAATAAAACTCTTGTTTTCCGAAAGTATTTTGATTACAAAAATCTGATGTGGACACCACATGACTTCCTTGTACGCGTATTAAACTATAGATATTTTTTTAATTGCACATATTTGACATAAAATCTTTTATTTTTTATTTTTTGTTCTAATCCATAGCAAACTTAATTAAAAAAAAAAACACAAAATATATACTATTTAAATTTAGATATCTCGCTTATGCAAAAGGCTAATTTAAAAATTCTTAATGTGCTAGACGCAGAATTTAATTCTCTAAATTATTTGAAGCATTTATTTCTAAAATTAAAATAATACCATTTTTTTCAAGGAAAACTGTTAGCAGCTTCATGTAATGTGTCACTTCCGGTTAGTGTATTTTAACCAAAATCTATTATATTATTTCCATTGATATAGTAGTCTTATATACCAAATTTGGAAAGTTTTAAATTATATTTGAATATAGTTTTTCATGAAAATATATTATAGGCTTCAAGTAAAGTACCACTTCCGGAAGTTATATAATGACCAAAAAGGGAGGTGCACAACTAGATGTTATAACAGTCCTAAATATAAAATTTCAATTTTCTACGGCTTACCGTTTTTGAGTTATGCGAGATACATACGTATGTACGTACAGACGTCACGACGAAATTAGTCAAAATGGACTCAGGGAGGGCCAAAATGCGTATTTCCACTGAAATCTGAGAACCGAAAATTTTCACGATAACAATACTTCCTTTACTTCGTACAAGGAAGTAAAAATTTGAAAATTTCGTATTATTTATAGAACTTCAACCTCTTGTATTTTGGTAACTAGAAGGAATAGGACCTATGTTCATATGACATTTTTGGCTAAATAAAATTGATCCGTATTCGATTTTAGATCTTCAATTGAATCCATTAAAAGAACTGCCCAGCGCCAGCAGCAACATAACTTCTTCATACTACTATTCTTTCCACTAACATTGTCTTTCCCTCTGGCAAAGCCTGCCGTACGTCACTGTTGATCCGGTTTACCTGTATAGCCAACATAGTCTGAATAGTTAGTAGTAAAGGTAAGTATGGTGTGGGGAATGTAACCGTCAAACCGTTGGTCTTACAAACGCTGCATTCACCATTCGTTGGTAAACCGTTCGAAGAAGAGATAGGTCCGACAACGAGCGACAACCGGGGTCGCCATCGTTGTAACCGCCATCGAAGAGCGTTTCGGAAATCGCGAAAATCTTCAACAAGTTTCAATACAACCAAATAAATCAATAGTTCGTGGTTAAATAGTTAGTGTGAAGTGCAAGAGGAGTTATTGGTCGAAGGTCGTCTAGTTTAGTTTAGTTTGTGTGTTTTTAAATGGAATAATATTATAATAATACTCCAGCAACATTCCATCATCTACCTCCGAAACAGCGGACCAGCTAACTAATACCTTTTGATAAGGAGTAATCTTCTGGTCCAGTAGTTCGTCCCCATGCATCTGTCTTTCACAGCTGCCTATCCGAAATATACTTTTCAACCATCTGCAATACGGTGAACTATCAAAACCATGACGGACTAAACCTCTACGCAATTGTTGTTGTTACTCTTATTTTTATTACTAAATATCTAGTGTTGTGTCGTTGTTAACAATGGGGAATAATCCTTCGAACCATCAACCTTTAGAGAGAGCACATGTTAGCAGATATGGAGATGTTAACAATACGGTAAGTTTAAACAAAATGTATACTACAAGGTTATATAAACACGTTGAGGTTTCGCAATCTATTGATATCAATGTTGTCATGACTACTAATTGTACATTCTTGGAAGTAGATGCTTTCTGCAAGGAGATAACTTTATAAAATGGTGACGCATGTATTTCACAAGGAAATTATTCTAACAAAGGATTTTCCATGCATCCGTAGTTAACAGAAATATAGATTTTTAACTAGGGTTCAATTTATTGAAAGATTGATCAAACAACTGCATAAATAAATAAATATATCATCACGCCTTTTACCCATTACTAGGTGTGGTACTCTGCCTAAGCAGATCTCGGTAAGTGATATATTTTTTCGCGTAAAGTCAAATCACGGCCCCTAAAGATGTTAGAGAAGGAGGAGCCACAGGGATAGATTTAAATTGGTGAAAATTGTTTGTCGACTGTGGGGATCAAACCAGGGTTTTCAAGATCCACAGGCCGACTCGATACAAAATTAAAATTAAAATAAAAAAATAAATAAATATATCATCACGCCTTTTACCCATTACTGCATGTGGCACTCTGCCTAAGCAGATCTCGGTAAGTGATATATGTTTCCGCGTGAAGTGCTGTTTCCAGCCGTCAAATCACAACCCTCAAAGATGTTAGTGGAGGGAGAGCCCCACAGAGGTAGATTTAAATTGGTGAAAATTGTTTGTCGACTGTGGGGATCAAACCAGAGTTTTTAAGATCCACAGGCCGAGTCGATACAACAATAAAATTAAAATAAAAAAATATATAAATATATCATCACGCCTTTTACCCATTACTACATGTGGCACTCTGCCTAAGCAAATATCGGTAAGTGATATATGTAATGTGCGATTACCAGCCGTCAAATCACGGCCCCCAAAGATATTAGTGGAGGGAGAGCCACAGAGGTAGATTTAAATTGATATAAATTTAAAACCAAATTGCATTTGATAAACTAAACCTACCCATACACTTTATTTAATAAAAATTATCTCATTTTTGTATATCAAATTAGAAAAATTCAATTCCAGTCCATAATTTTGCTGACAATTTTATAAATATGACCTTTTGGCTCTTAAAAATTTAGTAGAGGCAAAATTGAATAACCTTGGGGTTGATTCTCACAGCGAACAAACAATTAAAGTCACCCCTATGGCTTCTCTAGTAACATTTTTGTTAGTCGTTTTTTGTCGGCTGGTAAGCACACATAAATCAATTACCGATATCTGCTACGGTAGAGTGCCACACCCAGTAATGGGTAAAAGATGTGATAGCATATTTATGCATGTGAAGTGCGATTATAAAATAAAATAAATAAATATATCATCACGCCTTTTACCCATTACTGGGCCTGGCACATTGCTTACGCAGATCTCGGTAAGTGATATATTTTTTCGCGTGAAGTGCGGTTACCGGCCGTCAAGTCACGGCCTCCAAAGATATTAGTGAAGGGGGAGCTACAGGAGTAGATTTAAATTGGTGAAAATTGTTTGTCGGCTGTGGGGATCAAACCAATGTTCTCAAGATCCACAGGCCGACTCGATACCACTGTGCCACCTACCCCCATGTGCGATTATCAGAACTATTAATGGAAGGCGAGCAAAAGGGGTAATATTAATGTGAAGAAAATTGAGTTTATAAAAATCCACAAAAGAAAGAATTGTTTCCAACTAAAATGAAATAAGTTTGATATTGGGTGCTACAGGTATACCAACGTATATTAAATTTCTGCTGACTTGTTCTTAGGAACTTTCTTAACAAAATGTGATTTATAGAACTGTTATTCTTTTTTCGACACTAAAATCAATAGAACAAAATATTATTTCAGTAGGAAGCCTTATAAAACTGTCGTAAATGTTGTTTTGCCATTTCAAATCTAATAACAGGGATATTGAAGTTAATTCTGACAATTCCTGGAGCTTTTAGTTATGGTTCGACTGGCAGAGAGTTCAACAAACTTTTAAATTTATTATTTATTTTATCACCAGAGAAACTATTGTAAAGGGTATTAGGCAATCAGAAGGTTGCTAGCTTTTAGCTATAGTTACTGTAGCTATAGTTGAAGCTATAAATTGTAGCAATTAATAAACAAATACGTAATGGGGCCAAGTATGAAATAAATAAATCTGTGCCACCAGAAGAGTTAGTACATTTTGTGTACCAAGATCTACAATTGCAGATCTATTATTTAGTTAGTATTTATTATTCGTTGTTGACATGGAAACTGTTGTAAAATGTATTAGGCAATCAGAAGTATTTTGATATATACGTCTGCGGTTTTGCTGAATTCTCCTTAATCCATCTCTGCCAAAGCAATATGCAAATGCTCACGTTCGTTTTTTATTCATTCTCACGCAAGCAAACATAGCCATAGAATTTTAATCAGCTGGGAAATATATAATGATTACGCAGAATACTAGACTGGCCGAATGTACTAAGAAATACCATTTTATTCTTGGTAGATTTCTTGCGTTACCAAGTTGCGTTATTTTATTGTTAATGTTGTTGTTCTTATCTGTAAGATATGAAGAGAAATTTGTATTAGTCTCTTCGTAGAAGATATGTCTAGATATGTGGTATGATTCAGATTCTGATAGATGAAAGTTGACCAGAAGAAAATCTTTAGAAATTGTGTCATGAAAGTCATTCAAATACATTTCAGGTGATGTTTTAATAGCTATTTATGAAACTAGTAAGGTAATAACCTTCATTTCCTTACTAGTTTCTACTTCCGTTCTAATAAATACGAAAGAGCATTTTTGAAATGATGAAATTTTGACATATTAGTGACAGTTATAAATTCAATAAATAAAAGAATAACACATCAAAATTCGTCTACCAAGATATCTGTTGCTATGTTACCTCATTATTTCACTAGTTAAATAATGTAGTTCATTATCTAATTCAAATAAGTGAAATAAAACATCTAGTGCCTAACGGAAGTAGAAAAAGAATTTTAGCTAATCCTAATTTTGGATTAAAGTTCAAATTATCTTTACTTTTCGGAAAGTGAATTAGATTAACTTTTAACAATCGGACTAAATAAGTGAAGTAAAACGTCTATTTCCTAACGGGAGTAGAAATTAGTATATTGTAATACTAGTGAGGAAAGGGTTAATTGCAAAATGAGTTCGAAATTTGAAGCACGAGCGACAGCGAGTTTTGAAATGGCCCTTTCCATGTTTGTTATATACTATTTTTTTTCAACATTAAATATATATATATAGTTTTACAAGTATCTTTATGAAGTAAGGTCCAAATGTTACATTAGTTTTAAGAGTCGTAAAAGGCTCTGAATACCTTTTTACAAATTTAATTTATTGGATTTGAACTAAGTTCTAACATATATATTTGCTACTCTATACAAAGGAACTTAATCCCGATTATCTATATATAACTGCAAAGCTTTTAAAATATAACTAGCATAAGGGATTGTCATAATTAACAGGTACAGTTAAAATGTTAGTTTTCCTAGAATTCTTGTATGCTTTATCCAAATTCAATGTCTCATATTTAGTAGCTGACGTTAGTAAAATTCCTTTGAGTGCAATGTCGTTCCAAGAATTTGGGTGAGGCCTCAAGAAAGAACAGTAAACAAATCTTGTGACTTTGAGCCTGGTTGAGTCATTGCAAGAAATACTTAATTAGTTTCACAAACTCATGCAAAATAATTTAAAATTACTGAGTAAGCTATTAGCAATAACATGCAAGTGAATATTTGCTAAATGTGCATAAGATGTACTGTAAATATTACAAGTAATACTAGTGAGGAAAGGGTTTAATTGTAGAATTAGTACGAAGGTTGAAGCATGGATGATAGCTAGTTTTTCAGTGTTATATACTATTTTTTTGAACATTACATTTTTACGTTTGCAATACGAGAAATTTAACAATGATTTTATATAAATCAAAGAAGTTGTGCAAATGCACATTACTTTGTCAAATATGATATTTCCCTCACTTAATTTAGTTGTGATAGTAACCGTTTCCCTCACTAGTGAGGAAAGTTATTTACGTTCATCACTAGTTAGGGAAACGATTACAATCACACCTAAATTGAGTGAGGGAAATGTCACTTTCACAAGTCATTAGTTAATGTGTTTCATTATTTACTGAAGGAAATAAAAATGACTCCTTAGGGGCAATGCCGTTGAGCGCAATTTCATATCTTGTTTAGTTTTTTAGATATAGCCTTTGGAAAAGGGAAATTCTTCATTTCCTACAGATTTTGAACTTTCCCGAGGCTATATCTCAAAAACTATGAAAGATATGATGATGCGGTCAACGGCAATGAATTTCCCGTGCTTCAGATAACTTTTAAGCAAAGTTTCAGCCATTTTTAATTTTTTCAAATTTTCGCCAAAAAAATCGCAAAAACCGGTTTTTTAACATTTTCTCGAAAACTAGAAAACATATGCACTTAATGATTTTACTACTGGATTCAGTGGGTCAAAATACATATGTATGTAAATTTTAGTTACAATATTCCTACGATTAAGAGTTTTAGGGAAAATTGAATTAAAAAGTGAAAAAACCAAAGGGGTACCCCTTAGGAAATAATTAAAAAAATGAAATTGCTTCAAATTGCATGAAAATATGCTTATAAGTCAATTCGGACACGGGGAATTCAATGCCGTTGAGCGCATTTTCATATCTTGTTTAATTTTTGAGATATAGCCTCCGGAAAATTGAAATTCCAAATTTTCTTCAGATTTTGTACTTTCTCGAAGCTATATCTTAAAAATCAAGCGACATATGAAGATACCCTCAACGCCATTGCATTTCTCCTGCTTTAGGCAACTTATAAACAAAGTTTCAGCCATTTTTATTTTTTAATGTTAATTTTCGTTACATTATTCCGACAATTAAGGATTTTTGGTAAAATTAAATTAAAATATGAAAAAACCAAAGCGGTACCCCTTAAGAAATAATTACAAAAATGAAATTGCTTAAAATTGCATGAAAATTTGCTTATCTAGACATTAGAATTGACTTGATATTCCATAGCAACCTTCATAGTATTTATTGATATGCATTTGCAATCCGATTCGTATTTCTAGTACGTATGTTTATTCACCTATTTGATTTTTATACGAGCTCCTGCAAACATTGAAACTAATCGCTGTTATGCACATATGCGTATCCAGTGGCGTAACTAATAATTTAGTGGGCGGCATCGAGATGATATTACTACGTTTTTATTATTGTTAGGTTGGTATGTGACGTGTTTTTATACGTGTAAGGGCAATGACATTACAAACCAATGAATAAATTTATATAAATAGCTCATATATTATCATTTATATCTAGCCGGATATCTATGCCTGTTACTCGTAATAACCGAGTCGCAAATTATTTTGTATTTTGACACGCGTTTTATTTTGCTAATTCAATGACTTGCCTTGTTTTTTCTAATTAAAGTTACGGTAATTTTAAAATTAATAGATTGTTCGCGCAAAAACCTTCAATTATATTCATTTATATTAAATCTATACTTCATTTCATTTAAGAATAGTATTATTAAATTTATTTAATCATTTGTTATTCTGCACTACAGGAACTTGATCTCATTTACACTAGTTTTTAGTGAAATCCGGAGGGCTCAAAATTGTACTTACTAGATTTAAATGGAAATGTTATAATAATAATATCAAAAGTATGAGCCGTTGGCACTTGGTGAAACATTATGAATAAGAATAAAGAACGTAGACACTTGATGTAGTTTTACAAAATTATTTATTAACAATAAGTTGATCGATTTCGGCTTATTAGGCCATCTTCAGAACGTTGACTGATTAAAATGGCCGAAATCGATCAACTTATTGTTAATAAATAATTTTGTGAAACTACATCAAGTGTCTATGTTCTTTATTCTTGTTATAATAATAATACTATTCTACCCATTACTAGGTGTGGCACTCCACCGTAGTAGATATCAATAATAATATATTTATACTCTTGAAGTGTGGTTACCAACCGTCAAATTACATCCCCCTAATTATGTTAGTTGACGGGTATAGGAGTAATTTTATTTTGATGAAAATTGTTTGTCGGCTGTAGAAATCGAAACCATGTGTAAAGAAATATATCATAAATAGTTCATAACTAATATAACAAGTGATATGATAATTGTTGTTAATATTTTGACATGAATTATTAGTTATTATGGAAATGAAAATATAACGTAATAACGAATTTAAAATCATATCAAAATATTATTTGAAAATTATTATAACTATTATTTTATTGGTAACCAAGGAAATTTAAAATTATCAAAATAGCCTTCATTTCATTGGTTCATTTTCAAACAAATTTCTGATTTTATTGTTGCCACATATTATTTGGTAAATTCTCATAACTATATATATCTTAAAGTTAAATTTTTATATATCATCATCACGCCTTTTACCCATCACTGGGTGTGGCACTCTGCCTAAGCAGATCTCGGTAAGTGATATATTTTTTTTCGCGTGAAGTGCGGTTACCAGCCGTCAAATCACGGCCTCCAAAGATATTAGTGGTGGAGGAGCCACAGGGGTAGATTTTTTAAATTGGTGAAAATTGTTTGTCGGCTGTGGGGATCGAACCAGGGTTCTCAAGATCCACAGGCCGACTCGATACCACTGAGCCACCTACCCCATAAGTTAAATTTTTATGACAGAAAAATTCGGATGACGCCTGGATTCGAACCAGGGACCCTCCGCTTGCCGGGCAGAGATAAATATTTTTATTTACTATATTCTTACTTGAAATGGAGTATAGCATTTTTAAATTAATGTAGTATGATTAGTAACCATCTATGATTCACCACTAATTTTACACTGAATTTTTTTAAAATGAGTAACGAAAGGTAAAAAAACATCTATATCTATATTACTCATAATTTCTATACCAGCACATATCTTAAAGAGTAGGAAATTTAATTTTATAAATAATGTTAAATTATGGTTGTTATGCTTCAAAGATCTTGACGTAAATCTAACATCCTTGTAAATACTGCCACCATTAAGAAATTAAAGATTATATAGATTATATTGTGTGTTACTAATGCTTATAATTATTTATTATAATTAAAACCAAATTATTCTGTATTTATAAATAAATAAATATATCATCACGCCTTTTACCCATTACTGCTTGTGGCACTCTGCCGTAGTAGATCTCGGCAAGTGATATATTTCTTCGCGTGAAGTGCGGTTACTAGCCGTCAAATCACGGTTCCCAAAGATATTAGTGGAAGGGGAGCCACAGGGTAGATTTAAATAAATAAATATATCATCACGCCTTTTACCCATTACCGAGCGTGGCACTCTTCCACAGTAGATCTCGGTAAGTGATATATTTCTTCGCGTGAAGTGCGGTTACCAGCCGTCAAACCATGGTCCCCAAAGATATTAGTGGAAGGGGAGCCACAGGGGTAGATTTAAATAAATAAATAAATATATCATCACGCCTTTTACCCATTACTGCTTGTGGCACTCTGCCGTAGTAGATCTCGGTAAGTGATATATTTTTTCGCATGAAGTGCGGTTACTAGTCGTCAAACCACGGCCCCCAAAGATGTAAGTGGAGAAGGAGGTAGTCACAGGGATAGATTTAAATTGGTGAAAATTGTTTGTCACCTGTGGGGATCGAACCAGGGTTCTCAAGATCCACAGGCCGACTCAATACTCGGTATTTGAACTGTGTATTACTTATTTGTTAACTATTATGGGAGATCTGCAATTGCATGTTTACTAAATTTAATCTAGAATCTTTAGAGTCTAGTTTTTTTAGTTCTTCTGAATTAGAGAGTCTAGACACCCTTTGCGGTATCGACAATAAAAAAACTACCCTTGTGGCCCTCCCTCTACTAGCATCTTTGAAGGCCGTGATTTGACTTCATGCGAAGAAATATATCACTTACCGAGATGTGCCACACCCAGTAATGGATAAAAGGTGTGATGATATATTTGTTTATATTTTTCTAATTTTCGTTCCACTAACTATATCATGATGTTAATTTTACGGAATTTGAATCCGAAGATCCCGGGTTTGAATCCCACTTAAGCTAAAATTATATGAAGTGTCATACTGCTGTTTGGTGTGTTCGAACCCTGTACTGTAATTGGAATTAATTGCTCCAAAATTTGACACACCCTTAAATAATTATTAATATTCTATCTCCCATATCAATTATATAATACTTCCTCAGAAAAATTCACACAGCCTAAAATTACTGAAAATCATTCAAATCCCCCCTGTAAATACCTCTACATAAGTGTGTGAATTTCATCGCATGCAGTGCCTTCTTCATCCAGGTATTGTATCCCTACATACCGAGTCTCTCCCCTAGTATTTTACTAAACAAATGAATAACGAAACGACCCTCTTTACAATGCGTGAGAATGTTTCCCGTTCAATTTCCTGAGAACTTTTAGCTTATTTTTGCAGTATGTAAAACGTTAATTTACATGCGAAGAAGATAAAAAAGTTACAGATTCGTTTTGACGTCCGAACCGGAAATACGTCATACATTTGAAAAACAAATGAATATGTTTGTTGAAAAGATAAATATTTGAATTTTTGCAGGAAATATAAATAGTGTTAATAAAATATTGTAATAGGTTCTTCAATATTTAATGCTGTCTGCTATCTTCTCTGTTTTCAAACGTTCTTACATTATAAATAAATCAAAACGATGTAAAACATGTAAAACAAAATCTAATTTAAAAAGCAAATTCGCCATTTTGTTGTAAATTAATGCACATGAACTTCCGGTATTAGAAATTCCTAAATATTTCATCCTTTTTAGCTGGTCGGTTCATTCCAAAAGAAATGATTTTAAAATGATATAAAAAGTTAGTCCTATTTGAACAGAGGCATCGGAAAACTTTACATATTCCTAAATTTAAGAAAGAATATTTTTCATTTTTGTGTTACATCATGAATAGTTTGACTGTTATAAATGGTGGCACACTTTTCATTTCCAATTTAATAAATTTTTCTACTTCCGTTAGAAAATAGACGTTTTATTTCACTTATTTGAGTTAGATAATGAACTGCATTATTTAACTAGTGAAATAATGAGGTAACATAGCAACAGATATCTTGGTAGACGAATTCTGATGTGTTATTCTTTTATTTTTTGAATTTATAACTGTCATTAATATGTCAAAATAATTTCAAAAACGCTCTTTCGTATTTATTAAAACGGAAGTAGAAAAAATATTGTATGAAACTAGTAAGGAAATAAGGTTATTACCTTACTTATATGTTTACATAACTCGGCTACGCCTCGTTCTGCAAATTTCACATGCGTAATGTAATAACCTTCATTTCCTTACTAGTTTCATAAATAGCTATTATTTAACAAGTTAGTCATTTTGGTGATTTTTAGTCTAGAAAAATCCTTATTTACTGATCTAGATTAGAAAGTACTTTTCGAGGATTCAGGAAATCTTTACCTAAACTAAAAAATGAATGTAAATATTTTTCAATCTTGTTCGTTTTCATTTCAAAGTTTCTTTCTCGTTTATTTAATTTAAAATGTAAAAAAATTAATAAATATATCATTACGCCTTTTACTCATTACTGGGTGTGGCACTCTGTCGTAAGCAGATCTCGGTAAGTGATATATTTTTTTGCGTGAAGACAAATCACGGCCTTCAAATATGCTAGTGAAGGGAGGGCCACTGGGGTAGATTTAAATTGGTGAAAATTTAAAATGTAGAATCAACCAATGCTTCAACAGCATTATACATCCATTCATTTTATGCGTCCTCATTTATTTTTCACTCTTAGAAATTGAGTAATAAAATTAAAGACAGCGAAGTCATTCAGTCAAATAAATAAATATTTTAATTGGAGAAATGTAAGTTAAATTTGATCCTAATTGCAAATACGTTTTAAGTAGAGATGGGCGAATATCATCCGCGAATAGTCGAATGCCGCGAATATTGACATTATTCGATATTCGAGATTTTCGAATATTAACGTCAGTATAGCGAACATTCGAATACTTCGAATATCGCGCTATATGTTGACCTCAATTTTTGACCATGTTTTTCTTTATCATTTGTACATAAACTTAAAGCTATTACAATACTTTGAAGTTATTAATAACAAAGATATTTTGTTTCAAAACCATGAAGACGTACCATATTTCAAATTTGTTTTTCGCCAGCATCAGCCCGTACGTTTCACCTTAAATTTGAAGTTTTCGTCTTTTTCTTTTTTGTTTGTACTTTTTGTTTTAATTTCATTTTATCTTAACAATTTCATTCAAGTAATGAAAAGGACATAATTAAATAATTATTAATAATAAATAAATTAACTTTTAGGAGTATTCGAATATTCGAGTACCTCGAATATTCGGGATCTGATTAATATTCGTATTCGATATTCGAATTCGAGAAATTTGATATTCGCCCATCTCTAGTTTTAAGATTTACTTTGGACTATAAAATGTGTCTAAATTTTATCTTTCATTTCTGTATAAGACCCTATTTTAAAGGGTGACCAAAATACCAGAATCAGGTTTAGCAGACAAAATGCAAATATCTCATGGCTAGACAGCCGTCAGCCAAAAATAATCTAGGGGAACTGGGGAACCCTTCTTGATGTTGGCTGACCTGTAAACCACTGTAGAAGAAGTCTTTCTTTCAGTAAAAATAGCTACGTGATTTGACTTACTCTAAATATAACCTCCGGGTTGTTTTGCATCGTTTTAGTCGATGTTTTTGTATGTTTTATAGCCGTTTAAATATAAATGTACATTGTTATTTTCGATAATTATACGTGGAGAATATTATAGATAAAGTGCGAATCTGTGTAAATGCAATGGAAGTTTAAACGCATGATTTAGTATTTTCTAATTATAGTTTTTGTTATTTTGAACAAATAGCTTCATTAAGTATTAGTTGTCAAATGCGATTGTAAAATAAATAAATATATCATCACGCCTTTTACCCATTACTAGGTGTGGCACTCTGCCTAAGCAGATCTCGGTAAGTGATATTAGTGGAGGGAGAGCCACAGGAGTAGATTTAAATTGGTGAAAATTGTTTGTCGTCTGTGGGGATCAAACCAGGGTTCTCAAGATCCACAAGCGATTGTGTCTAAATTTATTTATTTATGTTACTCTGTACAACAAGAATTTAATCCCAATTACAATACAGGACCCGCACTCATCGAGCCGCATTTTTAGCTTGAGTTAGATTCGAACTCGGGATCTCCGGATTCGAATTCCAAATTGCTATCCACACCACCGTAATGATTTAGATTGTTCTATACTGATAAACACATCTTTTTACACTGCAAAAAGATAGGTTTATGACAATTTTGTTTCATTTTCAAGCAAGGTTAACCCAATTTTAAGCTAATTGTTCAACATTTTCAATTTAATTTCTGCTGTTATAAAGCATGCAAAATTAATTGGCTGGTAGCACAAGCTCGGTTTTTGCCTGTTTTAAGAGCAGTGTTTTTGGATGTTTTAGCTATCTCTAACATGTTAAAACCGTGCTCTTAAAACACCCAAAAACAAACCTTGTGCTACCAGCCATTGTGTTTATTGATTATAATGTAACATTTATTTGAAGCTTTTTTTCGTTAAAATAAATAATAAGGGAAGCAGGATATTATAATATAATATATATTTTACATGTTCAATAAAACAAATTCTATTGGCATGTGCTAATTACCCAGAATGCATTACTGCTGTTATTAAGGTAATTCCGGTAAGAAATATTTCCGTTTGTAGATTTCAGTTTCGTTTGTAGTGTAAATGATAGTTCTCATATTTAGTTTGCTAATTTGTTTTTCGTTTTCTGCTTGTAAAAGTGAATTGAGGAAGAACCTACTTAATTAGGTATGTACTAGAAACTTGAAACGAAAATGAAACTCTGTTTTATAATATGCAATTGTTTGTTTCCATGCAATATTTCTGTAGTATATTTATTTATTTATTTATGTTACGCTGTACAACAGGAATTTAATCCCAATTACAGTATAGGGTCCGCACTCACCGAGCCGCAGTGTGCTAGTTTATATAAAAAGTTAAAAGTTAAAAAGTAAACTAATTTTAAACTTTATTATTACTGGAGAAAATATATAAAATAAAACTGGTTTTGTCAATAACTTTATTATAATAATTAATTTCATATATAATATATTTTTATGGCCATGCCAAAAAGTAAGACTTTTTTCTTTGAATTGAGAAAAGAAACTAATATTTTCTATCCCTAGGGAAGAACATATTTTTATTTACAATGGGATAGGTGACTGTTTTATCGAGTCGGGCTGTGGATCTTGAAAACCCTGGTTTGATTCCCACAGCCGACAAACAATTTTCATCAAATTAAATCTATCCCTGTGGCTTCCCCTCCAGTAACATATTTGAGGATTGTGATTTGACGGTTGGTAATCGCACTTCACGCGAAAAAATATATCATTTACCGAGATCTGTTGCGGAAAAGTGCCACACCCAGTAATGGGTAAAAGGCGTGCTGATGTATTTATTTTTATACTAAAAGAATTTGAGTGAAATTTCTAAATGTATGTTTTAATTTTTAAAGTATGATATTTAAAAGAAACCTTTAACCCATTACCGGGTGTGGCATTCTGCTGTAGCGGATCTGGGTAGGTTATATATTTATCGCGTGAAGTGCAATTACAAGCTGTTAAATTACCGTCCTTAAACTTGTTAGTAATGTTTTTATTTTCAAACTTACATTTTCCTCACTCAATTTAGTTGAGATAGTAACCGTTTCCCTCATTAGTAAATGACTTTCCTTACTAATGAGGAAAACGGTTACTTTTGAGTGAGGGAAATATTATTTGACAAACGTGATGTACATTTGCAAATACAACTCCTTTTTTATATAAAATAATTATTAAATTACTTGTATAGCAAACGAAAACATTTTAATGTTCACACGTAGTAATGAGTTAGTAATATTTCAATTTCTGACTTTTAAAAACTTGGAAAATACAAGTAAATTAATTTATAAACAAATGACAATTTGTGAAATACAATAACCAATCATAAAATTCTTCGGAATGCATTTTATTTATGTCCAAAACAAAACCTCTGTTTTCCGACTCATTAGTAAAGTTATTCATATAATTTTCTATTTAGCAGCTTTCCAATTGTAATGTTTGTCCATTTTGTTTTTCTCTTGTTTTACCCGCAAACCTATAATTTTCTAACAAACTCCAGATTGACAAATTAGCATCAAGGTAACCAGGTAACGAAGTTCATTTGACAATTAACAACTACAAGCCATTACATCGTAGTTGACTTGAAACAAATTTCAGTTTGCGTCCAAATGTTCTTGTGAATACTTTGCACAAAATCTTGAGTATAATAACGTTGTTTGTTCTGTTTTGACGTACGTTTTGTGTCTGTGTTGTATCGTGGAATATGACTCATCTTCATTTTTAATGTGAGTATTTTGTTATTGTCTTGTTTTTGTATTTTGTTTTGCAGTGTGAGAACTATGTTATGTTAATCAATTTCAAAAGTACGATCATTTAATAATTCTTCTTCTTCTGATGGCACTACAGCCCAAATTGGACCTGGGCTTACCGGACACACCGAGCCGCAGTTTTTACACTGCCGTACTGCCGGTTTTCGTAGTCAAATGCTACATTATTTAAGGCGTATAAGTGACTAGCTTATAGCACCCATTTAATAATACAATTTTGTTTAATATCTAATAGAATTTTGTGCTTTTTCGCTGTCAAACATTTCTGTATTATTTAATCTATTTTCCTTAAATAATTTCTAAATGTTAGGCAACGAAAACAGACTTTTTTGAAAGGTTATACGAGTATATTAAGTAATCTAATCATAAATATATTTTTATTGTTTCCTGAACGTTACATAGATAATAATAATTGTGGTTTTTACTTCGATAATGATAGTTTTTTCCTGAAAAAATAGCACAAATAGTTTTTACAAATTTACTGTTAGTAGAGTTTTGAATCTTGTGATATGTATTACGTATATATTGTGGTTAAATACTACTATTTCTGTAAGTATTGAATTTATTCTTTTATTAGTATCGGATTTTCAAATGTTTTCTGCGTATTTCAAATGTTTTTAAAATATTTTAGAGGAAATTTCTTGACGAAAACGTGGTAGTATATTTTGAATTTTAAAGTAATGTATAAACTTTAGACAAAAGAGAAGGTTATTGATATTCAACCAGCATATTTGTGTCCACTCTTGTCGTGTCAGGTATTAACTTTAGACCATCTTCATGGTCTGCCATAAATTTTTATTTAAAAAAATCTTAAACGATCTTGAAAGAATGTTTTCTCAATTTGTCTTAATATATAGTAATGATAAATTCTTCCTGTGTATCTTTGGAGTATAAAAGTATTTTTAATTTATGGTTATCTGCACTGTCTAAACTTTAATTTTAAATTTGGTTTAAATAAATAAAAGTAAATCGAATGTTTGACAGCAATGTTATTTATTCTGTATGACATATAGGCTAAAAACAATGACATTAAATCGTGGCATAAGTCAATTCGGACACAAATTTATTTCTCTCATTAGAAATAATTCGATTTTATTTATTTCTTGCTTATAAGTCAATTCGAACACGGGGAATTCAATGCCGTTGAGCGCAATTTCATATCTTGTTTAGTTTTTGAGATATACGCTCCGGAAAAGCTAGATTGTTAATTGTTTTGAGATTTTCTATTTTTCCGAAGCTATATCTTAAAAACTAAGCTACATATGAAGTTGCGGTCAACGGCATTGAATTTCTCGTGCTTCAGTTAACTTATAAACATATTTTCAGCCATTTTTATTTTTTTCAAATTTTCGCCAAAAAAATCGCAAAAACCGGTTTTTTAACATTTTCTCGAAAACCAGAAGATATATGCATTTGAAAATATTTCCACTGAATTCAGTGGGTCAAAATACATATGTATGTAAATTTTAGTTACAATATTCCTACGATTAAGAGTTTTAGGGAAAATTGGCCTAAAATATGAAAAAACCAAAGGGGTACCCCTTAGGAAATAATTAAAAAAATGAAATTGCTTCAAATTGCATGAAAATTTGCTTATAAGTCAATTCGAACACGGGGATTTCAATGCCGTTGAGCGCATTTTCATATCTTGTTTAGTTTTTAAGATATTGCCTCTGGAAAAGTTAAATCTGTAATTTTCTTCAGATTTTGTACTTTTCCTCGGCTATATCTTAAAAACTAAACGACGTATGAACATGAGCTCAACGCCATTGAATTTCCCGTGCTTCAGTTAACTTTTCTCTAAATTCTGTTTTCATATTATCGAAATAAATAAATTATACAGAACTTAGAACTGTAAATACTTTTAATTATTAATACTTAATCAAGTTAAAAAATGTTATTAATAATTGTTTCTACAAAAATCAAGAATTCTTCAAACAAAATGTAACTGAAAATTAACCTACAATACTGTAGCAACAGTAACCAACACACCTCAGGACATGCAATTCCCTAATCAAGATTTAAAATATGAATCAACTTTTGGTTTTTCTTCCAACCTTTCGTGTTTGTAGGCAATAAATCGTTAGAGCAAACAAAAATAGCGCGTTTCAATGTTTTGTCCTTAGCTATAACTCGAATTTTATTGAGGTATATAACATCTTTTTGCTAAAAGATAAAAATACCAAGAAAGAAATTGTGACAAGTGGATGTTTTTAAATTTAAAGTGTGTTTGACTTTAACGAGCAGCAATTAAATTTAAATAACGTTGCTATGTTAATTATGACTTTACTTTAAAAAAGAAGTTCTTTTGATTCTGAAGAGTTGAATAAGAGGGTCCTTTAGGACGAAATTACACAATTAAATTTATTACAAAGATTTTGAGTTCTTTTTTCTAACATAGGGAAAAACCTTTCAGAATTCATATATATGAATAAAAGGGGCTTCTGGTTTAAATTCTGTTTATATTTAAAATTCAAAAACTTGACGTTTCGGTACTTTAAACAAATACCTTCATCAAGACAGAAATACAAATAAAATAACATAAATGACATAAAAATAAACAAATGACAAGTAAAAAGACAAAAATATGTAATTTAAAAAATTATAAATTGTATCATTTTTATTTATGTCATTTATGTTATTTTATTTGTATTTCTGTCCTAATGAAGGTATTTGTTTAAAGTACAGAGTTTTTGAATTTTAAATATACAGGGTGTTTCAGGATTAGTGTAACAAACTTTAACAGCTTATTCCTGAGGTCATTTTGAACCAAAAATGTCATATGAACATAGGTCCTATTCCTTCTAGTTACCAATATACAAGAGGTTGAAGTTGTATATATAACACGAAATTTTCAAATTTTTGTAATCAAGATACTTTCGGAAAACAAGAGTTTTATTGAAAAGTTATACCTTATTTGTCTGAATTAATTTTATTTATTAATATTAACGAATACGATTTAGAGAACAAAACATAAAATGACACAATTAAATAGACACAGAACATAACCAAACATGGAATAGGTTAACACAATATGAAATAAGATAACAAATTTTTTAAAAATTACAGCAAATATTCAAAATGAGCGCCTTGAACTCGTATGCATGTTAATATTAATAAATAAAATTAATTAAGACAAATAAGCTATAACTTTTCAATAAAATTCATGTTTTTCGAAAGTATCTTGATACAAAAATTTGATAATTTCCTGTTATTTATAGAACTTCAACCTCTTGTATTTTGGTAACTAGAAGGAATAGGACCTATGTTCATATGACATTTTTGGCTCAAAATGACCTCAGGAATAAGCTGTTAAAGTTTGTTACACTAGTCCTGAAACACCCTGTATACAGAATTTAAACCAGAAGCCCCTTTTATTTGTTCTTTTTTCTGTTTAGCAATTTTCAATTCCACATGAATAAGTATTTAAAAATGTTGTGGAATAGACATGAACACAGAATAATTAATGGGTATGCTATGAATTATTCTAGTTCTAATGATTACTGCGAAATTCTATTTTTGTAGTGGTACTACCTGCTTTCTTTCGTTCTTTGAACTTGATTAATTACGACATGAAACATTATTTTATCGACTTTTACAAACTCATTATTTTCGTCAGGTTTTTCTTGTTTAATTGATGTTTCTCCACATTTGTCCTAAATTAAAACTCAATATACTTTTTATTTGAAATATTTCAGTTTACTAAAAGAATTTTAATGGGGTAGGTGGCTTAGTGGTATCGAGTCGGTCTGTAGATCTTTAGAACCCTGGTTGGATCCCCATAGACGACAAACAATTTTTACCCCTGTGACTCCCCCTCCACTAATATCTTTGGTGGTCGTAATTTGACACACTTCACGTGAAAAAATATATCACTTATCGAGATCTGCTTAGGCAGAATGTCACACCCAGTATATAACATATAAGTAAGGTAATAACCTTCATTTCCTTACTAGTTTTATACAATATTTGTTTTACTTCCGTTCTAATAAATACGAAAGAGCGTTTTTGAAATTATGAAATTTTGATATATATTTTTTTATACTAAAAGAATTTGAGTGAAATTTCTAAATGTATGTTTTAATTTTTAAAGTATGAAATCTGAAAGAAACCTTTAACCCATTACCGGGTGTGGCATTCTGCTATAGCAGATCTGGGTAGGTTATATATTTATCGCGTGAAGTGCAATTACAAGCTGTTAAATTACCGTCCTTAAAGTAGTTAGTATTGTTTTTTTTTTTTCAAAATAACATTTTCCTCACTCAATTTAGTTGTGATAGTAACCGTTTCCCTCACTAGTAAATAACTTTCCTTACTAATGAGGAAAACGATTATTTTTACAATTAAATTGAATGAGGTATACAACTCCTTTGATTTATATAAAATAATTATTTAATTCCTTGTATCACAAACGAAAAAATGTAATTTTCACATCTAGTAATTTATTTATTTATTTAGTTGTTACGCTGTACAACAGGAACTTAATCCCAATTACAGTACAGGGTCCGCACTCACCGAGCCGCAGTGTAGTAGTTCATATAATTTTTAGCTTGAGATTCGAACTCGGGATCTCCGGAATCGAACTCGGGATCTCCGGAATCGAATTCCATATTGCTATCCACACCACCGTACTGACGGATTTGAATTCCTTTGTAAACGTAATTGCGGTGGATTTAATCTTTTATGGCGATCCCTCTAGTTTAAAATGAAAATAGTATACAGATTTTTTTAGTGAGATTCGAACTCAAGATCTTTCGAATTCCGTATCGCTATCCACACCACCGTACTGACGTATATTTTTTCTTAAACAACATCTTTCTAAACCCATACAATATCCTGCCTATCCCATCAAAGAAGGAAGTATATGTAACTTGACCTATTACTAAACCAGAATACGCTTCTTATTGACTCTGTCCTGTATTTGGGGCACGACATGTATATAATATGAGTAATCCGAGTCTCACCACACAGAGCCATGCATGTGGTAGTGTATCATTATTGCCGGATTTATGTCCAGCGATGCGTTCAAAGTACAGTTGAGCCCAATGATGATTCATTGAACAGTCACCGAGCAATTATCTGCGGTATGTTAGAAAATTGTAATTTCGGCTCATCTGGTATCTCTCTGTGTGTCATTTGATGTGATGGTTATTGAATTAATAAATGAGGGCTTATTTGTAAGAAGTTTTTTAGTATATAATATCATGTTGGTTCTTTAGTTCTGTAATTGCAGATTATGGTAGAAAATAATAGTTCCTTTTGTACAAATTTATTTCTCTCATTAGAAATAATTCGTATTTATTTATTCGTTGCTTATAAGTCAATTCGGACACGAGGAATTCAATGCTGCTGAGCGCAAATTAAAATCTTGTTTAGTTTTTGAGATATACGCTTCGGAAAAGCTAGATTCTTATTTTTTTTAGATTTTCTACTTTTCTGAAGCTATATCTTAAAAACTAAGCTACATATGAAGTTGCGATCAACGGCATTGAATTTCCCGTGCTTCAGATAACTTTTAAGCAAAGTTTCAGCCATTTTTATTTTTTTTCAAATTTTTGCCAAAAAAATCGCAAAAACTGGTTTTTTCACATTTTCTCGAAAACCAGAAGATATATGCATTTGAAAATATTTCTACTGAATTCAGTGGGTCAAAATACATATGTATGTAAATTTTCGTTACAATATTCCAACGATTAAGGATTTTAGGGAAAATTGAATTAAAAAGTGAAAAAACCAAAGGGGTACCCCTTAGGAAATAATTAAAAAAATGAAATTGCTTAAAATTGCATGAAAATTTGCTTATAAGTCAATTCGAACACGGGGAATTCAATGCCGTTGAGCGCAATTTCATATCTTGTTTGGTTTTTAAGATATAGCCTTCGGAAAAGTGAAATTCTTCATTTCCTTCAGATTTTGTACTTTCCCGAGGTTATAACTCAAAAACTATGAAAGGTATGAAGATGCGGTCAACGGCATTGAATTTCCCGTGCTTCAATTAACTTTTAAGCACAGTTTCAGCGATTTTTATTTTTTTTTTAAATTTTTGCCAAAAAAATCGTAAAAAGCGGTTTTTTAACATTTTCTCGAAAACCAGAAGATATATGCATTTGAAAATATTTCTACTGAATTCAGTGGGTCAAAATACATATGTATGTAAATTTTCGTTACAATATTCCAACGATTAAGGATTTTAGGGAAAATTGAATTAAAAAGTGAAAAAACCAAAGGGGTACCCCTTAGGAAATAATTAAAAAAATGAAATTGCTTAAAATTGCATGAAAATTTGCTTATAAGTCAATTCGGACACGGGGAATTCAATGCCGTTGAGCGCATCTTCATATCGCTTTTACTTTTTGAGATATAGCCTCCGAAAAATTGAAATTACAAATTTTCTTCAGATTTTTTGCATTCCCGGAACTATATCTTAAAAATTAAGCGACATATGAAAATACCCTCAACGCCATTGCATTTCTCCTTCTTTAGATAACTTATAAACAAAGTTTCAGCCATTATTATTTTCCGCAAAAAAAAATCCTTCTATTTCAATTTAAGTCCAGAATATAAAAACCACATAGAAACCATTCAAAACCCATCTTCACTTAAGGTTACAACCAGGCAATACAGTATCTCCCATTACGATCGTCGTGCTCTTTAACGTAGCTATTCTCGTTTGTAACACACAGAACACGGAAAATAGCAATCAATACTGTTGGTTTTACTTGAACACACCTACTGGAGTTTATCTACTGTTCAACTAGTCTTATCAAAATATACGAAACAAGTCCTTTATCACTTCGTTAAGTAATTTACTGAAGATTAGCTGGAAGTACAAATAAAATGATGTTATTGAAAATACTATTGAAGGCAAAATAAACAAGAACTATTCAAATATTATTTCTCGCTATTTTTACTTCGATTAAATGAGTAAATTCTAAAGTATGTACTACTCATGATATTTACGATAAACAATTTAGATAGCTAGACCAGTGTTTCTCAAACAGTGTCTGTTTTGATTCAATGTAGTTAATAAAATTGAGATAATCCTTTTGTTACAACACAAATAAATATATCACGCCTTTTACCCATTACTGAGTGTGGCACTCTTCCGAAGCAGATTTTGGTAAGTGATATGTTTCTACGCGTGAAGTCAAATCACGGCCCCCAAAGATGTTAGTGGAGGGGGAGCTACGATAAGTTAATAATAGTTTTTTGTGTATTTTGGTCGCGAAATTAATGTAAATGTCAAAGAAAAAAGTAGATTATTTATTTTTGCAACTACATAATTTTTATTGCAAAACTTAATTACAATTACATTTAATATATCGTATTATCAATTTTGTACAACATTTTAATTATAATTGTAATAAATTTATTTATTTTTAAAATGTATTCAGTACCTACGCAAAAGTTGCTAGTTGTATAATAGCTATTTATGAAACTAGTAAGGAAATGAAGGTTATTACCTTACGCATGTGAAATTTGCAGAACGAGGCGTAGCCGAGTTATGTAAACATATAAGTAAGGTAATAACCTTCATTTCCTTACTAGTTTTATACAATATTTGTTCTACTGCCGTTCTAATAAATACGAAAGAGCGTTTTTGAAATTATGAAATTTTGACATATTAATGACAGTTATAAATTCCAAAAATAAAAGAATAACACATCAGAATTCGTCTACCAAGATATCTGTTGCTATGTTACCTCATTATTTCACTAGTTAAATAATGCAGTTCATTACCTAACTCAAATAAGTGAAATAAAACGTCTTTTTCCTAACGGAAGTAGAATTAATATAATTTGGAAATGTGTAAAGTATCTCTTTCTTGCCCCAAAGAAAAAGAAATTTGATGCCTAGTTATTTATTTATTTTCCAATTACTTTTTCCAGCGCAATACACAATTTTATTATCTTCTTTTCCCCTCGTTTAACGTTTGTTTTTAATGTGCTCAAGAAACCTAAGAAACTAATTTGAAATTCTATCGTACGTAATTCAATTTCAAATAAATTACTTTAAGTTTATATACTCCTACTCTGACATCTGCAGCTATATATGTCACAATGATTCATCTTCTTTCCAAATAAAAAGATTTTATTTGAATACGACAAACGCACCTTCAAATCGTAATTGTAGGTATACTTCTTGACAAAAGAAAATGTCATTAATAAATAATTATTAGTAAGTTTATGGACGACCTAGAAACAAATGGATGAATATGATTGAAGGGTTGTTGCGTGAGCGAAAGATTCCGAGCGTGAAGAATAAACGAGCTTGTATGAAAAGAATTATGAATGTGGTTGAAGCAAAAGTGGTGTGTCAGGATAGGAATTAATTAGGGGATAAATATAATGAATAAGGACAAGCGTATGAGTCTTGAATTTAGATTCATTGATTAGATTTTTCGAGTGTTTACCTGCAGTTGTGTGGAGTTCACCTTCAAAAACAAGCGCAGGGAGATGCTCCCTTCTTCTCTTATCTTTTTGATTCATTTTCTGTTTTTACTATAGAGTGTCCAACTGCAATTGTGTGGAATTCAAAAACAAGCGCAGGAGATACTCCCTTCCTTCCTCATCTTTTTTACTTCATTTTCAATTTTTACTATACAGTGTAACTGCAATTGTGTTAAATGTATTTTTAAACAAGCGCAGGACATGCTGCCTTCTCTTCTTATAGATTCGTTGTTAGAGAAGTGGGCGTAAGTGAAGATTTACGAAACAGGTGTACAGGAGGGAATGGATGGATGTTTGTTGCGTGTTGATGGATTTTGGTTGTGAGGAAAGAAAGAGTTCGTATGGAGGAAGTATTAACGAGTATCGTGTGTCAGGATGAGAATGTTGACGGGTTCGTGCTACCCCATTTAATGGGATATAGCGTGATGTTATGTATGTATGTAGGTATGTATGTTTATAAATTACATACGAAAAATTCACATATTTTTAATAACTTTTCTAACTCAAATGTGAGAACATAAAATGCGCTTTTTAATAATACTAGTTCTGTTTCAATTCATCAAAATAAATAAATAATAATCTTGCTTCTTCAATCGCCCTCATTAATTTATAATCAAAATCTATACAGTCTCGATTTCCTCAATACTTTATATCTAAAATCAATAAAACACACGGAAGTATCATCTATTTTAAGTTTAAAGGTTTAACTTTAACTAGAACGTTTGTTCATTGTATGAATCATCGTCGTGCATACAGACAATGTAATTTACTCTCTTTGATTGTAGCATACACATATGGTAAGACAGTAATTTGAATTAATGATGTATACTTTGTCAACTTAAACGAAATCTTGTATTATGAATTGATTTGTTTTGTTTAGATTGATTTGTTGATGTTTGAGAAATATGTCAATATTCTTCGTTTGCACCAATAAAACTTAAATATTATTTATTTATTTAATAAATACAACTTAACCTAAATTATAGAGAAAATTGTTTGTCGACTATGGAATTGAACCCGGGTTCTATAATTCGACTTGAGTGTACTGCCTCATCGCTTGTATAGATAATGAAAGGAATTATGAATGTAAATAAAGTAATTTTGATTCTTAGTAGTGTAGTGGGATAAGGTGGCGCTGACAAACAAGTTTTTGGGGGCTTTATTTGACGGCTGGTAATCACACTTCACGCGATTTATGTTTTTTTAGCTGTAGAAACTATATTCATAGAAATAAAAATTTAGATATCTCACAGTTGAAGTAAGTGACTTTGAGAACTAAAATCTTCGGGAGAAAGGATTTGACAGCTAGTAACCGCACTTTAATCGTATAAAGATCTGCTACGGCAGAGTGCTACAGCCAGTAATGGATAATAGGTATGATGATATATTTAATTTGTATTTGTAACATTTATGGTGGGCACGGTTTCACGCGCAAAAATAAATCACTTACTGAGATCTGCTACAGCCGAGTGCCACACCCAGTAATGAGTAAAAAGCGTGAGGATATATTTAAATTTTCTAAATAAATAAAAATAAATATATCATCACGCCTTTTATCCATTACTGGGTGTGGCACTCTGCCGTAAACAGATCTCGGTAAATGATATATTTCTTCTCGTGTAGTGCGGTTATCAGCCGTCAAATCACGGCCCCCAAAGATATTAGTGGAGGGAGAGTCACAGGGATAGATTTAAATTGGTGGAAATTGTTTGTCGGCTGTGAGGTTCGAATCAGGGTTCTCATGAACCACTACTGAGCCACCTACCCCATTTTATTATTTTGTATTTGATATTAAATTCCTGTTGTGCATAATTGACAAAATATAAAATTGAGGATGAGATATTACTTGAATGATCCAGGAATAAATGAAGGAAATATGATGTAACAAATTTGGAAATAAATGTGGCCACAGTAAAAATTTATGGAATATACAAAGACAATAAGTAATAAATATGAATATACAATTCTTCTTGGCCATGTGCCATTTCTCACAGTAAAATAAAGTCTTTTAAAATGAGACTGTATTTAAATTATGCCAATTAAAAGACTCTAGTTTTGTAAATATTATTTTGTGACCTTCTAGTATAACATAACATATGTCGCGATAAAATGTAATTCTATAGCTTTAGTATATTTTTTTGCAAGTTAAGCAGTAAAAAACAGTAAAAAACTTATGTGATAAAGTCTAAAAATAATTTTTTTACGCGGATATATTATAACTTTTATTGTCGTTGGATGAATGTATAAAAAATTAAATAACTTTGCAGATTTGCTAATACTTTTTTACGCAACTGTTAAAGAAAGTTGACAATCAACCTGCGAAATTCAACTTTTTTGTTAACAGTTATTTACGTGCCTAGCGTAGTAAATTAATTTTTACGGGCGAGCTGGAATTCAATGTAAAAATTAATTGCAAGCATGCCGCGTACTAAGTTTTTTTTATAAAGTTGTATTAGTTTTAGATTTTGTAATCAGAGGTTGTAAAAACTTCATATTTATCCATAGTCAAAGTGTGGATGGAAGACTGTTCTTAGCATATATAATACTGTAAGAATGTTGATCAATAGTTTATTTATAGTATCTGAAGAATTTCATGCTAATAATTATTTATCTCCACTCAAGGCTTTCATTATTTATTTATAAAATTGCAAAATAATTGTTGTTGAAACGACAAACAACTTTAACAATTTCTGTTTGCATTAAATTGCTATGAATATAGCAAAATAGATACTAGATTGAATAAATGCAGATAACGGGATCTGCAATTATATTTATGAAGGCTATCTGCTGTAGATGTAAGATTTCTTATCTAGTATTTTTAGTTAATATTTTATAAGAATCAGTTTAGAAAATAATCGGAAAATAGAGATTAATAATATACCTTCATGACAAATATCAACAGGGGGCAATATATATATATATATATATATATATATATATATATATATATATATATATAAATAATAAATCAATGTGATGTCGTCATGATATATTTATTTATTTATATATTAAATTATTTTTCAGTTATTTCCAATAATATATTTGGGGCCCATAATTGTACGGCTGGTAACCACTTTTCACAAAATATATGACTGCTATAAGCTAAAATCCACCGTCAGAAATAAACAAATAAATATATCATCACGCCTTTTACCCATTACTGGATGTGGCACTCTGCCATAGCAGATATCGGTAAGTGATATATTTCTTTTTCGCGTGAAGTGCGGTTTCCAGCCGTCAAATCACAACCTCCAAAGATGTTTAGTAGAGGGGGAGCTACAGGGGTAGATTTAAATTGGTGAAAATTGTTTGTCGGCTGTGGGGATCGAACCAGGGTTCTCAAGATCCACAGGCCGAGATATATATATATATATATATATATATATATATATATATATATATATATATATATATAACAAATTAGATAACTTAATAATAGGTATTTATTTGTCTAGATTATGTAGAAAAAAGAAAATAATAATTGCTATAATTAATTTTATTATTAAATTAAATGTTTGAATAAATAAATAAATTAGAGTAAGCTTCCAATTCTGGACCAATATGTCAAATAATGTCAGATACAACAAACAAATTATTGTTTTATTTCTCATGGCACTCTGTTAATTCCTTTAAAGCGTGTATTTTCTTTTGCTTCTAACTCAGACAATAAGAAACAATTGACCAACAAACTTATACTCTATGGATGCAGTTTTTCATTCTGAACATTTTTTCTTCAGTACAATTTTATTCTAAAATTAATAGATAAAGAGATATCGCTAAATCAAAATTTTAACATTGAATTTTCTATGTTCGGAAAAAAGTATCGTCTTCACAAAGATTTGAGGTAAATAGAGTTGACTGATTTTTGTAGAAAGATTGATTTCAAAACGTCTTCCAATATAAATAAATAAACAAAGACGACAAACGCTTTGAATGTTAGAAACTAAGATAAAAGTAAAATATTGCATTATTGTTTATGTGAGAATTTCGCATGATTGTTGTTAGTTTTGTTACTCACATAATTTATTTTAATAATAGTAGATATACGGTTAAGTTGCGTCAGATATAACATGCGATATTCTTACGTTGGTTACGTTAAGTTTGTGCTAATAATGTTGTGAGTTATTGCAATTTCATTACTAACAAAATTTTTTACTAATTAAGTTATTTAAAATTTAGGTTCTTATTAAAGGAAGCAAAAATGAATATCAGTCATGGTTCCTGTTTGCTACTTAGATACATATTTTTTATTAGTTAAAATAAAATGAATATATAATCACGCCTTTTACTCATTACTGGGTGTGACACTCTGCCGTAGCAGATCTAGGTATTAGTTGTACAAAGCAGCAGGTTCAATTATAATTAATTTGAATGGATGAAAATTTTAAGTTAGGGAAAAGTAGGCTAAAAAATAACCATTATTCCTGCAAAAAATTGTCGTAAACGCATTGTTTAGTTCATCTTTGTTTAAGCTACCACGTTTTAAACTTATGGTCGTAATAGTTGATAAGCCAAGGTGCGATAACTCTATTTGATGTTCTTGACGTAGCAGGTCTTGACGTTTACTTTACGTTGACATAAAACATACAATTGAAATGATAGTTGCTTGGCTTTGTATATAATCTAACGTTTGAATATGTACGGAGAAATTTTCGTGCTTGAAATTATTCGTAACTGTTGCATATTGCTTGAAATTTATTGATTGTGATTGAAAATGAAAGGAATTTATCAATATATATTATTGGATTTATAATCGTTTGTAGATTGGGTAAGAAATTGACTTATTTTTAATTTATAAAAAGCAAAATAAACTTACCTTTTTTTGGGTGTAGCTCTGCAAATCTGTAAAAAAAACAAAATTATATGAGTATTTGTTGATAAATAGAAAATATTTTATAAAGTTTTAAGTTTCGTAGCAGATCTCGGTAAATAATACATTTATTTTATTTATTTAAATGACAAATAGTCCTTACCATATTAAAATAACCCCTGTGTCCCCATTCATTAATATCTTTAGGGGCTGTGGTTTTATGAATTTTTGCGTGAAATGCGATTACCAACCGTTAAATCACGATCCCCAAAGATGTGAATGGAGGGGGAGTCACAGGGGTGAAAATTATAAATTAACTAATTCGAATATATATTATATAACATTATTGTTAAAATGGGGTAGGTGGTTCAGTGGTGGATCTTGAGAACCCTGGTTCGATCCCCACAGCCGACAAACAATTTTCACCAATTTAAATCTCCCAGTGGCTCCTCCTCCACTAACATCTTTGGAGGCCGTGATTTGACGGTTGGTAACCGCACTACACGCGAAGAAATATACCATTTACTGAGATTTGCTTCGGCGGAGTGCTACGCCCAGTAATGGGTAAAAGGCGTGATGATATATGTATTTATTTTTTATATTGTCAAATGCTTGACTGTCATTTGAATGAAAGAATTTGATGTATTTTAGAGGTAAATTAATTTGTTGTTTATAAACCGGTCATTAGACAAAAGTTTATTTACTTGTGGTTATATTTTCATTGCAAAACTTAATTAATTCTCTTCGTGTACTGTATTATATTGGAGAGACAACAATGGTTAATTAAAATTAGACATAATAGGACCATAATTCATTTAGCAAGTTACAAAACCCGAACAACAACGACATAGAAATTGCGAATACAATATTTGCATTTAATTGAAAACTTTCTAACACGTTCAACCTTGAATACCCTTGTGAAATTTAATAAAATGAGTCATATTTGGTTTCCCCAAAATTATCTCTAAGATCTTACAATATTTCGTCTTTGGAAATAATCACGTCTTAAGAAATCCGGCCTTCTACTACAATTTAAATATTTAGTTGCCATCATATTCACTGAGAAATATATCTTGATTTTTCTTGAAACCCGAGTTCGAATCTCACTCAAGTTAAAATTATATAAACTACTACACTGCGGCTCGGTGAGTGCGAACCCCGTACTGTAATTGGGATTAAGTTCCTGTTGTACAACGTAACATAAATATATGTTTATTTTTTTTTTTAGCGGCGTTCTTTACGTTCACCTCGTAAGATGGACCGACTACGCAGATCTTTTCGAGACTCCTTCCGGCGTCGCAAAGAGCGAGTTCCGGAGTCCTCCAAGCCTCATCAGTGGCAAGCCGATGAAGCCGCTGTCCGAAGCGGCACTTGTACTTTCGTAGTCAAATACTTAGGATGTGTGGAAGTCTTCGAGAGCCGGGGCATGCAAGTCTGTGAAGAAGCTTTGAAAGTATTAAGAGTGAGTGAGAGAAAGAATATTTCGAGTGAAACCGTTTTCGAAGAACTACATTTTTGTATCAGTTTTTTTTTATTGTTTTTCTCAATATATACTTTGTCTTAATTAAGAATGCAGTAAATCAAAATCCTTTTTAATATACAGAGCATAAAACATTTGTCTTTAGTTAATTGTAATACTTTCTGACAGCCTCATAATATAGTTATGTTTATTATAAGTGCGCGGGACTTGACAGTTTTTTGTTGCTTTTAGTCGAGGCAAAAAAGTCATTCGAACGCGTCAAAAAACAAGAATGTTGCCCACGACATACAAACAACATTTTTTTTTTACAATTAGTGAAAAACTTCAAGATTTGTTCATTATTATTACATTTCCATTTACAATTTCACTGAAGCAAAATCTTCATATACCAGGAGTTTTTCTTATCAGTAAACATAGGGATATATCATTACCAAAGTTACAGTTAAAAAGTTTGACAGCAATACATTAGAGCGTTTATTTTCAAAGTAAACATAGGGAAAATCATATTTTCAGCAATGCATTGAAGTGTAATAGTCTATAGTCTAAAAGAAACAGTTTAAGTTTAAACAAATTAAATGAATTTTAATTACTTTAAATTACATTAACTAAACGATATTTAAATGCGGTTTAAATGAGTGTATTTCTCGTGCTCCGAACTATTAGAACCATATTATAATAATTGAGACTTTTTGAACTAGTTCAACCAGGCATTCACATCTGCATGTTTATATGTAAAATTTTGGTCATTCATGAACATGTCAGCTCTGCAATAGCAGATCTTAATAAACTATACATTTTAAGCCGTTAAGTACAGTAACCAGTTGTCAAATCACAACTACCAAAAAAGAAAATTTTATTTAGTTTAAATAGGAATTTTAATTCAATAACTGTTCAAAATTACCCCCATTTACTTGTAAACAATAGCCTAAACGATTATAAAATGAATTTATAACATGATTTATTTGCTCTGGAGGAATCTCAAGCGATGCAACACTAATTCTACGTTTTAATTGTCCTACACTCATTCTACCACCACTATAAAATTTACTTTTTAAGTGGCACCAAAGAAAAAAATCGTTTGGCGCAAGATCTGGTGACCTTGCAGGCCACTCCACTTCTGCACCTCGTCCTATCCATCGTTGGGAGAATATCCGGAGCAGATAATTTCGTACATTTTGTTGGAACCACACTTCCTCAATATTACTCTCTCTTGTAACAACTCTAAATAATTTTCCACATTTATATAAAAACGCTCCACTATTTGATCCCCTATTAACTCGGTCTGATTTTGAAAGAGGACAGCTTTATTACTATAGATGACAGCAATGTTATTTTTCCTATGTTTACTTTTAAAATAAACACTCTAATGCATTGCTGTCAAACTTTGTAACTGTAACTATGGTAATGACAAATCCCTATGTTTACTGATAAAAAACACTCTCGGTATAGTTGATAACATTGCAATTCCATATTTACTTAAATTTCTTCTTTTATATAAAATACTTTCTTGTTCGGCAGGCATCTCGTCGTAGACCTATCCGAGCAGTTCTCCACGTCAGCGGAGATGGTCTCCGAGTAGTTGAAGATGAAACTAAAGGTTTAATAGTAGACCAGACCATCGAGAAAGTATCGTTCTGCGCTCCTGATAGGAATCATGAACGAGGGTTTAGTTATATTTGCCGCGATGGCACTACGAGAAGATGGATGTGTCATGGGTTCTTGGCACTTAGAGAATCTGGCGAGAGGTTAGTTGTTTACTTATTTATGAAGCCAGGTTCGATTCCCACAGCCGACAAACAATTTTCATCACATTAAAATTACCTCTGTGGGTCTCAGTTCACTAGCAACTTTAAGTGGGTATGATTTGACTGCTTGTAAGTATGTTACAGAAAAAACTAGTAATGAGTAATTTATACAAAAATTATTTAAAATATAAAAGAATAATAATAATTGGTACAAATTTTGATATAATTTCTGTAAATTAATTTAAATTTAACGATTCGCAAAAGCTAGATAGCTTTAGGAATCGATTCAGGTCAATTGGCCGGCCCAATACCGCTGCGCCATCTGTTAATTCATAAAGATATTAAATGCCGACAAAATGGCGATTGCTACAAGACAAATTATTTTATTAATATATCTGGCTCCAAATAATAAATATTGTTTGTAAAAATTAATTATTTATACATTTAACGATTCGCAAATGCTAGATAGCTTTTGGAATCGATTCAGGTGAATTGGCCGGCCCAATACCGCTGCGCCATCTGTTAATACATAAAGTTATTAAATGCCGACAAAATGGCGATTGGTACAATGCAAACTATTTTTTTAATATTCCTGGCTCCAAATTGTAAGTATTGTTTGTAAAAATTAATTAACTAAATTATTTATACATTTAACGATTCGCAAATGCTAGCTTTAGGAATCGATTTAGGTGAATTGGCCGGACCAATAGAATACCGCTGCGCCATCTGTTAATACATAAAGTTATTAAATGCCGACAAAATGACGATTGGTACAATGCAAACTATTTTTTTTAATATTCTTGGCTCCAAATTGTAAGTATTGTTTGTAAAAATTAATTAATTACATTATTTATACATTGTTTAACTTCATAATGTTCAAATTAAATTATAAATGTTTAAATTATTGCCGACAAAATGGCGAATGTAATTTTGTAGATGCCAGCATTATCCATTATATTTTATAACTGGACACTGTTATAAAGATAGTTTTATTATTATTAAGTATAAATAAAATAAATATATCATCACGTCTTATACTCATTCGGAAACAAGCAGTCAAATTACGACCCCAAAGATGTTAATCGATGGGGTACCACAGGGGTAGTTTTAATATAAATAAATTAAATAAATAAATATATTATCACGCCTTTTACCCATTACTGAGTGTGGCACTCTGTCTAAGCAGATCTCGGTAAGTGATATATTTTTTCCGCGTTAAGTGCGGTTACCAGCCTTCAAATCACGGCCCCAAAAGATATTAATGGAGGGGGAGCCACAGAGGCAAAATTAAATTGGTGAAAATTGTTTGTCGTGCTATCAATAAATTAATTATTGTCCCTAGTGAAGAAAGTGTAATTTTTCTCATTCTGAAAGAAACGATTTTTTTAAGACTTGTTCAAAAAAAGGTAAAAGTTCAGAAAATTATAATACAACAATTAGAGCCATATTAAATTATCTACCCGTCAGTACTGTGGTGTGGATAGCAATACGGAATTCAAATCCGGAGATCCCGAGTTCGAATCTCACTCAAGCTAAAAATTATATAAACTACCAAACTGCGGCTCGATGAGTGCGGATCCTGTACTGTAATTGGAATTAAGTTCCTGTTGTACAGCGTAACATAAATAAATAAACAATCCTTTTTCTTGTTATTTTTATTAAAAATCTTAATTTCTTGTAGGTTGTCTCACGCAGTAGGATGCGCCTTCGCCGCATGTCTCGAACGAAAACAACGCCGCGACAAAGAATGCGGTGTAACAATGACCTTCGATCAATCCAACAGCACCTTCACACGAACAGGCTCCTTCCGTCAACAAAGCATCACCGAACGTTACGATCAGGACCCGCCTCCTCTCCCTAAACCCACTCCTGTTAACCCCTTCGCCATAGAGCGACCCCATGCAACTCCAAGTATGTTAGAACGACAAGGAAGCTTTAGAGGATTAAGTCAATTAGGGAATAACTCTCCGTTTAAACGACAAATGTCTTTAAGGGTCAATGAACTCCCGAGTAACGCGGAAAGGTTACGAGCTTATCGGGGGCCAGCGGGAACTGCAAACGGAGCCAATGGAACTAAAGCAGTATCCCCTATTCCTGAAATATCCCCGGGGGACTCTGTCACAGCACTTTGCCAACAATTATCTCAAGGATTGAGTCAACTTTCACATAGCGGTTCAGATGATTTTAACTTTAATAGTCAGACTTCAGTCAACCAGAATAATGTTCCACTTACAATCAACACGACAAGTTTATCTAATAATACTATGTCGTCTGGCTATAGTCCACATGTCAGACCAGCTTCTGTTACTCCTGTTAGTCTAAATTTCAGTCCATCTTTAAGCCAATCAGGAACCCCTTTATCAAATAGATCCCCTAACCCAAGTGTTGATTCAGTTGGCCCACTCCCAAAACCAGATCAATGGTTAGGACAAATTGTCAATTCTGCTACACCGGCAAAAGATGATACAATAATGGGTACCTCGCCTAGAAGAGGTCCTGTACTAGGTCCTCATTCAAGGACAATGTCCTTAGGAAGTGCTGAAAGCTTTGGAAGACTACCTCAAGTGGATCCGTTTGACGCAGAATGGGCTGCTATTGCAACAAGACAAAGTAACGCTCAGAACACGAATCCTTTCTTGAATAGCTCGACTCCGCAAGCTTTCCAAGTTCAGCTTTAGCGATAAGTTGGCTTCCGTTAATTGCTGATATGCCTCGTCCACTTGCGCATCATACGACACGCTGGCGTGGGAATGTTGACCAAGTATTTTTGCACATCATGTTGAATCATTCCATTTATTTATTGTGTGATGTGTGGGGAGGTTAGCCAGGACTGAAGGTGCAATTTTGTACATAAGCACGTCTAGTGAGGTTGCCTTACGCATGATACTCGAAATTCGGCGATGAAGTTAATGCTATGCACACATTCCTTGTATAAATTTATTGTTGGCGCTCTGCAACTAATGTTAATCCAATTAGTATTAAATGTCATGCGACTGGAGGGGATATTTGGTTCTTTTACTTAAAAAATAAAGGATATTTAATACATTAATTGCCCCTAAATACACGCCACTGTTTTTCAAGTTACTATGCACAAAGTGTTATACTCTAGACCCGTTATTAAGAAATTTAATGTACGTTGTACTTCTCTTTCGCTAATTACAATAATCCCTCCTTAATCATATTATCGATTAATGATCGATATCTTCATGATCATTCTTTATTTTTTTACGATTATGCTATTTTTATACTTTGAAAACAAACCGTTTCGAATTTAAACATTTTAAATTACATAAAAAACAACAAAGACAAAATTAATTGTCTTTAAATGATCACTTGGTGAAACTAGGTTTAATAATAAAATATCGAAATAAACACTTGTCTAAGTCTCACAAAATTCAGCCTCCAAGTCACCTTATGAGGGCATCGTCAGAGGCTGGCCAGCATAGTTGGTAACCATAGACGCGTTTCGCTCTTATTAGAGCTCATCAGTATGGTATAACCTACTTCTTCACCTAGAACAAAGTTCACGTGAAGAAGCTGGTGACGAAGGACTGTGCCAGCAGAGAAGTTTTTGATTTAAATTGCTATTTCGTAGCTTTTGCTTTTTTCGGTAGATGGCATTACTGGTTCGATAGAACTTCTCATGTCATCTTACCGTTCTTTAGAGATCTTATTCTCTGCTGGCACAGTCCTTCGTCACCAGCTTCTTCACGTGAACTTTGTTCTAGGTGAAGAAGTAGGTTATACCATACTGATGAGCTCTAATAAGAGCGAAACGCGTCTATGGTTACTAACTGTGCTGGCCAGCCTCTGACCATGCCTTCATAAGGTGACTTGGAGGTTGAATTTTGTGAGACTTAGACAAGTGTTTATTTCGATATTTTATTATTTTAAATTACACTTAAATATTCGAAATATATGAAACATTTTAAACTTCTTCTCTTTGTTGAAAAAATCAATTATTATAGTCATAATAAATCATGGCAAAATGCCGAAAATATTGATGAAAAATAATATAAATCGGTAATAAATAATGATTGAGTTACAGAATAGAAACATTTATAATTTATTTTATAAGAAAATATTTCAAATAAAAGATATGGAAAAGTAAGTTTTCCACTACGAATTTTTGTTTAAAATAATTCGGGAACGATTGACACTTTTCGGTGTTAAACAATTCTAAATTATGTTATAATAAAAATGCATCAAATAAAACTAAATTATTTACAGTAGAAATACAATTCTGTTTGTCTCAATATTTTCTGATTCAAAATTGAGAAAATTACTTTTACCTGTTATACCTCAAAATTAATTAATTATTTATATTTTTCGCTGCATGTACTTATAAATTAGCGAAAGACTAGTGTAATATTAGTATTCATAAAAAAAATAAACGAGAATTGTATTGACTCGTATAATACAGTCGTAGTAAAATATACATAGTCGAATACTATGGTTAACTTTTTGACGAAATATTTATTAGTAGAGCATCAGGTGTTTCTATTTGATTGGTTGTCAAAATGTCGCATTTGTCATTTGTTTAGGCTATAGTAAGTCGAATATAATTAGAAAAGGTGTATTTTGATTGACAGGTAATTTGAGAAGACAAATGAATGTGAAAGAATTGAACACAGGTGCTTGTTTGTTAAAGATTTGGTTTCCTAAATTATTTTAAAGGAAAATTGAGTTTTCCGTATTTTTCTCTAAAATAATTTTACTGTCGTATCAAGATGTTTGAATTGCTAGAGTTTCGGGACAAAATGTTTCCGTCCAAAACGACACCTTTTGCTCGTTCAAATTTGAAAAGAATTTATGGAAAGAAGTTTAGTACAATTGTCACATTATTAAATATATTTAGTTCGCCTTATTATAATTATATATTTGTTTTGAAATGACACTGCTGATTTTTGGTACTTTACTCACCTAGCTAAAAGGAAAATTGAACTTTTAAATGCATATGTTCAAGTAAATTTTTTTATCCAACACCCACTACTTATAAAGTCATTATTGTTGTCATTTTAGATTAGTAAAGTGGTTTATAAGTCACACGTGAGTTATAAGTCATAAGTCACGCATAAATTCTGACTTGTAACTCACTGTTGAGTTTAAATAAAATATACAAATTTTTAAACATTTCAAAATGTATGAAAGTTAAATTTTATTCACATGAACATTTACATTAAATGAAAAAGAAATACAATTTGATGATGTTGATACAGTGCAATTCTCGACCTGGCCTTTTGAAGAAGTCAACTCAACCATTTTAGCAGAATTTGTTCCTATGAAAAAGAATTTCATATGTTTAAAGACTGGATGACAACTAGAAACGTCAAAGGTACAAATGAAAGTGTTTTACTTGCTAGATTTTTCATACTTACAAACGAAACTGGCTCCTTCTTCCTTATGGACGAAGTATTCAATGATTAGAACAACTCTTCAGCTTTATAAGAAAATAAAACACTTTCATTTATACCTTTGACATTTCTAGTTGTCATCCAGTCTTCAAACATATGAAATTCTTTTTCATAGGAACTTCTAGACTTTGTTGGTAAAATATCAACAACCATTTTTTCCGCTTCTTTACTGATTATTTCGGGAATGAAATTATCGTCTTTCACTTCAAATACTACAGCTGCAACCTTTTTTCAACTTTGTTTATTTAAAAAATTTCAGTAACCTGGACAATATGGCTAAAGTATGGCTAACTAGAATATTATTTGAAATGTAGACAATTGTGTCAAAATTTATATTTTAATGTTTTAATTGTTGTTGTTGGATAAAATTTCGTATGCCACTCGTGTGTTATTACAAATAAGTCACTTCAGAAAATACTTTTCTCGCGTGACTTATTTATAACACACTTGTACCATAAATAACTAATCTTTTGCTTATAATTGCAGAAAAATTATCAGTGTTATTTCTAAAACATCTATTAAAGTTTGTACTTAACTGGATCTCATTCGGGATAAATATTGAGAAATAATAGAAAGGTGAACAGATATATAACATATATTTATCCTAACATCGACTAAGAATTAGAATTACATGTTTTATGTCTAGATGTGGTCGGCACAACTTATAATGATTTTCTATTTGTCTTAATTTATTTTCACACAGAATCAGTATTTTATTGAATGGATTATTTTATATACAAGCTTATATATAAATAAGAAGAAGATGTACACAGTAAACAATGGATACAAAACGCCATCTTATGATTACAACAATATAAAATTTTAACAAACGATATTAAACTGTTAATAATGGTTTTATGCACAAAATGAACTGAATTTATAATAAATATAATGTAACGAATAACTAAAATGCATTTTGAAATATTGTTTTAAATATTTTCTATTTGTTAAGGGCTGTATAACATATTTGTATAGGTTAATGCTGTACTTAGATTCAGTATGTTATAATATAAGTACTGTTATTTATTCTTAAATCAAAAGAGGTATGCTTACGATGGAATGTAATGCTCAATATTGTGCATTAGTAACATAAGGATTTCTGCTAAGAGAGTATATATCATTTTAATTTTTTTGAGCACTGATATCGTATAATCTTGATTTTTTTACATCGACAGGTTTTCATTCTGATATATTTACAAGTATCAAATGTTTCTGAATCAATTTAAAGAGGAAAGCTTCAAGTAAAAAATGTGGAAAAATAAATCCTTTACAAATTTTATTTGAATCATTTTTATGTAAAATTATTTGATAACGCGAAAAATGTGTAACTTTATCGACGTTCATTTTCAGCTGTCAATTGTTTCTGAGTTATTGTAGAAAGAAATGTTTCAAATACAAAATGAGGAGGACTAAATTTTCTAGCACTTTTGTTTCAAGCATTTTTATGTCAAATTATTTGATAACACGAAAAATGTGTAACATAATCGTTGTTCATTTTCAGTTGTCAGTCGTTTCTGAATTATTGTAGAAAGAAATATTTCAAATACAAAATGAGGAGGACTAAATTTTCTAGCACTTTTGTTTCAAGCATTTTTATGTAAAATTATTTGATAACGCGAAAAATGTGTAATATAATCGTTGTTCATTTTCAGTTGTCAATTGTTTCTGAGTTATTGTAGAAAGAAATGTTTCAAATACAAAATGAGGAGGACTAAATTTTCTAGTACTTTTGTTTCAAGCATTTTTATGAAAAATTATTTGATAATACGAAAAATGTGTAACTTTATCGTCGTTCATTTTCAGCTGTTAGTCGTTTCTGAATTATTGTAGAGAGAAATATTTCAAATACAAAATGAGGAGGATTAAATTTTCTAGTACTTTTGTTTCAAGCATTTTTATGTAAAATTATTTGATAACACGAAAAATGTGTAACATAATCGTTGTTCATTTTCAGTTGTCAATTGTTTCTGAATTATTGTAGAAAGAAATATTTCAAATACAAAATGAGGAGGACTAAATTTTCTAGCACTTTTGTTTCAAGCATTTTTATGTAAAATTATTTGATAATACGAAAAATGTGTAACATAATCGTTGTTCATTTTCAGTTGTCAGTCGTTTCTGAATTATTGTAGAAAGAAATGTTTCAAATACAAAATGAGGAAGACTAAATTTTCTAGTACTTTTGTTTCAAGCATTTTTATGTAAAATTATTTGATAATACGAAAAATGTGTAACTTTATCGTCGTTCATTTGCAGCTGTTAGTCGTTTCTGAATTATTGTAGAGAGAAATGTTTCAAATACAAAATGAGGAGGACTAAATTTTCTAGCACTTTTGTTTCAAGCATTTTTATGTCAAATTATTTGATAACACGAAAAATGTGTAACATAATCGTTGTTCATTTTCAGTTGTCAATTGTTTCTGAGTTATTGTAGAAAGATGTTTCAAATACAAAATGAGGAGGACTAAATTTTCTAGCAATTTTGTTTCAAGCATTTTTATGTAAAATTATTTGATAACGCGAAAAATGTGTAACTTTATTGTTGTTCATTTTCAGTTGTCAATTGTTTCTGAGTTATTGTAGAAAGAAATGTTTCAAATACAAAATGAGGAGGACTAAATTTTCTAGTACATTTGTTTGAAACATTTTGATAGAATTGTTTGACCGCGAAAATATGTCAAATATACAATTTCATCGTCGTACATTTTCAGTTATCAACTATTTCTGAATTGTTTTAGAGAAAAATGAAATGAGAAATATATATTGTTGAATTTGTAATACATAAAAGTATCGGTACAGTTAGTGACTGTTTAATTTTAATTCAGATTAGTAAAAATAAATTCTCAATCTTGTAGTTTTATAATTTTTTATTCGTGCATTATTTTTTATTCTTCAATATACTGGAAAATTAAATTATGGATAGCTTACTGTCATAGCAATAAATTATGTATATTTTTTTGTGTGTTAAACAGCAATGAAAGTTGATATTAATTTCGGGTGAATATCTGTCGAGGTAAAAAACTGAGCTAGTTTATCGTGAAATACTAGGTGTTCTGTTTTAATGTAATTGGTGCAGCTACCATCTAATCCATGTGTATTTTGTATAGATTATTTTAATTGTAATGTATAATTTGCGGATAAGAAGATAGTCACTTCTTGTTACATTTTCGCACATGAGTACTTATCGTCTGCCTGTGTAATATATTTCCATTATTCTAGAAAATGATCAATATTATATTTCAAATGTATTATATTAATAATAATAAGTATTGTCTGTTAGAATAACAGACGTTTTATTTATCCCCGCAATATTTTCATCCTTTTAACAATTAAATAATAGTATATTATACATCTACTAGGGAGAGAAACGCATGATTTTTCATGATATGTAAAAATGTATATTTAATTTTTTTATGATCTGCAATTTTAAAATTCATCATTTATGTATCATAAAAATGTTTTTTACTTCCGTTAGGAAATAGACGTTTTATTTCACTTATTTGAGTTAGGTAATGAACTGCATTATTTAACTAGTGGAATAATGAGGTAACATAGCAACAGATATCTTGGTAGACGAATTCTGATGTGTTATTCTTTTATTTTTTATTTATTTATGGGGTAGGTGGCTCAGTGGAATCGAGTCGGCCTGTGGATCTTGAGAGCCCTGGTTCGATCCCCACAGCCGACAAACAATTTTCACCAATTTAAAAAATCTACCCCTGTGGCTCTTCCGCCACTAATATCTTTGGAGGCCGTGATTTGACGGCTGGTAATATCACTCATTAATATGTCAAAATTTCATAATTTTAAAAACGCTCTTTCGTATTTATTAGAACGGAAGTAGAAAAAATATTGTATGAAACTAGTAAGGAAATGAAGGTTATTACCTTACTTATGTGTTTACATGCGTAAGGTAATAACCTTCATTTCCTTACTAGTTTCATAAATAGCTATTAAATATATCCATTCAGATCTCGATAAGTTATATATTTACGCGGGTAAAATACAGTTACCAGCCGTCAAATCATGCCCCCCTAAAGATGTTAGTAGATGGGGACGCATAGAAGTATTTGAGAACCCAGTTTAAAATAACATCTGTGGCGTGTTCTTCATTAGCATTTTTAGGGGTCATAACCTAGTACTGTAGAGTGTCACACCCAGTAATGGGTAAAAGGTGCACCCAATAAGGCATATAATATTTCTGTTCCTATTTAGAATTTGAATTAAGAATCTATACAACGTGGCGAGTAGTTGAATATTCCTGCAACAGAGTGCAGCAGGAGTCTTTTTACTGGCAAAATATGTACAGGTATAAAATATATATTCATGCACAGAATTTTTAAAACTTAGATTTAATTCCTACTGCTGATATTATATCCTATAGCTAGTTAATACCTTTGGGGATATACTTTGACGGGTGGTAACTATACTTCACGTACAAGAAAACATTACTTAGTAAGTTTTTCTAAAGCATAATGTCATATCGTGATGATATATTTATTTATTTATATATTAAATTATTTTTCAGTTATTTCCAATAATATATTTGGGGCTATAATTGTACGGCTGGTAACCGCTTTTCACAAAATAAATTTTCGTTCGTATTTCGAATTTGAATTAAAAATCTATAAAGTGCGCGAATAGTTGAACATTCCTGCAACAGAGCGCAGCAGGCATCCTTTTACTGGCGAGAAAAATGCGGCATTCATGCATCGAATTTTTAAAATTGAGAATTTAGGATTCCTAATGCTGATAATAGATCGTAGTTAATACCTTTTGCGGTTATTCTTTAACTCAAGAAAACATTATTTATTGTGATTTGCTATGACAGAATTTCATATCGTGATGATATATTTATTTATATATTAAATTATTTTTTAACTACTTCAAATAATATATTTGGGGGTCATGATTGTTCTTCTGGTAACGGCTTATAGCTATAAACTAAAATCCAACCTCAGAAATAAACAAATAAATATATATTTAACAACAAAGACAAAATTAATTGTCATCCAACACTTGGTGAAACAAGGTTTAATAAAAAATATGAACACTTGGCTATGTTTCACAAAACCGTTCTTCAGAGATCTTATTCTCTGCTGGCACAGTCCTTCGTCACCAGCTTCTTCACGTGAACTTTGTTCTAGGTGAAGAAGTGAGTTATACCATACTGATGAGCTCTAATAAGAGCGAAACGCGTCTATGGTTTCTAACTGTGCTGGCCAGCCTCTGACGATGCCCTCATAAGGTTACTTGGAGGCTGAATTTTGTGAAACATAGCCAAGTGTTTACTTTATATATATATATATATATATATATATATATATATTCATTACTGGATGTGGCACTCTGCTGTAGCATATCTCAGTAAGTGATATATTGATGCACTTGAAGTGCAGTTACCAATCGACAAATTACACCCCCAAAGATTTTAATTGAGGGATAATATTAATGAGATGAAAACTATATTTTAACTAAATAATAAATATATAACTTATTCTGCTACGGAAAAAGTAAAAGACGTGATGATACGAGGGTTGTCCGTAAATTAAGGTCTCCAATTTTTTTTCACATAGTAAACACCATTTTATTGCAATACAAAGTACAGATTCTGAAAGCTTGGACTTTTAGCTATTTTTCTACGTCGCAACAGTAGCTCGTTGGAGACCTTAATTTACGGACAACCCTCGTATATTCATTTTTATCCCCTATAAATCTACCCGTATGGCCTCCCCCTCCACTAACATCTTTGGGGGCCGTGATTTGACGGTTAGTAACCGCACATCACGCAAAGAAATATATCACTTACCGAGATCTGATTCGGCAGAGTGCCACACTCAGTAATGGGTAAAGGGCGTGATGATATATTTATTTATTTATAAGAAAAGACAAGAATTATGAATGTGTATGAAATAAAAGTAGTAGAATGTATTACATAAATTAAGTGCAGGATATATTAATGAGTAAATCAATATCTACTTAAATATTCGTTTCATTTTAATGGGAAGTAATAATCACTCTATTTAAACGATTATATCGCGATTTGAAACATCTCATCTTAATAGCATAGTTCCGAATATTCATCATAATGCAGTATGCGTACGGAATAGAATTTTAAAATGGTTTCCTCAATTATTCCTCGACGGAGCAAACGCGAGCAACACAAAGCGAAAGAACGTGAACGATAAAAACGTTTAGCAAGAGAAGCAAGTTCTCCTTCAGTCCAGAACTGAAACAAAATGTAATATTTTTAAACAGCTGTGAGCTGCTTTCAGTTTTCATGGTTTTAACATTTTAACAGTTGGTAAAAGGGTTGTTTATGGGGGTTTAGAACGTAGGTAATTAATTTATAGGGTTTGTGGGATTATAGGGAATTTAATTCATATTTGCTACGGTAGAGTGCCACACCCAGTAATGGGTAAAATTATTTATTTTTAGTGTCTAATTGCAATTGTGTTAAATGTATTTTTAAACAAGCGCATGCGATGCTGCCTTCATTTCTTTATAGATTCGTTGTTAGGGAAGTGGGCGTAAGTGAAGATTTATGAAACATGAGCGAATGGAAGGATGTTTGTTGCGTGATGATGGATTTTGGTTGTGAGGAAAGAAAGAGTTCGTATGGAGGAAGTGTTAATGTGGTCGAAACGAGTATTGTGTGTCACGATGAGAATGTTCTGTGAATGTTTCAGGGGTTCATGCTGCCCCATTTAATGGGATATAGCATGATGTTATGTATGTATGTATGTAATATAAAAATAGTCACAGAATATTGTAATTGTAATAATCTATAAAATAGTCCATAACATATTGGGTTAATTAAAGATAAAAGATCTACTAGGAGGGAATATTGTAACTGATACTCTATGATTTTTTTATGAATCTTTTAGTGGATCTTCTATGAATGTTTCAGGGGTTCGTGCTGCCCTATTTAATGGGATATATCGTGATGTTATGTATGTATTTATTTATTTTAAGATTAATTATAATGTAATTGAGAATCGCTTTATTTATTTATTTATTTATGTTACGCTGAACAACAGGAATTTAATCCCAATTACAGTACAGAATCCGCACTCACCGAGCCGCAGTGTGATAGTTTATATAATTTTTATGCCCTCCAAGGGAAGCATGCCTCCCTGGTTGATAACTCCTGATCAAAAGAACTCCTCCGGCTCTTGAGTTCCTCTCAGCTACTTCTAATGCAAGAAGAGTGCTTACCTATGTTTTTAATTTTTCCCTTACGTTTCAGTAAAATTCAAATTGAGTTTCGTGGATTAGCAGAAGCTTATTTCACTTCTCTTTGCCGGAGTTTCAGAGTTTTTATTTTGCTGGTTTTGTATTGTTGCTGGTTTATTGTTTCAATGTTTTGTAGAAAAGACTATATTCACTTTGTATTTATTGTTCATTAATAGTTCGTTTACTAACTATATATACAATGTTTTTTTGATATTTTGTTTGAATATATCTAGAATGCAGATATTTGAATACTGATTAAACTGAAATTTATTTCGATGCACAATTTATTTTTATTATTTTTATAGCAATTTTTGTATTTCATCGATAATCGATATGAGTTTCAACTAAAGTTACTTATTTTTTATTTTTAAATACAAATTTCGAAAAGTTTAGATTTAAGTTGCTATTGCATAGCTTTCCCCTTTTTTCGGTAGATGGCATGACCAGTTCCACAAAACTTCTCATGTCATCTTACTAGTTTGTTAGAGATCTTATTCTCTGCTGGCACAGTTCTTCGTCACCAGCTTCTTCACATGAACTTTGTTCTAGGTGAAGAAGTGAGTTATACCATACTGATGAGCTCTAATAAGAGCGAAACGCGTCTATGGTTACTAACTGAACTGTGCTGGCCAGCCTCTGACGATGCCCTCATAAGGTGACTTGGAGGCTGAATTTTGTGAAACATAGCCAAGTGTTTACTTTACATTTTTATTGTTTAGATTTAAGTTGTATTTAAATGGCACAGGTTTTTATTTCAAAATCATCATACTACTTTATTTTATGTAAAATTAAACTACGTTTCTATTACAAACTTATCTAAAATACATACATAACATTACGCTATATCCCATTAAATGGGGTAGTACGAACCCCTGAAACATTCATAGAGCATCAGTGCACATCAACATTCTCATCCTGACACACGATACTCGTTTCGACCACATTAGCACTTCCTCCATACGACCTCTTTCTTTCCTCACAACCAAAATCCATCATCACGCAACAAATATCCATCCATTCGCTCCTGTACACCTGTTTCGTAAATCTTCACTTACGCCCACTTCTCTAACAATGAATCTATAAAGAAATGAAGGCAGCATCGTCTGCGCTTGTTTAAAAATACATTTAACACAATTGCAATTAGACACTGTACAGTAAAAAATAGTTTTACCCATTACTGGATGTGGCACTCTACCGTAGCAAATATGAATTAAATTCCCTATAATCCCACAAACCCCATAAATTAATTACGTTCCAAACCCTTATGAACAACCCTTAAACTTAAATAGAATAATAATTTGGCATTTCAAAATTATCGCCTTCTTTCAATTATAAAATTCTATATGTCGAGCGATCGCGACGAAGGTCCTGTTGTATAAATTTTAATAATTCAGTATTAAATGAACTTTTAATATATTTATTTTTTACAAATTGTAATTTTTAAATAAATAATTTTTGATACAAATTTACCATCTTGTATTGATTATGGTTGATAAAACCATTGGTTGGGACCACAAGCTCTGTTTTTGGGTGTTTTAAGAGCACGGTTTTAACATATTAAAACACCCAAAAACAATGCTCTTGAAACAGGAAAAAACAGAGCTTGTGCTACCAACTATTGTATTTTGGTTATAAGGTAATATCAGCGAACAAACGTTCTCTTGTGAGACAAGAGTGTTAACCAATTAGTTACAACCAAATAGGTATTTTAAATTGACGACTAGTAAAGTTATATTATGACAAGTAACTTATATTTTAATTATTTATGCATATATAAGTTTAATAAAAATATTTAAAATTTAATATGGCGAAATTTGGTGGAGGTGCCGATATATTAGTACATATTGTATGCATGTATCCAATATGTATGTGATAATAAATACTTGTATTATTATATTAATTATATTGTCCGTCAGTACGGTGGTGTGGATAGCGATATGGAATTCGAATCCGGGGATACAGAGTTCGAATCTCACTCAAGCTAAAAATTATATAAACTACCACACTGCAGCTCGGTGAGTGCGGACCCTGTACTGTAATTGGGATTAAGTTCCTGTTGTACAGCGTAACAAATAAATAAATATTAAATCCAAGAGAAAAAATAGGATACTGTCAGGATTTGAACCTGGGTCTTAAGCTACGTTCACCTGTGATTCAAATTTGATTTTATTCTAATTTTGTCTCTCTATTTTTGTTGTGTGAAATAGGTAGCTTCGATTCCATAATTCTGTCATAAAATGAAAGACTTGATACAAGTCGTTTGTAGGGCCACTGTTGTTTAAGAAGGCTTAAAAAATACTAATTAAATTATATATTATTCGTGCGAGACTTACACGTATTTTAGTTTATAGAAAACTAAACAAAGAAAACAAAATGTTTTATTTGAAAGTTTTCAAAGTTTAAATCAAACTCTATCGATCTCAATTTGCGCATTCCGCTCCAACATTCACAATATTAATCTCACTGGCGAGTCCAACTTCACGACGCAGGTTGGCCAACTGCTGCAGCTGTAAAACCCAGCCGCATGCAGTGGTGCCAACGTCACGCTGAAATATCACTGCTAATAAAAACGTTCGTGTGAAATTATTTTTCGTCTAGGAGTACCATTACACCACCAAAACAAAAATGAAGTTACGCTGCCACTGGTGGTCGTATAGCCATGTAGCGTTGTAGGATGAGGGTGGGTGGGTGAATTTGGGCGCACAGTGGCGGCACAGGTTTTTTCTTGTTAAAATAAATAAATATATCATCACGCCTTTAACCTATTACTGGGTGTGGCACTCTGCCTAAGCAAATTTCGGTAAGTGATATATTTTTTCGCGTGAAGTGCGGTTACCAGCTGTTAAATCACGGCATCCAAAGATATTAGTGGAGGGGGAGACACAGGAGTAGATTTAAATAGGTGAAAATTGTTTGTCGGCTGTGGGGATCGAACCCGGATTCTCAAGATACACCAGTGAGTCACCTACCTCATAAAAGCGAATATAAATAAATTAAATAAATATATCATCACGCCTTTTACCTATTACTGGGTGTGGCACTCTGTCTAAGCAGATTTCGGTAAGTGATATATTTTTTCGCGTGAAGTGCGGTTACCAGCCGTCAAATCACGGCTCCCAAAGATATTAGTGGAGGGGGAGCCACAGGAGTAGATTTAAATTGGTGAAAATTGTTTGTCGGCTGTGGGGATCGAACCAGGGTTCTCATGATCCACCACTGAGTCACCTACCCCATAAAAGCGAATATAAATAAATTAAATAAATATATCATCACGCCTTTTACCCATTACTGGGTGTGGCACTCTGCCTAAGCAGATTTCGGTAAGTGATATATTTTTTCGCGTGAAGTGCGGTTACCAGCCGTTAAATCACGGCCCCCAAAGATGTTAGTGGAGGGAGAGCCACAGGAGTAGATTTAAATTGGTGAAAATTGTTTGTCGGTTGTGGGGATCGAACCAGGGTTCTCAAAATCCACCACTGAGCCACCTACCCCATAAATGGGGTTTTTTCTTGTTAAACTGGAAATATAATATTTTCACTTTTTATTTAGTTTTAGTTTAACATAATTTTTGATGTAGCTTCTAAATCTATAGAATGAATGTAATTGCTTAAAAATAAATCTTTTTGGGGGGGGTGAGCTTGTTTTTTTGTGACACCCGGTATATATATAAATATAATAATGGGTAAAAGGCGTGATGATATTTTTGTATATCGACTATAGAAATAGTAAATTTCCTCCCTTAGAAGAATCCAATGACACAACAGGCTTCCATGTCCTTCAACCCTCTATATCGAACAATAAACCCCTTGCGCCGACCCTGGTCCTACCGACTCATTACACCCGCCGTTGCACTAAATCACGTGGCACAATTAGTTCCTACGTCACTTCCAGGCATCATATCCAGCATCGCTCGCAGTGCTGCCACTACACGAACCACCAGGCGAACCGCTGCACTTCAGCCAACAGAACTCGTCCAGTTGACCAACGCAAGAACACAAAAAATAAATGTTCTGCCTCTGTCCCGGTCGTGCAAATTAATAGCGCGGATATATGAGAATAATTTTTCATATAATACAATGAAATGGCTCAACTGACTGACGGTTAACGAAAGTTATTGCGTAGAATGAAACCAGAAAGAATTGGGTTTATAATTTTGGGTGACTATTTAAGCTTCTCATTTTATGTTTACCTTTAGTAAATTACTAATATATCATCAGGCATTTACACGATTTAACTACTACTATACCAATTTAAAATTTGGGGTAGGTGGCTCAGTGGTGGATCTTGAGAACCCTAGTTCGATCCCCACAGCCGACAAACAATTTTCACCAATTTAAAATCTATCCCTGTGACTCCTCCTCCACTAATATCTTTGGGGGCCGTGATTTGATGGCTGGTAACCGCACTTTACGCGAAATCTGCTTGGGCAGAGAGCCACACCCAGTGATGGGTAAATGGCGTGATGATATATTTATTTATATTTAAATCCAAGAGAAAAAATAGGATACTGTCTGGATTTGAACCTGGATCTTAAACTACGTACACGTGTGATTCAAATTTGATTTTATTCTAATTTTTTCTCGCTATTTTTGAGGGCCGTGATTTGACGGCTGGCAACCGCACTTCATGCAAAAAATATATCACTTACCGAGATCTGCTTGGGCAGAGTGCCACACCCAGTGAAGGATAAAAGGCGTGATGATATATTTATTTATATTTAAATCCAAGAGAAACAATAGGATACTGTCAGGATTTGAACCTGGATCTTAAAGTACGTACACCTGTGATTCAAATTTGATTTTATTCTAATTTTTTCTCTCTATTTTTGAGGGCCGTGATTTGACGGCTGGTAACCACACTTCACGCGAAAAAATATATCACTTACATAAATCTGCTTGCGCAGAGTGCCACACCCAGTGATGGGTAAAAGGCGTGATGATATATTTATTTATATTTAAATCCAAGAGAAAAAATAGGATACTATCAGGATTTGAACCTGGATCTTAAACTACGTACACGTGTGATTCAAATTTGATTTTATTCTAATTTTTTCTCTCTATTTTTGAGGACCGTGATTTGACGGCTGGCAACCGCACTTCATGCAAAAAAATATATCACTTACCGAAATCTGCTTGCGCAGAGTGCCACACCCAGTGATGGGTAAAAGGCGTGATGATATATTTTATTTATTTAAAATTTGACAATTAAGTTCGCGAATTTGTACATTATTTTCGGGGTGTTTCATCCCCTCTGTTTTCTTAATTATTTTTTTTAATATAATACAGGGTGACTTAAAGTAACGATTAATAAATAAATTAATAGTTTCGTGTTGGCTTGTGGAATTGAGAACCCGGGTTCCTACAGACGATAAACAATTTTTACAACGTTTAAACTACCCCTATGGCTGACACTATTAGGTACTTTATTGAACAATCACGAGAAAATAGCAATATAATAATATTAATTACTATTCCTAATTAAGGAATTAATTCATTTGAATTTAATGAAGATTGAGAAAAATGTTGTTAGAAAAATGAGTATAAGTCAGTTGAGATTGTTTGGGCATGTGGAACATATATTAAATAAAAGTTTGATGAAATTAAGGACAAGAGATGAATAAATGGATGAATATGTTTGAAGATTTATTGCATAAACGAAAGATTTCAAGTGTGTGGAATAAATGAGATTCTATGAAAGGAATTATGAATGAGGTGGTGTGATAGAATAAGAATATTCAGTTTATTGCGTGATAAATGCGTTAAGGGTTCGTGCTACCTCATTTCATTGGGTCTAACATGTAATAAGTACAAAATACACAACTCAAAATTGGACAGGGATATTTTAAAAATTGAATGTAAAATTATAACTTAATATTAAATGTATACTAGGCTTCTTAAAGACACAATTATAAAATTAAAACTATAATAAATTATATTCAAATATTTGTAAGAAAAATAATATTCTTACAAGTATTTGAATATAATTTATAGTTTTAATTTTATATTCAATTTTTAAAATATCCCAATACAATTTTGAGCAATGTATAATTAGGCTGGGCAAAAATATCGTAAAAAATAAATTATTTTGGTAATTATTTTGTTAATTACTGCAAAGGATTTAATGAAAAATAAATAAATTGAATCTTTAGAAAAATGTGAAAATGAATTTTAAAAAGAAATTAATTATTTTGACAAATTAATTACATATTTCCAAATGAGCAGCTGTGTGTATCCATAATTTATTTTAAAAATATTATACTTTGTCATGAATTCGTATTATTTGTGTTTCACTGTTCAATTATACGAATGACAATGTATGAATAAAAATTAATAAATTATATTAATCCTACATTTTATATAGGTATTACAATTGTAATATTTGCATAATTTTTCATTAATTTATAAACACATTTTTCATTTAATTTATAAAATAAAATAATTGTATCATCACGTTTGTTATGCGCTCAATAGCTGTCAAATTACGGCCCCCAAAAGATACTAAAGAAGAAGGGTAGTTTTAAAATAAAAAATAAATAAATATATCATCACGCCTTTTACCTATTAATGAGTGTGGCACTTTGCTGTAGCAGATCTTGGTAAGTGATATATTTATGTACGTGAAGAATGATTATCAGCTGTCAAATCACGGCCCCCAAAAGATGTTAATGAAGCAGGAGCCACGGGAGTAGTTTTAAAATAAAATATAAATATATATGCACGCCTTTTATCCATTACTGGGTATGGAATTCTGTCGTAGCAGATCTCGATATGTGATGTATTTATGCACTTGAAGAATGATTATCAACCGTCAAATCACGGCCCCCAAAAGATACTAATGAAGCAGGAGCAACAGGAGTAGTTTTAAAATAAAAAATAAATATATAAACACGCTTTTTATCTATTACTGGATGTTGCATTCTGTCGTAGCAGATCTCGATAACTGATATATTTATGCACGTGAAGAATGATTATCAGCTGTCAATCACGGCCCCTAAACGATGTTAATGAACAGAAGAAGAAGTTTTAAAATAAAAAATAAATATATCAACACTCTTTTTGTCCACTATTGAGTGCGGTATTCTGTCGTAGTAGATCTCGATAAGTGATATATTTATGCGCGAGAAGAGCGATTACAAGCCGTCAAATTACGGCCCCTTAATGATGGTAATGGAGCCACAAGGATAATATTATTGTGGAGAAAATTATTTGTGGCTTGTGGAAATTGAACCCGGGTTCTCAAATCCATATACCATTGTGCCACCTGCTCCATTTAATTAATAATTTTAATTATTTTGAGTACTTCAGTAGGTAATTGAAATTTCAATAACTTTTTGTGGTATCTTGACACCAATATCTTTGGGTGCTTCAATTTGACATAGTGTAACATATCATTAAATGGGGTAGCACGAACCCTTAAAATATACACCTTTTATTCTCAGCCATTATCATCATTCCTTTGTTTTTTCTTAGCAGCTGACTTTCGCTTCACCCAAATTTATAATTCCTTTCTTAGAATTATAGATAACTGCTAAAGCAATGTTTTTACATTCCAGGAATACGTAAAATTATTTGAAACAATAGAAACAGTAATGAAAATAACATTAAAGAAAATCTTTTAAAATCTAGGAAACTTGTTAATTCGCTCTTCTTTTGTTATGCACAGCAAACTGAAATGAACCCATTGCTGTAACTACACACTTACTTTTTACATTACATTTTGCACATTTTTGCGCATCGTCCGGAACTTTCGCAAACTTTCGGCTATTTGCGTGAAGTAAGAATATTGTGCACATTATCGAGTGCAGCAGACGTATAATTTTAGAAACTTTAATTTAGGAAACTTGCTCTGAAGTTTTTGTTTCTTTTCTCCGACTTTTTCCTGAATACTCCTGAATACCTTCTTCCTTCTATTCAGTGTTAAGGAGAGAGACTTCATTCAGCTGCCCTAGCTTCACTTTGAAATATCATACACCCCTTATTAATCGGTAACTTTTTTTTTAATTTGTAAATTGTTAGCAAGATTCATTAATTTTACATGAAGCTTATTTATGCATAAAACATTAAAGAAAGTGGTATCGAGTCGGCCTGTGGATAGCGACAATCAATTAAAATCTACCCCTGTGCCTCCTCCTCCACTAACATCTTTGGGGGCTGTGATTTGACGACTGGTAACCGCACTTCACGCGACAGAATGCCACATCTAGTAATGGGTAAAAGGCGTGATGATATATTTATTTTATTTTATAAATTACAATCATCCCTTCCCAAAATCAAAGGTGGTAGTAACCCTAATTGCGCCATCCTTCATGTAACCACCATATCCCGTTGACATGTGAATGACGTCACGACATGTTATCCCGCCCCTGCATGCGTCACATGTCACTGGAATGCACAGGGTGCTTATATAGTTAGGGGATGAGGTGCATCCCCTATCAGGTGATAGTTAGAGGGTGTGAGCGAATTAACTGGCATTCCTTGAAGGGATTCCTCAGGGTGATATGAAGGGTGAGAACGAGAAATGAAATTAATTAAGTGGAATTATTTTTATTCAGGGGTGGAATATTGTGGCAGTTTATTAAATATCTACTATATATTACAAATGGCAACGCACGAAAAAGATATTAAATGAGCGCTTATTTCAATAGTTACCAGGGATACAAACAAAACAGAAACTTGTCATATTGACAGTTGACAGAACGAATTTATTTTCAGTACGCATATGTTCTTTAATAATTTTAAGAAGGAATCGTAGAAAAAATTATGTGTGTATCACGAGCGTAAAATGTGTTTCAACGTGCTGCAATTACCGTGTTCGAGTAACAAAAATCTACTTCCGTTAGGAAATAGACATTTTATTTCACTTATTTGAGTTAGGTAATGAACTGCATTATTTAACTAGTGAGATAATGAGGTATGGGGTAGGTGGCTCAGTGGTATCGAGTCGGCCTGTGGATCTTGAGAACCCTGGTTCGATCCCCACAGCCGACAAACAATTTTCACCAATTTAAAAAAAAATTTACCCCTGTGGCTCCTCCACCACTAATATCTTTGGAGGCCGTGATTTGACGGCTGGTAACCGCACTTCACGCGAAAAAATATATCACTTACCGAGATCTGCTTAGGCAGAGTGCCACACCCAGTGATGGGTAAAAGGCGTGATGATATATTTATATTTATTTTATTTAGATAATGAGGTAACATAGTAACAGATATCTTGGTAGACGAATTCTGATGTGTTATTCCTTTATTTTTTGAATTTATAACTGTCATTAATATGTCAAAATTTCATAATTTCAAAAACGCTCTTTCGTATTTATTAGAACGGAAGTAGAAAAAATATTGTATGAAACTAGTAAGGAAATAGGTTATTACCTTACTTATGTGTTTACATAACTCGGCTACGCCTCGTACTGCAAATTTCACATGCGTAAGGTAATAACCTTCATTTCCTTACTAGTTTCATAAATAGCTATTTTTTTAAAATAACAGTTCAACAACGAGGTTATAGCGTTGGTATAGTGTGTTCTTACATTGTATTTAATTTATATGTGATCATACAGGTTTATTTGTTTTATGCTATTACTACACAAATAACTATTTTATTTAAAAATGGCCTAATCCCTGAGACCGAAACGTCAGCAATAAAATATTATTGAAATAAAAAAGGTTTTAGAATTCATTCAACAAGATTCTATATAAGATAATCATTATAAAAAATCAAGTTGGTCTTTTTGAATCGAGTACAATTAAAAAAGCTACCCAAATATAACATTGCAACAATGTTGAATTATTTTTTTTCCTTTATACCTCCACCAATTTTCTCCTCTAAATATAACACAGAAAATCCATACAGCATGTCACTCCTGATAATCCCTCACGAAAAAATTCATCCAAATCAAATTGAATCCATCAAAAACCCCTATACACTCAGGCAGCCCCTGTCATATTTCACAAAATCAAGACACCCTATACAAAATGCAGATAAGATTAACAGCAGACCGTCAAAAGGCCGGGCCGTATACAATATGCACGCCTTCCTCACATCAACACGGCCATGGAAACAGAAGACAGTCGGTGGAGGGGAAGAAAGAGAGAGAACATCAAGGCAGGCCGAGACTGCACAGAATGGAATCACTCAACATATGGAATGAAGCACCAGTGAATTTTAAACAATAGAGTGCGACGTAAATAAATACATACATTTATTTCTTCTCTGTACAACAGGAACTTAATCTCAATTATAATAGCTTAAAGTGAAGTACGAATCACTCAAACAAAACAGGCAAAAAATATTCACTTTTTTACTAATATCAATACGCGAAGTACGTTTTTCTACTTCCGTTAGGAAATAGACGTTTTATTTCATTTATTTGAGTTAGGAGATTAGTATAATTATTGTTATGCTATTTATATTTTTTAATTAGATGAAAATTGTTTGTCGGTTGTTGGAATCGAACCAGGGTTTTCAAATCCAAATATTAATTAATTCTAGATATATCATTATTTATTTATGCAACTAATGTTGAAAGTGTCAATTTATTGCACTAGTTGGAAGCCTACGGCTCGTGCTGTAAATCCATGAATTGCATACAATATTTTTTCTACTTCCGTTAAGAAATAGACGTTTTATTTCCCTTCTTTGAAATGTGTTTCAACGTGCTGCAATTACCGTGTTCGAGTAACAAAAATCTACTTCCGTTAGGAAATAGACGTTTTATTTCCCTTCTTTGACTTAGGTAATGAACTGAATTATTTAACTAGTGAAATAATGAGGTAACATAGCAACAGATATCTTGGTAGACGAATTCTGATGTGTTATTTAGTCTTTCATTTTTTGAATTTATAACTGTCATTATTGTGTCAAAATTTAATAATTTCAAAAACGCTCTTTTGTATTTATTAGAACGGAAGTAGGAAAAATATTGTATGAAACTAGTAAGGCAATAGGTTATTATCTTACTTAAGTGTTTACATTACTCGGCTACGCCTCGTTCTGCAAATTTTACATGCGTAAGGTAATAACCTTCATTTCCTTACTAGTTTCATAAATAGCTATTTTCACATTCCATTTGTTACAATACATTAATAGTACCAAATTAATATAATTTTTTATTGTTTTCCTAAAATTTACTTGAACAAATCAATCATAATTATATTATTATATTTTAATAGTTTTAAAGAAAATGTTGTTTGTATTTCGTGGCCGAAATTGCAGCCCTCTCGTTGCTATGCATTTAATAAGCGGTTGCTATGTAAAACATTAGCTAAATTAATTTTGTCATTCTATTGTTTGTGTATCAATCAGTATTATGTTAATTAAATTTATAATATATATTGAAAAGTGACAAAGGGTTGTTAAGCCCACCCGAAATATAGAACCGGAATTTATTGTAATTATATTTATTTAATTAAATCATAAATGTCAAATTTGTTACGTTATTTATTGAACATTTGAAAGAGGTATAGAATCAATTGACCCAGTATTTATATTCCCCGATCAGGACAGAGATATACAGGATAAAATATCGTCCATAGTCTTCTGTCCTTTCTCATAGCCAGCTAGAAAATACAAAGAGAAATCGTCGAAAAGACATCTGAAAAATCCGTATCTCTTCCAGATTGAAATTACTCCAATACGTTATCGTAATAAAAACCGTAAATGTCCTTGTACATCCGGCCGTTCCCACAATCCATGAAACTAAAAAGACGAAATCTTTATAACTCACCTTATTTCATAGCCGGCGATAGGAATTATTTGCAACAGGGAGCTTTGTACAATCATATTTTTAAATCGTTTCTATAACGTACTTTTTCTGCAGGAAATCATTTATAAATAATGTAATTGATACAGTCTGGCTTTGCTGTTATGTATCCAACTTCAAATTCGTAAAAAAGTATTACTTTTACTACTAGTTGTACAAATAACTATTAAAAAACTGATTTTTTGCGGAAATTAAATTGGTTATAAGTTAACTGAAGCATGATAAACTTAATACCCCTTTGGTTTTTTCAGATTTTAATTAAATTTTCCCGAAAATCCTTAACCGGAGGATTATTGTAACGAAAATTTACATACATATGTATTTTGACCCACTGAATCCAATGGAATAATGTTCAAGTGCATATGTCTTCTGGTTTTCGAGAAAATGTTAAAAAACCGGATTTTGCGATTTTTTGTTGGCTAAAATTTGAAAAAAATAAAAATGGCTGAAAATTTGCTTAAAAGTTAACTGAAGCACGGGAAATTCAATGCCGTTGACCGCATCTACATATCTTTTGAGGTATAGCCGCGGGAAGGTACAAAATCTGAGGAAAATTAAGAATTTAACTTTTCCGGTGGCTATATCTCAAAAACTGAACAAGATATGAAATTGCGCTCTACGGCATTGAATTCCCCGTGTTCGAATTGACTTATAAGCAAATTTTCATGCAATTTTAAGCAATTTCATTTTTTTAATTATTTCCTAAGGGGTACCCCTTTGGTTTTTTCACTTTTTAATTCAATTTTCCCGAAAATCCTTAATCGTTGGAATATTGTAACGAAAATTTACATACATATGTATTTTGACCCACTGAATTCAATGGAAAAATTTTCAAATGCATATATCTTCTGGTTTTCGAGAAAATGTTAAAAAACCGGTTTTACGATTTTTTTGGCAAAAAATTGAAAAAATTAAAAATGGCTGAAAATCTGCTTATAAGTTAACTGAAGCACGGGAAATTCAATGGCGTTGAGCTCATGTTCATATGTCGTTTAGTTTTTAAGATATAGCCGAGGAAAAGTACAAAATCTGAAGAAAATTACAGATTTTACTTTTCCAGAGGCGATATCTTAAAAACTAAACAAGATATGAAAATGCGCTCAACGACATTGAATTCCCCGTGTTCGAATTAACTTATAAGCAAATTTTCATTCAAGTTATTTGAAAAGTATATCTATTTTCTCATTTTTGTTCATATTTAATTACCTGAATTGCTAAGTTATTTAAAAGTAAAATACTTCAAATAAAAATGCAAAATTCCTTTAAAGCATCTCAAAAATAATTAAACAATATTTGACAATTAAAAAACAAGCATATAACTGTTAAGTTCTTCTGAAAATTCTGTACAAATAATGCACTCCTGCATACCAGTACATGTATATATACATATTCATCAACTAAATATCTTAAATCTAAAGTCCTTCCAAGACAGTTCGACATCTAAAACTTCGAAAATACTTGAGCACGAAACGTCTTCATAACAAAGACACGTAGATTCAGAGAAACACTTGAAAAGAGAGACAGCAACCAAGAGAGGAGAGTGTACACGCAACGAGCAACTAACAGACGATCAATTACACAAATTTGATTACATTCTCCTCCGTGCAGAGAGAGAGACTGTGTTATAGTGAACTAAATAAGTTTAACTTTGATTATTTGCAAGGTGGCAAATAGTATTTGGCGGTGACGAAATTTAACGAGTAATTTGGTGGCAGCAGTGATTAAAAGTTCATTTGTATAGTTAGTGTTTGATATATTTAAAATGAAATAACATTCTAAGTACGTCATTACAATATTTCATGAACTAAATGTACACAATATTTTTTCTACGATTGCTATGAAAAGTTGACAATTACGCTCTTATTTGTCATCGTAAAGTTGACGTTTTCTGTGGAACAATCGAAAAATACCTCCAATGGCAACGCGTGAAAAAGATATTAAATGCGCGCTTATTTCAATAGTTACCAGGGATACAAACAGAACACAAACTTGTCATATTGACAGTTGACAGAATGAATTTATTTTCAGTACGTATACGTTTTTAAATAATTTTAAGATGCAATCGTAGAAAAAATTATGTGTGTATCACGAGCGTAAAGTGTCTTTGTTCCTCTTACACTATTGCAGCTCTCGCCTTCGGCGAGTTCTAGTAACAAAGAATCATTTTACGCTCTTAATACACAAATAACTATTTCTACGATTGGTAAAAATATTAGGTTTTTCGAACGTTATTTAGTGACAGAATGTATACAGTTGTAAGCAACTGTCAAATTTGTAACTTTTTTTGTAGTTTTCATAGTTACCTACATTTAATATTTTTATTAATTATATGTAAAAAAAGTAATTATCTTAATTTCGAATATCCCCAGAAATTTTGTTTTTTCTGATTACTTTTTAAACCGAAAAATTCGATCTAAATCGGACAATACGACCAGAGGAATCAATATAGTATGTTATGCATCAAGGGAGGGAAACAAGCGATTATTCCTCGCTTACGTCTCGGTTTGTCAACTTCACACAAGGGATAATCGCGCCCTCCCGAGAAGCATATTATACTTTTCGTAACAAGTGCACAAAAATTACTGTCTTATCGGGACAAATGTCAAATATGGGTTGCGTAACTAGTTATCTGGGAAACGCCGCAAACAGCGAATAATCGTAGTCTCTAGGGAGAGAAACAGGCTACCTAGGGAGAGAATCAACCTACCTAGGGAAAGAAACATTATGTTTCTCTCCCTAGGGGAGAAAAGCAGTGTTTCTCTCTCTAAAATTAGGGAATAAGAACGTGTTTCTTGTGTGATCGTAAATGAATGTTTCCATGGTGATCACTTTATTTATTTTTCACGAATATTGTTTATTTGTGTGTTAAATTAACACATCCATAAAGTGATTTTATTGGACTCGCAAGCTTTCAAAATTCCTCTCAGTTTACTGCGAAATAAGTTTGCTCATTAAATAACTATTGCAGCTACTTTCAACATTTGATATAAACAGCTATTATGCAATTGTATCGGGAGTTTTAAAAACATGGCATCAAATCGTACCATAAAAAAATATATGCCTGAAATTAATTATGTAATTATCTGCTATAATTGACAATTAAAAATGTGACCGATTGTTTAATTTAGAAGGACTTTTTTCAATGAAATAAATGTAATTGGTTCAAATATAATTATTTTGATGGTCGGTGAAAGCCATACCGTTTAAATGTTACAATAATCAATAAGATCTTAAATATGAAATTAATTATCTGTCATAATTAACAACGAAAAATGTCACCAATTGTAGTGCCTATTATATCTATCTTTGTTTTTTATTGCACGATTTAATGCCATTTTTTATAATCAGCCTATATATGTACATTAAACAATATATATAATTTAACTAGTTTTTAAATGTTTAAAATTTATTCCCAACAAATGGTTGGTATTTTAACAATTTTAGTGAACGTTGCTACTAGCAACAGCCGGCAAAACTGTTTTAGTAGCCTTTGTAAATAACAACGTAAAATAAATACAAGCATATTTTTAATAGTAGCAAAAATAAGAAAATATTTTCATTATATTTAATTAATTTAATTTGTACTCTGCAAATAGGCGCGGTGGCCGAGCGTGTTAAGGCACATCTCTTAACATCCGCCTGTCGACAATGTGTGATTTGTCGTAAAATATAAAATACAGCTACATGTATTTATCACACTCGGGCAGTATAAGCTAGTCAGTTATACGCCTTAAATAATGTAGCATTTGACTACGAAAACCGGCAGTACGGCAGTGTAAAAACTGCGGCTCGGTGTGCCCGGTAGGCCCAGGCCCGATTTGGGCTGTAGCGCCATATATGATGATGATGAAGAAATAAATAAATTAAAACAATTACACTACAACGAATCTACAGCTAATTAGAACCAGCTAGAGGCAGCCATATTTTTATTATTAGTCAACGCTATTTTCTGATCTTCACCACATACGAGACATGTTACATGAAAACTATCAAAATACATAATTTCTACCTTAAAGAATGAAATCCTGTTACAGCCGTGATGCAGTCAGCAGCTTCCAGCAGAAATAATGAAATAATGTCATGATATACACACTCACACACACTTTTCACTTTGTATTTAACCGTTTTAAGATATATTATTATTAACTACACACTGTAAACACTCTAAAACAAACGTTACATTGAATCTCGAGGCACTATTTCCGCGATAAACACAAAAACAAATCACTTCAAACGCACGTTTTACCAAACTGACGCCATTTTGATCCAAGCTTGTTGCTGTCAATTAGTAGAATATTAATCGATAGCGCAGGCGTAGAGTCTAAACAATATTTGAATAAACAATTTGCAGGTACTTATGTCTGTCTGTAGATAGGATAAACTTGAAAATTCCAGCGCGCGAGGGACTTGTATTGCTGTAATACATTTTAAAAAGTATTTAATTTATGAAATGTCTTATATTTGAAAAGATTAAATTCATGTATAAATAATAAATTTTTAAAAACAGTTGGGACAGAAGTAAAAACATAATCAATAGGTTTATATTTATAAATACAAAATAATGTTGAATTCAAGTATGTAAAGATTTTATATCGTGCATTCTAACAACGTAATATGCACTAGTGTTCTACTAGTACTTATTAATACGTTGTCAAAATGCACTAAAAAAAAAAAAATTCCGGAAAGAATCAATGCTCTAGAGAAGTTATACTTGAAAATTGTTTGTCGACTTTGGGAATTGAACCCGGGTTTTCAAATCTATAGTCCAACTGGATATCAATAAACAATCTACCTCATAATTATACTAATAAAAAGCGAATATAAATAAATAAAATAAATATATCATCACGCCTTTTACCCATTAGTGGGTGTGGCACTCTGCCTAAGCAGATCTCAAGAAGTGAAGTTACCAGCCGTCAAATCACTGTCTCCAAAGATGTTAGTGGAGGGGAAGCCACAGGGGTAGATTTAATTTGGTGAAAATTGTTTGTCGGCTGTGGGGATTCAACCAGGGTTCTCAAGATTCACCATTGAGCCACCTACCCCATAAAATCGAATATAAATAAATAAAATAAATATATCATCAAGCCTTTTACTTATTACTGGGTGTGGTACTCTGCCTAAGCAGGTGTAGGTAAGTGATATATTTTTTCGCGTGAAGTGCGGTTACCAGCAGTCAAATCACTGTCTCCAAAGAAGTTAGTGGAAGGGGAGCCGCAGGGGTAGAATTAAATTGGTGAAAATTGTTTGTCGGCTGTGGGGATCGAACCAGGGTTCTCAAGATCCACAGGCCGACTCGATACCACTGAGCCACCTACCCCATAAAAGCGAATATAAATAAATAAAATAAATATATCATCACGCCTTTTATCTATTACTGGGTGTGGCACTCTGCCGTAAGTAGATCTCGGTAAATGATATATTTCTTCGCGTGAAGTGCGGTTACCAGCCGACAAATTACTGTCTCCAAAGATGTTAATGCAGCGGGAGCCACAGGGGTAGAATTAAATTAAAATATAAAATAAACACTTGGCTAAGTCTCACAAAATTCAGCTTTCCAAGTCACCTTATGAGGGCATCGTCAGAGGCTGGCCAGCAGCATAAGGTGACTTGGAGGCTGAATTTTGTGAGACTTAGCCAAGTGTTTATTTTATATTTTATTAAACCTAGTTTCACCAAGTGTATGGACGACAATTAATTTTGTCTTTGTTGTTAATTATAATTAAATTGGTGAAAATTGTTTGTCGGCTGTGGGGATCGAACCAGGGTTCTCAAGATCCACAGGCCAACTCGATACCATTGAGCCACCTACTCCATAGAAGCTAATATAAATAAATAAAATAAATATAACATCACGCCTTTTACCCATTACTGAGTGTGGCACTCTGCCTAAGCAGATCTCGGTAAGTGATATATATTTTCGTGTGAAGTGCGGTTACCAGCAGTCAAATCACTGTCTCCAAAGAAGTTAGTGGTGAGGGAGCCGCAGGGGTAGAATTAAATTGGTGAAAATTGTTTGTCGGCTGTGGGGATCGAACCAGGGTTCTCAAGATCCACAGGTCGACTCGATACCACTGAGCCACCTACCCCATAAAAGCAAATATAAATAAATAAAATAAATATATCATCACGCCTTTTACCCATTACTGGGTGTGGCACTCTGCCGTAAGCAGATCTCGATAAGTGACTTGGAGGCTGAATTTTGTGAGACTTAGCCAAGTGTTTATTTTATATTTTATTAAACCTAGTTTCACCAAGGGTATGGACGACAATTAATTTTCTCTTTGTTGTTAATTAAAATTAAATTGTTTGTCGGCTGTGGGGATCGAACCAGGGTTTTCAAGATCCACAGGCCAACTCGATACCACTGAGCCACCTACCCCATAAAAGCGAATATAATTTTGCAAAATCGAAGTACAAACACCAGAAACATTTAGTTCTTAATCTGTTTCTATTTGTTAATTTAATTTTGCTTTTAAGCTTGCAATAAATTCTTTAAATTTTAAATATCGAAATAGTATTCTGTCATACTTTCAAATCCATTGGAGTAGATTCAGACTACAATATGAATCAGAAAAAATAAATAAAAAATAGCAAAGTTTCAATTTGCAGAGATCAAGTTGTTTATTCAATATTAATAGAAATCGTATAAACATGGCTGAATCATAATGCTTTGTCATCCCTGCGTCCATCATTGTCAAAACCAACACATCCAGAAAATAACTCATGAAAGAGAAAAAGAAAAGTTTAAAACCCTCCGAGACCACAACATGAAATATCTGCGCATCGAACCATATAAATATCTTCCGGACCACGGAATCGTGAAAACTAAATCGCAATGATGCAGCGTCATCTTCCAGCCTTCTGTCTGGCGCTGTCTGAAAACCTTGCAAACCGTGGAAAGCGAACGGTGTGACGTTAATACACTCCGTTTATCAGCCGACCATATACGAACATCCCCGAGTGTTTCCGGACGTTCCGGAGCCTCTGGAACCTCTGGAACCTCTGGAGCGTCCATGAACGAAGCGACACATGGCGCGACATGTCGCCATTTGTTTGAGGTTAGGTTAGGTCCGATTGCGAATGTGTATTTACCGTGTGGAATATTAAAGCCCATCTCATTTATCTTTTTACTAGTTTTTATATAACGGTTCAATGGTTTTATAGGGGTTTTTATCATTTAATATTTGTTTTCAAATTGGATTGCTGGGCCATATTTTATCAGCGGACGTTTTTTGGTTTACCTGTGTTATTTTATTGTATTTGTTGACCTTAATTACTGTAGCTTATATGGGGTAGGTGGCTCAGTGTTTTCGAGTCGGACTGTGGATCTTGAGAACCCTGGGTCGATCCCCACAGCCGACAAATAATTTTCACTAATTTAAATATTCTCCTGTGGTCCCCCCTCCACTAATATCTTTGAGGGCCGTGATTTGATGGCTGATAACCGCAGTTCACGCGAAGAAATATATCACTTACTGAGATCTCCTTAGGCAGAGTGCCACACCCACTAATGGGTAAAAGGCGTGATGATATATTTATTTTATTTATTTATATTCGCTTTTATAGAGTAGGTGGCTCAGTGGTATCGATTCGGCCTGGGGATCTTAAGAACCCTGGTTTGATCCCCACAATCGACAAACAATTTTCACCAAATGAAATCTACCCTTGTAGCTCTCCCTCCACTAATATCTTTAGGGGGCGTGATTTGACGACTGATAACCGCACTTCACGCGAAAAAATATATTACTTACCAAGATCTGCTTAGGCAGAGTGCCACACCCACTAATGGGTAAAAGGCGTGATGATATATTTATTTTATTTATTTATATTCGCCTTTATAGGGTAGGTGGCTCAGTGGTATCGATTTGTTTTCTGGATCTTGAGAACCCTGGTTTGATCCCCACAGCCGACAAACAATTTTCACCAAATGAAATCTACCCTTGTGGCTCTCCCTCCACTAATATCTTTGGGGGCCGTGATTTGACGGCTGATAACCGCACTTCACGCGAAGAAATATATCACTTATCGAAATCTGTTTCGGCAGAGTGCCACATTCATCTTATGGGTAAAAGGCGTGATGATATATTTATTTATTTATAGAGACAATAGTTTTATTGAATTTAATTTACGCTTTAAGAAAACTTTTAAAAACATGAATTTTACATTTAATCAGCAACATTTCAGCCACTGATTTCAGTCATGGTGGTTTACCTCAAGCATGTATTTTATTTTTATTAATTTGCACTTTACATGAAGTATATATTTTTAGTTCCACTGGTTTTAAATTCACATATTAAAATTGTATGTATTTTATAAATATATTAAATTGTAATAGCCGGACAAAAATAAGTTGAAAACTTATAAAAAATAAAAGTTTACCGATCTATTTTTGACTTATACTTATGATATACGATATATAGATCAATATTTAAGGAAAAAAAAATTAGGTCATGTACAACAAAAACTTTTTTCATTCCTGCTGAAACTTTTGATAAGCCATATCTTAAAAACTACACAAGATATTTAAATTTTATTTACACCATTAAATTTGTCGTAAATTACTTGTACTAACAAAATAAAATTGAGATTTTTTATTTAAGCCAAACAGCAGTAAAATACATTTTAAATATTCCTGCTCATAAGCTGTATCTCAGAAACTATGATAGATATTTGAATGCAGTTTCCGGCGTTGGATTCATCATAATTAACTTACTATTTTAGTTAAATATTATTAAATTAGTTTCACTAATTCACTTGTTTTGCATTAAAATTAAAACTGTCTTTTATACAAACTTTAATAATTGCTAAACTATGTTTATTTCTTTTCGTTTTAATTAAAGTACTAATAATTATATTTTAATTTGTCTAAAATTAAATGAAAAATGTTTTTTACGAATAGAAATAAATATATAATAAGCAAAATACAATTGATTATACATAAAACACAATAATTCATAAAAACACGCAGACTCTTTGACGCCAAATGTATAACGTTTAACTTGTTTGCATATGAAATAATATCAATTCACATGCTACGCCTACTCGGACACATGTGAAAATACATTACGTTGAACGAACACCGACAATTTTAGCAACGTTGACGAATTATTGTAATAATTTATACATATTAATTTAATAACTGTGTTTACTGTCCGTGCATAAATAATGACTGTTTATTAATTATTATAATTCGTTCTAGTTAATTATGTAGAGTTGTATTTTGGATTCATCTTCTATTGTCTCTAAATACGTAATTTCGTTTATTCAATAGGCAAGAATTATTTATATTGCTCAAAATTGTACAGGGATATTTTAAAAATTAAATGTACATTCAAATATTTGTAAGAATACCTAAGGTACAATTTTTAAAGAAATATATGAATATAATTTATATTGGATCATTCTTAAATATATATTTATAAAATATATTGTATAGTTTTAATTTTACATTTCATTTTTAAAATATTCCTGCACAATTATGAGCAGTGTATTTTAAAAAGGATTAAATTGATACTTAAATATCATCACGCAATATTCCATTAAATGTCCATCAGTACGGTGGTGTGGATAGCGATATGGAATTCGAATCCGGAGATCCCGAGTTCGAATCTCACTCGAGCTAAAAATTATATGAACTACCACACTGCGGCTCGGTGAGTGCGAACCCTGTACTGTAATTGGGATTAAGTTCCTGTTGTACAGTGTAACATAAATAAATAAATAAACACGAACCCTTAAATCTTTGTCAAATATTTCTAACATGACACACCACTTTATCTTCATCTACATTCATAATTACTTTCAGATGCGCTTGTTTACAGGGGCCAGAGGACTCAAGTATAAATAAATATAAAATAATAAATACTATATACAGGCTGTTCAAAATATTGCGGCAAGTAAAGAAAACCAAAATAATAACTTCTTGTTATATAATATAAGGTTAGTTATGTTTTAAAAGACCTGAAAGCCCTAGAAGATATATTTTTTAAATTCAATAAATGTAATAGATGGAAAACTAATAATTCACCTGATTTTTCCATTGTTTTCAAAATTCACAATTCAAATTATTTGAAATAAATAAATATATCATTTCACCTTTTACTTATTACTGGGTATGGCATTCTGCCGAAGCAGATTTTGGTAGGTGATACATTTATTTAAAGATGTTATTGGAAAGAAAAATAAATAAATAAATATATTATCACGCTTTCTATCCATTACTGGGTGTGGCACTCTGCCTAAGCAGATCTCGGTAAGTGATATATTTTTGCACGTTATCAGCCGTCAAATCACGGCCCCCAAAGATATTAGTGGAGGGCGAGCCACAAAGGTAGATTTAAATTGGTGAAAATTGTTTGTCGGCTGTGGGGATCGAACCAGGGTTCTCAAGATCCACAGGCCGACTCGATACTATTGAGCCACCTACCCCATAAAAGCGAATATAAATAAATAAATAAATATATCATCACGCCTATTATCCATTACTGAGTGTGGCACTCTGCCTAAGCAGATCTCGGTAAGTGATATATTTATGCGTGTTACCAGCTGTCAAATCACGGCCTCCAAAGATATTAGTTGTGGGGAAGCCACAAGGATAGATTTAATTGTTTGTCGGCTGTAGGAATCGCACCAGGGTTCTCAGGATCCACAGGCCGACTCGATACTACTGAGCCGCCTACCCCATAAAAGCGAATATAAATAAATAAATAAATATATCATCACGCCTTTTATCGATTACTGAGTGTGGCACTCTGCCTAAGCAGATCTCGGTAAGTGATATATTTATGCGTGTTACCAGCTGTCAAATCACGGCCTCCAAAGATATTAGTTGTGGGGAAGCCACAAGGATAGATTTAATTGTTTGTCGGCTGTAGGAATCGCACCAGGGTTCTCAGGATCCACAGGCCGACTCGATACTACTGAGCCACCTACCCCATAAAAGCGAATATAAATAAATAAATAAATATATCATTACGCCTTTTATCGATTACTGAGTGTGGCACTCTGCCTAAGCAGATCTCGGTAAGTGATATATTTATGCGTGTTACCAGCTGTCAAATCACGGCCTCCAAAGATATTAGTTGTGGGGAAACCACAAGGGTAGATTTAATTGTTTGTCGGCTGTGGGGATCAAACCAGGGTTCTCAGGATCCACAGGCCGACTCGATACTACTGAGGCACCTACCCCATAAAAGCGAATATAAATAAATAAATAAATATATCATCACCCCTTTTATCCATTTCTGAGTGTGGCATTCTGCCTAAGCAGATCTCGGTAAGTGATATATTTATGCGTGTTACCAGCTGTCAAATCACGGCCTCCAAAGATATTAGTTGTGGGGAAGCCACATGAGTAGATTTAATTGTTTGTCGGCTGTGGGGATCGAACCAGGGTTCTCAAGATCCACTACTGAGCCACCTACCCCATTGCATTCTGGCGATATAATAATAATAATAATAATATTCTTTATTGACTTTCATGTCAAAGGTGAGGTTCAGCCAAGGCAGCTCTTCCACCTAACCCGTGTACATAACACTACAAAATAATATAGCATATAAACTGCCAAATAATAATTACAAAGTTATTATGAAACATAAACAAAAAAGAAGTAGAGACATTAGTGTACTCTTTATAATTAATTTAAGTGTACATCTTAAATCTAAAAATAACAAAGGAAATTGTCACCTTACATAAGTGCATTTTAATATAAATTTTTAACAAAGGTTTTAAACGAATTAAACGATAATAATTTCAATGAACTAGAAATACTGTTATACAACCCTTTGAACCCATAGATTCAGCATCATTTCGCGTTGCAAGTTCCCTCACACATATTTTACTTCCTGAATGATAAACACAGCAATAATTCCATGCAAATAAATAAATCACTCCGAAAGTTAAAACTTTTAAAACACATAAAACCGGGAGCTAAGTTTCTAAATATAACCAGTGGCGCTAAAGCCCACATAATTCACTCAGATAATTCGCGAATTCATCTTGAAGCACTTCACTGAAGCAAGTATGGAACAAAATAAAAATACGGGGAGCACTTACATCAAATACACAGAGAAGAGAGAACTTTCCTGCACTAAGAAAACGAATGTTGTTCACTCTGTATGTTAAAAGTTTTCAAATTTAAAACTTTGTCAAAATTACAGTGACGTATATAGAGCATAACGCAGGCAGGAGACTGCAGGAAGACGCTACGTACACGAGGTGAAAGCGGTGAAGATAGCTTCTTCACTTCGGTGAGATAAACACACAACTTTATTTAATCCTACACGGATAATTGAACTTGCTCAACAAATTCCTTTATTTTACTTTCATTTATTAAGTTACTACAGTCGAGAAAAACATTGTTTATTTATTTGATAAATGCAAAAAATTATTCTTCTCCATAGTTATCAGACGTTTAGGGGCAGTACGGTGGATAGCATTATGGAATTCGAATCCGGAGATCCCGAGTTTGAATCACATTCAAGCTAAAAATTATATGAACTACCACACTGCATCTCGGTGAGTCTGAATCCTGTAGTATCATTGAGATTAAGTTTCTGTTGTACAGCGAAGCATTAATAAATAAATAATTACCACCCGATTTATAGTATGTACTATTTGAATAAAAAAATAGTTATTTTTACTTTTAGTCAAGACCGCAGTTATTTGAACAGTACAAGAATTTTTTCTGAAATCGTCAAGAAAATGCCTACTTTCCTGACGCATTTTAGTATGGAAAGTAAGTGTTTACGAAAACATTTGCAAAACAGTCAGGTAAAGTACTTTCTTGACTAGCCAGGAAAGTACTTTACTTGACTCAAGTAAATAAACTAAATAATTAAAAAGGTTAATAAGATTTTTATTTATTTTTATCAATAACGCTAATACTAAATATACAATTGCTTAAGTTACTAAAATTTATGCATGACACTGGCGAATTTGAATCTAAATAATTTGTTGCAATCGATAAATTACTGGAAATTCAGTGAATAAAATAAGCAAGTTGCACATTTTCTAACAAATTATTTACTTTATTTTGCTTTTTCCAATTCATGAAAATTTCATACTCTTTATCATATCGGTCTTTGAACTTGCTCGGTAATAAATTTTCAACAACCGCAGTTGCTTGATTTAAGATTTCAGGAGGAGTACTTGAAAATACCGCCTCATACTCATTTTCATCTATATTTGCCAACATTATAAAGAAATCTTCTCTGTCAACAATATTACTTTTGACACAAATATGTTCAATAGATTTTTCACATAAGATGTTGTTTTCAACAATTTTTGTTATCACCTTGGATATGTAGTTTGCTGCCAATATGATTCTTATCAGAAAATTAAACATTTTGAAATATTTATTATAAATTATATTGATAAAATATAAATATGAACGATTTCAGAAAAAATAGTATACATAATACGTCACGAAAGTGTTTTACTTGACTCAGCGAATTAAAATACTCGGCCCAACGGCCTCGTACTTCAAACAACCGCTTCGTCAAGTAAAGCATCGCTTTCCTGGCTTATTATGTAATATACTATTCCTCACAAAAAACAAACTTTTATACAACTGTCAAAACAGAATAATACAATAATTATTGATTTATTCAAGTAAATTGATTGATGTGTTGTAATTAGTGGAACGTAAAAAATAATAATTTGAGAACACTAGGGTGCGAAATAGTGCACAAAATACTCTCAGTGAGTGGGACTTGGGCTAACTTTAAAATCTGAAATTTTATTGCATATTTAAATTCTCCACAAAAATTACATTCATTTCATCTACGATAAACCGCCCCATGTGTACCTCCCGGGGGTGGAAGTCAATTTTTAAAACGTGGAAAACCCAATTTTTATATAACAACAAAGACAAAATTAATTGTCATCCATACACCTGGTGAAACTAAGTTTAATAAAAAATATAAAATAAACACTTGGTTAAGTCTCACAAAATTCAGCCTCCAAGTCACCTTATGTGGACATTGTCAGAGGCTGGCCAGCACAGTTAGTAACCATAGACTATAGAGATATTTTATAAGAATAATTACTTTCTTGCGCCCTAAATTACATTGCGCTCAGAACAAATGCCCTAGCTACATTCTAAAATCTGTCATTTTAAAGCATGTTGTAGTAACCATAGACGCGTTTCGCTCTTATTAGAGCTCATCAGTATGGTATAACTCACTTCTTCACCTAGAACAAAGTTCACGTGAAGGAGCTGTGTGACGAAAAACTGTGCCAGCAGAGAATAAAATTTTTATTGCAGATTCAAATTCACCCGGGTTAAATTGTACGGCCTGTAGTCCAGGTATCTAAATATAAAAAAGAACGATAATTTGCAATGAATGTTTGTACGTGACATACTGCAGTTGAAAAACTGAACCAGCCTTTATTTCCATTTTCCAAACTAATTCAAACTTTTACTCACTTCCCTATTTTCCTCTCTAAATTCAAAACATCACTCTCCAACTGTCAAGCGTCCACTCGTGGAAAATTAAAAAAACCTATAAACACTTTAACGTCCACGACAAATTAAATTCACACGTAACGCAATTGACGGCTTGGTTTTCATTCGATGCGTTATGCGTTTAATAACCGACCGCGTGACGCAACACACCCCCACCCTTTACAAATGTAGAGAGGAAAAAGAATTCGACAAGCGAATAACTAGAGGACGACAGATGCGATATTACGTGAAATTAGAGCGATTTTTCTCCATCAATGTCCAATAATGGTTAGACCGATGGTCATTCTGTCTGTCTGTCTCGTCTGACGGTGTGTTAGGATCCAGGGGTAATTGCAGTTTTAATTAGCGTGAACACCGTGGTTCATTGACATTTCGATTTTTCAGAAACATTGTTTTTTTCTAAACGGAACTTGTTTATTTTGCAAACGACAATCAATAATACTTTTAAGGCATGTTTTTACCAGTTAACTAACTGTTAGTTTATATACATATCTGACAGATAAATCGATAAATAATATCAATGAATGACACTTAAAAATTTATGCAAATTTATACAAAGAATCGTAAACATAATGACTAAGATATAATATATAGGGTAGGTGGTTCAGTGGTATCGAGTCGGCTTGTGGAATTGACAACCAGGGTTCGATTCCCATAGGCGAAAAACTATTTTCATAACGGTAAAACTACCCCTATGGCTTCTCTACCACTAACATCTTTGCGGGCTGTGATTGGACGGCTGGTAACCGCACTTCAAGCGAAGAAATATATCACTTACTGAAATCTGCTCCAGCAGAGTGCCACCTCCAGTAATGGGTAAAAGGCGTACATATTTTCACAACAATTTCATACATTACTCAGACTCAAACCATCTCAAGTGACATAATAAATATATACCGGGTGTCTACTTTTATTTACGAACAGAGGAAATTCAATGTTAAATTTTTGATTTAACGATATCTCTTTACGTATTAATTTTAGAACAAAATTGTGCTGAAGAAAAATGTTCAGAATGAAAAACTGCATCCATCGAGTATAAGTTTGTTGTTCAATTGTTTCTTATGTCCGAGTTAGAAACAACACACTTTAAAGCAATTTTTAGAGTGCCATGAGATATAAAATAATAATTTGTTTGTTGTGTCTGACATTATTTGACATATTGGACCAGAATTGGAAGCTTACTCTAATTTATTTATTTATTTATTTATTCGAGCATTTAATTTAATAATAAAATTAATTATAGTAACTATTATTTTGTTTTTTCTACATAATCTAGACAAATAAATACCTATTATTAAGTTAAGTCTAATTTGTTTTATTTTTATATATACAGGGTGTAGAATTGAAATGTGGCGTATAGGGATTTCAATGTTATTTTTTAAATATTGCTGTATCTCTTTACCTATTCACTTTAGAGCAAAGGCGTAAATACAAAAATTGTTCAGAAATTAAAAACGCTTCCTATAAAGTAAATTTCATTACATAAATGTGAATAGTTCACGAGATATTAATTAAATGAAATTCAAATTTTTTGTAGATTGCGTTGGAAAATTAAACAAATGAACTGAATATTTGACATATTGTAAAAGAGTTTGAAATTTGTTTGTTACAGTGTTGTAATATTTGTTGAACAAGTTTTTGAAAAAAACTTGTTCAACAATTTTTGTATTTACGCTTTTGCTCTAAAGTGAATAGGTAAAGAGATACAGCAATATTTAAAAAATAACATTGAAATCCCTATACGCCACATTTCAATTCTACACCCTGTATATATATGAATTAATGTCGAATGATTATTTGGGAATACTATTGTTCGAAGAATAAATGCAGGGCTTTAAAATACCTCATTGGTTTCATTCGTTAAGCGGGTTAAAAATTTCGTTTCAATTGTGTACATATGGAGTTTTGCTGACCCTTTGTATGCTTTTGTAATTATTAATTGGTTCAAAGGAATCGATTTATTTAACTTAAAATCATCACAGTTCCATAGAGCGAATATTGTACAGCACACAAAAAATTTTATATTTACTAAACTCGAATGGGAAACTAATTGGGCGTGAAGCACCTAAATGCTCATTTTTTGAAATAAGTATTTTTGTTTTATTCTTTGTATTGTACATACTAAAGTTAAATGTTGAAGATATTATAACAAATTTTTAAACATTAAATTTATGATCTTAATAGAAAATGATTCAAAGTTTTGATTTAATATCTCAATAACGGTTAGAAACAAAGACTTATATTATTAAGAATAAGGAACGTAGACACTTGATGTAGTTTCACAAAATTATTTATTAACAAAGTTGATCGATTTCGGCTTATTAGGCCATCTTCAGAACGTATAGTATCTGAATGAAACAAATCCAACTGGTCATTGAGGACATTTAAACCGCTATGAATAGCTTTCTGAATTTCAAATGCTTCTAAGAAGCTCATTCTACGTCCTTTATTGGTAAAGTGTAAAATTTCCAGATTATCAATGTTGCAGGAATGATTTTTTTCATTCAGATGTATCGCCATATTGGAGTCAGTTTTTTTTTATTTGAAGGATCTCATATGTTCGTAAAACCTAATTTTAAAAGATCTCTCTGTCTGACCAATATAAATAGCGTTACAATCGTTACAATTTAGTTATAAATACCACTATTATCTAATTTATCTTTAACGGTTAATTTGTTATTGACTAAAACTTATATGATTACATTATATGTTCTAATTTAAATTTTTTTAAGTCAGTTTCTGTTGCCAACTTCAGATCGTATTGGTTGGCGCATGATGCATCTTAAGATATACTAAAGAATTAACGTAGAAGTAGTACAATTGTTTATTGATTTCATGAATGTATATAGAAATAATTCAAAAGTAACTATTATTAAACTACGATCAGAAGCAAAATCATATAAACCGTTATCCAAATTTATTACATTTCGTTATATCTTAACCCGTAAAAAGTGTCCCGAAGTCTGACAGATAAATTTAAAAATCTAGTTCTACCTTTATTCGATACACCGCGATTCTATCGCAATAAATAATGTTTTACTCGCAATGTTTCTATGAGGGTTGTAACTTGGACTTCCCTTTCCTTCACCCCTAAATCATACACGTAGATATGTAGTGGTAAAAAGGGTACATATATTATTGAATTAAATTTTATTGTTACTTGTAATATCCTTATTGACAATTTGTTACATTTGTCCTATGATTAAGAATTTTAAATAAAATTTAGCTAAAATCCTAAAAATAACTTTGGAAAATGAATTTTAAAAATAAATTGTTTAAAATTGTATGATAATTTGTATATAAGTCAATTCGGATACGAGGAATTCAATGCCGTTGAGCGCAACTTTAGTTTTTGAGATATAGCAACCGGAAAAATTAGATTCTTCATTTTTTTAAAATTTTCTACTTTTCCGAAGATATATCTTAAAAACTATGCTAAATATGAAGTTGCGATGAACGGCATTGAATTTCCCGTGCTTCAGTTAACTTATAAACATATTTTCAGCGATTTTTATTTTTTTCAAAATCGCAAAAAGTGGTTTTTTTGACATTTTCTCAAAAACTATAAGACTTATGCATTTAAACATTTCACCACTGGATTCAGTGGGTCAAAATACATATGTATGTAAATTTTCATTACAATATTCCTACGATTAAGGATTTTTGGGAAAATTGAATTAAAATCTGAAAAAACCAAAGGGGTACCCCTTAGGAAATAATTAAACAAATGAAATTGCTCAAAATTGCATGAAAATTTGCTTAGAAGTCAATTCGAACACGGGGAATTCAATGCCGTTGAGCGCATTTTCATATCTTGTTTAATTTTTGAGATATACGCTCCGGAAAAGTGAAATTGTTAATTTTATTCAGATTTTGTACTTTTCCGAGCCTATATCTCAAAAACTACAAGCGATATGAAAATGCGGTCAACGGCATTGACTTTCTCGTGCTTTAGTTAACTTTTAAGCAAATTTTCAGCCATTTTTATTTTTTTCAATTTTTCGCCAAAAAAATCGCAAAATCCGGTTTTTTAACATTTTTTCGAAAACTATAAGACATATGCATTTAAACATTTCACCACTGGATTCAGTGGGTCAAAATACATATGTATGTAAATTTTCATTACAATATTCTTACGATTAAGGATTTTTGGCAAATTAAATTAAAATCTGAAAAAACCAAAGGGGTACCCCTTAGGAAATAATTAAAAAAATGAAATTGCTCAAAATTGCATGAAAATTTGCTTACAAGTCAATTCGGACACGGGGAATTCAATGCCGTTGAGCGCAATTTCATATCTTGTTTAACTTTTGAGATATACGCTCCGGAAAAGTGAAATTGTTTATTTTATTCAGATTTTGTATTTTTCCGAACCTATATCTCTGAATTCAGTGAGTCAAAATACATATGTATGTAAATTTCCGTTACAATAATCCTACGATTAAGGATTCTTCGATGTTTGCAGAACAAAGACTTCTAATGGTAAGTCTCGAAATTACTTTTACTTATTAAAATGAAATTTTGAGATTTGCATCTCGAATTCAAATAAATAATAGAATCTAACTTAATATTTGACAAATATCCACTTTCTTAAACACAAGAATCTTTAATCAAAGTCCCTAGTTTTTGCGGGTCTAGGCCGAAAATAGTCTATTTTTGACGATTTTGAATTATGTAAAATAAATTATGATGCTTTAAAAGTTAGCGAAAAACCTGTCACAAAGTTGTATTCGTCCAACAATAAATTAACTTTATCAAATATGGAAACGAAGTTCTCTCTGCCGTGCTTCCTTTATTTATGAACAAAATGTTAGGCTGTTAGCAGCAGATAATGATTAATGCATGAAACACGGCTTTATAATGATCTCAAGTTCAATGATTTTAGCATATATTTATGTTGAGAGGTTTTGTAAATACTGAATGTTATCTCCAGGAAGGGGATTATAACTTCCTTGATTTAGGGTGGTAAACCTGGATTATGGATATGATGTTACAAAGTTTCGTTCAAGTGACCTATATCATAATATATATGTCCGATTAATTTGTCTTCATATAATTGGATTTTAATGAGAATTTATTCCTAATTTAACCCTTTAATTACACTATTTGATTAAGTTGTATTTGTTGCAATATTTTGGTGTGGATAGCATTACGGAATTTGAATCCGGAGATTCCAGGTTCGAATCACATTCAAGTAAAATTATACAGGTGGTGCCTGTGTCACCGGAACATAGAACTTTAACATGTAAAATTGTATTTTTTTATAATTTCCTTCTTTTCTTAATATTTTAGAGAAAAAAGCTATTAGCTTACCCTAACTTGGGTTAGCTTAATCTAACCTAACCCTTTTCAAATATGTCATCAAATAATAATCATTTATTGGGTAGCACTCTGGCTAAAATATAGGTACAAAAAATCTGATGTGGACACCACATAACTTCCTTGTACGCGTATTAAACTATAGATATTTTTTTAATTGCACATATTTGACATAAAATCTTTTATTTTTTATTTTTTGTTCTAATCCATAACAAACTTAATTAAAACAAAAAAAATATAATATTTAAATTTAGATATCTCGCATATGCAAAAGGATAATTTAAAGATTCTTAATGTGCTAGACGCAGAATTTAATTCTCTAAAACTTTTATTTGCAGCATTTATTTCTAAAATTAAAGTAATTCAAGGTAAACTGTTAGCAGCTTCATGTAATGTATCACTTCCGGTTAGTCCCTTTTAACCAAAATCTATTATGTTATTTCCATTGATATAGTAGTCTTATATACCAAATTTGGAAAGTTTTAAATTATATTTGAATATAGTTTTTCATGAAAATCTATTATAGGCTTCAAGTAAAGTACCACTTCCGGAAGTTATATAATGAGCAAAAAGGGAGGTGCACAACTAGATGTTATAACAGTCCTAAATACCTCAACTTTCTACGGCTTACCGTTTTTGAGTTATGCAAGTCAAAATGGACTCAGGGAGGGCCAAAATGCGTATTTCCACTGAAATCCGAGAACCGAAAATTACAATACTTCCTTTACTTCGTACAAGGAAGTAAAAAACAAATAATATATGACAAACAGTAAGTATTAGTTGTAATTACTAATTAGATAGCTCTGAATGAAATTTGAATTGAACAAGATGTACTTTAGAATTATTGTAATTAGTTGTTAACTTTGAACACTACAACAATTACAGCTACTAAAAGAACATATAAGCCTTTAGCAAAGCGAATAGAAAAGAAGAGAAAAAGAATTAGTGGATGATATCATCTTTAAAGCAATAAATAAAATGGTGGACATCAAACGTAGATAAAACGAATTCTCCGGCATTAACTAGATATTATTACGGAAACTGGCACTTTGGCGTTCCGGAAACGATGAAAATAGATCAATCCAATGATCTTTATTGCCAAATTATATTTGTGTTTCGTTTGCAATGTTGCCAACCTCAACGAGCTGAACAGCGTTATAAAAAAAAGGTTACTAATGACTGCATTCACGATTATTAGCTTTGCTTATTCTTCAAATGTTTATAATTGTTTATCAGACAAACTCTTTAATTTATCTTAATGATTTGGTCTCGTATATTTTCTGCTATCAACCCCTTTTTCAATTGATTTAGAATTATTTTAATAGTTATTGTAAACTAAGGCCCGACATTTTGGGGCCCAGTATTTGTCGACTGGTAACTGCAGTTAACATGAATAAATGTATCACTTACCAAGATTTGCTACAGCGGAATGTTAAGCCCAGTAATGGATAAACGGCGTGATGATATATTTATTTATTTATAATTATTATAAACTTTATCTAAAGATGGAAAAACAGGCCTAATTTTAATTTTATTGATGTATGACTAACAAACATTTTCTCGAAAACCAAAAGATATAAGCATTTGAAAATATTTCCACTGAATTCAGTGGGTCAAAATACATATGTATGTAAATTTTCATTTCAATATTCCTATGATTAAGAATTTTTGGGAAAATTGGCTTAAAATCTGAAAAAACCAAAGGGGTACCCCTTAGGAAATAATTAAAAAAATAAAATTGCTTAAAATTGCATGAAAATTTGCTTACAAGTCAATTCGGACACGGGGAATTCAATGCCGTTGAGCACATTTTCATATCTTGTTTAATTTTTGAGATATACGCTCCGGAAAAGTGAAATTGTTAATTTTATTCAGATTTTGTACTTTTCCGAGCCTATATCTCAAAAACTACATGCGATATGAAAATGCGGTCAACGGCATTGACTTTCTCGTGCTTCAATTAACTTTTAAGCATAGTTTCAGCGATTTTTATTTTTTTCAAAATTTCGCCAAAAAAATTGAAAAAAGTGGTTTTTTGACATTTTCTCAAAAACTATAAGACTTATGCATTTAAACATTTCACCACTGGATTCAGTGCTTTAATTTATCTTAATGATTTGGTCTCGTATATTTTCTGCTATCAACCCCTTTTTCAATTGATTTCGAGGAAATTATTTTAATAGTTATTGTAAACTAAGGCCCGACATTTTGGGGCCCAGTATTTGTCGATTGGTAACTGCAGTTAACATGAATAAATGTATCACTTACCAAGATCTGTTACAGCGGAATGTTAAGCCCAGTAATAAATAAACGGCGCGATGATATATTTATTTATTTATAGTTATTATGAACTATATCTAAAGATGGAAAAACAGGCCTAATTTGAATTTTATTGATGTATGACTAACAAAGACTCTGAATTGTAATTTCTAATTGGACAGCTGTGCATGCAGCTTTATTTGAAAATAAATTTTCTAACCTTTTTTTACTTCCTTGTACGAAGTAAAGGAAGTATTGTAGTCGCAAAAATTTTCGCTTTTCAGATTTCAGCGGAAATACGCATTTTGACCGTCCATGAATCCATTTTGACAAATTTCGTCGTGACGTCTGTACGTACGTACGTATGTATCTCACATAACTCAAAAACGGTAAGCCGTAGAAAATTGAAACTTTATATTCAGGACTGTTATAAGATCTAGTTGTGCACCTCCCTTTTTGGTCATTATATAACTTCCGGAAGTGGTACTTTACTTGAAGCCTATAATAGATTTTCATGAAAAACTATATTAAAATATAATCCAAAACTTTTCAAATTTGGTATATAAGACTACTATATCAATGGAAATAACATAATAGGTTTTGGTTAAAATAGACTAACCGGAAGTGATACATTACATGAAGCTGCTTACAGTTTTTCTTTAAAAAAATGGTTTTATTTTGATTTTAGAAATAAATGTTGCAAATAAAAGTTTTAGAGAATTAAATTCTGCGTCTAGCACATTAAGAATCATTATATTAGCCTTTTGTATAAGCGAGATATGTAAATTTCAAAATTATATGGATTAGAACAAAAAAATAAGAAAAAAATAAAAAATTTAATATCAAATATGTGCAATTAAAAATATATCTATAGTTTAATATGCGTACAAGGAAGTCATGTGGTGTCCACATCAGATTTTTTAGAAGTATTTGTCAACGGAAAGAATATGATGGAAATAAAGAAGAATTATTGCTGAGTTTTATTTGAATTAGATACAGTTAATTTATATTTCTTTTATGGCTGAAAAATTCACTTCTCCGTGTTTAGTATTTATTGTTTCCGCAATAAATTTGATTAAAGTATCGCCTTTTTATGAGTATTGGTAATGTTTTCGTGACTATATGCTCTATTACGGATGCATAATTCATTAAAATAATTTGTTTTCACGCTAATGGTTAATTATAAAGTTACACAAGAATATAGAATAAACGAATATCTACTTCAAATACATGTATTATGTATAGGAGGAATTAATTTGTATGAAGTGAGCTTTTGATCTAGTAACTTTTAGTTTGTTGTGTGCTTTGATCTAGGAACTTTTAGTTTGTTGTATGCTTTCATCTTGTATTAATTATAATTTTAGTTTGTAACTAAATTATACTATTTATTAATTTCATTTAGTTTTTGTTATCTGATTAAGCAAAATAAGATGAGTTTTTTAATTAGTATTATTACGCGGTAGATTGTTAATTGGTATCGAGTCGGATTATGGATTTGAAAACCCGGGTTCGATTCGCACAGTCGACAAATAAGTTTCATAAAAATATACAGTAAACTCTTGGCTATGTTTCACAAAATTCAGCCTCCAAGTCACCTTATGAGGGCATCGTCAGAGGCTGAATTTTGTGAAACATAGCCAAGAGTTTACTGTATATTTTTATTAAACCTTGTTTCACCAAGTGTTGGATGACAATTAATTTTGTCTTTGTTGTTAAATAAGTTTCACTTTTATTCTCCCAGAATTTTTTTCCAAGTGCATTCCAATAATGTATTAATCTGCACAAGAGAAACACGAGTACAGATTACGTTGTTGGAATGCACGATAAAAATTTACCTTAAATTTTTTTTTTACAAAATAGACACAATAAAACTCTTTGTAAACCATCACTATTTCCACCAGATGAAATCTGTACATCTAATTCTTGATCTAACTTTAATTCCTGACTTTTCGTTCCTCTTTCCCCTCTTTTGGGGCTAACGCAACTAATTCCTGCGTCGGTCGAACCTACGACGCCGCGCGTCCCGACGTCGAGGGGTACACAAAGCCGCCGGCGGCCGTTAACGCGCTGCGTCGGCGATGGGAATACTGATGACGTAGTTCCGGAATCAGACGCCGTGGTGATGGTTGAAAGCATTGACGGAGAGATAGGGGTTTATAAGAGGGGGCAAGTCATTTTTTTTTCATTTCTGGAAATCTTTTAATTTTGTAGATTTTACTTTCAAAACAAGTACAGGGTACTTCCGGTTTTTTTTTATCTTTTTAGATTCGTTATTAGAGGAGTGAGAGTAAATGATAGATTAAAGTGTGAGGAATAAATGAGCTTGAATGGAGTGAACGTGAATGTGGTTGATGTGTCAGAATGAGAATGTTGGATGAAGACTGTTTCTTTGATGAATCTGATGAATGGATGTTTTGTTAAAGTTTCAGGGGTGCTACTCCATTTTAAGGGATATAGCGTCATGTTAGGTTTGTATGTATGTTTCATCATTCTATAAATTGCCCTATCGGCAACAATCTTTAATTACAAAATGTAATGTATCTTTTTATGAAACTAATAAAAAACCCGCTGTTAAAATAGAACCTTTACTGGGTTCATTGGACTTTCCAGCTCGCCCGTAAACATTAATTTACTATGCTGGTCACGTAAATAACTATGACATACCCAAAATGTCGTCGTTCATTTTTTAATACGCCAAAACGATCAAAGTTTACAAATAACTATTAAAGAAAAGTGCTTTAAATAGAAGAAAAAATAACTGACAATATAGTTATTTGTGTATTAAGAGCGTAAAGTGATTCTTTGTTACTCGAGCACGGTAATTGCAGCGCGAGCCGAAGGCGAGAGCTGCAATAGTGCAAGAGGAACAAAGACAGTTTACGCTCGTGATAGACACATAATTTTTTCTACGATTGCATCTTAAAGTTATTAAAAAACGTAGGTATACGTCTAAAACTAAATTCGTTTTGTTAATTGTCAATATGACAAGTTTCTGTTTTGTTTGTATCCCTGGTAACTATTGAAATAATCTTTTTCGCGCCATTGGAAACGCGCGAATTTAATGTCTTTTTCGCGCGTTGCCATTGGAGACGCGCAAAAAAGATATTTTTCGATTGTTCCACAAAAAACTTCAACTTTACGATGACAAATGAGAGCGTAATTGTCATCTTTTCATAGCAATCGTAGAAAAAGTTCATTAAATAAATAAATCATCACGCCTTTTACCCATTACTGGATGTGGCACTCTGCCTAAGTAGCTCTCGGTAAGTGATATATTTTTTCGAGTGAAGTGCGGTTACTAGCCTTCAAATCACGACTCCCAAAGATATTAGTGGGGATCAAACCAGGGTTCTCAAGATCCACAGGCCGACTCGATACCACTGAGCCACCTACCCCAGTAATAAGTTCTTTGAAATAAATTAAACTGGTGATGAAATATATATTTTTTCTTCTGTCAACCGTTTCTGAACTATTTTAAAATGAAAGTTATAGAAGATGTAGTTTTCAGTGTCACTTGCACTCATTTATATAAATAGTTAATGACGTTGGTTCTCCCGTACGCCACTGGACTCATCTCTGTGTCTAGGCGCGTCTCGGGAAGGATTTAATCACACAGAGCCGGCGACAAGTTGTCAATGGGCCCCGCGGTGAACTCACGTAGAAGACGAAGATAGACTCGACGTGTTGCTTCTCAAGCCAATTCCAGATTTTTACGCACAAAATCTCTGTTATCTTTGTCTCTGTTTGAGTAGAATAGACGTGCGTTGTGTCTCATCAAATATGAATCATGTTTCACGTAAGGAAGTAATAAAGAGAAGTATCTGGATATGAACATGTCTTTTCTCTTTTATCAAAATTTCTTTATAAAATAGTTTAGTATACATTTGTCTTTACTTAACAGTTTGATATGTAATTTGAATTGATAATTACTATGACAACGCGTATTTTACACCTCAGAGTGCAAAATGAGTATTTTATAAATAAATATATCATCACGCCTTCTACCCATTACTGGGAGTGGTACTGTGTCTAAGCAGATTTCGGTAAGTAATATATTTTCTCGAGTGAAGTACGGTTTCGTCAAATCACGGCCCCTAAAGATATTAGTGGAGGAGGAGCCATAGGGGTAGATTTAAATTGGTGAAAATTGTTTGTCTTTGTTTACTCCATAATTTATTTCGCGCATGCTCCCAAATTATTTTTTGTCAGATTCCATTAATTACAACTAGAGCTGGACGAATATCAAATTTCTCGAATTCGAATTTCGAATACGAATATTAATCAGATCTCGAATATTCGAGTATCTCCTAAAAGTTAATTTATTTATTATTAATAATTATTTAATTATGTCCTTCTCATTATTTGATTGAAATTGTTAAGATAAAATAAAATTAAAACAGAAAGTACAAACAAAAAAGAAAAGACGAAAACTTCAAATTTAAGGTACGGGCTGATGTTGGCGAAAAACAAATTTGAAATATTAATAACTTTAAAGTATTGCAATAGCTTTAAGTTCTATGTACAAATGATAAAGAAAAACATAGTCAAAAATTGAGGTCAACATATGGCGCGATATTCGAGGTATTCGAATGTTCGCTATACTGACGTTAATATTCGAAAATCTCGAATATCGAATAATGTCAATATTCGCGGCATTCGACTATTCGCGGATGATATTCGCCCATCTCTAGTTACAACACATCAATAGTATAAAATTCATTTTATTGTTGATTGCTTTCCTTCAATTTACTTAAATAAATTAATAATTATTGTATTATTCTTTATTTACAGTTGTAGAAAAAATGTTGTTTGTATTCTTCATTTTGCGCACTTAATATAATAATAACTATTTTTGTTAAAAAAATTTGAGTAACTTATAGGAAATATATTAAATTTTTGAATAAATAGATTATTTTTGTTTTCATTTATGTTTCAATAAATGTTTATTATAATTTTTGTACGCATTGAGGCTTCATGGATGGTTTAGAAATTCGCGGACCGCTCGGGATCTTTTAATAAAAGTTCAAGAAATACAGATCCTCGAACCCGCTAGTAAAGAATCGGTGGTGCTATAGATAATTTGAATTTAAAGTCGGTAATATTATAAATGCAGGTGCGGTGGACGAGCGTGTTAAGGCACATCTCTTAACATACTGTGACGTCACCCGAGCCAAGGTTCGTCAGTTCGAATCCGCCTGTCAACAATGTGTGATTTGTCGTAAAATATAAAATACAGTTACATATATTTATCACAATCGGGCGCTATAAGCTAGTCACTTATATGTCTTAAATAATGTAGCATTTGACTACGAAAACCGGCAGTACGGCAGTGTAAAAACTGCGGCTCGATGTGTCCGGTAGGCCCAGGCCCGATTTGGGCTGTAGCGCCACAGATGATGATATTATAAATAAAAGTAGTTGAAGTATGGCTTGGGTAATGTCATGTACGTGTCGTTCAAAATTCGTCTTTTTTGAAACCGGAGTCCAAGGTAAAAAGGCACGTTACTTCCAAGGCTCACTAACACGTTTTGTCACTTATTTAGCAAGTGAGCTTGGATGAAAATATATCTCACGCCCACCGGAAACTCCGGGTTTTTATGCGCGTACTTCCGTCGAATGTGCGATCTGGTACCTCGCATGACGAGTGCTCTCCAGCGTCGCTGGTGACATCCCGCGCAGAAAGCCTCAGCCAAGAGATTCATTTTATTTTTGTTATGGTTATGCCAGCAATGCTCCACGGATTTTTTATGTTTACGTTTCTTAAAGAAGTTTTAAGAAGGTGGCGTAATGTTCTCAGGAACTTTGCTAAATGATATTTTGTGGTGGTTCTTTCAGAAATTTTACGAATATTACAAAAAAGGATGACCTATATAAATGTATTTTTAAACAAACGCAGGCAATGCTACCTTCATTTCTTTATAGATTCGTTGTTAGAGAAGTGGGCGTAAGTAAAGATTTACGATATAGGTGTACAGGAGCGAATGGATGGATGTTTGTTGCGTGATGATGGATTTTGGTTGTGAGGAAAGAAAGAGTTCGTATGGAGGAAGGGTTAATGTGGTCGAAACGAGTATCGTGTGTCAGGATGAAAATGTTTCAGGGGTTCATGCTGCCCCATTTAATGGGACATATCGTGATGTTATGTATGTATTTATTTATTTTAAGATTAATGTAATTGAGAATTGCTTATGCCCTTCAAGGGAAGAATGACTCCCTGGTTGATAACCCCTGATCAAAAGAACTCTTCCGGCTCTTGAGTTCTTCTGAGTTACTTCTAAAGCAAGAAGAGTGCTTACCTATGTTTTTAATTTTCCTCTTACGTTTGACGTCAACTGATTTTTTTATGAATCCTTTTTAGTGGATGTTCTGTGAATGTTTCAAGGGTTCGTGCTACCTGATTTAATGGGATATAACGTGTTTCATCGTTAACAATAATGGTTATTTTGTAACAATTCTAATTTAGAATTGAGTGACTTTGTGTCCATTGAAACCAGAAGGTCGGGTTAGTAAACTAATCAAATTATGAATCTGTAGCAAATTGACCAGCTTTCTAAAGCAATAACAGTTTACTACCTGACGATATGGTTGCAACACTGTAACTATGTTACTATTTAGCTGTGTGATTTGTGCTTTTACTACTGAATATTGCCTGAACATCGATGATATGAAACATATAAACAACTTTGTAGTTTGATGCAAGGTATAAAACATTTCATTGTACTTGAGACTTCACAATGACTTTACGACGGCTGGTCGAGACAAATCGCCCGGTTTACTATTATAACTATCTCTTTATCGCTATTAAATTACTTCAATAAACAAACAAATGAAGAGGTATTTTATTTAGTTTTATTACAAGTGCACAACTATAAATAAATACTTTAAAATGAAAGTGCATGCTTTTACACTTTACAAATAATGTTTTCGTAACACATGCACAAGAAACACGTTCTTATTCCTTAATTTTAGAGAGAGAAACACTGCTTTTCTCCCCTAGGGAGAGAAACATAAGCTAGGATGTTTCTTTCCCTAGGTAGCATGTTTCTCTCCCTAGAGACTATGATTATTAGCTGTTTGCGGCGTTTCCTAGGTAACTAGTTACGCAACCCATATTTGACATTTGTCCCAATAAGACAGTAATTTTTGTGCACTTGTTACGAAAAGTATAATATGCTTCACGGGAGGGCGCGATTATCCCTTCCCCCACTCGCGGGAATAATCGCATGTTTCTCTCCCTTGATGCATAACATTCTATTACTTTTTTCACTAATATCAATACGCGAAGTACATATTTTTTCATCATTTACTTGACATGACAACGCGTATTTTGCACCCTAGAGTGCAAAATGAGTATTTCGCTCTCAAGTTCTTTTTCACGTTCTAGTGGTTATAACACATCAATTATATTTTTCATTTTTCTTGAATAAATCAATCATTATTATATTATTCTTTGATAGTTGTAGAAAAATGGTGTTTGTATTTTATGATTGTAACTACCCCTCTGGCTCCCTCCCTACTAATATCTTTGGGAGGCCGTTATTTGACGGCTAGCTACGCGCATAAAATATATCATTTATTAAGATTTGCTTTGGCATAGTGCCACACCTAATAATAGATAAAATGTGTGACGATATATTTATTTATTTATTTTATTTGAACTCAGAAAACACACCTGCAATTATGATGACATTATCAAATTCGTTTGAAAAATCTATATATTTCAGCTATGGGGTAGGTGGCTCAGTGCTGGATCTTGAGAACCCTGGTTCAATCCCCACAGGCGACAAACAATTTTCACCAATTTAAATCTACCCATGTGGCTCCTCCTCCTCTAACATCTTTGGAGGCCGTGATTTGATGGCTGGTAACTGCATTTCACGTGTAAAAATATATCACTTACCACATCCAGTAATGGGTAAAAGGCGTGAAGATATATTTATTTATTTATTTCTGCTATTGCATTTGCATTAGCCTTTCGAATGTACAATTTAGAATCAAAATTACGAGTAAAGCAGTCAGAGGACACAGAAAACGAACAAAATTAAAAAATAACCAAGACAAAAGCTTTTGATAAACCAAATGCCATTAGCAATCTTTTGTGTCGATTTCGTACATAATTTTATGGAAATTGTATTTCCCTGCAATACTATTAACATTAAACGATGCAATTGCAATCAAACATTCGGTACAATTTAATCCGTATGTGCTTTATACAGATTGAAAGCCTATGCGTGGAACATACACGATGACATGGGGTTAAACAGGGATGGAAATACAAATACAGCTTCGGAAAGAAGCTTTTACTGCGGACATTTTATTCGTAGCAAATATTTTAGAACGTTTCTACGAAACATAATTATTTAGTAAACAGTATAAAATAAACACTTGGCTAAGTTTCACAAAATTCAGCCTCCAAGTCACTTTATGAGGGCATCGTCAGAGGCTGGCCAGCCAATTTTGTGAAACTTAGCCAAGTGTTTATTTTATATTTTTTATTAAACCCAGTTTCACCAAGTGTTGGATGACAATTAATTTTGTCTTTGTTGTTATTTAATTATTTAACAATATATTTGTTAAAAGTTTAGAACTACATTTATTGAACACAATTGAAAAATTCGGAGTGTGAAGAACAAATGAGCTTGTATGAAAAACATTATTTATTTATTTATGTTACGCTGTACAACAGGAACTTAATCCCAATTACAGTACAGGGTTCGCACTCACTGAGCCGCAGTGTAGTAGTTCTATATAATTTTTAGCTTCAGTGAGATTTGAACTCGGAATCTTCGGATTAGAATTCCGTATCGCTATCCACATCACCGTACTGATGGACATATTATGAATGTGGTTGAAGCGAAAGTACTATCTTAGGATACAAACGTTTAGGAAAGACAAGCACATGCTTCTTGATTTTAGATTCATTGTTTAGTTTTTTAGTAAAATTCATTTTCAAAAATAAGTTTTGGGTGAAACTTCTTTCGTTATCTTTCTAATTCTTTTTAAGTTCTTATTATAGAGATTCATCGCTCGCCCCAAAAACTTTCCAGCTCGCCCGTAAAAATTAATTTACTACGCTGGACACCTAAATAACTATTGCAGAGGAGATTTCTTTTTATTATAGACTCCACGATCAAATGAAGTCATTATTTAAGGCAGTGGTTTCCAAACTTTTTTGCCGTAAAAAAATTGTCGCGTCCCCCTCATTTTTTAAAACAGCCTAACTTAAAAAATCGTAAATAATTTATTTTATAGAATACAAAAAAATAAGTACTATAAACAAATATTGTTATTTATTTTATTTTTTATTTATTTATATATCGGACCAATTACTAAGGTCATATGCCGATATGTCCTTTGTATGGCCGCCACGGGCGGGACCCGAACCCACGATCTTATGGTCGTGAGTTAGGCCCTCAACCCGCGCGGTCATTACGCGGGACAATATTGTTATTATATAAGATATTTGTTATAACAAACCTTTTTCTTAGCCTAAAATTATGTTTATTACAACATAATAATAGAACAAAATAATGTAATAATATTTATAAACATACAATTGTAATAAGATTGGAAATTATATTTAATTTAAATTAGGCATATTTAATACAATATAATCATAATTTTTGAGTGTGCTGAATGGGCGCTTGTTTTTCAGTTTCTCAAACCGGGGAGTCATTGAAGATATCTCCACTTTTTTGTCTTTAAAACAGCTTCAGCGGAAAAGTCTGTTTCACACAAATAAGATGTTATGAAATGTAATAACATTTCTAAGGCTTTGGATATTTTACTGCGAGCGAGAGTTAAAAACACGTGTGTGCTATGATGTGCCCCCTTAAGGGGGCGCGCTCCATAGTTTGGAAACCACTGATTTAAGGTATGTATTGACAAATTTTGTGGCACACTTAGTTCTAGATAATTTGTCAGTGACGTCACTCAAAAACAATCAGTAGAAATGTAAATTCCGGTAGTGTACCCTTGAAAGTAATGAAATAGGTAGCCATGTAACATCGTTCTCGGCTATACTCACGCATCAAACACTGATCGATCTCTCTGCAACCATGAAACCGTTTCTGTTTACATTATAACATTTAATTATGGGTGCCATTTGAGGTTTTAATAGCATCTGCCTCGTGTCATTCGCAGGCCGCCGGTAATTTCCATGTTTGTTTATGTATGCACATCCACATTCATGCTCGCTGGACAAATATCCCGATGTCCGCAACTGTACCGTCGGTTCCCGACATTGCCCAACGCTCCCGCTAATATGTTACGTGTTTGGATGAGGCGGTTTCATACGCCCTCATAATTGGATTGAATTGTTGTTTACTTTTCATATTTTGTCTCTTGTGAGAGGGTTGTTAAACATTTGCATTTTTATTTAGGAATCAATCTCAATTATTTATAGCTATAAGGTAAAGGGAGCAATGTTTGAAAGGCCAGGCGATAAGTTCAAAATAAGAGAAGCATTATTGCTTAAGAATCCTGAAATTCCGGATTCGAATCGCACTCAAGTTAAAAATTATATGAACTAGCACTCTGCGGTTCGGTGAGTCCGGACCTTGTACTGTTATTAGGATACAGTTCTTGTTGTACAACGAAACAAATAAATAAGTTTTAAAAAAAATTCTCAATACAAAAAGTATTTAGAAAAATTGGTTTAAAAATATACATACATAACATCACGCTATATCCCATTAAATGGGGTAGCACGAGCCCGTCAACATTCCCATCCTGACACATGACACTCGTTTCAACCACATTAACTCTTTCCTTCCTCACAACCAAAATCCATCATCACGCAACAAACATCCATTCATTCGCTCCTGTACACTTGTTTCGTAAATCTTTACTTACGCCCACTTCTCTAACAACGAATCTATCAAAAATGAAGGCAGCATCGCCTGCGCTTGTTTAAAAATACATTTAATATTTTAAAAATATGATACAAAACAATTGTAACCATGGCGTTAAATAAAAACATACAGACCGCAGACTTACTTCTAATACGATGACTATGACGTTATTCATAAAATAATTTCAAAAAATAGTATTTATTAATGACTATTGAACAAATCACGGATGTTATTTCAAACTGACATCTGCGGCTGTAATGATACTCATAACATTCTTAGGTATGTTAATAGCTATTACTACTCTGGCCACGTAAATATCTATTATCGATTTGTTTACTGAAAGCTTTAATTTTGCTGCCTGAATTGTGCACATATGTTATTTTCGTTTCAGCTTATTTTCTTACATAAAATCCGGTTAAGTTTAATATTTCAGTTTCGGTTTCAGTTTTCATATTTAATCCCTGATTTTTGGGATATAAATCGAAGTCAGTACGATTTGAATATACTTCTATTTGATTGATTAACGCAACTTATATCTAAAGCCCGGATTTTTAGGCAATTGCCTAGATTCAAATTTTAATATACTTCAGGCAATTTCGTTTTTCTATACATAGGTAACATGTTTACGTGTAATGGAAGGTTTTTTTTTCGTGCCTTAGAGCCTATTTTTTCTATATTTTGGTTATTGTGCCTATTTTACCTTATACAGCCTATTTTGCCTATTTTTGTTGCCTATTCTAACTTTTATTGAGCAGACAAGGTTTATCATTTACTTCGTTGACTAATTCAGCACTCGACAAAGTGTTTCAACCTAACCTATAATATTTAAGGTACTTATTTTAATCAAGTTTTTGTGTGTGAATTTAAAATGCCGAAAAAAAAAACGTGTTTTAGTCAAAATTTTACGTGGCAATTCAATTGTGTCTTTGCCATTAATCAATGGAGCTGAGGTAACTTTAGACGATATGGCTAAATATAAGAACGCCCCTGTCACATTTTATAATGTCGAACGAAGTTTTCAACTTACAAACAAGTTCTGACTGACCGAAGACAGTCCCTTTCCGAAAATTCCATTGAGCAATTGCTCGTAATATTTTGTGAATTAAAGTATACTACATAATTTGAATTTGCATAATAGTTAATAAAATGAGAACCCTACATTATTATTTTTCAGATTGCGTTAATTTTTGTTTAAAATGATACGAGTACCAATATTAAAACAAACTATTTATATTTAGGCTGCCTAAAATCCCGCCTATTTTAGAGTAATTACCGGCCTATATGCCTGCTTATTTGGGTGTTTTTAAAAGCCTAAATATCCGGGTTTTACTTATATCCATTGATCTTCATCTGCCTGTAAATATTTTCAATGTAGATGTAATGAAATTTCAGAATCTTTATAAAAAAGATCGACAAATTCAAATATCTTAACTCATTCCAAGTAGAATTTCAGACACATTTACAGAATTACTTTACACGGTCCGGATTTACTTTTGCAACTTTAATTAATGCCGGTCCTTTCATCTTATTAAAAGGATGTCCTTTGCGAGTCGTGACGTAACCTTTCCCGTAGCGTCCCTTGCTGCTCGTCATCCCTTACTACCAAAACGATTCGCTTCCGATAACTTCGGCAAAGACTCCACAAAAGCGCTTCGTATCAATAGACACATCAAAGGACTCTTCGACAAGACGGGACTTGTCTCGTGGACACTGGACATTCGCAGGAAGAGGGCAGCACATTAGCGGAGCGCATTCATTTTCAAAGGGGTCATTCATGTTTATTTTCAATTTACTAGGAGCTTAGAATTAGAATTTTCACCAATTTAAATCTACCTCCACTAATATCTTTCGGGGTCGTGATTCGACGGCACTTCACTCGAAAAATATATCACTTACCGAGATCTGCACTGGCCATCCGCAGGAAGAGGGCAGCACATTAGCGGAGCGCATTCATTTTCAAAGGGGCCATTCGTGTTTGTTTTCCATTTACTAAGAGCTTAGAATTAGAATTTTCACCAATTTAAATCTACCTCCACTAATATCTTTCGGGGTCGTGATTCGACGGCACTTCACTCGAAAAATATATCACTTACCGAGATCTGCACTGGCCATCCGCAGGAAGAGGGCAGCACATTAGCGGAGCGCATTCATTTTCAAAGGGGCCATTCGTGTTTGTTTTCCATTTACTAAGAGCTTAGAATTAGAATTTTCACCAATTTAAATCTACCCCCACTAATATCTTTCGGGGTCGTGATTTGACGGCACTTCACGCGAAAAATATATCACTTACCGAGATCTGCACTGGACATTCGCAGGAAGAGGGCAGCACATTAGCGGAGCGCATTCATTTTAAAAGGGGACATTCGTGTTTGTTTTCCATTTACTAAGAGCTTAGAATTAGAATTTTCACCAATTTAAATCTACCTCCACTAATATCTTTCGGGGTCGTGATTTGACGGCACTTCACTCGAAAAATATATCACTTACTGAGATCTGCTTTTGGCCAGAAGTCGGGCATTGTTTCGAATATAAAAACTAATTAAAAATCTATAAATTTTATGTGTATATACAGGGTGTTTCAGGACTAGTGTAACAAACTTTAACAGCTTATTCCTGACGTCATTTTGAGCCAAAAATGTCATATGAACATAGGTCCAATTCCTTCTAGTTACCAAAATACAAGAGGTTGAAGTTCTATAAATAATACGAAATTTTCAAATTTTTGTAATCAAGATACTTTCGGAAAACAAAAATGCGCGCAAATAGGGGATGGGAAAGTTGGCTTCTATTTGGATATCTGTCTTGGTATTCTTTGGACGCATAACGGGCATTACCATTACATAATCCATAAATAAAAATCATATATGCATATTCAGCAGTACTATAACCATCCATTATGATTCAATAATACAATCAAAAGTACAACAATTTTTAATTAAGACAAATAAGGTATGACTTTTCAATAAAATTCTTGTTTTCCGAAAGTATCTTGATTACAAAAATTTGAAAATGTCGTGTTTTTTATAGAACTTCAACCTGTTGTATTTTGGTAACTAGAAGGAATAGGACCTATGTTTATATGACATTTTTTGCTCAAAATAACCCCAGGAATAAGCTGTTAAAGTTTGTTACACTAGTCCTGAAACACCCTGTATAGGTATATGACTACAATATTTTTTATTTATAACAAAATTGTTGTTTAATATTTAGAAAATATTTAATAAATATATTATCCAATTTTATTTATTTACTTAATTAATCGAAAAATAGTTTTTAGCACATTAAAATCATAAGAGGGCGTGATTTGACGACTGGTAACTAAACTTCACGCACAGTAATATGTCACTTACTGAGATATGTTATGGCAGAGTGCCACATCCAGTAATGGGTAAAAGGCGTGATGATATATTTATTTATTTATTTAGAATTAGAGAACTAATCTACGTGTAAATATTAATTATAAATTAAAAATAATTATACATATTCTAGTAAAAAATAATTATAATGACTTCGGGAGACACACGTTGTTCGGGTTAATACATTATTTTTTAATACCATTACAACCCTATACATTATTTATATTGTAGAAATCAAAAGAAAATTTTGTTCTACCGTTTGGGAACTACTGGTTAAATATATAGATTATGATTATTGATATATTTGGCTCTTATTTCTGATCATTATATATATATATATATATATATATCATATCATCATTATCATCATCACGCCTTTTACCCATTACTGAGTGTGGTACTCTGCCTAAGCAGATTTCGGTAAGTGATATATTTTTTTGCGTGAAGTGCTGTTACCAGCCGTAAAATCACGGCCTCCAAAGATATTAGTGGTGAAGGAGTCACAGGGATAGATTTAAATTGGTGATAATTGTTTGTCGGCTGTGGGGATCGAACCAGGGTTCTCAAGATCCACAGACCACCTACTCCATAATTTATTTCGCGCATGCTCCCAAATTATTTTTTGTCAGATTCCATTAGTTACAACACATCAATAGTATCAAATTAATATTATTGTTGATTGTTTTCCTTCAATTTACTTAAATAAATCAATAATTATTGTATTATTCTTTATTTACAGTTGTAGAAAAAATGTTGTTTGTATTTACAAATATAAATAAATAAATATATCATAACGCCTTTTACCCATTACTGGGTGTGGCACCGTGCCTAAGCAGATTTCGGTAAGTGATATATTTTTTCGCGTGAAGTGCGGTTACCAGCCTTCAAATCACGGCCCCCAAAGATATTAATGGAGGAGGAATCACAGGGGTAGATTTAAATTGGTGAAAATTGTTTATCGGCTGTGGAGATCGAACCAGGATTCTCAAGATCCACCACTGAGCCACCTACCCCATTATATGTATATAATATTTTTCTCGAACGTCATTAGTCCGGCCAAAATAGGAATGAAAAAATATTTTCATGAATACTAATTTAGAACGATTCAAACGTTTTGTATTCAGTCTTCAGGAATTAAAACTAGCAATAAATAAAACAAGTACAGTGAATTGATTTCAGTTTACGATGAAACTCTCCTTAAACCATAACCACAAAACCACGATTATAAAACCGTCGTAACGAATGAACCGACCACTTAAACAAATCGAAGTGCAGTGCACGAAATGCATCTAACCGGACCAATTCCCGTCCTTATCGATTGAACATTAAAGTTCTATTACTTGAAATCATGGAACTTGAGTTCCAACAGCCGTCAGGCGATGTTTATGAATACATGATACGTATTTACAACCTCGTAAAACCGTAATGTAAATCTAAAAGCAGCTTCTCGCATACTAATTATTTACTGGGTGAATGAATGGCTACGCCGAATTGCGGGACAACGACGCAAATTTTATACAAGATAAGCATGGTGGTAATGTTTCTGTTTCCTCAATTATTATTATTCTTTTGATTGGGCTGACATTTTTTAAATAATTTAATAATATAGTGGCTCAGTGGTATCAAATCTAATTGAAACTTTAAGAAATTATTATTCTTATGCCCCTCTACCCATTAACATGTTTGGGAGTCGTGATTTGACAGCTGGGAACTGTACTTCTCGCGCATAATTATGGGTAAAAGGCGTGACGATATATTTATTTGTATGTACTTACTGTACTGGTTTTTATGTCACCGAAATTATAATAGAAATGATTAATTTTAATATGACATCGTCGCCAATAACGAATAAAGTATTTTAGTCCCGGTGTTAAGAAAATAATAGTTGTTTTCGTAACACATGCAGAAGAAACACGTTATTATTTCCTAATTTTAGAGAGAGAAACACTGCTTTTCTCCCCTAGGGAGAGGAACATTATTTTTCTCCCCTAGGGAGAGAAACATTATGTTTCTCTCCCTAGGTAGGATGTTTTTCTCCCTAGGTAGCATGTTTCTCTCCCTAGAGAGATGTTTCTCTCCATAGAGACTACGATTATTAGCTGTTTGCGTCGTTTCCTAGGTAACTAGTTACGCAACCCATATTTGACATTTATCCCGAGAAGACAGTAATTTTTGTGCACTTGTTACGAAAAGTATAATATGCTTCACGGGAGGGCGCGATTATCCCCGCGTGTGAAGTTGGCAAACCTCGACTGCAGCTCGAGCCTTCGGTCCTCGCTTACGTCTCGGCTTGCCAACTTCACACGTGGGAATAATCGCTTGTTTCCCTCCCTTAATGCAAAACATACTATATCCTGACATTTTGTTTAATTTTAAATAAAATAGAAGCAAATTTAAATAATTCTAATTATTTTAAGAGTAATGTCGTCAGATCTTGGGGTCCTCTTTTGACTCGTACTTCAAATGTTCTTTTCTAAAAAAATCATGCACTTCTATCCTTTAATGTATTAGTATGACAGTAAACTGTCAAAGGCCTTTATTTCCTTGTACTTGTAATTTTTATCTTATTATTCAGAAGATATATTTGAAAATGGCTTATTCTTAACTTCCCAATTAATATTATGCTTCAATGGTCAAAAATATCCAAAGATTTAAATAAAAAACAAAGACAAAATTAATTGTTTTTGAATGCTCACTTGGTGAAACTAGGTTTAATGTTTAATTTTGTGAGACTTAGACAAGTGTTTAGTTTTATATTTTATTATTACAACTAAAGATATCTCATCTGATATCAGTAAAGCAAGCAAATACTTCGGTTGTTGAACAACGATATTCAAACATAAAATCGGAGAGCACGCTTGGATCTACGGAGCAAAGGTCTTGTCTTTACTCCATGTCACAGTATCCACATGCGATCATGTGTTAAATGCTTCCCAATGCTTTTTTACATTACACCCAAAATCGTGTTCAGTTTGCAGGAAAATGGAACAAGCTTAGCAACGGTTCAGTGGAACGGTAGAACTTGTTTTCAAATATTTGTCATATAACTGAAGTATGTTCATTATAACACTTCAAAATATATTGCAAATTTTGAAATGATGGTTATTATACTGGGAGTTTTTTTATCAGTAAACATAGGGATATATCATTACCATAGTTACAGTTAAAAAGTTTGACAGAAATACATTAGAACGTTTATTTTAAAAGTAAACATAGGGAAAATAATATTTTCAGTAATGCATTGAAGTGTAATAGTCTATTATAATAAAATAAACATTTTAAGTTTAAACAAATTAAATTAATTTTAATTACTTTAAATTACATTAACTAAACTTTTTGAACTGGTTCAACCAGGAATTCACATCTGCATGTTTATATGTCAAAATGTTGTTTATTTATGAACATGGCAGCTCTGCAATAGCAGATCTTAATAAACTATACATTTTAAGCCGTTACGTACAGTAACCAGTTGTCAAATCACAATTACCAAAAAACTAAATTTTATTTAGTTTAAATAATAATTTTAATTTAATAACTGTTCAAAATTGCCCCCATTTACCTGTAAACAATAGCCTAAACGATTATAAAATGAATTTATAGCATTATTTATTTGCTCTGGAGGAATCTCATGCGATGCAACACTAATTCTAAGTTTTAATTGTTCTACACTCATTCTACCACCAATATAAAATTTATTTTTAAGTGGCCCCAAAGAAAGAAATCGTTTGGTGCAAGATCTGGCAACCTATCCATCGTTGGGGGAATATCCGGTGCAGATAATTTCGTACATTTTGTTGGAACCACACTTCCTCAATATTTACTCAATATTACTTTCTCTTGTAACAACTCTAAATAATTTTCCCCATTTAAATTTCCATTTATATAAAAACGCCCCACTATTTGATCCCCTATTAACCCGGTCTGATTTTGAAAGAGGACAGTTTTATTATTTTGACAACTATAGATGACAGTAATGTTATTTTCCCTATGTTTACTTTTAAAATAAACGCTCTAATGCATTGCTGTCAAACTTTTTAACTGTAACTATGGTAATGACATATCCCTATGTTTACTGATAAAAAACACCCGCTAATTGTGAATATGTAACCAAAAAAATGTTCCCAAAAATAATAACAATTTGTTTGTTTATCGGCGACATTTTGTAAACTTGTTTTTAATTAGTTTAGAACATCGAACAGCCCTGTAAAGAATTTTAGTTCCGCGGGTTAAGTTGTGCGCATAGGCACATAGTTGATTTAACATTTGCGGGAAATTAATAATTGTGGGTTTCGTATAATTTTCTGAATGGTAATCAGGTTAACAAACGTACTTACAAAAATAAATAAGTAAAGGAAAACATTTTATGAAAATACCGGTAAAGTAATTAAATACCAAGTTTCTTGAAACAATTTGCGTAATTAAAATATACAATACAAGCCACCTACAGCAGTGAATATAATTAAAATTTTAATATAAATTTTCGACACATTCTGCAAAAACTTTATTGTATACAGTGGCGTAGATTGAAATTTGGAGTATTACCGAAAAATAAAAGAAAATACTAATGGAATTTAAATACTTTCAGAATGTAAAAATTGTAAGTTATTTTAATAATAGAATACTAATAGTACTAGATTAAATGCAATAGATTCCTGTAGTCGTTCAAAAAAATTTATGTAATTTGTTTATAAGTCAATTCGAACACGAGGAATTCAATGCCGTTGAGCGCAATTTCATATCTTGTTTGGTTTTTAAGATATAGCCTTCGGAAAAGGGAAATTCTTCATTTTCTTCAGATTTTGTACTTTCTCGAGACTATAACTCAAAAACTATGACAGATATTAAGATGCGGTCAACGGCATTGAATTTCCCGTGCTTCAATTAACTTTTAAGCACAGTTTCAGCCATTTCTATTTTTTTTAAATTTTCGCCAAAAAAATCGCGAAAACCGGTTTTTTTACATTTTCTCGGAAACTAGAAGACATATGCACTTGAAAATATCGCTACTGGATTCAGTGGGTCAAAATACATATGTATGTAAATTTTCGTTACAATATTCCAACGATTAAGGATTTTTGGGAAAATTGAATTAAAAAGTGAAAAAACCAAAGGGGTACCCCTTAGGAAATAATTAAAAAATTGAAACTGCTTAAAATTGCATGAAAATTTGTTTATAAGTCAATTCGAACACGGGGAATTCAATGCCGTTGAGCGCAATTTCATATCTTGTTTGGTTTTTAAGATATAGCCTTCGGAAAAGGGAAATTCTTCATTTTCTTCAGATTTTGTACTTTCTCGAGACTATAACTCAAAAACTATGACAGATATTAAAATGCGGTCAACGGCATTGAATTTCCCGTGCTTCAATTAACTTATAAGCAAAGTTTCAGCCATTTCTATTTTTTTTAAATTTTCGCCAAAAAAATCGCGAAACCCGGTTTTTTTTACATTTTCTCGGAAACTAGAAGACATATGCACTTGAAAATATCGCTACTGGATTCAGTGGGTCAAAATACATATGTATGTAAATTTTCGTTACAATATTCCAACGATTAAGGATTTTTGGGAAAATTGAATTAAAAAGTGAAAAAACCAAAGGGGTACCCCTTAGGAAATAATTAAAAAAATGAAATTGCTTAAAATCGCATGAAAATTTGCTTGTAAGTCAATTCGAACACGGGGAATTCAATGCCGTTGAGCGCAATTTCATATCTTGTTTGGTTTTTAAGATATAGCCTTCGGAAAAGGGAAATTCTTCATTTTCTTCAGATTTTGTACTTTCTCGAGACTATAACTCAAAAACTATGACAGATATTAAGATGCGGTCAACGGCATTGAATTTCCCGTGCTTCAATTAACTTTTAAGCATAGTTTCAGCGATTTATATTTTTTTTTCAAATTTTCGCCAAAAAAATCGCAAAAAGTGGTTTTTTCACATTTTCTCGAAAACCAGAAGATATAAGCATTTGAAAATAATTCCACTGAATTCAGTGGGTCAAAATACATATGTATGTAAATTTTCGTTACAATATTCCAACGATTAAGGATTTTTGGGAAAATTGAATTAAAAAGTGAAAAAACCAAAGGGGTACCCCTTAGGAAATAATTAAAAAAATGAAATTGCTTAAAATCGCATGAAAATTTGCTTGTAAGTCAATTCGAACACGGGGAATTCAATGCCGTTGAGCGCAATTTCATATCTTGTTTGGTTTTTAAGATATAGCCTTCGGAAAAGGGAAATTCTTCATTTTCTTCAGATTTTGTACTTTCTCGAGACTATAACTCAAAAACTATGACAGATATTAAGATGCGGTCAACGGCATTGAATTTCCCGTGCTTCAATTAACTTTTAAGCATAGTTTCAGCGATTTATATTTTTTTTTCAAATTTTCGCCAAAAAAATCGCAAAAAGTGGTTTTTTCACATTTTCTCGAAAACCAGAAGATATAAGCATTTGAAAATAATTCCACTGAATTCAGTGGGTCAAAATACATATGTATGTAAATTTTCGTTACAATATTCCAACGATTAAGGATTTTTGGGAAAATTGAATTAAAAAGGAAATAATTAAAAAAATGAAATTGCTTAAAATTGCATGAAAATTTGCTTATAAGTCAATTCGGACACGGGGAATTCAATGCCGTTGAGCGCAGCTTTATATCTTGTTTAGTTTTTAAGATATACCTCCGGAAAAGTAAAAAGATCAAGAAGAATTTATGAATGTTAATTATTATTTAATATATGTTGTATACATACTTATTTTTTATTAGGCTATTAATGTTCTATTTATTCCTAACTTAACTTTTAACTCTAGACAAAAAAGGTGAACACAACAATTTTTTCTACTATCAAAAATAAAGAATAATCGATTATTTCTTTTAATAATATTCTTTCTTAATCTCAAATTCATCAAACAATATATATGTTAGGTTTGTACTCGCGATATTTCTCCTATGTATACCGCCAGGGCAATACAGTTTAATTATAACTTATACATATTTTAATATTTTTGCATAAAAATAATATCTACCTTGAACATGGAAGTCTTGCTGCAGTCCAGATGACGAAGTCGGCAGTTTCCAGCAGGAATAATGTTAGTTTATATTCACACAAATACACTTCACATTCACAAACATAGACAGACCATGATATATACACTCACACACACTTTTCACTTTGTATTTAACCGATTTGAGATATATTATTATTAACTACACACTTTAAACACTCTAAAACAAACGTTACATTGAATCTCGAGGCACAATTTCCGCAAGAAACACTAAAAATATCACTTAAAATACACTTTTTACAAAACTGACGCCATTTTGATCCACGCTTGTCACTGTTAATTAGTAGAATATCTATCGATAGCGCATGCGTCAAGACTAAACAATATTTAAATAAACAATCTCCGGATACTTGTGCCTGTCTGGAAATAGGATAAACTTGAAAATTCTGGCGCACGGCAATATAATTTGTCATTTAATCAAGAAATACTTCAAATAACTTAAATAAATAAATAAATAAATATATCATCACGCCTTTTACCCATCACTTTGTGTGGCGCTCTGCCTAAGCAGATCTCGGTAAGTGATATATTTTTTCGCGTGAAATGCGGTTACCAGCCGTCAAATTACGGCCTCCAAAGATATTAGTGGTGGAGTAGAAAAATAATTAGGGAGTATTTTCCTTCATGACAAATTTTCAGTTGAGTTAACGGTATAGTCGGAAATTGGAAAATATATTCCAGAAAATTTTCAATGAGACGGATAACACTTTCTCTTGGTACTTTAGGACCTATATAAGGGTGTGAATATCTCTAAACTGAGGGGTTGTATCAAAAAATACTTTAAATAAATGTGATGGACAATAAAATAACTAAGAAGTTTTATTTGAAACTTTTTTTGATTAAATGCATCGTTTCAAACATAATCAGTCTAGAATTTATTCAAAAAAGAGAAAATAAATCGAAATCTAGGAGGTAAATAAAAAAAAGTTTCAAATAAAATAGTATTTTTAAGTTGTTCTAAATACAATATATTGAAATTATGTTTAATTAAAGTTGTCAGTTTACAACTATTCTCTTATTGTTACCCGATATGAAAAAAATTCTAATTTGTCGTTTGATCAAAAAATGCTTCAAATAAATTAGATAGAGAAAAAAATAAGGATTCTTTACTTCCCTTAAAGATTTTCTGTAAAGTTAAAGGTATAGTCAGAAATCGAGAAAATTGTTTAGGGTAAATTTCAAACGAGACTACTGGCGCCATCTCTTGGTACTTTTGGAACTATATAAGGGTGTGAATATCTCGAAACTGAAGGGTTGTATCGAAAAATATTTCAAATAAATGTGATAGAGAATAACATAACTGAAAAGTTTTATTCGAAACTTTTTTTGATTAAATGCATCGCTTCCAATATAATCAGTCTAAAATTTATTCAAAAAAGAGTAAATAAATCAAAATCTAGCAAGTAAATAAAGAAGAGTTTTAAATAAAATAATAGTTTTAAGTTGTTCTAAATACAATTGATTAGAAATATGTTTAATTAGTGTTGTCAGTTTACACCTATTCCCTTATTGTTACCCCATATGAAAAAAATAATAATTTGTTGTTTGATCAAAAAATGTTTCAAATAAATTAGATAGAGAAAAAATTAAGGATTCTTTCCTTTCCTTAAAGATTTTCTGTAAAGTTAAAGGTATAGTCAGAAATCGAGAAAATTGTTTAGGGTAAATTTCAAACGAGACTACTGGCGCCATCTCTTGGTACTTTTGGAACTATATAAGGGTGTGAATATCTCGAAACTGAAGGGTTGTATCGAAAAATATTTCAAATAAATGTGATAGAGAATAACATAACTGAAAAGTTTTATTCGAAACTTTTTTTGATTAAATGCATCGCTTCCAATTTAATCAGTCTAAAATTTATTCAAAAAAGAGTAAACAAATCAAAATCTAGCAGGTAAATAAAGAAGAGTTTTAAATAAAATAATAGTTTTAAGTTGTTCTAAATACAATTGATTAGAAATATGTTTAATTAGTGTTGTCAGTTTACACCTATTCCCTTATTGTTACCCCATATAAAAAAATAATAATTTGTCGTTTGATCAAAAAATGCTTCAAATAAATTAGATAGAGAAAAAAATAAGGATTCTTTACTTCCCTTAAAGATTTTCTGTAAAGTTAAAGGTATAGTCAGAAATCGAGAAAATTCTTTAGGGTAAATTTCAAACGAGACTGTTGGCACCATCTCTTGGTACTTTTGGAACTATATAAGGGTGTGAATATCTCGAAGCTGAAGGGTTGTATCAAAAAATACTTTAAATAAATGTGATAGACAATAAAATAACTAAGAAGTTTTATTCGGAACTTTTTTTGATTAAATGCATTGTTTCCAATATAAAGTCTAAAATTTATTCAAAAAATAGTAAATAAATTAAAACTAGCAGGTAAATAAAGAAAAGTTTTAATTAAAATAATATTTTTAAGTTGTTCTAAATACAATTGATTAGAAATATGTTTAATTAGAGCTGTCAGTTTACAACTGTTTCCTTATTCTTACCCCATATGAAAAAAAATAATAATTTGTCTTATAAAATTTACTATTTAGAATTAAATAACCGAAATACTTAATACTACTGGAATTATTATAGCTTTAAAAATGATATAGTTTTTTGTCCCCCAACAAATTTGCCCTACTTCCGTGCTGGGGGCCGAGCGCCCCGTAGTTCCGCCACTGATTAAAAATAAAAGATAAATAAACCATGTTTTTACAAGCTTTGAAATATAATAATTACAACTACATACATACATACATAATAATAATAAAGAAACGGCGTAATAAAGTTAATTATATTTTGCCGGTATTTTTCTTCTGCGTTTTTGTACCTTCTAGCAAAGATCAGTCTCCGAGCAAATTAAATGAATTTTCAAGTGGTTAAAATAAATGAGTGTTTCACTCTTAAGCTGGGATTAAAAAGGTCACTTTTTAAAAGGGATTGCTGGAGCTCTCATCAGGACCGCAATTGAAAATTTTCTTTTAATTTTAACACTTGCTTTCGTCACACTAATCTGAGGGACAATTATTTAAAGTGTAGTGATTATTAAAAATAAATAATAATTGAACTATAATAAATAAAAATTCGATAGATTTGTACCGATCACCTTTAATACGTCCGCTTTAATCTCTTTACAACTAGGTTTAAAATGTAATTTCCATCCAAATAATTATAGTTACCTCTTCGGTCTGATCTTATCTTATTTTCTTCCAACTGTGGTCATAAATGTATTTTTCCCAAACTAATTGTACTTACATCTGTTTTCAATCATGTATCTCCCACTTCTTGTGTCAGAATTCTTGTGTATACTATTTATAAGTCTTACTCTAATGTACAAATTCATTCATATCTTGTTCACCTGATGATGGTCTAGTCGACCGAAATACGTATTGTAAAATAAACTTTACATTATTTGAAACTAACCTAGTGTTTTTTAATTTAATTTAATTATAATAAATATATCAACACGCATTTTACCCATTGCTGGGTGTGGTATTTACCGAAACAGATCTTGGTAAATGATATATTTATGCGTGTGAAGTGCGGTTACCAGCTGTCAAATCACGGCCCTCAAAGATATTAGTGGAGAGGGAGCCACAGGGGTAGATTTAAATTGGTGAAAATTGTTTGTCGACTGTGGGGATCGAACCAGAGTTCTCAAGATCCACATGCCGACTCGATACCACTGAGCCATCTATCCCGTAATTAATAATTATAATTGAATAAATAAATATATGAACACGCATTTTATCTATTGCTGGGCGTGGCACTCTGCCGAAACAGATCTCGGTAAATGATATATTTATGCGTGTGAAGTGCGGTTACCAGCTGTCACATCACGTCCTAAAAGAGCTTACTGAAGGGAAAGCCACAAGGGTAGTTTTTTAACGTGGCGAAAATTGTTTGTCGGCTGTGGGTTTCCATACCACTGAGCCAAATACGTCATAAAATTGAATTATGAAGATAAATTGAGATACTCCAGGATTTGAACCAGAGAGCTTTCGTCTAATTTTGTTTTGTGTTATATGCATCTCTTTATAATTAAATTAAATTTACATTTTCAGTTTTTACTATACAGTGTCTAACTGTAATTGTGTTTAATGTATTTTTAAACAAGCGCAGGCGATGCTGCCTTTATTTTTGTATAGATTCGTTGTTAGAGAAGTGGGCGTAAGTGAAGATTTACGAAACAGGTGTACAGGAGCGAATGGATAGATGTTTGTTGTGTGATGATGGATTTTGGTTGTGAGGAAAGAAAGAGTTCGTATGGAGGAAGATGCTCTATGAATGTTTCAGGGGTTCGTGCTGCCCCATTTAATGGGATATAGCGTGATATTATGTAAATTTACATTAATAAAGTATTTATTTAAAAATATAGTAATTAAATATTAGTTCCTGTAATTTTTGTTTGAAGTATACGAGATCTCTAAAAGAATTGAGAAACATTTGACTGTAGAAAATATACAAGCTCAACTATGAGAAAGAGACAAATATGTAGGTTATTATAATTTGTTAGTCCGGCCCTGGAATCAGCCTAAAATAAAAGTTGACAGCTTCCTCTGGCGTGAAGGACCAACTTCATGAAGTCATTACTTTAAACCTCTCTCTCTCTCTCTTTCTCTTTACAAGCAGACTTCATTATACATTGAACAAAAACCGCAAAATCTACCCTTGCCCTTTCTATCCTTTGTTCATTAATAAAAACCTTGAAGTATTTAAAAATGATGCAGAAAGGATCCTTCAAGTTGATGTCGGACAGGTACTAGTATATTAAAAATTCTTTGTAATATAGCTTCATTTACAATTTAAAAAGAATTCTAAATATTTCAATATTACTACCTCCCCTAATTTTTGTGACACTCGTAGCATTTAAGAAATATTTCAATTTGTCTTGCAGGAATTCATTTCAATTTTGACATAATTAGAAAGATTCTAATTAGATTTTTTACAGTATTAAATTTATTTTCTCTTTTTTACGACCCAGCCAGAAAAAGAAATTTTCTTAATAAAATATCAAAATAAACACTTGTCTAAGTCTCACAAAATTCAGCCTCCAAGTCACCTTATGAGGGCATCGTCAGAGGCTGGCCAGCACAGTTGGTAACCATAGACGCGTTTCGCTCTTATTAGAGCTCATCAGTATGGTATAACCTACTTCTTCACCTAGAACAAAGTTCACGTGAAGAAGCTGGTTACGAAGGACTGTGCCAGCAGAGAATAAGATCTCTAAAGAACGGTAAGATGACATGAGAAGTTCTATCGAACCAGTAATGCCATTATTTTGATATTTTATTATTAAACCTAGTTTCACCAAGTGAGCATTTAAAGACAATTAATTTTGTCTTTGTTGTTTTTTATAGAAATTTTCTTTCTTCAGTTAAAAGAAGTAAGTAAGCCTTTGATATTAGTTACATTTTATTTTAAATATATTTCTGAAAACTTTCCTTGAAGAATATAATTATATGTGTACCTTTTGAAAAAAGTGTCATTGTCTAGTTATCTATATAAGGGTTCGTATATAAACGTAGGTAATATGTAACCCCTTATTGAAGGCGAAGTGCATGGTTCGTTATCTCGTTAGACAAGTAAAACGAACGAAGCTCATTACAGAAATCCGAGCTTAATTGCTAAATTAATGAAGCTTTTCTCATTCCAGCATTTTTAATACACCTATAGAGAGTGTATGAAAACTGGTAAATATTTAAAATAGGTAATAATTAAATCTGCTTCATTATGAAACGTGCAATTTGGAATAAGCTAATTTGGATGACCTTCCTAAAACATAATTTGTTAATACGAAAAATAGCCTGTATTATTCATAAGAATTGTACAATTTTGTAAGATTTTAAGCATTTTAAATACACACATACGTAAATAATATTACGCTATATCCATAAAATCTGAAGATAAAAAATATGTAACTTTTCCGGAGCGTATATCTCAAAAAGTAAACAAGATATGAAGTTGCGCTCAACGGCATTGAATTCCCCGTGTCCGAATTGACTTATAAGCAAATTTTCATGCAATTTTAAGCAATTTCATTTTTTAAATTATTTCCTAAGGGGTACCCCTTTGGTTTTTTCACTTTTTAATTCAATTTTCCCAAAAATCCTTAATCGTTGGAATATTGTAACGAAAATTTACATACATATGTATTTTGACCCACTGAATCCAGTGGAAAAATGTTCAAGTGCATATGTCTGCTAGTTTTCGAGAAAATGTTAAAAAACCGCTTTTTGCGATTTTTTTGGCGAAAATTTGAAAAAATTAAAAATGGCTGAAACTATGCTTAAAAGTTAATTGAATTACGGGAAATTCAATGCCGTTGACCGCATCTTAATATCTGTCATAGTTTTTGAGTTATAGTCTCGAGAAAGTACAAAATCTGAAGAAAATGAAGAATTTCCCTTTTCCGAAGGCTATATCTTAAAAACCAAACAAGATATGAAATTGCGCTCAACGGCATTGAATTCCCCGTGTCCGAATTGACTTGTAAGCAAATTTTCATGCAATTTTAAGCAATTTAATATTTTTAATTATTTCCTAAGGGGTACCCCTTTGGTTTTTTCAGATTTTAATTCAATTTTCTCGAAAATCCTTAATCGTAGGAATATTGTAATGAAAATTTACATAAATAAGTATTTTGAACCACTGAATCCAGTGGAAAAATGTTCAAGTGCATATGTCTGCTAGTTTCCGAGAAAATGTTAAAAAACCGCTTTTTGCAATTATTTTGGCGAAAATTTGAAAAAAATAAAAATTGCTGAAACTTTGCTTAAACGTTAACTGAAGCACGAGGAATTCAATGCCGTTGATAGCAACTTCATATGTAGCTTAGTTTTTAAGATATAGCCTCGGAAAAGTGCAAAATCTGAAAAAATGAAGAATCAAATTTTTCCGGAAACTGACACCCGGAACAAAATGTTCAGGAAAATATAATCAACTTTTAAGCCATCATAATATACAATAAATCAAGTATAACTGAAAAAATCAATATCGTCTCCATAGCTCAGTCAGTATCTCACTTTGTGCACCCTTTCAAAGCGTTCAAGTACTCCTAACATAAATAAAAACCTACACAATATCAATTACAGTTGCTATCCGTTTGCCGGCATAATAAAAACACATGAACGCGTCCTAAAGTTAACAGCGCCAACTCGCTCCATATTTCTTCCTTCCTCGGCATTTTCCTTGTTGAACCTTCATCGAGTGGTGCCGTGTGCAAAGGACATCAACGACTATGCCCGAACATACACGAGAAGTAAGGACATTTAGGAGAATGATTGTAGTGGAGAAATGAAATGCTCAATGTTTCTTTTGAAATGGCAATTTGTAAAAGAAATATATAATATCATAGAAAAAGTATACGTTCTAATATAATAGATAATTGAGTCTATTCTAATACTAATCTATTTAAAAAAAACTATATTATAACTTGTATGAATAGAATACATAGTTTCCAATAATATCTTTTCAATACACTACAAGAAATTACTTAAATTTTAGATTTTATTTTCTCAAATAATATCAAAGATTGTTGTGGATTCATTCAATTATCATATTCTTTACACAAATTACTGTGGAAAATTAGTACTTTTCGCACTATCGGAGGAAAATATATATTGTAATACAAGTGTTGGAATGATTTAATTTTTAGATTCTTTTTTATTTTCTCACATAATATCAAAAGTTGTAGCAGATATATTGTTTCACTTTAATTTCTTGTATTGAAAATAATAAAATTATCCTCTTGATACTTGAGTGCAGAAAATAATCATTTTCCGCGCACAAATAAGTGAGGAAAATGAGTACTTTTCCCACTATTATTGGCAAGCGTGTTTGTAAGATGCACGACTTGCGTCATACATGGCCTTTCTTCAATACGTGAATAAAATACTATTTTCCTTCAACAATTTTTTACTAAAAGAAATTATTTATTTTATAGATCAATTTTTATTTTCTCAAATAATATAAAAAGTGGTTGCAGATTATTCATTTTATGTATATATGACCACCGGAAACAATAATAATATTCTCTTCAAAATTGAGTGTAGAAAATAATCACTTTTCGCAAAATGAAGTGAAATAAACATTTGTTCTACCTACATTAATTATTTCTAACAATATTAATAATTAAATTTTAATTATAAAGATATTAAATAGTTAGGTGCCAGTTGTTGTGTCGGGCCATTCAACAAAATGGTATCAAATCGTTGCCATGAAAATAAAAAACATATGTGTGAAATTAATTAGGTAATTAGCTGTCTTAATTAACAACGAAAAATGTTACCGATTGTTTATTGTACAAGGACTTTCTTTATTGTTCGTTTTCTAACAACTAAATTTTCTCCAAAGAATGGAATGATTAAAAAAAGGCATCAAAATGTGCCATGAAAAAAAAAGTATGTCTGAAATTAATTAGGTAATTATCGAGCATAATTGACAAGAAAAAATAACACAGATTGTTCAGTTTAGAAGGATTTCTTTCTCCCTCCACTAACATCTTTGGGGGCCATGATTAGACGGCTGATAACCGCACTTCACGCGAAGAAATATATCACTTACCGAGATCTGCTGAAACAGAGTGCCACAGCCAGTAATGGGTAAAAGGCGTGATGATATATTTATATTTATTTATTTGTTTTATTTATTGTAAATGGTTCAAATATAATTATAAAGGTTACAATAATGAATAAAATTCAAAATCATAAATTTGAAATTAATTATCTGTCATAATTGACAAATTATCTATCATAATTGACAACGAATAATGTCAGCAATTGTAGTAAGTTCATTATACCTATTTTCGTAACACATGCACAAGAAACACGTTCTTATTCCCTAATTTTAGAGAGAGAAACGCTGCTTTTCTCCACTAGGGAGAGAAACATTATGTTTCTTTTCCTAGGTAGGATATTTCTCTTCCTAAGTAGCATGTTTCTCTCCCTAGGGAGATTTTTCTCTCCCTAGAGACTACGATTATTAGCTGTTTGCGGCGTTTCCTAGGTAACTAGTTACGCAACCCATATTTGACATTTGTCCCGATAAGACAGTAATTTTTGTGCACTTGTTACGAAAAGTATAATATGCTTCACGGAAGGGAACGATTATCCCTTGTGTGAAGTTGGCAAACCTCGACTTCAGCTCGAGCCATCAGCCCTCGCTTACGTCTCGATTTGCCAACGTCACACGCGGGAATAATCACTTGTTTCCCTCCCTTGATGCATAACATACTTTTTTGTAAAATTAAATTAAAAAACACTAGGTTAGTTTCAAATAATGTAAAGTTTATTTTATAATACGTATTTCGGTCGACTAGACCATCATCAGGTGAACAAGATACCTAGTGTTTTTTTAATTTAATTTTATTATAAAATGTTTCAACGAGAACCGACAGTTAAATCTTTCGAATTTATTATACTTTTTTGTTTTTCATGCCATGATTTAATGCCATTTTTTAAATCATCTTTATATAGTAATATATAAGAAATAATGAAAACTATTATAAACAACTTTTTATTATACCTATGTAAATGAAACAGTTATAAAAATATTGAAATCATTGTAAAGTTTTTAAGAAAAATCAATGAAATATTTGATGCAAAGTAATGAGTCAAAACATCAAAGCGAATGTTATTATCTCATTCAGAATTGTCACAGATTCGTTCCTGGCGCTAACTGTATCGTTGTTATAAATCTTATTTATCCTGATATTCTTCAAGTGATTACCGAATACATTTCGTCTGCTGTGGAAGATGGAACGCCATAATCCATTTACAGATTTTCCATTTATAAAACCATTTGAAAGTCGGCATTTTCCACGATATTTATTACGAGGGCAGAGCACAGGAAAAACACAATTTACCTCACAAAGAAATCCTTACAAACTTTGACAGCTACCCATTCGTTTAAAATTTATTTGGTCGAAAAGATAAGATTCATTTGTAAATGTAGAATTCCGCCAGGATACAGATTAGAATGCTGTGTTTACATTACCATCGCGCTTTAACTTTCTCGTTCATCTGAGAGAGATCTCGGAAGAATAAGAAGAAGAAGTCATAAACCACTTTCCTGTTTCCACTATACTTCATTAACGCCAAATAATACTGCTATCAAATTTCAATTTTTCCATTTATTAAAGATTGCGTATACTCGTATGATTTATTTATTTATCCGACACCTACTACTTATAAAGTCATTATTGTTGTCATTTTAGATTAGTAAAGTGGCTTATAAGTTACACGTGAGTTATAAGTCATAAGTCACGCATAAATTATGACTTGTAACTCACTGTTGAATTTAAATATAACAAAGTTGAAAAAAAGGTTGCAGCTGTAGTATTCGAAATGGAAGACGAGAATTTTATTCCCGAAATAATCATTAAGGAAGCGGAAAAAGCGGTTGTTGATATTTTACCAAAAAAGTCTAGAACTTCCTATGAAAAACACTTTCATTCATACCTTTGACGTTTCTAGTTGTCATCCAGTCTTCAAACATATGAAATTCTTTTTCATAGGAACTTCTAGACTTTGTTGGTAAAATATCAACAACCATTTTTTTCGCTTCCTTACTGATTATTTCGGGAATAAAATTATCGTCTTTCACTTCAACTACTACAACTGCAACCTTTTTTCAACTTTGTTTATTTTAAAAATTTGAGTAACCTAGACAACAAAACAAGAAAGTATGGCTAACTAGAATATTATTTGAAATGTAGACAATTGTGTCAAAATTTATATTTTAATGTCTTCATTGTAGTTGTTGGATAAAATTTCGTATGCCACTCGTGTGTTATTACAAATAAGTCACTTCAGAAAATATTCCCCTCGGCCTAACGGCCTCGTGGACTAATACTTTTCTCGCGTGACTTATTTGTAATATAACACACTTGTACCATAAATAACTATTATTTATTTATGTTACGCTGTACAACAGGAACTTAATCCCAATTACAGTACAGAGTCCGCACTCACCGAGCCGCAGTGTGCTAGTTTTTTAATATAATTTTTAGCTTGAGTGCGATTTGAACTAGGGATCTCCGGATTCAAATTCTGTATCGCTATCCACACCACCGTACTGACGGAATAAAGTAAAATAAGTATGATACTATTATAAATTTTATTATAAAAAGGATATTTTGGGCAATTTATCAGCAGGAATTAAATAAATAAATAAATATATCATCACCCCTTTTACCTATTACTGGGTGTGGCACTCTGCCTAAGCAGATCTCGGTAAGTTATACATTTCTTCTCTTGACGTGCGGTTACAAGCCGTCAAATCACGGCCCCCAAAGATGTTAGTGGAGAGGGAGCCACAGGGGTAGATTAAATTTGGTGTAAATTGTTTGTCACCTGTGGGGATCGAACCAGGGTTCTCAAGATCCGCAGGCCGACTCGATACCATCACCAACAGGATTAAATAGAAAAAATATCACTAAAGGTAAAAGGAATGCATCAGCACATCAAAATATTGTATCCATTTTTTGACATTCTGAGATAAAGAGAAGGATAAACTTACCTGCCAGATAAATATAAAAATATTATGCAAAGAAATTAAAAAAAGGGCAAGTGTAATTCAAATGAAATGGGCGAAAACTAAAGCAACAAATAGTTCTTATAAAAGAAGGAACTTTCCTAATAATTCTTCCACAACGAATTCACATATTTCCGCAATTCCAGCACCGCCAACCGCAAGCAAGCGAATTACCCTCTGTAATTGCAGTTGGTAAGACTGAAGGTAATATGTCTTCTACCTGGGACTTTTAATGCTTTAATGCTTGTTCTTGCCAAATGTAACCGCCAAATTGAACCTGGTTACAAACCCACCGACCTTCTATCTCACGAGAATAAATCTATCTTTTTCAAAGTTGTCCAACAAACAAATTTATCAAAATTTAAATAGTAACATTTTCGAAACATCCTAATTTGAATCTTTGACATTTGAGAATATTATTTTTGTATGCCCTTGCAAATTTTCTAAACATAATTTATAATCACAGACTGACGTTAAAAAGTTACAAAATTATTAGCAAATATTTGTGCATGAAAGTAAATTTGATGCAGGATAAATATTTGCTAAAAATATCTGTTTTAATCAGACTACATAATTTCCTTCTTAAAACAAACTAATTTAAGATAAAATTTTCGATACGTTTAGTCAGAATCTTCGTAGAAAAGCAAATTTAATAATCTGATGATTGTTGAAATTGTTTCTTCGGTCTGTTTACTTGCATAGAAATGAATAAATTCTCCCTCGAATAGAAAAACAGCAGAAACGAATTGAAGAGAGAAAGTCTCTCTTCGGTTTTAAATTGAAAAGATTTTCAAGGATTTATTTTCGTTACTTCAGTTGCAGGGAAAACAAATTATAAAACCTATTTGAATATGTAAATATTTTCTTTGGGCGAGAAAATAAATTGAAATTAATAGAAGTATTATGTCCAATATTTTCATTTTCCATAACGTGAATAAACATTATTGTTTGATTATTTAGTTATGAATATTCTATATGTTTTATTCGCTATTATTTAATGGCTAGTAACCGCACTTCACGTGAAGAAATATATCACTTACCGAGATCTGCTTCGGGTGAGTGCCACACGCAGTAATGGATAGAAGGCGTGATGATATATTTATTTATTTACTATTCTATATTATATTTTATTCTATTATTTGACTATGATACTCGTTTTGCAATTAATCTGTTTTTACTAATGTTACACTATACTATTTTTACTTCCTTGTACGAAGTAAAGGAAGTATTGTAATCGCGAAAAATTTCGGTTCTCAGATTTCAACGGAAATAGGTATTTTGGCCTTCCCTGAATCCATTTTGACTAATTTCGTCATGCCGTCTGTACGTACGTATGTATCTCGCATAACTCAAAAACGGTAAGCCATAGAAAATTGAAACTTTATATTTAGGACTGTTATAACATCTAGTTGTGCACCTCCCTTTTTGGTCATTATACAACTACCGGAAGGGGTACTTTACTTGAAGCCTATAATAGATTTTCATGAAAAACTATATTCAAATATAATTTAAAACTTTCCAAATTTGGTATATAAGACTACTATATCAATGGAAATAACATAATAGATTTTTGTTAAAATAGACTAACCGGAAGTGGCACATTACATGAAGCTGCTAACAGTTTTCCTTGAAAAAAATGGTATTATTTTAATTTTAGAAATGAATGCTGCAAATAAAAGTTTTAGAGAATTAAATTCTGCGTCTATCACATTAAGAATTTTTAAATTAGCTTTTTGCATAAACGAGATATCTAAATTTAAATATTATATATTTTTAGATTAAAAAAAATAATTAAGTTTGCTATGTATTAGAACAAAAAATAAAAGATTTAAAAGATTATATGTCAAATATGTGCAATGTAAAAAATATCTATAGTTTAATACGCGTACAAGAAAGTCATGTGGTGTCCACATCAGATTTTTTATTTTGTGTTATACAAGTAAAGTAATTATTAATTAATTATTTGTTGTTTTCTATGTCTCTTCTTATTTGAGACATGTAACAAATATTAAAATTTGTTATTTAAATAGATAAAGAATAATACAAGCATATAATTTCAACTTTATTGAAGACTTTATAGCAGCAGTGAAGTACGATATATCAATATACAATGTAGTTCATTCAATGCAGTACAAGATGAAATATTAAATATTTTATGTGGGAACTTATGGCTATAATATAAACTTAATACCTTTACGGAATACTGAATATTATAAACTGTGTTCTTGAATGCACTTTTAGTAATAAAGTAACAGTGTAAGACTATAAGAAAGTCTTTAAGGAACTATATAGGTGCATTATTCGTCGAGTTATTGCTTATTTGTTCTATATCTAGTTTTAGCATTTCTGGAAAATCGTATTTCAATATTCAGTATATTTTTGTGCATTTATGAAATTCTTTTATACACGTTATTGCATCAATTGTGACGTATATTTTAAACTTTTTTTATGTTTTAAAAGAAACGACAATAATTTTTCTGAAACGGATGCTTATTTTTTAATTAGTATTATATTAATATATAAATACAGGCGCGGTGGCCGAGCGTGTTAAGGCACATCTCTTAACATACTGTGACGTCACCCGTACCAAGGTTCGTCGGTTCGAATCCGCCTGTCGACAATATGTGATTTGTCGTAAAATATAAAATACAGCTACATGTATTTATCACACTCGGGCGCTATAAGCTAGTCACTTATACGCCTTAAATAATGTAGCATTCGACTACGAAAACCGGCAGTACGGCAGTGTAAAAACTGCGGGTCGGTGTGTCCGGTAGGCCCAGGCCCGATCTGGGCTGTAGCGCCACAGATGATGATGATGATGATTATATTAAGTAAAAAAGAATCAGACTGATAATTTGATGATCTGGTGAATGAAAGTTGTATGAATGATTCGAACTACCTCACTCATGGTGTGATGTAATGTTTGTATATATTTGGAGTTATCAATAATGCTACATGCATCATATTGGATTAAATTATTTCCGATTTAATACCTAAGTCAAAATTGTAATATATTTATTTTTATTTTTTACACTCGTTTACCAAATAGGTGACCAAATTTTGACTTATTCTTTTTAAATAAGATATATAGAACAATATTTCAGGAAAAAATATTTAGGTCATTCATAACCAATTTTTTTTTCATTCCTGCTGAGAGTTTTGATGAGCTATATCTCTGAAACTACAAAAGATATTTTAATTCTGCTTACACCACTAAATTAACGGTGATTTACTTGTACTAACAAAACATAATTGAGTAAAAAATTTTGAGCTGTACGCCAGTAAACTAGATTTGAAAAATTCCTGATACAAATTTTTGAAGTGCTCCTGAATTATAACAAATATTTCAGTGCGGTTTCCGGCGTTGTATACACCGCTATCAACTTTATATTTTATTGAAATATTTTTATATTCGATTGGTTTATTTTTGATTTACGAAGAAATATATGAATAATACGTTCACCCGAACTTAAATAATAATAAAACCATGTTTTTTGCCAACTTTTCTCCAAAGTTGAGAACTATTCTATTCACTGCGACCAAAAGTAAAAAAACATCATTATTGGGAGAGTATAAGGGTCGTAGCCCCGTGGAAGTAACGCGTAAACAGAGAAAACTGATGTTCTCGTGTTCTTTCTATGAGGGAGAGTAGGGGGGCAGACTGTCGCACAAAATGCAAAACTACTCGAGTAACCAGAGACGTAGACAAACATTTTTTAAAAACTATTTCAATTTACAACCAAAAATACAAATTGAAGTTAGCGATCTGCAAACTTGTAAACAGTTGCTTCTGACGAAATGTAATTTGACGACTGGTAACCGCACTTTATGCGGTAGAGTGCCACACCCAGTAATGAGTAAATGGCGTGATGATATATTTATTTTATTTAATATAGCCACAAAATCGAGAGCTACCTACTAGACGCGATATCAATTTGTTATCAGAAGTGTGACTTAGTTTTAACTGTCAAAAATTGTTTAATTTTTTTTTAACAATAAAAAAATATAGTTTTTTTTACAAAATACAAAACAGCAATCATTGCAAACGCGATTGAAATTACTTATAGGTAAAGCCCGGATTTTTAGGCAATTGCCTAGATTTAAATTTTAATATACTTCAGGCAATTTCGTTTTTCTATACATATTTAATACGTTTACGTGTAATGGAAGGTTTTTTTTTCGTGCCTTAGAGCCTATTTTTTCTATATTTTGGTTATTGTGCCTATTTTACCTTATACAGCCTATTTTGCCTATTTTTGTTGCCTATTCTAACTTATATTGAGCAGACAAGGTTTATCATCTACTTCGTTGACTAATTCAGCACTCGACAAATTCAATTGTGTCTTTGCCATTAATCAATGGAGCTGAGGTAACTTTAGACGATATGGCTAAATATAAGAACGCCTCTGTCACATTTTATGATGTCGAACGAAGTTTTCAACTTACAACCAAGTTCTGACTGACCGAAGACAGTCCCTTTCCGAAAATTTCATAGAGCAATTGCTCGTAATATTTTATGAATTAAAGTATACTACATAATTTGAATTTGCATAATAGTTAATAAAATGAGAACCCTATATTATTATTTTTCAGATTGCGTTAATTTTTGTTTAAAATGATTCTTTTTTTTCTAACGAAGAGTAGATACGAGTACCAATATTAGAAAAAGAATTAGTTTATAATTTTTAAAACAAATTATTTACATTTAGGCTGCCTAAAATCCCGCCTATTTTAGAGTAATTACCGGCCTATTTGCCTACTTATTTGGGTGTTTTTAAGGGCCTAAATATCCGGGCTTTACTTATATGTATTTACAGGAGCGAATGGATGAAGGTTTGTTGCGTGATTATGGATTTTGGTTGTGAGAAAAGAAAGAGTTCGTATGGAGGAAGTGTTAATGTGGTCGAAACGAGTATCGTGTGTCAGGATGAGAATGTTGACGGGTTTGTGCTACCCCATTTAATGGAATATAGCGTGATGTTAGGTATGTATTTATGTAATCTTACTTCCGGTGTGTGGTCCAAACACCCTTATTTTTATAAATTTTTATGTAGTTTTCTTTTATGGAGTAGGTGACTCAGTGGTGGATTTTGAGAACCCTGGTTCGATCCCCACAACCGACAAACAATTTTCACCCAATTAAATCTACCCATGTGGTTCCCCCTCCACTAATATCTTTGAAGGCCGTGATTTGACTGTACTGCACGCGCATAAATATATCACTTACCGAGATCTGCTTAGGCAGAGGGCCACACTTAGTAATAGGTAAAAGGAAGACCTATAGATTTCAACTGTGTATGCATATTGTACTGTAATTGGGATTAAGTTCCTGTTGTACAGCGTAACATAAATAAATAAAATAAATAAATAAATAAATATTATCTATATTCACTTTTGTCCATGTTTCAGGGCTAATATTATTGTCCCTTGCTGCATTTTCAGCTGGTAATCCACGAGCTCTTTTGTAACGCGCTATCACATCCCCTATTGCATAGTTACGTAAGTGCCCCATATGAATTTTACCGGATGGCGTGATGATATATTTATTTATTTTATTTTTGTTGTTGTAATTTTTGTTGAATTCTCCGTCACTGTAGAGGGTAAGATTTATGTGTCCCAGTGCGTTCCAGCCAGAATATTGATTTAAAAATCACAACACGTAGCATAACTGCAGACTTATGCAAAAATTGCGCTTTGCATACTTCTTTTGAACGCAGTCGAGTTTCAATAGGCGAGTATCAAACTTCCCTCAGCATTTGCATATCTTTGCTCGTTATCGGCTGGCCACATAAATCGCGAGACTACGGGACTTATCTAATATTCCGGGCGCTACAATGTAAATAACAGCTTCATTGCTAGATAGCACTGGTGTTGGTGTATTTCACGCGGGAGATCTGATTTGATCGGCGCGGCGCGGCGGCGAGAGTTGACAGTTGATGAATGATGTATCCGCGAATGGGACGAGGTATTGAAAATACTGGAATAAATGAACAACGTGTCACCAGACTCAGTTGTGGTGATATTTCAACCAGACCCGGGAGCTTATTTTCAACTAGACTACTAGTCAAGTGATCATAACTAAAGCCCGGATTTTTAGGCAATTGCCTAGATTCAAATTTTAATATACTTCAGGCAATTTGGTTTTTTTATACATAGGTAATATGTTTACGTGTAATGGAAGGTTTTTTTTTCGTGCCTTAGAGCCTATTTTTCCTATATTTTGATTTTTGTGCCTATTTTACCTTATACAGCCTATTTTGCCTATTTTTGTTGCTTATTTCAACTTTTATTGAGCAGACAAGGCTTATCAACACCATCTATCATCTATTTCGTTGATTAATTCAACACTCGGCAAAGTGTTCCATCCTAATCTATAATATTTGAAGTACTTACTTTGTCTTTAATCAAGTTTTAGTCAAAATTTTATGTGGCAATTCAATTGCTCCTTTGCCATTAATCAATGAAGCTGAGGTAACTTTAGACGATATGGCTAAATATAAGAACGCCCCTGTTACATTTTATGATGTCGAACGAAGTTTTCAGCTTACAAGCAAGTTCTGACTGACCGAAGACAGTCCCTTTCCGAAAATTCCATTCAGCAGTTGCTCGTAATATTTTGTAAATCAAAGTATACTACATAATTTGAATTTATATAATAGTTAATAAAATGAGAATCCTAAATATTTTTTTAGATTGCGTTAATTTTTGTTTAAAATGAATATTTTTTCTAATGAAAAGTACGAGTACCAATATTAGAAAAAGTAAATAAATAAATAAATATATCATCACGCCTTTTACCCATTACTGGGTGTGGCACTCTGCCTAAGCAGATCGGTAAGTGATATATTTTGTATAATTTTTATTAAAGAAACTATTTATATTTAAGCTGCCTAAAATCTCGCCTATTTTAGAGTAATTACCGGCCTATATGCCTGCTTATTTAGGTGTTTTTAAGTGCCTAAATATCCGGGCTTTAATCATAATAGCTCAGAGTGTACTACATTTAAAAACATATATTTAATTCTTAAACAAATAAATAAATAAAAATATATATATATCATCACGCCTTTTACCCATTGGTCCATCAGTACGGTGGTGTGGATAGCGATACGGAATTCGAATCGGGAGATCCCAAGTTCGAATCGCACTCAAGCTAAATAGTTATTTATGTAATAAGTTGCGAAAGAAATGTGTTTTAAACACGCGACGTGAAAATTATCCTACGAGGCGTAGCCGAGTTGGATAACACGTCTAGTGCTTAAAACACGATTTCGCAACGTATTCCATACAAGATTTTTTATACTAGCGTTTTAAAACAGATTATTTATATTTATTCTCAAATGTCAACATTTTGAATTTTTCAAAATTTAAAAGTAGGCAGGCATCAGTTTCATCTTTTTGTTGCTATGCGATTCAATATGTTGTTTAATAAACATTGATGTCAACGTGCTCGGTGTATAATTTTTCTTGAGAATTTTTGGTAATAAATTTATTTAAAATGAGTGACTCAGAGATTGATTCTGATATTGAAAATGGTGCAGAGGCTGCATTGGTTACACTGCTTCCAGGAAAATCAACAAAATTGTATGAAGAAACTTACAAAAAATTTGACAGTTGGTGTACTTTTACTTTTACGCATTAAACTGTCACTTTTAAGCACTAGTGCTTAAAAGTACTTCATTTAACAACGGAAATTACAATCGAAAAGTTGTTGTTATAATACGCTAGTATAAAAAATTATATAAACTATCACACTGCGGCTCGGTGAGTGCGGACCCTGTACTGTAATTGGGATTAAGTTCCTGTTGTACAGCGTAACATAAATAAATAAATAAATAAATTACTGGGTGTGGCACTCTGCCGAAGCAGATTTCTGTAAGTGATATATTTATTCAATAACATTAGTGAAGCGGGAACCACAGGGGTAGATTTAAATTAATGGAAATTGTTAAACAATTAAAATTGTAAATAAAAAAAGTGTAATATGTTACAAAACACTTAGGGAAAAATTTTATTCTCGTCCCAGGTGTATATATATTATATCTATATTCTAGAATGCAGTATTAGTTGAAAATACTCATCAGGTTAAAATCAAATATTGCAGTAGCCGGGTTATGACAATAATGTTGAATACAAAGCCAGCTATGTGAAATTATAACAAAAAAACAATCAACCAAATTCGTGAAACTGTAATTCGATATGAAATTAATTTAAATATCTGAAGAGAGCATGCCGTCATCCGCTAGCCTACCAATAAACAATAATGCCCGATGAAATGTGAAATTCAAATACATCATCATGATTCAACGGAGGGTGTACTTGTCATTTCAACACAGTTATTAATATGTGTACAGTACTCGACAACATTTTCTCCCTAACAATGACATTTTATCAGAAAATTACACCTTTTAATGTCAATTTTCTAAATAAAAAATAAATAAATAAATCATCACGCCATTTACCCATTACTGGGTGTGGCACTCTGCCGTAAGCAGATCTCGCTAAGTGATATATTTTTTGGCGTGAAGTGCGGTTACCAGCCGTCAAATCACGGCCCTCAGAGATATTAGTGGAGAGGGAGCCACAGGGCTAGATTTAAATTGGTGAAAATTGTTTGTCGGCTGTGAGGATCGAACCAGGGTTCTCAAGATCCACAGGCCGACTCGATACCACTGAGCCACCTACCCCATTTTCTACTGCTCAATATTTCAATAAAATGGATAATAAATATATCATCACGCTTTTTATCCATTACTGACTGGTGGCCCTCTGTCATAGCAGATATATAAATACGCGAGAAGCTCGATTACCAGCTGTCAACTTGCGCCCTCCAAAAAAATGTTAGAAGAGGGTGAGAAACTCTGCACAACAGGAACTTAATAATAAAGGAATAAACAAACTAATAAAAAATATTAAATAAACACTTGGCTAAGTCTCACAAAATTCAGCCTCCAAGTCACCTTATGAGGGCATCGTCAGAGGCTGACCAACGTCAGCGAAACGCGTCTAAGGTTACTAACTGTGCTGGCCAGCCTCTGACGATGCCCTCATAAGGTGACTTGGAGGCTGAATTTTGTGAGACTTATCCAAGTGTTTATTTTATATTTTTTATTAAACCTAGTTTCACCAAGTGTATGGATGACAATTAATTTTGTCTTTGTTGTTATTTAATAAACAAACTTCTAAAAAGGAATACAGAATCAATAAGTTGCAAAATGAATCTAGCGAATAAATGTGCGCCCCATTTAAATTGAACGTTTAATTGTTGCAGCAATAAATTGTTGTCATAGAATATTCCAGAAACGAGAAAATAAACTCCATGTACAATTTAATAAAGTTTTCCAGTTTGTATCCGCCTGCCGAGAAGACGAGCTCCAGATACGGGTTCCTGGAACACATGTTGCTGTAACTATATATTACCCGGTTATTTACGGCTTGCATGTTATAGATAAATGATTGTACCGATTTATATGAGGAAACTATATTGATAAATGTGTCTGTTTACATGCTGCCATCTATTGATTTATTTTGGCAGGAAAAAAATTGCCGAAATATTTTCTTTACTTATAAAGTGTTGGATACGCAGTTTTTCTTGGAAACAGATTTTCTCGGGAAATAAATAAATGTGTCAAGAAGATAGTCTTTGAGTCTTGAAAATACATTTTTTTATTTATTTTCTATGCTACGCACCATAGAAACTTAATCCCAATTATTTTATACAGGAATTTAATTTTAGATTTTTGGTAGCATTTCATTTAATTAAGGGGTAAGGCCACTCTAAAATTTTTAAAAAATGGATATTTTTTTTATTTGCTTAAATTATAGTTTAAACCCTTAGGAATAAGGGACAATTAATTTAAATGCCGCGCGGAAGTATTTCAGAGGAAAAAAAGCATATGTCTATTAGTACTAGTATATATATGTATATATATGACTCGAAACTTTAAACGCGTTTTTCTCGAAATCATATTTTCAAAATCGGGCGAAAAGAAATCTGAAATACTAATTGATGGATCGTGCTAAATCTTTTTATTTCTTATTCTAGATATAAAATACTGAAAAGCTACGGGAGCTTTTTTTTAAAGTGCTTCATTCGTTTTTATACAGAAATTTATTCCCTAATAATGAACTCTTTTTTCAAACGTGCGCCATTTTGTTAAAAATTAAAATTTTCAAAATCCAGCCTGTAGTTTTTTAGAGTATACATCAGAGATTAAGAAAACGTATCTCTTTTTGATCCAGGTTCATTGCTGTTCCCGAAATGTTTTCGCCCGATTTGCCCTACGCGCCGAGAGGAGTTTTTTAATTTCTGACGACAATTTTGAACATTTTTTTTTAAATTTTCAAATAAAGTTTAAAGAGCACTAAATAAAGATCCAAAAACAGTTCTTAAGCAGCACGTTCAGATTTGGTTAAAAAAATCTAGAAAATGACCCTTTTTTCCTTGTCTAGAGTGGCCTTACCCCTCAATTCCTGCTGGCCGATTTCACCAACAAAATCTATAGAAAATTGAGAAATTTTCAACTGATCAATTATGGTTGTAATCGACCAGATATTTTCAACGTTAATTTATTCAATAAAAAAAGGAAATAGCTATTTAAACTTGCATTATATATACTATTTTGACGGCTTTTAACTACTTAAAGATCTATAATTGCAGATTAGACATATGCAGAAATGCATGCTAAACTCTTTAAAATTTGTTTCATTAATTTACAACAATTAGTACAGACGCAATTAATTTTTAAAATTTACAGTTAATATTTTTCAAACAGATAGTATTATTTCGGATTGATAAAATAATATTTATTTCAATTCTAGTCAGCCCACGAAAACTATATAATTGAAATAGATAGTATGTATATGTAATCGCGGAACGCGACGTCCTAAGTAACAAGTTTGAACGGCGCCGTGACGTCGTTCGACATAGCAGTTCGGCGATCAGCAACAAATTTCCTTACTTGCCCAGTCTTTTTAATCTGTGTGCTTTATAAAATTCCATTACATTTAGATTAAATGAGGCTTAGTATAATTCTCTACCCGCTGTAGAGTTATGAATAATAAAAATAATAGTTGTCATTAATTTTCCAATTAAGTTACAGATTAAAATTAATATAAATTTAAATAAATTAATAATCATAATAAAAATTTATATTTCAAAGTCGCTGATATCAAATATTGTTTGTATTCAGTCCTTTTTCACTGTCAATGTATTTTATTCAGTGACACGGAGTTGCGGGCTGCCACGAAGAATATAAATATGTCCCCGTTTTTTAGACGCGCTCTTTAAAGATTAATGGCGGTATAAGCAAAAAGATGCGCAGTTTGATCGAAATTTACAGTGGATAGATTAAGTCTTTCCTGTGTTATCCGACAACATAGTAAAAGAACTACATTCCTACCTTTAGAATTCATAGTTTTAAGAATGATTGATTAGCTGTTTAAAATATACCGGGTGGAACATCATACCTGTGTACATAGGCGATTAACATGAAAAAACAGTTTTTCCGTACGCATTGCTCCCCAAATTATTTTAGCCAAAAATACTTCAAATAAATGTTGTAGAGCATAAAATTCTGCATCTAAATCAATAAACAGAATTACATTTACATGCGTTGTAACGATAGAAATTAAATATAAAAATATTAAAAATTACGTTGAAAATATCAAAAGCCATGGAAGTGAAACAAAAATAGATAAATGCTTGACGTTTTTCTGTCTATTTGAAATTTTACCCCCGACAAATTAATCATTCAATAAAATTCATACAAAAAACTCCATACCTATGATTACAATTTAATAATAAATAAATAATTGTACATTTCAATGAAACGTTTATTTCTTATAGGGTTGTTCATGTAAAAATTATAACCTATCTATTATAATTCAAATATCAAACAATAATTTTCTCAATAAAATAATCACTACAATTTATTATTTCAATAAATATTCAAATAAACCTCCATTTTCAGCCAAGCAATAACCAAGTGTATTGTAGAAGGAATGTCTTACATTAGCGAGCTGCCTATTTGTGATTAAGCCGCACTTATCCACGATAGCTTCTCTCAAAGAATTAATATTTGGGTGGCGTTACTTATAAATTTTACATTTAAGATGACCCCATAAAAAAATCGCTAGGTGTTAAATCAGGAGATCTGTCTAACGTCAAGCATCTATCTATTTTTGCTTCACTTCCATGGCTATTTGATATTTTCAACGTAATTTTTAATATTTTTTTATTTAATTTCTGTCGTTATAACGCATGTAAATGTAATTCTGTTTATTGATTTAGATGCAGAATTTTATGCTCTACAACATTTATTTGAAGCATTTTTGGCTAAAATAATTTGGGGAGCAATGCGCACAGAAAAACTGTTTTTTCATGTTAATGTTAAACTAAAAAAAAAATTCACTACGCGAGAAAAATAAAAATAACATCGATATCTGAAACGAGATCAGATTTTGAATTATTTCGCGCCCGAACAATAAAATATCTTAAACTTAAAGTAAATTAATGTTGTGATAAAATCATTAAAATATTCCTGCCAATACTATGTCTAACTTAAAATATAATTTATTGTTGTAAAATGTACCTGAAAATTCTCTCATAGAAAAAAGATTAGTGTATACAGTGGGTGCTCCGCCTACTAGGACGGGTTACACCCGAGAAATACATACATAATACAAATATACAAAAATATGTTGTAATAGGCCGCACGTTTGGCGGCCCCCCAACGCCGGAGAAACGCGGCGACGAGCGAACAAAAGCTAAAACGTTACGCGAAATATGTGTATTGTGCGTTGTTCACCTGAAAAAGAATTTATGTTTTATATCGAAGTAAAAATTCTAGTCTGATTTTACATGGTGAAAATCTAAAGCATCTTCCAGGGTATCTTTTGAGTAGGTTGCAAAAATGAGAAAGTTAAAGGCCAGAGAGGGGTTGACAGAGGTTACTCAACGTGTAAACCACGCAGAGGCCAAAGCCATCCTCAGCGGCGGACCTAGTTCAAGGCCAAAGAGGGGTTGACAAAGGTTACTCAACGTGTAAACCACGCCAGAGGCCAAAGGCATCCTCAGCGGCGGACGTAGTGAAGGGTTCGGGATAAAAATTTGTATGACACTTGTTAATAAACTACGTTAATATTATAAATCAATCAATAAATAATAAGGGTTCAATTACTATTTATATATAATTAATTTTAGAAAAATAAAAATTTGCTGACAACAGGTCAGAGAAACTACGTTAATTTCCAAATAAATTAAAAAATCAAATACCCCTCGCAATCAACCCCGGCAAGTGCCGCAATATCTAAATGTTATGTAGGCGTAATTATATAATTAAATAATTATCTGCATTGTTAATTATATTTAATTGCAGATCTCAACAAAAATATCTTTCATTTTAAAAACCTTTAATAAACAAAAAAAATGTGAGGATCAGGATTTGAACCTAAGGCCTCAATTTATAAAAATATAACCATTAAATTAATTCATTAAATTCTTACAATAAAAAGCTTTAAAAGTACTTTAAAATAATCGAAGCTTCTATGAATTATTGAAAAATCTTTAAATTTTAAAAAAATATTTACAATCTTAAAGATAGTTTAAAAAATATTTAATATCTGTATGAATTATTAAACAGATATTAGCATTTTTTCTGAAATATATGCAATCTTACAAGTATTCAAAAACTTTATTAGAGATTTTGTGAATTATTTAAAAGACACTATTTTTTTTATAAAACAACAATGTTATAAGAAATTTAGATATTTTTCTGGGACTGTATATATAATTTAAACGCCTAAAAATTCAATTCAAAACTCTCCATGTAAAAACCAGACTAGCCTAAATTGATTTAAAATCACGCAAACCGACCCGAATCCGAACAAAATTCGCGAAGTTTACTTCATTCATCAACAAAATACAAGTGTGTGTTTTAAAATTAAATATCAAAGTGTTATTCTAATTATACTATAAAAAACATTTAATATTTCGCGAGTAAATCGTATGAATAAAATCGGACGTCTTCTTCACAGATACAGGCTGTTGATAGCAGGTTGAAGGCCTCTAGGAGGCTCCACAGGCCTGGAGAAGGTGTCATAAAACCACAGAAACACCATGTGGTTCCTGTATCCATACAAGCCCGCTCTTAAGGCTCGTGTCTCATATTGCTTTGTGCTGACTTTACTTGTTTAAAAATTCTTTAAACAAATATAATCTTAAAGCAATTAATCTGTCGCGAACTTTAAACGTTTTCAATTAATTTAATTTAATAATTATAAACGAACGAAGGTTCATTAAAAATCTACTATAAATAAATTATTAATGTATATAACAAAGTTACGAGTACGCGCGACATTAGGTAATACTTCGGTTTTAATTGCGGATATTCGATGTTCGACGCGCGGCCCAACTAACTACACGTGGATGCGACATGTGCTTCGGAAATAAAGATATATGTATAAATGTGATTTTATCCTGTATTTATTTATTTAAAAGTCCCAAAAAAAATATTATTGAATAAATAGCAAATAATGATACAGGTTAAGAATCACATTTATGAAGTAAGAAATATTTAATTATGAGTAAATAGAATTACTCCTACAGTACTACTGCAAAAAAGAGATAGACAAGAAAGCACATGTATGTTGTTACTGACCTTAGCCCCCTGTAAGTTCTCCAGAACCTGCAACAATTGAAAAAATATATTAGTACACTTAAACATAAACGAGAATAATTATAACAGAGAAAACAATCAACAGAATAGTTTTAAAATGCTTTAAAAAAGGAATCTACCATGTAGAAGGCTTTAGCATGGCTTCAGCAACAGCCCACGGGAACCTGGAACCATCTCTGGGCACAACACTACACACAAACACTTTTCACTCGAGATTTTAAACGCGCACAACTTTTCACTTCAATTTTAACTTGGTCACTGACTACAAAATGGCTGAAATATGAGTACAAATTATTAAGACTGTACTGGTAAACGCCGTAGATGAGAATAAATAAATACACGCGGTCATGCTATACTACAATTGCGTAACGAACCTGTTCACTTCGGCAAATTTATCGTTTGAACAAACCAAATTCTTTTAAAAATCGATATTTAAATTAACTATTTATGTATGTATCTATTAATAATATTTAAATTTAATTTGTACAGGATCCCGAGTCATCATTTTAATACAAAATTGTATATATTATACCTAGTCGCACAATTTTATTACTAGACCTTTACTAGTGTTTTGAACTTATTAATCTAATTTTATTATAATTTGTAGTTTAATAATTGCTTAAACACAAATCGAAACGTCATCAACTTTATTAATATTTGTTCCTGTCCTATTATTGGACTCGTCCTGTAGGGCAGTGTAGTAGTAATAAATAAATAAATTGATATCATCTTTAAAGCCAAGAATCCAACAACCATTATAGATTATTTTCAACATAATTTTGAAACGTTTGAAACTTGAAAATTTAGGATGTCAAAAATTGCAAATATAAAAGGTGATTTAAAAAAAATGGCATCAAATTGTAACATAAAAAATAAGGTATGTCCGAAATTAATTAGGTAATTATCTATTATAATTGATAACGAAAAATGTTACCAATTGTTCAATTTAGAAGGATCACCAAGGACAAACAATTTACACCACATTATAGATACTCTTGTGCCTCTTTAAGGATTGCAATTTGATGGCTGGTACTTACTAAAATCTGCTTCGGCAGAGTGCCACACCCAATAATGGGTAAAAGGCGAAATGATATCAAGTTTTTATAGTTTCTAAAATTTCCAGCAAGCCATACTGTTTAAATGTGACAATAATCAACAAGATTCAAAATCATAGTTTATAATAAATACAGGGTGAGTCTGGGAAGACGCCCCCCCCCCCACCCTTTAACTTTTTTATTATGAGTAATAGAAAAAAATGGTTCATATGAAAGTTTTATTATTTTAAATATACTATATGATAGCCGATGTAGATATTTTTTATAAAGTCAGGTTTACAAGATACGACTATCAACTTTTATTTTTTAAATAGCAACCTATAATTATTTTACTAAAATAAAAACCGCCATTTTTTTCTCTTTTCAACGGTGTATTAGTTTTTATTAATGTATCTGAAAAAATTCGAGAAAAATAAGAAAATTGAGAAATACTAGAAATATTTTTTATACAAATATTATAGGTGGCTATGTGAAAATAAACAAAATTAAGTTGTTTTTGTTACTGAATTTGTTGCTTTAGTTTGTTAAGTTGTATAACACTGTTAAACTGGCTGTGGCTCTTTGACGTAACAGATCTTGGTAAGTGATATATTACTTTGCGTTAAGTGCGGTTACCAGCCATCATATCACGGCTCTTAAAGTTGTTAATGAAGGAGGGGCCACAGGGGTAGTTTTTTAACGTGACTAAATATCACTGGCCTACTTAACCCATAAAATGAAATTAATTATTTTCCTTTCTTATCTTTTTGATTCATTTTCTGTTTTTACTATAGAGTGTCCAACTGAAATTGTGTGGAATTAAGTTTCAAAAACAAGCGCAGGCAGATACTCCCTTCCTTCCTCATCTTTTTTTACTTAATTTTCAGTTTCCCCTATACAGTGTGTAACTGCAAGCGCAGGAGCCTTCATTTCTTATAGATTCGTTGTTAGAGAAGTGGGCGTAAGTGAAGATTTACGAAAAAGGTGTACAGGAGCGAATGGATGAATGTTTGTTGCGTGATGATGGATTTTGGTTGTGAGGAAGGAAAGAGTTCGTATGGAGGAAGTGTTAATGTGGTTGAAACGAGTATCGTGTGTCAGGATGAGAATGTTGACGGGTTCGTGCTACCCTATTTAATGGGATATAGCGTGATGTTATGTATGTATCTATGTATTATCTGTCAAAATTAACAATAAAAAATGTCACTAATTGTGGTAATATCGGACATGATCTTTATTTGATTCAATTTTTTAATCACCTGTAATTTGTAAAACAAACAAATACAACACTCCAACTATTCTTCCATTTTATCTTACAAAATTTCAATTCACATCCAGTATGATACCATCTCCATCATTCTCTCCATTCCCTCCATTAAAACCTCTTCTTAAAATCCATACACTCCGAAAGAATATGATAAAAAATGCGTCGGTTGGTAGAGTTGAACGTGACCATGTTATTAAGAGAAATGCCGTCATTTCGCATGGGCGAACATCTTCTCCGAACATTTCCACGTGCTAAACTATGCTCCAGGACCCCGCGAGAACATTTATATGTGTACGATTGCCGACATATGGCGACGCGAACTCGGAAGACGCAGCAAGCGACGATGACTGAGTCGTTAGCTGTGATGTGTTTATCGTTAGCAGGAGAATGCTGCTGTTGTTAAATTTTATGGAGGAGTGTACTCTGTTGTATTCTTAAAATGGAACCATCTTTTTGTTTCAGGAATACTTTATTTGTACTAGATTTCAAATAGGGCTCAAGATGCATCTAACTTTAACTTCAACAGTTATTTGTATATCGAAGCCGCGAAATAATTGTTAGGTTTTCTGAGCACACCATGGCCGAGGTGTAGTTATGTAACAGTTCATTTATTGTTTATAATAATAATAATAACTTTATTCACACATGTCAAAGGTGGGGTTCAGTCAAAGGCTATTCTTCCACCCAACCACGTACATAAGATTAAAAAAATTATAAAGAAAATGAACCTAATGAATATAATGAGTATAGAGTACAAAATAGAAAAATAAACAAATAAAATACAATACATTTAAATTAATTGCATCATTTCAAAAAATTGTATTACATACATACATACTATATCCCATTAAATGGGGTAGCAAGAACCTGTCAACATTCTCATCCTGACACACGATACTCGTTTCGACCACATTAACACTTCCTCCATACGAACTCTTTCTTTTCTCACAACCAAAATCCATCATCACGCAACAAACATTCATCCATTCGCTCCTGTACACCTGTTTCGTAAATCTTCACTTACGCCCACTTCTCTAACAACGAATCTATAAGAAATGAAGGCAGCATCGCCTGCGCTTGTTTAAAAATACATTTAACACAATTGCAGTTACACACTGTATAGTAAAAACTGAAAATGAAGTAAAAAAGATGAGGAAGGAAGGGAGTATAACAAATAAAATATATAAAATAAATTAGACAAAAAGTGCATATTAAATAAATAACTTCTAAATATGATATTTGAATGAACTTAACGACAGAGACTTTAAGTTATGTGGAATAGTGTTATACAGAGTTGATGCTAGATACTAATTTTATTCATTACTGTAGCCTATTAGTCCAGTGGCACGAAAAATGTTTGCTTCAAATTATGTGAATGAATTTATATTGGCGAATTTTAAACTTGTTACAATTAGTACCCTTTAATTTGCAATAATTTTGAAACATCCTGTATTCAACTAACGATTCTCAACCGGTAGAACAAAACTGTACGATTTTAAATAGTAACCACATATAATTGTTTACTCCATTTTCTTTTTATTTCAAACGACAAAAATAATGTATAGAGTTCGAATCTTAATCAAGCCAAAAATTATACGCTCGGTGAGTCCGAACCTTGTACTGTAATTGGAATTAAGTTCCTGTTGTACAGCGTAACAATAAATTAATTAGATACCTACTTTCATTTGCAGGACGAAAATTATATACTTTAAATTACTATTGCTTATATATTTTTATTTATTTATTTATTTATGTAACGTTGTACAACAGGAACTTAATCCCAATTACAGTACAGGGTCCGCACTCACTGAGCCGCAGTGTGATAGTTCATTTTTAGCTTGAGTCAGATTCAAACTTGGGATCTCCGGATTCGAATTCCGTATCGCTATCCACACCACCGTACTGACGGACCATACAAAGATAATTTGTAATTCTAACCATCAAATACCTAGCAATTATTTAGAATAGAATAGTTGTGACAAAATGGTTAAAACACTCGCATCACAAACGTACCTAATAGTATATTTACATAATCATGGGTTCTCAAAATTTTCCCGATAAAATGAAACACACTTTATAAGCTTTCTACCCACAATAAAATTCAATACTACCACCCTTGCAAAAATCCCCAAAAGAAACTAAGATATCCATCAAGTCACCCCTGAAAAAAACAACTGCATCTGCACATCAAACGACTGCCTGTATACACAGTTGTCACGAATGCGAATAAAATTAGATTTCGAAGAATAAATTCCCGAGGGGTTTTTCTAGTTCATCCCTGGGCCATCAAAATGACCAGATACGTACCAACATTATTTTAAAGAAATATACAATATAATCACTTGACCACTACGTTCACTTTACTTCGAAAGCAGATAATAGACTGACAATGAGATAACAGCGTGATAAAATTCCATACATAATTACTTCAAACAAATTGCTACTGCATTGCATAACGTTTACTACTAATTTAAGGCCGTTTAAAATGATACAGTCTTTAATTCAAATTATGTACATTATTCTGTTTCAAAATTATGAACAAAAATATATTGTTGTGTATAGTAAAATTCTGAAAAATGTGCCTCATCCAGTAATGGGTAAAAGATGTGGTAATATATTTATTTTATTTATAGGACCTTCATCCAATGGGGTAAGTAGCTCAGTGGATTTGAAAACTCGGGTTTGATTCCCACAGCCGACAAACAATTTTATCTTTGTAAGACGTGATTTGACGGCTGGTATTCGCACTTCACTCAAATAAATATATCCCTTACTGAAATCTGCTACAGCAAAGTGCCACACCCAGTAATGGGTAATTAGACTTAATGATATATTTATTTTATTTATCTCCATCCTAATATAAGTTAAAGTTAGCAAATGTCAAAACTAAATAATTTTTTACCTAAAAATTCTTGAAGAGTTCCTTATATTTAGTAGTTCAACAACGTATATTTCGGAGATAAAAGTTAGCTTAAAACCAAAGAATAAAATCAAATAACTTCTTGCGCCTTTGAAATAAAAAATTCTGCTTTCATTCGAAAGATTTTAAAAGTAACAGTCCATCCATTACGTATGTTATTTGACATTTGAAACGTTGTTACCAACGTGAGAAAAAGAATACTGTGGTAGGAAATCCAATTGTCACACACGTACGCTCAGCACGAGAAACTGAACTTTTCTATTTTCATTACTTGGGTTTTCACTTTCAGAAGTGAAACACATTTTTTTACAATTTTTAGTAGTTATAAGTAAAGCCCGGATATTTAGGCTCTTAAAAATACTCAAATAAGCAGGCATATAGGCCGGTAATTACTCTAAAATAGGCGGGATTTTAGGCAGCCTAAATGTAAATAATTTGTTTAAAAAAAAAAACGAATCCTTTTTCTAATATTGGTATTCGTATCTACTCTTCGTTTGAAAAAAATAATCATTTTAAACAAAAATTAACGCAATCTGAAAAATAATAATGTAGGGTTCTCATTTAATTAACTATTATGCAAATTCAAATTATGTAGTATACTTTAATTCACAAAATATTACGAGCAATTGCTCTATGAAATTTTCGGAAAGGGACTATCTTCGGTCAGTCAGAACTTGCTTCTAAGCTGAAAACTTCGTTCGACATCACAAAATGTGGCAGAAGCGTTCTTATATTTAGCCATATCTACTAAAGTTACCTCAGCTCCATTGATTAATGGCAAAGACACAATTGAATTGCCACGTAAAATTTTGACTAAAAAACGTTTTTTCTTTCGGCTTTTTAAATTCACACACAAAAACTTGATTAAAGGAAGTACTTTAAATATTATAGGTTAGGTTGAAACACTTTGTCGAGTGCTGAATTAGTCAACGAAGTAGATGATAAACCTTGTCTGCTCAATAAAAGTTAGAATAGGCAACAAAAATATTCAAAATAGGCTGTATGAGGTAAAATAGGCACAATAACCAAAATATAGAAAAAATAGGCTCTAAGGCACGAAAAAAAAAACCTTCCATTACACGTAAACATATTACCTATGTATAGAAAAACGAAATTGCCTGAAGTATATTAAAATTTGAATCTAGGCAATTGCCTAAATATCCGGGCTTTAGTTATAAGTAATTTGCACATTCTTGAACTAATTCGGATTAATTGTTTTTTGTAAAAAATACCACTGAGCCACCTACATTGTATAGTAATAAAGTTTGAAACTGAAATGTACAAATACACATACGGCTAATATAGAAAGCATACGTTAGCATAATAGAAATAATTAGAGAGGTAAATTGAAAGTTTCAGTAGAGCTTCCTGTCGAATATGCTCATTCCATTTCCGCTATGTCGATATCGAACGAATCGCTGGCCTATTCGTGTTTCATAACAATTAACTCCAACTTGAATTACGAAATGTGCAATCTATTAACTCGATATGTAGTTGTTGTAAGTTAGTTTGAAAGTTAGATTGGATATTAAATGAAATTTAATTTGATTTATTTGCAATTTTGATTCAGATTTTAATTGCATATTAATACGATATTGTTTGATGCATCAGCGAGTTTATAATTATCTCTATTTTTTTTTACAAACCCTTGAATCATTCACTCTATATTTATTCAATTCATCCTGCACTTAATCTTTGCCAAACATTCCTACTCTGGTACTTCACTTTGACTTTATTCATATTCATAATTATTATTATTATTTTTTGTACTTACTATATTTACTTTGTATTATATTTTTATTCTGTAATTGGGCATTTTGAATGTTGGGTTCAATATAATAATAATAATAATAATTCCTTTTATACAAACTTGTTTATTCTATTCACTCGGAATCTTCCATTCATGCAATAAATCTTCAATCAACCTTCTTATAATACATTCACTAAACATTTATTTATGGGGTAGGTGGCTTAGTGGTATCAATTTGAAAATTCACCACGTTAAAATTACTTTGTGAGCCGTTATTTTATAACACTTCACGTGTAAAAATATATCACTTACGCAGATCTGTTATGGCATAATACCACCACCAGGAATGGGAAAAAATATTTATTTATTAGATAATATCTTTAGGGGTAGTAATTTATCGTTGTGGCTCAATTACCATCATTAAAAGGCCGTAATTTGACGGCTTGTAATCGCTCTTTTAGCGCATAAATATATCACTTATCGAGATCTACTACGACCGAATGCCACACCCAGTAATGAATAAAAGGAGTGTTGATAAAATTTATTATTTTAAAACTACCCCTGTGGCTCCTGCTTCATTAGCATCTTTTGTGGGCCGTGATTTGACAGCTGATAACCGCACTTATCGTGCATCAATATAACAGTTACTGAGATCTGCTACGGCAGAGTGCCACATTTAAAAATGGGTAAAAGGCGTGACTCTTTGCCAAACATTAGTTGGTAATAATATTAGATTTGCTCCAAGTCTTTTTATAATGGAGTATAGAGACACCCTTTGCCCTTGAGGGTGTATCAATGTCTTCTAAGGAACTTGGAAGTATCGAAGAAGGGAAGAAGAGAAGAAATATGCCCGCCAAAGCGAACACGTCGTAAATTGCAATGCCGTAATAAAGTTCAATTGCATTGCAACGTCGCGCATCACCGACGATGCGGTGCTGATTGAAATTTGGGATCGCGTTGGCGTCGGAATGCAGGACACGTGCCCATTTTCCCGACCACATTGTACCGCCCATGAGAAACTTTATTATGGAACTGAAGCGAAATCACTGCTTTTGTGATCAAATCGGAATTAGTGTCGCGGAAAAATTTTCCTGGACGTTGAAAGAAAAACCATAAATTTTAATGGGGCGTTTTGTTATTTGCCAATTTTAAATTTGGGTTAAACTACAGAATGTTCCACTGAAAATTTAAATGTCAAATATCTCCTCCCACCTTTTTGACTTTTCTTTTTAATCCAGTGATTATCAAAGTTTTTTATTTAAATCCATTGCGATTTCAAGAATCGTAAAAGATACAAAACCACCATAAAACGCTATTTTCATTCCATGTATTAAAAAGGGGTCATTTTGGTACAATTGTGACAATAGTATTTTAAAAAACTGTAACGTATTGAAAAAATTATTATTATTAAAAAAGGAAATCAATATTTTCAAAGCTAGTAACACTGGCAGATGGAAAAGAATTTGAAATTTAAATTATTTATTATTATATTATCAATATCATTCTATAAAAAGTACCTTTAAATTTAAGTACGTATAAAAGTGTTTTATTCTTTGATGATTTTATCATAAAAATAGAAATTTCTAATGAAACTTATATAAGCATTGACAGCTAAAACATGTGTATTCAACAGTACGACAACTTTACAAATTAATAATTACCTAAAAACAAAATCAAATTTTGTGCCATTGTTTTAAAAAAAAGACATTAACCAGAATCGTAGCACTCATATTTCTCGACATTCCAATGGTAAAAAAAACTCAGCCTGCATATATCTTAAATAATTTCTAAATATTTTACATGTGGAACTATATAAATACTCTTCAAATACTTTATATCCTTTACTGAGAATTTCCGTTGCGCAAAATGTAGTGTACATATCCTGTTAGCAACGCAAGAGCTTGTAGTATGTGATGAAAATTCAAATGAAATTTAAAACATTCAGAAAATTTAAACAGGAGTATCTATAATATATCGCTTGGTTTTTTATCTTGTACATTTTTCCAACAAGGTCCAGTCGCGCGTCCTTATTCAAATACTCTCCTGCGCCAATGTTTGCGTTATATTTGGTCGAGTAATTTCATGATACACATATAAAACAAACTCTGCACTCCTGCTTTGGTCACTATTTGCTGAGATACTGACAGTGCTCGGTATTTGGATTAGAAGAGGGTTATGTACTATACGAAACATAAATTCCTATATACAAATTTAAAATTAAAAATTTGCGACGGATTATAGTCTAGAGCAGTATTCGCCGAACTGTTTTTAGACGCGTACTTTTATTTTATTTCGAAAGAGTAGCATGCAATGCAGCAAACAATGTTTATATTAATATAGTATAATTTATTTTCAAAAAATCACAGCAGGAAATAGTATATTAACGAATTTAATAAGACATGTTTTTTTGCACGTGTCCAAGTTTAAAAAATATGATGTGGACACCACATGATTTCCTTGTACGCATATTAAACTATAGATATTTATTTAATTGCACATATTTAACTTAAAATTTTTAATTTTTTTCTTAGTTTTTGTTCTAATCCATAGCAGACTTAATTAACAAAAAAAAACAAAAAATATATAATTTTTAAATTTACATATCTGGCTTATACAAAAGGCTAATATAATAATTTTTAATGTGCTAGACGCAGAATTTAATTCTCTAAAACTTTTATTTGCAGCATTTATTTCTACAATCAAAATAATACAATTTTTTTCAACTGTTAGCAGCTTCATGTAATGTATCACTTCCGGTTCGTCTATTTGAACTAAAACCTATTATGTTATTTCCATTGATATAGTAGTCTTATATACCGAATTTGAAAAGTTTTGGATTATATTTTAATATAGTTTTTCATGAAAATTGTAGGCTTCAAGTAAAGTACCACTTCCGGAAGTTATATAATGACTAGAGATGGGCGAATATCATCCGCGAATAGTCGAATGCCGCGAATATTGACATTATTCGATATTCGAGATCTTCGAATATTAACGTCAGTATAGCGCACATTCGAATACCTCGAATATCGCGCCATATGTTGACCTCAATTTTTGACTATGTTTTCCTTTATCATTTGTACATAAACTTAAAGCTATTACAATACTTTGAAGTTATTAATAACAAAGATATTTTGTTTCAAAACCATGAAGACGTACCATATTTCAAATTTGTTTTTCGCCAACATCAGTCCGTACGTTTCACCTTAAATTTGAAGTTTTCGTCTTTTTCTTTTCTTTTTTGTTTGTACTTTTTGTTTTAATTTTATTTTATCTTAACAATTTCATTCAAATAATGAAAAGGACATAATTAAATAATTAATAATAATAAATAAATAAACTTTTAGGAGTATTCGAGTACCTCGAATATTCGAGATCTGATTAATATTCGTATTCGATATTCGAATTCGAGAAATTTGATATTCGCCCATCTCTAATAATGACCAAAATGGGAGGTGCACAACTAGATGTTATAACAGTCCTAAATACCTCAACTTTCCACAGCTTACCGTTTTTGAGTTATGCGAGATACATACGTACGTACAGACGTCACGACGAAATTAGTCAAAATGGATTCAGGGACGGTCAAAATGCGTATTTCTGCTGAAATCTGAGCAAGAAGAAAATTTTCGCGATTACAATACTTCCTACAAGGAAGTAAAAACGAGCCGCAGGCGATTTATTTATTATATTTTTATTTATTTCCTATACCATAGATTTTGTTGGACATGTATAATTTCTATAATAAAAATGAAATTTTAAAATATATAAATAAATATATCATCACGCCTTTTACCCATTACTGAGTGTGGCACTCTGCCGCAGCAGATCTTGGTAACTATATAATGTTGCTTTATTTCAATTTTGCAAACATACATTAATCGAATTTATTGGTTATATCTCCAAATATCAAAAGTGTTGGAAAAAAAGAGCTTATCTAATTTGTCATTCCCATATATGACGTAAAAAATTCATATAACCCATTTCCCGTCGGAAAAATCCCGAATCGTAAAACGACATCCGACAGAAGTGATCACCATTTGAATATTTCAAACCCCAAAATTCCACCCTGTCAATCGTAATACATTGTCTTATCTCCACAGCGTGCGAACCAGCCGGCAGGATATCGGGATATCGCTAGTCTGACAAGTGCTATCCTTGAATATCCTCGCCTGGATGCGATATATTCCTACAGGACCGGCGTTAGCCTCATGGCCAACACTTGTTTCAAATCGTACGTACAAAATAATAACAGGAAAATAATCATTTTAAACTGGAGGGATCGGCATAAAACGATTAAATGCACCGCAATTACGTTTACAAAAAAACTCAAAATATGTCACAAGGTTCGCACAGGGTTGTACAGCCCCAATCGCCGGTACGTGTATAATAAAAACAAAAACATTACAATCTTTAAGTAAGTATATTGCCTTATTCATACGATACAAGTATAATATATTATAAATATTATACACAAACATAATCTAAACATTTACCTACATTACACAGTCTGATTCAGTACAGGATATTTAATCTTCTTATTGAGTAACATAACTGCTAATTGGTTAATATTAGAGATGGGCGAATATCAAATTTCTCGAATATTCGAGGTACTCGAATATTCGAATACTCCTAAAATTATTAATAATTATTTAATTATGTCCTTTTCATTATATGAATGAAATTGTTAAGATAAAATAAAAATAAAACAAAAAGTACAAACAAAAAAGAAAAAGACGAAAACTTTAAATTAAAGGTGAAACGTACGGGCTGATGTTGGCGAAAAACAAATTTGAAATATGGTACGTCTTCATGGTTTTGAAACAAAATATCTTTGTTATTAATAACTTCAAAGTATTGTAAAAACTTTAAGTTTATGTACAAATGATAAAGAAAAACATAGTCAAAAATTGAGGTCAACATATAGCGCGATATTCGAGGTATTCGAATGTTCGCTATACTGACGTTAATATTCGAAAATCTCGAATATTGAATAATGTCAATATTCGCGGCATTCGACTATTCGCGGATGATATTCGCCCATCTCTAGTTAATATAATCTAAATTAGTAAGTTTTAAATGGTCAATCATAGGAAAAAACAAGAATAATTTTAGGCTGTATACGACCCTTAAAAATGTACCTGTTGTGAACATCGTTAAGTGATTTGTGGTAGCCGCATTAATAGATTTCATTGTAGTTTAATCGTTTTATGCCGATCCCTCCAGTTTAAAATGAAAATAGTATAGCACAAGTTCTGGTTTTGCTTAAGAGCAGTGTTTTTGGGTGTTTTAGCTATCTCTAACATGTTAAACTCGTGCTCTTAGAACACCCAAAAATAGAGCTTTGTACTTATTTACTATTATTACTATTATTGACGCTATTTAATGGATTATACCATGGACTTGTATATTTATGTGAACATCCTAGAGCCGGTCCTGCCCTCGTAGAGTTGTGAAATACGCCTAAGTGCAAAGAGGGTACGCTATTGATATGTAAAACCGTTTGGCCTTTTGTGAATTGTAATGTGAATTAAAATCAGTATTATGAAGGGATCGTACAACGTCCAACGGTTTAAAATTCATCGTGGGTAGAATTCTGCCCCGGGAAAAAATTGAATAATACCCAAATGTATATTGGCAGATTTGCGATTCGTTTATTGGATTTTATTGTTAAATGTTGACAGGGATTTTCGAACTAATGCCCAGAATTTTATTTCACGGTAAGCTGCATTGTTTTATTTTATATATTTGTACAATACTAAACTAATCCCAATTACTGTACAGGGGATCTACATCCCATATACGTGTACAACCACACAGACGCAATTATATTTTTAGCCATAAAATTTATGGGGTAGGGGCATACCCAGTAATGGGTGAAAGGTGGGATGTTATTATATTTTTATACAAAATTTTAAATCATCTTCAGGCTAGTTTAAAAAGAACATTGCATACTCATAAGTTTTTACAATTAGAATTGATTTCCTGTTTTAAATAAATAAATTGTGTCCGGAATACATTGGTGTATGATGAATGTGAGATTGGGAAGAATGTTGTAAGAAGAGTGGGAATAAGTCAGTTGAGATGGTTTGGTCATGTAGAACGTATGTCGAATGACAGATTGGTGAAACAGGTGTATGTTGGTGAAATTGAGGGTGAAAGTTTGCGTGGACGGCCTAGGAACAAGTGGATGAATATGATTGAAGGGTTGTTGCGTGAGCGAAAGATTCTGAGCGTGAAGAATAAACGAGCTTGTATGAAAAGAATTATGAATGTGGTTGAAGCAAAAGTGGTGTGTCAGGATAGGAATTAATTGCGGGATAAATATGATGAATGAAGACAAGCGTATGATTCTTGATTTTAGATTTAGGATGAGAATGTTGACGGGTTCGTGCTACCCCATTTAATGGGATATAGCGTGATGTTATGTATGTTTGTATGTATGTATGTATGTAAATAAATAAATATATATATATATATATCATCACGCCTTTTACGCATTACTGGGTGTGGCGCTTTGCCAAAGCAGATCTCAGTAGGTGATTTATGTTCACGTGAAGTGCGGTTACCAGCTGTCAAATCACGGTTCCCAAAGATATTAGTGGAGGGGTAGATTTAAATTAGTGAAAATTGTTTGTCGGCTGTGAGGATCGAACCAGGGTTCTCAAGATTCACAGGCCAACTCGATACCACTGAGCCACCTACTCCTGTTTTACATCGTAACAAATATTTCTTCCAGAAAACCTTGCAAATATCAGCAATAATCTCTTCCCTTCGTAGTTTCCACCCTCGCAGGTGTATGAAAATTAGTTTCAACCCTCCAGGATATTTTAGCTGGCTTGAAGGGTGCGCTTCCCCTGTACCACGAAGATGTTCCAAGTTCCTTGGATTTGATGCGACATCACCAGGAAATGGGAAAGTTTTTACGATGTGTGGCGGTTCTCAAGAACAGAAGGAATGAAAGGATCTTTGTATTAAATTATGACGGGTGTTAAGATACTCCGAAGCTCATGATTTGCGACGGGGTGAAGTCGTCGAGGATATTTTAATTTGGTTGGACAGGGTTAGCAGGATATATAAGGGTTGTACAATCTTTTTAAGAAGTCTGTTCTTTTTTATAAATTTATTTATTAGTTTCTCCATCTATTAGAATTTGAGCAAATCTTGGTCGGGATAAACTTATTCTTTGCTTTTATTTTGATTTATTTATTTCAGTGGTTTTTAAACTTTTGGAGAAGTAACTTTTGTAGCAAACTTTGGGAATTGATACCTCATTAATTGTATCAAATTGTTGAATAAACAATAACTTCTTTTGTTTTACAAAAACTTAACTGTTTTTCATAACCTATTTATAGACTTATTACTTCCTTGTACGAAGTAAAGGAAGTATTGTAATCGCGAAAATTTTCGGTTCTCAGATTTCAACGGAAATAGGTGTTTTGGCCCTCCCTGAATCCATTTTGACTAATTTCGTCATGCCGTCTGTACGTACGTACGTATCTCGCATAACTCAAAAACGGTAAGCCGTAGAAAATTGAAACTTTATATTTAGGACTGTTATAACATCTAGTTGTGCACCTCCCTTTTTGGTCATTATACAACTACCGGAAGTGGTACTTTACTTGAAGCCTATAATAGATTTTCATGAAAAACTATATTCAAATATAATTTAAAACTTTCCAAATTTGGTATATAAGACTACTATATCAATGGAAATAACATAATAGATTTTGGTTAAAATAGACTAACCGGAAGTGGCACATTACATGAAGCTGCTAACAGTTTCCCTTGAAAAAAAAATGGTATTATTTTAATTTTAGAAAGGAATGCTGCAAATAAAAGTTTTAGAGAATTAAATTCTGCGTCTAGCACATTAAGAATTTTTAAATTAGCTTTTTGCATAAACGAGATATCTAAATTTAAATATTATATATTTTTTGATTTTAAAAAAAATTAAGTTTGCTATGGATTAGAACAAAAAATAAAAGATTTAATGTCAAATATGTGCAATTAAAAAAATATCTATAGTTTAATACGTGTACAAGGAAGTCATGTGGTGTCCACATCAGATTTTTTTTAATATTAAATATATATATGTTATTTGAACATTTTCACGTAAATTTAAATTTTATGTACACGAAGTAATATATCTCTATTTTTAAGCTAATTTTCAACATTTTCAATTTAATTTCTGTCGTTATAAACCATGCAATATTAATTCTGTTTATTGTTTTTAATGTAGAATTTTATACAACATTTATTTGAAGCTTTTTTCTTAAAATAATAAGGGAAGCAGGTTATTATAAAAATATGATTCAACATGTTCAAGTTCTATGTTCCGGTATCGCGGTTACCACATTGTAGATATACAGGGTGTTTCAGGACTAGTGTAACAAACTTTAACAACTTATTCCTGAGGTTATTTTGAGCCAAAAATGTCATATGAACATAGGTCCTATTCCTTCTAGTTACCAAAATACAAGAGGTTGAAGTTCTATAGATAACACGACATTTTCAAATTTTTGTAATCAAGATACTTTCGGAAAACAAAAATGTGCGCAAATAGAGGATGGGAAAGTTGGCTTCTATTTGGATATCTGTCTTGGTATTCTCTGGACGCATAACGGGCATTACCATTACATAATCCATAAATAAAAATCATATCTGCATATTCAGCAGTACTATAACCATCCATTATGAAACAATAATACAATCAAAAGTACAACAATTTTTAATTAAAACAAATAAAATATAACTTTTCAATAAAATTCTTGTTTTCCGAAAGTATCTTGATTACAAAAATTTGAAAATGTCGTGTTATTTATAGTACTTCAACCTCTTGTATTTTGGTAACTAGAAGGAATAGGACCTATGTTCATATGACATTTTTGGCTCAAAATGACCTCCGGAATAAGCTGTTAAAGTTTGTTACACTAGTCCTGAAACACCCTGTATATCTTACGAATGTCATATCCATCGAATTATTTAACTTTTGTATCTGTTTACAAAAATCTTGATGCCTTAAATATTCTGGTTCAAATTCTGATTTTTGTCTCATTAATAAACACTTACTTATAATAATAAATACCAATTAAATAAGAATAATTACTTTCTTGCGCCCTAAATTACATTGCGCCCTAGTTCCATTCTAAAATCTGTCATTTTAAATTTGTTATTGTGAACATAAAAAAATCCGCCATTTATAATTACATCCCCAAATTTAAAGCATGTTGTTCATTCCAGACTAAAGCTGGGCATAAACATCGCGTAAGCGATGATCATAAAACATTATTAGTCAGCGCACAAAAAAATGTAACCGGTCTGTTTTGAAATGTAATGAAATACGCCTCATTACATATTATGACTCTTCTGGTTTTTTCATTGGTTGGTAATCACAGCACGTCGCAGTTTATCCACCAACAAAATTAAACATTCAAACGAAAATGTAAAAAGTACAGGAAGAAAATGTAAAGGAAAAGAAAAGTTACTCGCAATATACCTTCTGCTTTGTAAAAAAATTGTTCGTGCGTATTTTAAATTTTTAAATTGATGCTGTGTTTATTTATTGCACAATTTACTTTTTGTTGGTACTACTGTACTAATCGCTGCTGAAGATTGGTTGCACTGATGTTTCATAAGCGAGAGTCTGCAAGATTTTGTACATTTGGTATTGTATAAACGTTTCTAAATTATTTTTAAAATTGTTATTTGTTTATCAAGGACAGGGGCGCCGAGAGAAAAAGCGGGCCCCGGGAAAAAACAAATTCGGGCCTCCTTTAACTTTGAATATTTATTAATTAAATATAAGATACAAAAAAAAATATATTTATAAATATATGTATGACAACAATAAGAATTATTAATATCTAAATAAAGTTATAACAATATAAATAAAATTAAATACAAAATTCTGAGTTAATTGGTGCAGCGATGTGTATTGTATACTCCCTGTATGACTATCTAATATCTAGTTGCATATTCGATAAATGCAGGGGATACCAAAACAGCACTACGCACAAATGTATAGAGCCTTTGCCTATGTGTGTTGTATACAATGTAGTAATATAACAAACAAAAATGCAACAATGTAATAATGTACTTTTGAATAGTGTATAAATTTATTTAAAATTTGCAACTGGGGCCCTTGATCAAGCATTTCGTCATTTTTATACAATGTAATAAATTGTTGGAAACGTGTATCAGACATTTCGTTATACATGTTTTAGTAAAGAATATAAAAAATTGGTGAAATAGTAGAAAATTAAAAGCAATTTATAAAATAGCATCACATCCGGGCCCTTTGAATTCCACGGGTCCTGGGTATTTTACCCCCCCCCCCCTTATCCTCCCCTCTCGTCGGGCCTGATCAAGGAAAGAAAATGAGACAATTCTTGAGGAAATAATTACGCGTTCTTCATCATCATCTGTCGCGCTACAGCCCAAATCGGGCCTGGGCCTACCGGACACATCGAGCCTCAGTTTTTATACTGCCGTACTGCCGGTTTTCGTAGTCAAATGCTACATTATTTAAGGCGTATAAGTGACTAGATTATAGCGCCCGCGTTCTTCACGAACTATATATAATTATGTTATTAAAAAACAAATTACGAGCATAAATATATCACTTGCCGAGATCTGTTATGAAGAATGCCACATCCAGTAATGTATAGAAGGCGTGATGATATATTTTCATAACTTACAAATATATTCTCCACAAGTATGCCTTGCAAACTCCCTTTTTTTCAACGTGCGAAAACCTCAACGAAGCAATCGTACCACCACAAAAAAGCAACAGCTCCCCAGGAAAGAAAGCGGTAAAAATTTATGCCCAGGACGACGCTAAGCTTCACTCCGGACTCCGGGCGAGACTCAACCGAGAAATACTCGCAACGCATTCTGTGCATAACAATTTACTTAATAACGAGCGGTGGCTTGTAATAAAACCCGATTCCTGCGCTGATGGGCCTTTTCACTTTTCTTCTCTCGGAATTACAGTTCTGTAATTCTGTGGTGTGGCAGCAACGTGAACTTGCCACGAGGGCGGAATTCCAAAAAGAAAAGCTTCATAGCTTTTGTAATTTATTGTGTATGTACATGTGTATAAAATGCAGTTTTTAATCATGCATTTTTTTGTCAAATAAATATATCATCACGCCTTTTACCCATTTCTGGGTGTGGCACTCTGCCTAAGCAGATCTCGGTAAGTATTTATGTACGTAAATTACAGTCAAATTATGGCCCTCAAAGATATTAGTGGAGGGGAAGCCACAGGGATAGATTTAAATTGGTGAAAGTTGTTTGTCGGCTGTGGGGATCCAACCAGGGTTCTCAAGATCCACAGGCCGGCTCGATACCACTGAGTCACCTACCCCCAAAAACAAGTATAAAGACTTCTACAGGTTTCAAGTTCGTTTGTTTAAAACGCGAGCGAAACGAGCTTTGCTAAGAACACATTCAATATTTATATAAATAAACGAAATTTAGAGCTGACAATTTCCTTGTCAATTATGATAGATTATTTCACTTATGTCAATTATACTGACAAATTTTACATAGTTTCATAAACAATTACAGTAACAAATGGCTTGCCAACGGGGGTTTGTCGCGCGGTAAATGCCCAAGACCATTTGTCACCGACAAATCGCCGTTGCCTAAGAGAAACAAACACCACATTTTCAAAATAAACAATCAGTTTTCTAAAATGTCAGAAGTGAATCGTTTTGGAGATGCGTCTTTGGCGGCAATTTGTACCGAAATAGAAAATAAGAAATCAGAATTAGCAAAAAAAGGGATAGGTGAACAAGAACTTATAAAAATTACAGTTCATTCCAGCGCATCTTCTATAAAACCCTATTTACAATTAGATGCGGAACATCATTTAAACATAATACAAAACCTACGATCAACAAGCTGCATTACTACAAATGAAATAGCTCCTGAAGAACCTAGCACAAGTAGTGGCGATGTTATTTCCAAAAAATCTAATATTCCAAATAATATTGTATTTAATAATTGCACAATAAATTGTAACAACTTTAATACCTAATTAAAATAATCACATTTAAAATAAATTTTTAATTTAATACAAAAATATGGAGATATCATTCGAGAAATATTCTTCACAAATACCACTCGCGACTCTTATTTTATCAGTAAACTTTTCTTTCAAACATTGTTTACCTTTAAACAACATCCTTCGAGTCATCTGCTCAAAATAAATCCCTCGAGCTACGCTCTCGTGATATATTCGAACAGATGACTCTCACGATGTTGCTAGGTAAACAATGTTTCAAGAAAAATTTACTGATAAAACTTGAGTCCCTTGTGATATTATATACGATAATTACCTAATTAATTTTACACGTACGTATTTTTTTCATTTGATACCATTTTGTAAAATCACCTGATATAAAATATTATAAACTGTAGTATATTGTTAGCAGCGCTATAATTTAAAATTCCAGTAGTTAAATGTTGAACGTGAAATACTCGACAATGAAATGCGTTTCCAGGAAAAATAATTAATTACAACATTCCAGTTTCAAATTATTTTGAAGCAATGCAATGAAGGAAATATATTATAGGTAGAATATTAATTTTAAATTCTATGCTTCAACAACCAGCAAAAAATTTTAATTAAAACTTTAATTTTCGCAACGAAATTACTATTTGTTTAAAACAATAAAATATTAAATTAATATATCTACGCGGGGTTTATAAAATGAATATTATATTTTGCAGCAAGATTCGAACAAAATACTATTGAGAAATCATAAAGCATAGTTTGCAGAATAACGCCACACTATATGTGTTTTTTTAACTTTTGTTATGACATGCAAATGCACTTAAAAATACGCAATTCAAAAACAGTTTATTGTTTGAGTCAATGACGAATTGAAATACCCATATTAATGGTTATTATTCTGATTCTGTTGTGACAAATTTTAATGCATCTATTGTTTAATATAGTTCAGTAGTTTCAAAACATTTTGTTAATTCAAATATGATTGTTACTGCGTATTTTACAAAATAGGCAGTTGTGCTTGAGTTGGTAACACTGCATTATAATGATGTTGGTTATTTACTGCTAAATAAATTGTTCCTGCACCTTTCCTGCAAACATACGTTTCTAAATCTTGTATTTAATCGTTTCTATGATAAAAAAAATCCTCATTACGCTTACTAGTATTGAAAGTAAATGGTTACTATCACAATTAAATTGATGTCATTTGATATGGTGACCAAAGAGAAATGATGTGCATTTGCAAATACAACTCCTTTGATTTATATAAAATAATTATAAAATAAAAATATAAAGTAAACACTTGGATATGTTTCACAAAATTCAGCCTCCAAGTCACCTTATTCTCTGCTGGCACAGTTCTTCGTCACCAGCTTCTTCACATGAACTTTGTTCTAGGTGAAGAAGTGAGTTATACCATACTGATGAGCTCTAATAAGAGCGAAACGCGTCTATGGTTACTAACTGAACTGTGCTGGCCAGCCTCTGACGATGCCCTCATAAGGTGACTTGGAGGCTGAATTTTGTGAAACAGCCAAGTGTTTACTTTATATTTTTATTAAACCTTGTTTCACCAAGTGTTGGATGACAATTAATTTTGTCTTTGTTGTTATTTAAAATAATTATTAAATTTCTTGTATCGCAAGGCATATAATTTACCGAAAAACATATTATATTTTCGGGGTAACCAAAATCTGTCTCTGGATACATGCTAGCTATTATTATTTATTAGTACAAAATTTTTTAAAGATTGGTATCTAAAAATATTTTTGCTTGGAAATGTGCAGGAATTCTGTACTTATTGAATTTTCATACACCCGAGTAAATGAATATAAAATAGGGGAAGTATTATGAAAATAATTAAAAACAAACACTTTTCAACCCTTTTTTATAAAAGGGTAACATTGAATTTTAATTAAATAGGATACAACGAAATTGGATTATATTTGGATTGAGAAAAAACTTTTATTAAAAGGTTCAGGATTAAAATCTTAAAATAACTTTAAAATAACAATCTCCCTTTATTTCTTCCGTGGTTTAAATCCTTGAACTCTCGCTTGAGAAAGTATTACACAAAACAGGAGAGTTGGCATCGAAAAGAAACGCATAGATTTTATGATGCCATTGTCAAGTTTTTCTGAAACTTCTATAGAAGAAAATGAAACAATTCTTACAAAGTTAAGCTCTTATCCTGATTTACACGATTTAATTAATTCAATATGGTTCTTCTTGGCTAAGTTTTGTTGAAGGATGCAGCTAAAATGAAAACATATTTTAAATACTCAAACCATAAGTCTGAAACTAATCGTTTCCAACTTCCAAATTGGTAATTTTAAGATTTTAAATCAGGCGAAAATTAGGCCAAAGCGAGAGTTTTTAAAATTTCGTTAATGTTCCTGATGAAGTTCCCGCAAAACAAATGAAAACAGCGATGGCGAATCAACGCCTGCTTACACCAAACTTTATAACCTAATTTATTCTTCGCTTTATTAAGATCGGAGGAGAAGTATTACTGCAAACAATTTCTAGTAGCGTAAACATTTGCATTTATGTAACACAATGAGAGTAAAGCGGAACTTCACAGTGTGTTATACAATTATATAATTTTCAAATTAATACATACTTTGAAAATGGTTATTTTTTAAACTGTTTACACGACGCAAAATGCTATTTTGCCGGTCTAAGTCGGTAAAGTCATTACAACAATTTAACGGCGTATTTTTATTTTTTAAGTACCAAACAAAAAGTTTACAATTATTTATTTCGGTAAATGAAAATAATACATGTTGTTGAAAGGTTGTTTCATTCTTAGTTTCTTATGTTAAACTTGCCACCTTCAGTTATTTTGAAGCTATGTCAAGAAAATTCCTATTTTTTTTTGAGATTTTCTACTTTTCCGAAGTTATATCTTAAAAACTAAGCTACATATGAAGTTACGATCAACGGCATTGAATTTCCCGTGCTTCAATTAACTTTTCAGCAAAGTTTCAGCGATTTTTATTTTTTTCAAATTTTCGCCAAAAAAATCGCAAAAATAGGTTTTTTAACATTTTCTCGAAAGCTAGAAGAAATACGCACTTGAATATTTTTCCACTGGATTCAGTGGGTCAATATACATATGTATGTAAATTTTCGTTACAATATTCTTACGATTAAGGATTTTCGGGAAAATTGAATTAAAATCTGAAAAAACCAAAGGGGTACCCCTTCGGAAATAATTAAAAAATTAAAATTGCTTAAAATTGCATGAAAATTTGCTTATAAGTCAATTCGGGCACAGGGAATTGAATGCCGTTGAGCGCATTTTCATATCTTGTTTGGTTTTTAAGATATAGCCTTCGGAAAAGAAAAATTCTTCAATTTATTCCGATTTTGTACTTTCTCGAGACTATAACTCAAAAACTATGACAGATATTAAGATGCGGTCAACGGCATTGAATTTCCCGTGCTTCAATTAACTTTTAAGCATAGTTTCAGCGATTTTTAATTTTTTCAAATTTTCGCCAAAAAAAATCGCAATAAGTGGTTTTTTAACATTTTCTCGAAAACCAGAAGATATAAGCATTTGAAAATATTTCCACTGAATTCTGTGGGTCAAAATACATATGTATGTATATGTTCGTTACAATATTCCGTCGATTAAAGGTTTTCGGGAAAATTGAATTAAAAAGTGAAAAAACCAAAGGGGTACCCCTTAGGAAATAATTAAAAAAATGAAATTGCTTATAATTGCATGAAAATTTGCTTATAAGTCAATTCGGACACGGGGAATTCAATGCCGTTGAGCGCAATTTCATATCTTGTATAGTTCTTGAGATATACGTTCTGGAAAAGCTGGATTCTTCATTTTTTTGAGATTTTCTACTTTTCCTCGGCTATATCTTAGAAACTAAGCTAGATATGAAGTTGCGATCAACGGAATTGAATTTCCCGTGCTTCAGTTAACTTATAAGCAAAGTTTCAGCAATTTTTAAATTTGTGATAAATACATTTTTCAATAAACATAATACGTGAGAAATGTTATGTGCGTCACTGTCGCGAATCTATTTAGTTTGCTCAGAATATAGTCTGCCTCAGCTGCCGAACCTTTTCTGCGACGCACTCAAACAAACATTTCTCGACTTAAATACACAAATAACTTTTTTAATACACTAAACTTTTATTTAAAAAAAAATAGTTTTGAAAAACCTGCATTAAATTATGCAAACTCGTCTGTAACGAGTTACATTAAGGTTTGTTTTTTCACTCCATAAATATTTGATTCCGTACACGTGTGTATTCTAGTGAATAATTTTTATACCGAGTTCTCGGGTTCAAAGAATTGTTTATACAGAGAATACAAACGTTGATAATGTTGTTTATTCCGGACTACTTCAGTTTTTAAAATAAACTTTGTGTTTTTTTTTTGTTTTTCTTCGCTTTCTTTGTCTTTGTTTTTGTTTTATGATAAAAAGAATTCAGAATTTATTTAATCTACTTTTGATAAATGTGTATTTATAAAATACCGTAAGTCACAAATATATCGCGACATATACATTTGAGACGATATATTAGTGTTTTACAAATTCAAAATGTCCGACAAACAATTATCAAACTTAATAAATAAATAAATATATCATCACGTCTTTCACCCATTACTGGGTATGGCACTCTGCCTAAGCAGATCTCGGTAAGTGATATATTTGTTCGTGTGAAGTCGTCAAATTACGGCCCCCAAAGATATTAGTAGTGGGGGAGCCACAGAGGTGGATTTAAATTGGTGAAAATTGTTTATCGGCTGTAGGGATTTATCTGAACACCATATATATATATATATATATATATATATATATATATATATATATATATATATATATATATATATATATATACAGGGTGTTTCACAACTTAGAGCAAAAAATTAAAGGGTATATTCTGTACGACGTGCTGATCATGAAACAAAATTATTTTTTTTAATTGCAAAACTATTTTCCATGTTTCCCAGTCCAAAATTTTTCGTTGCCACTGCCACTGGGTGGATGATTATGTTAAAGTTATTAATTAAATAAAATTCTATTATAAATAACTGCTAATAATTGAATTGTGTAATTATTCTTTCGTAGTTGATACCTACTTCATTGTTTGTATTTAATAGGAAAGCGAATCCAGTCTAGTACTATAAAAAATGTTTTAGGTTAACAACCCTTAATTTTTCGAATTTAAAAAAAGTCTTTTTGTTTCATGATCAGCACGTCGTACAGAATATACCCTTTAATTTTTTGCTCTAAGTTGTGAAACACCCTGTATAGGTAGTACAAGTACATTCTAATGCCAAAATTAAAGAAAGTAAATAAAATATTTGAAGAAAATTTATTAGAGACACACGCTGAAATATATATATCGCAATGACAATACAGGGAACCTGCAGTAAATAGCAGAATCCGAAGCAGCCAGATGCAGTAATTCCAAGTAAGTCTAATCATTAATTAAACATAAAGTATTTTGCTTTTTTATGATAAAAACAAAAGCTAAATAAAGCCGTAAAATAATAAAAAATGAATATTAATTTTCATGTACTGATAACATTGAATTTCAATTTTCCAATTAGTAATATTCATTAATGAAAAATAATCCCAAAAAGATCAATTAACAAGAGAGAGCTATAAAAAAGTAATCCTTTAATTAATTTCGACTTTGTACGTAAATTACTGAGAACTTTATAACTTGTCAAAGTCGTATAAATTTTAATCAAAAAATTACAGAGTTTCTGCTATGCTGAAGTAATGAATATTTTGAGATATTGCACAGAAATTTTGTAGATTAAATAATATTTTGATGTTACTATAAATAGGATAAGTTTCAACTTTATGTAATGAGATGAACATGTGGTTTAAATGTCTGGAACTTTTGGAGTTGACATCAGAATAAGAAATTAAATAGTGCATATAATATAATATAATGGGGTAGGTGGCTCAGTGGTATCGAGTCGGCCTGTTGATCTTGAGAACCCTGGTTCGATATCCACAGCCGACCAACAATTAAATCTACCCCTGTGGCTCCCTCACCACTAATATATTTGAGGGCCGTGATTTGAGAGCTGGTAACCGCACTTCACGCGAAAAAATATATCACTTACCGAGATCTGCTTACGGCAGAGTGCCACACCTAGTAATGGGTAAATGGTGTGATGATATATTTAATTAATTTTATTTATAATTTACTTTTCTTTATCTAAAGAAAATGATACATATTTTGGAAATGTTCAATAAAATTAATCTAATAAAGTAGGTGGCTCAGTGGTATTTAGAGGGGCTGTGGATTTGAAAACCCTGGTTCGATTCCCACAACCGACAAACAATTTTCATTTTATAAATAAATATAAATAGCATAACAATAATTATACTAATTTTAATAATAATATTTGAAATGTCAAAAACATTTATTTTTATTTTAGATCATGTAAAATTTGTTTCATAGCAACAGCGTGCAACAAACAATCACTTTTCACTCTGAAAAATGGGAACTTATTGATTCATTTTTGCATTTATGCAAAAGTTTTATTCCGCGTTACTTATGGCAAAATAGTTTAAAAAATAGCTAGTAAGGAAATGAAGGTTATTACCTTACGCATGTGAAATTGACAGAACGAGGCGTAGGCGAGTTGTGTAAACACATAAGTAAGCTAATAACCTATTTCTTTACTAGTTTCATACAATATTTTTTCTACTTCCGTTCTAATAAATACGAAAGAGCGTTTTTGAAATTATGAAATTGTGACATATTAATGACAGTTATAAATTCAAAAAATAAAAGAATAACACATCAGAATTCGTCTACCAAGATATCTGCTGCTATGTTACCTCATTATTTCACTAGTTAAATAATGCAGTTTATTACTTAACTCAAATAAGTGAAATAAAACATCTATTTCCTAACGGAAGTAGAAAAAATATTGTATGCAATTCATGGATTTCCAACACGAGCCGTAGGCTTCCAACTAGTGCAATAAATTGACACTTTCAACACTAGTTGCATAAATAACTAATATAAATAAAATAAATAAATATATCATCACGCCTTTTACCCATTACTGAGTGTGGCACTCTGCCTAAGCAGATCTCGGTAAGTGATATATTTCTATGCATGAAGTGCGGTTACCAGACGTCAAATCACGGCCCTCAAAGATATTAGTAGAGACGGAGCCACAGGGGTAGATTTAAATTGTTGAAAATTAATTATTTTTTGTTATTCTTTATTTGATTAAGAACCATTTCTGTGTTTGTCCAGTTCGTGCAAAAGAATAATCAAAGAAGGCATGTTTAATAAAAATTTATTTGTGTAAAACGTTTGATATTTATTCTTGATATGTAATTACATTGCAGTCATTAAACTTTGCTTTGTTTTCTGATTTCTTTTTGCTCACTGTTTAACTTCAAAAGATATAAATTATAAATATAATTTATTTCATACGTTGCGCTAAAATTATTTTCCACGTGAGATAACAAAAGAATACTTTATTAGCTGTTATAAATTTAATTAGTTATTAGTTAATATTATCTACATTATGATTCATTAAACTTTATACATTTATTTTATATAAAATATGCACAGGGTGTATCACGAAGAACGGGTCACATCTTTTTTCTGTGGGGTAAAAGTTTTTCCGTGTGCATTGCTTTCCAAATTATTTTTCGTAACACATGCACAAGAAACACGTTCTCATTTCCTAATTTTAGAGAGAGAAACACTGCTTTTCTCCCCTAGGGAGAGAAACATAATGTTTTTCTCTCTAGGTAGGATGTTTCTTTCCCTAAGTAGCATGTTTCTCTCCCTAGAGAGATGTTTCTCTCCCTAGAGACTACGATTATTAGCTGTTTGCGGTGTTTCCTAGATAACTAGTTACGCAACCCATATTTGACATTTGTCCCGATAAGACAGTAATTTTTGTGCACTTGTTACGAAAAGTATAATATGCTTCACGGGACGGCGCGATAATCACTTGAGTGAAGTGGAAAACCTCGACTTCAGCTCAAGCCTTCGGCCCTCGCTTACGTCTCGGTTTGACAACTTCACACGCGGGAATAATCGCTTGTTTCCCTCCCTTGATGCATAACATACTATTAGACAAAAAAGGAGTCCACAGGAGTAGTGAAAATTGTTTGTCAATTGTGGGAGTCAAACCCGGGTACTTTGCAATTGTAACCTTTAAACAAGTTTCACTAAAATGTTTACTTGTAAACTGCAATTAACTTGAAATTTTTTATTCTGTTTGATAGTCAGTACGTTGAGTATTATATGGGGAGAAAATAAGTGGCATAAGTTCTGAATCCCTCTGTATTATTAATTTATTTTCTTTTGTTCCCTTGCTCTTGTATTTAATGGTAAATGCTTCAAGTTACTAGTTATTTGGAAACAGCTGTTGCTAAAAAATGCCAGAAGGCAAAATCGTAAAGTAAACGTTTTAATATTTGCGACTTTTATCACTAATAAAATCCAGTTTCTGATTGGAAATTTTAAGACCTAGTTCTCAAAACTTGCTCTCGATTTACAAGCGTTGAATTCATGAAAGATCAGTGTTCTTTGCAACAGATGAAACAGATGTTTATGTGCCAACATAGATTTTTTTTATGATCTAAAAATTCATCTTCATAATACTAAGAGGATTTTATATCAATATTTATTTATGCTACTCTGTAAAATAGGAACTTAATCTCAATTACAGTACAGGGTTCAGGCTCATTGAACCTCAATGTTTATTTATTTTTATTTATTTATTGAATTTGGCATACAAGTATACAAGTATATACATAAGTTTAGCCGTGTCATATTACATATTTGAAATTTGTTTTTTTTTAATAAGGAGAGGCCTTATTTATTTAATACAAAAATTTATATTAATAAAATTATGATTCTTGCACAGATAAAAATGTTGTAGTTTATATATTTTTAACTTGAGAGGGATTCGAATTTTGGGGCTTTGTTAACCACTCCACCGTAATACCGGAAAATTATAAAACGATATTATAAATTTGGCAGAATAAATGTGGTGACTTTTACCCTTTGTTGGGTGTGGCAGGTTATAAAAGATACAAGAATATTTGATGAATAAATAAATAAATAAATATATCATCATGCCTATTACCCATTACTGGATGTGGCACTCTGCCTAAGCAGATCTAAGTAAGTGATATATTTTTTCACGTGAAGTGCGGTTACCAGCCGTCAAGTCACGGCCCCCAAAGATATTTGTAGAGAGTGAGCCACAGGGGTAGATTTAAATTGGTGAAAATTGTTTTTTTAGATTTGATATATTTCCTAAAAAGCAAAATAGAACTAATGCATCAAATAGCACTTTGTCGTAGCAGATCTCGGTAATTGATTTGTTTTGGGACTGAAGGGTTACTAGTCGTCAAGTTATGGTTCCTAAAATGTTAGTTAAAAAAATAAATAAATATATCATCACGCCTTTGACCCATTACAGGGTGTGGCACTCTGGCTAAGCAGATCTCGGTAAGTGATATATTTTTTCGCGTGAAGTGCGGATACCAGCAGTTAAATCACGACCCTTAAAGATATTAGTGGAAAGGGAGCCACAGGGATAGATTTAAATTGGTAAAATGGTTTTTTTATATTTTCCTAAAAAACAAAATAGAACTAATGCATCAAATAATAATAAAACAAATAAATACACATATTATCATTCTTGAGTGTGGTTGTACTTCTCCGTAGCAGATCTCGTTAATTGATTTGTTTTGGGATTGAAGGATGGTTACCAGTCGTCAAGTTATATTTCTTAAAAATGTTAGTTACAAAATAAATATATCATCACGTCTTTTATCTATTTATGCGTGTGGCAAGAGATATATTTTGTGTTTTAGCAGCCGTCAAAGCAGTTAACCCCTACTAATTTTAGTGGTAGAATAGGCACAACGCATATCTTAATGCAGTACGGGAATCGAACTCTGGCTCTCAAATTGACAGGTGGACGCGATTTCACTTCAATAATATTAGTGTTAGTTGTAACAGAGTGTATAGAAAATAGTAAAGTTTTAAATTAAATGTGAATTTCGCCCTTGAGCAAGTTCTATTTATCAAAAAGCCTTGTTGCGTCCGAAAACAATTTTCTTGTAAAGCTATCAAACATGTTCACACTCTTGTCTACATTCTGGCAAATCTCCAGTGATCTGCACATGACAAGTTTCAATTTTCGCGACTTAGCACCTTTGATCTGCTGCTGAATGTCTACAGAGGTGGACTGGACCGATAAACCGAATTATTTCTCTCACTTTTAATAATGTTTTGAGTTTATAAAACATATTTATAATGTTAAAATATAAATGTTATTATTTATGTTACGCTGTACAACAGGAACTTAATCCCAATTACAGTACAGAGTCCGCACTCACCGAGCCGCAGTGTGGTAGTTCATTTTTAGCTTGAGTGAGATTCGAACTCGGGATTTCCGGATTCGAATTTCATATTGGTATCCACACCACCGTACTGACGGTTTATATATTTCAAATAAAAAAGTGGGCTTCGTCTGTAAGTACTATTAATAAGTCAATCAAAAATTGTTGATGTATTTCAAGTCATGAATAAAATTATTGTTTATAATAAATATATCATCACGCCTTTTACTCATTCTTGAGTGTGGCACTCTACCTAAGCAGATCTCGGTAAGTGATATATTTTTTCGCATGAAGTGCGGTTACCAGCCGTCAAATCACGGCCTCCAAAGATATTAGTGGTGGAGGAGCCACAGGGGTAGATTTTTTAAATTGGTGAATATTGTTTGTCGGCTGTGGGGATCGAACCAGGGTTCTCAAAATCCACAGGCCGACTCGATACCACTGAGCCACCTACCCCATAATAATAATAATAATAATAAATATAATGATATCAAAACTAAAATTTTAAATATTGTATTTGAAGTGTAGATTTGTATATCGCTTTCAAAGTAACATTAATTTATAGTTGATATGACAATTGTATAGCCAATTAGAGGCTAATTAGTCAGTCGGAGCCTTATGAAGTGTGTATATATTTTCTTCATAATTTTTAAAATGATTTTATTTATTTGGGAAAAATGGTAGAATTCATTTTTAATCATTTAAATCAATTTTCTATTAAAACCACCCCTGAGCCTCAACGATGTATTACTTGTTATAAATGTATATGAAAAAAAAACGAGATAAATAAGATAATTCGGAAATATCAGATATTATTTTTATTCAACTTATTTATAATTTATTTTCAATTTACTTATTGGCACTTTAATAGTGTACAAGACAAATATTTATATTACAAGTACAATTTAATACAATACTTAGTAAATATTATTTTATTTTTGGGGAGGTTTCTAGTTGAGGTGAGAGCTTGTCGGCTCCGGGGGATGGTCCTATAAATTTGTTTATTGTGTTAATTCGTAATATTACAAAAAAATAATTTTTTAATGACAATTGAGAAATTTACTGCGTAAAACACAATAAACTGAGGCTTTAGTTGTTTAAAAACATGGCATTTTGGATTCATTGTTACCCGTTTCTAAGCTAGTACTTGTAAAAAACAATTCATTACTCATACATACATACATAACATCACGCTATATCCCATTAAATGGGGTAGCACGAACCCGTCAACATTCTCATCCTGACACACGATACTCGATTCGAACACATTAACACTTCCTCCATACAAACTCTTTCTTTTCTCACAACCAAAATCCATCAACACACAACAAACATTCATCCATTCGCTCCTGTACACTGCGCTTGTTTCTGAAGATGGTCTCCACACAATTGCAGGTAAACACTCGAAACATCTAACCAATGAATCTAAAATCAAGAATCATACGCTTGTCTTCATTCATCATATTTATCCCGCAATTAATTTTCTCCAAACATTCCTATCCTGACACACCACTTTTGCTTCAACCACATTCATAATTCTTTTCATACAAGCTCGTTTATTATAATGGTATGATTCTATATTAACAGTAAACAAAGTTTTGCAAATAAATCTGTATCAAAATAAGTATCAAGTATCAAAGAGATTAACTAAACAAGCTCCACATTAGAAACAAATGCCGATTAATGTTGGTACTAGAAGTAAAATAATATGATTACTTAGTTAGTCGAGTAGTATAAGAACCACTTAAGTATTTGTAGGTAATAGGATTCCATATTATCGTACCTTTGAGATATCAATTGCTTTTTGGAGACATGGAGAATGGATACAAAGCTTCACGAAGCAAGAGATTATGTAGGAAATGTAATAAGAGAAATGATGAGACAATTTTATAATGAACATGTATTTAAAGCAAAGGAAATTAATTTAAGATAATAAATCTAGCTGGAAAAATGCCTGCGAAATGATTCTAAATTATATTCGAGGAAATTCGCCAGAAAAAAGTGATATATAATTTTATTCATCTGATGAATGAAAGTTTTATTAATGTTTCTAGGATTTGTGATATCTCTGTGTGTACATATTTAAAGTTGTCATTAATTTAATACATCATATTAGATTTAATACTTAGCTTCATAATTATAATATAAATGGGGTAGGAGGCTCAGTGGTGAATCTTGAAAACCCTGGTTGATCCCCACAGCCGACAAACAATTTTCACCTATTTAAATCTACCCCTCTGGCTCTCCCTCCACTAACATCTTTGGGGGCCGTGATTTAACGGCTGGTAACCGCACTTTACGCGAAAAAATATGTCACTTACCGATATCTGCTACGGTAGAGTGCCACACCCAATAATGGGTAATAGGCGTGATGTTGATGATGATATAATTATAATATTTTTATCTTTTACGGGTATTTTTACGCTTGTTTAACAAGTAGGTGACCTAATTTTGACTTATACTTCTTAAATATGATATATAGAACAATATTTCAGGAAAAAAATTGTAGGTTATGTATAACCAATTTTTTTTCATTCCTGCTGAGAGTTTTGATGAGCTATATCTCTAAAACTACAAAAGATATCTTAATTCTGTTTACACCATTAAATTTGTCGTAATTTACTTGTACTAACAAAATATAATTGAGTAAAAAATTTGAAGCTGAACGCCAGTAAACTAGATTTGAAAAATTCCTGATGCAAATTTTTGAAGTGCTGTATCTCCTGAGTTATAACAGATATTTTAGTGCGGTTTCCGGCGTTATATTCATCAAAATTAACTTTAAATTTTGTTAAAATATCTTTAAATTATATAGGTTTATTTTTGTTTAATTCATATGTTCTTGAAATGCGCTCAAAATAAAAGAATTTTTTTTACAACTGAAATATTTTTCTATAATACAACTTAGAAATATTTGGTAATATTGAAGCCAGAATATGAAAGTATTTTGAAAATTATTTAGTTATATTCAAATAATTCTACCTCAAAATTTTCTCATGCCAAATATTAAAGCATGAATTACTAGTAAATACTTTACTAACCACTCAATAACTACGAATACCAACATTCCTAATATATTTACCAGAAATATTCCATAAATTTCTCGACTTATCTACCCTTCGGGGAAACTATTGATCATTAGCAAATATTTTGAAATACTCTCGAGTGTGACTGCGTCGAATATTCCTCAAATTACATCTAATAATACGGACCGAGAAAAAAACTCATCGTTAGAGAGGAGAAAGAGAGACTCTCTCGACTCTTCTTGAAGTATGACGATTTTCAGAGGCGTGCATATGGGGTAGTATTAATTGTATTTGAGTTTGAGGAAACACAGATTATTGACAAAGATATGTTTATGAATTTTGGACTAATTTTAAATGCGATTGAAATATAAATTGAATAAAGTTTTCCTGAATTTAAATAAAAAATACGTCAACTAGCGCCTCTGATGACATACGTCGTAACTAACATAATCTAACCTAACTTAATAATATTTAATGTATAAATAAAATATGCAATTCTATTAAATGTATTTCATTTTATCACAAACTTAAATGTTCAAATACTTGTCCGTCAGTACGGTGGTGTAGATAGCGATACGGAATTCGAATCCGGAGATCCCGAGTTCGAATCTAACTCAAGCTAAAAATTATATAAACTACCACACTGCGGCTCGGTGAGTGCGGACCCTGTACTGTAATTGGGATAAATAAATAAATAAATAAATTTTAAGGTTATGTAACTTAAAATTTTAAATACCTTAAAGTTCTTTTTATAACTTGACAGCGTGGTCACTTTAATTTATTTAAAATTGAAATTATAAGATGGCATTACTTAATGTACCATATCTATAAAAAATTCATGACAAAGTGTTATATGGCAAAAAGATAAAATAAAATTACCGTAATAAACGTTAGTGCAATGCAATGAAGTTGGCCATGCTAATATCGAATTATATCATTGCTTTCTTCCTTAGGGAAGTAAAAATTATTTTGTTTTCTTATGCTAAAGGAAAAGGAATTATTCTCTATGAGGGCCGTGCAAAATAGTTATTTTTCTACGAATGCAATGAAAAGTTGACAATTACGCTTTCATTTGTCATCGCAAAGTTGACGTTTTCTGTGGAACAATCGAAAAATATCTTTTTTGCGCGTCTCCAATGGCAACGCGGTAAAAAGATATTAAATGCGCGCTTATTTCAATAGTTACCAGGGATTCAAACAAAACAGAAACTTGTCATATTGACAGTTAACAGAACGAATTTATTTTTAGTACGTATACGTTTTTTAATAATGTTAAGATGCAATCGTAGAGAAAATGATGTGTGTATCTTACACTATTGCAGCTCACGCCTTCGGCTCGCGCTGCAATTACCGTGTTCGAGTAACAAATAATCACTTTACGCTCTTAATATTCAAATAACTATTGTTAATCAATAAAAATCGCCCTTATCTTTAATCCTCAAGCACGCCACTGGCTCCACTGCTCCATCCTGCTCTTAAGTTAACAACGAGTCGCCTCAATGAACAAACCTCCAATGACTTGCGATTTGAGTCCGTCTTCACATTGCAGCCCTCTTAGATACAAATAACGACTGTTCTGCACTGGACGTCGCGTCTAGGGTTTCCACGTACATAGAAGGGACAAAATAAATGAGTCATTGCATCTCAAAGTGAATGCAGGGACATAATTGCGAAGGGATGATATGAGATATTGATACGAGGGGTGTATTGATTATTGCAAGCAGCAAAAAAACCTTTTTTGTACAAACACATAAAAATATAATCAAATTAAACTATAAAGAAAATTTTAATTTGGAAGTTTACAATAATTTCGTTTAAATTGTGGCAATTCTTTGTGCCACAAAAATAAGAATTTTGCCCACGACATACAAACAACATTTTTTCTACAACTGTAAATAAAGAATAATACAATAATTATTGATTTATTTAAGTAAATTGAAGAGAAACAATCAACAATAATATTAATTTAATACTATTGATGTGTTGTAACTAATGGAACCTGACAACAAATAATTTTGGAGCATGTGCGAAATACTCATTTTGCGCTCAAAGGTACAAAATAATGCGCAAAATACGCATTGTCCTGGTAATGTAAATGATGAAAAAATCACGTACTTCGCATATTGATATTAGTGGAAAAAAATTAACATATTTTACAATTGTAGAAAATAGTTATTTTTCCTCTTACACTATTGCAGCTCTCGCCTTCGGCTTGCGCTGCAATTACCGTGTTCGAGTAACAATGAATCACTTTACGTCCGTGATACACACATAATTTTTTCTATGATTGCATCTTAAATTATTAAAAAACATATACGTACTGAAAAATTAATTCGTTCTGTCAACTGTCAATATGACAAGTTGCTGTTTTGTTTGTATCCCTGGTAAGTATTGAAATAGGCGCGCATTTAATATCTTTTTCGCGCGTTGCCATCGGAGACGCGCAAAAAAGATATTTTTCGATTGTTCCACAGAAAACATCAACTTTACGTTGACAAATGAGAGCGTAATTGTCAACTTTTCATAGCAATCGTAGAAAAATGTATATTTTTTACATTGTCTGTGTCAGTATTTTATTTAAGGTAAATATATTTCATACACATTCCAATTAATCAACAAAGGGAGAAAGGGGTGGTAAAATTATTCTCGCACATGGGCGGCACAACCCTAGAAACACCCCTGCGTATTATATCTCAAAATTCAAATTTGTATAAATGTCGTGTATTTAATAATATCTCTCGTAATATATACATAATTCCTAAATAATATAGACTCTGTAGAATTCAGTAAGAAGCAATATTAATCTGTCAAAAGCATTTAATTTCTTATACTAGTACGACAGATATTTACATCATCTTTGTGTGGGATACAGTAAATAGAATTTATTTGCTTGATATTTGAAATTTAATAAAATAAATACGCCAAGTATTATAAACATGAGACAGTAAAGAAATATATGTTTAATATATTTTCTATCATGTTATTTATAAACTTATGTGTTCCTGTTACTTTGTACGAAAATCTTACAAGTATATTTAAATTTTTTAAGTATTTAGAAGCAAAAGTTTAAAAGAAAAATTATTTATTTAATCGTTGATAACTTGATATGTCTCGAGAAAGCTTTTCCGAATTAATTCTTCAACTTATATTAAAAAAAAACTGTTATGGCTGCCATAGTACCTGCCTGATTATAATTTTAAATTAATCTTTTACTAAAATATAAAATATAAACTAAACACTTGGCTAAGTCTCACAAAATTCAGCCTCCAAGTCACCTTATGAGGGCATCGTCAGCGGCTGGCCAGCACAGTTAGTAACCTTAGACGCGTTTCGTTCTTATTAGAGCTCATCAGTACGGTATAACTCACTTCTTCACCTAGAACAAAGTTAATGTGAAGAAGCTGGTGTCGAAGGACTGTGCCAGCAGATAATAAGATCCCTAACAAACAGGCAAGATGACATGAGAAGTTCTGTGGAACAGGTCATGCCATCTACCGAAAAAAGGAAAGCTACGCAATAGCAATTTAAATAACAACAAAGACAAAATTAATTGTCATCCAACACTTGGTGAAACAAGGTTTAATAAAATATGAACTAAACACTTGGCTAAGTCTCATAAAATTCAGCCTCCAAGTCACCTTATGAGGGCATCGTCAGAGGCTGGTCAGCACAGTTAGTAACCATAGACGGGTTTCGCTCTTATTAGAGCTCATCAGTATGGTATAACTCACTTCTTCACCTAGAACAAAGTTCATGTGAAGAAGCTGGTGACGAAGGACTGTGCCAGCAGATAATAAGATCCCTAATAAACAGGCAAGATGACATGAGAAGTTCTGTGGAACAGGTCATGCCATCTACCGAAAAAAAGGAAAGCTACGCAATAGCAATTTAAATAACAACAAAGACAGAATTAATTGTCATCCAACACTTGGTGAAACAAGGTTTAATAAAATATAAACTAAACACTTGGCTAACTCTCACAAAATTCAGCCTCCAAGTCACCTTATGAGGGCATCGTCAGAGGCTGACCAGCACAGTTCAGTTAGTAACCATAGACGCGTTTCGCTCTTATTAGAGCTCATCAGTATGGTATAACTCACTTCTTCACCTAGAACAAAGTTCACGTGAAGAAGCTGGTGACGAAGGACTGCGCCAGCAGAGAATAAAATCTCTAAAAAACGGTAAGATGACCAAGTGTATGGATGACAATTAATTTTGTCTTTGTTGTTAATCTTTTACTACTCGTAGAATCAAACACTAGTTTTAATTCTCATAATTTTTTTCATACAATCTCGTTTATTCTACACACTTAAAATCTCTCGTTCACGCAAAAATTCTTCAATCATTTTTACCCTGGACTAATTGCAGCTTTCGCCACGCTCAACTATTTCTAGCCCCGGTTTGTAAACAGCTACTTTCAACCCTTAGTATACATATTAAAATATAAATAATTTAATGGGGTAGGTGGCTCAGTGGTGGATCTTGAGAACCCTGATTCGATCCCCACAGCCGACAAACAATTTTCACCAATTTAAATCTGCCCCTGTGGCTCCCCTTCCACTAATATCTTTAGGGGCCGTGATTTGACGACTGCTAACCGCACTTCAGACGAACAAATATATCAGTTACCGAGATCTGCTTAGGCAGAGTGCTACGCCCAGTAATGGGTAAAAGGCGTGATGATATATTTATTTATTTATATTAATTAACAAATATTCAATAATTAAAATCATAATTTTGATAAAAATTTAATGAACCTATATCCACCATCAAATTCCTGTAATTAATGAACGCAGCATGATTCATTATTTATGTGGTTTTAATAATTAATTAATTATTTGTATGTTCACTTGCAACAGCCAATAAATATTGTCGATATGGTTCGTAATTAGGTTAATTATTACAATTTATTTTATGGTTATTATGCCTTGGTAAATGGATAAATTATTGCGTTTGCGTTAGACTTTAATGACCCATGGTCTGAGTATATTTCACCAATGTTCTATCCGGGGAAGTATAATGTTGTCCAGATGTATCTATTCGAACTTTGATCGAAAAGTCTTTCCGTTAAATTAGTTTGCTACTTAATATTTATAGTTGTGAAAAGTTGATGATTTTAATTGTAACATTTTCAAATGACAATTATTTCATTCTTTTATTTTATTTAAAAAGTAAAAATAAATAAATATATCATCACGCCTTTTACCCATTACTAGGCGTGGCACTCTGTCTAAGCATATCTCGGTAATTGATATATATTGTCGCGTGAAATGCGGTTAACAGCCGTCAAATCACGGTCACCAAAGATATTAGTGGTGGAGGTGCCACAGGGGTAGATTTAAATTGGTGAAAATTGTTTATTTATTTATTCCACTAATATCTTTGGGGGCCGTGATTTAACGGCTAGTAACCGCACTTCACGCGAAAAAATATATCACTTACCAAGATATGCTTAGGCAGAGTGCCACACCCAGTAATGGATAAAAGGCGTGATGATATATTTATTAATTTTTTATTTTTATTGTTTCAACTATTTTGAAATGTTGGTCGATTCATAGAGAGGAATAAATCTGGAATTGATTAAGTCCATTTTTATTCCGGATTGAATAAGGACAAGCGTGTGATTCTTGATTTTAGATTCATTGGTTAGATTTATCGAGTGTTTACAGGAGCGAATGGATGAATGTTTGTTGCATGTTGATGGATGGTTGCGAGAAAAGAAAGAGTTCGTATGGAGGAAGTGTTAATGTGGTTGAAACGAGTATCGTGTGTCAGGATGAGAATGTTGACGGGTTCGTGCTACCCCATTTAATGGGATATAGCGTGATGTTATGTATGTATGTATGTATTGAAATAGTTGTAGTAAAAGTTTTAATCACATCTATTTATCGCTTTGAAACAATTAAGCTATATGGGGTTGGTGGTTCACTAATATTAAGTAGATTTGAGAACCTGGGTTCGAGTCCCACAGCAGACAAACAATTTTTACTACCCCTGTTGCTCGTCCTCCACTAACATCTTTGTGGGTCGTAATTTGACGACTTGAAAAAATCACTTACTGAAATCTGAGTGCCACACCTAGTAATGGGTAAAAGTTGTGATGATATATTTATTTATTTAAGAATCTTACGCAAAATATAATATCTATAAAAAATAAAAATTCCAAACGCTTTAAATTATTTCACAATATCCAATAAAAATATCTAAACCATCTTTATGCCCTAACCGGCAAGAAAATGATGCAATATTTTCTTCGGAATCTATACGATTTTCCTTTATATTGAAAGATTTTTTGTCGTAAAATAAAGTATGAGCACGATCTTCTATCGACGCCACAATTTTTATAAAGAAATTCTGTTTGCTGGTAGTAATATTCCTGCGTCCTTTGAACACATGTACTTGCCTTGGACACGCATAAAATACTCTCTTTCCCCCTTTATACCTTTCTCTTTTCACCTACCAAAATGTTTCTCCTGTTTCTCTAAATCCTTGCCTTACTTTTACTTTCTAAGTCAATGGTTTTTAACCTTTTTGTCATCACGGACCTCCAAATTTTATTTCATCAACTATAATTACAGAAGAGCTTTTTATTTATCTAGATAATTTACGTTTACTATGAAACTTAATTACCCAAAAGTTTTAATAAAATCACAACTCTCTAGATGGACTGATTTTATTTTTAAATAGTTTTTCAAATTAAAATAATAGTATATTATACATCTAGGAAAATTAATGATGCTTTTTTATGAGGTGTAATTTGTAGTCAAAGAGAAAAATTGAATTTTCTTCTGAGGTGTAAATACTATTTTTTCACAACTTAAGTACGATTAAAGTTATTTTAAATAGTTATTTGTGTATTAAGAGAGCGTAAAGTGATTCTTTGTTACTCGAACACGGTAATCGCATTCGGCTCGCGCTGCAATAGTGCAAGAGAAACAAAGACACTTTACGCTCGTGATACACACATAATTTTGTCTACGATTGCATTTTCAAATTATTAAAAAACGTATAGGTATTGAAAATAAATTCATTCTGTCAACTGACAATGTGACAAGTTGCTGTTTTGTTTGTATCTCTGGTAACTATTGAAATAGGCGCGCATTTAATATCTTTTTCGCGCGATCTGAGACGCACAAAAAAGATATTTTTCGATTGTTTCACAGAAAACGTCAACTTTAGGATGGCAAATGAGAGCGTAATTGTCAACTTTTCATAGCAATCGTAGAAAAATATAATTTATTCATATTTTTTTGAAGTTAATTTGAAAATATTAATAGAATTTAAAAACGTTTACAGTGACAATGAAATTTTGTATAAATCGTAAGAAAATTATTGACTATATACTTGTATCTTCATATATCTATCTCGGTTTGTATCTTATTGTCCTTGTTGCACACACCTTTGGGAGCGTGTATGGGAAGGGATAAGCGAAGGGAAAAGTAAAGGAAAAGGTGTCGGAACCCTTTGGTTCGTTCGTTCGTTCCGGCAAGTGATCGTCATCCGACGTCCGAGCTTTCGTTCGTTCTACGCTTCAAATGGCTTTTAACTTGAATGTAGTTTGTCTATGCCACCTTGACTGTTAAAGAAAGACTTGGAAAGGGTATACTTCGATGCTTTTGAAAGGAATAGCTTACAGGAAAAAGAAGAACGTATAATGGTCTCAAAGTGAATATTGATACTAAAGTAATTAATAAAATCCAGTTGATATTTACGCGCATAATTCAGTTCATGAAATGCATCATTTTTATAAACAGCCCAGTAAAAACAATCAACAATTCTAGTTTTCTCTAAAAAGTCTTCTTGGTTACACATTCATATTTATAGCAACAATCATTTCAAACTAAAGTTAATTTACATTATGACAGAAAAATTCTGATGACGCCTGGATTCGAACCAGGGACCTTCCGCATACCGGGCAGAGATGCTAACCGCTACACCACGTCACCTGTGTTCGAAATATGGCATCAACTGAATTTTTCTGTCACAGTGTCTAAGCGTAGCTTCGTTCCGAGAGACTCCTATATAGGCATTGACAACCGGGTTCGTCTACAGTGACACAGTTTTGGATTATGAGGGAATCATACCCAAGCTTAGAGCTAATATTATTAAGTTATGATTACCTTTAATAATCACACAACTTAATAATATTAGCTCTAATCATTTCAAAATTAAATTTGTAATAAGTTTTTTAATGAACATGATGAGTTGTCTTAAAAATATTGGCTGGTAGCACAAGCTCTGATTTTGCCTGTTTTAAGAGCAGTGTTTCTGGGTTTTTTAGCTATCTCTAACATGTTAAAACCGTGCTCTTAAAACACCCAAAACAGAGCTTGTGGTACCAGCCATTGTGTTCAATTATTTGATGCGCTTAGAAAATTGTCTGGTTCGGATTTATGCTTCGGCCAGATATATAATATTATATTGTAATACTAGTGAGGAAAGGGTTTAATTGCAAAATGAGTATGAAAGTTGCAATGGCCTCATTCCCACGTGTGTTACATACTATTTTTTTTGCAGCATTAATCGTGAATATTATATTTTTAGGTTTGCGATACAAGAAATTTCATAATTATTTTATATAAATCAAAGGAGTTGTATTTGCAAATGCACATCAGGTTTTCTTGGTCGCCATGTCAAATGACATTTTTCTACTTTCGTTAGGAAATAGGTTATTTCACTTATTTGAGTTAGTTATTAAACTGCATTATTTAACTAGTGAAATAATGAGGTAACATAGCAACAGATATCTTGGTAGACGAATTCTAATGTGTTATTCTTTTATTTTTTGAATTTATAACTGTCATTAATATGTCAAAATTTCATAATTTTAAAAACGCTCTTTGTTATTTATTAGAACGGAAGTAGAAAAAATATTGTATGTAACTAGTAAGGAAATAGGTTATTACCTTACTTATGTGTTTACATAACTCGACTACGCCTTGTTCTGCAAATTTCACATGCGTAAGGTAATAACCTTCAATTCCTTACTAGTTTCATAAATAGCTATTCCCTCATTCAATTTAGTTGTGATAGTAACAGTTTCCCTCACTAGTCTAGGAACTTTTGTTCTGATTTGTGTATCATTTTTAAACATAAAAATTAAATACATCTTTATGTATTCAAACATTTCAAAGATTTTAAAATGAACATTAATCCAGTGATACCTGCAAGTTCTCAATAGATAAAAATTGTTAAAAACACCATTACAAAAAATTAAATAAATATATCATCACGCCTTTTACCCATCACTAGGTGTGGCACTCTGCCTAAGCAGATCTCGGTAAGTGCTATATTTGTTTACGTGAAGTGCGGTTACCAGCCGCCAAATCTATTACTATAATATGCATAGATTGGATTCCAGGCGCAAATTATGCTCTCTAATATATCTTTATAAACTACTACAAAATAGCATTGATGATGTCTCAGGTTTAGGTAATATTTATATTAAATTTCCACGTCTCTCATCAAGATCCCTTAAAACATTTCATCTTCCTCGTTTAAGAAGAAAGTATGAACTTAAGGATCCATTTAAAAGGCTATGTCTCATCTTTAATGATTTTGAAAGTTCAACTGATGATGTAGTAGATATATTTTACTTTAGTCTTCAACAATTTAAAAATTACTTATATAAGAATGTACATTTACTGTAGTCTATAATTTCATTATTTTGTATTTAATTTCTGTGACCATGTGTTTATTTATTGTAAGCACGCTGTGCTATTTTTTTTGTATTTGCTTTTTTTAACCTTCCTGTTATTGGGATACTTGTTATCCTGTTGGAAGGTTGTAAATAAATAAATAAATAAATAAGTAATTGTTATTAATTATTTTTTGAAATGCTTCTATCACCAGCCATTAAACAACTTACAAAACATATTTACGTAATTCAACAAAATTATTGATTAATTTTGTAAGTGCATCTACAATGCAAATGCATCGAAACACAGTATATCTCAACACCCCTTAAAACAAGTCCTCCCCTTCCTTTCTTGTTCTTATTCGAGCTTCAACTGCCCGTGACTGCACGCCCGCGATGCCAACTCGATTGCAAGCGATCGATCAGTCATGAACGTTGAATGACCAGACCTGAGACTTTCAAGGCTTCTTTATCGAAGCCAACGTACTTACTTTTAACTTGTAAGATGGGGGATGGTTATTGGGTACGTGGGGTAAGGTAGTAGGTAGTGAATCATATAATGTATAGCACACACGTGTGGAAAAAGGAATATTGATAGGAAAAAAGATGCACAAAGTATGACTTGATGGTTAGGGAAATAATCAAATGGAGTGGTGTTATGTTGCGCGGTTGTTAAATAAGGGGTTAATTTTCTGTTGTATTTAGAAAATAAAGGGCACAGGGGAGTTGTAGGTTAGTTGGTTGTGCTCTTGTTTGAAAAGCTTGAGTTTGTGAATTTATTTATTTATTTATGATCCGTTGTGTAACAGAAATTTAATCCCAATTACAGTACAGGGTCCGCACTCACCGAGCCACAGTGTGGTAGTTCATATAATTTTTAGCTTCAGTGCGTTTCGAACTCGGGATCTCCGGATTCAAATACCGTATCGCTATCCACACCACCGTACTGACGGTCATAAACTAGGTAAGTATTAATGTTCATATTTGTACATACATACAAAAATACATACATAACATCACGCTATATCCCATTAAATGAGGCAGCACGAACCCCTGAAACATTCACAGAACATTCTCATCTTGACACACGATACTCGTTTCGACCACATTAAAACTTCCTCTTTCTTTCCTCACAACCAAAATCCATCATCACGCAACAAACATTCATCCATTCTCTCCTGTACACCTGTTTCATAAATCTTCACTTACGCCCACTTCTCTAACAACGAATCTATAAAGAAATGAAGGCATCATCACCTGCGCTTGTTTCAAAATACATTTAACACAATTGCAGTTACACACTGTATAGTAAAAACTAAAAATAAAGAAACAAAGATGAGGAAGGAAGGAAGCATCTGTCTGTGCTTGTTTTTGAAACTGAATTCCACACAATTGCAGTTGGATACTCTATAGTTAAAACAGAAAATGAATCAAATAGATAAGAAAGGAAGGGAGCATATCCCTGCGATTGTTTTGAAGGTGAACTCCAAATACTCGAAAAATCTAACCAATGAATCTAAAATCAAGAATCGTACAATACAATTATGTAATTATGTTATTTAATGTGGATCATTTTTAGTCTTTTATTTCTTTACATACATACATAACATCACGCATTATCCCATTAAATGGGATAGAAAGAACCCGGGAACATCCACTAACAGATATTAGTTCCAACATTCTCTTCTATTTAACTTCAACCACACTAACACTCTCTCCACTCAAGCTAAAGTCATTCATCACACCATTAATCCTTTATCACGCAACAAACCTTCAATCACATCCATCCATTCGCTCCTGTACATATACTATTTTCATTTTAAACTGGAGGGATCGGCATAAAACGATTAAACGGTCTTGTCCCATATAACTACAATGAAATCTATTAGTAAGATGGTCATAAGAGGTCAATTTTTAAGGGTAGTATTCAGCCTAAAATTATTCTGTTTTTTTCCTATGATTGACCATTTAAAAAATACTAATTCGGATTAAATTATCCAATTAGCAGTTATGTTACTGAATAAGAAGATTAAATATCCTGTACTGAATCAGACTGAGTAATGTAGGTAAATGTTTAGATTATGTTTTTATATAATATTTATAATATATTATACTTGTATCGTATGAATAAGGAAATATACTTATTTAAAGATTGTATTTTGTTGTTCTTATTATACACGTACCGGCGAATGGGGCTGTACAATCCTATGTGAATCTTGTGACATATTTTGAGTTTCTTTGTAAACGTAATTGCGGTGCATTTAATCGTTTTAAGCCAATCCCTCCAGTTTAAAATTAAAATAGTATTCATCTTTTACTTACACACATTTCTCTAACTATGAATCTATAAAAAATTTAAGGATGCATCAACTTGCGCTTGTTTTCGAAATAAATTCTATATAATTTCAGTTAGTCAGTCTATAGGAAGAACTGAAAATGAATCGGAAAAACTGAAAAGTACAGAAGGTTCAGATTCCATTATAAATTGTGTTGGAGAGAGAAAGAACAAAACCTTGATACCTTCATGTCTCTATCACGTTTATCATATTCTTTCGTGTCCATGCCTCCTTCGAATTCTTTCAGAGAGTGTCGTCGTTATCAGTCCCCTCACAGGCAAGTTCTCCTTCTCGCGCGATTCTTATTTGTCTTTGTGATTGTTTGAGAGTAGTTTTTTGTTTGCCAACTGCGTTTTATTTTAACATATGAACTTTGCAATTGAGTTGAGGGTTTGCTGAGAAACTTTTATAATAAAGTATCCCGTTGGAATATCGCAGTTGTTTATAGGGCGAGAAAAAAACTTTTCCAAGCCTGACAAAATATATTTTTTATGTCGTGAGCACGTGTTACAAGCGCAAGGTGATACTAAGTAAAAATACATTGAAGAAATTTTGTTTAGCGTTATTAAAAATCTGACAGGTTTCCTGCACAGTTGGCTGTTATTTACTGACATCTTTTTTATTTTTCGTCAAGTGTTTTTGACATGTTGTCAAACTTGTGAATATTAAGGATGGATTTTAATTTGAACCTCGGAAATTTTTGTACATTTAATGATTTGTTCTTGTATTAAATTCTGTTTTGTTCAACTTTAATTAACGTTGTTAAAATTGTATATTCTATGTTGCTAGTAATTATCAGTAATGAAGTCTAATAATTTTAATAAATATATATCAAAATATTAAAATATAAAAAATTTTATTTTTCAATTTATTACTTTGTACAACAAGAACTTTATCTCAATTACAGTACAAAGGGCCCTAACTGTAAATAACTGTAATTAATATACAGGGTTCGTAAATATCATGATATTTATAATAAATATCAAAATATCTGATATATAGGATATATAACAGATAAATATCACTTTTTGGATATTTATTTTTTAATTTTAGTTTTTGTACACATTTAGAAAAACTGAAAAATTCGAAAAATTTCACTTCTCCGGAGGCTATATCTCAAAAACTAAACAAGATATGGAAATGCGCTCAACGGCGTTGAATTCCCCGTGTCCGAATTGACTTATAAGCAAATTTTCATACAATTTTAAGCAATTTAATATTTTTAATTATTTCAATTTTCTCAAAAATCCTTAATCGTAGGATTATTAAAACAAAAATTTACATACATATGTATTTTGACCCATTGAATCCAGTGGTGCAATCTTCAAATGCATATGACTTCTGGTTTTCGAGAAAATGTTAAAAAACCGCTTTTTGCGATTTTTTTGGCGGAAAAATGAAAAAAAATAAAAATCGCTGAAACTATGTTTATAAGTTAACTGAAGCACGAGAAAATTAATGCCGTTGAGCGCGTTTTCATATCACATTTAGTTTTCGAGATATAGCCTCGGAAAAGTAGAAAAACTGAAAAATTCGAAAAATTTCACTTCTCCGGAGGCTATATCTCAAAAACTAAACAAGATATGGAAATGCGCTCAACGGCATTGAATTCCCCGTGTCCGAATTGACTTATAAGCAAATTTTCATACAATTTTAAGCAATTTAATATTTTTAATTATTTCCTAAGGGGTACCCCTTTGTTTTTTTCAGATTTTAATTCAATTTTCCCAAAAATCCTTAATCGTAGGATTATTAAAACGAAAATTTACATACATATGTATTTTGACCCATTGAATCCAGTGGTGCAATTTTCAAATGCATATGACTTCTGGTTTTCGAGAAAATGTTAAAAAACCGCTTTTTGCGATTTTTTTGGCGGAAAATTGAAAAAAAATAAAAATCGCTGAAACTATGTTTATAAGTTAACTGAAGCACGAGAAAATTAATGCCGTTGAGCGCGTTTTCATATCACATTTAGTTTTCGAGATATAGCCTCGGAAAAGTAGAAAAACTGAAAAATTCGATAAATTTCACTTTTCAGGAGGCTATATCTCAAAAACTAAACAAGATATGGAAATGCGCTCAACGGCGTTGAATTCCCCGTGTCCGAATTGACTTATAAGCAAATTTTCATACAGTTTTAAGCAATTTAATATTTTTAATTATTTCCTAAGGGGTACCCCTTTGGTTTTTTCAGATTTTAATTCAATTTTCCCAAAAATCCTTAATCGTAGGATTATTAAAACGAAAATTTACATACATATGTATTTTGACCCACTGAATCCAGTGGTGCAATCTTCAAATGCATATGACTTCTGGTGTTCGAGAAAATGTTAAAAAACCGCTTTTTGCGATTTTTTTGGCGGAAAATTGAAAAAAAATAAAAATCGCTGAAACTATGTTTATAAGTTAACTGAAGCACGAGAAAATTAATGCCGTTGAGCGCTTTTTCATATCACATTTAGTTTTCGAGATATAGCCTCGGAAAAGGAGAAAAACTGAAAAATACGAAAAATTTCACTTCTCCGGAGGCTATATCACAAAAACTATTTGATATTTTTATATAATGGATATATATCATTGCAAAAATATGACGATATATATCAAAATAAATATCATGATATATATCGATCGATATATATCTTCGAACCCTGTTAATATATAATGTTTCTGTCAAACTTTTATTTATTAGAAAATATCTTAATGTCTCTCTCTCCACGAACCTCTTTTGATTGTTTTATGGAAACCGTCAGCACATTCTTCATTTTTATTTATTCTTATATCGTAATTTTTTTTATTTAAATAACATGAAATATGGTCGTAAAAATAAGTATTATTTCCACCCTTATGTGAGTAAATGTCACCCGCGGTAGAAAATAATACACTTTACTCCCACGTTATACAAATTACTACAAAGTAAATTTGCATAAAATATTGTAAACAAATATAAATTAATTATTGTTCCAATTACAGCAATAATCAAACTTTAATTCAAATACAAAATAAGCGCACGTGTAAGTATTTTATTATTCTATTAAATAAAATGTATTTTGAAAATATCAAAGGCATCTAAAATCCTTATTAAAGCTGCCAGGAACGCTGCTAGACTTAATAAAACTAAGTATTTTTTTTAGTTTGACGTCAATGGTTCGCATGATTTGTCCGCTGATAACAGAATTTCATGTTTAAAATATATCAGTTACTGAGATCTGCTATGGAAAATGCCATGTCTAGTAATAGGTAAAAGACGTGATGATATATTTATTTATTGCAAATATTTGGCAACTAAGTAATCCATTAATTAATCAATCTTGTAGTATAGTCCGGCAGTACGGTGGTGTGGATAGCGATAAGGAATTCGAATCCGAAGATCCCAAGTTCGAATCTCACTCAAGCTAAAAATGAACTATCACACTGCGACTCGGTGAGAGCGGACACTGTACTGTAATTGGGATTAAGTTCCTGTTGTACAGCGTAACGTAAAATAAATAAATAAATAAATAGGTACACACAACTATTCTTAGTTATCATTTAAAATAGAAAATTGCAAAGGTTTCAATGAAAATAGTATAATAGGTAAAAGACGTGATGATATATTCATTTATTACAAATAGTTGGCAACTAAATAATCTACTAACTAATCAACCTTGTAGTATAAATACACACAACTATTCTTTGTTATCATTTAAAATATAAAATAGCAAAAGGTTTCATATTTCGCTAACCGTATCATTTCTGGTTTTGCGCAAGAATTGAATCAAGTGGAAGCTTCTTTCTCTCTCTCTCCATATGCTAACGACAACGAAAGAGGCTTAAAACGTACGCTTATATCGCTTATATGCTCCAACGGGAATTGTTGCTTAACAGGATAACACTCCTTGTAGCTTAAGTGATGTCGCTCGGAATCAGGATGAATTTATGTTGAATGATGAATGATAGTATGCTTGGCGGCATTTCAATGGAAAATAGAAATATATGGCAGAGGAACATTATGTATTCGGTGAGCTCTTTTTCTTTTTAAATAAATATGTATCGAATGAACTGGAGTATTTTGAATTAAACAGAATCAAAACGTTACATTTACCTTCTGACACACTACTTTTAATTTATCCACATAGATAATTACTTTTTTATGGGGTAGGTGGCTCAGTGATATCGAGTCAGCCCGTGGATCTTGAGAACCCTGGTTCGATCTCCACAGCCGACAAACAATTTTCACCAAATTAAATCTACCCCTGTGGCTCCTCCACCACTAATATCTTTGAGCCCGTGTTTTGACGACTAGTAACTGCACTTCACGCAAAAAATATATTACTTACCGAGATCTGCTTAAGCAGAGTGCCACATCCAGTAATGGGTAAAAGGCGTAATGATATATTTATTTATTTAACTTATTGTCAGTTATTTTTTCTTCTATTTGAAGCATTTTTCTCTAATAGTTATTTGTATACTTTGATCAAGTTGGCGTATTAAAAATGAACGACGATATTATAGGTATGTCATAGTTATTTACGTGACCAGCATAGTAAGTTAATCTTTACGGGCGAGCTGAAAAGTCCAATGAACCCAGTAAAGATTCCACTTTAACAGCGGGTTTTTATTAGTTTTATAAAAAGATACATTACATTTTGTAATTAAATTAATTAATTTATTTATTTATTTTACATAGATAATTTATTTATTTTACATAGATAATTGCTTTTGTTTATGTAAAAAACCTTTAATCATATTCAACCATTAATTTTATAAATAGCTCATGCTGCAATTACCCTGCTTGAGTAACAAATAATCATGTTTATGCTCTTAATACACAAATAACTATTTTGCTTTTTAATTTTATTTAGGTCGTAAAAAATTGTATCTACAACTGAAGAGAGAATGCATAAATTAAGCATTTCTCTCCCTAGATGTATAATATAACAATTGCAACTAAATGATAATATAAAAAAAATACTGTATAGTATTTTCATTTTAAACTCAAGGGATTGGCGTAAAACGATTAAACGTTCCTGTCCCATATAACTACAATGAAATCCATTAGTGCGGTTACCCCATATCGCTTATCGATGGTCAAAATAGGTAAATTTTCAATGGTCGTATTCAGCCTAAAATTATTCTTGTTTTTTATTATGATTGACCGTACCGGCGAATGGGGCTGTACAACCCTGTGTGAACCTTGTGAAACCAGTTATGACGGATCATATTTTGAGTTCCTTTGTAAACGTAACTGCGGTGCATTTAATCGTTTTATGCCGATCCCTCCAGTTTAAAATGAAAATAGTATACCTATACACCTCGTTTGTCAAACGGATTTGACATTCTAAATTCTTCAATCCGCCAAACATTTATTCCACAATACACGAGTACAAATAACTACTCGTTATTATAACGTCAAACAACTAGAAAGTTCTTTATTACTTTACCCTTAGTATAAACTAAAGTTAGCCTCAAAATGGGGGAAAAGGCATCAATGTCAACAAGGTGACACTGTCGAGTAGTTGAAGGTCGGGTCAAATGCTTTTTGCGGTCAGACTCAGAAAGGTCTGTTTATGGTTAGGTTTCTATCTTTACCACAAGACGAAACTAAATCTACTTCAAGCTCTGTAATCCTCTGCGGAACATAAAAGTGTCCCCAAATACTAAACAAACTAAATTAAGTTTTCGTGGATTATTCCCTTCGTAGATATTTACTACCTAATACAATTAATTATTTATTAATTAATAATTAATAAGGGGTGAGTGGATTTGATGAAAACTTGGGTTCGATTCCTACAGTCGACAAATAATTTTCACTGTATTAAAACTACCCCTGTGGTTCCCTCTCTACTAACATATTTGTGGGACATCATTTGACAGCTGGTGCATAAATATATTACATACCGAGATATTCTACAGCACTTATTAATTGTTACTATTAATTTATTAATAAAATAATTCAAGTCTTGATTTCTGGATATTCGATTAATTAAAAAAAAAAAATGAATGTATCATCACATCTTTTACCCATTACTGGGTGTGACATTTAACCGTAACAGATCTCGGTAAATGATATATTTATATAAAGTGTAATTATCAGTTATTAAACTACGCCCTCTAAAGTTAAAAGTATTTTTAATGTGGTGAAAATTGCTTTCACTACCTTAAAACTACCCCTAATACTAAATACCCCAACACTAAAATCTTTGTGGGACATAATTCGACAGCTGGTAACAGCATTTTTCGTGTAGAAATATAACACATACCGAGATCTGTTACAGAACTTATTAATTGTTACTATTAATTTATTACTAAATTAATTGGTTTCTGGATATGCGATTAATTAAAAATATTATAAATAAATGTATTATCACGTCTTTTACCCATTACTGGGTGTGGCACTTAGCCGTAACAGATCTCGGTAAATAATATATTTATATGAAGTGTAATTATACGCTGTCAAACTACGCCCTATAAAGTTAAAGGTATTATTTGGTATGTGGTGAAAATTGATTGTTGGTTGTGGAAATCGAATTTTCACCTTAAGTTTTTCTCGGAGCATTAGTATATAAACGTTACATGTTCGTAGTATAAAGAAAATAATTTTGTAAATTATATAATTTGTATAACAGTAAGAATAATTAAACTTCAAAATAAACGAAAAATGGTGGAGGTGCCAATTAAAAATTGAAATTATACATAAAGTAAAGTTAATACTTATATATCATTACGCCTTATATCCATTACTAGATGTATATATTTAAGCACGTGTATTGCGGTTACCAGCTGTCAAACCACAGCTTCATTTGCTATATAAAAAGATAAATTTATCAAATTAAAGTAAAAAAATAATGAAGGATTCCTGTTAATCAATACGAGTAGAAACAACAAAAAATAAATTTGTATGAAACCAAAACAAAGGATAAAAATAAAAGAAACCGAAAGGACAAGTCCTGGGAACAAGTGAAAGCACGATCTTTTGTTTTAAACAGTTCCTTTGTCTCGATGAGACGTAAACCTGGTTCAGTTCGCAGCGATCGTTTTCTAAGAAACTGTAATGACTTCCTGCATTTGAGAGTCGTAGCCGAGGAAACTTGCTCTAGGAAGTGTATACTTTGTATTTGCAATCTGGAATGGATCTACATATTCTTACGTGGCGTGGGTTACCCTCACTTAACAAAATAAAACAACTGTCTATTGACTTGAACGTTTTACTTTTCTTTATTTAAACATTCATGACTACCAACCGTTTTCTTAAAGACTCTGGTGAATATGTTTCAGTTTTAATACTATACAGAGTGTTTTATATATCACAACTACCACTGAAATCTCAAAAATTATTTGAGTTTCGACTATGCTTAAATGAGGTCTTGAAAAACTTTATAACATATTTTAGAATATGTAATTATATGTATTATTGTCCGTTAGTACGGTGGTGTGGATAACATTACAGAATTCGAATCCGGAGATGCCGAGTTCTAATCGCACTCAAGCTAAAAATTATATGAACTACTACACTGCGGATCGGTGAGTGCGGACTCTGTACTGTAATTGGGATTAAGTTCCTGTTGTACAGCGTAACATAAATAAATAAATAAGTAATAATAGAGCTAAACAACATACATATATCTAGAAAAAAGACAGAATAGTTTTTTTGTATTAAGTGCGCAAAATGAGGATTAGGATTAATTTATTATAGTATAAATAAATAAATAAATTAATTAATTAATAAAATAGAAGAAAATAAATAATACTTTAATTATTTGAGCCTTTCAATAATTTCTAGTTCATATTAAAATGGGATAGGTGGCTCAGTGGTATCGAGTCGGCCTGTGGATCTTGAGAACCCTGGGTCGATCCTCACAGCCGACAAACAATTTTCACCAATTTAAATCTACCCCTGTGGCTACCCCTCCAATAATATCTTTGAGGGCCGTGATTTGTTGACTGGTAATCGTACTTCAGGCGAAAAAATATATCACTTACCGAGATCTGTTTCGGCAGAGTGCCGCACTCAGTAATGGGTAAAAGGTGTGATGATATATTTATTTATTTTATTTATATATTAGCTACATCAAGCAAATTTGATATTGTTAACAAGAATCTTTTTAAATAAGTTTTTTTTTTAAATATAATTTTATAATATCCCAAAAACAGACGATCGAAAAAACCATTTTAATCCCCCATTACTTAATGTACAAGATTGTGATATAAACAGTGTAATAAAACTCCTAAACTATCATAATACAAAACTCCTGAAACTGAAACCCTTATCCTGAAAGCTAGTTCCTAACCATAACTCCAATTATGTCCTTAGGTCAGTATAAACTGTTAATTAATTCGTTTAATTAAAACTTGAATATCACGTTAAATAAGAACATGGCCTCGACTTGAGTTTACGATCCATCAACCTAGGGACAAAGGGTCACATAGAACTGCACTCACTAACCATTCTGAGGTTGGCAACCCTGGTATCGACGTGGGGGCTATTTCGTCATGTGTGGTTGCACTGCATGTGTTCTGAGATTGCAACAATGTCTTTTACTCGTTACTAGGTGTGGCACTCTGCCCGGAGCAGATCTCGGTATGTGATATTTTCTTCGCGTGAAGCGATTTAGTTAATTTTACTTTCTGATAAGGTAAGGAAAAGAAATAAATTTTTATTTCCAATATAGAATATGGGGTAGATGGCTCAGTGGTATCGAGTCGGCCTGTGGATCTTGAGAACCCTGGTTCGATCCCCACAGCCGACAACAATTTTCAGCAATTAAAAAATTTACCTCTGTGGCTCCCTCTCCACTAATATCTTTGAGGGCCGTGATTTGACGGCTGGTAACCGCATTTCACGCGACAAAATATATCACTTACCGAGATCTGCTTAGGCAGAGTGCCACATCCAGTAATGGGTAAAAGGCGTGATGATATATTTATTTATATGATATAGAATGAAAGAATAGCTATTTATGAAACTAGTAACACATAAGTAAGGTAATAACCTATTTCCTTACTAGTTTCATACAATATTGTTTTCTACTTCCGTTGTAATAAATACGAAAGAGCGTTTTTGAAATTATGAAATTTTGACATATTAATGACAGTTATAAATTCAAAAAATAATAGAATAACAAATCAGAATTCGTCTACCAAGATATCTGTTGCTATGTTACCTCATTATTTCACTACTTAAATAATGCAGTTCATTACCTAACTCAAATAAGTGAAATAAAACGTCTATTTTCTAACGGAAGTAGAAAAAATAAATTAAATATATCATCACGTCTTGTACCCATTACTAGATGTAGCACTTGCTGTAGCAGATCTTGGTATGTGATATATTTCTTCGCGTAAAGCGAAGATGTTAGCGGGGGTAGGGAGTCACAAGGGTAGATTTAATTTGGTTAAAATTGTCCTCAGGTCGAATTGATACCACTGAAAATTTCCCTTCTAAAAAGGTTAGAAAAAGAAATAAATTTTTATTTAAAATATAGAATGAAAGAAAAAGTATAAACACCTTAAGAAATCTTAAAATCCCATTGCTTAGATATAACTGTCGTTATATAAGCAACAAGCGTCAAACAAAACCGAATCGAGAAAACAAACAAAGTCCCTGACAATGACAAATGCTCGAGCAATTTACGGAACATGAATTCGAGTAATATTTCCGAAAGACATATTTTTTGCATTCGCATAATAAATAGTCTTCACGCTGGTAGACCCACAGACACCTACTAACACCATCTTTTGTGCACAAATCTAACTGAAATATATAAGCGAACATGTGAGATATATCTTATACGAGAGAGATAATATTTTGCTTTAGACAGTACTTTATATTTTGTAAAATATTCATAGAATGGTGAAATTATGTAATTTACGAGTTAGGGGATTTTAGGATTTATGAAAAATAAAAGGGTATAATTAGGGTTCAAGCATTAAAAATGATTTAATTACAGAGGGCGTGGATTATTGTCAATGTTTTGTTGTTCTTTCTACTTTATTTATGATGGAAATGTTTTAATTATAAAGTTAATGAACACAGATAAAAAGTTCGTTTTTCGCGTAGAAGTAAATAACACTTTTTACGTTTTTTGCGTTGAAACTAAACAAAGGGAATATGTGTGCAAAGTGTGTTTACATTCTACTCTTACATACTTTACGTTGTCTAGTGTTGTTAGTGTAACACTAATTATTTTAGTGTCATTGAGCTTAAAGCGAAGGTAATGTCTAGAGAGCTTTATGTGTGCATTTTTACATTCAGTTGTCTCGAAGCATTTTTAGAAAACTATGAAATAAATATATCATCACGCCTTTTATCGATTACTCGGTGTGGCACTCTGCCGTATCAGATTTTGATAAGTAATATATTTCTTCGAGTGAAGCGCGGTTACCTGCCATCAAATTACGATTACCAAATATGTTCCAAATTTAAATAGTTATTTTTGATTCTAGATTGCGAAATGTTACTTTTGCATTCGAGAATGCAAAAGCATTTCGCAATCGAGTATCAAACAACGTTTTTTCGAAAACTATGTCCCAAAATTAGTAATACTGTAATGAGAAAATTTTGACGTTTAGGATTAATTAATGTAACATCTAATGTCTCCATGATAACAATGTATGTAATATAATTGCTATCAAATCTGGTATTCTCTGACCAGCAATTGACAGCTGGTTGGCAATAGAAACCAAACAAACGTTCTAATTTTTTTCTGCGATTTATTGGGATTCGCATTGCATTTCTCAAGAAACTATTCCAGTACACCAGTTAGCTTCCTCAAGCGGGATAAATATGAATCATTGCTAAATTGGAACATTAAATATAAATTTTGTTAAAGAATAGAAGTATTGTTTCTAAGCAAAAAAATTATTAAATTGTGAGCCTTTCTTCTATCAAAAAATTGCAGGATGCAAAAAATTTTTGCATCCTTCATGCAAAAGTCTTTTGTGTTCTGTAGACAAAAAACACTCATTTCGCGTGTTATAGTTGTCATGTAAATTTTAACTTTATATGACAGTTTTTGAAAAATATAATTTATTTATTAATCAAGAAAGCCATTTTTATATACAATAATTATGAAACAAAAGTAAAAAATGGTGGAAGCACCAATTAAGAATTGAAATACAATTTTTTGTTTTACCCTTTAATGGGTGTGACACTCTGCCGAGGCAGATTTTGGTAAGTGTTTGTTCCTAATATAGTACTAACTTTGACTGTTGTATATTTCATATAAATTCAAAACAATGAAACAAACAACTGCAAAACAGAAATGCAGTTTCCATGTTTGAAGTTCCAGGAATGTGTAAAATTTTCTGGAATATTTCCAGTTTTATTTCATAACCAACACAGTTGTATGCGATATAGATACGTCAACACTGAATTGTAAATTCAGTGTGAATATAACATTCAAACAAACATTCTGATGTGAGATTCAAACTATTCCAAACATATTTACTTGTTGAATGTTGATTCCGTCTCTCCTGCTGTGACCACGAATGGTATTTTCACTTGCATTTGACACTTTTGTTGTTTTGCTTTACGTGAAATATATCAGACATGAGACTTTATAGGCTATATCTTAAAAACTAAGCTACATATGAAGCTGCGTTTAACGGTATTGATTTTCTGAAATGAAATTGCTTAAAATTGCATGAAAATTTGTTTATAAGTCAATTCGGACACGGGGAATTCAATGCCGTTGAGCGCAATTTCATATCTTGTTTGGTTTTTAAGATATAGCCTTCGGAAAAGGGAAATTCTTAATGCCTTCAGATTTTGTACTTTCCCGAGACTATAACTCAAAAACTATGAAAGATATGAAGATGCGGTCAACGGCATTGAATTTCCCGTGCTTCAATTAACTTTTAAGCAAAGTTTCAGCCATTTTTAATTTTTTCAAATTTTCGCCAAAAAAATCGCAAAAATTGGTTTTTTAACATTTTCTCGAAGACTACAGGACATATGCACTTGAACGTTTTTCCACTGGATTCAGTTGGTCAAAATACATATGTATGTAAATTTTCATTACAATAGTCCTACGATTAAGGATTTTCGGGAAAATTGAATTAAAATCTGAAAAAACCAAAGGGGTACCCCTTAGGAAATAATTAAAAAATTTAAATTGCTTAAAATTGTATGAAAATTTGCTTATAAGTCAATTCGAACACGGGGAATTCAATGCCGTTGAGCGCAATTTCATATCTTGTTTGGTTTTTAAGATATAGCCTTCGGAAAAGGGAAATTCTTCATTTTCTTCAGATTTTGTACTTTCTCGAGACTATAACTCAAAAACTATGAAAGATATGAAGATGCGGTCAACGGCATTGAATTTCCCGTGCTTCAATTAACTTTTAATCACAGTTTCAGCGATTTTTATTTTTTTCATATTTTTGCCAAAAAAATCGCAAAAACCGGTTTTTTAACATTTTCGCGAAAAATAGAAGACATATGCACTTGAACATTTTTCCATTGGATCCAGTGGGTCAAAATACATGTGTATGTAAATTTTCATTACAATATTGCTACGATTAAGACTTTTTGGGAAAATTGAATTAAAATCTGAAAAAACCAAAGGGGTACCCCTTAGGAAATAATTAAAAGAATGAAATTGCTTAAAATTGCATGAAAATTTGCTTATAAGTCAATTCAGACACGGGGAATTCAATGCCGTTGAGCGCAATTTCATATCTTGTTTAGTTTTTGAGATATACGCTTTGGAAAAGCTAGATTTTACGAGAAAATGCGAACAATCTTTAATCTAAGATAAAATTAAAACTTTCAAATATTGAAAAACATTATAAATTTAAATACAAACAAAAATAGAACATGAATTAGATAACAATTGAATTTTAAAAGGATAACTCTTTTTATCAAAATATGAAACATCATTGAAGTGCGAACGTTTCAAGCAGAGCGAGCACAAGAACTTCCGGTGGAGAGAGGAGAAATGAATATTTCGGTTGTCTAATTTACATGAAAGCAGCGCCACATTAGGGCGAAGACGGTGGCCATAACAGAAACTAGTTAAAGCAAACGGAAACTTTTCATCATTTGCATTCTGCTTACAGTGCACTATTACTAGCAAGGTTGCAACTTGATGAAAATAAATAGAAGGGCTGAATAAACAGGGGGAGAAGGTATCGTTATATCGTTTAACCCTTTATAAACCTCCGTGAAATTTGTCGGAAATCTGTACCCAACATTTTAATGGAATCACTAGTGTTAGCGGTAAAAATAAAAATAAATAAATAAATATATCATCACGCCTTTTACCCATTACTGGGTGTGGCAGATCTCGGTGGCTCCTCCTCCACTAATATCTTTAGGGCCGTGATTTGACGGCTGGTAACCGCACTTTACGCGGTAAAAATGATTAAATAAATAAAAAATAAAAACAACCCGTAACCTCACAGTATTGTATAAACATAAGACACACACACTAAATATCAGGATAAAGAAGGTTAGTAAATCAAAGCGCGCGATACACTTTTGTGTCACAAATTTATTATTCGAAATCACCCAAAATTATATTTAGCGACCGTTTGCTACAAGCATCCGGTGAATAAATATCCGTCAGTACGGTGGTGTGGATAGCAATATGGAATTCGAATCCGGAGATTCCGAGTTCGAATCTCACTCAAGCTAAAAATTATATGAACTACCACACTGCGGCTCGGTGAGTGCGGACCCTGTACTGTAATTGGGAATAAGTTCCTGTTGTACAGCGCAACATAAATAAATAAATAAATAAATAAATAAATAAATACTACCGTAATCACTGCACGATTGCCACCGGCTAGTTAATTACATAAAAATAATTAATTAAATAAATACATCAGATAATAAACAACCAAAATATAATTTTGAAAGTAGTGATATAAGAAATTCATAATTTATAATTAATAACAAAAAACTCAGAAATCTATAATTGCTAACACTATAGCAAATTTATTCATTTTTTTACTCTTACACTATTTTATAAAAAATAAATAAATAAATATGTCATCTCGCCTTTTACCCATTACTGGGTGTGGCACTCTGCTGTAACAGATCTTGGCAAGTGATATATTTTTGCACGTGAACTGCGATCAATAACCGACAAATAACGGCCCCTAAAAATGTTAGTGGAAGAAGAGACATAGGGGTAGTTTTATCGTGTTGAAAATTGTTTTATGGTTTTGAAAAACGAATATCCCTTTCAGTTTTTTTTGAAGCATTACTATATAAAGGTTACAGGTGTGTAGAATAAAGAAAATAAATTTACAAATTAAATAATTTGCATAAATATAAGATGAATTATTATATTCGAAATAAAACGAAAAATGGTGGAGGAGCCAAATATAAATAAAATAAATATTAATTTAGCCATTTTTTACTTATATACTATTTTATAAAATTAAATGTATCATCACGCCTTTTACTCATTCCTGGTTGTGGCACTCTGCTATAGCAGAACTTGGTAAATGATATATTTCTTCGCGTGAATTGCAATTACAAACTGACAAATCACGGCCTCCCAAAGATGTTAGTGAAAGACACAAGGGTAGTTTTAATGTAACGAAAATTGGTTATCGGCTGTGGGAATAGAACCCGGGTGCTCAAATCCACTGGCCGACTTGATACCACTGAACCACCTACCCTTTTGAGGGCCGTTTAATTAATAATTATAAATAACATTTTGTATAAAAAATAACTTGTAAATAATACATATAAAATTATGTATAAGAATAAAGAACTTAGACACTTGATATACTCGTGGTTTCACCACATCAAGTGTCTACGTTCTTTATTCTTTTTTATAATGTTTCACCAAGAGCCAACGGCTCATACTTTTGATATTAAAATTATGTATTTTCCGAGTCCTAAACTCAAAATCAAATAACATTCTAACAAGACCAATTACATACTCATTATCTCAATACCAGAAGTAACGACTTACTGAAAAACTAACGAGGAAAACATTGTTCGTTATAATGACTGCATGTTTCAAAGAGCACTTCCAAATGTGAAGAGCCTTGAATCAATAAAATAAATAAAATTTTCTGTGAATTCTTCCCGCGGCAACCAAACACTGAAAGACAAATATAACTCAGAGGGCATTACTCTTATTTGCTGGCCGTTTCATGGTACAAATCAATGAAACCACAACAAAACTGACAAAAGACAATCAAGGTTGTCAAAGGAGTATTAATTTTAGGGATTGTTTGCTTTTAGGGTGAGTTTGTTAATATCAGGTTTCAATTAAAATTTAATCGTATTGCATTACAGTTGCAATGAGAATGTATTGTTCTAGAAAGGATCATGTATACATTGATGACAATGTAGATAATCCTTGAATATTGATAAATATTGGTACAGGAATTTAATGACGAAATATATACTATAAAAGAAAGTTACTATAGAATTTACACTTTAATAATAATAACATCAAAATATAACTGTCATGAGCAATATGCAAATAAATACTTTTTCTATGATTGCTATGAAAAGTTGACAATTACATTCTCATTTGTCTTCGTAAAGTTGACGTTTGACGAAAAAGACATTAAATGCGCGCTTATTTCAATAGTTACCAGGGATACAAACAAAATAGAAACTTGTCATATAGACAGTTGACAGACTGAATTTATTTTCAGTACGTATACGTTTTTAAATAATTTTAAGATGCAATCGTAGAAAAACTTATGTGTGTATCACGAGCGTAAAGTATCTTTGTTCCTCTTGCTGCTCGAGTAACAAAGATTCACTTTACGCTCTTAATACACAAATAATATGAAAAGAATTATGAATGTGGTTGAAGCAAAAGTGGTGTGTCAGGATAGGAATGTTTGGAGAAAATTAATTGCGGGATAAATATGATGAATGAAGACAAGCGTATGATTATTGATTTTAGATTAATTGGTTAGATGTTTCAAGTGTTTACCTGCAATTGTGTGGAGACCATCTTCAGAAACAAGCGCAGTGTACACTAGCGAATGGATGAATGTTTGTTGTGTGTTGATGGATTTTGGTTGTGAGAAAAGAAAGAGTTTGTATGGAGGAAGTGTTAATGTGGTCGAATCGAGTATCGTGTGTCAGGATGAGAATGTTGACGGGTTCGTGCTACCCCATTTAATGGGATATAGCGTGATGTTATGTATGTATACACAAATAATTTTTTTTCTACAACTATCAAAAATGTTAATTTTTTTCCACTAATATCAATATGCAAAGTACGTGATTTTTCTATCATTTACATTGCTATAACAACGCGTATTTTGCACCCTAGAGGGCAAAATGAGTATTTTACGCACTGTTTTACATCCTAGTTCGCAAAATGAGTATTTCGAGCACGCTCCCAAATTATTTTTTGTCAGGTTTCATTAATAACAACACATCAATAGTATCAAATTATTGTAGATTGTTTTTCTTCAATTTACTTTAATAAATCAATAATTATTGTATTATTCTTTATTTACAGTTCTTGACTAAAAGTAACATTCTCACGCGCAACAAAAAAACACTCATACAATTTGCTACAAGTGCACTTAAATAGTCTCTTTATAATATGTGATTTTGAAACGAAAATAGCCCTTTTTTAGGTGGTATCATTGGCGCCTCGTTTTTTGCCGGAAAAATGTTAACGCCCTAAAATTGGGCGGTAAAAATTTATAGCCTTAAAACTTCAATGCCGTTAAAAGTTTCTAAATTATTTGAGAGATAAATGCTTCAAATAAAAATATTCTTCCCTACAAAATAATTTAAGTTGAACAGTAAAAAAGAAGATACAAAGACGAAATATGTCAAGATCTTTTAAAAATACCTAATAATAATTTAATATACCACTCTAACTCTCAACACAGATACAAATACGAAAGCAAAATCCGTCTTTGAGGTCTGTGTAAAAATCCTCAGTCCTCAGTGAGTAATTTTTGCCAGGCGTTGAAAAAAGGCTCGCGACACAGATTTGGCGACTAATGGAGATAATTCCCGCGCCGCGCGCATGATAATGAAGTTTGGAAGATGACACGAATGGAAGCTTTAAGCTGGAAATGTGGTCTGGAAGCTAATGTGGTTTTGGTCTGGATACTCAAGCTTTGTGCGGGAATCTGGAGATGTACGCCATAGTCATTATTTGTGATATTCTTTTTCACATGTTTTCGTTTTTGTTTTATTTATTTATTTGCTACAATACATATTACAGTTGAATTAGGACCACTTGGATTAGTAACTGTTGAAAATAATTTGAATACGCCAACGCTTACTTGTGAAGCAAGTGTATTACCGCAAACACACAACTAACTTTAATAAATGAACTAAATATTTCATATACAGTACATTTCAAAAACACACCCTTTTGCTTATATTTCTATAGGAACATAATTTAATTATAGGTTATATACAAACAGTCAATAATATTTCGCAAAATGTTAAAAATGACATAACTATATTCCGGAGTAGGTGGTTCAGTGGTATCGAGTCGGCCTGTGGATCTTGAGAACTCAGGTTTGATCCCCACAGCCAACAAACAATTTTCACCAAATTAAATCTACCTCTGTGGCTCCCCTTGCACTAACATCTTTGGGGACCGCGATTTGACTGTTGGTAACCGATATCTGCTTTGGCAGAGTGCCACAGCCAGTAATGGGTAAACGGCGTGATGATATATTTATGTATATTCTGACAGCATAGCTGAAGGGATTTAAGTGTCAGTTTTGACAGGAGTTACAGTTTCTGCGCAGAAATTATAAAGAATTTTACTAAATAAATTTATGACTCGAATTATATTTGATTGATTATTTCCTGAATTAACGTCTTAAATTATTGTTTAAATGTTAAAATCAATAAACGGTTGATAGGATATGGTTCCGGGATTTCATCAAAATTTAATAATTGTAAAATTGCCCTCTTGGTGCAAATGAAGCCTTCTGATTGGCTTATAATGAAAAGAAGGAGATAATCACGTCAAAAAGTATCTAAATTTTATTAGTAAGTAAACAAATAAATAAAAGTTTGATTTAATTCACTGCAATTAAAATTGTTCATATTTCTACATATTTCAAAAGCTTTTCATAATCAATCTACCATTGATAAAAATACAAACATTGTGGGTAAAAATAACCACAAAAATATAAAAATCCCTAACATCAAAAAAAATCTTCAGAAGCTAAAGTACATAAAAGTGGGTTTCTACCTTTTGATGATGTCCTCCTCGTGCGTCCAGTGCGAAATAAGTTCATTAATATAGATTCTATTAGGCTGCTCCGGTCTCGACTCCGTGAACTCCGGTGTTAGGACAACGCTTCCGGTAAATGGCGGGAGGTGACGCACTCAGATAACTCCTAATCGGAGCTGTAATCAGTCGGTTGAGGCCGAAACTCGGGTCGTTTTGTGTTTTAGGGTTGGTGATTGTCCTGAAACAGAGAGGGAATGATGAAATTTACACAGAGGTTTTTAAATTGTTTTTTAAGGATTTAAGGGTAGAGATGGTATATTGTTTGTGGAAGGGAAACAAATAATGTTGAACTTTACGCCCTTGATATGTAAACTACTATTAACGCGTTTTAATTCTGGCCTGTTTATAATTTAAACACATTTAATGTACTAGTATTCTAAATAACTATTAAAACATTATTTTTTAAATAAATCTGGGTACACAGTTACCTAATTAATAATTACATCAGAAATTACAATTGTTTATTTGATGATAAATAATACTTCATTAGCTTGAATATCTTCTTACAGGTATATCAATCATCTAATGTTTGTGTTAAAATTTATAAAGTAATTTAAGGAACGATTTGGTAAATTGTTTTTATTTTAAAGAATTTAAATAATATGTAGTTTATTTGTTTGCGTTTAGTATTATCCAAATAGTATTTATAATATGTAATTACAATTAGTAATATATAACTATTAATTGTAATTAATAATTATAATTAATAGTTACTGAGGGATAGTTGCAAAAATGAAACCGTATTTTTAACTTGTTTTAAATTAATAAAAGCAATTCGAAATTATTTATCAAATGGAATAATTGCTACTGGTATCAAATATTCGATATTTTTTATTTAGTTAAACTAAGTTTGCAATTTATGTCTCGTTTTTAAAAATATGGAGGATGATGAGATGATATATTATATAAAATATTAACAAAAAAATTTTATTTTTCTATTATTTTTGTTTTCAAAGTTCTCCACAAATACGATATCTTTCTAATGAAATTATACAAATAGTGCTATTAATTATAATTTGGTTTGCAAGTTTTAAGATGCATTCACTAATTGATAATTATAATTGCTAATTATGGTTGCTAATAGTATAGCTATGAAACGCTGCTCTAAAGTTGATGGAATGTAAATGATCTTTCATTTTTATAAGTAACATTTCGTTTCACAACGCAAAATATAAACAAATATTAAAAAATATTTAATCCATACCTTTAATAATTAGTGTCACAAGTAATTAAAACTACGCTAATTATAATTGAAATTATTTCTGTTAACTGGATGTAAGTAATATATAGATCAAAATGCAAACAATACTTCTTTGCAGAAACTATTTAAATTTAAAATAACGATAACTAACACTGCTCTTATAAAACACACGAAGTCTACTCGATGGTCGCACCTATAAAACTGACGATATAAATGCACAATGAGCAGTCATTCACATAACTTTTAATTAATAATTAGTTTTATCTACTCTTATTAAATAATGTATTCATTACTTATGAAATTGATGATAAGTAATACTAATCATTATTGACAGTGTTAAGTAATAATTCATTACTCAACACTTCACGACCAATCACACGTCTGAATTTTCATTACTTAACACTTTTATAGCCAATCAAAAAATAACGATAATTGCCGCGCGTTAAGTATGCTACGAAACAGTGAAGCGCGCTATTGTTAATTATCTGTCAAAATTAGTTTAAAACGTTTTTTGTTTACAATAATACTGTAATTTGTGTGATTATACATGTGAGTTATGGATTCTGAAAGCGAACAAAGTGAAATTTGTACTCCACCAGATATTGTAGAAGCCGCAAACGTACGTTTCTGAAATTTACTGCCCGAAAAATCAAAAAAACAAAAGTATGAACAAGTTTATAAAGCTTTTATGGATTGGCGAATACGCAAAAATATAAATTCGTTTTCGGAAAATGTTCTTATAGTATATTTTGGCGAACTTTCTGATAAATATAAATCATCGTCATTATGGGCTACTTATTCCATGTTAAGTAGAGTTCATATTTATTAAATAAAAATAAAAACAAAAAATTTAAGCAATCCGACTTATTCATAATGTAACATTCTATTCTATTCGCAAGTAATAGCTATTACTCACTCGAATGATTTACAACACTCACCTTCGGCTCGTGTTGCAAACTTCATTCTCTTGAGTAATAGCTTATATTACTTACTCATTCAATAATTTACTATAATGTAATTACTTTTCTCTGACCAGCTTGTAGTTGTTAGGTAAATACAATAGTTTCATAAGTAAACATAGACATATATTTATTAAATTCTATTTTTGGCAGCATCATTTTAACGACTGGTACTTGTTCTATACAAGTAAAAATATATTATACGTCATCTCAATTATGTTAAAATATATATACAGGGTGGTGAATCGAAGGACGCACGATAGAGTTATCAATACTATTTTTGAAATGTTCAATTATTGGCTCCCCTAATTATTTTACATAAAAATATTTAAATAGTTTAGTGTAGAGGAAAGATATATGCATTTTTTTATGTTAATAATTATAATTTTATTTTACCAAGAACCGAGAAAATGACGGAAATGTTTAATTGTAATAGAAGAGACGTTAATAAAAGTTGCTTTATATAATACGTCATAATTTAAATTATGTGTCTTCTACAGCGTTTATAGTAAATATCAAAATGTTAAATTTGGATCGCGAATGTAATTATTAAACAAAACTTGAAACACTATCCTATTGAGAGACTCCAAGTTGGCGTTGTATAAACAATCTTCAAAATTGCATCCGGCAGGAACAAACACTTGACAATCAGCAGCGAAAAGCGCAGTGCACCTCTCCACTCAAGTAGGCTCTGACAAAACAAAACACCAACATTGGAAACAGCGCACCCATCAGACAACTTGAGACATTTCAATTACGGGGATTATTTTGAAGAATGTCCTCCCATTGGTGGAATATTAAATGCAATGATATCAACACTTAACTGAACATGGTGGAAATGAATTTAGAATGAAGTACATCGTGTTTAATGTTACTGTATATGACTTTAGTCTGGGAATTTGCATGTATTGGCAGAATGAAATTTTGAGCGTAATTTCATTCCCTATTTCATATAATAACTACTTAAAGAATTTACAAAAGATTTAGTAAAAAATATTAAATAAACACCAGCTTCTTCACGTGAACTTTGTTCTAGGTGAAGAAGTGTGTTATACCATACTGATGAGCTCTAATAAGAGCGAAACGCGTCTTTGTTTACTAACTGTGCTGGCCAGCCTCATAAGGTGACTTGGAAGCTGAATTTTGTGAAACTTAGCCAAGTGTTTATTTAATATTTTTTATTAAACCTAGTTTCACTAAGTGTTGGATGACAATTAATTTTGAAAAAATGTAAAGTAAACACTTGGCTATGTTTCACAAAATTCAGCCTCCAAGTCATCTTATGAGGGCATCGTCAGAGGCTGGCCAGCACAGTTCAGTTAGTAACCATAGACGCGTTTCGCTCTTATTAGAGCTCATCAGTATGGTATAACTCACTTCTTCACCTAGAACAAAGTTCATGTGAAGAAGCTGGTGACGAAGAACTGTGTCAGCAGAGAATAAGATCTCTAACAAACTTTTTTTTGGTAGATGCATGACCAGTTCCACAAAACTTCTCATGTCATCTTACTAGTTTGTTAGAGATCTTATTCTCTGCTGGCACAGTTCTTCGTCACCAGCTTCTTCACATGAACTTTGTTCTAGGTGAAGAAGTGAGTTATACCATACTGATGAGCTCTAATAAGAGCGAAACGCGTCTATGGTTACTAACTGAACTGTGCTGGCCAGCCTCTGACGATGCCCTCATAAGGTGACTTGGAGGCTGAATTTTGTGAAACATAGCCAAGTGTTTACTTTACATTTTTATTAAACCTTGTTTCACCAAGTGTTGGATGCCAATTAATTTTGTCTTTGTTGTTATTTAAAAAGATTGAGTTATTTACTGTTAAAAGTTCTACAAAATATTTCAAAATAAATTATCTTTTTTCATCAATACTTGAGAAAATGACATTGCCTTCACTTAATCTACTTTAACAACTAAATTAAGTGAGGGAAATGTCGTTAGATATGATGGCCAAGGAAACGTGATGTGCATTTGCAAATACAACTCCTTTGATTTATATAAAATAAATATTGAATTTCTTGTATCGCAAACGTGAAAATGTAATCTTCGTGAAGATATGTTTTAACTTCTTGTTACACAAATAACAATCCTGAATAGATTTTATCACGTTGACTACAATGCCCTTTACCATTTAGAAATGATTAGAAAAGCTGTTGGATCCAATTAAACTACAAACGCGACACGGAGTGAAATAAGGATCAGCCATTTATTTAAATTGAACTAATTTTGCTATTGGAAACCTGAGCGTTCAAAGAGAATTTCGTGCGTGTAGACGTATGTGGGGATTTGCTGCGTATGCTTTGCCAAAAACTGTCGATGATAAATGCTTTTGATTGGTTAATACGTGAGACGAAGTACAGTCAAAGAAGTGAAAAGAATACTGAAAAATATAAATTAAATTGATGGAATATCAAAAATAATTTGATATGCTACTTTGTACAACAGGAACTTAAAAATAATTACAGTACAGGGGAATTCACAAAGGTACAGAGCAGGATTTGAACTCGGAATCATTTGATTCAATGCCGTAACGCTAACCACACTATCGCACTGCCGTAGTAGATCCAAAATGTCATAAAATAATATATTTGTAGATCTATTTTTGAGCTATACTTTTTAAATATGATGTATAGAACAATATTTAATGAAAAAATTATAAGTTATAAATAATATATTTTTTTTCATTCCTGCTGAATGTTTTAATGAGCCATATCTTTAAAACTACAAAAGATATTTTAATTCTGTTTACACTGTTGAATTTGACATAGTTTAGTAATTCTAACAAAATAAAAATGAGAACAAAATTTTAACCCAAACGGCAGTAAAGTACATTTGAAAATTTCCTGCTCATCAGTTGTATCTCTTAAACTATGATAGATATTTAAATGCGGTTTCCGCCGTTAGATGTAGCGTAACTAACTTTATATTTTAGTAACATATTGATCAAATTAATTTACTAATTTTAATTGTTTTGCATTAAAATTTAAATCATATTTTATTTGAACTTGACCTGGTGGTTTCTGTAAATTTTTAATATAAAATACGCGCAATTTGTTTTTATTGGCTATTTTATTTCTCGGATTAAACGATTGAAGAACGGTTCATTAATTGAATAAAATCGAAGCAGTATTACATTTCTTTTCATGTAAACCAATACAAAAAATATTTTGGCGAAATTCTACCAATTAAACTCAGATCAGTATACCGGTAAAATGCTTCGAATATAAAGCTCAAATCTAGCGGAAAAATCCTTTATCTATTCATTAATTACAAACAAAACAACAAATCTATACTCAAAAAAACAAATGAACGCTGGTGGCAGCTCTAAACGAATCACAGCGCAATTGCAAACCGAGAAAAAGGAAAAATAAACAAAAACCGTTGTATTTCACGGTTGATCTGCCGTGAATATATAACCGAACAAATCCAGTAAAACTAATTTCGAATGAAGTCAATTCTCATATATAAGTCATGCCACTCTACTGGCGTCACCGATAAATATCTAATAAAACTTCTAAATTAGTGGCGCCACTAATTATGAAAATAATTCTTTTTGCATATTAATCATAAAAATATATAACTATATACTAGTGCTTCGGTTTATATTGAGCAGAATAAATTTGGTTTTAAGACAAATATGGCATTTTTTTTTATAGTTGTAAAATAAATAAAATAAATATATCATCACGCCTTTTACCCATAACTGGGTGTGGCGCTCTTCCGTAAGCAGATCTCGATAAGTGAAACATTTTTTCGCGTGAAGTGCGGTTACCAACCATCATATTACGGCCCCCAAAGATATTAGTGGAGGGGAAGCCACAGGGGTACATTTAAATTGGTGAAAATTGTTTGTCGGCTGTGGGGATCAAACCAGGGTTCTCAAGATCCACAGGCCGACTCGATACCACTGAGCTATCTACCCCATTCTTAGGGTTGTGCCGTGGTCAATTGACCAAAAATATTTGACGGCCAAATAAAACGGTCAAAAATCTAAATGGAACCGCCACGACATCTGTTGTTCAATAGAAATAGTTTCTTACTATTATTACATGAATATATCTAGTTTGGTATTCTGGGTTCTGGAGAATTTGCTTACTTTACTTTACAAATAAAATAAATACATATTATTTCATTTCATAACGTCTTTTACTTTATTTTCCCCTTTATTTTGAATTTGATATGATTTTGTTTATTAGTTGTTGTTGGTTTTTCATTTTCAGTAATATTGGATGTAGTAAACAGTACTATATCAATAACTTACAATTTTAATTGTGATTTTTATTAATTGTTTCTTGGTCAATTGACTGGTGATAAATAACATTTCTAAATTGATGTCTGTTTAATTAATTAAATTATTTTAAAATTTTCTCTTTGAATATGCATTATGAAAATAATACAACTTCCCACTATTATATATCGACATTTAGTGTACGGTAGTATGATATAGTGTAATGGAAATATTCATAAAAAATTTGCATAGAAATCTTTATTTTCCACTTTACATATTAGATATAGAAGAGTTGAAATTGAAATCCTTAAGTAAATATGCATGTATATACATATATTTGTTTTGGTTAACCTACTGCAAATTCCTACACGCTAAAGTGCTCGATAAGCATAGCTGCATTGCATAGAAATACATAGAAGTGTTTCTATTACAGCAATGTTACCTTACTTTCAAAAGATTCTTGTATTACATTTATAAATTATTTTACTGACAATTTACCACGTAAAAATATGTAAGATCAATAGATTTACAAATTTATTTGCATATGAACCAATGAAATGAAAGCTATTTTGATAATATTTCACTGTAATTAAATCTCCTTGCTTACCAATAAAATAAATGCTGTTTTCATAAACGTCAATTGAAAATAATTTATCGAAATATCAAATTCTTGATGAGGAACTACTTCTACAGAAGAAACTTTTGCTTGTTAAATTCTCGCGTAAAATGTAACTCGTAATATGATAATTGCCAGATAATATTTTGACAAATAAATAAATATATCATCACGCCTTTTACCCATTACTGAGTGTGGCACTCTGCCTAAACAGATTTCGGTAAGTGATATATTTTTTTCGCGTGAAGTGCCGTTACCATTCGTCAAATTACTGCTCCCAAAGATGTTAGTGGAGGGGGAGCCACAGGGGTAGATTTAAATTGGTGAAAATTGTTTGTCGACTGTGGGGATCGAACCAGGGTTTTTAAGATCCACAGGCCGACTCGATACCACTGAGCCACCTACCCTTAACAACTCTAAATAAGTCTTATTGTTCTTTACATTGTAGATCCTTAAAGAAGACGATGGTCGGAATTGTAACATTTTTAAAATAAATTAGACTGATATTCCAATTATTTAAGTTTCTTCATAAATAATATTGTATATAACAACAAAGACAAAATTATTTGTCATCCATACACTTGGTGAAACTAGGTTTAATAAAAAAAATATAAAATAAACACTTGGCTAAATTTCACAAAATTCAGCCTCCAAGTCACCTTATGAGGGCATCGTCAGAGGCTGGCCAGCACAGTTAGTAACCATAGACGCGTTTCGCTCTTATTAGAGCTCATCAGTATGGTTTAACTCACTTCTTCACCTAGAACAAAGTTCATGGGAAGATGCTGGTGACGAAGAACTGTGCCAGCAGAGAATAAGATATCTAACAAACAGGTATAATGACATGAGAAGTTCTGTGGAACAGGCCATGCCATCTACCGAAAAAAGGAAAAGCTACGCAATAGTAATTTAAATAACAACAAACACAAAATTAATTGTCATCATACACTTGGTGAAACTAGGTTTAATAAAAAATATTAAACAAACCTAGTTTCACCAAGTGTATGGATGACAATTAATTTTGTCTTTGTTGTTAACGTCTAATAATTGACATAAACAAATTGTTTAAAAAAAACTTAACATAATTAGTAACAAATTAAAAGAATAAATAGTCAAAAATGTTTAAAAATTACAATTCTTAACAACTCTAAATAAGTCTTATTGTTATTTACTTTGTAGATCCCTGAAGAAGGCGATGGTCAGAATTGTAACATTTTAAAAATAAATTAGACAGATATTCCAATTATCTAAGTTACTTCATAAATAATATTAGATATTGTCCAACAAACCACAAAGCATATCAGAAGACATAAACAGACCGGCAGCAAATGGTATATCGCTATTTATCACGTACGATATTATTAATGCCTTTAATGAAGCATCGAAAGACGCAAAGGTATAAATTTCTGACTGCGGGAAATAGAATATACGCAAGGTACATTAAAGCAGAACAGAATTGCACATAATCTTATTAAGTATTCATAGGTCTGGTACCACAGCGATGTTGGGAACAGATTCAGCTTTGCAACGCCAGTAACAAAGTACATCATAAATTAGAAGGAGGTGCTGCTACCGGCGGACACAGCAGGAAGTAACCGAGGATGTGACAAAATTCATATCGAATAGATTCAATTATTATCGTTGGTATCATGATGAGAGAAACCACTTAAAAGAATTAATTGATTATCCAAATTACTCGGCATTCATTGCTTTCATTATTCCTGCTGAATTATTATCTCTCTTTAATTATTTATGGGGTACGTGGCTCAGTGATGGATATTGAGAACTCTGGTTCGATCCCCACAGCCGACAAACAATTAAATCTACCCCTGTGGCTCCTCCACCACTAACATCTTTGAGGGCCATGATTTGACGACTGGTAACTGCACTTCACGCGAAGAAATATATCACTTACCGAGATCTGTTTAAGCAGAGTGCCACACCCAGTAATGGGTAAAAGGCGAGATGATATATTTATTTTATTTATTTATTTTAATTATTGGTTCTCTCTTTCTATGTCAATTTGTCAGGAAAATAAATTATGTGTTTTTGGAATTAACGTTTTTTATTCATTACTAGGTCTGGTACTCTGCCAGAAGTATAGTTACCAGCTGTCAAATCACTACCTCCAGAATGTTAATATAAGGCACAAGGGTTACTTTTAACAAGGTAAAATTATTGAAAAGTCGAAACATATTTGCACTTAAAATAATCAATTGATAATCGAAATTACTCGACATTCATTGCTTTCATTATTCCTGCTGAATTATTACCCCTCTTTAATTATTTATGGGGTACGTGGCTTAGTGGTGGATCTTGAGATCCCTAGTTCGATCCCCACAGCCGAAAAACAATTTTCACCAATTTAAATATACCCCTGTGGCTCCCCCTTCACTAATATTTTTGGGGGCCATGTTTTGACGACTGGTAACCGCACTTCACGTGAAAAAATATATCACTTACCGAGATCTGTTAAGGCAGAGTGCCACACTCAGTAATGGGTAAAAGGCGTGATGATATATTTATTTAGAATTAATGTTTTTTACCCATTAATAGGGGTGGTACTATACCAGAAGTATAGTTACCAGCTGTCAAATTACAATCTCCAGAATGTTAATGGAGGGAAAGGCACAAGGGTTATTTTGAACAAGGTAAAATTATTGAACAGCCAAAATAAATTTAAAATTGATAATTGAAATCAGATTTTTCTTTTCATGTCAATATGTCAGGAATATAAATTATGTATAAATAAATAAATAAATGTAAAATTTTAAAATGTTTTCTAAAATTGTAAATACTTTTGCAAACATATTTCATTCATTTAGATGAAATTCCTTGTCTAGAACTTGCGAAAATTCTTGACAAAATAGTGAAAAGATTAAAATCTTGAAGACGTCTTCAGGTAATGAAAGTACAACACGTCTGAAGTTGTTAAAATCTTCAACATTGCATCGCAAAACTCTAGTGTGAAACGATAGCGCACATTCATATATTAGTCTAGAAACTTTAAGTAATATTCCGTGTGATGCAAATGTATTTAAAGATGAAGAAATTCAAAGCTGACAGCTTGCAACATGAGAATGTGATTATACTGGCTTCGTTTGAGAACAGGTTCTTTTCAAAGGAATTTCACACTAGAATTAATATTCTAAATAACACGTAAATTAGAAATGAAATATGAATAGGAACTGAAATGTATTCGAGTGATTAAAGTGATGGCATATCACTCAAATAATTGTAGGGCTTATAGCAAGAGATAAAACATAAATACAGAGAACTGGAATACGTCCAGATAAAAAATAAGACTATCTATATACGTTTAGCAAACAAAAATGATTTATTACTTTAAAAAATCAGTCTGTTTATATACAGGTTATTTCAGGACTAGTGTAACAATTTTTAACAGCTTATTCCTGAGATCATTTTGAGCCAAAAATGTCATATGAACATAGATCCTATTCCTTCTAGTTACCAAAATACAAGAGGTTGAAGTTCTATAAATAACACGAAATTTTCAAATTTTTTTAATCAAGATACTTTCGGAAAACAAGAGTTTTATTGAAAAGTCATACCTTATTTGTCTTCATTAATTTTATTTATTAATATTAACATGCATACAAGTTCAAGGCTCTCATTTTGAACACTTGCATGCTGGAATTTTTTAAAAATTTGTTATCTTATTTCATATTTTGTTAACCTATTCCATGTTTGGTTATGTTGTTCTGTGTCTATTTAATTGTGTCATTTTATGTTTTGTACTCTAAATCGTATTCGTTAATAATAATTAATAAAATTAATTAAGATAAATAAGGTATGACTTTTCAATAAAACTCATGTTTTCCAAAATTATCTTGATTACAAAAATTTGAAAATTTCGTGTTACGTCTCGTATTTATAGAACTTCAACCTCTTGTATTTTGGTAACTAGAAGGAATAGGACCTATGTTCATATGACATTTTTGACTCAAAATGACCTCAGGAATAAGCTGTTAAAGTTTGTTACACTAGTCTTGAAACACCATGTATATCATCACGCTTTTTATCCATTACTGGGTGTGGCAGTCCGCCTTAGCAGATCTCGGTAAGTGATATATTTTAGTGCAATTACCAGCTGTCAAATCTCAGGCCCTAAAATGTTAGTGAAAATTATTTGTCGGCCTTCGAAATGAAACCCGGGTTCTCAAATCTAAAAGCCGACTCGATACCACTGAGCCACCTACCTATTATTTAAATTAACATTGATTCATTCTTGTGATGGAAATGTTCTAATTATTGAGCTACATTAGCCGAACTGATATCATTTATTTTAACAAAAATAATTCTTACCTTGTAGAAGAAGATCCTGCTGCAGTCCTGATAAAGTTTGTAGCTTCCAACGAAAGTAATGTTACTTTATACAAATACACAAATAATTAGGCCATGTTGTATACACTCACACACATTTTTCACTTTGTATTTAACCGTTTTAAGATCTATTATTATTAACTACACACTTTTAACACTCTAAAACAAACGTTACATTGAATCTCGAGGCACTATTTTCGCGTTCAACACAAAAAAAAATCACCTCAAATGCACTTTGTACCAAACGGACGCCATTCTGATCCAAGCTTGTTGCTGTTAATTAGTAGAATATTAATCGATAGATTAATTTACAAATACTTGTGTCTGTCTGTAGATAGGATAAACTTGAATATTCTGGTGCGCGATTGGAATATGCATTTGTGTGATATTTTAAAATGTTTTGCATATATAAATTTATGAAATATTGTTATTTTAAATTGCATGGACAATATCCTAGTTGGGACCAAGACTATTCTAATTTATTGCCTGAAGTGAACTTAATGTCATTAAGTAGCAGAAGAACTTTACAATCATCTCTCTACTTATATAAATTAATTAATAACAATATTGATGATGCATGTAGTCTTGAGCTAATATTATTTCATATTCCACGGGTCACTTCAAGAAATAAAGCACTATTTCATTGCAAAAAGAGCTAGGACTAATTATGAATTGAAATCCCCTATAAGACAACTCTGTGTAGCATATAATAGTATATCATGTATCATTGACATTGACATATTTGGCGATTCCTTACCTAGATTTAAGCGTTTAATAATTAATTATTTCTCTGTTTAAGTTACTTGTACATTTTCTTATATTTCTGTCTATTTCTTTTGTGACAACTCATTCTTTTATTTTTTGTATTCTGTATAATCGTCCTGTAATTGGGATCTTGTATCCTGTTGGATCGATTAATAATAAATAAATAAATACATATATATTGTACACATTTGTAAAGTTATATATTAGAGACTTTAAATTTGAGAAATAAGATTGGAATTAATTAAATTTTTGTAATTTAATATCTTAAATATTGTTGGGAAAAAGTAATGAATTTTTTTCTCGTATATTTATGAATGTAGCGGTCTTATATACTTTGAAATTTTGAAATGAAAAAATGTATGTGCGTTGTTCGATATCACAGCTTCTAAAGAAATGGTGGAGGAGCCACAGGGATAGTTTAATTGTTTGTCGCCTGTGGAAATCGAACCCGGGATCTCAAATAAAATAACTTTTAACATTTTTGACATATGCTATGAAAAAAAAATGTATGTCTGAAATTAATTATGTAATTATCTGCTATAATTGACCATTAAAAAGGTCACCTATTGTTTAATTTAGAAGAACTTTTTAAAAAATGAAATAAATGTAATTGGTTCAAATATAATTATTTTAGATCTGCTTATTCAGAGTGCCATATCCAGTAATGGGTAAAAGGCGTGATGATAAATTTATTTGTTATTTATTTATAAATCGAAACAGTAATCTACATTTCAATAAATAAATAATGTATGTTTAGTTCAATTTTAAAATCTAGTGTTAAAAGTAATTTACTTATCCCTGCAGATGTTTGAAACCATTATGAAAAACTTTTGTCGCTTTTGTTAAAACCGAAAACAAAAACCCCTAAACAAAAGCTTGCAGCTGTCATAAATAATATCCCCCACCAGATTTGTATTTCCCTCGCGAAAAGCTCTATTTATTTTCCTTAAACCAGTTGTAATTAGAAGCAAGGAAGAAAGGAAAAATCAGTAAATGAGAAAAAGCTTAATTTGCGGTCTTTGTTTTCCAGGCGTCGCGACGTCCATGGAAAGACAAGCGCGCAGCGAGCGTGAATGCAAATGAATGCACCGCACGTTATTGGTATTTGTCATCATTATGTAGGCGGGGAAATGGAGGCGAGGTGAATGCTCCGTGAGTAAATGTTTTGGATTTGGTGGAATTTGCAATTAGGGTCAAACTATTTCTCAACGTGGGAACGCTGTATTATTATGTTAGAGGTAGCAAAACGAATAACTCCGAACGTAATACGCCAAGATTTACATTTGCAGAATAGGGTTCAGCGCCATTTTTATTTTAAGTATTTTTATTTGGTATCGAGTCGGCCTGTGGATCTTGAGAACCCTGGTTCGATTCCCACAGCCGACAAACAATTTTCACCAATTTAAATCTACCCCTGTGGCTCTCTCTCCACTAATATCTCTGGGGGTCGTGAATTGACGGCTGTTAACTGCACTTCACAAGAAAAAATATATCACTTACCGTGATCTGCTTCAGTAGAGTGCCAGACCCAGTAATGGGTAAAAGGCGTGATGATATATTTATTATTTTATCTAAAATGTATCAAATTCGACTGCCAGAAAACTAAATTTTCTTACAGTTAATGGACAAAATTAAATTAATTTTTACCTGTAAATGTCTTTTTATAGGTACTTTCAGTAACTTCAAAAATTAGTAACTACAGTCCAAAACCCAGTAAAACCAACTAATATCAACTAATTAAATAGTTATTTGTGTATTAACAGCGAAAAGTGATTCTTTGTTACTAGAACACGGCAATAGTGTAAAGGAACAAAGACACTTTAGGCTCGTAATACACACATTATTTTTTCACCGATTGTATCTTAATATTATTTAAAAACGTATACGTACTGAAAATAAATTCATTCTGTCAACTGTCAATATGACAAGTTTCTGTTTTGTTTGTATGAAATAAATAAATAAATATATCATCACGCATTTTACCCATTACTGGGTGTGGCACTCTTCCTAAGCAGATCTCGGTAAGTGATATATTTTTTTATCCCTGATAACTATTGAAATAAGCGCACATTTAATTTATTTTTTGTAACACATGCACAAGAAACACGTTCTTATTCCCTAATTTTAGACAGAGAAACACTGCTTTTCTCCCCTAGGGAGAGAAACATTATGTTTCCATAAGTACCATATTTCTCTCCCTAGAGAGATTAGCTGTTTGCGGTATTTCCTAGGTAACTAGTTACACAACCCATATTTGACATTTGTCCCGATAAGACTGTAATTTTTGTGCACTTGTTACGAAAAGTATAATATGCTTCACGGGAGGGCGCGATTATCCCTTGTGTGAAATTGGCAAACCTCGACTTCAGCTCGAGCCTTCGACCCTCGCTTACGTCTTGGATTGTCAACTTCACACGCGAGAATAATCGCTTGTTTCCCTCCCTTGATGCATAACATACTTTTTTGCGCGTTGCCATTGGAAACGCGCGCATTTAACGTCTTTTCACGTGTTGCTATTGGAGACACGCAAAACAGATATTTTTTTATTGTTCCACAGAAAACGTCAACTTTACGAAGACAAATGAGAGCGTAATTGTCAACTTTTCATAGCAATCGTAAAAAAAGTTATTACTTGCAGCATCTGCAATATTTTATATATCAACTGCAAAGTTTTCTTTGCACATTAAATCCAATATTTCAAATAATTTATTTCTAGAATTCACAAAACTGTTGACACTAACAGTATTTGTTCGATCACAACACCATGACAACGTCTAGCTATAAATTATCCTATCGCCAACAACTTTTCATTACAAAATATAATGCATCTTTTTACAAAACTAATAAACGCTGTGAAGATGGAAACAAAATGTTAGATGAATTCAAACTAATCTATTCTAATTTCAGCTGAGAGAATAATCTACCAACGACGACTACTTCTCCAACAATGCTTCTAAAAGAACTGCTAATACCCTAAAAAGATAGGGTAATCAGAAATATCAAGATGTATGGAATTTTTTGTCAAAGGTAAAAGACTAACCTTACGTTTCACTGCCGCGTTTCCTGCGAAAATGAAAAGAAAATAACTTGAGTTTTTCACAAGGAGAAGTTAAAACTTCATTACGGTTTCTTTTGACGGAAACTAAATAACTTACAAGATCTATTCGCACAATATTTAATATTAGATAGAACATATTATTTAGGTATCTCTGATGTTACATTCACTCTTCATTTTTTCGATATATATGTAGAATGCTCCATGATGAAATATTTCTACAAAAGACATTGTGATATTTGAACTATGAAGAAGTAATCAAATATATTTTGATCAAATGTATGAAATGGAATTCTTTTCACATTACTATATAAAATTTATATTTCGCATACATTATTCAGGAAATAGTTAAATTTTTTCATAAGTAATATGTTACGAAATAATGACATGACAAAAAACAAATGTGTGTTTAAAATTAATTAGGTAATTATATATTATAAATGACAAGGAAAAATGTCACCGATTGTTCAGTTAAGAAGGACATTTTAAAAATGAAATAAATGTAATTGGTTCAAATATTTTAGTGGTCTTTGAAAGTCATACAGTTTAAATGTTGCAATAATCATAAATTTGAAATTAATTATCTGTAAAAATTGACAACTAAAAATGTCACTGAATGTGTTAAGCTCTGATATGCAATAAAACAAAATAAATAAAAAAGAAACATGGTTGCAGGTCTTAAAAGAAGTTAATTTATATCTAAGATTATGTTATAGCTATTTATGAAACTAGTAAGGAAATGAAGGTTATTATCTTACGCATGTGAAATTTGCAGAACAAGGCGTTGCCGAGAAATGTAAACACATAAGTAAGGTAATAACCTTATTTCCTTACTAGTTTCATACAATATTTTTTCTACTTCCGTTCTAATGAATACGAAAGAGCGTTTTTGAAATTATGAAATTTTGACATATTAATGACAGTTATAAATTCAAAAAATAAAAGAATAACACATCAGAATTCTTCTACCAAGATATCTTAATTTTTTTATGTTGCTATGTTACCTCATTATTTCATTAGTTAAATAATGCAGTTCATTACCTAACTCAAATAAGTGAAATAAAACGTCTATTTCCTAACGGAAGTAGAAAAAATAATTAAAACTACATTTAATTTAAATTTATATCCTACTTAACAAACATATAGGTACTCAATATGTATATAATCATATTTACTTCAACCCTATTGACATAAGAGGAGAGGTAGGTTTCTCACGCACTCTGATACGTGAGGACTCATGTTTTAACACTAAACACACATTTGTGTCGACATATGACATAGTTATACAGGGGTGAACAAAAGTCTCCAAATTTTGAGGTACAATTTCGTTTAAAATATTTTTTCTACGATTGCTATGAAAAATTGACAATTAACCTCTCATTTGTCATCGTAAAGTTGACGTTTTCTGTGGAACAATAAAAAAATATCTGCAATAGTAACGCGCGAAAAAGATGTTAAATGCGGGTTTATTTCAATAGTTAACAGGGATTCAAATAAAATAAAAATTTGGAATTTATTTTCAGTACGTATAAGTTTTTAAATAATTTTAAGATGCAATCGTAGAAAAAATGATGTGTGTATCACAAGCGTCTTTGTTCTTCTTATACGATTGCAGCTCTCGCTGCAATTACCATGCTCGAGTAACAAAGAATCACTTTACGCTGTTAATACACAAATAGCTATTGGAATATGGAACTCCCTGTAGATGCTCTATCTAATTTATCTCTATTTGCGGATGGGTACGTAGCTTGATATATCAAACAAGGTTATAACCACAAACAGGAAGCTACCATATCAAGCAATATGTATAATTGGTGTTGAGTTTCAAAGCTCTCTTCGATCAAAGACGCTGATGTCATATCTGCCGTGAGTGATGAATAGTTACTGATTACTTGTTGATTTTGATTTGAGGGATGATTTAGTTTAGACTGTAATATAATTCGATCTATATTCAAACAGATACACTAATATTTTCAAAATATCTTGATACTTTTGATATCCTACATTTTCCATTTGTCAAATGTTTCTAAATACATACAACAAAAGTACGTTTATCCTGACTTGTATTATTTGAAGTATTTTGCAACAATTAATTCTTTTAGTTTTGTTTAGATTGATATATATTTTATTTATTTGGCCAATAATTTAATTGTATTCCTTAAACAGTAATGTAATATTTTGAATCCATATCAAATATCTTTTACTGAAAATCGTACGATACTAATTAACAGTGAATAGAAATATTGCATTAAACATGGCTACCAATACTTTGAAATTTTTCGTTAGTTAAAAAAAAATTAATAAGTGAATTTACTTTTGTGTCATGTTTATATTATCGGCTATTATCATATCACTTGTTATATGAAATAATTTGAAACAAGTTTTCAACTAATTTTTGAGAATCTAAAACAATTGATTACTTATTAGTCACGGATTTTAGGCTCCTTAAATGTTAAATTCAATTTCGAATGCTATTGATAGTTTCTGATAGTGCAATTAGATTCCGAATCATTTTTAGAAACCCCAATTAACCGATTGAGTTTTATTTGTACTTAAAATCACAGTAACTAATTTAATTTGTTGTTTTTAAATTAAAAATGAAAAGTGGGTTTAAACTTTCATGTAAAATACTTATAATTATTTTATCAAATTTAATAAAATTTTAATAAAACATAAAGTTAACATTGATGAATCCAACGGCGCAAAGCGAATTAAATTATCTGTTATAGTTTTGGAGATACAGCATATTAGCAGGAAATTTTAAAATATACTTTAGTGCCGTTTGGCTAAAAGAAAATTATTAAATTATATTTTGTTAGTATAACCAAAATGTGTTGAATATAATAGTGTAAATTAAATTAAAATATCTTTAGTAGTTTTGAAGATATGGCGTTTCAAAGGTTTCAGCAGGAATGAAAAAATAATTAGATATATATGACCTACAAAATTTTTGTTGAAATATTGCTCTATATATATTATATTCATTGAGTTTAGGCCAAAAATTAATATTTGTGCTATTTAATTTCTGTTATTTTATCGATTTAAAAATATATAGGTATTCTGGTATTAACGCAATATAATATACATATTAAAATTTAAAGTTAATAAAAGGATATAATTATTATTATTGTAAGTATTTTATATTTTCTATTAATTATTTGTTATTGTTAATTTATTTAATTATAACAGAGTCCTGAAGAAGGCTAAAGTGTTAGCCAAAACGTAGACTGAATAATAAAAAATAAAAATTAACTGAAATCCAAAACAGTCTGTTTTTTGCATTTTAAAGTTAATATTTATCTGTAGATCCAAGGAAAGAAAGTGATACATTTCTTCCCGAACATGACGTTTAATAAATGTATTCATGTAGAATTTGTGAATTTCAAGAGCATTCTCTCATGCTAATCTTCCAATTACTGAACCCTGCTATAACATCTTTACCTCGTAGCCAATAATACACACCAATTTCTCAATTTCTACCCCGCAGCAAAATCCAAATTTGACATGAGCTTAGCTAAAACCAAACATGATTCAAATCATCCCCTATATTCCACCCTTACAACAAACGCTTCAGGAAGGGGGCCATTAATTAAATTTCTACACTAGCTGTTGTTCAACAACAAAGAAATTCAATTAAGGAATTAATAGCGACGCGATTTAAATGACTGTTTCGCTGTTTTGTTGTTCGTTCGTGATGGTGCTGCCACCAAGCGGGAACTTTTGACAGAACATGTCCTGAGGGAATCAAGGAGATTTGGGCAGGAACCAAGATGTGGCAGCAAGATTATTGTTTTCTTGAGTGCGGTATAATATTCGAGTAGTTTACATTCTGTTGTTTGACATATTAGTTCAATTTATTTTTATTTATTTTATTCTGCACAACACAATTTTTTTTATACTACTATACTGAAAAATATGTTATTTTCAGCAGTTATTTGGTGTACGGGGCTCAGTCGTATCCTGTAGGCCTGTTGATTTTAAACTTGGGTTTGACTCCCAAAATTGACAAACAATTTACACAATATTTAAATTACCCTGCAACTAATTTGGAGGCCGTGATTCTGACGGCTGGCAACCTTACTTTATTTGTACAATGAATAAAAGATAAATAAATAAAATAAATAAATATATCATCACGCTTTTACTAGGTGTGGCACTCTGCCTAAGCAGATCTCGGTAAGTGATATATTTTTTCGCGTGAAATGCGGTTACCAGCCGTCAACCTACGGCCCCTAAAGATATTAGTGGAGGGGGAGCCACAGGGGTAGATTTTAATTGGATAAAAATGTGATGATATATTTAATTAAATAGCAAAAAATGGAGAAAGTCAAATTTCAGTTGTTCATAAATAATTTTAAATTACATTTTTCTACATTTCCCTCACTCAATTTAGTAACCATTTCCCTCATTAGTGATGAAAGTAAATAACTTTTCATCTGTCCCGATTTTTGTCAGTTCTGTTAGAGATACATGGCGGGCCCTAGAGCCAAACCTGGTTTATTTACATTCTGCTAAGTATTGAATATTAATTATTCAATATCCGAACAGAATCGCCAGGCCGGACCATGCACCCTAGACATAAAGACAATACACTACACTCCGCCCAGTTTCTGGCAAGAGCTGGACTGACCTGCTTATACCTTAAATGAAAGACATAGTGCAATGCAAATCAGCCGACGCCACGATACACAAAACGTCCAGAGGACTCCCCAATTTCAAAGTAAAATAACTATTTTAACGTGGGATTCTACCACACTTTGTTGCTTCTTTCCAAAATGCAGTTGAAGTTTAGGGCTGGCTTTTTAGTAGTTGAATTGCTTTCACAATTACCAGGTTCTCAAAAAACAGTTTAACGTCCAGAGGACTCCCCAATTTCAAAGTAAAATAACTATTTTAACGTGGGATTCTACCACACTTTGTTGCTTCTTTCCAAAATGCAGTTGAAGTTTAGGGCTGGCTTTTTAGTAGTTGAATTGCTTTCACAATTACCAGGTTCTCAAAAAACAGTTTAACGTCCAGAGGACTCCCCAATTTCAAAGTAAAATAACTATTTTAACGTGGGATTCTACCACACTTTGTTGCTTCTTTCCAAAATGCAGTTCAAGTTTAGGGCTGGCTTTTTAGTAGTTGAATTGCTTTCACAATTACCAGGTTCTCAAAAAACAGTTTAACGTCCAGAGGACTCCCCAATTTCAAAGTAAAATAACTATTTTAACGTGGGATTCTACCACACTTTGTTGCTTCTTTCCAAAATGCAGTTCAAGTTTAGGGCTGGCTTTTTAGTAGTTGAATTGGTTTCACAATTACCAGGTTCTCAAAAAACAGTTTAACGTCCAGAGGACTCCCCAATTTCAAAGTAAAATAACTATTTTAACGTCGGATTCTACCACACTTTGTTGCTTCTTTCCAAAATGCAGTTGAAGTTTAGGGCTGGCTTTTTAGGAGTTGAATTGCTTTCACAATTACCAGGTTCTCAAAAAACAGTTTAACGTCCAGAGGACTCCCCAATTTCAAAGTAAAATAACTATTTTAACGTGGGATTCTACCACACTTTGTTGCTTCTTTCCAAAATGCAGTTCAAGTTTAGGGCTGGCTTTTTAGTAGTTGAATTGCTTTCACAATTACCAGGTTCTCAAAAAACAGTTTAACGTCCAGAGGACTCCCCAATTTCAAAGTAAAATAACTATTTTAACGTGGGATTCTACCACACTTTGTTGCTTCTTTCCAAAATGCAGTTCAAGTTTAGGGCTGGCTTTTTATTAGTTGAAATGCTTTCACAATTGCTGTTGCTTTTTAAAATTTTCTTATTCACTACATTCACTGTCTGAGGATCTCATTGTTTCGTAGCTTTTATCGGTAGTTTCTTTAATCTGTACCGATTTTTGTATCATACTCAAATTATCCTGATTATCATTTGTCAGTCTCTCCTGTACTCTTTGTTTTATTAGTGACCAGCCAATTACGGATGCGGATATAATGACATAATAACAACAAAGACAAAATTAATTGTCATCCATACACTTGGTGAAACTAGGTTTAATAAAAAATATTAAGTAAACACTTGGCTAAGTCTCACAAAATTCAGCCTCCAAGTCACCTTATGAGGGCATCGTCAGAGGCTGGCCAACACAGTTAGTTACCATAGACGCGCTAGCACAGTTATTCGTCACCAGCTTCTTCACGTGAACTTTGTTCTAGGTGAAGAAGTGGGTTATACCATACTGATGAGCTCTAATAAGAGCGAAACGCGTCTATGGTTACTAACTGTGCTGGCCAGCCTCTGATGATGCCCTCATAAGGTGACTTGGATGCTGATTTTTGTGAGACTTAGACATGTGTTTAGTTTGATATTTTATTATTAAACCTAGTTTCACGAAGTGAGCATTCAAAGACAATTAATTTTTTTTTAATGACATAATAGTCAGACAAAGTATGGTGGTACATTTTGCAAATGTTCAATTCTCATTCTCCTGTATTGAATAAAGCATTCCAATAAATTTTTAACAACAAACAACTTAATTCTCTCCGATATTGAGTAAAGTTATCCATAGTTACATCCTGCTTCGTGCTATGGGCAGCCCACTGCGATGCAAACCACAGCCAATAGAATCGAAGCCGAAATTGCAAACTCTTGGCATTGTTTCGGTATAATATAGCGTTTGATGTAAATACGGCTGTTGTTAGAACTACGAGTTAAGTTCATAGTTCGCTATTCCATTCGGGATGCTTTCAATACAGGCGACAACATTGTTTCGTACATTTAGATAAGATTAATAGAGGTGATGGTGGCTGTGAATTTTAGATTGGTGTACACTTATTTTCAATTATAATCTTCTTAAAGCATTTTTTTTTCTGAGTGCATGCCAAAAACGTATTAATATGCACGAGTGAAACACGGATACAGCTAAAGTTATATGAGTTTTACAATGGCCCTTTTCCACGTGTGTTACATATTATTTAAACATAAAACAGTTATTTGTGTATTTAGAGCGTAAAGTGATTCTTTGTTACTTGAACACGGTAATTGCAGCGTGAGTCGAAGGCGAGAGCAGGGCCGTCTTAAGCATCTCCTATTATCGCCTATTTAATGTTGATAAATATTGGATTTAATTAGGTGCTGCCATCTATCTTCACATTTATATGATCTGAAACTATTCTTTATATCATACAATTGATGAATCTGATGTTTCGGATGTACATAGAAACAAAAATACGGCCGGAATAACAAAATACCTGAAAAACCCGATTTTTTTGGTACTTTGAAGATTTTTTCTTCGCCTTTAGGAAAGGGTAAACCCCAATGTCGGTTATATTGACTTATTCGGTATTGATCTGGGAATACCAGAAAAAAAATTCAGCCAATTTGAAACAAATTGAAAAAAGTTATTGACCAGAATCTAAAAAAAGGTGCCAAAACGGCGTTTTGAGGTGCTCGGTGCTGCCTGGGTATTCATCAGAAAAATGTTTCAGCACATCTCCACAACTTTTTGGATGGAACTCTTTCATTTGAGACCCTAGAGAACGAAATCTATTTTTTTCGACCCACCCTAATATATATATAAATATATTGTATCGGAGTGTCAGTGTCAAATTATAATGATTAAATTATTTTGCATTTGTGTTACTAGCTGCCATCCCTCAATAGAATGCATATCAAATGTAGTAATTATTAAAAATATTTTGGTCAGAAAATGACTTAAAACTTAAAATGTGTATATTTTTTTTTCTATTTTTTTCATTTTAGTCGAACGATTCGGGCCCCCAGCACTTGCCTAGTTTGCCTAGGCGAAAAGACGGCCCTGGGCGAGAGCTGCAGTAGTGTAAGGGAACAAAGACACTTTACGCTCGTGATATACACATATTTTTTTCTACGATTGCATCTTAAAATTATTTAAACTCGTATAAGTACTGAAATTAAAATCATTCTGTCAACTATCAATATGACAAGTTTCTGTTTTGTTTGTAACTATTGAAGTAAGCACGCATCAATATCTTTTTTGTAAGATATTTTTCGATTGTTCCACAGAAAACGTCAACTTTACAATGACAAATGAGAGCGTAATTGTCAACTTGTCATAGCAATCGCAGAAAAACTACATTTTTATATTTGCGATAAAATAATTTTAATAACTATTTTATGTAAATCAAAGGAATTGAAATGGCAAATGTACATCCATGTCCAATGACATTTCTATCACTCAATTTAGTTGTGATAATAACCGTTTCCCTCACTAGTGAGGAAAGTAATTTACTTTTATCACTAGAGGGAAAGGTAATTTTCACAAGTAAAAAATAATTTCTTGTTACTTATCCAGTAGTAATCAATAACTTTTTGGTTTTGATAAATAAATAAAATAAATATATCATCATGCCTTTTACCAATTACTGTGTGAGGCACTCTGCCTAAGCACATCTTGGTTAGTGATATCTTTTTTTGTGTGAAGTGCGGTTACCAGCCATCAAATCACGGTCCCCAAAGATATTAGTGGAGGAAAAGCCACAGGGGTAGATTTAAATAAATAAATATATCATCACGCCTTTTACCCATTACTAAGTGTGGCACTCTGCCTAAACAGATCTCGGTAAGTGATATATTTTTTCGCTTGAAATGCGTTTACCGGCCGTCAAATCACGGCCTCCAAAGATATTAGTGGAGAGAAAGCCACAGTGGTAGATTTAAGTTGGTGAAAATTGTTTTTGAGTTACTGTTAATTAAAGTAGCAAATATTAAAATTGTTTTAAACTTACAATTAGCTAAAAAATCATACAGAATAGTTTTTACTAATTGTATTTAATCGCGTGTCTATAAAAACGAATTTCAGTTGAATTATTTTGAAAAGATTATTCTACTATTATCTAAACGTGTAAATGTTTTATGAAAGAATAAACACAATACAGAAACTGCTACAGTGTAAACGTTTCTTATCTTTATTAGTTTTTTATTTAAGTTCAATGATCCAAAAGGATACAAATCAAGTTTCATTACAAATTCGAAAACAAAGAATTGGAAAATATCTAAAAAACGAACAATTGCAACAATTGAAACGGTAGGTAGGTAGTATAAAGAAAAATATACCAAAATACTATTGATTTATGATCGCGCTTTTCGAAAATAAAAGTGAAAATTGTTTAGATTTAAAACGCCACTAATTGTTTTGCAATCTACTAGATGTGTTAGTTTCAAGGAATGCTAAACTTCTATTGGATAATAAAATTTTGAACAAAGAATTTATTCATAATTACATTAATAATAAAAGGGAATTTTTCTGCTTAAAAAGTATAAAAATTAATATTTTCGACGAAGATTCAGTTCATTCGTTCAAAATGTGTTCTTTGAAATGTTTTGCTCTGTGCTATTTGGTGATATTAATTCCGATTTCAGGTATTTTTATTTGTTGATATTAATTATTTTATTTTAATATTTTGTGAATTTTAGTTAACTCAATATTCATTAGACGTATTAAAACCAGACAAAGTAAGTCATATTTAAATCATTTTAACAAAGTTTCTACTAAATTTATTCTTCTTAAAAACATAAATTAGCACAGTTCAAAATGACAGGTAATATAAGTTTTTTCGTAACACATGCACAACAAACACGTTCTTATTCCCTAATTTTAGAGAGAGAAACACTGCCTTTCTCCCGTAGGTAGCATGTTTCTCTCCCTAGGGACTACGATTATTATCTGTTTACGGCATTTCCTAGATAACTAGTTACGCAACCCATATTTGACATTTGTCCCGATAAGACAGTAATTTTTGTGCACTTGTTACGAAAAGTATAATATGCTTTACGGGAGGGCGCGATTATCCCTTGACTTCAGCTCGAGCCTTCAGCCCTCGCTTACGTCTCGGTTTGCCAACTTCACACGCGGGAATAATCGCTTGTTTCCCTCCCTTGATGCATAACATACTATATAATTAAAACTATGAATTAGATTTGATTTTTTTTGTGAATTAGGTAGCTCAGTGATATCGATTTTAATTTTTACATCTTTGAGAGCCGTCAATTGACGGCTGGTAACGCGTATATTGATATATATTTTTTTTTATAAAAGCCATTTTTAGTTTGCTTCTTACTCTTGCATAAAAAATAATTAAACTAGTAGATAATCATTAGATGTAGTTTTTAATACTTAACATTTTTTATAGTTACACTTTTGGTACAATTTAATTAGGAAAGCAACAATCATCAAATTAAGAATGTAATGATTTATTCAATTTAATTTTATAAATTTTTTAGTAACTAATGAACATTTAAATCCCGAACAAATTGATCCACATGAGGAACAGGACCAATTCTACGAATATATGCAAAATAATCAAGATCTACAGAACACACGTCACCACATGGACCCAGACCGCCATGAAGATGAGTTTCACGACATCAACACCCAACAAGAACATGAAGAACTTGATACAAAAATCGTCAAACATTGCCATGGTAAATATTTGTCATAAACTTGAATTTTCTTTGCCAAACATTTTAAATTTATAAAAACATAGAGTATATTATATACTAAAAAATATAAAATAAACACTTGGCTAAGTCTCACAAAATTCAGCCTCCAAGTCACCACATGAGGGCATCGTCAGAGGCTGGCCAGCACAGTTAGTAACCTTAGTATTAGAGCTCATCAGTATGGTATAACTCACTTCTTCACCTAGAACAAAGTTCACGTGAAGAAGCTGGTGACGAAGAACTGTGCCAGAATAGAAACTAACTGTGCTGGCCAGCCTCTGACGATGCCCTCATAAGTGAGCATTCAAAGACAATTAATTTTGTCTTTGTTGTTATATATTATATAATATAACACCTTGGAGACTAGCAAAAAAATACGAGTGTTGCCGACCGGGCGTTTGTACTGTATCTAACAATTTTAATTGGGGTACTGTAATTTAAAATGGAAGCCAAACGCTTATTAAAGTTGTAATTAAATAAGTTCTATGCTATATAAGTACAACATTATTTTGTTTAACAATTTGTTATTGGGTCTTATTGTATCTAATTGCATTTTATTTTATTTTATTTTATTTAGAACACATCTACCCGAACAAGCTATATCCATATCCTATACCATCCGGTATGACATTAGTTCCACCTGTCAAACCATTACCAGCACCAGTACCAGTACCAGCACCAATACCAACAGAGCCATTAAAAATAACAACAGAACTACTGGCTGATATATTATCAAGATTATTAATGACTCTTCAATTAAGTTTATCATCAGGCCAATCAATTCCAGTTGTAACTTCATCAAATATGCCATCAGGTTTATCAAAAAATACAGCTGATGCTCAAAGAAATATAGCAACAGGTTCATCCAAAACATCAACTTCTTCACGGTCGAATATAGAAACAGGTTTGACTGATTCCCAACCAAATATGGAACAAGATGTAACTCAAATACCTGGTGATGCCTCAACTTATATGGCATTAAGAATTACACCTGACTCTCCTTCAAATGTGGCATCAGGTTTATCAAAAATGCCAGTTGAATCTTCATCAAATGTAGCATCAGGTTTATCAAGATTGTCAGCTGATTCTCAATCAAATATGGCAACAGGTTTATCAAGAATACAAATTGATTCTTCACCTAATATGGCATCAGGTATGAACAAAATACCATCTGATTCGCCGTCGTATATGGCATTAAGAATACCATATGAATTACCAACAAATGTGGCATCAGGTGTACCAAAACTACCAGTTGATTCCCAATCGAATATGGCAACAGGTTTAACAAGAATACAAATTGATTCTCCACCTAATATGGCATCAGGTTTAAACAAAATACCATCTGATTCTCCACCGTATATGGCACTAAGAATACCGTATGACTTACCAACAAATATGGCATCAGGTTTACCAAAAGTACCAGTTAATTCCCAATCGAATATATCTACAGGTTTACCTAGTATTCCAAGTGATTCTTCATCAAATGTTGCATCAGGTTTATCAAGACCTGAATCTCCATCAAATATGATACCAAGAAAATCAACTGATTATTCAGTTGATTCTGTATCAAATTCTGTATCAGGTTTATCATCTACTGATTTACAATCAAATGTGGCATCAGATATATTAAGATTTTCTGCTGATTCTTCAGCGAATATGGTAGCTGGCGAACTGGACAGTCCTCCAAGTTCTTCTAGATGTAATGAAGGTTCCCGTAGACTACCTGATGGTTCATGTCGAAGAGGAATTCAATATAATCTACCGTCTAATTTGGCGTCAACTTTACAAACAAATAAACCAGCAAGTGCATCGGATAATTCTTTAATGGGTATTGTATTCTTTAATTCATTGTAGAAAAATTGGCAAACTTATAAACATTAGAATATGGCAGTAAGTAGAGACAGTACTTTGTAAAATGATACAATTTGCTTAGTATTGCCTTAAAGATCTTAAAATATTTATTCCTGGAGTAGAAACATCATGCAATTATAGCTAAACTGATAGATTGATGATTGTCATTTTTACAGCTAGATAATTTGGCTTTAAAAATCTTCAAAAACAGTTGCATATAATTCATTTTATGCACGTGGAACTGGAAAAGTTTTATACAATTTGCATTTAAGCTAACCAAGTCTAATAAAAATTTGGCAATTTAAAAACGGACACCATTTTAAATTGAACGCCTCTATTGCTAGATGGAGATAAAAATATTTCTTGAAACTATTCTAATATTAATAATTATTTTTATACCAAAAGAATAAATTGAGACATTTTTTCCTAATGGTGTCATTTCATTTCTCGAGCAGAATGCGAACGATATAAAGAATTTTAAGGAAGAATAACATTTTTTACGGGGTATAATATTTGCACTACTCATTCAGAAAGTAATTATATATTTAGAAACGATTTATTATGTTACCAGAAATGGACTGTGAATTTGAGAACCCGGGTTTAATTCTCACAGCCAACAAACAATTTTCACCAAATTAAAATTACCCTTGTAGCTCTCCCACTACTAACATTTTTTGGGGAGAGGGGCGTGATTAGACGACTGGTAACTGCACTAAATCATGCATAAATATATCATTTACTAAGTTCTGCTACAGCAGAGTGTCACGCACAGCAATGAAGTAGAAAAGCTATTTTTCGTAACACATGCACAAGAAACAGGTACTTATTCCCTAAATTTAGAGAGAGAAACGCTGCTTTTCTCCCCTATGGCGAGAAACATTATGTTTCTCTCCCTAGGTAGGATGTTTCTCTCCCTAGGTAGGATGTTTCTCTCCCTAGGGTGATGTTTCTCCCCCTAGAGACTATGATTATTAGCTGTATGCGGCGTTTATTAGGTAACTAGTTACGCAACCCATATTTGACATTTGTCCCGATAAGACAGTAATTTTTGTGCACTTGTTACGAAAAGTATAATATGCTTCACGGGAGGGCGCGATTATCCCTTGTGTGGAGTTGGCAAACCGCGACTTCAGCTCGAGCCTTCAGCCCTCCCTTACGTCTCGGTTTGCCAATTTCACACGCGGGAATAATCGCTTGTTTCCCTCCCTTGATGCATAACATACTATATAATTGAAACTATGAATTAGATTTGATTTTTTTTGTGAATTAGGTAGCTTAGTGATATCGATTTGAATGTTTACATCTTTGAGAGCCGTCAATTGACGGCTGGTAACGTGTATATTAATATATAATTTGTTTTATAAATGCCATTTTTAGTTTGCTTCTTACTCTTGCATAAAAAATAATTAAACTAGTAGATAAATATAATAGTATTTATAGGATCAAATATTAAGTTACCAAGGTGTCCGTTTAAAAAATAAATCCCCTGTACTTACTAATCAAATCTCTTAGATCAATCATCAGGTTCTTCACCTGGCGCCCAACCCAACTACAAAATACCATGTTCAGAAGGATTCGCCCGTCAACCTGACGGCACATGTCGAAAGGAAATCTTCACCTACTATCGACTTCCTTGCCCCAGCGGCTACGAAATGAAACCGGATGGTACGTGCATAAAAAAACAAATTGTTTGTCCGCCTACTTATCATAAAACTTCCGATGGCTTCTGTGAGAAGGATCCATGGACAGAAGTGTCTGCATGTGGTGAAGGAACGTACAAGAATATTAATGGGGAGTGTGTAGTTTATTCATCTATTTCTCCCAAACTGATGCAAAATGGTGTTGCTTCAATGCGATCATTAGTAGGTGTTTCTTTCAATCAAAAATTGATCTGTTTAGGGCATGACAAATGGGAGACCATTACGCCATTTTGTCCATATTATTTTGGAAATCATAGCCTACTTAAGACCCTCCTGAATCTTAGATACAACATTACTGATAGGTCCTTTTTAAATAGGAATTTGATTTCTAAATGGCGTCGTATTATTCATGACAGTTTTCTTTTAATAAACAATTTTGTTATAAAAAAGACAAACTTAATTGTCCATTCTCTTGGTGAAACTAGGTTTAATAAAATATTAAAATAAACACTTGGCTAAGAGTCACAAAATTCAGCCTCCAAGTCAACTTATCAGGTCAGAGGCTGCACAGCTCCTTCACGTAAACTAGTTCTAGGTGAAGGAGTGGGTTATACCATACTGATGAGCTCTAATAAGAGCGAAACGCGTCTATGGTTACTAACTATGCTGGCCAGCCTCTGACGATGACCTGATAAGTTGACATGGAGACTGAATTTTGTCAGACTTAGACAAGTGTTTATTTTAATATTTTATTAAACAATTATGTTTTAAAATGAATTGTCATATGAGAAACTTAACTTCTGATTTAATATTTTTTATTTAAGCAACCCTTAAAGTTTATTATTTATTGGTCTACCCATTTGACATGCCTTATATCCAATAGAACTATTGTGTTTGAATGATTATCACACTTGCTTTATAAGCGAACTTTATCAATTTCAAATCTTTCTAATTTCAACATTCTTGAATATTTTACAACATTCATTTTTTGCCATCAAATACTTGACATAAATGTAGCAGAAAATCTAGTCCAGGAATAAGGTGGTGTGAATACCGTTTCGGAATTTGAAGATTCCGAGTTTTAATCCCATTTATTATGGCTCAGTGAGTTCGTACCCTGTACTCTACTCGTAATTATGATTTAGTTCCTGTTGTCCTGAGTAGCATAAATAAATTATTTCAAGCAATATTTTCTAAAGTAATTTAGAAATGTTTGATAGGAATAATATACGTTGTTGAATATTCAAGACAGTTTGAAAATACTATAAGAGTAAATGTCTCGAAGTGGGTTGCTTTATCTTTCGGGTGATTGTGTATTGTTTATCAAAATAAATAAATAATTTAATATTACTTTTTCAGGTTCCTAGATCACTAATATATCGGAACGATTAATACATAAAACGACAAATGGCTAAATGAATATGGAATTTAATATTTAATTAATTATTTTATGTATAAAAATTATGAATTAATATATGGGTGGCATCGAATTTGTGTTTTATTTATTATGTGATAGTAATCGTTTCCCTCACAACTAAATTTAGTGAAGGAAATGTAATTTTACATGATGACCAAAGAAACGTAATGTGTATGACAGTGGCGTAACTACGTCTTTCGGGGCCCCAGTTCAACGACATAGTCGGGCCCCCAAAACGTACAAGCTAAAAAAAGGTCAGACCAAAAACTTTTTGGGGGTATTTAAAGCCATGTACAATCTTACATTTACATTACCTGTACGTTGTGCACCTTACAATCTATTTTTAAAAGTTACGAAATTCGCGGGGGGCCCCCGAGTTGTTTCAAAACAAAATCAAAATATTTGGGGAACCCAAGTTTTGTAAAATAGTTGGATATTGGGGGCCCCAAAAAGTCATATATCAAATATTTTGAGGCAGTCATTGTAAAATATTTAATTCCATTCTAAATATTTTACATTAAAACCCCATTACAACTCACTATAAAGTGTCAAAACCATCAAATCAAAATTGCAAAAAAAAAAACTCAATTGGGGGCCTCTTGCACTCGGGGGTCCCAGGCAATTGCACCGGCTGCACCGGCGATAGTTACGCCACTGGTGTATGAATTACTGCTGATCTTTGACTTCTAAATTTAAAGATTCAGCTAATGTTATTCTGAACAGTAAGAAACGTTGTTCAATCTACCTGCATATATAGTTTCCAGTTAAGTACTTCAAAACATGAAATGTAAAGTTTTCGTTAAAAAATCAAGATAAAAATTGGTAAAAAGCTAAAAAAAAACTGCAATTCTTGTTTGAGACTCTGTGTTCTTCCTTGTAAGTTGTCGGCAATAATTCACGAACTACTAAAGAACTTTTGTTCTGATTTCAGTTAAGATACTAAAATTTATTGCTTCAATACACCCACTATGTTGTAATTAGTTTTAGAAATATGTGCCCGCGAACTACTATTTCAAGCTTTTCTAAGTGAAATACTGTATCTTACTTGCAAAATTTCTGCGGAAAATCATTAAATTTACCCGCAGTTTTTCACAGCGACACTGAAAATCATAATGAGTATTTACTTTTAAAAATTCTAACAATTTTAACTGAAATAATATTCATGGTGTCTAACACAGCATCGATCCCAAGACTGTTATATAATAGGTTGAAATCAAACTTCGCGCATAGGTGAGGTGGTGTAGCGGTTAGTATTTCTGCCCAGTGAGCAGAAGGTCCCTGGTTGGAATCCAGGCGACAACAGAATTTAACTTTGAAGATAATGATCCAGTTACAGAATAAGGGTAAAAGTATGTTAAATTGCATACATACATATATACATACATAACATCACGCTATATCCCATTAAATGGGGCAGCACGAACCCCTGAAACATTCATAGAGCATCAGTGCACATCAACATTCTCATCCTGACACACGATACTCGTTTCGACCACATTAACACTTCCTCCATACGAACTCTTTCTTTCCTCACAACCAAAATCCATCATCACGCAACAAACATTCATCCATTCGCTCCTGTACACCTGTTTCATAAATCTTCACTTACACCCACTTCTCTAACAACGAATCTATAAAGAAATGAAGGCAGCATCGCCTGCGCTTGTTTAATAACACATTTAACACAATTCCTCCATACGAACTTTTTCTTTCCTCACAACCAAAATCCATCATCACGCAACAAACATCCATCCATTCGCTCCTGTACACCTGTTTCATAAATCTTCACTTACGCCCACTTCTCTAACAACGAATCTATAAAGGAATGAAGGTAGCATCGCCTGCGCTTGTTTAATAACACATTTAACACAATTCCTCCATACGAACTTTTTCTTTCCTCACAACCAAAATCCATCATCACGCAACAAACATCCATCCATTCGCTCCTGTACACCAGTTTCATAAATCTTCACTTACGCCCACTTCTCTAACAACGAATCTATAAAGGAATGAAGGTAGCATCGTCTGCGCTTGTTTAAAAATACATTTAACACAATTCCTCCATACGAACTTTTTCTTTCCTCACAACCAAAATCCATCATCACGCAACAAACATCCATCCATTCGCTCCTGTACACCTGTTTCATAAATCTTCACTTACGCCCACTTCTCTAACAACGAATCTATAAAGAAATGAAGGCAGCATCGCCTGCGCCTGTTTAAAAATGTAATTGATTGATATTGCAGAACCCTCTCTCTAGTTTGAATTTGTAATATTTCTCCGAATGAATAATTCCTGGACAGCTGTATACGATGCAACAGCGACTAACCATTTCATTTATCATGGCTAGTTGATGTATTACACTTCAAGTTTATGTTATGCATTCATTATATAATACATATTATATGTTTATGTTTGTTTGCTTTTTGTTTTTGTAGCATGATGTAAAGCGAAAATAGTACTTTTAAAATACTACATTTATTTTTACAACATTAATGTTAGACTAAAAGTAATATAAATTATTAAACTAACATGTAGACACATTAAAAGGTTTTATTAAATTGAGATAAGTTTTGGATGTAAGAGTGATTTATAATTTATAGCCATCATTACATGATGAAATATAACTCATAAATTTTTAAAATTCTGCTTTTTATTAAATTACGTGGGTGGGTATTAAAAATATGTAGAACTTTGTACATTTTAATGGTAATTATTTATTTATACTGTATCTTTTTTCCATTAATTTAAATCTACCCCTGTGGCTCCTCCTCCACTAATATCTTTGGGGGCCGTGATTTGACCGTACTTCACTCGAAGAAATATATCACTTACAGAGATCTGCTTAAGCAGAGTGCCACATCCAGTAATGGGTAAAAGGCGTGATGATATATTTATTTATATTTATAAGCAAACTTCGTTGAACGAATTATGATGTCTCATAAAATTAGCAGCGTTTTCAACCCGTTCCCTCAGTTGTTCCAGAGTTTCAGGAGCTTCCTGGTTATCATAAACTAATGATTTGAAATAGCCCCAAAAACAAAAATCTATTGAATTTAGATCCGGAGATCTAGGAGGCCATTGTACAGGATCACCACGTCCTATCCACCTATCCTCAAAGGTTTGAGTTAAGTATTGCCGCGCATTACGTGTAAAGTGCGGTGGTGCACCGTCATGCTGGAACCATGCATGCTGCCGTACATTTAAGGGAAGAGACAATAAATTGACCTACTGACGTACTACGAAAGAATAATTACACAATTCAATTATTAGCAGTTATTTATAATAGAATTTTATTTAATTATTATTTGCGCTACTAAATAATAATGTGTCTTCAAATGTTGCTAAACATTGTCTTGACAATAACCATAAGTTACTTGATAAGAGTTTGTCAATCAAACACATTTGTAAAAAGGGATTAAAGTTGGATTTCTTAGAATCCTTGGAAATTCAGATTGCAATTAAGGACCAGCTAACGGTTATGAATGAACAAATAGATTTGTACCGGTCACCTTTAATACGTCCGCTTTAATCTCTTTACAACTAGGTTTAAAATGTAATTTCCACCCATATAATTATAGTTACCTCTTCGGTCTGTCCTTATCTTATTTTATTTTCTTCCAACTATGGTCATAAATGTATTTTTCCCAAACTAATTGTACTTACATCTGTTTTCAATTGTATCTCCCACTTCTTGTGTCAGAATTCTTGTGTATACTATTTATAAGTCTTACTCTAATGTACAAATTCATTTATATCTTGTTCACCTGATGATGGTCTAGTCGACCGAAATACGTATTGTAAAATAAACTTTACATTATTTGAAACTAACCTAGTGTTTTTTAATTTAATTTTTTATAAAATGTTTCAACGAGAACCGACAGTTAAATCTATCGAATATATTAATAACTTTAACATAATCATCCACCCAATGGCAGTGGCGAACGAAATATTTTGAACTGGAAAACATGGAAAATAAATTTGCGATTTAAAAAACAAATCTTTTTGATTCGTAATCAGCATATCAAATAAAATATACCATTAACGTATGTACCTGAAGTTATGAAACACCCTGTATATATTTTTTCCATGTTGACAGTAGCTGATATATCTAGCTCATATTCAAGTACAATTCCCAATCATCTCCATGGCTGATGAATCCTGCACGTATTGTTGGTCCAGTGCGGGTTGTAGTGGGCTGTTCACAACATCCTCTCAACCGCGGAACTAATTTCCTCCCTCGGGGAGCGTATGGTTCCTTCGCTATAGTTCCCGAATCTTCCAGTAACTATAATCTGCTTTGCATAATCCAAGTTGCCGCTGGCCGCTATGAGGGGTCAAGTCGTGGTGGAGATTTCCATAATGTGCTGTGTTGCGGATAATGCGCGATATCTTCAACTTAGGGGTAGTTACTTTATTGCTTAAACAACTGTGGAGTTAACAAGAACTTTCCTAGTTTGTGGGGCCTTGAGGAGCTGTCGATAAGTTGAGGTCGTCTTTCAAATGCCGGACGACAAAAATACTCAATGTTGATGATGTATTGAAGGACGCAACATAACGGTTTCAATTTTTCAAACGGTCAATTATTGCCTTCTCTAATTATTATGGGGTAGGTGGCTCAGTGGTGGATCTTGAGAATCCTGGTTCAATTTCCACAGTCGACAAACAATTTTCACCAATTTAAATCTACCTCTGTGGCTCCTCCTCCACTAAGATCTTTCAGGGCTGTGATTTTACGACTGGTAACCGCACTTCACGTGAAGAAATATATCACTTACCGAGATCTGCTTAGACAGAGTGCCACACGCAGTACTGGGTAAAAGATACCCTAGTAACTATTGAAATAAGCGTGAATTTAATATCATTTAATGTATTTTTCGCGCGTTGCCATTGGAGACGCGCAAAAAAGATATTTTTCGAGAAAACGTCAACTTTACGATGACAAATGAGAGCGTAATTGTCAACTTTTCATAGCAATCATAGAAAAATTATATTTTCATTCCAGACACATGTATTAAAAAGAGGCCATTTCGGTACACATGTGACAATAGTATTTTAAAAAACTATAACGTATTGATTACCATTTTTACAAAAATTATTATTATTAAAAAAGGAAATCAAAATTCTCAAAGTTAGTTACACTGACAAATGGAAAAGCATTTGAAATTTAAATTTTTTATTATTATATTATCAATATCATTCTATTTAAAAAAAGAAAAGTGTTATATTCTTTGATGATTTTATCATATAAATATAAAATTCTAATGATACTTATATAAGCAATGAAAGCTAAAAGATGTGTGTTCAACAGTACGACAACTTTACAAAAAAATTACTTAAAACAAAATCAAATTTTGTGCCATTGTTTTTGACAAAAACAGTGTCACAAAATTAGTTAAACTAGCACTTGATGTTAAGTAATATCTAAAAGTACGATTGAATCTGAGTGATTCAAATTCCCTTACAAACTACAAGCTTCAAGTATTGAAATTGGTATCAAGTTTCTATTGTATAGAATTAAAATTCTGAAAACAGAAATAGATCATGACAATGTTTATTATTTAAAACAAATTACACATGAATAAATAACTCAAACACAATCAAACATTAAAAACTGTGTCTACGAGAACAAACAGCTGCCACGTGAAAAATTAACATCGAATTCAGCTGTTCCGTTCTCAGTAACTTATTCAATGCATCATTAATAAATAACAGTCCATTAAACTTTAATAGTATTCGAGTATTTTAAAGCTACATAAAAGGTTGGCCATTTCAAAATATAACCCATAGGATGCATCGACTAAAGCACCATTAAAAATTGAGCATCTATTTTCACTCGACATATTCTACATTAAATTTTAACAGCATGATTGTAGTGAAAAATGTGCGAACGTTGTCGGAGAATGATTGACATTTGTTCGGGTTTTTTGATGGACATGTCATGTTTTTTGACATCTGGCGTGGACAATTTAAGCGATGGACAAATGTAACAAACTTCCAGAGAGGGTTGAATCAATACATGGTTTTAAAGGGATTTTTAAATAAATGGAAGAGTGTTTTTGGACTTGGTTGTAAATGCTAATACTGTTTACAAAATAAATTGTTTTTGGTAACGTTAATTTTGTCAGACGACAACACAATGTTCCATTGAATTGTTTCACATTTGTTTATTGCCCGAATAAATACACCCAAATATCCCTCGAAAATGTAACCTCAAAATAACAATAGAATTTAATTTGTAGCACCGTTTATTATATTCTAGTGTACGAGTAACAATCGCCAAATTACGGCGTTAAAGGTGTTTATAGTACATGGATATCCAAAATAAATTTATTTTGATGATTATATAACTCATAATAAAATCAACAAATCAAGCATTTTCCTTAGTTACCCCATATTTGATAAACGACTATATCCTTGACGACTTAGTATTATCACTTTCGTATATTCATTTGTGAAATGTAAAATTTAGATCTAGAATGGACGAAATAACGAAAAAAATATGAAGTCTTGTACCTACAAATACAACAAAAAGCATCGTTGAATTTGAATTACTTTAAATTACATTAAATAAATGTTAGGTATAAATGTAGAACCTCAAAACAATCCAAAAGTTCTTTTGTGTAGAGGTTTGTTCGCAAATTCTTCGTTTATGAGCTCGTACATACAAATAATGAGAATTTTGAGTTGAACTAAAAGAGATATTGAAATGCGGTTTGAAGGAGTGTATTTCTCGTGCGCTACTTAACTTGTACAGGTATTTTGAAAATATTTAAAAATTTTAAATTTTTTGTCAAAATTTTTCTTCCTCAATATTTCAAAAACTTGAAAAGATAATGAAAATCAGAAAACACCAGTGAATTTCTCTCGTAAAAATACACAGGTATGCAAATTTTTACAACAAAATTCGCACGGATACATTTTTTATTACAAAAAAACGAAAAATGGCCAATATCCGTAAAAACACCAAGGGGTACCCCTTAAGAAATTTTCAAAAAACGGCCATTTTCGATTTTTTGTAATAAAAAATGTATCCGTTCGAATTTTCTTCTGAAAATTTGCATACCTATGTATTTTCACGCGAGGAATTCACTGGTGTTTTCAGATTTTCATTATCTTTTCAACTTTTTAAAATATCGACAAAAGAAAATTTCGAAATAAATTGAAAAATTTTAAAAATTTTCAAAATACCGGTACAAGTTAAGTAGCGCACGAGAAATACACTCGTTCAAACCGCATTTCAATATCTCTTTTAATTTTTGAGTAATGGCGTCTCAAAGTTGAGCTTTAAAAAAAGTCAAAAATCGCTATAACTCCAAAATTTAAAAAGATATTGAAACGCGGTTTGAACGGGTACATTTCTCGTACTCTGAACTATATAGAACCATATTATAAAAATTTTGACTTTTTGAACTGGTTCAACCAGGAATTCACATCTGCATGTTTATATGTCAAAATTTTGGTCATTCATGAACATGGTAGTTCTGCAATAGCAGATCTTAATAAACCATACATTTAAGCCGTTATATACAGTAACCAGTTGTCAAATCACAACTACCAAAAAAGAAAATCTGTACAAGAGAAATCCTAATTACAGTACAGGGTCCCGGACTCACCGAATGTGATAGGTCATATAATTTTCGAAGCCGAAATCTTCGGGTACGACAATCACACCACCGGACTGCCGATATGAGTGAAAGTTTCTGCGTTGCTATGGTTTCAAAAACGACCTAATTGTCTGCTCATCTGTCATGATGTCCGTAATTAAAGAGTGTTTTTTGTTTGGGTAATTTGTGTCCTCATTTCCGGTAAAAACTGTGCAGTCCAATCACGAAGCTAATTTATCCTGTCGCGAATAGTACAAAACAAATATTAGCAGTTTGTATCACGTACTTCTAAGATCTCCTCTCGTTCTTTTTAACACCACAAGGTATCGGGTTCCATTAAAGTTGCCGGACCCGTAATTTGCTCATTTATTTGTAGTGTCTACCTTGAAAGTTTTCCAATCAGTTTGGATAAAGCTTGGTGTATGTCCGCAGCTAAACGATATAATCTCCGCATAGGTGGCAGCAGTGCAGCGGCGTCGCTGTTAATTCTCGCCGCTAAGTAATCCTGCACTAATATGTTGTTGAGGTTAATGTACCAGCTTTACATTTCAGAGCATGGCAAACTGATTTAATACGTGAGAAACTTCATGTTCAATGTTAGTGCTCGGGAACTTCTGATACTCCAATCGGGTGCTTGCATCTGCTACTTTAACTTCTAGTTGGAGCAGTAGATCTGGTTTAGTCAGTTACTAAATTTACTTTACATTAATGCAGATGATATATTTGTCGAATTATCTTGGAAAAATGATAGATAATATGGACACGTCTTACTTCAATTCGAGACATATTTTGTTGTCAACAGATAATTAATAATATATTTGGGGGCCGTGATTTGACGGTTAATAACCGCACTTCACGCGAAAAAATATATCACTTATCTGCTTAGGCAGAGTGCCACATCCAGTAATGGGTAAAAGGCGTGATGATTATATATATATTAATTTCAAATTTATGATTTTGTATCTTATTAATTATTGTAATATTTAAACGGTATGGCTTTCATTGCCCACCGAAAAGTTTATTTTTAAACCAATTAAATTTATTTACATTTTAAAAAGTCTAAATTCAACAATAGATGACATATTTCGTTGTCAAATAATTACCTAATTAATTTTATGCGACGATGTAATGCCTTTTTTCTGAATCATCGTATAGCTATTTGTATATCAAGCAAGAAAGTGAGACATTTCTTCCCTACGGTGTCATTTTGTTTATCTAATTGAATTCAAGGAAAATAAGGCAACTGATAAAATAAAGTAAATAAATAAATATATCATCATGCCTTTTACCCATTCCTGGGTGGGGCACTTTGCCTCAGCAGATATCGATAAGTGATATATTTTTTCGCATGAAGTGCGGTTACCAGCCGTTAAATCACGGCCACCAAAAGTATTAGTGGAGGAGGAACCACAGGGGTAGATTTAAATTGGTGAAAATTGTTTGTCGGCTGTGGGGAACGAGTCAGGGTTCTCAAGATCCACCACTGAGGAACCTACCCCATTATAGTAATAATAAAGGAAACAAAATGAGGAAAGGTTTAATGGTTTTATAATTTGACATTGTTTAAAGCTATCTTCAACTACAAATGAATTAAAAGACTATACCAAATAAGTAAATAAGAAAATAGTAAAATTATATAATTGGTGATGCGATGAAAGGTGAACGATGATTGAGTGACTAACAAAAGGTGAAAATGGTGAAATATTTCATTTATAATAATAATAATAATAACAAACAATTTTCATCAATTTAAATCTATCCCTGTGGCTCCCCCTCCACTAATATCTTTGAGGACCGTGATTTGACAGTTGGTAACTGCACTTTACGCGAAAAAATATATCATTTATCTATATCTGCTTAGGCAGAGTGCCACACCCAGTAATAAGTAAAAGGCGTGATGATATATTTATTTTATTTATTTATAATAATAATAATAACATTACGTGTATCTTGTTTCAAAAGAATCACTTTAATTCAGGGTTCGTAAATATCATGATATTTATAATAAATATCAAAATATCTGACATATAGGATATATATCAGATAAATATCACTTTTTGGATATTTATTTTTTAATTTTAGTTTTTGTACACATTTAGAAAAACTGAAAAATTCGATAAATTTCACTTTTCAGGAGGCTATATCTCAAAAACTAAACAAGATATGGAAATGCGCTCAACGGCGTTGAATTCCCCGTATCCGAATTGACTTATAAGCAAATTTTCATACAATTTTATGCAATTTAATATTTTTAATTATTTCCTAAGGGGTACCCCTTTGGTTTTTTCAGATTTTAATTCAATTTTCCCAAAAATCCTTAATCGTAGGATTATTAAAACGAAAATTTACATACATATGTATTTTGACCCACTGAATCCAGTGGTGCAATCTTCAAATGCATATGACTTCTGGTTTTCGAGAAAATGTTAAAAAACCGCTTTTTGCGATTTTTTTGGCGGAAAATAGAAAAAAAATAAAAATCGCTGAAACTATGTTTATAAGTTAACTGAAGCACGAGAAAATTAATGCCGTTGAGCGCGTTTTCATATCACATTTAGTTTTTGAGATATAGCCTCGGAAAAGTAGAAAAACTGAAAAATTCGAAAAATTTCACTTCTCCGGAGGCTATATCTCAAAAACTATTTGATATTTTTATATAATGGATATATATCATTGCAAAAATATGACGATATATATCAAAATAAATATCATGATATATATATCGATCGATATATATCTTCGAACCCTGCTTTAATTCAATGCTTTACATTACATTGAATAATCTATAGATCTACAATGTACTTTGACTTTAAAAAGAGCTAAAAATATGAGAAAATTATTATTTTAATTGTTTAATATCTTTTTGGAATTGTCAATTGAGTTATTATTAATTTGCATAAAATTTATAATAGGACACTTCGTAATAAATGAATTTTCATTGTACAAAATATCGTCAGGAAAGGCAAAATTGTCAAATTGATGATAAATTATCAATCATCTTGTCAAATGATGGAGAAATGTTAAAAAAGATTTTAAAAGTTTTAAAGACCTCTGGTTTAACTAGTCAAATTATGTAAATGTTTTATTTTCTATCTTTCTTCTCTTCTTCTACTTTCCAAATGTAATACCATTTTCAGATTTAGCTTACACAAATTTGATGAGATCATTATTTCCCAGTGGTGGTAGTTGATCCACCTTAAATTCAAATAAAAAAAAAATAAATGAAAGATTTGCGCCCCGAAGTAAATTCAGTCCACCTCCGTCCCTGGAAAAATCTGTACTTGTACAAAGTCCCATTTAAGTTCGAGATACAAAGGTGTTCACGTCTCGATATAAACGTTACAAAATACTCTACCAAACACCTCTGAGATTAAGGTTTCATTACAAATAAAGTCCTCCAAACCTCTATTTGAAAACTTGCTTGTTTTTCATTGCACAGCGAACGAAATTTGTCCAACACTTCAAATCTAAATTGTTGTCTTGATATTCACTCTAATGAGAGCGAAAATATTTCCTTATAAATATTGTTATTATTATTGTTGTTTACTACATTCAGAAATTAAGTCCCAAAATTCAATTAAAAACAAAAAAGATGTTTCTAATAAATATTGTTATTAAATGAGATCTGCAATTGCATGTTTGCTACAGTCAGAACACTAAGTTAAGTATGATTCCATGGCTTAAAATTCAATCAAGAGCGAATTAATTTCCTGCTAAATATTATTATTTAATGAGATCTGCAATTTCAAGTTTTCTACAGTCAAACACTAACATAAGTGTGGTTCTACGCCCCAAGAACAACAAGATTTTCTGAAAAATATTATTATTTGCTGAGATCTGCTACAGCAAATTTGTTACACTCAGAATAATAAATTACATGTGATTCTGAGTCCTAAAATTCTGTCAGTAGCGAAAAGATGTTGATGTTTAATATAGTTGTTAAGTGAGATCTGCAATTGCAAGTCAGAACACTAAATTAAGTATAAATATAAGCCCTAGAATCTAATTTGACGGCTGGTAACCGCACTTCACGCGAAGAAATACATCACTTACCGAGATCTGCTTAGGCAGAGTGCCACACCTAGTAATGGGTAAAAAGACGTGATGATATATTTATTTATTTTATTTATAGAATCTAAACAAAAGCGAATAGATTTCCTGCTAAATATTGTTATCCAGGAGTCCGGTGGTATGAGTAGCATTACGGAATTAGAATCCGGAGATCCCGAGTTCGAATTCCACTGAAGCTAAGAATTATATGAACTATCAACTTGCAGCTCGACGAGTCCCTGTACTGCAATTGTGATTAAGTTGTACAGAGTAACATAAATAAATAAATAAGATAAATAATTATAATTATTAATAAACGCATTGTAACACATATTATGGATTAATGTTGTGAGAGATCTGCAAGTGTACGCAACCGACTCGACAGCGAGTAGAGAGGTATACATGCCCGCATTTAGACTAAATGTAGCGGGATTGTATACGCAGAGAGATTCAAGGGGCTCGGCAGGAAAGTAAATTTGTTGCTGATCGCTGACCGGCGATGTCGAGTGACGTAATGAACTCCGTTCAAGCTTGTTTCTTAGGACTTCGCGTTTCGCGATTAAATGTACGTACTATCTATTGTAATTAAATAGGTTTCAAGCGGTGACTAGAATTGAAATAAATATTATTTTATTCATACATAATATTACTAACTGTTTCAAAAATATAAACTGTAAGTTTTATAAATTAATTACGACCGTAAAATTTTTTGCAAATTAATGAAACAAACTTTAAAGTGTTCAAAATACATTTCTATACGTGTTTAATATGCAATTGTAAATTAATATATTCTTTAAATAAGTAGGTTTAGGTTTAGATGTAAACAATTATATTTTATTTATTATATTTGCTGTACTCAAATTATTGTTGATACAGTAAAGCTTTCCTTATTCCAAACTTTTTGCAAATAACATTCTGTAATTAAGTAAATAAATAAATAAATAAATATAAATATACCATCACGCCTTTTACCCATTACTGGGTGTGGCATTCTGCCTAAGCAAATCTCGGTAAGTGATATATTTTTTCGCGTGAAGTGCGGTTACCGGCCGTCAAATCACGGTCCTCAAAGATGTTAGTGGGGAGAGAGCCACAGGGGTAGATTTAAATTCTAAGGGTTCTCAAGATCCACAGGCCGACTCGATACCACTTAGCCACCTAATTAAGGTGATATATATTTCTAATTAATGTTTGTTTTTTTTTCAATTTTTCCAGACATTTATATTATAGTTATTTACGTAAAAAGTTAGGAAAGCGTTCAATTAAAGGATGAGTAGATAGGTTCATGCCGAGCTTGAAACAGCTTACAAATCCTGTACGAAGCTTTACTGACGTGTTACGTATAACATTCTACTTGAAACTTAAAACAAATAATAAATATTTTATATGCATTTAATTAAAAAAAATATATTTGACTTACATATTCAGTCAGTATTTTATGTTGTTAAGTAACAAGAAACTCACGTTTGTTTCATTACCTGCCTAGGCAGACAATATGTTATTTTCCTCACTAGGCATGCAAAGCAAAGCTGTCCTGAGTCATAAAGGCCAGACAAATGTTTATTTTCCTGTCAGTTTCAGGTAAACTTTTTTGATAATTAATTAGATATTATTTTTATTAAATAAAAATAAATATATCATCACGCCTTTTACTCATTACTGGGCGTAGCACTCTGCCGAAGCAGATCTCGGTAAGTAATATATTTCTTCGCGTGAAGTGCGGTTATCAGCCATCAAATCACGGCCACCAAATATGTTAGTGGAGCACGAGCCAAAGGAGTAGAATTAAATTCTTTTTATTATTGTATCAAAAATATAATTTTCAGAAATAATTTTTAAATTAGATTTATTATTCTCTGGATAATTGTCACCTAGATATCATTGATGGTTTTACTGTCCTAGACTTTTTTTTCTCTATTGAGGGATGAAAATGCTCTTCATGACAGGATCGTGAAGTTTAATTGAATATATTTTTCCATAGCTTTCTTTTCAGTTCGTACGTGTAAGGTATGATGAATATATTAAGCAGTATAGTAGGTGGCTCAGTGGTATCGAGTCGGTCTGTGGATCTTGAGAACCCTGGATCGATCCCCACAGCCGACAAACAAGTTTCACCAATTTAAATCTACTCCTGTGGCTCTCCCTCCACTAACATCTTTGGAGCCCGTGATTTGACGGCTGGTAACCGCTCTTCACGCGAAAAAATATATCACTTACCGAGATCTGCTCCGGCAGAATGCCATACCCAATGATGGGTAAAAGGTAGAGATGGGCGAATATCAAATACGAATATTAATCAGATCTCGAATATTCGAGGTACTCGAATATTCGAATAGGTACTCCTAAAAGTTAATTTATTTATTATTAATAATTATTTAATTATGTCCTTTTCATTATTTGAATAAAATTGTTAAGATAAAATAAAATTAAAACAAAAAGTACAAACAAAAAAGAAAAAGACGAAAACTTCAAATTTAAGGTGAAACGTACGGGCTGATGTTGACGAAAAACAAATTTGAAATATGGTACGTCTTCAGGGTTTTGAAACAAAATATCTTTGTTATTAATAACTTCAAAGTATTGTAATAGTTTTAAGTTTATGTACAAATGATAAAGAAAAACTTAGTCAAAAATTGAGGTCAATATATGGCGCGATATTCGAGGTATTCGAATGTTCGCTATACTGACGTTAATATTCGAAAATCTCGAATATCGAATAATGTCAATATTCGCGGCATTCGACTATTCGCGGATGATATGCGCCCATCTCTAGTAAAAGGCGTGATGATATATTTATATTTAAACGTTGCGCGCGGGGAGTATTTGGATGGGTGACCGTCCCGTGAAACCCGCGTTGCTGTTGACTGAAAGACCTAAAACGCAGGATCAGGGCGTAATGGCGGCATATGACCTTAGCAGTTGGTCCGCCAGGAAGCCAGAATAATAAAAAAAAAAAAAAAAAAAAAATATTTATGGAAAACATTTTATTTTGGATGATTTTCCTGTAGTAATTAAACCCAAAATCCTGTTCAACCCCATTTAAAACCTTTTAAATTAAATCAAAAACTCCCATTTATTTTTTCATGTCCTTCTGAAAGGATTTAGCAGTGCATACGTTTATCAGTTCGTAAAATCAGCAAACTCTCAAACTCTTTGCCTCCGGGAAGGTACAACCCGGATCGGTAAACCAGACACCACCGTCCGGAGCCTACGTCTACCCTCGTAGCGTTACGATACGTTAGTTCTCGAACCGGCCGCTAAGCGCTTTTTATGAGCTTCATTACAGAAAACATGCACAGTGCGGAAGAACAACCCACACTGAATATTTTATACGTTTTTACGAATATTCTGCTCGACTTTTTACACCTTACACATCAAGGAAAAATTTCAAACAGAATTCATTTTTTAAGGTACATAAAAATTTTATCACATGAATAAAATGTTATATTAAAATTCGAAGATGAAATGCATAAATGTATTTAACAAAAATTTAGATTTTTTTTCAAGATTAAGGAATTAAATAAAAGCGTAGACTTCCACGGTCTGAGTCATTAAAATTAAACGAGTTCCGGGTTTGGACCGTGTCAAAATTCGAGTGAGGGCTCGACGTTTCGCTCGCCATCGTAGGGAGCTTCTTCAGGAGGAAGGAAGAAAGATCAAGGTTACCCGACGTGTAAACCACGCTAGAGGCCAAGAGCGATCTTCGGAAGATCGCTCTTGGCCTCTAGCGTGGTTTTTGACACGGTCCAAACCCGGAACTCGTTTAATATTAAGGAATTAAATTGGCAAGCCGAAATCTGCGACATATGAATAAAATTTAAAATCAGGAATAATCTATTTATTATTTATAATTTTACGTACATTTGAATTGTAAAGAACTGTTTACTTAACTCTGTCTCTAGGGGTTACGAGACTTATAACGTGCTAGCCCGTGTAAAATTTATAACGGGCTGTTGACATTGGTTATCATGACAACATATCTAATTTTAAACGTTTGACACTTAAATATTTTTTGATTAAACAAAATCTGTCAGATTTTCAAAGTCTACCTTGATTGAACATTTTAGTTATTACGTTATACTATTGCAATTAATTTTATTAAATATACATATATTGCGATTCAAATGCACATAAAACATTGTACAATGCTCGACCGTTAACTGAAATTTACAGGCTCACACAGATAACAGGCTCGCTAGCGCTCGCCCGTTACCTTTCTATGCTCGTCTGTAAATTTCTGTATAACGGTCTTGCAATGTAAATAACTATTACTATAGGGTATGGGTTTTATATAAATCAAAGGAGTTGTATTTGCAAATTTACTTGGTCACCATATGAAGTGACATTTCTCTCACTCAATTTAGTTGAGTAAAACTATTACTATCACAACTAAATTGATTCATTTTCACAAGTTATAGAGCTAATATTATTAAGTTGTGTGATTATTAAAGGTAATCATACCTGTAGTTTTTGACTAAAGTTAATTTATATTATGACAGAAAAATTCTGATGACGCCTGGATTCGAACCAGGGACCTTCCGCATACCGGGCAGAGATGCTAACCGCTACACCACGTCACCTGTGTTCGAAATATGGCATCAACTGAATTTTTCTGTCACAGTGTCTAATATAAATTAACTTTAGTCAAAAACTACAGGTATGATTACCTTTAATAATCACACAACTTAATAATATTAGCTCTAAGCTTGGGTATGATTCCCTCATAATCAAAAACTGTGTCACTGTAGACGAACTCGGTTGTCAATGCCTATATAGGAGTCTCTCGGAACGAAGCTACGCTTAGACACTGTGACAGAAAAATTCAGTTGATGCCATATTTCGAACACAGGTGACGTGGTGTAGCGGTTAGCATCTCTGCCCGGTATGCGGAAGGTCCCTGGTTCGAATCCAGGCGTCATCAGAATTTTTCTGTCATAATATAAATTAACTTTAGTCAATTCACAAGTTATGTTAAAAAACATTGGCTGGTAGCACAAGCTCTAGTTTTGCCTGTTTTAAGAGCAGTGTTATTGAATGTTTTAGCTATCTCTAACATGTTAAAACCGTGCTCTTAAAACACCCAAAAACAGAGGTTGTGCTACCAACCATTATATTTACTTCGTGGAGAAAGTGTTATATTTTTACCTCAGATTGCGTTTGGCGCAAGAAATGAAACAATACTTTTAGAAAGTATTAACTATAAGTAGGTGGCTCAATGGCATCGAGGATTTGAATACCTTGGTTCAATTCTCAAAACCGATAAACAATTTTCACCACATTAAAACTACCCCTGTGGCTTCCCCTCAACTAACATCTTATGACCGTGATTTGATGGCTGATCGCATTTCATCCGTATAAATACAGGGTGTTTCAGGACTAGTGTAACAAATATTCCTAAGGTCATTTTGAGCAAAAAATGTAATATGAACATAGGTCCTATTCCTTCTAGTTACCAAAATACAAGAGGTTGAAGTTCTATAAATAACACGAAATTTTCAAATTTGTAATCAAGATACTTTCGGAAAACAAGAGTTTTATTGAAAAGTTATACCTTATTTGTCTTAATTAATTTTATTTATTAATAGTCACATGCATACGAGTTCAAGGCGCTCAATTTCAACACTTGCTGTTTTCCGAAAGTATCTTGATTACAAAAATTTGAAAATTTCGTGTTATTTATAGAACTTCAACCTCTTGTATTTTGGTAACTAGAAGGAATAGGACCTATGTTCATATGACATTTTTGGCTCAAATTGATCTTAGGAATAAGCTGTTAAAGTTTGTTACACTAGTCCTGAAACACCCTGTATATTACATTGTAACACACCAAGTAATGAATAAAATGCATTTTTTTTTAGGGAAAATAAATAAGAAGTCTTAAAAACAACAATTTTGTATTGGTCAATCGGTTTCGATTTGTAACTTTTAAACTATGTTCAAGACACAGTATAAGAAGAATACAAATTAAAATTAATAAAAAATATAAAATAAACATTTGGCTAAGTCTCACAAAATTCAGCCTCCAAGTCACCTTATGAGTACATGGTCAGAGGCCGGCCAGCACAGTTAGTAACCATAGACGCGTTTCGCTCTTATTAGAGCTCATCAGTATGGTATAACCAGGGTTCGTAAATATCATGATATTTATAATAAATATCAAAATATCTGATATATAGGATATATATCAGATAAATATCACTTTTTGGATATTTATTTTTTAATTTTAGTTTTTGTACACATTTAGAAAAACTGAAAAATTCGAAAAATTTCACTTTTCCGGAGGCTATATCTCAAAAACTAAACAAGATATGGAAATGCGCTCAACGGCGTTGAATTCCCCGTGTCCGAATTGACTTATAAGCACATTTTCATACAATTTTATGCTATTTAATATTTTTAATTATTTCCTAAGGGGTACCCTTTTGGTTTTTTCAGATTTTAATTCAATTTTACCAAAAATCCTTAATTGTAGGATTATTAAAACGAAAATTTACATACATATGTATTTTGACCCACTGAATCCAGTGGTGCAATCTTCAAATGCATATGACTTCTGGTTTTCGAGAAAATGTTAAAAAACCGCTTTTTGCGATTTTTTTGGCGGAAAATTGAAAAAAAATAAAAATCGCTGAAACTATGTTTATAAGTTAACTGAAGCACGAGAAAATTAATGTCGTTGAGCGCGTTTTCATATCACATTTAGTTTTCTAGATGTAGCCTCGTAAAAGTAGAAAAACTGAAAAATTCTAAAAATTTCACATTTCCGGAGGCTATATCTCAAAAACTAAACAAGATATGGAAATGCGCTCAACGGCGTTGAATTCCCCGTGTCCGAATTGACTTATAAGCAAATTTTCATACAATTTTATACAATTTAATATTTTTAATTATTTCCTAAGGGGTACCCCTTTGGTTTTTTCAGATTTTAATTCAATTACCCCAAAAATCCTTAATCGTAGGATTATTAAAACGAAAATTTTCATACATATGTATTTTGACCCACTGAATCCAGTGGTGCAATCTTCAAATGCATATGACTTCTGGTTTTCGAGAAAATGTTAAAAAACCGCTTTTTGCGATTTTTTTGGCGGAAAATTGAAAAAAAATAAAAATCGCTGAAACTATGTTTATAAGTTAACTGAAGCACGAGAAAATTAATGCCGTTGAGCGCGTTTTCATATCACATTTAGTTTTTGAGATATAGCCTCGGAAAAGTAGAAAAACTGAAAAATACGAAAAATTTCACTTCTCCGGAGGCTATATCTCAAAAACTATTTGATATTTTTATATAATGGATATATATCATTGCAAAAATATGACGATATATATCAAAATAAATATCATGATATATATCGATCGATATATATCTTCGAACCCTGGGTATAACCCACTCGTTCACCTAGAACAAAGTTCACATGAAGAAGCTATGTGACGAAAAACTGTGCCAGCAGAGAATAAGATCTTACCGTTTGTTAGAGATCTTATTCTCTGCTGGCACAGTCCTTCGTCACACAGCTTCTTCACGTGAACTTTGTTCTAGGTGAAGGAATGTGTTAAACTATACTGATGAGCTCTAATAAGAGCGAAACGCGTCTATGGTTACTAACTGTGCTGGCCGGCCTCTGACCATGTACTCATAAGGTGACTTGGAAGCTTAATTTTGTGAGACTTAGCCAAGTGTTTATTTCATATTTTTATTAAACCTAGTTTCACCAAGTGTATGGACGACAATTAATTTTGTCTTTGTTGTTATTCAAATTAAAGCTTTTTGTTAATACAGTAAGTACAAATAACACTGAACTAAGCAACTGTGTTTCTTCTACAATATATATTTTTGTATTTTAAGTCACTACAACAAAGCGTTTATGTTAAAAGCTGTCCTTCTATTTCAAAGTCCAACGCAAACAAAACAAACTATAAAAACATCGGATCAACAGCCTTATCTGTAAACACACAGCATCCTTTAAATTCCATTTGAAAACAGAACAACCCAGAGAATATGATACTCAAACACAGAGGACGAAACATTTCAAATTGCAGTTGAAAAGTATTTACAAACAGCTGAATACAGGATAAAAATCCGATCCTTCTGACGATGTGTACACATTGTAACAGTACACAGAGTTTCAAACACCCGGATTACAATTGTACATTTCCCATAGCTACCATAGTTACACTATAAATGGGTAAATATGGTAAATAACTTAACCAATATGTTTAAAAACAAAACTATAATACAAAATTAAATTGCATTTTTAATTACTATTAATTGTAGTTAACTTTGGCGTTTGTTTGTTTGTACTTTGATTAAAACAATTATACTGGAGTTACATTGTCTTATATTTCACTACAATGTAATGTGAAATATATTTTTTGTAAATTTGTTCAAAATTAATAAAGACAATGCAAGTCCAGTATAATTATTTTGTTGAATCCTGCTATTGAAACATGTTATTTCTAACTTGGATTCAAACCTTGAAACCCTTTGTTTTGTCCACTGAAGGTATTTCTATGGCAACGGGTGGGTGAAAGTAGTGAGCGAAAGTACTTACTTGTCATTACCGAAAATAGGAATAAACTACAAGTTTTTTTGAAAATTATTTATTTATATGAAAGTGTACATTGCAATTATTGAAAACAGGGTGACTTACGCCAGACATGCCAGCAACTAAAAATGGATCCATCTCAGTTACAACATGTACATTTTTTGATTGCATCCACTCACGAAATTTTTCATCTCTTTCAAATATCTTCCTTTTGATTTCTCAGGCAATAATTGAAACGTAGCGGCATCAGCTTCTTTTTAAATAATTTCTGGTATAGTAACATCGTCATATTCTTCCATTTTCTCAATTATTAATAATATTTTCACAATGCAACGGTAAATTATTTGACATTCGCAAATATTTATTTATATTTAAACAAACGAACCATAGCAACGCAATGGCATCTATGTTCATTTATACTACATAAACAGCCGTACAAATCTTAATATTTTTTTAATATTTCAATAGCAGAATTGAACAAAACGCTATACATCACTCGAGAAGAAACGAATTCGCTCACTTATGTGCCTTTGAACACGAGGCGAAGCCGACACATGCGTGAGCGAAATTCTTAGTTTCTTCTCTTGTAATGTAATATAGTATTAATCATAGTTAACTCTGGGTTATGAAACAGTTATTCTAAGTATCATTAGCCTCAAAAATAAAATAGTTTCGATACTAAAACGAAATACTTTACGAGCTTCGATCGTTCCTGGAGCAATTCATAAAAAGTTCCAACTTCTAACTCAACCCAATGCGTACGTTAAAAGGTCTAGCAACATTTCATTTCTTCCGCAAGAATTTATGTAATAACGGGCTTAGAAATATCTGTGTGAGCACAAGTATGACCGAAGGGACAGCCGAATATAAATCCTGCAAGGACTAACAGAGGGCAAGTAGGACGCAGGACTAAGGAGGTACATTCAGCTTCGTTCAATTCTGCAGAAAAAAATAATTGCATTTATTGGATTGAGTATATGCAGTTGGGTAGTTTTAATATTGGGTTCAGTGGGTCAAAATATATATGTATATAAATTTTCCTTACAATTATCTTACAATTAAGAATTTTTGAGAAAATTCAATTAAAATATTAAAAGTCCGATGTCTCTCGGGATACGGTGTGGCTAGAACCGTAACTCAGCCAAACAATTCAAACTGAGTATCTTTGAGAACTCAAACAAACCAAGATATTAAAATTCCAAATTGAAAAAATTGCTTAAAATTGTATGAAAATTTGTTTAAAAGTTAACTAAAGCACGATAATTCAATGCCGTTGATCGTAACTTCATATGTAGCTTAGTTTTTAAGATATAGAAAAGTAGAAAATCTCAACAAATGAAGAATCTAGCTTTCCAGAACGTATATCTCAAAAACTAAACTAGATATGAAGCTGCGCTCAACGGCATAGAATTCCCCGTGTCCGAATTGACTTATAAGCAAACTTTCATGCAATTTTAAGCAATTTCATTTTTTTAATTATTTCCTAAGGGGTACCCCTTTGGTTTTTTCAGATTTTATTTCAATTTTCCCGAAAATCCATAATCGTAGGAATATTGTAACGAAAATTTACAGACATATGTATTTTGACCTCCTGAATTCAATGGAAATATTTTCAAATGCATATATCTTCTGGTTTTCGAGAAAATGTTAAAAAAATTATAAATCGCTGAAACTGTGCTTAAAAGTTAATTGAAGCACGGGAAAATCAATGCCGTTGACCGCATCTTCATATCTTTCATAGTTTTTGAGTTATAGTCTCGGGAAAGTACAAAATCTGAAGGAAATTAAGAATTTCCCTTTTCCGAAGGCTATATCTTAAAAACCAATCAAGATATGAAATTGCGCTCAACGGCATTGAATTCCCCGTGTCCGAATTGACTTATAAGCAAATTTTCATGCAATTTCATTTTCATTCCGGAGGTTATATCTTAAAAACTAAACAACATATAAAAATCTGATGTGGACACCACATGACTTCCTTGTACGCGTATTAAACTATAGATATTTTTTTAATTGCACATATTTGACATAAAATCTTTTATTTTTTATTTTTTGTTCTAATCCATAGCAAACTTAATTAAAAAAAAACACAAATTTAAATTTAGATATCTCGCTTATGCAAAAGGCTAATTTAAAAATTCTTAATGTGCTAGACGCAGAATTTAATTCTCTTAAACTTTTATTTGAAGCATTTATTTCTAAAATTAAAATAATACCATTTTTTTCAAGGAAAACTGTTAGCAGCTTCATGTAATGTGTCACTTCCGGTTAGTGTATTTTAACCAAAATCTATTATATTATTTCCATTGATATAGTAGTCTTATATACCAAATTTGGAAAATTTTAAATTATATTTGAATATAGTTTTTCATGAAAATCTATTATAGGCTTCAAGTAAAGTACCATTTCCGGAAGTTATATAATGACCAAAAAGGGAGGTGCACAACTAGATGTTATAACAGTCCTAAATATAAAATTTCAATTTTCTACGGCTTACCGTTTTTCAGTTATGCGAGATACATACGTACGTACATACGTACGTACAGACGTCACGACGAAATTAGTCAAAATGGACTCAGGGAGGGCCAAAATGCGTATTTCCACTGAAATCTGAGAACCGAAAATTTTCGCGATAACAATACTTCCTTTACTTCGTACAAGGAAGTAAAAATGCGTTGAACGACATTGACTTTCTTGTGCTTCAGTTAACTTATAGACAAATTTCAGCAATTTTTATTTGCTGTATTTATGAATATAAATAATGTAGAATTAATAACACAATAATATCTCATCGAACAAATTATAGTAACAGATTTATCTGAAAATATGACATGAAGCACAATATAGAGACTTGATCTGAAAGACCCTATCGATAAAGTATGATTCTCTAGTGTCCGATAGAGTACTTTGCAGGCTAGGGCATATCTCATTACAATAGATTTCAGCAGAAAAGTTCCAATACATATTCTAAAAGGAGTCGGCATTTCTGCAAGTACATCCCTGGAGAAATAGACCATTCACAGGCTTACAGTTCAACAGTGTGCATAACGCACGGAATGAAAATATAATCAAATAAGCGGTGTTTTTGCGCTTTTCAAATGTTCCAGCCAACGTCAAATGAGTGCTTCAGGCTGACTTGATATTGAGTTTGTTTCTGTTGCTAAGAAACGCAAAACAAATAAACATTGTGAGTTAGGCGTGTGTGAAGCTACGATGGTTTGTTTTTGAATTAGGTTTGGGTTCTTTTCATATTTTAGAAGGGGTGCTTTGAAATGGTAAAGTACTGCAGTGTCTGCAAATTGGATTCAGGAACGAATTATTATAAAATATTTAGTAATTTGTTAAAAAATGTAAGTTACTCACTATAGTTATTTGTGTATTAAGAGCGTAAAGTGATTCTTTGTTACTCGAACACGGTAATAGTGTAAGAGGAACAAAGACATTTTGCGCTCGTGGTACATACATATTTTTTTCTACGATTGTACCTTAAAATTATAAAAAACGTATGCTTAGTGAAAATAAATTCGTTCTGTCAACTGACAATATGACAAGTTTCTATTTTAATTGTATCCCTGGTAACTATTGAAATAAGCGCGCATTTAATATCTTTTTCGCGCGTTGCCATTGGAAACGCGCGTATTTAACGTCTTTTTCGTTGCCATTGGAGACGCGCAAAAAAGATATTTTTCGATTATTCCACAGAAAACGTCAACTTTACGATGACAAATAAGAGCGTAATTGTCAACTTTTCTTAGCAATCGTAGAAAAAAATAATCCCGTGATGCAATTCGGGAACACTTTGATCATATGCTCTTTTTTAAGGGATTAAAAAGAGGATAGGGGGATGAAATTACGATATTCAACTGAAATACAGTTTTAGGTTCAAAACTAGTTACTCGGTGGATTTTGGCGTAGCTGAATCTATTTTGCCTGGGTAGCCAATGTTGAACACGTAACATTTAGAATTTACCCATTACTGGGTGTGGCACTCTGCAGTAGCAGATCTCGGTAAGTGATATATTACTTCGCGTGAAGTGCGGTTATCAGCCGTCAAATCATGGCCCTCAAAGATATTAGTGGAGAGGGAGCCACAGGGGTAGATTTAAATTGGTGAAAATTATTTGTCGGTTGTGGGGATCGAACCAGGGTTTTCAAGATCCACAGGTCGACTCGATATCACTGAGCCACCTACCCCATAACATTTAATATTTAGGTATTATTTAATTTCATTTATGGCAATTCTTACTTTTACCACCTTTCAGGGATGGTTTGTACCCCTTAAAATCAACTTCCGGGAGAAAAAAATAGGTGCTCAATATTGTTTAGAGTTCTATTAGTGTGTTAAGTTTCATTTAAATCGGTGAGTGACAGTTGGGTTGTATTACTTATCAGGTGTATCGAGTCGAATTGTAGATTTAAAAACCCGGGTTCGATTCTTACTGTCAACAATTAAATTACTTTTTTGGCTCCTCCACCACTAACATTTTTGGGGGTCATAATTTGACAACCAGTAACAATACATCTTAGTGATAGTTTGGAATTGTTACTTGTGAGTTAGTAACATATAGCCCCATATATTCTATTTGTATTTGAAAAGTTTTCAAGCAATTTTCACCTTTCCTAGATATACATAAATAAAATAAAAAAAATATATCATCACGCCTTTTACCCATCACTGGGTGTGGCACTCTGCCTAAGCAGATCTCGGTAAGTGAAGTGCGGTTACCAGCCGTCAAATCACGGCCTCCAAAGATATTAGTGGTGGAGGAGCCACAGGGGTAGATTTTATAAATTGGTGAAAATTGTTTTGTCGGCTGTGGGGATAGATATATATAGAGCATATATTTTCCGGAAAACAAGAATTTTTAATAGTAGTATCGATTAGTGTGAATGTTATTTTCTTGAGCGTACTCTACATTATGTTGCTACAAACATTGTATTCCTTCCTTTCAAGGTATACTATAAAAGTATGTTATGCGTCAAGGGAGGGAAACAAGCGATTATTCCCGCGTGTGAAGTTGGTAAACCGAGACGTAAAAGCGAGGGTCGAAGGCTCGAGCGGAAGTCGAGGTTTGCCAACTTCACACAAGGGATAATCGCGCCCTCCCGTGAAACATACTATACTTTTCGTAACAAGTGCACAAAAATTACTGTCTTATCGGGACAAATGGCAAATATGGGTTGCGTAACTAGTTACCTAGGAAACGCTGCAAACAGCTAATAATCGTAGTCTCTAGGGAGAGAAACATCCTACCTAGGGAGAGAAACATAATGTTTCTCTCCCTAGGGGAGAAAAGCAGTGTTTCTCTTTCTTAAATTAGAGAATTAGAACGTGTTTCTTGTGCATGTGTTACGAAAAAAGATTAAAATTAACAAGAAGCTGAATCCAGTCAGCTTGTAGTAACCATGGTTAAAATCAACAAAGTTTATAATGCGTATATGAGCATTTATCTTAGATAATAATCACGTCGCCAAAGCCATCAGCAGCTGTAAATTGACTTTGATAAATGCTACAACGAAGAAAAACAAACCAGTCCAGAAATAATGAAATTATAATTGCATCTATCTCTATTATCACGTACTAAAATACAAAACAGACCATATTTTACGAGCTTGGAATATTAAGTAATAACTTGACCAACTTTTAATAAGTCCCTACGGTCGTCCCGCGACGTGGGATTAAAATTAACTTTTAATTAGATTTACAGCGCCCGGCGTAGATAAACTCCAATAAAAAATTACATTAAAAAATCTATAAAATATGTAGTTGAAGCCTCATCGAGTAGCGAGTGAATGTTGAGCCCTTGCGTTAGGATTAGCTCATACATTATGCAGGCCGCTGACAAAATAAAACTGCGGACGGGCAATTCAACATGCCGTATTTACATGCGAGTGCTTTTACAGGATTTTTAGGATTAGTTTCCGGCGACTGGGAGTACTTTTAGTTTTCACCCTAAGCCTACTCGTTCATTCATTATTATCGGACAATGAACTTTGTTCCAATCTAGAGGGAGACACATCTTTATATTCATATCTAATCAACTAATTTGTATAAACTATATTTATTTATGTTACGCTGTACAACAGGAATTTAATACCAATCACAGTACAGAGTCTGTACAACCGAGCCGCAGTGTCATAGTTTATATAATTTTTAGCTTGAGTGCGATTTGAACTCGAGATCTCCGGATTCGAATTCCGTATCGCTATTCACACCACCGTACTGACGGGCATATCGTGGCAGATTTTCATCTCATTCTGGTATTTTAAATAAACAAAATAATGCCTATACTATCAACGAATTTCTGTGTTGTTTGCGAAAGAGATTCTTAGTTTTCGATCAACTTTTAGGTACGAAACTGCAAAATCTTCATCTATAAAAAATCTTGAACTAAAACCAAAACTTTTATAATATTTTTCAAACACCGTAATCAATAAATGTAACTGACACAAAAACCGTTAACCGTAACCGAATCTAATATATTTCGGTTCGAATCTCTGACATAAATGTAAGAAAAAAAATCTCAGGTACTACACTTTTGGCAACTTTTTCCTAAATGCAGAATTTTATGCACATATTCAAAATTAATTTCCTCTAAAATAATGACTGACACAAAAACCGTTAACCGTAACCGAATCTAATATATTTCAGTTCGAATCTCTGTCATAAATATAACAAAAAAATTCTCAAATATTACGCTTTTGGCAACTTTCTCCTAAATGTAGAATTTTATGCACTTATTCAAAACAATTTCTTCTAAAATAACTTGAGGATTAATGCGCAAGGAAATAATTATTTACATAGCCAGCATAGTAAATTAATTTTTACAGGCTAGCTGGAAAGTTTGTGGGGCGAGCGACTAAAGAGCCCAGTGAGCCCAGTAAAGATTAATTGCAAGAATGCCACGTACGAAGTTTTATTTCCACGTTTACAGCTTTATTAGTTTTATAAAAAGATACATTACATGTTGTAATCGAAGGTTGTTGGCGATAAGACAATTTATAGCTAGACGTTGTCATGGTGTTGTGATCGAACAACTGCTGTCAGTGTCAATAGTTTTGTGAATTCTAGAAATAAGTTGAAATAAAGCATTTAATTCCTGACGGAGATTTCGAAGACGAATTTCTTGCAGTTCAAGAAAATATACAAAATATTGCTGATACTGCAAGTAAATAACTTTTAATTAGAGTAAAATTTTACAGGTATCTTCTATGAGCCTGTAAAATTTTACAGGTCTACGCGCTGTAATTACTCATTTACTTAGTTACCATAAATACTTATAAAATGTAATTTACGTAGAAAGTGGAAATAGAATAATTTACCGGTCAGTTCTAAAACTATATAATTTTTACCGGTCAGAAACAGAGCAACAATAAAACGACCTAAAAAGCTAGTTTCATTCCTGAAATACACATTTAAAGGGGGTCATTTCATGGGGTAGGTGGCTCAGTGGTGAATCTTGAGAACCCTGATTCGATCCTCACAGGCGACAAACAATTTTCACCAATTTAAATCTACCCATGTGGCTTCCCCTCCACTTACATCTTTGAGGGCCGTGATTTGACGACTGGTAACCGCACTGCACGCGAAGAAATATATCACTTACCGAAATCTGCTCTGGCAGAGTGCCACACCTAGTAATGGGTAAAAGGCGTGATGATATATTTATTTTGATTTAGATTAGTAAAAAATATTAAACAATATATATATCATCAGACGTTCTACCCATTACTGGGTAGTAGATCTCGGTAAGTGATATATTTTTAACTAACTTTATACAAATTTAATTTGCCGGATGATCTGGAAGTACATATATGATTGAAGATTTATTTCGAGTGGTGAAGTAAGCTTGTATGATAAAGTTACAAAAAAACTATAAATTTATTTTTCTTGAAAAGGCCCAACATAATTCAAAATTCGTATGACAACTTCACCTCATAGAGACAAAAGATCAATATTTCATAAGAATTCAATTATTTCCATACGCAGCATCACATCTATTCAATAACGAAGTCTCTTTGATCGTAGATCTTATTTTACAAAATCAGTAGCAAGAATGCTTCTGTACTTCAATATTCCACGCTGTGTCATAGTCGATTGCGTTCACTATGATGTCACCGTCGTGCCCGCTCTGCAGGAAACGATCCAGTTATTATTGATACACTGTACGTTCTAGCAGAAATTTGATCTGGTGGTGTATATAGCAAGGGTGGGGATAACAAAGGGAAAAGGAGGGATATTGTTCCCGTTCTATACAGGGTGTTTCATTACTTCGAGTACATACGTTAATGTTGTTTGATATGCTGATTACGAATCTAAAAGAATTTTTTTTTAATTCGAAAAATTAAGGGTTGTTTACCTAAAACATTTTTTGTTTGCTTTCCTATTAAACACAAACAATGAAGTAGGTAATCAACAATTTAAATTACATAATACTAGTAAAATAAACAAACAAAATTTCATTATTTTTAATGAAACGATAATTATAGTCTATTATATATTCAAAATAATTGACGTCAAAATAAATAACCACTATATAGTAGTTACGTGTATTGAACAATTGCCTTACAAGCAAGAGTTATTTAAATGTAAGAATCAATGTTTTACTGAAATTTAAACAATTTAAATTCTGTACATATTTAAATAAAATAAATAAATATATCAGCACGCCTTTTACCCATTACTGGGTGTGGCACTCTGCCTAAGCAGATCGCGGTAAATAATATATTTCTTCGCATGAAGTGCGGTTACCAATCGTCAATTCACGGCCCCTAAAGATATTAGTGGAGGAGGAGCTACAGGGGTAGATTTAAATTGGTGAAAATTATTTGTCGGCTGTGGGGTTCTCAGGATCCACAGACCGACTCGATACCACTGAGCCACCTACCCCATATTTGTAAATTTTTTTTCAAATTAATGACTTTAGAGACAAATGTTATATACCCTATATTCAACCAGTAGTTCTCAAACGGTAGAACAAAATAATCTATATAAATTTTTAGTTAAATAAATACAAAACATCATTTTGAATTCAAGGACAAAATTATTGTATAAAGTCGTATAACAATTATTTCGCGAAAAAATAATTAAAAATAATGTTACAATATTGAAGTAGGATATGCAACAAATTAATGATACAAGTAACTTGATTACCTATGCTATTATTTAGATACTTATTAATGAAAATAGTTTAACAGTTATAAGAGCTAGAAAAAATTTCATTTGTTTATATTTAACAACTACCTTAATTTGGTTGAACAATTAATAAATTGTAAAGCTTTATTTTCTGTTAAAACCAAAATACTTTTCGATAGATTGACAGAAATTATATGTTTTATAGATCTAAACTTGTTAAATATGATATATAAAACAATATTACAAGATTTTTCTTTCAGGTTATGTATGACTAATTTTTTTTTCATTCCTGCTGAAACTTTAAAAACGCTATATCTCCAAAACTAATAAAGATATATTAATTTAAGTTACACCACTAAATTTGCAACATTTTACTTATACTAACAAAATATAATTGAGCAAATTATTTTTAACCAGCCGGGCGTAAAGTACAATTAAAACTTTCCTGCTAATTAGCTGTATCTCCAAAACTATGATAGATATTTAAATTATGATTTCAGCGTTGGAGGTACCGTGACTTACTTTATATTTTATTAAAGTATCATTAAATTTTGTAGATTATTTGTTTATATTTTGCATGAAAATAAAACCCAATTTTCATTGTTGGTTTAATAATGTAATTATTAATTTATTTAAGTAAATTTATGGACAAAAATCTAAATTTTAGTACTATTGATATAACATCTTGGTTCTTTGAAAGTTATACAATAATACTACTGTCAAAAAAGTTAACTTTTATTCCCTACTATCAAAACGCAAAGTATATCATTCTTCTTACATTTATATTACCATGACAACGCATATTTCGCGCACTGTTTTCTACCCTAATTTAGTACCTTATTTCGCACCTTAGAGCGCAAAACAATTATTTCGCACACGCTCTCAAATTACTTTTTTTTACATTCCATTGATTACAATACATCAATAGTACCAAATTCATAGCTATTATTTTTTGCCGTGATTCTTCAATTTACTTGAATAAATCAATAAGCAGTTTTAGAAAAATGTTGTTTTTTTACACGTTCAAATGACTTTTTTGTCTCAACAAAAAACACTAATTTCGCGGCGTTAATATAAAAATAATTGTTAAAAGAAATACTTAGAAATAATTGAAATAACAGAAGTCAAAAAAATATCTAAAAAGTATGTTTGCATAAAACATGTACTTAACTTAATGAGCTAATTCAATTATCTCCGTAATAAAGAGGAGCGCCACTAGTCAATGTGTATCTATTTCATTTGCAGCACATGTGTCATATCTTTGTGTATGTTCTTGTGTGGATAACCACTATGTCACCCCTATGGCTACAGCTCGTTGTGTGTGTGTTGCAAGTGTGTTAGGGAGTTTCATTTCCTAAATAACTCCCTAGAGTGACGTTGGTGGTACTGTTTATAAGCCGGTGCGCCAACATTTAATTAGGTAGATATTTTGGATATGGACGTGGTCATCCGTCCATACTTAACTTAGTCAAACTAGTGGTTATGAAGATAATAAAGATGAATACTTTTGCATATGTTTAAAGTAATATTTTACAGCGAAGAACTGAATTATTTAAATGTTTAGAAAATGTTAGCAGGAATTTTAAAAATAATAAGAGTTTTATTTTAGACACGAGACGCGTGTAGAAATAACTGTTAAATTCTATTAACGCTCGCGGAAGAGACAATTAAAAATGACAACAAATCGAGTCATGAGAAACAAATATAAATACGCTACGGTTATTATGGACGTTTCGTATGTCAGTATTTAACTAACATATGAGAACATCAACCTCTCTCGCATTACGAAATTCGAATCCGGAGATACCGAGTTCAAATCGCGCTCAAGTTAAAAAATTATATGAACTATCAAACTGCGGCTCGGTGAGTACGGACCCTGTACTGTAATTGGGATTAAATTCTTGTTGTACAGAGTAACATAGATAAATAAATAAAACTAACTTAACCTGACCTAACCTAATAACATTGAATAAATAAAATACGCAGTTTCATGAAATTTATTTCATTTTATCAAATATATTTCAATTTAAAAATATTTATAGTTTGCTTAACTTTACTTTTCAAATATTTTAAGGTTGTTTTTGTTACTAAACTACAGAGTTACTTTCATTTAATTGAAATAAATATCTCAAATTTTATATGGTAAATCGATGGAATGAAACTGCCCTATTTAAGCTTTGGCGCAAGTATCTTATAATAAAATGTTTTAGAAAAATGAAGTCTACCTTTTAGTTTACATATAAGTAGTCGGTTAATTTTTAATACTTTTATAATATAAAAGAAGAAAAAATATGGTATAGGGATATAAAATGTGTTGTACTCACCAATTATTGGTCGATCGGTATTTGCTACAATCTGAAAAGAAAACAAATTTATTATAATTACAATATAAACATAATTTGACAAAACAAATATTAACAGAAATATATTTGAAGAAATAAGTTTGATATATTCTTCGCTGTCGACTCCCACAACCGACAATTTTCACCACATTAAAATTATCCCTGTTGCTTCCCATCCACTAACATCTTAATCATCATAAATATATTACTTAATGAGATCTGCTACGGCGGAGTGTCACCTCTAGAAATAGGTAAAAGACGTGATGATCTATTTATTTTATTTATTTAAAATTACCCCTATGGCTCCTCCTCCACTAACTTCTTTAGAGGCCATGATTTGACGGTATCCGCTCTTCACGCGCATAAATATATCACTTACCGAGATCTGCTTCGGAAGGGTGCCACACCCAGTGATGGGTAGAAAGCATAATCATATATTGTATTTTAAAATACTATTAAATTGATTTTTGTAGCATTTTATTAACACAAAAAGTTCCTGCAGAATTGAATGTAATACTGAAACAAAATCCAGAATAAAATCATACAATTTAAATCACGTCCAAAAACAAATTAAATCCTATATGATTGAACTAACAAGCAAAAAATATTTCCAAATAATCACTGGTATAAATATGTCGGTAATAAAGCTATCTCGAGATCAGATTTCTATTTATTCGAATTTAAATTCGAAATACAAACATGATGATAAAATCAATATGAACCAATCTCGAAAATTTAATAAGCAGGAAAAAATATATATCACCATTTGTTTACATTAAAACAAAACAGAACGGTAAATACAATTGGTTGTGTCACATATAATTTTTCGCTGAAATTAAAAATTGTTATCACACTTGCATGCAAACAATTCGAGAGAGGTGGCTATGTTTGCAGGAACGGAATTAATTTTTTCAGTGCTTTTAATCTATCTATAGTTTATTTATTTAGTCGCTGTTTGCATAACAGGAATTTTATCCCAATTACATTATAGGAGGTCTACAGTTTATAATGGAATTAGAATTACGATAGTTCTCAATCACATCCATCCGTTAGTTCCTGTACACCTGTTTCATAAATCTTTCATTTACGCCCACTTCTCTATCAACAAATCTATAAAGAAATGAAGGAAGCATTAACCTGCGCTTGTTTTGGAAGTAAATTCTTTTCAATAAATGTATAAAAAATATAAATAAATTATATTTTAAAATGATGTTTTGAATGCAATTTTTTCCTGTTACATTTTCAGAAAAATCGTGCATTTCTCTCTTCTAGATGTATAAAATGGTTAAAAAGTATCACTTTTTACTTCCTTGTAAGAAGTAAAGGAAGTATTGTAATCGCAAAAATTTTCGGTTCTCAGATTTCAGTGGAAATATGCATTTGGCCACCCCTAAATCCATTTTGTCTAATTTCGTCGTGACGTCTGTACGTACGTACGTATAATAAAATAAGCCGTATAAAATTGAAATTTTGTATTTAGGACTGTTATACCATCTAGTTGTGCACCTCCCTTTTTGGTCATTATATAACTTCCGGAAGTGGTACTTTACTTGAAGCCTATAATAGATTTTCATGAAAAACTATATTCAAATATAATTTAAAACTTTCCAAATTTAGTATATAAGACTACTATATCAATGGAAATAACATAATAGATTTTGGTTAAAATAGACTAACCGGAAGTGACACATTACATGAAGCTGCTAACAGTTTTCTTTGAAAAAAATGGTATTATTTTAATTTTAGAAATAAATGCTGCAAATAAAAGTTTTAGAGAATTAAATTATGTGTCTATCACATGAAGAATTTTTAAATTAGCATTTTGCATAAGCGACATATATAAATTTAAATATTACATATATATTTTTTTTAAATTAAGTTTGCTATGGATTAGAACAAAAAATAAAAAAAATAAAAGATTTAATGTCAAATATGTGCAATTAAAAAAATATTTATAGTTTAATAAGCGTACAAGGAAGTCATGTGGTGTCCACATCAGATTTTTTCATTAAATGAAACAAAATCTCTAAAAAAATAATTAAGCTTTTATCTGCTGCCAACTAAATTGAGACTGTTTGACAAGGAAAATATATGATATGAAATATGTCAAGATCATTTAATTCAATCTAAATAATGATTGCAAATGAATCAAATTAATGTTAACATTTCGTGTATCATATTGTATAAATTCGTAAACAATATCTTGCGAAAATATTTCTTCAGAGGCCATAAGCACGTCATATCAAAATGCAAACAATGCCTGTCAAAATACAAGAAAGAAACAAAACAGACAGCGCAAAACAAATGCGTAGACAAAGAACAAGGAACCAGTAGTGAAGAGGCACCATCTGCGAACAAAACACCAACGATGATCAAGGGAGAGCATGCCAGACAAACCGAAGCAACAATGAGAGGAGAGATAGATAGAGAGAGAGACAAATCGGAGAAATGCAGGGAAGGGAAACGAAGCCAGCAGGAATTTAGTTACAGGGAGAGTTGTATTTTGTAACAATTGATTTTTGAAATAATGTGAATTATTTTTAAACACATTTTTGTATCAGTTTTATATTAGTATACAGGTTGTCTCAGATTTAAACGGCCTAAATTAAACTATAGATAAAACAACTAAATGATTTCTATTTTCTAGCTGGACCAGCATTAATTAAAAGTATCAACTATATAATGAAATAGCAAATTTTAACTTATTAAGATGTAATAAAATAATTAAATTAAATTAAACAATGAATTTAAATTATAGAGTAGGTGTCTCAGTAGTATCAAGTCGGCCTGTATATTTGACAATCTGGGTTCGATTCCCACAACCAACAAACAATTTTCAAGACATTAAAACTACCCCTGTGGGTCATTCTCTATTAACATATTAAGGGCTGAGAGTTGACGGCTGGTAACCGCACTTCAAGCGAAAAAATATATCACTTACCGAGATATGCCTAGGCAGAGTGCCACACCCAGTAATGAGTAAAAGGCGTGATGATATATTTATATTTATTTAGTTGTTTACTTAATTATAGAATGTTATTTGCAAAGCGTTAAGTTTGGAATAAGGAAAGCTTTACTGTCCCAATAATAACTTGAGTACAGCAAATATAATAAATAAAATATAATTGTTTACATCTAAACCTAAACCTACTTATTTAAAGAAAATATTAATTTGCAATTGCATATTAAACACATATAGAAATGTATTTTGAACACTTTAAAGTTTGTTTCATCAATTTACAAAAAATATTACGGTCGTAATTAATTTATAAAACTTACAGTTTATATTTTTGAAACAGTTAGTAATATTATGTATGAATAAAATAATATTTATTTGAATTCTAGTGACCGCATGAAACCTATTTAATTACAATAGATAGTATACAATCCCGTTACATTCAGTCTAAATGCGGGTCTGTATACTTCTCTACTCGCTGTCGAGTCGGTTGCCTAAACTTGCAGATCTCTCACAACATTAATCCATAATATGTATTACAATGCGTTTATTAATAATTATAATTATTTATATTATTTATATTATTTATGTTACTCTGTACAACTTAATCACAATTAAAGTACAGGGACTCGCCGAGCTGCAAGTTGATAGTTCATATAATTCTTAGCTTAAGTGGAATTCGAACTCGGGATCTCCGGATTCTAATTCCGTAACACTACTCACACCTCCGTACTCCTGGATAACAATATTTAGCAGGAAATCTATTCGCTTTTGTTTAGATTTACAATTAATTTAGTGTTCTGACTTGCAATTGCAGATCTCTTACAACATTAATTTCATCCATAATATTTGTTACAATGAGATATGCTATGGCAGAGTGCCACATCCAGTAATGGGTAAAAGGCGTGATGATATATTTATATTTATTTAAATATATCACTTACAGAGATCAGGGGCAGTTTTAATGTGATGAAAATTGTTTATCGGTTATTGGAATTGAATTTGAGTTCTCAAATTTTAAGCCGACGCGATACTATTGAGCCACCTACCTCATAAAAAGAAACTTAATGTTCTTCTCGTAAAATAGTGTGGCAACATTAATTGAACAACTAGTTTCAAAGCAATATATTTTTACGAATTTGACATATATATTTTTGCATATTGATTATAAAGGTTTGGGGTTGAACAGGTTTTTGGGATTAATTACTAGAGCACGACTTACAGGAAAATAATTCAAAATAAAATGTTTTCTATACTGCTTCATATATTAATCATACTTTACTTGTACGAACTGAAAAGAAAGCTATGGAGAAATATATTAAAATAAACTTCACGACCCTGTCAAGAGTGACATTGATATGCTTAGGATAGTAAAGTCATCAATGATATCTAAGTGTCAATTATCCAGAGAATAATAAATCTAAATTCAAATTTATTTCTGAAAATTCTATTTTTGATACAATATTAAAAAAATATAATTAATTATCAATAAAGGTTACCTGAAACTGACAGGAAAATAAACATTTGCCTGAGCTTTAAGACTCAGGAAAGCTTTGCATGCCTAGTGAGGAAAATAACATATTGTCTGCCTAGGCAGACATATCAAAATTATAATTACCTATTCTATAACGTAATTAATGTAATTAGGCATATGTGAATGACAGCAGCAAATGATTGTAAATACAAATTTTGTTCAGATTAATTTATTTAAAAATCGGTTTTGATTTGCAAATATGTTCTATTTTCCATTGTTCAAAGTAGCAACCAAATATATTACAAGAAAAGAAAGGTAAAATGGTTTAATCAAAAAGTTAAATAACAATAAAGAATGTAAGTATGCGACGACTCTATTGCCAAGAAAAAGGAAACGCCAGGAAGAAACAAAAGAAAAAGACAAAATAAATAAAGGATAAATCTGTGTTTCGTGGCAACCGGAACACAAATAAATTAGATACTAAAACACTTATGTAATAAAACGAAAAGAAAACAGAGAAAAGTGAAAAATATTACTCTTTTATTTGAAATGATCACGTTAACACCAATTTATTTGCGAATGTGAGAGCATTCGGAACCCCTGCTACATATTTATAAAAAATAGTTCATGGATATATCCAGTGGCGTAACTACAGGCCGTTTATTTAGTTAGTATACTGGAGCAAGTATAAGGGAAACTGGATAGTTATAAAAAAACAAATACACTCTGGCACTCTGCCTAAGCAAATCTCGGTAAGTGATATATTTTTTCGCGTAAAGTGCGGTTACAAGTTTTTAAATTACGGCCCCCAAAGATATTAATGGACGGGGAGTCACAGGGGTAGATTTAAATTGGTGAAAATTGTTGCACTTATATAGGATGTTTATTTTTAAATAAATTAGTGATTCTATTGGTTTCCATATATACGTGGTAAATTTTCAATCAAATTATCAAAAATTCAGTATGACAAATTTGATTAATTTCCATCGCCTTCTGATTTAATTTCGCTTTAATTCAGCAAATTAAAAATTAATAATCATTTATCATCAATGAACTAAAGTTTTCATTAATTTTATTCGATTAATTCTCAGGTCTGTTGCTAACTAACCCCCTCCCCTTTTCGTCTTTCAGTCTCAAGAGTTACGATGTAATTAGCCCCCGGTAGAAATAGACGCTTTGAAAATATTTAATTAAGTTTAGCTGAGGAGAGGGTGTTTAGCCTATCTCAGGTAAGAAATTACTGTTCGTTAGCGGAGGTGCTGCACTCTACATTTGTTCAAGTTTATCATGATTTATTAGATTGTTTTTAATTTTCATTACCTAATGAAATAAACGAGCAATTGTAAAGGAAACTGAATTGATATTAGGAAAGTTATGGTTTTGTTCATTTCAACTTTCAACTAAAAATACAATTGCTTTTATTATAAATAGGTTCTTTCTATTGATATCAATTTTGTTTCTCTAGTTTTGGTTTAGTTTTGATGATAGTTATGTACGTAGCCAGCGTAGTAAATTAATTTTTACGGGCGAGCGACGAATGTCAATGAACTCAGTAAAGATTAATTGCAAGCGTTTTATTTCCACCTTTACAGCGTTTATGAATTTTATATAAAAAAAATAAATATATCATCACGCCTTTTACCTATTACTAGGTGTGGCACTTTCCCGTAGCAGATCTCGGTAAGTGATATATTTCTTCGCGTGAAGTGCGGTTACCAGCCGTCAAATCCCGGCCTCTAAAGATATAAGTGGAGGGGGAGTCACAGGGGTAGATTTAATTTGTTGAAAATTGTTTCTCACCTGTGAGAATCGAACCAGGGTTCTCAAGATCAACAGGCCGACTCGATACCACTGAGCTACCTACCCCATAATACTATTTTATAATAAAATATATTACGTTCGATCCTCAAAGCCGACAAACAATTTTCACCAATTTAAATCTACCCCTGTGGCTCCTTCTTCACTAATATCTTTGGGGATCTAGATTTGTCGACATGTAACCGCACTTCAAGCGAAAAAATATATTACTTACCGAGATTTGCTTAGACAGAGTGCCACACCCAGTAATGAGTAAAATGCGTGATGATATATTTATATTTATTTGTATAAGTTGGATTCAAGTTCCTGGTCTACATATGCAACTTTATACATAAGTTGTGTTGTCATTAGAAAATTTAGAAGAGAATGCTTTTATACTTTGTCATATTCTTTGTGTTGCCTCAGCGCAAACATTCGATTCTAGAAGAGGATCCAGTATCAAAAAATTCCTCTTCAGTGCTCTTGCAAAGAGGGTTCCACCGCCCTTGTTATTTTGTAGGTATCAGTTTCAAAACTTTTGAAACTTTATACGCAACGTTAGATTTTTACTGTGCTTTAGAGGCAAGTGGCTTTTAAGCCAGGATTCGAAGAACTGTAGGAGAGCTTTTTCAAAGCCCATGCTTAACAAAGTGATGTTTATTTTCTTCAACCAATTTAATTAAATAAGTACACTCTATGGAAAAGGAAACTTATATCAAAATAGTTCATTATTTGATTTGAAATAATATATTGTAATACTATAAAATTAAAATAACACTTATCTAAGTCTTACAAAAATTGTTTTAATATTTTATTAAACCTAGTTTCGCCAAGGAACGGACAATTAATTTTGTCATTGTTGTTTTTTATTGTAATACTAGTGAGGCAAGGGTTTTATTTTAATATAAGATCGAGTTTTACAATAGCCCTTTTCCACGTATATTACACAATATATTTTTCAACATTAAACGTGACAATTACATTTTTACATTTTTTGCGATATGAGCAATTTAATAATTATTTTATATAAATCAAAAGAGTTGTATTTGAAAATGCACATCACGTTTTCTTGGTACATGTCAAATAATATTTCCTTCACTCAATTTAGTTGTGATAGTAACTGATCGCTTCACTAATGAGGATCGTTAATAATTTTTTCTACTTCCGTTAGGAAATAGAGGTTTTATTTCACTTATTTGAGTTAGGTAATGAACTGCATTATTTAACTAGTGAAATAATGAGGTAACATAGCAACATAATAGCTATTTATGAAACTAGTAAGGAAATGAAGGTTATTACTTTACGCATGTGAAATTTGCAGAACGAGGCGTAGCCGAGTTATGTAAACACATAAGTAAGGTAATAACCGAGTATTCTTAAGTGTTGCATACAATATTTTTTCTACTTCCGTTGTAATAAATACGAAAGAGCGTTTTTGAAATTAAGAAATTTTGACATATAAATGACAGTTATAAATTCAAAAAATAAAAGAATAACACAACAGAATTCGTCTACCAAATATCTGTTGCTATGTTACCTCATTATTTCACTAGTTAAATAATGCAGTTCATTACCTAACTCAAATAATTGAAATAAAACGTCTATTTCCTAACGGAAGTAGAAAAAAAATATTAAGATATCTTGGTAGACGAATTCTAATACGTTATTCTTCCATTTTTTGAATTTATAACTGTCATTAATATGTCAAAATTTAATAATTTCAAAAACGCTCTTTCGTATTTATTAGAACGGAAGTAGAAAATATATTGTATAAAACTAGTAAGGAAATAGGTTATTACCTTACTTATGTGTTTACATAACTCGGCTACGCTTCGTTCTGCAAATTTCACATGCGTAAGGTAATAACCTTCAATTCCTTACTAGTTTCATAAATACCTATTCCTTCACACAATTTAGTTGTGATAGTAACTGATCGCTTCACTAATGAGGATCGTTAATTATTTTTTTCACTAGTAAGGGAAACTAAATAGAGTGAGGGAAATGTTGAATAGAATTTCTGATAATTAAATCACCTGAATAAGATTATATTCGTTCTGAAAATACATATTAAAAAGGGGTTATTCAGAGCACGTGTGACAAAAACTAATTGAGTGTAGAGAATACGCAAAGAGTTTTAATATAAACAAAATAAACATGTGCAGTTTACTGCAGTTACTCGTATATATAATATAACTTGCTACAAGTAGCGAGTGCAGGAAAATAATTAGAGTAGCTTTAATGCAGGATAAACAGAAATAAACAAACTAAATGAGATTACACTGCAAACAACACAAATTGTTTATTAATAGGATTTCGGTTAATTATTTTTCATTGATCCATTTATCTAAATCGTCTGTTTTTAACATTATTATAAACAACAGGGATACAATTAACGCTAAACAATTTCGCCAGACCGCAGTTTGCGGTAAAATGCCGGGTTCGTGAAATTTTGGAATGAAATTCGAATAGAGTTGGCGTCGACCAGTTCACAATTAGCGAATTTCCCATCTGCCGGTCGCATAACATTCTAATCAATGCGGTCCTAATGATGCGGCAGGAATTGTTCACCACTTCCTAACACACCGCTGGCGCAGCTTTTAGAATAAGTGACCCTTATGCGACCGATTCATATTGGCAGGAATTCATTAGGGGTAAGGATAATGCCCTAAATACTTCGAAATACGCAGCTTTAAATTGTACAGGGGTATTTCAAAAATCGAAGGTAAAATTAAAATAAAATAAAATAAATAAATATATCATCACGCCTTTTACCCATCACTGAGTGTGGCACTCTCGGTAAGTGACATATTTTTTCGCGTGAAGTGCGGTCACCAGCCGTCAAATCACGGCCTCCAAAGATATTAGTGGTGGAGGAGCCACAGGGGTAGATTTTTTAAATTGGTGAAAATTGTTTGTCGGCTTTGGGGATCGAACCAGGGTTCTCAAGATCCACAGGCCGACTCGATAGTACTGAGCCACCTACCCCATAAAAATTAAATCTATATATTATATATTTATTTATGTTACGCTGTACAACAGGAACTTAATTCCAATTACAGTACAGGGTCCGGACTTACCGAGCTGCAATGTAAATAAATATAAATAAATATATCATCACGCCTTTTACCCATTACTGAGTGTGGCACTCTGCCTAAGCAGATCTCGGTAAGTGATATATTTTGTCGCGTGAAGTGCGGTTACCAGTCGTCAAATCACGGCCCTCAAAGATATTAGTGGAGAGGGAGCCACAGGGATAGATTTTTAAATTGGTGAAAATTGTTTGTCGGCTGTGGGGATCGAACCAGGGTTCTCAAGATCCACAGGCCGACTCGATACCACTGAGCCATCTACCCCATATCTTGCGCCACTTAAAAAGTAAATTTTATAATTTTAAATTATCCCAATATTCAGAGACAGTCCGATTAAAAAATAAAATGAGTATTACTACTAGTAGTATTAAAAGTAGTGACTATTTTGTGTAGAGTCTGTCGGCACAAAAGCTTTTCATAAAAATCAAAAAGCTCAACTGTGTAGAGTGAAAATTATGTGTTAAATATGATTGGATTGAATTGAAAATTGGGTTAGGTGTATTTGGAAATATGTAGAATGCACTGAAATACTCAGAAGCCTAATAATTATTGTTACTTTTCTGTAACAGTGATGGAAACATGATTCTAACTAAAATTTTCACCATTTTTGCACCTTTTTAGACATGCGGTCCTCAAACTTTTATTTTATGGTGTATCATAATGAAACTATGCATGCTTACTAATTAAGGTACGTTGAATTCAGTCGTGTAAAGAGATTTTAGTTATCTCTTTTTGTTCACAAGTTACAAACATGTGAAAAACACTAATTTTCGTGATTTTATTTTTTTTCTTAATTACTTGATAACATTTTGATCCAAAAAGCAAACTTAATAAAATTATAGTTATAAAGCAAGTAAATGACGACAAATTCAATGGTTTAATCAGATCTTAATTATCTTTAATAGTTTTTGAGATACAGAGGTATGTAGGTAGGGCGGCACTAAATCTGAAATTTTAAATCGTCGATTTCTCGAAAACTAAGTCTCAGACGCCATTTTACATAATTTTCTCGTAATCTACGGGTCCGAAATAGGGGGGTTAAGGTGGAAAAAGGTACTTTATTCCACATTTATTTTTCTGAAATTTTCTTAAGGGGTACCCCTTGGTGTTTTTTCAATTTTAGGCCATTTTCAGTTTTTTTGTTCTAAAAGTTTTATCTGTCCAGCAAAAATTCTGAAAATATGCAAACCTATGTAGTTTCACGCGAGGAATTCACTGGTGTTTTCATTTTTTTAATATCTCATCAACTTTTTGAGATATTGGCAAAAGAAAATTTTGAAAAAAAGTCTTAAAATTTTCAAAAATATCAAAATTTGCTATCGGGTTAAGTAAATTACGAGAAATACGCTCGTTCAAACCGCATTTCAATATCTCTTTTAGTTTTCGAGATATATGCTCTCAAAGTTGAGATTTAAAAAAAGTCAAAAATCGCTGTAACTCAAAAACTAAAAAAGATATGAAGATGCGCCTTGCGCCATTCGATTTCTCGTGGTTTGAATTATATAGAACCACATTTTAATAATTTTCGATTTTTGAACTGGTTCAACCCAAAATTCTCATTATTTGTATGTACGAGCTCTTAAACGAAGAATTTAAAAACAAACCTCTACACAAAATTGTGCCTCGGGTCTTCCAAAAGGTGCACTGCAAGAGTTAAAAGGGTATCATTGCTAACACGGAACGTATACAATTACAACTTTTTTTTATAAAATTTGTTATTTACTAAAAAAGATTTTCTTTTTCCAGAGCTTTCATCAAGCTTTAAATGCCAACAGAAATAATTAATTCAGTAATTATTTTTATTAGCATTAAACGTAAATATTTAACGATTTGGAGATGAAATAGGTCATTAACTTTTGTATCAAAGTACACTCTCTGACTCATTAAAACGTTTTCTTTCGTTCTGGGCTCGGTGAATTTCTTAATTAAATCATTAAGTTAAAGTAGGTAATAAATCCTTTTTTACTGTGGAGAGGACACTAAAAGGAAGAATGATTCCGTCAGTTTTCATAAATAGTAATTTTTTTAATAACTTTTTAATGTTATTAGTTTTCCTAAGATAAAATTGAGTGTGATACTCTACTTAAAAAAGCTTCCATTATACTAACATTTTTTGGGGGCCGTGATTTGACTCGCACAAATATATCACTTACTGAGATTTGCTACGGCTAAGTGCCACACTCAGTAATGAGTAAAAAGCGTGATAAATAACAGCTTTAACCCTAAATAAATTATTTTTTTCGAAACCTGTCATATAATGTTAAAATTTACATGACAACTATCAACACGCGAAATGAGTGTTTTTGTCTACAGAACGCAAAAGACTTTTGCATGCAGGATGCAATTTTTTGATAGAAGAAAGGCTCACAATTTAATAAAATTTGTCACTTTATTTTTTTGCTTAGAAACAATACTCCTATTCTTTAACAAAATTTATATTTAATGTTCCAATTGAGCAATTATTCATATTTATCCCGCTTGAGGAAGCTAACTGGTGTACTGGAATAGTTTCTTGAGAAATGCAATGCGAATCCCAATAAATCGCAGAAAAAAATTAGAACGTTTGTTTGGTTTCTATTGCCAACCTGCTGTCAATTGCTGGTCAGAGAATACCAGATTTTATAGCAATTATATTACATACATTGTTGTCTTAGATACATTAAATGTCACATTAATTAATCCTAAACGGCAAAATTTTCTCATTACGTTATTACTAATCTTGGGACATAGTTTTCGAAAAAACGTTGTTTTATATTCGATTGCGAATTGCTTTTGCATTCTCGAATGCAAAAGTAACATTTCGCAATCTAGAATAAAAAATAACTATAAATATCTTGTTTACTTATTTTGTTAGTGTAAAAATCATTTTAAAATATAAGGGCTGCGCGGAACTCCCTTCTATTATTATCGTTTGATTCGTTTATTGTTTTTACATAACTAACTGGAATTATGAAAGCGAAGATAGTGAATTTTTTAGTAAATCTTATGAGTGGGTGTTTCAGGGGTATTTTTAATCAAAACTTTAATCTACACTAATCATTTGCACCCTCATAGTAATTTTTCACCTGTTCCCCTATCGAGTCCTTCATCCCCCCTAAATAGAAAATCTTCTACTCCTGCTCCATTCGTAGATATTCTATTGCAGTGTTGCCACATCTAGCTTCCATTCCTGCAGTGCGACGTTGCCAAACTTCGTATAACTTGCAGCGAACAAAGGCAAGCGAGCGATTCGCATTTGTTTACGTATCGTGCCAACGTGATTGATTTCGCTGTTTCGTAATTTGGTCGTGTGTTCGAGGAATTGAAAATCGAGAAGAAAAAAAGTGCAACGGGGGTTTTTTACGAGATATAAATGTGTTTAGAGTGTGTTCGCAAAGAGGGGACTTGTTTCTTTTAAGACGGTGATTTATTTAAAGCAACGAACGCTCGATTCCCAAATCAAGTTGTTTCCTATAGACGAATAATCTTATTTACATTTGAAAATACGCCACAGATACAAAAGCGAAACTTTTTTATGATAAATACAAAAAAGGATTTAAAATAAAATTTACAATTTGAGATATTAGTAATTATAGAATAGTATTTTCATATATAATATAACAAGTAGTATGAAAATTGCTGAAAAATTTTGACATAAATTATGAGTTGTTATGGAAATGGAAACATAACGAGTGCGAAGCACGAGTTGTGTTTCCTATTTCCGTAACAACGAATGTATATTTATGTCAAAATATTATCTGTCAATTTTCATACTACGAGTTGTATTCGGCTTGAGAATTTATCAAACAAGAGTTAATTAACAAGAATAGTTAGGTATTTATTTGCACATTATTAATTAGGTATTACAGTGATGAAAATTTTGAATATTAAATGTACACTGAAAAAATGTAGAATTTTCATATTATTAACAGCGGTATTTCCGTTATCAATTGCACCAGCGATGAATTTCCGACGAAATGTACAATTCATTGGTTCATTTTCAAACAAATTCGTGATCCTATTGGTTGACAGTGACGTGTGGTGAATTCTCATTTTAAACCGGAGGGATCGGCATAAAACGATTAAACGTCTCTGTCTCAAATATTTACAATGAAATCTATTAGTGCGGCTACCCCAAATCGCTTAACGTTGGTCATTTTTAAGGATCGTATTCAGCCTAAAATTATTCTTGTTTTTTCCTATAATTGACCATTTAAAAATTACTAATTCTAAACTATCCAATTAGCAGTTATGTTACTCAATAAGAAGATTAAATATCCTGTACTGAATCAGACTGAGTAATATATTTGTATATAATATTTATAATTATTTGTATCGTATGAATAAGGAAATATACTTATTTAAAGATTGTAATTTTGTTGTTTTTATTATACACGTACCGGCGAATGGGGCTGTACAACCCTGTGCGAATCTTGTGACATATTTTGAGTTTATTTATTTATTTATAATAATCCACCCAACAGGACAAAGGTCCCGATTACAGGGGGATGGAAACATGATGCAAAATATTAAACAAAATAATTGTTCCTTTGTAAACGTAATTGCGGTGCATTTAATCGTTTTATGCCGATCCCTCCAGTTTAAAATGAAAATAGTATAATATTTTAAATTCCATCCTGTATCCATACTCCACTCACGATCCAAGTTGGTCAAGTATGTACCGGATGTAATGCAAGCTTTTGTTTCTTGTTTTCCATCAAGTGGAGAAATTGTTTTATGAACAAAACGAGTAAATACAATTGTCAGGATCATTACTGTGACAAGAAACTTCTTTAGTTTTTAATTATTTTAAGAGAAATTCCAGTTGCTCCTAGGGGAATTTATATGTTTGCAGTGGCAGTATTGACTTTTTTGAAACGATTGCACTATTAACTTGATAGATTACTGTTTGCTGATTGCGTATTGAACGGTTTGTATTGAGTTGTATCTGGGTTCATTTTAACTTGTTCAATGTGTTTCTTTTTACAAGAAATTGCAGCAGCGTCATTAGATATAATTTCTGTTTAATCAGACAAAATAAAAATCTATTCAAACTTGTGTTTTACACTAATTAATCGTTGGCAAACAGTTCTGCAAAATTTAATGAAGGTTTGTTTAAGTTTCCAATTAATTTTGCATCAACTATCTTTATTCAATATTCAAGTTTAAATATGGAAACATACTTTATTAGATGTCAGTAAAATATTTTGTCGACGTTTCAGTGAATTTTACGCAATTGTAGGTAAACACTCGAAAAAAACTTAAGAATGCATTTAATATTGAAATTCATGTATTAAGAGTTTGTTATACCGGGTGGAACATCATACCTGTGTACATAGGCGATTAACATGAAAAAACAGTTTTTCCGTGCGCATTGCTCCCCAAACTATTTTAGCCAAAAATGCTTCAAATAAATGTTGTAGAGCATAAAATTCTGCATCTAAATCAATAAACAGAATTACATTTACATGCTTTGTAACGACAGAATTTAAATAAAAAAATATTAAAAATTACGTTGAAAATATCAAATGGCCATGGAAGTGAAACAAAAATAGATAAATGCTTGACGTTTTTCTATCTATTTGATATTTTACCCCCGACAAATTAATCATACAATAAAATTCATACAAAAAACTCTATAACTATGATTACAATTTTAATAATAAATAAACAATTGTACATTTCAATGAACGTTTATTTCTTATAGGGTTGGTCATGTAAAAATTATAACCTATCTATTATAATTCAAATATCAAACAATAATTCTCTCAATAAAATAATCACTACAATTTATTATTACAATAAATATTCAAATAAACTTCCATTTTCAGCCAAGCAATAACCAAGTCTATTGTAGAAGGAATGTCGTACATTAGCGAGCTGCCTATTTGTGATTAAGGCGCACTTATCCACGATAGCTCCTATCAAAGAATAAATTCTGAAATTAAGCTGCTTTAACTTCAACCATATTCATAATTCCTTTTATACTAAATGTAATAGCAACAATTTTTAAATAGCAATAATTATTGTAATATCAAGGGAAGAAAGTGAGACATTTTCTAAAAAATATAAAATAAACACTTGTCTAAGTCTCACAAAATTCAGCTTCCAAGTCACCTTATGAGGGCATCGTCATAAGAGCGAAACGCGTCTATGGTTACTAACTGTGCTGGCCAGCCTCTGACGAGGACCTCATAAGTTGACTTGGAGGCTGAATTTTGTGTTTAGTTTGATATTTTATTATTAAACCTAGTTTCACCAAGTGAGCATTCAAAGACAATTAATTTTGTATTTGTTGTTTCATTTATTTATTTATTTATTTATGTTACGCTGTACAACAGGAACTTAATCCCAATTACAGTACAGGGTCCGCACTCACCGAGCCGCAGTGTGATAGTTCATATAATAATATACCGTGATATTAAATCTTTAAATTGTTTTTATCTCTTCTTAGAGAGTTTGTAACAAATTCCAGCGAAGTGAATCTAACTTTTCTACTTTCTGTTCGTCTACCTGCTAATGAAAACAGAAGTATAGAGCTGACTTGCACTATCTTTGCACTCTGGTTTTAGCCAATAAAATGGAAAAATAAATCACAGCTCTTGCAGATACGAGTCACTTTACTAAATGAGACTTGTGTGCTGCAAAACCAACTGCATGATTAGTAACTAGTGGATGGTATCGTGCAGTGTGTATTTCACTTACACATGAATGAGTTATTGCGGGATTTGAACCCTGAAAAATACTAGCATAGCTTCTCATCAAACTCTGGTTATTAGTACAAATATGTAAGCTTTGGTTTTGTAAGAAAAATCTTGCGGTTAAATTATTTTAATAATATATTATAAATCGAGTTACGAGTGTATAAAAAACGAGTATATAAATAGTTTATAAAATGTATTTTTCGTAACACATGCACAAGAAACAAGTTCTTTTTCCCTAATTTTAGAGAGAGAAACACTGCTTTTTTCCCCAAGGTAGCATGTTTCTCTCCCTAGAGACTACGATTATTAGTTGTTTGCGGCGTTTCCTAGGTAACTAGTTACGCAACCTATATTTGACATTTGTCCCAATAAGACAGTAATTTTTGTGCACTTGTTACGAAAAGTTTAATATGCTTCACGGGAGGGCGCGATTATCCCTTGTGTGAATAATCGCTTGTTTCCTTCCCTTGATGCAGTACATACTATTATTAGTTAAATATTAATAGGGAAACATTATTTGTAAGAAGTAATAGTATATTATGCATCAAGGGAGGGAAACAAGCGATTATTTCCGCGTGTGAAGTCGAGGTTTGCCAACTTCACACAAGGGATAATCGCGCCCTCCAGTGAAGCATATTATACTTTTCGTAACAAGTGCACAAAAATTACTGTCTTATCGGGACAAATGTCAAATATGGGTTGCGTAACTAGTTACCTAGGAAACGCCGCAAACAGCTAATAATCGTAGTCTCTAGGGAGAGAAACATCCTACCTAGGGAGAGAAGCATAATGTTTCTCTCCGTAGGGGAGAAAAGCAGTGTTTCTCTCTCTAAAATTAGGGAATAAGAACGTGTTTCTTGTGCATGTGTTACGAAAAATGTTTATAGTTAGTTAATTATCAATGGTGAAATATTATTTGTAAGAAGTAAATATTATTTTGTTGTGTCACATGAAAAATAATTTACAAAACCATCGATTGGGTGCTAATGAATGCTTAGATCAAAAGTGAAGTTTCCTCGTCCTTCTCAAACACAATTATGTGAATAATTAGCATCAAGACATCGTCGGCGAGTACTCGTCTAACCTCATCATTAGTGTTGCATTGAAAACAGCGACTGTGGCCTCTGTCGGAAATTCGCTAGTTAGAAACAGCATAACCACTGCATTGGTATTTGCGGTGTGCCAATGAATTTGATTTAGTGTAGTGTATAATGCTGCTCCGCACGTGTACATAGACACGTGTGCTGTGCCGCTGCGTGTGTGACGATGAACGAGCTATGAGGTTGCCGCACTTACACTAGCAATGTAATCAAACTATTAGTTGGAATTATATTCAGCGGGAGGGAGATATTGGAACATGGAAACTGTATTTACATATATCCACTTCTTGGTTTTTAATCAAATTAATACTAAAGCTTTTTATTCATTACGACAAACAATAATGCACTTAATAATAATGGGGTAGGTGGTTCAGTGGTATCGAGTCGGTTTGTGGATTTGAGAACCCGGGATCGATTCATACAGACGACAAACGATTTTCACCAAATTAAATCGATGCCACGACTTTGGGGGCCTGTTATTTGGTGGCTGGTAACCGAACTTCATACGAAGAAATATATCACTTATCGAGATTGTTACAGCATAGTGCCACATCTAGTAATGGGTAAAAGGCGTCATGATATATATTTATTTAATAATAATAATTAAAGCCCGGATTTGTAGGCAATTGCCTAGATTCAAATTTTAATATACTTCAGCCAATTTAGTTTTTCTATTCATAAGTAATATGTTTACGTGTAATGGAAGGTTTTTTTTTTCGTGCCTTAGAGCCTATTTTTTCTATATTTTGGTTATTATTTTACCTTATACAGCCTATTTTGCCTATTTTTGTTGCCTATTCTAACTTTTATTGAACACACAAGGTCTATCATCTACTTCGTTGACTAATTCAGCACTCGACAAAGTGTTTCAACCTAACCTATAATATTTAAAGTACTTACTTTACTATACTACATAATTTTAATTTGCATAATAGTTAATAAAATGAGAACCCTACATTATTATTTTTTAGATTGTGTTAATTTTTGTTTAAAATGATTATTTTTTTCTAACGAAGAGTAAATACGAGTACCAATATTAGAAAAAGGATTCGTTTATTTTTTTTAAAACAAACTATTTACATTTAGACTGCCTAAAATCTCGCCTATTTTCGAGTAATTACCGGCCTGTATGCCTGCTTATTTGGGTGTTTTTAAGAGCCTAAATATCCGGGCTTTAATAATAATAATGTGGGATGTGAAGTTATTTGAAATTTCTGATAAGATTAATATTATTTTAGTGTTAAAGTATATAATAGTTGGATTGATTTTATCCCAATACTTAAAGTCTGAGATCTAACTATTTTATATTTAATTCAAAAATCGTACGACATTAATTATCAGCTAATAGAAACATTGAATTAAGCATGATTACCATGTTAATAAAAAAAAACTTGAAAATTTTTCATTACTTAATTAATAAGTGGAAATTTGCAGCGCGAGCCGAAGGCGAGAGCAGCAATAGTGTAAGAGGAACAAAGACACTTTACGCTCGTGACACACACATAATATTTTTGCGATTGCATTTTATTTATTTATTTATTTATTTATTTATATTACTCTGTACAACAGGAATTTAATCCCAATTACAGTACAGGGTCCGCACTCACTGAGCCGCAGTGTGGTAGTTCATATAATTTTTAGCTTGAGTGAAATTCGAACTCGGGATCTCCGGATTCGAATTCCGTATTGCTATCCACACCACCGTACTGACGGACAATATAATATAAAATGTATACGTACTGAAAATAAATTCTGCCAATATGATAAGTTCTGTTTTGTTTCCCTAGTAACTATTGAAGCAAGCGAGTTTATTATCTAAGTTATTTTTCAATAGTTCCACAGAAAACGTCAACTTTACCATGACAAATGAGAGCGTAGTTGTCATCTTTTCATAGGTATCATATAATTTATTTATTTATTTATACAGGGTGTTTCAGGACTAGTGTAACAAACTTTAACAGCTTCTTCGTGAGGTCATTTTGAGCCAAAAATGTCATATGAACATAGGTCCTATTCCTTCTAGTTACCAAAATACAAGAGGTTGAAGTTCTATAAATAACACGAAATTTCTAATTTTTGTAATCAAGATACTTTCGGAAAACAAGAGTTTTATTGAAAAGTTATACCTTATTTGTCTTAATTAATTTTATTTATTAATAATAACATGCATACGAGTTCAAGGCGCTCATTTTGAACACTTGCTGTATTTTTTAAAATTTGTTATTTTATTTCATATTGTGTTAACCTATTCCATGTTTGGTTATGTTGTTCTGTGTCTATTTAATTGTGTCATTTTATGTTTTGTTCTCTAAATCGTATTCGTTAATATTAATTAATAAAATTAATTAAGATAAATAAGGTATGACTTTTCAACAAAACTCTTGTTTTCCGAAAGTATCTTGATTAAACAAATTTGAAAATTTCGTGTTATTTATAGAACTTCAACCTCTTGTATTTTGGTAACTAGAAGGAATAGGACCTATGTTCATATGACATTTTTGGCCCAAAATGACCTCAGGAATAAGCTGTTAAAGTTTGTTACACTAGTCCTGAAACACCCTGTATAATACAGCGGATAACAGATAAAATCTGATGCCATCCGCGTTACATAAGCACTTACTTGTGCAACTCGTAAATACATTTCTTGCTAAACATCGAATCAAAAGAAAATAATACACTCTTAAAAATTTTGTTAGAATTACATTTCTGTTGAGAATAATTACAAAATATTTGTAACGAATTCTTTATTTTCCTCTTGAAGCTCTCAGCGCTAAAATGTTTTAGTTACAGTTAGTAACAATTCCAATTCCTAGTACAAGTACTCATCCATGTATATTCACCCTCCATTCCATCACAACCACGTCACATCTCAATTCACGTAACCCTCTCAATAGCTGAAGACATTGACAATAGCATCTAAAGCACCAACAAGCCGGATCTCTTGTACCCCTAACTCCGGAGTCAAAGCAGGATACGAGGTACGAGTAGTATCGCACGTCCTAATGGCTTCTAAAATTCCCAATGAGACACATGCGCCCCTTTAATCATTTTCTAATTATGTGCCCGACGACGGGTAACGTTGTTATCGTGTACTTCAATGACACAGCTGGTGCTGATGTCGCAGGAGATGTTGACACGCTATGAAATGCTCAGTTATTTAATATTTTGAATCAGTACTACAAAATTGTTGTACTTTATTTGTGTCTGTAACTGTTTTCAAATCACTTTTCATCATCAGTTCATGCGTAGAACATCTAACGCTATTAATAGAAACAATAATCTCCTTCTGTCGGTTTTTTTCCCGAATTAATTTTACATTAATAATAATAGTATATTGTTCAATGAGTAGGTAGTATAAGCTATTACTCAAGAGAATGAAGTTTGCAACAAGAGCCGAAGGTGAGTGTTGTAAATCATTCGAGTGAGTAATAGCTATTACTTGCGAATAGAATACTATACTTGATCTACGATTATATGTTATTATGTAATAAGATTTTACAATTATTTTGCTTATGTTACATTATGAATAAGTCAGATTGCGTAATTTTTTTGTTTTTATTTATTTTCATAAATATTAACACTACTTAACAATTTTTTAACATGAGGTATCTTATTTTTCGTTTTACTTATTATTATTATTAAAATGAATGGTAACATTTGAACAATTGGTGAAATTTATTGAAGGGATAGAATTAGAATTACTTTCAAAATTAATTTTATTTGATTTTTCGGGCAGTAAATTTAAAAAACGTACGTGTACAATATCTGGTGGTCTACAAATTTCACTTTGTTCGCTTTCAGAATCCATAACTCACATGTATAATTACACAAATTACAGTATTATTGTAAACAAAAACGTTTTAAACTAATTTTGACAGATAATTAACAATAGCGCGCTTCACTGTTTCATAGCATGATTGGTCGTGAAGTGTTGAGTAATGAATTATTACTTAACACTGTCAATAATGATTGGTATTACTTACCTACCATAAATTTCATAAGTAATCTATACATTATTTAATAAGAGTAGATAAAATATAAAACTAAACACTTGTCTAAGTCTCACGAAATTCAGCCTCCAAGTCACCTTATGAGGACATCGTTAGAGGCTGGCCAGCACAGTTAGTAACCATAAACGCGTTTCGCTCTTATTAGAGCTCATCAGTATGGTATAACACACTCCTTCACCTAGAACAAAGCTCACATGAAGGAGCTGTATTTGATTATTAAAGCTAGTTTCACCAAGGGAGCATTCAAAGACAATTAATTTTGTCTTTGTTGTTTTATTTAAATTAATTTTACATTATCTGAACAAGTATTACAATTGATCATTTCATGTATCTACGAGTACATTAATATTTCATGTATAATCACCTGGATCTTCTATGCTCACTTCATATTCATCATTAATAATGACAATGTGAATAGTAGGCTACGAATGAAATTGGAATTTGAGGAAGATTGTGGTGATACATATTTTGATTGGGATTTAGATGGTTTTGGATACAAATATTCAATAGATTATGGAAATGAATATTGTTGTATTTATTTATGGGGTAGGTAGCTCAGTGGTATCGAGTCGGCCTGTGGATATCGAGAACCCTGGTTCGATCCCCACAGCCGACAAACCATTTTCACCAATTTAAAATCTACCCCTGTGGCTCCCCCACCACTAACATCTTTGGGGGCCGTGATTTGATGACTGGTAACCGCACTTCACGCGAATTAATATATCACTTACCGAGATCTGCTTACGGCAGAGTGCCACACCCAGTAATGAGTAAAAGGCGTGATGATATATTTATATTCATTTATTTATATTTACAATGAGTTGAATTCATCACTCGTCTTTTGAATCTTATTCTTAATCACTTATCGTTGCATATATTTTTATTTTGTTACTTTTTGAAAAGAATCTTTAAGTAAAGAGGTATAATGATTAGGCACAGTGGCTGCTAGCACAAGCTCTGTATTTGGCTGTTTTAAGAGCACGGTTTTAACATGTTAGAGATATCTAAAACACTCAAAAACACTGCTCTTAAAACAAGCAGAAACAGAGCTTGTGCTACCAACCATTGTTATTAAGTATGTATTAATTTGTTACTCTGCACAACAGGAATTTAATCGTCCGATAGTACGGCGATATGGATAGAGCTACGGAATTCAAATCCGGAGATTCCAAATTCGAATCGCACTTAATTTAAAAATTATATGAACTTTTAAACTACGGCTTAATAAGTCCAGAGCTTGTAATGTAATTGAAATTAAGTTCCTGTTGTACAGCGTAAAATAAATAAATAAATAAAAATAAATATTTTTTTGTTTACAGGAACGGTGGGATAAAATATTCCTCATATAATTATTGTCAATTGCCAATACAATATAATGGTAGAAGTAGGTAAAGGATATAGGTTCATTCAGCCGTTTGAGTACCGCTGGTTGATGTTGTAGGGCTGTTGCATCTTTCAATACAGGAACGACCATTGTATAATCTTTAATTAAGCCGATTTCGGTTTTAAAACCCACCGATAATTAATGATCAGGCCGACGTTGATTGATTGTCATGTTCATTATAATCTGGTGTGTCTGTTTGTTGTATAACCAGAGTGCTGTGAACTGCGAAACGCGTTGCCCAGGTAACAGGAATGGACGTTTGCGATTGTTTTTGCAGCAGGAATTATAATTATTCACGTGTTTATTATACTGGTGCTACTTTAGATTTGATGGATTGTAGATGGAAGCAGAATCATGCAGTTTGTTGGACGATATTTTTGGTCAGTGCAAAATTGAAATAATTTATAATGATAACAGGTTTTAAACCAGGGTTCGAAGATATATATCGATCGATATATATCATGATATTTATTTTGATATATATCGTCATATTTTTGCAATGATATATATCCATTATATAAAAATATCAAATAGTTTTTGAGATATAGCCTCCGGAGAAGTGAAGTTTTTCGAATTTTTCAGTTTTTCTACATTTCCGAGGCTATATCTCGAAAACTAAATGTGATATGAAAACGCGGTCAACGGCATTAATTTTCTCGTGCTTAAGTTAACTTATAAACATAGTTTCAGAGATTTTTATTTTTTTTCAATTTTCCGCCAAAAAAATCGCAAAAAGCGGTTTTTTTAACATTTTCTCGAAAACCAGAAGTCATATGCTTTTGTAGATTGCACCACTGGATTCAGTGGGTCAAAATACATATGTATGTAAATTTTCGTTTTAATAATCCTACGATTAAGGATTTTTGGGAAAATTGAATTAAAATCTGAAAAAACCAAAGGGGTACCCCTTAGGAAATAATTAAAAATATTAAATTGCTTAAAATTGTATGAAAATTTGCTTATAAGTCAATTCGGACACGGGGAATTCAACGCCGTTGAGCGCATTTCCATATCTTGTTTAGTTTTTGAGATATAGCCTCCGGAAAAGTGAAATTTATCGAATTTTTCAGTTTTTCTACATTTCCGAGGCTATATCTCGAAAACTTAATGTGATATGAAAACGCGCTCAACGGCATTAATTTTCTCGTGCTTCAGTTAACTTATAAACATAGTTTCAGCGATTTTTATTTTTTTCAATTTTCCGCCAAAAAAATCGCAAAAAGCGGTTTTTTAACATTTTCTCGAAAACCAGAAGTCATATGCATTTGAAGATTGCACCACTGGATTCAGTGGGTCAAAATACATATGTATGTAAATTTTCGTTTTAATAATCCTACGATTAAGGATTTTTGGGAAAATTGAATTAAAATCTGAAAAAACCAAAGGGGTACCCCTTAGGAAATAATTAAAAATATTAAATTGCTTAAAATTGTATGAAAATTTGCTTATAAGTCAATTCGGACACGGGGAATTCAACGCCGTTGAGCGCATTTCCATATCTTGTTTAGTTTTTGAGATATAGCCTCCGGAAAAGTGAAATTTTTAGAATTTTTCAGTTTTTCTAAATGTGTACAAAAACTAAAATTAAAAAATAAATATCCAAAAAGTGATATTTATCTGATATATATCCTATATATCAGATATTTTGATATTTATTATAAATATCATGATATTTATTATAAATATCATGATATTTACGAACCCTGTTTTAAACCCAGTCTTACAAAAGTTAGGTGTGTTTCCCTACTACTTGATTTATAAATACTCAGCAAAGTTGTTATGGTTTTATTTGTTAAAATTAAATTTAAATATAAAAAGAAAAATAGGGATATCGCCAGGATTTCAATACATTCTAATATAAATAAATAAATATATCATCAATAACTTTATAGTTTTCTTGTAACTTTTTCATACAAGCTAATTTCACCACTCGAATTAAATCTTCAATCATATATGTACTTCCAGATCATCCGGCAAATTAAATTTGTATATAGTTAGTTAAAAATATCTCACTTACCGAGGTCTACTACCCAGTAATGGGTAGGACGTCTGATGATATATATTGTTTAAATTTTTTTACTAATATAAATAAAAATAAATATATCATCACGCCTTTTACTCATTACTGGGTGTGGCACTCTGCCTAAGCAGATCTCGGTAAGTGATATATTTTTTAGCGTGAAGTGCGGTTACCAGCCGTCAAATCACGGCTCCCAAAGACATTAGTGGATGGGGAGTCACAGGGGTAGATTTAAATTGGTGAAAATTGTTTGTCGCCTATGGGGATCGAACCAGGATTCTCAAGATCCACAGACCGACTTGATACCACTGAGCCACCTACCCCATATACATTCCAGTTATCTGCTTTAACTAACTATGCTACAGTTTTAATCCATTTTTTTTGCTCTAACTTTCGTACTGCAATTAACCCCTTTCGTCACTATTATTACAATATACTTTTACAAACTTAAATGCAGAATTTAATTATCTACAACATTTATTAGAATTATATTTTATATTATAATAATATAATTTGGAAACATTTGTTCAAAATTTCCTATTGTTAAACGTCTATGGCATATTTTTAAATTAACATCTTGTATATATACCTTATGTCCAACTGCAATTATGTGGAATTCAGTTTCAAAAACAAGATACTCCCTTCCATGCTCATATTTATTTCTTCATTTTCAGTTTTTACTATACAGTGTCTAACTGCAATTGTATTAAATGTATTTTTAAACAAGCGCAGGCAATGCTGCCTTCATTTCTTTATAGATTCGTTGTTAGATAAGTGGGCGTAAGTGAAGATTTACGAAACAGGTGTACAGAAGAGAATGGATGAATGTTTGTTGCGTGATGATGGATTTTGGTTGTGAGGAAAGACAGAGTTCGTATGGAGGAAGTGTTAATGTGGTCGAAACGAGGATCGTGTGTCAGGATGAGAATGTTGACGGGTTTGTGCTACCCCATTTAATGGGATATAGCGTGATGTTATGTATGTATGTATGTATATACCTTCAGACAATAAATCAGCACCTTTGTAAAAAATATCTCATTTTTTTGTCTTGATAAATCTTTGTTTTTCCAGTTTAATATTTGAAAACACTTTTCAGTTAATATAAATGTAAGGAAACCTGAAAGATAATTTCAATCAAGTTTGTCGGTGATGTTAATTTAAGTAATTAGTGAAATTTGTTGGGAACCATAGCTAATGACTTTAACAATACAGCAATTAGTTCTGTAACTACCTGTCAAACAACTACAACTAACTGTGAATACCAAACTAGCCAATTAGAGTTACGAGCGTTAACGGCGTTGCAGAGGACCGCGATAAGACCCGCTGACAGCATTTGATGTGGATTTATTTAAGATAATGTTGTTAATTGCTACCCTTTATCGAAATTAACTTGTCATCCCTTACGCCGGAATTAAACATGCGAATCACGCCGGAAATTTGCCTTTTGTCACGAGGGGAAAACACTACTTTTAAACACAATTTGAAACAATTGAACATTGACGAAGGTTCAATATTCATTTGTTACTCTACATGAATTTAATCCCAATTACAATAGCTTATAGTAAAATTAACTCAAATACAACTATATTTGTTAACAACAAAGACAAAATTAATTGTCATTAATGCACTTGGTGAGACTCTTCACCTAAAGAAGAAGTGAAGTGAAGAAGTGAGTTATACCATGCTGATGAGCTCTAACAAGAGCGAAACGCTTCCATGGTTACTAACTGTGCTGGCCGGCCTCCGACGATGCCCTCATAAGGTGACTCGAAGGCTGAATTTTGTGAGACTTTGCCTAGAATTTTATTTAATATTTTTTATTATATTTGTTAAGTTGAAATTAATGATAAAATTATTTTTTTCGAAAACTGTCATATAAAGTTAAAATTTACATAACAACTATCAACACGCGAAATGAGTGTTTTTTGTTTACAGAACGCAAAAGACTTTTACATGCAGGATGCAAAAGTTTTTTGCATCCTGCAATTTTTTGATAGAAGAAAGGCTCACAATTTAATAAAATTTGTCACTTTATTTTTTTGCTTAGAAACAGTACTTGTATGATATTTGTTAAGGTACGTACATTTATTGTTTAAAATTTCAAAAATATTTTTGTATCACATGTAATAATTTTATATTACTTTTGTAGTTCTGAGGATGATTATAAATTAACCGAAACGTTATCAAAAAATATCATGAGGTCTTGATTAATTTTTGTCCGAATTCCGACTATCTTTTTCCTCAGTAATTTATAACAAAATTTATATTTAATATTCCAATTGAGCAATTATTCATATTTATCCTGCTTGAGGAAGCTAACTGGTGTACTGGAATAGTTTCTTGAGAAATGCAAAGCGAAATGCAATGCGAATCCCAATAAATCACAGAAAAAAATTAGAACGTTTGTTTGGTTTTTATTGCCAACCAGCTGTCAATTGCTGGTCAGAGAATACCAGATTTGATAGCAATTATATTACATACTGTTGTTTTTAAAAGCTCACATCCGGAGATTGAAGAAAAATAAATGACCAAGTTCGAGAATCCTTTATTTGTTTTTATTTATCCAATGTTGTACATAAGTTGAACAAAGGTTGATCGAAAGATTGATCAACAAAAGGCGCCTTTTTTATGAACAACTAGAAAACTTTCGAAGTGCGTGTTACAATAGTTTTTACACGACTTAACATTTCGTTTTTCAGACGATTAAAATGGATTACGATTCAGACAATAAAATTTTCATTCGACTAGTATTTTTGTTTACGTCTGAAGATAGCTAACTATATAAACACGTTCGTCAACTTTTTCATTATGAACATTCCCTAGATTAAAGTCAAAATAACTGAGAAAAAAAGTGATCAATTCCAACACATACATTCTTGTCATGGAGACATTAGATGTCACATTAATTAATCCTAAACGTCAACATTTCCCCAATACATTATTACTAATTTTGGGTCATAGTTTTCGAAAAAACGTTGTTTGATACTCGATTGCGAAATGCTTTTGCAATCTAGAATCAAAAATAACTATTAACAGATTGATGGTTAAAAATTAAATTAATCTCAATTTGATTTAAACATTTAAATGATCCGCTATCTTTGCCAGTTGCAGACTGAAGATTGCAAAATACTTCTACATATTAAAGTTTAAGATTTATTTCTTGGTTTCATGTTCATAATTGAACGTAACTTAATATTCGCGAATGAGATAGTTTCGGACAGAAATATGGAAAGAATTTAATAATTTCTAGCTTTAAAAACTCTGTCTAGGAAAATAATTGCCTTAGAAGTCATTTAAAATCCTTTCTTGAGTTTTCAACTGAATAGCTCATCGGGAATGATAAATGGAATTTTTATGCATGTATAGTATAACGTTTATGTTCTTTTAGAAGGAATTAAATTAACTGCAGTGAATCATGCAAAGTTTAATGTTTTTCTAATTGTCGAGGAATTTCAATTTAAATTATCGTGATAGTTTTTATGTTGCTCGGCGCAGTATCGTTTAAGGGGTAAGGCCACTCTAGAATTTTTTTAAAATGCATAATTTTTTTATTTGCTTAAATTATAGTTTAAACCCTTAGAAATAAGGGACAATTAACTTAAATGCCGCGCGGAAGTATTTCAGAGGAAAAAAAGTATATATCTATTAGTACTAGTATTTATATATATACATGACTCGAAACGTGTTTTTCTCGAAATCATATTATCAATATCGGGCGAAAAGAAATCTGAAATACTAATTGATGGATCGTGCTGAATCTTTTTATTTCTTATTCTAGATATAAAATACTCAAAAACTACGGGGGCTTTTTTTTTAAGTGCTTGATTCGTTTTTTATGGTCGTTTTTATACAGAAATTTAGTCCCGAACTTTTTTTTCAAACTTGCGCCATTTTGTTAAAAATCAAAATTTTCTAAATCCAGCCCGTAGTTTTTTAGAGTATACATCAGAGATTAAGAAAACATATCCCTTTTTGATTCAGGTCTATTGATGTTCCCGGAATGTTTTCGCCCGATTTGCCCTACGCGCCGAGAAGAGTCGCCATTTTTTTAAATTTCTGACAACAATTTTGAATATTTTCTTTAAAAACAATTTTTAAATAAAGTTTAAAGAGCACTAAATAAAGATCCAAAAACAGTTCTTAAGCTGCACGTTTAGATTTCGTTAAAAAAAATCTTGAAAATTACCCTTTTTCTCCTTGTCTAGAGTGGCCTTACCCCTTAAATTACTGCAGGAGAACTACTACACCTTTGTCGGTTTTTAAATATTCAAATTATAAATCGTATGTATCTCCATATTCATTTCAAATATGTTTTATTGTTTAAATAAGGTAGATATAGCTTCAATTGATTAGGGTTCAAAATACTCCCTTCCTTCCTCATCTTTTTTTACTTCATTTTCAGTTTTTACTATACAGTGTGTAACTGCAATTGTGTTAAATGTATTTTTAATCAAGCGCAAACGATGCTGCCTTCATTTCTTATAGATTCGTTGTTAGAGAAGTGGGCGTAAGTGAAGATTTACGAAACAGGTGTACAGGCGCGAATGGATGCATGTTTGTTGCGTGATGATGGATTTTGGTTGTGAGAAAAGAAAGAGTTCGTATGGAGGAAGTGTTAATGTGGTCGAAACGAGTATCGTGTGTCAGGATGAGAATGTTGACGGGTTCGTGCTACCTCATTTAATGGGATATAGCGTGATGTTATGTACGTAGGTTCAAAATATCATATAGTGAGATATCGGATCAAATATGCAGCTGGCAAAAAGAAGAACATAGTTTTGAAACTAACGGAATTTGAAATATACATGAAATACTGCTTGTTAGAGTTTCCTATTGAGTTATTTAAACTATGCCTAATAATTAACCGGTTAAAAATAACTTAGAGTAGAGATTAACAGAATACACAGTTAGTTATGAAAAATATGAACTTGAAGAAACGTTTGTCGCATTTTTTGTTTTGTGAAACTAAACAACTCAACAGAAAATAAAAGAATGAAATGCAAATAAAAACGACTATAAAAATCATTAGCTTATGATCGTATAAAACAAAGACAACTCAAGTTGAAATAAACTCCCGAAAAAAGAGAAATAAACGCAAACATTTCGCGTAGTAAATAATCTCTCGCAATGTCATAAACGTTGTATGGAAATACAGAAAGTTTTATGTGGTATAAATTCAGTTTATAGCTGGGAAAAGAAGTAAGAATGATCACTTTTTAAATAGTTGGAGTGATTTCAAGAGTTTGACAATCTCTGGAGTGAAACAGTGATTCATTAAATGTTGCAGTTGTCATGTACTGTTTATTTTCAAATGTCATAAGTTAATATATTATTTTATTTAGGTGTAATGTATTATATGTATGTTAAATGTGTGAGTTTTGCAATATATTTCTACATATAAATACCGGAGGGAATAATGGCCAATATTTAGTCTTCCGACTTTCTCAAAACTCCCTTATATATTTCAACGAAAATAGTAATTAAACTGCTTAAAATTGCATACAAATTTGCTTATAAGTCAATTCGGACACGGGAAATTCAATGCCGTTGAGCGCATTTTCATATCTTGTTTAATTTTTTAGATATACGCTCCGGAAAAGTGAAATTGTTAATTTTATTCAGATTTTGTACTTTTCCGAGCCTATATCTCAAAAACTACAAGCGATATGAAAATGCGGTCAACGGCATTGACTTTCTCGTGCTTCAGTTAACTTATAAACATAGTTTCAGCGATTTTTATTTTTTTCAATATTTCGCCAAAAAAAATCGCAAAAAGCGGTTTTTTGACATTTTCTCAAAAACTATAAGACTTATGCATTTAAACATTTCACCACTGGATTCAGTGGGTCAAAATACATATGTATGTAAATTTTCGCTACAACATTCCTATGATTAAGGATTTTCGGGAAAATTGAATTAAAATCTGAAAAAACCAAAGGGGTACCCCTTAGGAAATAATTTAAAAAATAAAATTGCTTAAAATTACATAAAAATTTGCATACAAGTCAATTCGGACACGGGGAATTCAATGCCGTTGAGCGCATTTTCATATCTTGTTTAATTTTTGAGATATACGCTCCGGAAAAGTGAAATTGTTAATTTTATTCAGATTTTGTACTTTTCCGAGCCTATATCTCAAAAACTACAAACGATATGAAAATGCGGTCAACGGCATTGACTTTCTCGTGCTTCAGTTAACTTATAACCATAGTTTCAGCGATTTTTATTTTTTTCAATATTTCGCCAAAAAAATCGCAAAAAGCGGTTTTTTGACATTTTCTCAAAAACTATAAGACTTATGCATTTAAACATTTCACCACTGCATTCAGTGGGTCAAAATACATATGTATGTAAATTTTCGCTACAATATTCCTATGATTAAGGATTTTCGGGAAAATTGAATTAAAATCTGAAAAAACCAAATAAAATTGCTTAAAATTGCATGAAAATTTGCTTATAAGTCAATTTGGACACGGGGAATTCAATGCCGTTGAGCGCAGCTTCATATTTTTTATAGTTTTTGAGATATAGTCACCGGAAAAGTACAAAATCTGAAGATCAAGAAGAATTTAAGAATGGTAATTATTATTTAATATATGTTGTATACATACTTTAAAATGATAATTATTTTTTATTAGGCCATTAATGTTCTATTTATTCCAAACTTAACTTTTAACTCTAGGCAAAATAGGTGAACACAACAATCTTTTCTACTATCGAAAATTAAGAATAATCGATGTTTTCTTTTAATAACATTCTTTCTTAATCTCATATTAATGACACAATATATATGTTAGGTTTGTACTCCCAATATTTCTTCTAAGTACACCGCCAGGGCAATACAGTTTAATTATAACTTATACATATTTAAATATTTTTGCACAAAAATAATATCTACCTTGAACATGGAAGTCTTGCTGCAGTCCTGATGACGACGTCGGCAGTTTCCAGCAGGAATAATGTTAGTTTATATTCACACAAATACACTTCACATTCACAAACATAGACAGGCCATGATATATACACTCACACACACTTTTCACTTTGTATATAACCGATTTAAGATATATTATTATTAACTACACACTTTGAACACTCTAAAACAAACGTTACATTGAATCTCGAGGCACAATTTCCGCAAGAAACACTAAAAATATCACTTAAAATACACTCTTTACAAAACTGACGCCATTTTGGTCCACGCTTGTCACTGTTAATTAGTAGAATATTGATGGATAGCGCAGGCGTCAAGATTAAACAATATTTGAATAAACAATTTGCAAATACTTGTGTCTGTCTGTAAATGGAATAAACTTGAAAATTTTGGCGCACGGCTAGAACTTGTATTCATATAATATTTCAAAATGTATTATTTAGTACAAACAAATAAAATAAAGTTGAAATATATAATTAGAATTTTAAAATAACATTACTGTATGCCCAGTCAAATTGAATAGCATGAATCTTTAACATATTTTATCCACATTCATAATAACTTTCATAAAGGCTCTGTCTCTTCGTTTCCTCGCGCATTCATATACATCCATTTATTTCTTCCAGATTCTAAATGTGATAGAACATCAAATAACTGAGAAATTTCGTTTGAAACTTTTTTTTTATAAAGTGCAATGTATTCAAAATAATCAGTCATAAATGTTATTCAAAACAGATTAAATATTTCTAAATCGAGCAGTTAAATAAACAAACTATTCAAGTAAAATAATGTTTTTAAATTATTTTTAATTCAACTGATTTGAAAAATGTTTAATTAAAGCTGCCGGTGTTCAGTTAAGTATATAGTGTTATCACATATGAAGAAAATTATAATTTGTCATCTAATCAAGATATACTTCAAATAACTCAAGTAGGAAAATAATTAGGGAGTATTTTCCTTCATGAAAAAATTTCAGTTAAGTTAACGGTATAGTCGGAAATCGGAAAATAAGTTCTGAAAAATTTCCAATGAGACGGATAGCACAATATGTTGGTACTTTCGGAAATATATAAGGGTGTAAAAATCTCAAAACTGAGAGGTTGTATCTAAAAATACATCAAATAAATGTGATAGAAAATAAAATAGCTAAGAGGTTTTATTTGAAACTTTTTTTGATTAAATGCATCGTTTGCAATATAATCACTCAACTGTTTCATATTGTTACCCCATATGAAAAATATTATAATTTGTCGTTTGATCAAAAAATGCTTCAAATAAAGTAGATAGAAAAAAAATTAAGGATTCTTTCCTTTCCTTAAAGATTTTCTGTAAAGTCAAAGGTACGGTCAGAAATCGGGAAAATTATTTAGGGTAAATTTCAAACGAGACTGTTGGCACCATCTCTTGGTACTTTCGGAACTATATAAGGGTGTGAATATCTCTGAACTGAGGGGTTGTATCGAAAAATACTTGAAATAAATGTGATAGAGAATAAAATAACTAAGAAGTTTTATTTGAAACTTTTTTTGATTAAATGCATCGTTTCCAACATAATCAGCCTAAATTGTATTCAAAAAAGAGTCAATAAAACGAAATCTAGCAAGTAAATAAAAAAAAGTTACAAATAAAATAATAGTTTTAAGTTGTTCTAAATACAATAGTTTAGAAATAGATTTAATTAGAGTTGTCAGTTTACAACTATTTCTTTATTGTTACCCGATATGAAAAAAATTCTAATTTGTCGTTTGATCAAAAAATGCTTCAAATAAATTAGATAGAGAAAATATTAATGATTCTTTCATTTCCTTAAAGATTTTCTGTAAAGTTAAAGTTATAGTCAGAAATCGGAAAAATTGTTTAGAGTAAATTTCAAACGAGCTTATTGGCACCATCTCTTGGTACTTTCGGAACTATATAAGGGTGTGAGTATCTCCAAATTGAGGAGTTGTATCAAAAAATACTTCAAATAAATGTGATGAATAATAAAATAACTAAGAAGATTTATTTGAAACTTTTTTTGATTAAATGCATTGTTTCAAAAATAATCAGTCTAAAATTTATTCAAAAAAGAGTAAATAAATCAAAATCTAGCAGGTTAATAAAAAAAAGTTTCAAATAAAAGTTAAGTTGTTCTAAATACGACTGATATGAAATATGTTTAATTAAAGTTATCAGTTTACAGCTGTTCCCTTATTGTAAAGTGACTACATTTTCATTGAGACAAAGCGGGACAAATGGGATCATAATTTAGTTATATATATTTTATTGTATACATTCATATACTTGTACAAAAATGTATTTATTATTAATTATAGGTAACTATAAAAATATTTGTAAAAAATAATAATTTGAACATCATGATATTTAATCAAATTAAATTTTTAATTTAAAAAAAATATGATTTTCTTTCACGGTCATAGTTTTGATCCGAGTGAATACTTTGCAATAGAATGGCGTGAAATATTTCACATGAATTGGGCAAATTATATTTTACATTTAATATAAATTTTAAAGTTTGAATGTTCAACTGCGTTTTTTCAGTTGTCCATATTTTATTGATACTAGAAAAAACACGTTCTGTTGCTGCATTTGTTCCTGGAAGGGAGAGCGCGAATTCTACATTTTTTAAAAATATTTTGATAAGGAATATTATTCAATTCTGTTTAAAATGAAGGAGTAACTCCGTCCATTTTTTGTCTGTTTCCACATTTGCAGACAACCAAAAAAGAAATGCAGATATTTTCTAAAAAGCGGGACATTTTTAAAAATCGGCGGAACGCGGGACAGTCCACCAAAAAGCGGGACTGTCCCGCCAAAATCGGGACTTGTGGTCACTTTACATTATTGTTACCCCATATGAAAAAAATAATAATTTGTCGTTTGATCAAAAAATGCTTCAAATAAATTAGATAGAGAAAAAATTAAGGATTCTTTACTTTTCTTAAAGATTTTCTGTAAAGTTAAAGGTATAGTCAGAAATCGTGAAAATTTTTTAGGGTAAATTTCAAACGAGACGGTTGGCACCATCTCTTGGTACTTTTGGAACTATATAAGGGTGTGAATATCTCTGAACTGAAAGGTTGTATCTAAAAATACTCTAAATAAATGTGATGGAGAATAAAATAACTAAGAAGTTTTATTTAAAACTTTTTTTGATTAAATGCATTGTTTCAAAAATAATTAGTCGAAAATTTATTCAAAAAAAAGTAAATAAATCAAAATCTAGCAGGTAAATAAAAAAAAGTTTCTAATAAAATAATATTTTTAAGTTGTTCTAAATACAATTGGTTTGAAATATATTTAATTAGAGTTGTCAGATTACAGCTATTCCCTTATTGTTACCCCATATGAAAAAAATAATAATTTGTCGTTTGATCTAAAAATGCTTCAAATAAATTAGATAGAGAAAAAATTAAGGATTCTTTCCTTTCCTTAAAGATTTTCTGTAAATTTAAAGGTATAGTCAGAAATCGTGAAAATTGTTTAGGGTAAATTTTAAACGAGACTGTTGGCACCATCTCTTGGTACTTTCGGAACTATATAAGGGTGTGAATATCTCTGAACTGAGGGGTTGTATCGAAAAATACTTGAAATAAATGTGATAGAGAATAAAATAACTAAGAAGTTTTATTTGAACCTTTTTTTAAATAAATGCATCGTTTGCAACATATACAGTCTAAAATTTATTCAAAAAAGAGTAAATAAATCAAAATCTAGCAGGTAAATAAAAAAAAGTTTCAAATAAAATAATATTCTTAAGTTGTTCTAAATACAATTAATAAGAAATATGTTTAATTAGAGTTGTCAGTTTACAGCTGTTCCCTTATTGTTATCCGATATGACAAAAAATTCTAATTTGTCGTTTGATTAAAAAATGCTTCAAATAAATTAGATAGATAAAAAATTAAAGATTCTTTCCATTTCTTAAAAATTTTCTGTAAAGTTAAAGGTATAGTCAGAAATCGTGGTAAATAAAAAAAAGTTTCTAATAAAATAATATTTTTAAGTTGTTCTAAATACAACTGGTTTGAAATATATTTAGTTAGAGTTGTCTGTTTACAACTATTCTCTTATTGTTACCCCATATGAAAAAAATTATAATTTGTCGTTTGATCAAAAAATGTTTCAAATAAATTAGATAGAGAAAAAATTAAGGATTCTTTCCTTTCTTTAAAAATTTTCTGTAAAGTTAAAGGTATAGTCAGAAATCGTGAAAATTGTTTGGGGTAAATTTCAAACGAGACTGTTGGCACCATCTCTTGGTACTTTTGGAACTATATAAGGGTGTGAATATCTCTGAACTGAGGGGTTGTATCGAAAGATACTTCAATTAAATGTGATAGAGAATAAAATAACTAAAAGGTTTTATTTGAAACTTTTTTTGATTAAATGCATTGTTTGCAACATAATCAGTCTAAAATTTATTCAAAAAAGAGTAAATAAATTAAAATCTAGCAGGTAAATAAAAAAAAGTTTCTTATAAAATAATATTTTTAAGTTGTTCTAAATACAATTGGTTTGAAATATATTTAATTAGAGTTGTCAGTTTACAGCTATTCTCTTATTGTTATCCTATATGAAAAAAATAATAATTTGTCGTTTGATTAAAAAATGCTTCAAATAAATTAGATAGAGAAAAAATTAAGGATTCTTTACTTTTCTTAAAGATTTTCTGTAAAGTTAAAGGTATAGTCAGAAATCGTGAAAATTTTTTAGGGTAAATTTCAAACGAGACTACTGGCTCCATCTCTTGGTACTTTTGGAACTATATAAGGGTGTGAATATCTCTGAACTGAAAGGTTGTATCGAAACATACTTTAAATAAATGTGATAGAGAATAAAATAACTAAGAAGTTTTATTTGAACCTTTTTTTGATTAAATGCATAGTTTGCAATATAATCAATCTAGAATTTATTCAAAAAAGAGAAAATAAATCGAAATCTAGCAGATAAATAAAGAAAAGTTTCTAATAAAATAATATTTTTTAGTTGTTCTAAATACAATTGGTTTGAAATATGTTAATTAGAGTTGTCAGTTTACAACTATTCCCTTATTGTTACCCCATATGAAAAAAACTATAATTTGTCGCTTGATCAAAAAATGCTTCAAATAAATTAGATAGAGAAAAAATTAAGGATTCTTTCCATTCCTTAAAAATTTTCTGTAAAGTTAACGGTATAGTTAGAAATCGTGAAAAATGTTTAGGGTAAATTTCAAACGAGACTACTGGCACCATCTCTTGGTACTTTTGGAACTATATAAGGGTGTGAATATCTTGAAACTGAAGGGTTGTATCGAAAAATACTTCAAATAAATATAATAAAAAATAAAATAACTAAGAAGTTTTGTTTGAGACATTTTTCGATTCCGTGCTTAGTTGAAGAGATATTTACTATTTAATATATCATGCAAATATACGATTATTTTAAATATGAAGGCCTTAATGATAAAATACTCTAATTAAAATAGCCCAGAAATAATTAAACAGCAATCTTTTATTTGGTGTAAATCAGGTTCACTGCAAAATTTCGTTGAAATTGCTGGTATCTCCCATTTACAATATGAATCAAACTGAACTATTTTATTTTGCTTATATCTCAGAAATAATTTGAGATTTTGTTTTAAATATAAACTAATCAAATTCCACGTAAAATTCACTATGATTAAAAGTTATACATGTTTATTAGTTGTTACTAGTTAAAAAAATGTTAACGATTTACAATTGAACTATTTTACAAATGTCTTTTAGCTTGTGTTTTCTAAATAAATATTCATTTATAAATATATATTATTGTGTATTTTGCTTTATGTTTGGTTAAAATTTATTTAAGCACATTTATAAAGCAAAGCTTTTAATATTTTAAAGATATTTTAAATAAAATTGATTAGAAAAATGTATAATTATAATTGTCAATATTCATTTATTGTAAATCCATATTAAAAAAATAATAATTTGTCTTTAATCAAAAAATGCTTCAAATAATTTACATAGAGAAAAAATTATGGAGTATTTTCTTTTTGTAACATTTTTTTATAAAGTTAACGGTATAGTCAGAAATCGGAAAAATTGTTTAGGGTTAATTTCAAACGAGACCGTTGGCACCATCTCTTGGCAACTTGGGAACTATATAAGGGTGTGCATATCTCGAAACGGAGGGGTTGTATCGAAAAATACTTGGAATAAATGTGATAGAGAATAAAATAGCTAAGAAGTTTTATTGGAAACTTTTTTTGATTAAATGCATCGTCTAAAATTTATTCAAAAAAAAAGTAAATAAATCGAAATCTATCAAGTAAATTAAAAAATGTTTCAAATAAAATAATATTTTTTAGTTATTCTAAATACAATTGAATAGAAATATATTTAATTAGAGTTGTCTGTTTACAGCTACTCCTTTATTGTTACCCCATATGAAAAAAAAAATATAATTTGTCGTTTGATCAAAAAACGCTTCAAATAAATTAGATAGAGAAAAAATTAAGCAGTATTGTCTTTTATACAAAATTTTCTGTAAAGTTAAAGGCATAGTCAGAAATCGGGAAAATTGTTTAGGGTAAATTTCAAACGAGACTGTTGGCACCATCTCTTGGTACTTTCGGAACTATATAAGGGTGCGAATATCTCTTAACTGAGGGGTTGTATCGAAAAATACTTCTAATAAATGTGATGGAGAATAAAATAACTAAGAAGTTTTGTCTGAGATATTTTTCGATTCCGTTCTTAGTTAAAGAGATATTTACTATTTAATATATCATGCAAATATACAAACTTTTTACATAAGACGGCCTTAATGACAAAATACTCTAACTAAAATAGCCCAGAAATAATTAAATAGCAATCTTTTATTTGGTGTAAAAAAGATTCACCCCACAATTTAGTTGTTTTATCATTTATTCAAGTTACTCGTGTCTGCCATTTGCAACAAACTGAAATATTTGATTTTCCTTCTATCTCAAAAATTATTTGAGATATTATTTTAAATATAAATTAATCGAATTCCACGTAAAATGCACCATGAATAAAAATTATATATGTTTATTAGTTGTTGCTATTTAAAAAATTATTCACGATTTTTACAATTGAACTATTTTACAAATATGTCTTTTAGCTTTTGCTTTGAAATAAATATAATTTATAAATATATATTATTGTGTATTTTGATTCATATTTAGTTAAAATGTATGTCAGCACATTTATAATGCAAAGCTTGTGCTTATTTTAACATATTATCGTTTCCCAGCATTTCTTTTTGTGCACTTTAAATACGAGAAACGTTCATTAAAATCGCTAAAATTCGTTTCTGAAGTATCAGGAGAACACTTTGTTGAGAAAGCTACTCGGATTTTGTTAGTTACAGCAGATTGGCTGCAACTAATAGTCACTTATTAATTTTTTTACATCCCTCGCGGTTCGTAGCCACGCCAATTTATTAATTTTCTGTAATGGCGTTAGTACATAGTTAATTATAATAATTAAATATAAAATACAATAGATACATTTCTTTAAAGCCCTAAAATATTATTGCTGATTTAAAATTAAATATTTGTGAACTAAAAAACATGTTTTAAATGTTTATTTTGCAAAATGATGTATTTATAATTATTTCACAATACTAGAGTCATCTGTTGATAATAACAATGAACTATTATCAACTAATTAGTTAAATTTACTAAATATAAATGGAGTTTGACAGTTGTGTGCTGTTTGAAATGTTTTTATAAGTTTGAGAGTGAAATTGTGTTTTAGAGTATTTTAGGGTTCACTAAGGGTGCCTAGAAAGGGAAGCAGATATTCGAGATATTATATTGGCAGAGTTTCTATAAGTATTTACTTATTTTATAGCTGTTATTGATATTTCTGTTTAATTTTTAGATTACAAGGATGAGTATTTCGTCCTCTACCTTCGGAGATATTAGCCAATATCAGGACAGATACTATTTAATAGGATATCGGTAGCCAATGCAAGCCTCACTAGATGTTATATTTAAAATGATGATTGGATTCAGCGTTAAAATGATTGAAGAACCTGGGACCGAATCCTTACCTTATACAGTTCGTCTGCAGGATTTCTGGATACACTATCACCTTCTGCAATGTGTCTTCAGTTATATCTGCCAATGTTGCATCCCTCAAATCTGTGATTATTTATCACTGAAATTTATTCTGGGCCAAAATTAATTTGAATACATTTTAGATTTATTCATATATCAAAACTATTAGGGGCATTGCTTAAATATTAATCCTGCAACACATTTAGCATTATAAAATGTTAGATTTACTTATTTTCTATAATTATTTTTAGATTTAATGACATATGAAAAATTCTACTGCATGTTGTCAAATTGGACTATTTTATTTTGCTAAAATCACAAAATCTATTAATGTTGTAGTTTCAAATGTTGCAAATATGGCCTCTGCAGTATATTTAGCATTAGAAAATGATAGATTTATTTATATTTTATAAATATTTATTGGTTTTATGACATATGTAAAATTGCACGACATGATGTTTTTATTTTGTTAAATTCTCAAAAGCTATTTGTTCTTTTGCTGAAAATAATGAATATCTGGGCCCTGTACGACGTGTAGCATTAGTCAATGTTAAGTTTATTTATATTTTAAAAATATTTGTTACTTTTCTGACGTATGTAAATGTGACGCCATGTTATCATACTGGAATATTTTGTTTTGCTGATTTCTCAAAGTCTATTAGTCCTGTTGTCTCAAATGTTAAATATTTGAGTCCTACAGGACATTTAGCATTAGAAAATGTTAGATTTGTTTTAATTTTATAAATATTTATTGGTTTTAAGAAGTATGTAAAAGTGACTTTATGTTGTCAAATTGGAATATTTTATTTTGTTGATATCTCAAAATCTATTGGTCCTATTGTTTCAAATGTTAAATGTTTGGGCTCTCTGGGATATGTAGCATTAGTCTATGTTAAGTTTATTTATATTTTTTTAGTATTTATTAGTTTTATGAGGTATGTAAAGGTGACGCCATGTTGTTATACTGGAATATTTTATTTTGTTTATATCTGTGAAACCATTTGTTGTATCACTTCAATTGTTAAATATTTAGGCCCTATGAGACATGTAGTATTAAATATTGTTGGATTGTTTCGTTCCATCCTCAGTATTTAGTGGCCATGCCAATCTATTAATTATTTATAATGGCGTCAGTATAAACTTAATTATAATAATTAAATGTATAATACAATAAATAAATGCCTATAAAGTCTCAAAATAAAATTTTTGATTTTAAATTAAATTTTTTTAAAGTAAATAACACTTTTTAAATGTTTATTTGGAAAAATAATTTATTAGTTATAGTTGATTAATACTAGCAGAGTCATCTGTTGATGGAACAATAAACTATTATCAGTTAATTAATAAATATAACAAAATGTCAATGCTTTTTGACAGTTCTGTGCTGATTTGAATATCTTTGAATTGTTTAAATAAGTTTGAGGGTGAAATTGTGTTTTAGCATATTTTAGGGGTCACTAAGAGTACCTAGAAAGGGGAGCAGATATTGGAGACATTATATTTGTAATATGTCTGTAAGTATTTACATATTTTATATCTGTTACTAATATAGCACGTTTCTCTGCTTAATTTCTATTTAATTTTTAGATTATAAGGATGAATATTCCACTCACCACATTAGGAAATATTTTAGGAAACGATTATATTTACTAAAATGTCAATACCAATGATGGTCTCGCTAAATGATATTTCTAAAGTTGTGATTGATGACTGATCATTGAAGTCTATTGCAGGTGTAAGTATATGATGAATATAAGGTTAGTTTCAGCGCTGAAATAAGGTAAATGAAGAACCTGGGATTGAATTCTCGCCTTATATATTTCTCCTGCATAATTTATAGAAATAAAATCACATTCTGCAATGTTTTTTTCAGTTGTATATGTCTGACAAGGTATCATCCATCAAATCTTTGATTTTTTATCACCGAACTTTATTTTGCACCAAATTTAACGTAAATATATTTAAGATTTATCATATGTTTATTAGTTTAATGAAATATGTGTAATTGCACTACATGCTGTCAAACTGGAATATTTTTTTGACTAAAAGTTTAAAAGCTATATATTCCAATATTAAATATTGATCCTGCAGAACATTTAACATTCGCAAATATTAGATTTACTTATATTTAATGAATATTTATTGGTTCTACGAAATATTTAAAAGTGAACGATAAGCTGTCAAACTGGAATATTTTATTTTGTTAATATTACAAAATCTGTTAATGATGTCGTTTTAAATGTTTCAAATATGGCTTCTACAGCATATTTAGCTTTAGCAAATACTAGATTCATTAATATTTTATAAATATTTATTGGATTTTGACATATTGAAATTACACGACATGATGTCGTATTGGAATATTTTATTTTGTTATTATTTCAAAAACTATTTGATCTATTAATCCAAATGTTGATTATATGGGTGCTGGGGCATATTTAGTGTTAGAAAATGTTACATTTATTATATTATTATTTATATTATTATTTATATTTTAGAAATATCCAATGGGACAATATGATCCAAGAAGAAATCACCAATGCGCAGGATTTAAAGAATTGATCGGCTAATGTTTAACATAAGGAATCTATATCTCCATATGAGGATTGCTGGATCCCGCAAGTTTATGCCAAAAAATGTGGAACACATCTAAGACAACTTTTTTGGAGCTGCGCTGATCTGGAGTCTTCTCCTGGATGCGTGTCACACCTGGACATGTCTCCTGATGTGCTGTCTTCAAGTTCAACGACGAAATTTATTAGAGAGTTTTAGAATATTATATACATTTTTATTTTATCTTTATTTTACAATCCGTTGTTTCTATTGTTTCAAATGTTAAATATTTTGATCCTCCAGGGCATTTAGCATAAGATAATGTTAGGTTTATTTTAATTATATAAATATTCACTGGTTTTATGACGGAAGTAAAAGTGATGCCATGTTGTCAAACTGGAATATTTTATTTTGTTGATATCTCAAAATCAAATAGTCCAATTGTTTTAAATGTTAAATATTTCGATCCTACAAGACATTTAGCATTAGATAGTGTTAGGTTTGTTTTAATTATATAAATATTTATAGCTTTTATGATATATGTAAAAATGACGCCATGTTGTCATATTGGACTATTTTGTTTTGATGATATCTCAAAAGCTATTGTTCAAATTGTTTTAAATGTTAAATATTTGGTTCCTACTGGACATTTAGCATTAAAAAATGTTAGGTTTGTTTTAATTATATAAATATTTATAGCTTTTATGACGTATGTAAAAATGAAGCCATGTTGTCATATTGGACTATTTTGTTTTGATGATATCTCAAAAGCAATTGGTTCTATTGTTTCAAATGTTAAATATTTGGGCCCACTAGGACATTTAGCCTTAGATAATGTAAGGTTTGTTTATTTTTTTCAGTATTTATAGCTTTTATGACGTATGTAAAAATGACGCCATGTTGTCATATTGGACTATTTTGTTTTGATGATATCTCAAAATCTATTGGTCTTATTGTTTCAAATATTAAATATTTCGACCCTCTAGGATATTTAGCATTAAGTAATGTTAAGTTTGTTTCGATTTTATTATTATTTATTGGTTTTTTGGTGTATGTAAAAGTGACGCCATGTCGCCACACTGGAATATTTTGTAATGTTGAAATCTCAAAAGTTATTTGTTCTCTCGCTTCAAATATTGAATATTAAGAGCCTGCAGTATATGTAATATGAAATTATGTTATATTTGTTAATTATTTATTGTTAATTAAACAGTTATTAAGAGTTAGAAATTGAACAAATATATGTATGTCTCTTGGCAGTGTATTTCAGTAATAAATATGTCCTTTATGTATTTAACATTTATATTAACAAATTTATAAACCAATGTGTGTGTTTTTAATATATTTACTCTTCCCAGTTATTAATTTACATTATAAACACGAGAAAGTATTACTAAAATGGCGTTTGTCTAAATCAATTAAATCTAATTAAATTAAATTAGATTTAACTCCACCCTATAAAATTCGTAACTCCACCCATTTATTTATTTAAAAATCAGTGTTGCCAATCTGCTGAAACTAAATTTTGTTCAAGTTAACTCCTCGAGAAGCTGTTCTCCTGATACAAATTCGTCCAAAAAGAGCTGTGTACCAATTAGCAAGTGTCACGAATTGCTGTAATAGTTCGTTGCTTTGAACAAGAGATGGAGCCACGGGTATCATTTGAATCCAAAATTAAATTATATTATCAATAGATGGCGCTAGTGTTATTATTTGATTCAAAAAAATTTTAGTTTTTAGACACGGACATTATTAATAAAAGAATGGAGGTAATTTTAAACTCATTTATTGGTATTTTCAAACTGGATATATAAGGTAACTATATTTATATAAAAATTATTAATTTAAATAAAATTTAATAGTATATTTACTCATAAACTTTGTATTACAATATTTTGTATTATAAGTACTTATATATTTGTTACTACATTGAAATAATATTTAATAACATTTTATATTATATTTATTAATACAAATTTTGTAGATATTTACAATACAATATTCATTACAAATATAAAGCCTGGTTCGCAGTATTAGCTGTGATATCAACTCCGGTCTCGTTTGTTAGAATACCAGCTGCTCCAAGATGATGATACAAGCTCCCGGGATGATATCCAGGAAGATAACAGCCTCGGAGATGCTGATTAAAACACCAGCTGGTATATGCTAATAATAGAAGCTCTGACGACGTTGTCCAGTGACGCTGATAAGAACAACAGGTGCTTCAAGATCAAGAGAGAGGCTTCGGTGACGATGTCCAGAATGATAACAGTTTCGGTAACGCTATCTGCTTCAAGATGATGGTATATACTTCCAAGAAGTTGTCAGTGATGATAACAGTTAACAAGATCTCCAACTGCTCTAAGATGAAGATACCAGCTCCGATGACGATGTCCACGTTAATAACTAAAACAAATACAAATAGGTAATACAGAATGTTTCACGAACATTTAAGAATAATTTATATGATTATTGTTTTTTACATTCTAAACGCTATGTCTAAAAATCTAAACGTGATATAAAAATGCTCCTAACTCCTAATAACTTAGATAAAAAAAACAGGTTTTTAAAAATATTATCTCAAAACCTAGAAGACGAGCTATAGATAAATGGTATTAAATTCGTCTCCTGTTTTGCAGAATGTTATAAATAAAATAAATAAATATATCATCACGCCTTTTACTCATCATTGGGTGTGGCACTCTGCCGTAAGCAGATCTCGATAAGTGATATATTTCTTCGCGTCATGTGCGGTTACCAGCCGTAAAATCACGGCTCTCAAAGATATTAGTGGAGGGGAAGCCACAGGGGTAGATTTAAATTGGTGAAAATTGTTTGTCGTCTGTGGGGATCAAATCAGGGTTCTCAAGATCTACAGGCCGACTCGATACCAGTGATACAGAATGTTATATTGAAATATATGAAAAAAAAATATAAAATAAACACTTGGCTAAGTCTCACAAAATTCGGCCTCCAAGTCAACTTATAAGGTCCTCGTCAGAGGGTGGCCAGCACAGTTAGTAACCATAGACGCGTTTCGCTCTTATTAGAGCTCATCAGTATGGTATAACCCATTCCTTCACCTAGAACAAAGTTCACATGAAGGAGCTGTATGACGAAGAACTGTGCCAGCAAAAACTAAGATCTCTAACAAACGGTAAGATGACATGAGCGAAACGATGGATACTAACTGTGCTGGCCAGCCTCTGACGATGCCCTCATAAGGTGATTTAGAGGCTGAAATTTGTGAGACTTAGCCAAGTGTTTATTTTATATTTTTTATCATATAATTCAATTTAACATTATGTATCACTGGTATCGAGTCGGCCTGTGGATCTTGAGAACCCTGGTTCTATCCCCCCAGCCGACAAACAATTTTCACCAATTTAAATCTACCCCTGTGGCTCCCCCTCTACTAATATCTTTGAGGGCAGTGATTCGACGGCTGCTGTGTGCTGACCAGCCTCTGACGATGCCCTCATAAGGTGACTTGGAGGCTGAATTTTGTGAGACTTAGCCAAGTGTTTATTTTATATTTTTTATTAAACCTAGTTTCACCAAGTGTATGAACGACAATTAATTTTGTCTTTGTTGTTATTGAAATATATGATATATCGCAAGAGCTCTTTGAGTATGTAATGTAAATGTTTGTGTGCCACTGGTGTACGGGGACACCGGATTTTATTATAGCGCCGATCTCCGCCGTCAACACAGTTTGCATTTAAATTAAGCCCAATGATTAACGCAAGCTTTTGCTGTTGTTTTAGGACTGAAATCTAGTTTTAGAACACAAAAGCTTCACTTCACGCACACAAGCTTTTCAAAATAAATTGTTAAAATTACCCAGTCAATTAGAGCGTTTGAGTACAGGCTAATTTCGCACCATTCGTTCGTTTTACACGTTCGTTTGTTGCGTGTAATATTATTTTGATAATAAATTGAACACTGCTTTCATCGCGCTTATTAACATGTAAAATCCTTTATTATTTTAATGTATGATTTAGCATTCATAAATATGTATGAAAAGCTTGTTACACCAATAAATATTACCGAGCATATGTCCTCAATTTTCACTGAAAATTGATCGAAATTCATCATTATAACCTTGTTTCCTTTTTATCACAGGTTAATTTACTTTTAAAGATTAAAGGTTGTTTTAAATTTACTAGATTATACTTTAAATTGCTGCAGATATGAGGAGATGATAACATAATCATAAATTACAGTTGCAGTAAAAATACATACAATCGACGTACGTTATTTTTGGTGTCTACAATTACTGCTGCATTTTGGTTGATTGTTCTTGGTGTTGCTATCGCTTTACTTGTGAGTATCTTACTGTTAAAACATTTTTATTCATCTTCAGTTTCATTTATTCTACATATGCAAGGTGTTTACTATATGAGCGCCATTAGAGAAATCTCGAAAACTGGAAGAGCTATGATTAGATATTTCAGACAAAATTTGTCACGTTATATCCCATTAAATGGGGTAGCAGGAACCCGTCAACATTCTCATCCTGACACACGATACTCATTTCTACCACATTAACACTTCCTCCGTACAAACTCTTTCTTTTCTTACAACCAAAATCCATCATCACGCAACAAACATCCATCCATTCGCTCCTGTACACATGTTTCGTAAATCTTCACTTACGCCCACTTCTCTAACAACGAATCTATAAGAAATGAAGGCAGCATCTCCTGCGCTTGTTTAGAAATACATTTAACACAATTGCAGTTACACACTGTATAGTAAAAACTGAAAATGAAGAAAAAAAGATGAGGAAGGAAGGGAGAGATGGAGAGATGATAACATAATCATAAAATACTGTTGCATACATACATACATACATAACATCACGATATATCCCATTAAATGGGGTAGCAGGAACCCGTCAACATTCTCATCCTGACACACGATACTCATTTCTACCACATTAACACTTCCTCCATACAAACTCTTTCTTTTCTCACAACCAAAATCCATCACCACGCAACAAACATTCATCCATTCGCTCCTGTACACATGTTTCGTAAATCTTCTCTTACGCCCACTTCTCTAACAACGAATCTATAAGAAATGAAGGCAACATCGCCTGCGCTTGTTTAGAAATACATTTAACACAATTGCAGGTACACACTGTATAGTAAAAACTGAAAATGAAGTAAAAAAGATGAGGAAGGAAGGGAGAGATGGAGAGATGATAACATAATCATAAAATACTGTTGCATACATACATACATAACATCACGTTATATCCCATTAAATGGGGTAGCAGGAACCCGTCAACATTCTCATCCTGACACACGATACTCATTTCGACCACATTAACACTTCCTCCGTACGAACTCTTTCTTTTCTCACAACCAAAATCCATCATCACACAACAAACATTCATCCATTCGCTCCTGTACACCTGTTTCGTAAATCTTCACTTACGCCCACTTCTCTAACAACGAATCTATAAGAAATGAAGGCAGCATCACCTGCGCTTGTTTAGAAATACATTTAACACAATTGCAGTTACACACTGTATAGTAAAAACTGAAAATGAAGTAAAAAAAGATGAGGAAGGAAGGAAGTAAAAATATGTATCAATTTTCATAATTCCGTAAAAAGTAACTTAATTAAAAGCTGTCTTTATAGAAAGCGAACATCATCTTGTAACATAATTATCCACTTAACACATAATTAACAAATTAATATTATAAACAAGGAGCTAAAGCTATTGCCATTTTCTGTTGGGAAAACGTAAGTTAAAACATGAGGAAAATGTAGAACTTAGAAGTCCTTACACAGAGATAATGCCCAACACCTTGAATGATAAGATCATATCATTCTGGTATCCTGGATTCGTGCAGTTCCATTTTGACTCGAGAGGAATCGTCTTTCGGCTTTGTTAGAAGATGTATTGTAACTAGCTTACTAGTTCTAAATAAAATAAATAAATATATCATCACGCCTTTTACCCATTACTAAGTGTGGCACTCTGCCGTAAGCAGATCTCAGTAAGTGATATGTTTCTTCGAGTGAAGTGCGGTTACTAGCCTTCAAATCACGGCCCCCAAAGATATTAGTGGAGGGGTAGCCACAGGAGTAGATTTAATTTGGTGAAAATTGTTTGTCGGCTGTGGGGATCGAACCAGGGTTCTCAAGAAGTTCTATTAATTGTTATTTGTGTGCCAAGGGAAGAAAATTATTCATTTATTTCTTAAAATGCAGTTTCATTTCCCGGCGAGAGATGTAAAGGATATGAGAGAAGAAAGATATACATATACTACATTAGGCTCAAGGAATTCGGTATCTGTATTGTAATTGGGGTTAAATGCCTGATGTACAGAAATAAAATAAATAAATATATCATCACGCCTTTTACCCATTACTGGATGTGGCACTCTGCCGTAAGCAGATCTCGGTAAGTGATATATTTCTTCGAGTGAAGTGCAGTTACCAGCCATCAAATCACGGCCTCTAAAGATATTAGTGGAGGGGGAACCACAGGGGTAGATTTAAATTGGTGAAAATTGTTTGTCGCCTGTGGGGATCGAACCATGGTTTTCAAGATCCACAGACCGACTCGATACCATTTTTTGCGTATAAATAAATAAATATAAATATATCATCACGCCTTTTACCCATTACTGGATGTGGCCCTTTGCCGAAGCAGATCTCGGTAAGTGATATATTTATGCTCGTACACTGCCGTTAAATCACGGCCCCCAAAGATATTAGTTGAGGGGAAGCCACAGGGGTAGATTTAATTTGGTGAAAATTGTTTGTCGGTTATGGGGATCGAACCAGGGTTCTCAAAATCCACAGACCGACTCGATACCACTGAATATAAATAAATAAATATAAATATATCATCACGCCTTTTACCCATTACTGGATGTGGCACTTTGCTTAAGCAGATCTCGATAAGTGATATATTTATGCTCGTCAACTGCCGTTAAATCACGGCCCCCAAAGATATTAGTTGAGGGGAAGCCATAGGGGTAGATTTAATTTGGTGAAAATTGTTTGTCGGTTATGGGGATTGAACCAGGGTTCTCAAAATCCACAGACCTTCTCGATACCACTGAATATAAATATATCATCACGCCTTTTACCCATTACTGGATGTGGCACTCTGCCGTAAGCAGATCTCGGTAAGTAATATATTTCTATTAGTGGAGAGAGAGATATAAGAGTAGATTTAATTTGGTGAAAATTGTTTGTCGCCTGTGGGGATCGATCCAGGGTTCTCAAGATTCACAGGCCGACTCGATACCACTGAATATCTGAATATAATTTATAGTTTACATTTTACATTACATTTTTAAAATAACCCTGTAAAATTTTGAGCAGTGTATCTCTGTTTCTTTTGGGGAGAAATGGAAGGACAAGAAAGAGTGGTGTAGACATCTTGCCATCGACTTGCTTTCCCCAAGATACCTCAGCTGAATATCCAACAAAAATACCCACGAGGAACCAAATAATGCAATTATGCAAAGTATCAAATTGACGCAATATTTTATACTTGGTCAAAATTTGCAAAATGCAAATTGTCTCCGCCGTATAATGTTATGAATATAAACATGAAGCCACGGGAGAGAAAAAATAGAGGGTAGAAATTGTTTTGTATCATAGTAGGCCGACGTTTAATGGAGATAAAAAATTTATCACGACACGATACTGCTCTTAGGAGCTATAAATAAATAATGCAGGGTTGGACTTCCCCTTGCCCCGCGGGCTGGTGATGACGGATACCGAATGCAAATGCAGTGGTCGCCGTTCGGACGGAATATTTGAGCAGGATTGATTCAGGACTGGCACTAGTGACGAAATTAAACAGAGGTATTTTTACAGCGTTAGATAAATGGAATTCTACTGTAGTGTCAATTTTTTTTAAACTTGGTCATGTACCAGGAGCTATTTTGGTCTGCGGGAAATGAGAGTTTAAAGTATGGGTTATATAATTCCATATCAGGCATCATAGGAGTCTGGATTTTCAAAATGAATATATTTATTTATTTATTTATGATTTGACGACTGGTAACCGAACTTCACGCTAAGAAATATAACACTTACCGAGATATGCTACGGCAGAATGTCACATTCAGGAATGGGTAAAAGGCGTGATTATATATTTATATTCAGTGGTATCGAGTCGGCCTGTGGATTTTGAGAACCCTGGTTCAATCCCCACAGGCGACAAACCATTTTCACCAATTTAAATCTACCCCTGTGGCTCCCCCAAAACTAATATCTTTAGGGGCCGTGATTTGATGGCTGGTAACTGCACTTCACGCGAAGAAATGTATCACTTACCGAGATCTGCTACGGCAGAGTGCCCACATCCAGTAATGGGTAAAAGGCGTGATTATGTATTAATTTATTTTATTTTATTTATGTTACGCTGAACAACAGGAACTTATTCCCAATTACAATATAGGGTCCGCACTCACCGAGCCGCAGTGTAGTAGTTTATATAATTTTTAGTTTGAGTGAGATTCGAACTCGGGATCTCCGGATTCGAATTCCGTATCGCTATCCACACCACCGTACTGACGGACATATAGTATAGTGTAACATAAATAAATAATAATATAAATTATTTTAAAGATACTACCAATTTTGTTTGAATTATATTGTTATTATGGGGTAGGTGGCTCAGTGATATCAAGTTGGACTGAAGATTTGAGGACCCGGGTTTGATTCCTACAGACGACATACAATTTTCACCATATTCACCTTGTAGTTCTCCCTCCACTAACATCTTTAATGACCGTGATTTGACGGACGGTAATCGCACTGCACGCGCATAAATATATCACTTACCGAGATCTGCTACGGCAGACTGAAATATGTTAATTCGTGAACTCTGATTTGTGAAGAGAAATACATATAGATTGAACTAAGATGAATGAATACATGTTTATACATTTTATGGGGTAGGTGGCTCAGTGGTATCAAGTCGGCCTGTGGATCTTGAGAACCCTGGTTAGATCCCCACAGCCGACAAACAATTAAATCTACCCCTGTGGCTCCCTCTCCACTAACATCTTTAATGACCGTGATTTGACGGACGGTAATCGCACTGCACGCGCATAAATATATCACTTACCGAGATCTGCTACGGCAGACTGAAATATGTTAATTCGTGAACTCTAATTTGTGAAGAGACATGCATATAGATTGAACTAAGATGAATGAATAAATGATTATACATTTTATGGAGTAGGTGGCTTAGTGGTATCAAGTCGGCCTGTGGATCTTGAGAACCCTGGTTCGATCCCCACAGCCGACAAACAATTTTCACCAATTTAAATGTACCCCTGTGGCTCCCCCTCCACTAATATCTTTGAGAGCCGTGATTTGACGACTGGTAACTGGTCACGCGAAGAAATGTATCACTTACCGAGATATGCTTAGGCAGAGTGCCAAACCCAGTGATGGGTAAAAGGCGTGATGATATATTTATTTATTTATTTAGTTCTTAACATATGTCTTTTTAGATAGAGAAAGTAATATTTCTCGCAGAAATAAAATGAGGTTCAATTTTGTAACAAAAAAAAACCTAAAGAAAGAAAAATAAAATAGTAATAAATTCACGAACCCAAGAATACAATTCAAATTTACATAATACCCCAATTAAAATCTCCTGATTCACCCAGCAAACAAAAAGATTAAATAAAGACGAGAAAAAAGTTCGATCTCCACAGCTGATAAACAATTTTCACCAATTTAAAATCTACCCCTGTGGCTCCCCCTCTACTAACATCTTTGGAGGCCGTGATTTGACGGCTGTTCACGCGCATAAATATATCACTTATCGAGATACGCTTAGGCAGAGTGCCACACCCAGTGATGGGTACAAGGCGTGATGATATATTTATTTATTTATATAAATAAATAAATAAATTTTAGCTAGCGCCAATGGTAATGCAATCTCGCTAATGAATAGTCAATTTAGCAAGAGGCAAACAGTGGCTCATCATAATATACTAAGCTGCATTATGATAATAATCGGGGGAGGAACTAATATGAATCTCGTGTTCGTCTAATGAAGTAATCCTCTGCTAAATCCGATCGAACTTCACAGTGCAGCGGTTTGTTGTCACTATTAATTTGCGCGCGGAATTGTTATCGAGACACGGCGCTTCCAAGTCAATATTCTCGCGTTACTACACCGCCTAACAGGAAGGGAGTTACAGGGATCTCTGCAAATATGGATAAAATAAATACAGGGTGTTTCAGGACTAGTGTAACAAACTTTAACAGCTTATTCCTGAGGTCTATAAATAAAACAACATTTTCAAATTTTTGTAATCAAGATACTTTCGGAAAACAAAAATGCGCGCAAATAGGGGATGGGAAAGTTGGCTTCTATTTGGATATCTGTCTTGGTATTCTCTGGACGCATAACGGGCATTACCATAAATAAAAATCATATCTGCATATTCAGCAGTACTATAACCATCTATTATGAAACAATAATACAAAATTACAACAATTTTTAATTAAGACAAATAACGTATGACTTTTCAATAAAATTTTTGTTTTCCGAAATTATCTTGATTACAAAAATTTGAAAATGTCTTGTTATTTATAGAACTTCAACCTCTTGTATTTTGGTAACTAGAAGGAATAGGACCTATGTTTATATGACATTTTTTGCTCAAAATAACCTCAGGAATAAGCTGTTAAAGTTTGTTACACTAGTCCTGAAACACCCTGAATTTAAAGGTTTGTTATTATGATAGTCTTGGAAAATTCCTAGATATTAATTATAAATGAGTAAATACGATGATCGACTGTTTAAATAATGAAGAAACTTTGATAATTGGAATTTCAGTTTAATATATTTTAAAATTGTTACAATTCCAACGTTTCGGTGATAACCATCGCCTTCTTCAGGGATACGTAACGTCTAATAATTAACATAAACAAAATGTTTAAAAAAACTGAACATAATTAGTCACAATTTAAAATAATAAGTAGTCAAAAATGTTTTCTTCATTAATTATAAATATTGTAGATGAACTAACAGTTAGTTGATGAAAATTTAAGGAAAATACATAAATATAGGAAATATAAAAAGTAGGGGTAGATGGCTCAGTGGTATCGAGTCGGTCTGTGGATCTTGAGAACTCTGGTTCGATCTCCAGAGGCGACAAACTATTTTCATCAAATTAAAATCTATCCCTGTGGCTCTCCCTCCACTAACATCTTTGGGGGCCGTGATTTGACGGCTGTTCACGCGCATAAATATATCACTTACCAAAATTTGCTTACAGCAAAGTGCTACATCCAGTAATGGGTAAAAGATGTGATGATATATTTATTTTATTTTATAAAAAATTTAAAGAAAATGAGTATCTTTAACTAATAAAGAATTTAACCCCTAAGCCTTGATAAATGAATCAAATTAAGATACGTATTTCGAGAACTAAGTTCTCATCCTCAGTAAAAAGGGAAAAAATAAAGACTACACGACTTGTGAACCAAGTCAGTGGTCAAGATAGAATAAAATTTGCCTAAAACCAACGATTTTGTATTTGTTGATCGGTTTCGATTTGTAACATTTAATTCATCTTGAAGAGAAAAACTATAATACAAAATAGTAAACCCTGTACAACATATGGAACCATTAAGTTTGTTCTAATTCTAAATGTAAATGATGAAAAAAATCACTTCCCGTACTGATATTAGTGAAAAAAGTGACCATTTATTTACATTTATGAAAAACATTTATGTCCACATCGGAAACCAAGAAGGGAGTTAGAGGGATTTCTGCAAATACGGCGAAAATAAAATTAGAAGAGTTTGTTATTATAATATTCTTGGAAAATTCGTAGATATTAATTATAAATATTGTAGATGAACTAACAGTTAGTTGATGAAAATTTCGGGAAAATATAGGAAATATAAAAAGCAAAAGATAAAAATTTATAGAAAATGAATGTAATCTTTAAACCAACGATTTTTCGATTTGTAACATTTAAATATCTTGAAAAGAAATACTACAATACAAAATAGAAAACCCAGTATATCAAATAGGACCATTAAGTTCGTTCTAATTCTAAATGTAAAGGATGATAAAAATCATTTCCCGTACTGATGTTAGTTTTACATTTCTGAAAACAAGATTCTTCATTTAAAATGACATGATATATCTAAGTAAGAATAGCAAGAGTACATCGATGAACCCTCGGAAGAATCCCAAGAAATTGTTAATGCAGCTTCTGCAGCTGTTATTATTTGTTTCATTGTATTCTATTATATTTTACAGCTGAACTGTCAAATCTCTAGAATTTCCCTAAAGATAAAGGCTGGTAGCACAAGCTTTATTTTTGCCTGTTTTAAGAGCAGTGTTTTTGGGTGTTTTAGCTATCTCTAACACAAGTGCGGTGGCCGAGCGTGTTAAGCACATCTCTTAACATACTATGACGTCACGCGAACCAAGGTTTGTCAGTTCGAATCCGCCTGTCGACAATGTGTGATTTGTCGTAAAATATAAAATACAGTTACATGTATTTATCACACTCGGGCACTATAAGCTAGTCACTTATAAGCCTTAAATAATATAGCATTTGACTACGAAAACCGGCAGTACAGCAGTGTAAAAACTGCGGCTCGGTGTGTCCGGTAGGCTCAGGCCCCAATTTGGACTGTAGTGCCATCAGAAGAAGAAGAGTATGAAAAGTATCTTTTTTCGAAAACTGTCATATAAAGTTAAAATTTACATGACAACTATAAACACGCGAAATTAGTGTTTTTTGTCTACAGAACGCAAAAGACTTTAGCATGAAGGATGCAACAGTATTTTGTATCCTGCAATTTTTTGATAGAAGAAAGACTCACAATTTAATAAAATTTGTCACTTTATGTTTTTGCTTAGAAACAATACTTCTATTCTTTAACAAAATTAGATTTAATGTTCCAATTGAGCAATTATTCATATTTATCCCACTTGAGGAAGCTAACTTGGTGTACTGCAATAGTTTCTTGAAAAATGCAATGCGAATCCTAATAAATCGCAGAAAAATATTAGATCGTTTGTTTGGTTTCTATTGCCAACCAGCTGTGAATTGCTGGTCAGAGAATACCAGATTTGATAGCAATTATATTACATACTTTGTTGTCATGGAGACATTAGATGTCACATTAATTAATCCTAAACGTCAAAATTTTCTCATTACATTATTATTAATTTTGGGACATAGTTGTCGAAAAAACGTTGTTTGATACTCGATTGCGAAATGCTTTAGTGACATTTCGCAATCTAGAATCAAAAATAACTATTTTCTACAACTGTCAAAAAATGATTATTACCTACCTTATGCCTATGGCACACTGGTCGATGAGCGTCGATGACCATCGATGAACTCCTCGATGAAACAACAGAACGCACCCGTCATCGACGAAAATTAGAAGCTCCTCTATTTCCATCGAAGAGCTCATCGATGAAACGAACGTATCTCATTTCACTCGTATCTTTTGTGTCTCACTTCACGTTAGCATATTTTTGAAATTTAGTTTTTCTTTCTCAACTTTAGAAGCTTTTATTGTTTGTCAATGAAGAGTGCGTTCTGTTGTTTCATCGAAGAGCTCATCGATGCTCATCGACGCTCATCGACCAGTGTGCCATAGGCATTAGAAAGTGACATCTTAAAATAATTATAATTAAATGTCAAAAACTTTACAATAACAGTATGGTAATATTTATTACAGTACTAGTACTGTAAAGTATCTCTAACATGTTAAACATATTAAAACCGTGCTCTTAGAACACCCAAAAGCAGAGCTTGTGCTACCAGCCAATATATTTTGTTCAATCCTGCTATTGAAACATGTTATTTCTAACTTGGATACAAACCTTGAAACCCTTTGTTTTGTCCACTGAAGGTATTTCTATGGCAACGGGTGGGTGAAAGTAGTGAGCGAAAGTACTTTCAGCCACTTACTTGTCATTACCGAAAATAGGAATAAACTACAAGTTTTTTTGAAAATTATTTATTTATATGAAAGTGCACATTGCAATGATTGAAAACAGGGTGACTTACGCCAGACATGCCAGCAACTAAAAATGGATCCATCTCAGTTACAACATGTACATTTTCTGATTGCATCCACTCACGAAATTTTTTCATCTCTTTCAAATATCTTCCTTTTGATTTCTCAGGCAATAATTGAAACGTAGCGGCATCAGCTTCTTTTAATATAATTTCTGGTATAGTAACATCGTCATATTCTTCCATTTTCTCAATTATTAATAATATTTTCACAATGCAACGGTAAATTATTTGACATTCGCAAATATTTATTTATATTTAAACAAACGAACCATAGCAACGCAATGGCATCTATGTTCATTTATACTACATAAACAGCCGTACAAATCTTAATATTTTTTAAATATTTCAATAGCAGAATTGAACAAAACGCTATACATCACTCGAGAAGAAACGAATTCGCTCACTTATGTGCCTTTGAACACGAGGCGAAGCCGAGTGTTCAAAACTGACACATGCGTGAGCGAAATTCTTACTTTCTTCTCTTGTAATGTAATATACTATTACTTATGTCTCGATTATTGTATCATGGAAACAGTCTCAGTGTACGAGTATTTCTGTCAATAAAAACAAATTAATATATAGTAAAATAGAATGACTGAGGTTGTGTGTCATCCACCGGTAACCTATCCATGTTCTATCCCATTCTATATTCATGTATAAACCGTAGCTGAACTGGCGCGGCGGTGTGCGTTGTATGAGTGTGCGGGCGTGATGGGAACATTCACTCGAGGTGGAATATTGTCCATGCAAAGTGCAAAGCGCTGTAGGTAAACACAATAGACGGGCGGCAAACATTGGGTCTCAGCTATCTTGAAAGCGTCGTTTCGACACCCTGAATTTCAGTGTCATCATTGTAGGGGAGGCTTGGGTCATGACAACTCGTGAAATGTTTTCAGTTTGTTTGTAATTGTAGGTGAGATTTTCAAATTATCGATGGTCGTTTGCTCGAAAGAAACTTTGATTTAATAAAATAAATAAATATATTATCCATCACTGGGTGTGGCACTCTGCCTAAGCAGATCTCGGTAAGTGATATATTTCTTTGCGTGAAGTGCGGTTACCAACCGTCAAATCACGGCCTCCAAAGATATTAGTAGAGCGGGAGTCATAGGGGTAGATTTTAATTGGTGAAAATTGTTTGTCGGCTGTGGAGATCGTACCAGGGTTCTCAAGATCCACAGGCCAACTCGATAAATCACGGCCTCCAAAGATATTAGTAGAGGAGGAGCCATAAGGGTAGATTTTAATTGGTGAAAATTGTTCGTCGGCTGTGGAGATCGAACCAGGGTTCTCAAGATCCACAGGCCAACTCGATAAATCACGGCCTCCAAAGATATTAGTGGATGAGAAGCCACAGGGGTAGATTTAAATTGGTGAAAATTGTTTGTCGGTTGTGGGGATCGAACCAGGGTTCTCAAGATCCACAGGCCGACTCGATACCACTGAGCCACCTCTTAAATAAATAAAAGTTAATAAAATCTTAGAGGACTGGTGCAATATTTAAATTTAATAAAGAAAATGATATTGAAACACAAATTTTATGTAAGAATATTGAATAATAGCTATATTTACTATCGGTTCATGTATTAAAAATATATTGCTATGTCAAGTTGACAATTACGCTCTCATTTGTCATCGTAAAGTTGACTTTTCTATGGAGCAATCGAAACATATCTTTTTTGCGCGTCTCCAATGTCAACGCGCGAAAAAGACGATAAATGTGCGTGTTTTCAATGGCAACGCGTGAAAAAGATATTAAATGCGCGCTTATTTCAATAGTTACCAGGGATACAAACAAAATGGAAACATGTCATATTGACAGTTGACAGAACGAATTTATTTTCAGTACGTATACGTTTTTTAATAATTTGAGATGCAATCGTAGAAAAAATTGTCTGTGTATCACGAGCGTAAAATGTCTTTGTTCCTCTTACACTATTGCAGCTCTCACCTGCGGCTCGCGCTCACTTTACGCCCTTAATACATAAATAATTATTTAAAATTTCTTGTTCATCATCAATTGTTTGAAATATCAAAAAAGGCTTTGAGCAAGGAGCACGTTTGACCCCACTAATAAACAAACCCTAAGCTCGTAGAAAACACGTTTCACACAAGCAAGCTTTTATATTTAATTGTTGGTCAAATTTGCATTATTATCTGGCAGTTTGAATTCCATTCAAGCCACAAATATATAAACTATCACACTGCGGCTCGGTGAGTCCAAATCCTGTACTGTAATAGGGATTAAGTTCCTGTTGTACAGAGTATACTATTTTCATTTTAAACTGAAGGAATCGGCATAAAACGATTAAACATCCCTGTCCCATATAACTACAATGAAATCTATTAGTGCGGCTACCACAAATCGCTTAACGATGGTCACAACATGTCATTTTTTAAGGGTCGTATTCAGCCTAAAATTAATCTTGTTTTTTCCTATGATTAACCATTTAAAAATTACTAATTTGGATTAAATTATCCAATTAGCAGTTATGTTACTCAATAAGAAGATTAAATATCGTGTACTGAATCAGACTGAGTATGTAGGTAAATGTTTAGGTTATGTTTGTATATAATATTTATAATATATTATACTTGTATCGTACGAATAAGGAAATATACTTATTTAAAGATTGTATTTTTTTTTGTTTTTATTAGATACGTACCGATGAATGGGGCTGTACAACCCTGTATGAACCTTGTGAAATCAGTTATAATGGGTCATATTTTAAACGTAATTGCGGTGCATTTAATCGTTTTATGCCGATCCCTCCAGTTTAAAATGAAAATAATATGAATAAAATGTAATACTAAAATGTCTAAAAAGTATGACTCAAGTCTTCCATGTCAGCCATGTCTACCCTACATTCCCAGCCGCTCCCCTCCTGTAGGTAACACCCCACTTCATCCTTTGTTCCTGGCACTCAATGAAGCGTCCCAGGATCTTGTTCCCTCTTCCGTCTCTGTCCCACCTTCTCGGAGACAATCCGAATTTCGGGTGTTCGCCAATGTTAAATAGATGCCGTGAAATAGACCAAGCTGAGTGAACGGGCATTCGCCCGGGAAATCGTCATGGAAGATTTATGCGCCAGGGGTTTATGCCACCAAGTGGTAGATAACATATACATTGATTTCACTGGGGTTGTTTTAGAATTAATGCCGACAGAGGGCTCTTGCTACGAAATAGAAGAACGGAGTTTATTTATTTACTTACTAATTTAATTAATTGTTACATTATTATAAAAATTATATTTAAGTTCGACTGCATCATATTACCTTGTTTTACGACACTGTTTACTGTCCATAATCGGGTACTTTATTGGACTAGTACGATAAAAATGCAAAATTGGACTGCAGTCAATGTCACATTAAAACAAAATTCAAAAGAAATAGTAGATTTAATGTAAAGCATTTTATTAGAATGAAATTGCAATTAATTAAGTAAAATACTATTAAAGTATGCCAGGATTAAATCTTCGGTGGTTTTTTTTAATTTTAATATTTAAACACCATTTTCTGTATGTATTACATGCAAGATCTTTTATTTTGGAACGTCTTCAATGTCTTCATCAATCTCAACACTTTTTTCACTTTGACAATTTGATAAATAAAGCAATAAATACATAACAACGAAGCCACTTTGAGATGCAATTAAATGTTTTAAATATAGGTATTGACAGAATTATATTTTAAGAGAAAATATTCTGCATGCAGTCGAACATAAAACGTTGTATGCAACTCGTACATAATCGGACCTTATAGACTCGCCTTATTTATTAGCCTCGCTCGCTCGCTCTGCCATCAAATTCGACTCGTCCAATAAAGACCTAAATTATGTACTTGTTACATAAACTACTATTATTATAATATCCCCACAGCCGACAAATAATTTTCACCAATTTAAATTTACCCCTGTGACTCAGCCCTCCACTAATATCTTTGAGGGCCGTGATGTAACGGTTGGTAACCGTACTTCACGTGAAGAAATATATCACTTACCGAAATCTGCTTAGGCAGAGTGCCACACCCAGTAATGAATAAAAGGCGTGATGATATATTATTATTTATTTATTTATTATAAAGATTGAATTGAGAATGTCATGCAGAACCCAAATATATAAGATGATCTATTTAAAATGAGAAAGCTGTGGTCACTTCCGGTTACATCGGAAATAAAAAATTGAGGCTGTTTTTCAGGATGCTCGGTATTAAAAGTTGAGGTACTTTCGGTCTCTCGCTTGTGAAACGAACGCACAAACTTAGAGTCACAACTGTCTGTTTTTAGTACAATAAAACCATTGTTACAATCAGATGGTTATAATAATGAAATTCTAAAGAGAGTATTACTGGAGAAATCCAATTTCAAATAACCATCACATCTTACAGCTCATTAGCAAAATCATTCGCTTCATCCATAATTCGATTAATCACCCATGAAAATAGGATTCTAATCCTGCAATCCTGCATTGTCCTTTCAATGGCGTTATCCCTTTTAATCCTTGTTCACACACTTCACAAGTTTTCATCATTCATTTTTCATTGATTGCGTTTTTAATTAGAGCAATTTGATCATACTATGAAAATAATTATAATTGTATGATTTTTTTTAAAAGTTCAACTATTCCGGAGGCTATATCGTAAAAACTAAACAAAATATGAAGCTGCGCTCAACGGCATTGAATTCCCAGTGTTCGAATTGACTTATAAGCAAATTTTCATGCAATTTTAAGCCATTTCATTTTTTTAATTATTTCCTAAGGGGTACCCCTTTGGTTTTAATTAAATTTTCCCAAAAATCCTTAATCATAGGAATATTGTAATGAAAATTTACATACATATGTATTTTGACCCACTGAATCCAGTGGAAAAATGTTCAAGTGCATATGTCTTCTAGTTTTTGAGAAAATGTTAAAAAACCGTTTTTAGTGATTTTTTTTGGCGAAAATTTGAAAAAATTTAAAATGACTGAAACTGTGCTTAAAAGTTAACTGAAGCACGGGAAATTTAATGCCGTTAATCGCAACTTCATATGTAGCTTAATTTTTAAGATATAGTTTCGGAAAAATAGAAAGTCTCAAAAAAATGTAGACTTTAGTTTTTTCGGAGCGTATAACTCAAAAAGTAAAAAAGATATGAAATTGCTCTCAACGGCATTGAATTCCTCGTGTCCAAATTGACTTATAAGCAAATTTTCATGCAATTTTAAGCAATTAAATTTTTTTTATTATTTCCTAAGGGGTACCCCTTTGGTTTTTTCATATTTTAAGCCAATTTTCTTTAAAATCCTTAATCATAGGAATATTGTAATAAAAATTTACATACATATGTATTTTGACCCACTGAATCCAGTGGAAAACCTTTCAAGTGCATATGTCTTCTAGTTTTTGAGAAAATGTTAAAAAACCGTTTTTTGCGACTTTTTTGACGAAAATTTGAAAAAAATAAACATGGCTGAAACTGTGCTTGAAAGTTAACTGAAGCACGGGAAATTCAATGCTGTTGATCGCAACTTCATATGTAGCTTAGTTTTTAAGATATAGCTTCGGAAAAACCACTAAAACATATCTAATATTATAAAACAGCTAAATAGCTAGACAACTCATTACTGTTGTTTTTCGTTGCTAAATTTTATGAAGCTTACACTTTATTCACATTCTTTCCGAGCTTTTGCTTGCTTTGTACTTTAAAGCTCAAGTTAATAGAAATATTTTCCCATATCCAAAATCAAAGTAACTCCACATTATTTCCTTCTTGGTTCACTTACAACATCTTAAACCGTGATCTGAGATCAGCCCGGTTCAGTTCGGTTCAATCGAGCGGGATAATAAACAAAGTCCGGTTGCCACAAAGCACGACATTCAATCGAATTGAACCAGCGGGGAACTGAAACCCAATCAATAGTCTATTGTTATTTTATTCTGCATTATTAGATACTCGGCTGATTTAATGGACTGATGCTGTACTGGCTTAACGTACGCGAATTTCAAATGATATTTGGGGATTGAGAGATTATTATAGATACATAAATATATCATATCCTTTACTTATTATTAGTTGTTACATATGCCATGGGAGGGCCGAGACAGATTAATAAATTAGGAGTATTTATTAACTTATTCGTGGACGAAATTATTTTTTATCTCGACCTGCGGTCTCGACTAAAAGTGACATTCTTACGCGAAATAAAAAACACTCATTTCGCGCACTTAATACAAAAATAACTATAAATACAAAATTAGCCATTTAATAGATGCAATTTTATAAATAAGTAGCTCATTATCGCGGAATAGTATTATACAGGCTGTTTCACAACTTAGAGCAAAAAATTAAAGGGTATATTCTGTACGACGTGCTGATCATGAAACAAAATTTTTTTTTTAAATCACAAAACTATTTTTCATGTTTCCCAGTCAAAATTTTTCGTTGCCACTGTCACTGGGTGGATGATTATGTTAAAGTTATTAATTAAATAAAATTCTGCTAATAATTGAATTGTGTAATTATTCTTTCGTAGTTGATACCTACTTCATTGTTTGTGTTTAATAGGAAAGCGAATCCAGTGCAAAAATCTTTTTGTTTCATGATCAGCACGTCGTACAGAATATACCCTTTAATTTTTTGCAACAACCTGTATAGGTACACACGGTGTAATTTTAGAAATACATATACATAATTAAATCTACCCCTGTGGCTCCCTCTCCACTAATATCTTTGGGGGCCGTGATTTGCCGGTTGGTAACCGCATTTCACGCGACAAAATATATCACTTACCGAGATCTGCTTAAACAGAGTGCCACACTCAGTAATGGGTAAAAGGCGTGATGATATATTTATTTATATTTACATAATTGTTTGTTTTTCTATACATATAAAACGGTATATTACTATTTTATATAAAATCTAGGAAGCATAATGTCATAAAATTTTAATTTGAGCTAAAAGTGTAGATAAAAATCAACTTTTCTGATGTGGCTTTGTTCCTCTTGATCTGTACGAGGTTCACGTTGAATTTTTAATAATGTCGTGCCAGGAAACATAGGTTCAATTCTCGAGCGAATAAAAAAACTGACACTTTTTACTGACGCTGTCAGCGAAAATAGTTTCATTCAAACATGCAGTACCTTTTTACTTTTTCTATTTTCAATATTGCGCATTCATGTTTGTCGTACTGCAAAATGGAACGACGACAGTTGCTCTAATTAAAAAAGCAGGTGACTGAAATGTATAATAAACCTTCATTTCAAAATAACTAATATTCAATATCTGATCTTAAACTAAAAACACTCATTAAAATACTTAAAAATGGAATTTTATGTGATGTAATTTACTGGAATTAGATATTTTATTTAAACCCATTTTAGATGGTGCAATATTTCGTGCAAGTTTTGTTGCTCAATTGGGCAAGAAATTGATGCAATTTTTTTAAAACTGTAATACATGGTGCAACTACTTGCAGCAATATATCTAGGTACTTTTAATTTTATAACAACATACAAATGTGATAAAGATGTTGTTCGTACAATATAAATAAATAAAATAAATATATCATCACGCCTTTTACCCATTACTGGATGTGGCACTCTGCAGAAGCAGAGCTCGGTAAGTGATATATTTCTTCGCGTAAAGTGCGGTTACCAGCCGTCAAATCACGGCCCTCAAACATGTTAGTGAAGGGGGAGCCACAGTGGTAGATTTAAATTGGTGAAAATTGTTTGTCGGCTGTGAGGATCAAACCAGGGTTCTCAAGATCCATAGGCCGACTCGATACCACGGAGCCACCTACCCCACACAATGTTATTAAAAATGTTGTGTCGCTTTAATTTTACGTTCCTGGCATTGTGAACTTAAAAAAAAAATTAACCTAATTAGCATAAACTATCACATTGATGTTAAATTTAATGGTCTGTTATAAAATTATATACTTATTTTTAATTAAGAGCATAAAACAATAGTTAAATCACGCTCAAATGATCTGCGGTGTATTTGATGAACAGTTGTCAATAGCATGTCAGTAAAAAATTGCATGCAAGAAAATTAGAATTTGCAAATCAGTCAGGCAATTTTAGTTTTAAACGAAACAATTTTGCATGATAAATATTAGTTACGAATTATCTCATCAGAGAGTGTGGCACTCTGCCGCAGCAGATCATACCAACAAATATATTTCGCGCGTTTATGTCGGAAGAGATACAATAGCAATTTTAATATTTTTGCAAAACCAAGAATAATAAAATTCTTTTGGTTAAAACAGCAAAATTTCCGTCTACTCATCATCAAAACGACTCAAAATAAATATTGTTCAAACATAAAGACCTCTTCCATCAACATCTTAGCGTGGTTTATCGAAGCGAAAGGTATACCATTTAATTACAACCCAATTATAACTAACGAGACACAAAATAATAAAAATCGTCAGAAAACGATTGAAGTAAATACACCGACTAATTATCTACTTAATTTCAAGTGATTTTAAAATGTATCACTAGAGAACAAATTGGTGCAATTATTTCTTTCACAAAAGCGTTTCTCCTTCGTTTTCAAGACGGTTGATAATTGTTCAAGCTAATATCAGCGTCTCAGCAAACAATAATGAACTAATTTTTTATTATTGTTTATGCAGGAAAACCTGCCAGCAGGAATTTTGTTTAGTAAACGAAAATGTAATTAATTTGTGTCTTCTTTTATCTTATTGCTAAGGCTTCTTTATCATATTACTTCCGACAGAGTTTTGATGTAGCGATTCATGTTTTTAATGATATTAATTTTCATCTCCAAGGAATTTGGAAACGTTTTATTCAATGTTAATTGTGTTTGACTCTTGCCTAAATGTCAGAAATAATTCTATAAAGTATTTCTCGCATACTTCTGGCTGTGATTGTACATTTAATTTTGTACCCAATGAAACTGTTTAAACATGGAGATCTTCAGAACTATAAGATATTTGAAGCCGCTTAAATTGGACAATTTTTTTTCATTACTCGTTCAGTTTTCCTATAACAAATATATAGGTGAGTAAAAACGTGAGCGACAAGGTGAATTTTAACAATTTTGTTTTTATTTTATTTGTTGATTATTATGTTGGAAATATTCTTGAGAGTAGAAGGAATCATAAAATAGTGCTCTAAGTTCATTGAATATATGAAGACTTGTAATGAAAACCGGGCTAAGTGCCAAAACAATAATTCTGAGATAAATGGTTTTTTTTCATTTATCGAATCTGAGAACATAACACATACACTATCTTTCAGAATTTTTTTGAACTGTTTCTAACAATCCAGGCACTTAGCCCTCTTTATAGGTTGTTAGGCTTGGCACATAACACACGTTTCAGATTTAAAGTAAAATTTTAATATTTTGGCACTTAGCCCGGTTTTCATTACAAGTCTTCAAATGGATTTAATGTTGAATTTAAGATTTACACATAATTTTTTGTTACCATCAGAATTTGAACCTGGAATCTATAAACATTGCATGACAATCTTAGCTTAGTTAGACAGAAAATCATAGATCCAAGATTCAAATCCTGGCGCTCTTATAATTCACGTTGATTAATAGTATGTTATGCATCAAAGGAGGGAAACAAGCGATTATTCCCGCGTGTGAAGTCAAGGTTTGCAAACTTCACACAAGGGATAATAGCGCCCTCCCGTGAAGCATATTATACTTTTCGTAACAAGTGCACAAAAATTACCGTCTTTTCGGGATAAATGTCAAATATGGGTTAAGTAACTAGTTACCTAGGAAACGCCACAAACAGCTAATAATCGTAGTCTCTAGGGAGAGAAATATGCTACCTATGGAAAGAAACATCCTACCTAGGGAAAGAAACATAATGTCTAAAATTAGGGAATAAGAACGTGTTTCTTGTGCATGTGTTACGAAAAAAACATTTGTATTAAAATGAATGTTTTTTTGTTATGCGTGAGAATATTACTTTTAGTCGACACAACACGAATTTTTCTACAACTGTAAATAAAGAATAATACAATAATTATTGATTTATTTAAGTAAATTAAAAAGAAACAACCAACAATAATATGAATTTGATACTATTGATGTGTTGTAACTAATGGAACCTGACAACAAATAATAGGTAACTAGTTACCTAAGAAACGCCGCAAACAGCTAATAATCGTAGTCTCTAGGGAGAGAAATATGCTACCTAGGGAGAGAAACTTCCTACCTAGGGAGAGAAACATAATGTTATTAAGGGGAGAAAAGCAGCGTAATAAGAACGTGTTTCTTGTGCATGTGTTATGAAAATAATAATTATTCCTTGTTTTGTTTGCAATTTTATTATACAAAATTGATAAAGTTATTATAGTTTTGATAATAATACCCTAACTTAATTACTAATATAATATAAAGTCAGTATGATGGTGTAGATAGCGTTACAGAATTCTAATCTGGAGATCTCGAGTTTAAATCACACTTAGGCTAAAAGTAAACTAGCACACTGCGGCTCGGTGAGTCCAGATCCTATACTGTAATTGGAATTAAGTTTCTGTTGTACAACATAAATAAATAAAACAAATTGCAATTACAATAAATGTACATATAAACTTCTAGTTTCTTGTAAATTGGTTAAAATTAATTGACTTGAATTAAATTATTTATATTTTATTCCAAGACAAAAAACATTTAAAGTTTTAAATATGTAATATTTAACATACATACATACATAACATCACGCTATATTCCATTAAATGGGGTAGCACGAACCCGTCAACATTCTCATCCTGACGCACGATACTCGATTCGACCACATTAACACTTCCTCCATACAAACTCTTTCTTTTCTCACAACCAAAATCCATCAACACACAACAAACATTCATCCATTCGCTCCTGTACACTGCGCTTGTTTTTGAAGATGGTCTCCACACAATTGCAGGTAAACACTCGAAACATCTAACCAATGAATCTAAAATCAAGAATCATACGCTTGTCTTCATTCATCATATTTATCCCGCAATTAATTTTCTCCAAACATTCCTATCCTGACACACCACTTTTGCTTCAACCACATTCATAATTCTTTTCATACAAGCTCGTTTATTCTTCACGCTCAGAATCTTTCGCTCACGCAACAACCCTTCAATCATATTCATCCACTTGTTCCTAGGCCGTCCACGCAAACTTATATATATATATATATATATATATATATATATAACATGAACTTGTTTATTGATTTGTATGTACGGAGAACTAAATTTTATATTTCGATTTTTGCCAGCGAATATTATTTTTCTTTTGTGAACATTAATCAAAGTCAGTTTCTGCTCTGAGTTGATGGATATGATGAAGATGTTAATTGTTATAAGTGAAGATATGTCAATGGAGAAATTCTAGAAATGGAAGCACAGGTTTTGGTTTCGGCTTCACGAACGTAATGAAGATATATCACCTGATTGCAAGAAACAATTTTTATCAATTTGTGCCACACTGACAATGATAAATAATTTTCCTCATTTGGTATACGACAGTGCACCGTAATCATCTATATTCGAAGGTAGATACATCCTAAATAAACACAGGCTATATTAAAATAGAGAAAAAGTAAATAAATATATCCGCCGAAGATGAAGTGATATATTTATACACGTTACCAGTCGTCCCATTACGATGTTAGTGGAGGGTGAGCCACAGAGGTAGTTTTAATTAAATATGTATTAAAATGGTTGTCTTTAAGCACTAGACTAGATAGAAGGAAAATATTAATATCGTGGATTCAGTGAAAGTGGCAAAGAAAATTTAAAAATTATTTAATACTCGTTAAATATTTAATTTAAATATGTTTACACTTATGCATACCAAATGGAAACTATTTCGCTTGAGAGAGTAACTCAGTTTAAAGATCTTGGGATTATATTTGACACAAAATTATCATTCAATGTACACATTGAGACTACTGTAAGAACATCCTACAAAAATCTCGGATTTGTAATTAGAAACTGTCGGTCTTTCTGTAAAATAAGAACACTTAAAAGCTTATATTGCGCATTTGTCCGTTCTAAGCTAGAATATTGTCTACAAATCTGGAATCCAATTTATAACAGATACGTAGCTAAAATTGAGACTATTCAGCATAAATTTATGAAATATTGTTATTTTAAATTGCATGGACAATATCCTAGTTGGGACCAAGACTATTCTAATTTATTGCCTGAAGTGAACTTAATGTCATTAAGTAGCAGAAGAACTTTACAATCATCTCTCTACTTATATAAATTAATTAATAACAATATTGATGATGCATGTAGTCTTGAGCTAATATTATTTCATATTCCACGGGTCACTTCAAGAAATAAAGCACTATTTCATTGCAAAAGAGCTAGGACTAATTATGAATTGAAATCCCCTATAAGACGACTATGTGTAGCATATAATAGTATATCATGTATCATTGACATTGACATATTTGGCGATTCCTTACCTAGATTTAAGCGTTTATTAATTAATTATTTCTCTGTTTAAGTTACTTGTATATTTTCTTATATTTCTGTCTATTTCTTTTGCGACAACTCATTCTTTTATTTTTTGTATTCTGTATAATCGTCCTGTAATTGGGATTGTGTATCCTGTTGGATCGATTAATATAAATAAATAAATAAATTTGATAGGGTACAGCGTAATAAATGGGGTAGCATGAACTTCTGCAACATCCACTTATTAGATTTATCAAAAAACATTCTCAACCTGACACATGATACTCACTCCCTCCATTCAAGCTCACTCATTCCTCACACTCAAAATCCTTCATCACGCAACAAACCTTCAATCACATCCATACATTCACTCCTATACACCAGTTGTACAAATATTTCGTTTACTCCTTTAACAAGGAATATATAAAGATATGCGAGGATATAGAATATCATTCTGTACTTTTAATGAATGTAAATAAATAAAGTTAATTTATATTATGACAGAAAAATTCTGATGACGCCTGGATTCGAACCAGGGACCTTCCGCATACCGGACAGAGATGCTAACCGCTACACCACGTCACCTGTGTTCGAAATATGGCATCAACTGAATTTTTCTGTCACAGTGTAGCGGTTAGCATCTCTGCCCGGTATGCGGAAGGTCCCTGGTTCGAATCCAGGCGTCATCAGAATTTTTCTGTCATAATATAAATTAACTTTAGTCAAAAACTACAGGTATGATTACCTTTAATAATCACACAACTTAATAATATTAGCTGTAAATAAATAAATAAATATATCATCATGCCTTTTACCCATTACTGGGTGTGGCACTCAGCCTAAGCAGATCTCGGTAAGTGATATATTTTTTTGGCGTGAAGTGCGGTTACCAGTCGTCAAATCTCGGCTCTCAAAGATATTAGTGGAGAGGGAACTACAGGGGTAGATTTAAATTGGTGAAAATTGTTTGTCGGCTGTGGGGATCGAACCAGGGTTCCCAAGATCCACCAATGAGCCACCTACCCCATTATGTATGTTTCTAAAATGTTGAATAATTGTTTCCTAAAATATTTCCTAATGTGGTGAGTGAAATATTCATCCTTGTTATCTAAAAATTAAATAGAAATTAAGCAGAGAAATGTGCTATATTAGTAACAGATATAAAATATGTAAATACTTACAGACATATTACAAATATAATGTCTCCAATATCTGCTCCCCTTTCTAGGCACTTTTAGTGACCCCTAAAATATGCTAAAACACAATTTCACCCTCAAACTTATTTAAACAATTCAAAGATATTCAAATCAGCACAGAACTGTCAAAAATCATTAATCAAAGCTAATCAGTAAAAAATCCAGTACATTTATCTAAATATATTATCCATCAAGACAGAGTTGACATTGTCAACGAGTGTGAAAATTGAAACAACGAGAATGACACCGACACCATGTACGTTTTATTTCCACCCCCAGCACACGGGGGACCACGCGAGACAAGCCATGTTTGCCTGCAAGTACATATTTGATTATTCGAACGTACTGTTCTGACATTTGCAACAGTAGGGTCAAAAATAAATGAAGTAACGCTTGACGCGCGATTCTCTTTTTATGTTGACAGTTTGGTTCTGCTCTTGCTGTTTGGGGACACTGCAATTGGTGCTAGTAAAGACAATACTTCAAATAGAAGATAACAAACTTAAATTTGTATTACGTATATTTATAGTTACTTGAATATCAAAGGAAAAAATGAGGCATTACTTTTTGAAGGTGCCGTGTCATTTCTCGAGCTGAAGCCGAGATATATGAAGCCATTAAGGGAATAATGACACTTTCTTCATAAGATTAACAATAGCATATTATTCTAAGAGTTTTATAAAACGATGTATTGTGCACGAGTTGTTCGTTGCACATTTTCCCTAAAACGCCTCAAAATGTCCATGTACAAATTCAAGATTCAAACTATATTGCAGGAGGTCCTAAGCTCTATTAAAAAAAAAATTACTCAAACAGGATTTTGAACTGTGGAATAAAAGATGGGTCAAGTCTGTAAGTGGGGTTTATTTTATTAATATCTTTGGAGGGCGTGATTTGACGGATGGTAACCGCATTTCACGCGAAAAATATATCACTTACCGAGATCCGTTTATGCAGAGTGCCACACCCAGTAATGAGTAAAAGACGTGATGATATATTTATTTATATATTTTAAGTTTTAATAATACAGCTTTTTTCAAAAATAATGAGTTCGGGAACTTTTGGATAACACCTCGAACAATTATTTAAACTGAATATCCAATAATGGAATGTGTAAAAACAACGAGGCACAAACTGGAATCGATTGTGTTACCAGTTTGCATCGCAGTTATAGCCAGTAAACATCAGGTGTTAGATACGACAGCAGAGTCCTCTGTTAGAGCAAATGGAATTGTCACTCAGTGAGAGCTACTGTTGAACCTGACAGCTCCACTAGTCCATGGAAGGAAGAGAGACAATGCTACTCTAACCAACAAGGACAACGGTAGTCAATTATTCAGTGGAGCCATACCTTTGTTCGTGATATTAAATATTTCTGAACGAAATTGTGTTTCTTCGTCGTTTTATCAACTGAAAATGGCGACTGGTTTACTGTTTTGCGATTATTGGTCATTGAATGAGTGTGGTTCAAAATGACGGAAAGTATTTCTAATTACTTGGTATCTTGCAGAGCACTTACTCAGAGTAAGAAACAAAATTACTCGAAGTACAAATGAAAATATCCATGGTTTGCTCCATATTATATAAATAGTTTTTTTTTCTAATTATATATAAATCCCAAGAATAAACAAAGTGCCACATTAAAAGATGATATTTCACTATATTCATTTACATTAAACTTAATTAATAATTTACAAATTAAAATTTAATTATGTTAACATTTAGTAAATTGCTCCTACTTTGCAAGGAGAGTAACTCTTTCAGGTGCCGTTGCGTTCATTATTTTTCAGGAAGCTTTTCTGAGCTTACAGTGTTTTCAGTGCACGACTGCCACTAGAACATTTTTAATTAATCTTTTAATAAGATTCATTCATTTCCTGGAGTAGCGATAATAAACTTAGTTTTTCTTTTTACTTGATATGGATTAAAGTATCCTCGCAAGAAAATGTTTAAATTAGGTTTTAGTCTAACTTGTTTTAATACAACATCAGCAAATAAATAATCTTTTAGTATTTTAGAGTATGAAAATAAATCTACAAATAAAAGTTAGACTTTTAGAGCAAATGATTTCAAAATCATAAAGAACACGAAAGGTATCACTTGGACACGAGAAATTCAATGTCGGTGAGCGTAACTTCACATATTTTGTTTGGTTATTAAGATACAGCTTCCGGAAAAGTTAATTTTTTGATTTGCTTCAGAATTAATATTTTCTCGAGGCTCTAACTAAAAACTAAACAATGTATGAAGATGTACACAACAGCATTGAAGTTCTCGTGCTTCAATTAACTTTTAAGCAAATTTTCAGCCATTTTTAATTTTATCAAATTTTCACCAAAAAATCGCACAAACCGGTTTTTTAACATTTTCTCGAAAACTAAAAGACCTATACATTGGAAAAATTTTCAATGGGTCAAAATACATATGTATGTAAATTTTCGTTACAATATTTCTATAATTAAGGATTTTTGGGAAAATCTAATTTCAATATAAAAAAAACCAAAGGAACCCTTAGGAAATAATTAAAAAATAAATTTGCTTCAAATTGTATGAAAATTCGCTTGTAAGTCAATTCGGTCACGGGGAATTCAATGCCGTTGAGCGCATCTTCATATCTTGTTTAATTTTCAAGATATACGCTCCGGAAAAGCTAGAGTCTTAATTTGTATGAGATTTTCTACTTTTCCGAAGCTATATCTTAAAAACTAAGCTACATATGAAATTTCGATCAACGCCATTGTTTTTCCCGTGCTTCAGTTAACTTTTAAGCAAAGTTTCAGCCATTTTAAATTTTTACAAATTTTCGCCAAAAAAATCGCAAAAACTGGTTTTTTAACATTTTCTCGAAAACTACAAGACATATGCACTTGAACATATTTCCACTGGATTCAGTGGGTCAAAATACATATGTATGTAAATTTTCATTACAATATTCCTACGATTAAGGATTTTTGGGAAAATTGAATTAAAATCTGAAAAAACCAAAGGGGTACCCCTTAAGAAATAATTAAAAAATTAAAATTGCTTAAAATTGCATGAAAATTTGCTTATAAGTCAATTCGGACACGGGGAACTCAACGCCGATGACCGCATCTTCATATTTTGTTTAGTTTTTGAGATATACGCTCCAGAATAGGTATATCCTTAATATTTTTCAGATTTTGTACTTTTCCGAGACTGATTAAACGTATATCGTGACTCATCTAATACCTCCCTATGATACAACCTCCAGGAACAGTTCAATCTTCGATAGTTGGGTCGTGTCTGGAATTAGGTTAAGTTGCAGTGGATGTTTACCTCTAACTAACATCGCAACCATAGTGAGCAAATAGCTCAAGGCGTTAATATCCAGGAGCGCTTACGTACATAATATCATCGTAATGCTGATAATTACGCATCGAAGAATGTTTGCTGATAATTAGAGGAGGGTAAACTGAAGGCTGCTTCCTTCAGGAACACGCGAATTTTTACTATTTGTAGAATGATGGCGGATGGGAAATCTAGTAAGGGATGTGATAACTTTGAAGATTTACTTCTTAGATACATACATAACATCACGCTATATCCTATTAAATGGGGTAGCACGAACCCGTCAACATTCTCATCCTGACACACGATACTCGATTCGACCACATTAACACTTCCTCCATACAAACTCTTTCTTTTCTTACAACCAAAATCCATCAACACACAACAAACATTCATCCATTCGCTCCTGTACACTGCGCTTGTTTCTGAAGATGGTCTCCACACAATTGCAGGTAAACACTCGAAACATCTAACCAATTAATCTAAAATCAAGAATCATACGCTTGTCTTCATTCATCATATGTATCCCGCAATTAATTCCTATCCTGACACACCACTTTTGCTTCAACCACATTCATAATTCTTTTCATACAAGCTCGTTTATTCTTCACGCTCAGAATCTTTCGCTCACGCAACAACCCTTCAATCATATTCATCCACTTATTCCTAGGCCGTCCACGCAAACTTTCGTATATGTAGAATACAATAAAGTACAATGAATCAAATTAAACCTTAAGAATAGTTGCAGAACCTGTATTCATTTTCTATACTGTTTTCATTTTAAACTGGAGGTATCGGCATTATACGATTAAATGCACCGAAATTACATTTACAAAGGAACTCAAAATATGTCACAAGGTTCGCACAGGGCTGTTCAGCCCCATTCACCGGTACGTGTATAATAAAACCAAAAAATTACAATCTTTAAATAAGTATATTTCCTTATTCATATGATACAAGTATAATATATTATAAATATTATATACAAACATAATCTAAACATTTACCTACATTACTCAGTCTGATTCAAATACAGGATATTTAATCTTCTTATTGAGTAACATAACTGCTAATTGGATAATTTAATCCGAATTAGTAATTTTAAATGGTCAATCATAGGAAAAAAACAAGAATAATTTTAGGCTGAATACAACCCTTCAAAATGTACGTGTTGTGACCATCGTTAAGCGATTTGTGGTAGCCGCACTAATAGATTTCATTGTAATAAAATATCAAAATAAACACCTGTCTAAATCTCACAAAATTCAGCCTCCAAGTCACCTTATGAGGGCATCGTCAGAAGCTGGCCAGCACAGTTGGTAACCATAGACGCGATTGTAGATAGATAGATTTCATTGTAGTTATATGGGACAGGGACGTTTAATTGTTTTATGCCGATTCCTCCAGTTTAAAATGAAAATACTATACTCTGTACAACAGGAACTTAATCCTTATTACAATACAGGATTCGGACTCACCGAACCGCAGTGTGATAGTTTATATATTTGTGGCTCGAATGGAATTCAAACTGCCAGATAATAATGCAAATTTGGGACAAGGATGTTTAATCGTTTTATGCCGATCCCTCGGGTTTAAAATGAAAAAACTATATCAATATCGTTCTGTTTCTGTTAAAATTGTCTGTGATTATTATCTATCTAGCTATTCGTTGACACATTAAACAAGGGTTTACTGTTTGTTGAATATGTCTCATCACTCAATTACACTGTTGCCTGATTTAGTTTGGTTAGGATAATTTTAGGCTTGGTATTGAATTAGTGTAAATAAATAATATCGTTATATATACATATATAATAGTCCATCTAGGTTTGTTTAACTTTCATCATGGCGGAGATAATTCAACCAATTATCTACCTTAACAGATTATATTATTATCTATTGAGGTATATAAAAAAAAACATAATAAAGTTTGTTATTCCTGGTTACGGTGATAATGTAGACGCCATTTTCCATTTCTGGAAATAAGAATTCTTGAAATTGGATCAAGATGAATATAGAATATATTTTAAGGGTGAAATGCAGTTAGCAGACATTAAATCACGAGTAAAGAGATGTTAGGAGAGGGTGAGCAACAAGGGTGATTTTATCACTAAAAGGGTGTGAAATTATTACAGTAACAAATCAATAATATGTACTGAGTGTAGCACAACATTTTTATATTTAATTTCTGCTGTTGCAAAACATAAGAAGTAAAACTAGTTTATTGACTTAGATGCATAATTTTAAGCATTTTTGGTTCAAATAATTTAAGAATCAATGGACAAAAGAAATCAGTTTTCGCATGGTAAAAACCTATGGCTCGTTTTTTGTAATACATACAGTATATTAAAAATGTATAAGGAATTGACTTATGCCGTCAACAAAATTGATTAAATGAATGACGTAGTATGCCGCTATTTTAACATAGCAAATTTGTACCCGGTTTTAAGTTATATTGCATTGATATAGTTTAGATTTTAAAATTACTCTAAATTCAAAATCTTTTAAACCTACATTTTATTTGTAAATATTAACAAAACAGTCAGGAATTTGAAACAAATGTTGTAAGTAACAATCTTGAAACATTATAGCCAGAAATGTGACTTGAAAGCATGCACCCAAATAACAGAAATTAAATATTTGAAATTATTATGGTATAAATAATTTAAAATAATATATTTACATGAAAAACGTTAAAAAAAGCCCTCACTACTATAAATATAAAATAAATAAAGATATCATCACGCCTTTTACTTATTACTGGGTGTGGTATTTTGCCATAGCTGATTTCAGAAAGAGATATATGTTTTCTCGTGAAATATGGTTACTAACCGTTAATTCACGATACCCAAAGATGTTAGTATAGGGCGAGCCACAGGGGTAGTTTTAATAATAATAATAATATATCATCACGCCTTTTACCCATTACTGGGTGTGACACTTTTCCATAGCTGATTTCAGACAGACATATATTTTTTCTCGTCAAATGTAGTTTCCAGCCGTTAAATCACGGTTCTCAAAGATGTTAGTGGAGGGGAAGCCACAGGGGTAGTTTTAATGTTGTGAAAATTGTTTATCAGCTGTGGAAATCAAACCCGGGTTCTCAAATTTCCAGTACGACACGATACCACTGAACCACCTATCCCATTAAATAAATATATGTTACAATCATTATTTAAATCATCCCCAAAGATGTTAGTGGAGGGGGAGCCACAGGAGTAGTAACGTGGGGAAAATAGTTTGTCGGCTGTGGGAATCGAACCAAGATTTGCAAATCTACTGACCGTCTGAATACCGCTAAACTAACTACCCCTACTGTTAATAAAACAATACAAATGATTTAAATGGATTCGCGGAATAATTTTCCCGTTTTCGTCAAAAATAATCTCTGGAGAGTGCAACAAAATTAATTTAAATACATCAAAAACATAAATAACTTTCTCGAATCCCACATGAACTTTACGACAAAAACTTCAGCTTCATATGCACATTGCACATTAAATTAACTGGAGTTTTAGTAACAACAAACGAATTAGAAATTCCCATTTCCGCAATAAAGACCGTTTAAGTAAAGAACCATTTACACGGTCCATCCCCGGCGTTGCCTCGAGAGACTTCGGGCATTCTCGGCTCCTTTCGTACTCTCTTCACAAACACAAGACGCTAAAGGGTCTTTTACACTGTTAGTTCCAGATGTGGAGAGACTCTTCTAGTTCTATCCGGAATTATGGAGGATAATTGTTTTTTATTTACTATTATGAACAACAGGAATTTAATCTCAATTATAGTAATTAATTTAGGTGGCTCAGTGGTATCGAGTCGGCCTGTGGATCTTGAGAATCCTGGTTCGATCCCCACAGCCGACAAATAATTAAATCTACCCCTATGGCTTCCCCTCCACTAATATCTTTGGGGGGCGTGATTTGATGGCTGGTAACAGCACTTCACGCGAAAAAATATATAACTTACCGAGATCTGCTTAGGCAGAGTGCCACACCCAGTAATGAATAAAAGGCGTGATGATATATTTATTTTATTTTTTATTTAATTTACAACCGATTTTCCATTTCTGGGTAGAGTTACCAATAACTATTTGTCGAATAAATAAAGATCTCGGTAAGTGATATATTTATGCGCGTAAAATGTGGTCACCGTCCGTCAAATCACGGCCTCCAAAGATGGTAGTGAAAGGAAAACCACAGGAAAAGTTTTACTGAAAATTGTCTGTCGTCTGTGGGAATCGAACCCGGGTTCTAAAACCTACAGTCCGATTTGATACCACTGAGTCACCAACCTCATAATAACAATATAATTCAAACAAAATTGATTGAATTTTTTATCTTTAATATAATTTAGTTGCGCCTCCACCATAAAATGTATAATCATTTATTCTTTCGTTTAAGTTTAATCTATATGCATTTCTCTTCACAAATTAGAGTTCACGAATTAACATATTTCAGTCTTCCGTAGCAGATCTTGGTAAGTGATATATTTATGCGCGTGAAGTGCGGTTACAATCCGTCAAATCGCGAACACCAAAGATGTTAGTGAAGGGAGAGCTAAAAGGGAAATATTAATATGGGGAAAATTGTATGTCGTCTGTGGTAATCAAACCCGGATTCTCAAATTAACAGTCCGACTTGATACCACTGAGCCACCTACCCCATAATCGCAATATAATTCAAACAAAATTTGTTGAATCTGTAATATAATTTAGAAATACTTCCAGCATAAAATGTAAATAAATGTATCATCACGCCTTTTACACATTACTGGATGTGGCACTCTGTCTAAGCAGATCTTGGTAAGTGATATATTTCTACGCGTGAAGTCAAATCACGGCCATAAAATGTATAACTATTTAATCATTCGTTCAATCTATATACATTTTGATTTAGAAAAGTACTTAATTTAATTTTAATAACAACAAAGACAAAATTAATTGTCGTCCATACATTTGGTGAAACTAGGTTTAATAAAAAATATAAAATAAACACTTGGCTAAGTCTCACAAAATTCAGCCTCTAAGTCACCTTATAAAGATTTTTTTTATAATTTAATTTTATTATACGTATACAAGTGAGTATTCAGGAATTAAAATTTTCTGATTTCAGCTTAAAAAATATATAAATACAGCTATGTCCTTTATAATAATTAGGATTAATGTCTTGCTATAGTAGATAAAGTAGCAAATAAAATATATATTTCTTAAATAACCATCCCCATAGTAGAAACCGATGCTCCAAATAAGCCTCTCACACCCTAGTAAACCACCCTTACGTTAATCGTATTCCATACACGTCTTTAGTCTCACAAAGGAAAATGTTAATTCTTAGCGTAACTACACGTAATGAACAGATTAGTAAGTGGGAAAACAAACAAGTTTAAGCTAAATAGCAGGGAATAACAACACTAACAATACAGAGTTTAGGGATGTTTGCACCTCTGCAGTTGGTATTTGTCTACGCTCGTGCGATGTTTGATCGCGACTGTGCTTGTATGTGATATTGTTACTTGGGAGACAATGTTTGTTGCTGTTTGCTGGTAATTAGATACGAGGGATCCTTACTATTAGTAGCAATAATAAAGTAATGCATTCATTAATAAACTTTGCTTATTTATATAAACAGGATTGCTAGTCTGCACAACAGGAATTTTATACTAATTATAGTAGTTTTTAGTGAAATGTGAACCACTTATATAGGAACCATATTTTTTGTTACAAACTGTAATCTATAAAGTAGGAAATTAGAAAGATACAATTTTTTTCAACATTACTTGTTTAAATTAGAGATGGGCGAATATCAAATTTCTCGAATTCGAATATCGAATACGAATATTAATCAGATCTCGTATATTCGAATACTCCTAAAATTATTGACAATTATTTAATTATGTCCTTTTCATTATTTGAATGAAATTGTTAAGATAAAATAAAATTAAAACAAAAAGTGCAAACAAAAAAGAAAAAGACGAAAATTCAAATTTAAGGTGAAACGTACGGGCTGATGTTGGCAAAAAACAAATTTGAAATATGGTACGTCTTCATGGTTTTCAAACAAAATATCTTTGTTATTAATAACTTTAATGTATTGTAATAGCTTCAAGTTTATGTACAAATGATAAAGAAAAACATAGTCAACATGTGGCGCAATATTCGAGGTATTCGAATGTTCGTTATACTGACGTTAATATTCGAAAATCTCGAATATTGAATAATGTCAATATTCGCGGCATTCGACTATTCGCGGATGATATTCGCCCATCACTAGTTTAAATGATATTTCCTTCATTCAATATAGTTGTGATAGGTGAAAACAATTTTCACCACGTTAAAACTACTCCTGTGGCCTCTCCAGTACTACTATCTTAGGGAGCCGTGACGTAACGGCTGGTAACCGCACTTCATACGAAGATATGCTACAAACAGTAATGGGTAAAAGTGTTTTAGAAAATACATCAAAAAGCAGGTCAATCTGCATTTGGATTTAAATATAAATAATGATCATCGGTCATGTCTCAACGTACAACCACTTATCTAAAGATGGTTTTAAATCAAACCAAAATATAAACCATTAAACGATTTTTTCGTAACACATGCACAAGAAACACGTTCTTATTCCCTACTTTTAGAGAGAGAAACACTGCTTTTCTCCCCTAGGGAGAGAAACATTATGTTTCTTTCCCTAGGTAGGATGTTTCTCTCCCTAGAGACTACGATTATTAGCTGTTTGCGGCGTTTCCTAGGTAACTAGTTACGCAACCCATATTTGACATTTGTCCCGATAAGACAGTAATTTTTGTGCACTTGTTACGAAAAGTATAATATGCTTCACGGGAGGGCGCGATTATCCCTTGTGTGACGTTGACAAACCTCGACTTCAGCTCGAACCTTCGGCCCTCGCTTACATCTCGGTTTGTCAACTTCACACGCGGGAATAATCGCTTGTTTCCCTCCCTTGATGCATGTCCGTCAGTACGGTGGTGTGGATAGCGATATGGAATTCGAATCCGGAGATCCCGACTTCGAATCTCACTTAAGCTAAACATTATATAAACTAGTACACTGCGGCTCGGTGAGTGCGGACCCTCTACTGTAATTGGGATTAAGTTCCTGTTGTACAGCGTAACATAAAAAAATAAATAACATACTATTCCCTCACTCAATTTAGTTATGATAGTAACTGTTTCCCTCACTAGTAAGTAAATCACTTTCTTCACTAGTGAGGAAAACGGTTACTATGACAACTAAATTGAGAGAAGGAAATGTGATTTGATATGGTGACCAAGGAAATGTGATAAATATATATTTGCATTTATACAAAGTAATTGTAAAATTTCTTGTACCGCAATCGTAATTTTCACGTTTAATGTAGAAAATAATAATTGTATATCGGTTATAGTTTAGTAATATCCGTAATTTACTATAGTATTTTGATGAAACTAATAATGTATAGTCTGTAGTCTAGCTAACCACCAAAATTCCACAACTATGAAACCTATATCGAATTCTATTTATACGAAGCAATTATTTCTAAACCACATCAAAATTCTTCACTCCACTGTACATAATACCCTCACACGGGCGTTCAAACTCACAATGTCTGTCAGCCCCTGTAACTCACCCTTCTTCTCCGTCCATGACATCCCGTGTTGCAGCGCACGGTATTGAATTTCAATCTTGTGATGCCATTATACGCTTGGGTATCTATACCAGACGAAATGAAATTTATAGGTTCCAAGAAGCACACGGTGTGTCTCATTTACTGTTTTGTATGCGGGAGAGTTTGCTTATTTATTAAATGAAATGGACATTTATTTCTTTGGCTATTTACTATTCTACCTAACAGAAAATTAATCGCGGTTCTAGTACAGAAATTAAGAGCGGAATCAGAAATACAAGGATGCAGTTATTTATAATCAGCTATGTTTGAACACAACAACTGTAGCTTCTAAAGAGACTGCGCTACCTTCATGCTACAACCACCTAATACTACTCTATTTAATTGAAAATTAATTCCAATTACTGTACAGAAATTTAGAGCCGAATCGGAATCACAAGGATGCAGTTATTTATAATTTTACATCAGCGAGGTTTTAATGCAACAATTGTAACTTTTAAAGAGACCGCGCTACATTAATGCTACAACAACATAATGCGACTCTATTTAATAGAAACTTAATTCCAATTACTGTACAGAAATTAAAAGCGAAATCGGAACAACAAGGACGCAGTTATTAATAATTTAACATCAACCAGGTTTTAATGCAACAACTCTAGTTTCTAAAGAGACCGCGCTACTTTAATGCTACAACCAGCTAATGCTACTCTATTTAATATAAACTTAATTCCAATTACTGTACAGAATTGAGAGCGGAATCGGAACCACAAGGACGCAGTTATTTATAATTTAACATCAACGAGGTTTTAATGCAACAACTGTAGCTTTTAAAGAGACCGCGCTACCTTCATGCTACAACCATCTAATGCTACTCTATTTAATATAAAATTAATTCCAATTACTGTACAGAAATTTAGAGCGGAATCGGAACCACAAGGACGCAGTTATTTATAATTTAACATCAACGAGGTTTTAATGCAACAACTGTAGCTTTTAAAGAGACCGCGCTACCTTCATGCTACAACCATCTAATGCTACTCTATTTAATATAAAATTAATTCCAATTACTGTACAGAAATTGAGAGCGGAATCGGAACCACAAGGACGCAGTTATTTATAATTTAACATCAACGAGGTTTTAATGCAACAACTGTAGCTTTTAAAGAGACCGCGCTACCTTCATGCTACAACCATCTAATGCTACTCTATTTAATATAAAATTAATTCCAATTACTGTACAGAAATTGAGAGCGGAATCGGAACCACAAGGACGCAGTTATTTATAATTTAACATCAACGAGGTTTTAATGCAACAACTGTAGCTTTTAAAGAGACCGCGCTACCTTCATGCTACAATCATCTAATGCTACTCTATTTAATATAAAATTAATTCCAATTACTGTACAGAAATTTAGAGCGGAATCGGAACCACAAGGACGCAGTTATTTATAATTTAACATCAACGAGGTTTTAATGCAACAACTGTAGCTTTTAAAGAGACCGCGCTACCTTCATGCTACAACCATCTAATGCTACTCTATTTAATATAAAATTAATTCCAATTACTGTACAGAAATTTAGAGCGGAATCGGAACCACAAGGACGCAGTTATTTATAATTTAACATCAACGAGGTTTTAATGCAACAACTGTAGCTTTTAAAGAGACCGCGCTACCTTCATGCTACAACCATCTAATGCTACTCTATTTAATATAAAATTAATTCCAATTACTGTACAGAAATTGAGAGCGGAATCGGAACCACAAGGACGCAGTTATTTATAATTTAACATCAACGAGGTTTTAATGCAACAACTGTAGCTTTTAAAGAGACCGCGCTACCTTCATGCTACAACCATCTAATGCTACTCTATTTAATATAAAATTAATTCCAATTACTGTACAGAAATTGAGAGCGGAATCGGAACCACAAGGACGCAGTTATTTATAATTTAACATCAACGAGGTTTTAATGCAACAACTGTAGCTTTTAAAGAGACCGCGCTACCTTCATGCTACAATCATCTAATGCTACTCTATTTAATATAAAATTAATTCCAATTACTGTACAGAAATTTAGAGCGGAATCGGAACCACAAGGACGCAGTTATTTATAATTTAACATCAACGAGGTTTTAATGCAACAACTGTAGCTTTTAAAGAGACCGCGCTACCTTCATGCTACAACCATCTAATGCTACTCTATTTAATATAAAATTAATTCCAATTACTGTACAGAAATTGAGAGCGGAATCGGAACCACAAGGACGCAGTTATTTATAATTTAACATCAACGAGGTTTTAATGCAACAACTGTAGCTTTTAAAGAGACCGCGCTACCTTCATGCTACAACCATCTAATGCTACTCTATTTAATATAAAATTAATTCCAATTACTGTACAGAAATTGAGAGCGGAATCGGAACCACAAGGACGCAGTTATTTATAATTTAACATCAACGAGGTTTTAATGCAACAACTGTAGCTTTTAAAGAGACCGCGCTACCTTCATGCTACAACCATCTAATGCTACTCTATTTAATATAAAATTAATTCCAATTACTGTACAGAAATTTAGAGCGGAATCGGAACAACAAGGACGCAGTTATTTATAATTTAACATCAACCAGGTTTTAATGCAACAACTCTAGTTTCTAAAAAGACCGCGCTACTTTAATGCTACAACAACCTAATGTTACTCTATGTAATAGAAACTTAATTCCAATTACTGTACAGAAATTAAGAGCGAAATCGGAACCAAAAGGACGCAGTTATTTATAATTTAACATTAGCGAGAATTAAATGCAACAATTGTAGCTTTTAAAGAGACCGCGCTACCTTAATGCTACAACCATCTAATGCTACTGTATTTAATATAAAATTAATTCCAATTTCTGTACAGAAATTGAGAGCGGAATCGGAACCACAAGGACGCAGTTATTTATAATTTAATATTACCGAGGTTTTAATGCAACAACTCTAGCTTCTAAAGAGACCGCGCTACCTTAATGCTACAACCATCTAACGCTACTCTATTTAATAGAAAATTAATTAAAATTACTGTACAGAAATTGAGTGCGGAATCGGAATCACAAGGATGCAGTTATTTATAATTTTACATCAGCGAGATTTGAATTCAACAACTGTAGCTTCTAAGGAGACAGTGCTACCGTGTTACAACTACCCAGGCCGACTCTTGTTTTAATTACATCGGGTGATTAAAATAATGGCATTACATCATGTTGTACAAAAAAACTTGTCTGAAATTAATTAGGTAATTATCTATCATAATTAACAACGACAAGTGTCACTGATCGAGTCGGCCTATGGATCTTGAGAACCCTGGTTCGATCCCCACAGTCGACAAACAATTTTCACCAATTTAAATCTACCCCTGTGTCTCCCTCACCACTAATATCTTTGGGGGCCGTGATTTGCCCAGTATATCTATCTTTGTTTTTAGTTTATTTAATGCCATCTTTTATGAATCATCCTATATATTTATTTTTAATTATAATATAATAATTTGTACCTTGCAGAACTGGATTATGTTGTAGTCTTGTATTGAAGTCTATAGCCTCCACTATAAATAATGTTTGTTTATAGTCATTCACCCACACTTTACACTTTATATTTAACACTAAAAAAATATATTATTATTATTAATAACATACTTAAAACACTATAAAACAAACGTTACATTGAATGTCCAGACATTATTTTAGAAAAACACACCAAAAAATCACTTCAAATGCATATCTTTCAACAACCAAACGCCATTTCGTTCCAAGCCTGTCACTGTTAATTAATAAATTATACTTGCGCAAGCGTCAAAATTAAAAATATCATTTGAATAAACAATTAACAAATACTTGTGTCTATCTGTAGGTAACGTAATCTTGAAATTCCGCCGCGCGATTAGAACTACGATATTTTAATAGCTATTTATGAAACTAGTAAGGAAATGAAGGTTATTACCTTACACATGTGAAATTTGCAGAACTAGGCTTAGCCGAGTTATGTAAACACATAAGTAAGGTAATAACTATTTCCTTACTAGTTTTATACAATATTTTTTCTACTTCCGTTCTAATAAATACAAAAGAGCGTTTTTGAAATTATGAAATTTTGACATATTAATGACAGTTATAAATTAAAAAAATAAAAGAATAACACATCAGAATTCGTCTACGAAAATATCTGATTTTTTTGTGTTGCTATGTTACCTCATTATTTCACTAGTTAAATAATGCAGTTCATTACTAACTCAAACAAGTGAAATAAAACGTCTATTTCCTAACGGAAGTAGAAAAAAAGTATTTATTTTATATATTCTTTAAAACACTATTTATTTATTTCAGTACAAACTATTTTTTGCTTCTAAAATGTGGTTACCAGCTGTCAAATTATAGCTCCCGAAGATGTTAGAGAAGAAGAAACTATATGTCTCATAATAATGTTTTGACAACAAACATTGCTGGGTCAATCAAGTTTGAATAAAGAAAATATAAATTATCTTGTTGATATAATTTACCAAATTAAGTAGTTTATTAAAATAATAACAATTTGCCGTTTCTACGATAATGGAAGTAAATAAAAATTACTTGTAAATACCAATAAATAAATGGGATAGGTTACTCAGTGGTACCGAGTCGACCTGTGGATCTTAAGAACCTTGGTTTGATCCCCACAACCGACAAACAATTTTCACCAATTTAAATCTACCCCTGTGGCACCCCTTTCACTAATATCTTTGGGGCCGTGATTTGACGGCTGGTAATCGCACTTCACGCGAGGAAATATATCATTTACCGAAATCTGCTTAGACAGAGTGCCACATCCGGTAATGGATAAAAGGCGTGATGATATATTTGTGTTTAAAATAATATTGAAACACAAATTTCATGTAAGAATATTGAATAATAGCTATATTTACTATCGATTCATGTATTAAAAATTGTTTGCAGGCCGACTTGATACCACTGAGCCACCTACCCCATAAGAAATAAAAAAAAATGAATCAAGACGATGAGAAAGGAAGAGAATGCTTTTGTTTTCACCACCCTGTGGCTCTTCCTCCACTAACATCTTTAAGGGTCGTGATTTGACAGTTCTGTTAAATCAAAATGCCATACCTAGTAATGGGTAAAAGGCGTGATGATATATTTATTTAAATACCAATCAATTAAAAACTCTGTTCACAAGTTAACAAAACTCAAAACCCTTTCCTTTTAAGAGAGTTCCTCGTATATCAACCCATAATATTGATATGTGTTTATAGTTTTCTAACAGATTGAGCATCAGAATGGCTTGGCAAGTTTGCATACAGCATCCGAGAGTTACGATCGCTCGTTTGCGTGATGTCGTACTGTTGCGCTAACGCTATGATATGCCACGTTGTGCTTATGCCATGCCACGCTATTCTGTGCAATGGCATAGCAAGGTAAATGACTTGGATGAATGAAACTCATTGGTGAGAAGGTGAAGTTAATTTATAACCCTGTATGAGGTTTGAAATTCAGAAGGGTTTTATTGTTATTTGTAATTGTTTAGTAATTATACAGGGTGTTTCAGGACTAGTGTAACAAACTTTAACAGCTTATTTCTGAGATCATTTTGAGCCAAAAATGTCATATGAACATAGGTCGAATTCCTTTTAGTTACCAAAATACAAGAGGTTGAATTTCTATAAATAACACGAAATTTTCAAATTTTTGTAATCAATATACTTTCGGAAAACAAGAGCTTTATTGAAAAGTCATACCTTATTTGTCTTAATTAGTTTTATTTATTAATATTAACGAATACGATTTAGAGAACAAAACATAAAATGACACAATTAAATAGACACAGAACAACATAACCAAACATGGAATAGGTTAACACGATATGAAATAAGATAACAAATTAAAAAAAAATACAGCAAGTGTTCAAAATGAGCGCCTTGAACTCGTATGCATGTTAATATTAATAAATAAAATTAATTAAGACAAATAAGGTATGACTTTTCAATAAAACTCTTGTTTTCCGAAAGTATCTTGATTACAAATTTGAAAATTTCGTGTTATTTATAGAATTTCAACCTCTTGTATTTTGGTAACTAGAAGGAATAGGACCTATGTTCATATGACATTTTTAGCTCAAAATGACCTCAGGATTAAGCTGTTAAAGTTTGTTACACTAGTCCTGAAACACCCTGTATATACAAGGTGGTAAAACGAAGGATGCACCATAGAGTTTTCAATGCTATTTTTAAAATGTTCAATTATTTTACATCAAAAAAATTTAAACATAATTGTACTCTATCTAGAACAGGAAAATTGACACATATTTTTATTGGTAATTTTTTTAGAATTATGTATGCCATGAAATAACAAAATAAATGTGATATTAAATAATTAATAATTGATTTTATTTAATACATGAAAAATTATTTATAATAATAATTTAAAATTGTCACATTTGTTTTATTATTTCATAGCACTAATGATTTGAAAAAAATTACCATTAAACATTCCTGTAATTTTTCCGGTTCCAGATAAAGTAAAATTATAAATATTTGTGTCAAAAAAGGTAGATAGTTTTGCTCTACAATAACCTTGATTTATAATAAAAATGTAGTTATTATGTATAGTTGTGTTCAGTAAAGGATGTTCAATTAAAAATAAGAAAGTCTGGATTATTTCCGGTTATACCGGAAATATAATTTTTATATTTTTTATGCAATTGGATAAAAATAAAATAAATATATCATCACGCCATTTACCCATTACTAAATGTGACACTCTGCTGTAGCAGATCTCGGTAAATGATATATTTCTTCTCGTGAAATGCAGTTACCAGTCGTCAAATTCTTCTTATTATTTAGCTTTTGTATATTCCCGATACTATATCTCAAAAACTAAACTAAATAAATAAAATAAATATATCATCACGCCTTTTACCCATTACTAGGTGTGGTACTCTGCTGTAGCATATCTCGGTAAATGATATATTTCTTCTCATGAAATGCAGTTACCAGTCGTCAAATTGTTCTTATTATTTAGCTTTTGTATATTCCCGAGACTTTATCTCAAAAACTAAACTAGATAAATAAAATAAATATATCTTTACGCCTTTTACCCATTACTAGGTGTAGCACTCTGCTGTAGCAGATCTCGGTAAATGATATATTTCTTCTCGTGAAATGCAGTTAGCAGTCGTCAAATTCTTCTTATTATTGACCTTTTGTATATTCCCGAGACTATATCTCAAAAACTAAACTAAATAAATAAAATAAATATATCTTTACGCCTTTTACCCATTACTAGGTGTGGTACTCTGCTATAGCAGATCTCGGTAAATTATATATTTCTTCGCGTAAAGTGCAGTTACCAGTCGTCAAATTATAGCTATGAAAGATGTTAGTGGAGGGGAAGCAACAGGGGTAGTTTTAATATTGTGGAAATTGTTTATCAGCTGTGGAAATCAAACCCGGGTTCTCAAATTTACAGTACGACTCGATACCACTGAACCACCTACCCCATTAAATAAATATACGTTATAATCATGCATTAAATCTTTGTCATTAATATCAAAAATATTTGTATTGTATGTAAGACATTCTAAAAATGTTTTTATTGCACTTTAAGTTTTCTAAATTCACCTACAACTCATTCTGGAATATGCTTGCTTATTTAAAAAAGTCTCGTTTTCAAGTGTGTAAAATATTACAGAATTATAAATGAGAATAATGTATCAAATTAAAATGGTTAAATATTTTATATATATTTAGCTTTTCTTTATTCCAACTTAAAGTTTTGAAGATGGGGTAGGTGACTCAGTGGTATCGAGTCGTCATGTGGATCTTGAGAACCCTGGTTCGATCCCCACAGTCGACAAACAATTTTCATCAATTTAAATCTACCCCAGTGACTCCCCCTCCACTAATATCTTTCAGGACTATAATTTGACGACTGGTAACTTTACTTCACTTTACTCAGTAATGGGTAAACGGCGTGATGATATATTTATATTTATATTATATATATATATATATATATATATATATATATATATATATATATATATATATAAGTTAGCGAACCACTATTCCCATAGAAGACGCTGAATCCCCACTAGTAGTTGTAGTCATATTTCATTTTTTATGTTAGACTCTCATAATGTAGTTAGTTAAGAATTGACCTCTGTTTTGTAAAGATCTACTTTTGAATGTTATAATAAATCTTTGTGTGAAATAAATTTTTTTAAAAACTCGAATCTCAATTCAAGTTTCGTAATTTATATATATATATATATATTTAAATTTTCTAATATAATCTTGAATAATATTCATAGAATATTTTATGTGACATACCTATTTATTTTATAATGTTCTCCATTCTCATGTAACAATAAGCAGGACTTGAACCAGCGAACATCACCAACACAAAACAATTGACCACTCGTGTGACCCGCGCAACTAAATACAAATGTTTAATTTAGCGGAAGACTGCAGTCGTGCAACCCAGTGCAGTGGTTCATTCCGGCCCATATAACTTTCATAAAAACCCGGCATACTGCTCCATGTCGCCCGTGTGGTTTCAACACATACCCTGTGTAGGTATGTAGCGTACAGAGGGTGAGAAGTTGTGAATGAATGTCCTGGTTTTATTAAATTTTGTTATTGTAGATTTATTTGCACACTAAACTTTGTTTATATTAAGAGTTTACATGTTTAACGAAAATTTATTGGTTGCATATGACACTTATTTAGAAAATTTATCATTTTGATACCGGAAATAGTTTCTCTACTGTCTTTTTCATTTTTATCCTTAATTGCATCTACATATATGTGTTTTACCAGCTTTTCTTTTGACGTTCATTTAATTTGTTCATATAAAGAATGCTTTTTAAAATTATTGAAAAAAACTGGTATGTATTATTTAATATCCTAAATAGAATTGATGGGACCCAAGCCGTAAAGAAACCATAACCGAAAACCGCATTGACCTTCACCTTTTTATGAATCTGTAACCGAAAACTGAAACCTATATTTTATATTTTGAAACCGAAACGAAAATCTAATTGGTATGTATGTATTATTTAATATCCTAAATAGAATTGATGAAACCCAAACCGTAAAGAAACCATTACCGAAAATCGCATTGATCTTCACCTTTTTATGAAATTGTAACCGAAAACCGAAGCAGATATTTTTTATTTTGAAACCGAAACGAAATTCTAATTGATTCTGCAAACGAACACGTAACCGATCCGATATTATTTCGGTTTTAAAACCATTAATTTAAACCGATATAAAACGTATTGAACCATAAAAAATGTAATTGATTATTGTAAAAAGCGGATATATATTATTTAATATCCTAAATAGAATTTATGGGACCCAAACCGTAATGAAACCATAACCGAAAACCACATTGATCTTCACCTTTTTATGAAACTGTAATCGAAAACAGAAACCAATATTTTTTATTTTGAAACTGAAACGAAAATCTAATTGATTCTGCAAACGAACACGTAACCGAACCGATATTATTTCGGTTCTAAAACCGTAAATTTAAACCGATATAAATAATGTATTAAACCGAAACGAAAATCTAATTTATTCTGTAAACGAAAACGTATCCAAACCGATATTATATCGGTTTTAAAACCCTAAATTTAATCCGATTTAAATAAAGTATTGAACCGAAGCGAAAATCTAATTGATGCTGCATACAAACACGTAACCGAACCGATATCATTTCGGTTTTAAAACCGTTAATTTCAACCGGTATAAATAACGTATTGAACCATAAGGAAATGTAATTTATTCTTTTAACAAGAACCCTTAAAACATTTTAAAAATTATTTACATTATTATATCAGGACAAAATATCAATATTCCTCATTTATTTTACACTCTGTATTTGACATCATCATCAACTCTCTGATTTTAAATGGACATCGTGCATATTTTTATATTTTTCAATTATATCATTACGCCTTTTACCCATTACTGAATGAAGCATTCTACCATAGCAGATTTAAGTATGTGATATATTTTTATGACTGTAGTGTATCAGCTGTCAAATTGTTTGTCAATATGCTGGTGTGGATAGCGATACGGAATTCGAATCCGGAGATCTTGAGTTCGAATCTCACTCAAGCTAAAAATTATATAAACTACTACACTGCGGCTCGGTGAGAGCGGACCCTCTACTGTAATTGGGATTAAGTTCCTGTTGTACAGCGTAACATAAATAAATAAAACCCGGGCTCTAACGTTGCTGGAAGTGAGGGAAGAACAGGAATAATTTTAAATTGTTTGTCGGTAATGGGAATCGAACTTGGCCACTTAAATCCACTAAATTATCTGTCATTTTATAGTAAAATAAAGGTGACATTGACATAAAATTCAGAAAGTTCCTCTTCGTGAGTCGAAGGTAAAACGAGCGTCTTGTAGAATATTTTTTCTTAGTATCCTTTAAGCTTAGACCATCCTTGGCAATTATCATCTTTGTCTCGGCGGGTAAAACAGGGTTTCAGTTAGCAGTTACCGACTGAGGCGGGGCGGCATTAACGCCATTCTAGTGTTGAATTAATGAACGGATGATGAAACCTGACTAGGAAGAACTTTTTTCTCGTCTTTATTTAATCTTTTTGTTTGCTGGGTGAATCAGGAGATTTTAATTGGGGTGTTATGTAAATTTGAATTGTATTCTTGGGTTCGTGAATTTATTACTATTTTATTCTTCTTTCTTTAGGTTTTTTTGTTACAATATTGTACCTCATTTTATTTCTGCGGAAATTATTACTTTCTCAATCTAAAAAGACATATGTAAAGAACTAAATAAATAAATAAATATGTCATCACGCCTTTCACCCGTTATTGAGTGTGGCACTCTGCCGTAGCAGATCTCGGTAAGAGATATATTTATTCGCGTTAACTGCGGTTACCAGCAGACAAATCACGGCGCCTAAAGATGCTAGTGGAGGGGGGACCACAGGGGTAAATTTACTACTGAGCCACCTACCCCATAATGTAAAGAAGTTTCTAATATGTTAATAATTAAATTCTAATCATAAGCATGACAATAATATATTTAAAATAAAATAAAATAAATAAATATATATCATCACGCCTTTTACGCATTACTGGGTGTGGCACTCTGCCTAAGCAGATCTCGGTAAGTGATATATTTTTTCGCGTGAGGTGCGGTTACCAGTCGTCAAATCACGGCCTTCAAAGATATTAGTGGTAGAGGAGCCACAGGGGTAGATTTTTTAAATTGGTGAAAATTGTTTGTCGGCTGTGGGGATCGAACCAGGGTTTTCAAGATCCACAGGCCGACTCGATACCACTGAGCCACCTACCCCATAATTTGAAATTGTATAATGAATAAATAGACTATTGTCTTGTTTATTATTTAATTATTAACAGTGGTACTAAATTTGTTTACTTCATATAAATCGCAATTATTTTGCGTATTAAAAAATTATTTAGATTCGTGATCCGTAAATCATATAGTACTCGTATCTGTAAATAATTTTTATTGCAGAATCATAAATTAAAAATTGGACTGCAAGTTTTTTATCATAGATATAATTAGTCATTTAATTTGAAATTCCTCATAGCAATAATTTCATTATACATCTGAATCATTAATATCAATTCTACTGTCATTTCTAGCACTGAACCATAAATACATTTACATTTTAATCCTGCTGTATTGATGTGACAGATCTGACAGCGAAACAATTATTAATTATTTTATATTACCAATTGCGATATTCCATTTGTATTCCTATTAGAATTATGGCTAAATTCTGGAATTGTGTATATTTCAGGATCACTTAGAATATATTACAGTGGTACTGTATGAAAAATAAATACTGAATGTCATGTGGCAAATATTTAGGTTGTTTCATTTAAAATAAAAAAGTTACACCGGAAGTAGAATATACAGTTTTGATTAATCTTAATGTTTGAAAAATTGAAAGGAGGCAAAATGAATAAACGTTTAATGGTTTATATTATGGTTTTATTTAAAACCATCTTGAGACAAGGGGTTGTACGTTAAGATATGAACGATGATAATTATTTATATTTAAATCCAAATGAAATTTGACCAGCTGTTTGATATATTTTCTAAAACACTTTTACTCATTACTGGGTGTAGCATATGTTCGTATGAAATGCGGTTACCAGCCGTTACGTCACGGTCCCCTAAGATGGTAGTACTGGAGGGGCCACAGGGGTAGTTTTAACGTGGTGAAAATTGTTTTTTGCCTGTGAGAATCGAACCCGACTAATTGAGCCACCTACCCCATATATGTATATTCTAAATCTTTTATGGGGTAGATAGCTCAGTGGTATCGAGTTGGCTTGTGGATTTGGGAACCCGGGTTCGATCCCCACAGGCGACAAACAATTTTCACTCAATTTAAATTTCTCCCATCACTAAAGTCTTTAAGGGTCGTGATTTGACGGCTTGTTATCGTACTTTACGCAAAGAAATATATCTCCTACTGAAATTTGCTACGGCAGAGTGCCACTCCCAGTAATGGGTAAAAGGTGTGATACCATATTTATTTGTTATATTTTTTATGGGGTAGGTGGCTCAGTGATATCGAGTCGGCCTGTGGATCTTGAGAACCCTGATTCAATCCCCACAGCCGACAAACAATGTTCACCAAATTAAATCTACCCCTGTGGCTCTCCCTCTACTTACATCTTTAGGGGCTGTGATTTGACGGTCAGTTCACGCGCATAAATATATCACTTATTGAGATCTGCTTACGGCAGTGTGCCACAGCCAGTAATGGGTAAAAGACGTGATGATATATTTATTTTATTTATTTAAATCTTTAATATGAATGAAATTGTTTTAATCATAAACTATATTGAAGGAATTAAAGATATGTCTTCGTAATTTGTATTCCATTAAAGCTACTATAATTAAGATTGAGTATGAAATAAATAAACTTTTTCTACGATTGCTATGAAAAGTTGACAATTACGCTTTCATTTGTCGTCGTAAAGTTGACGTTTTCTGTGGAACAATCGAAAAATATCTTTGTCGCGTGTCTCTAATGGCAACGCGCGAAAAAGATGTTAAATGCGCGCTTATTTCAATAGTTACCAGGGATTCAAACAAAACAGAAACTTGTCATATTGACAGTTGACAGAACGAATTTATTTTCAGTACGCATATGCTTTTGAATAATTTGAAGATGCAATCGTAGAAAAAATAATGTGTGTATCACGAGCGTAATGTGTCTTTGTTCCTCTTATACTATTGCAGCTCACTTTACGCTCTTAATACACAAATAACTATTTTTGTAGTGACCTCATCCTTCTTTCCTAAGGTAACTCACGATTCCTATCCTTTCTCCTCCCACCAACGCATGATTGAGTCCTGGCTATATTCCTGTTCGTGATTTCATTGTCCAGAGAGACGGCCGCTGCGATGCGTGCGATAGTCTCTTGTTCAACGCCGTGGATAACCTGATTAAACTCATTGGCTACGAGGTCACGCAGTGTATAGGTCTCTTGTCGCCGGCACGGGTGGAACGCCATCATTAATTAACGGATATGGGTCAATACTGCAACGGATATTAGCGTTGATTACGATGTGATTGGATTTTTGTTCGGTGTGTCTTCAGGATAATATCGAAGAATATGTAACAATATGAGCTATTTCATTGTTGTTATGTTGCGTTTAGATAAGATTGGTTTCGTGTAATTTGACACTCGTGACCACATGTGCCATTAAGGCTGAGTGTGACATCTTTTGGTTTTCGAATATAGGGCATTAAATTATAAAAAGAGACAGTTATAGTTAATATTCCAACAAGATTTCATGTTCGCGTTATCTGCTGGGCCAGAGTGTCAGACTACATAACCAAAACACTTGACACATCTGTGTCCACCCCGATGCGAGGGGGATGGATTCCAGATGTGGGTATCGTACCCAGGACAGCAAGTGTTTTGGTGGAAACCATCAGTCTCGTCCATCGACTCAACGCGTGAAGATGTAGATCTTCACATCACGCGGTGTTCGCGTTTGATTTAATTTTAATCTAAATTAGTGAATTAAGTATTATAATTAATAAAAACATAAGTTAAATAATAATTCTGTTTCCATCCTCATATTAAATTATAACGTTTCGTGTTCAATTCAGCTTAAACTTTAATACCAGTATGTTTAATAAAATTTCAAGACTACATCCATTCCTTTCGTGTTACAATTGACGCAGTCCGGGTAATATCAACTTATTCACCAATTCCGCTCGTGTTACAAATATTTGCAGGTTCATTTAATAAGATACGTAGCTCAGTGGTTGATTTTTTACTGATTAGCTTTGATTCAACATATTAAAAACATACATATTGGGGTAGGTGGCTGAGTGGTATTGAATCGGCCTGTGGATCTTGAGAACCCTGTTTCGATCCCCACAGACGACAAACAATTTTTACCAATTTAAATTTACCCTTGTAGCTCCCCCTACACTAACATCTTTGGGGGGCGTGATTTGAAGGCTGGTAACTGTAGTTCACGCGAAGAAATATATCATTTACCGTGATCTGCTTAGGCAGAATGCCACATCCATCTTATGGGTAAAAGGCGTGATGATATATTTATTTTATTTATTTAATTTAGTAGCGTCATAAGTCGATGGATAGTTGTGATTGGCTTTTGTTTTGTATGTAGATATCCAACATTAATGTTTTGTTTCTTTATTTATTAAATTATCATCATCATCACGCCTTTTAACCATTACTGAGTGTGGTACTCTGCCTAAGCAGATCTCGGTAAGTGATATATTTATATGCGTGATCTGACCGTCAAATCACGGCCCTCAAAGATATTAGTGGAGGGGGAGCCACAGGGGTAGAATTTTGTGCTTTGTTTGACAGTTCCTTTATAAACTATATTTTTGTTACATGTGCACTGAAATTACTTTCTTTTCATGTATGTTTTTGTATCGGAAATAGCTTTTTTCAGGTGGTTTCATTGTCAGCCCGTTTCCGGCCGGTAAAACTTATATCTAAAGCCCGGATTTTTAGGCAATTGCCTAGAATCAAATTTTAATATAGTTCAGGCAATTTAGTTTTTCTATACATAGGTAATATGTTTACGTGTAATGGAAGATTTTTTTTTCGTGCCTTAGGGCCTATTTTTTCTATATTTTGGTTATTGTGCCTATTTTACCTTATACAGCCTATTTTGCCTATTTTTGTTGCCTATTTTAACTTTTATTGACTAATTCAGCACTCGATATAGTGTTTCAGCCTAACCTATAATATTTAAAGTACTTACTTAAATCATGTTTTTGTGCGTGAATTTAAAATGCCGAAAGAAAAAACGTGTTTTACTCAAAATTTTACGTGACAATTCAATTGTGTCTTTGCAATTAATCAGTGGAGCTGAGGTAACTTTAGACCATATGGCTAAATATAAGAATGCCCCTGTCACATTTTGTGATGTTTAACGAAGTTTTCAACTTAGCAAGTTCTGACTGACCGAAGACAGTCCCATTCCGAAAATTTCATAGAGCAATTGCTCGTAATATTATGTGAATCAAAGTATACTACATAATTTGAATTTGTATAATAGTTAATAAAATAAGAACCCTACATTATTATTTTATTAATATTTTTCAGATTGCGTTAATTTTGGTTTAAAATGATGATTTTTTTCTAATGAAGAGTAGATACGAGTACCTATATTAAAAAATGGATTCGTTTTTTTTTTAAACAAATTACTTACATTTAGGCTGCCTAAAATCCCTCCTATTTTATAGTAATTAACGGCCTATATGCCTGCTTATTTAGGTGTTTTTAAGTGCCTAAATATCCGGGCTTTACTTATATAGCCCTAAAACTGACCGGTAGAAATAATGACATCCAGGTGATATTTTAAATATCTTATTTATTTTACTTTATGTCACAAAATATGACACGTATTAAAAGGGAGTCATTTCAGAATAATGTACAATACGTTTACGACCATCTAACTAAAAGAATACATTTTTCATTGATTTAAAAAATAAATAAATATATCATCACGCCTTTTACCTATTACTGAGTGTGGCACTTTACCGTAAGCAGATATTGGTAAGTGATATATTTCTTCGCGTGAAGTGCGGTTACCAGCCGGCAAATCACGATCTCCAAAGATATTAGTGGTAGATTTTTTAAATTGGTGAAAATTGTTTGTCGGCTGTGGGGATCGAATCAGAGTTTTCAAGATCCACAGGCCGATTCGATACCACTGAGCCACCTACCCCATTTAAAATAAGCTAAATAATTGTTTAAGCAAATAGTGTGTCACTTTATTAAGACAATTTTAATATAAATTGCATCCACTTTTTTTCTAGGATATAATTTAAATTAATTATTCCCATTTTACTTATTACATATTAAACAAAATATATCACTTACCGATATCTGCTTAGGCAGAGTGCCACACCCAGTAATGGGTAAAAGGCGTGATGATATATTTATTTTATTTATTTACATATTAAACTTCAAAAATATGTATTTTATGGGTTTCTTGATGAAGTATATTTTGTAGCATATATTTTAGTACGTAGATATATTTGTGTGGATATATTTATTTTAATTCGTAGTAATGTGTGAATTCCATGAAATAATACGATTCAAATCATTAGCATCGCATTAAAGTCGCTAGACATGTTCTACATCTGTTTAACATTTATTCGAAGCGTATGGCATAAGTCTGCGTCACACAGCTAAAATATTCCACCGAAGTCGTAGTAACTAAGTGGGCGAACTGTTCCACAGCACAGATTAAGAAGCCTGATAATATTCCTTGTTTATTAGCCTGTTCGAATCAACAAGGATATATTTAACGCGGCGTATTAAGAACGGAATTATTTATGAGATTAGAATTGGAGCGATGACAGACCGATTATTTTATGTATTAATCACTGTTAGATTTGATATATTAATGGACATTTGCCCAATTAATTATCATATTGAGTGCGGTCGTTTACTCCTATGATAATTACACAGGAGTGTTTAGGTTTATATATATTTTCATTCCCTTTTAACTTACAAACAAAATAAAATAAATAAATATATGATCACGCCTTTTACTCATTACTGAGTATGGCACTCTGCCTAAGCAGATCTTGGTAAGTGATATATTTATGCGCGTGAACTGACCGTCAAATCATGGCCCTCAAAGATATTAGTGAAAGGGAGGGGTAGATTTATTAAATTAAGCTAGAATTTTGTGCTTGGTTTGATAGTTCCTTGTCATTTGCTTTATAAATTAAGTGCGGTTACCAGCCGTCAAATCACGGCTCCCGAAGATATTAGTGGAGGGGCAGCCACAGGGGTAGATTTAAATTGGTAAAAATTTATTGTCGGCAGTGGAAATCGAACCAGGGCTCTCACGATCCACAGACCGACTCGATACCATTGAGCTACCTACCCCATAATTAATTAATTAATTTATTAAAAATATTATAAACTAAAGAGATTGTCAATTGATTAGAATAATGGATTAAAAAGTATGTCAAAATTATTATATCCTGGAAGGATATTATCCTCCTAGAGGGATATCGCAATCCTTACTACTGGATACATTTCGATTAAATTCACTCGAGCAGAGGCGACATATTGTTGCTGTAACATTTTACACAAGATTATTCACAATACAATTGATTGCATATTCATCATGAGTAGAATTCTATTTCAAGTTTCCAGAGTGTCATCCAGATATAAGAACGTTTTCTACTTGCACGCGGCAAGAACTCTTATGCTATCGAAGTCAACAATTCATCAAATGATAAATTCTCACAATGTCATTGAGGATGAAATTGATATTTTTCATAACAACATTAATGATATAAAGAAATCTATTACTTCTTTCTAATTCTGAGTTTCTTCCTTACCCTAGAATTGGGCGTTTGCCTGTTGGGTAATGTATTAATAATAATAATAATAATAATTATAATTGAGTTGAGATTAGATTGTCTTTAAATTTTTCCATACTGCAGTCATTTCTTCGAGACACATTTTTGAAATTAGCATATTTATAAATTCACCTTCTATCATTAAGCCGAAATATCAAGCCATTAATTCCAGCAGAGCTCCAGGGGTAATCGTGCATCGTCGAGAATAGGAATAATCGTACCTCAGCGGCCATTTTCTAATTTAAAATTGAAATGAACGGACAAACACCGAAGGTAATCTGCATCGTACTGCAATGAACACTAGAGGCAGGGAGTTGTGTGTATGTATAGTTGGGGGACAAAGGTTACGTATGACATTACGTGAGTGTAGACAGTTGCAGGCGGCAGGCGACTCAACCGGAACTACTTAAATAAATCACGGACTCGCCTGAGTACGTGCAGGAAATGAATAGAATTATACACATGATTTGGTAATCAAATGAACAGTTGGTTTGTTGGTTTATACTGTAGAGGAGACGCTATTGCTTCAGATTTAGAACTATGTGTTTGATGCACCCAAATAGGTTTCCCTAAACTTGCTCGATTTTAATGCTCATTTTGCAAACTTCTCATACAAGTATTTAAAAAAAAATATAAAAATAAATGTATCATCACGCCTTTTACCTATCACTAAGTGTGGTACTCTGCCTAAGCAGATCTCAGTAAGTGATATATTCTTTCCGGTTACCAGCCGTTAAATCACGGCCTCCAAAGATATTAGTAGAAGAGGAGCAACAGTGGTAGATTTTGTAAATTGTTTGTTCAGCTGTGGAGATCGAACCAGAGTTCGTTACCACTGAGCCACCTACCCCATAAAAAAATATATAACAAATAAATATGTTAGCACGCCTTTTCCCCATTACTGGGTGTGGCACTCTGCCATAGCAAATTTCAGTAAGAGATATATTTTTTTGTGTAAAGTATGATTACAAGCGGTCAAATCACGGCCCCTAAAGACGTTAGTGATGGGGAAAATTTAAATTTAGTGAAAATTGTTTGTCGCCTGTAGATATTGAACCCGGGTTCTCAAATCTACAGGCCGACTCGATACCACTGGGCTACCTACCCTATAAAATATAAAATAAATATATCATCACGCCTTTTACGCATTACTGGGTGTGACACTCTGCCGTAAGCAGATCTCGGTAAGTGATATATTCTTCCCGGTTACCAGCCGTCAAATTACGACCTCCAAAGATATTAGTGGAGGAGGAGCCACATGGGTAGATTTTTTAAATTGGTGAAAATTGTTTGTCGACTGTGGGGATCGAACCAGAGTTGTCAAGATCCACAGGCCGCCTTGATACCACTGAGCCACCTACCCCATAAAAAATATATAACAAATAAATATGTTATCACACCTTTTACCTATTACTAGGTGTGGCATTCTGCCATAGCAAATTTTAGTAAAGTACAATTACAAGCCGTCAAATCACGGCCCCTAAAGACCTTAGTGGAAGGGGAGATTTAATTTTGATGAAAATTGATTATCACCTGTGGAAATTGAACCCGGGTTCTCAAATCCACAGGCCAACTCATACTCCATAAAATATATATGTCCTATAAGTTTTGTCACAAATTTTAACAAAGTATTTTTGAAAAAAAAAGTTTATTTACATTTTTGTAATACTTTTCACTAATATCTTTGGGGACCGTGATTTGACGACTGGTAATCACACTTCACGCAAAAAAAAAATTCACTTACCGAGATCTGCTTAGGCAGAGTGCCGCACCTAGTAATAGGTAAAAGGCGTGATGATATATTTATATTTATTTAATAATTAACTGAGTTAAATCAGGAATATTACATTTGCGTAACTAACCTTTAACCATATTCATCCAGTTATTACTACAATGTCCACACAATCTCTCTCCCTTAATTCAACGATCATTTATTCGAAATATGATCATTCAATATTTAAGATAACTTATTATAAATATTTCTGTTAAGTTCTATCAAACGGCGGAGTATGCCTATGGGGAATCTGTCCTTATGGGACGTTTCACCGCGTAATCAGTGGAACACATATGTCGGCAAGGGCCCTAGGGGGTTGCCGGCATCAGATTCGTTCTTCGTACGTTATTCGGCCCTTGTTGACTACAATACAGCGTCGAATGCGACGAACGCATTGACAAGTGTTGTTGTGCATTGTTCCTGAGGATTATTGTAAGCGTGATTGGATACAGAGTTGCATTTGTTTTCAGGTGGCTTGCTATTGGCCTGGATTGTTAGTGTTTTGTGTATTGGGAAATGTATTTCGATGTGGGGAAAAATTAGATTTTGAGCAGGAAATAGTACAAGTAAAACAGATTTTTTTATAATAATTTGATAACGAATTTTTTCTACTTTCGTTAGGAAATAGACGTTTTATTTCACTTATTTGAGTTAGGTAATGAACTGCATTATTTAACTAGTGAAATAATGAGGTAACATAGCAACACAAAAAAATTAAGATATTTTGGTAGACGAATTCTGATGTGTTATTTTTTAATTTTTTGTATTTATAACTGTCATTAATATGTCAAAATTTCATAATTTCAAAAACGCTCTTTCGTATTTATTAGAACGGAAGTAGAAAAAATATTGTATGAAACTCGTAAGGAAATAGGTTATTACCTTACTTATGTGTTTGCAGAACATGCGTAAGGTAATAACCTTCATTTCCTTACTAGTTTCATAAATAGCTATTAAGTGACTTTAAACTGCAGTAGAAAAAATCTTTTATGCAATACGTATGAAAAGGCGCTATAAGCTAGTCACTTATACGCCTTAAATAATGTAACATTCGACTACGAAAACCAGCAGTACAGCAGTGTAAAAACTGCGGCTCGGTGTGTCCAGTAGACCCAGGCCCGATTTGGACTGTAGTGCCATCAGAAGAAGAAGACTATGAAAAGTATCTTTTTTCGTACAAGTTCAAATTTCAGTTATCACATAAACATCAAGGGTTATTTCGTCGCACTTTAATTAAAGATTTCTGGAATATTCAGCAATGTTTCAGCAATTCACGCGTCACTTACAATGAAGCGGAAAACAAGAACACTTTCAAAAACTCTTCAGAATATGATCAGCGCTTTCTCCATTCGCTCGAGTAAATTTCAAGCAAACAATCTTCAAAATGTAATTATATCCGTACACTCTTAAGTTTTCAAAACGTTACCGTCTGCCACCTTCATATTTAATCTTGCTCTTCACTTCGTCAACACTCTCTACCTGGCGTCGTTTGTGAATTTGTGTTCTCGTAAGAGGAATGAGAGTTACTAAAACCTTTAGATTAAATTTTGGCACACTGCTCGCACTGACGACACGTTAATGTCATCATTTTACTTGTTTTGTGACGCCATTTGTTTAACGATCGCACATACTAACTTACACCTGTGGAAATATGTTTTAATTATAAAGGAAATCATTTTTAAAAGTTGTAAATTATGTTGGATAACTTTATTTTTCTGCTAGAGAGTATTATCAAGTATTACTTTCCTCTCTCAATTGACAGAAGAAAATCTTAAGTGAATAATTATTAAGGAGAATTTGACAGTCAGTTTATATACCGGGAATTTTTTTATCAGTAAACGTAGAGATATGCCATTACCATAGTTACAGTTGCAAAGTTTGACAGCAATGCATTAGAGCGTTTATTTTAAAAGTAAACATATGGAAAATAACAATGCTGTCATCTATAGTTGTCAAAGTAATAAAACTGTCCTCTTTGAAAATTAGACCGGGTTAATAGGGGATCAAATAGTGGGGCGTTTTTATATAAATGGAAATTTAAATGAGGAAAATTATTTAGAGTTAATATCAAAAGTATGAGCCGTTGGCACTTGGTGAAACATTATGAATAAGAATAAAGAACGTAGACACTTGATATACTTTCACAAAATTATATATTAACAAGTTGATCGATTTCGGCTTATTAGGCCATCTTCAGAACGTTGACAACGTTCCGAAGATGGCCTAATAATTTTGTGAAACTACATCAAGTGTCTACGTTCTTTATTCTTATTTACAGTTGTTACAAGAGAGAGTAATATTGAGTAAATATTGAGGAAGTGTGGTTCCAACAAAATGTACGAAATTATTTGCACCGGATATTCCCCCAACGATGGCTAGGACGAGGTGCAGAAGTGGAGTGGCCTGTAAGGTCACCAGATCTTGCGCCAAACGATTTTTATCTTTGGGGCCACTTAAAAAGTAAATTTTATAATTTTAAATTATCCCAATATTCAGAGACAGTCCGATTAAAAAATACTAGTAGTATTAAAAGTAGTGACTATTTTGTGTAGAGTCTGTCGGCACAAAAGCCCCAAGCTTTTCATCAAAATCAAAAAGCTCAACTTGTAGAGTGAAAATTATGTGTTAAATATGATTGGATTGAATTGAAAATTGGGTTAGGTGTATTTGGAAATATGTAGAATGCATAGAAATACTCAGAAGCCTAATAATTATTGTTACTTTTCTGTAACAGTGATGGAAACATGATTATAACTAAAATTTTCACCATTTTTGCACCTTTTTAGACATGCGGTTCTGAAACTTTTATTTTATGGTGTATCATAATGAAACTATGCATGCTTACTAATTAAGGTATGCTGAATTCAGTCGTGTAAAGAGATTTTAATTATCTCTTTTTGTTCACAAGTTACAAACATGTGAAAAAGACTAATTTTCGTGATTTTATTTTTTTTCTTAATTACTTGATAACATTTGGATCCAAAAAGCAAACTTAATAAAATTATGGATATATAGCAAGTAAATGACGACAAATTCGGTGGTTCAATCAGATCTTAATTATCTTTAATAGTTTTTGAGATACAGAGGTATGTAGGTAGGGCGGCACTAAATCTAAAATTTAAAATCGTCGATTTCTCAAAAACTAAGTCTCAGACGCCATTTTACATAATTTTCTCGTAATCTACGGGTCCGAAATAGGGGGGTTAAGTTGAAAAAAGGTACTTTATTCCACATTTATTTTACTGAAATTTTCTTGGTGTTTTTTCAATTTTAGGCCATTTTCAGTTTTTTTGTTCTAAAAGTTTTATCTGTCCAGCAAAAATTCTGAAAATATGCACACCTATGTAGTTTCACGCGAGGAATTCACTGGTGTTTTCATTTTTTTTTAAATCTCATCAACTTTTTGAGATATTGGCAAAAGAAAATTTTGAAAAAAGTCTTAAAATTTTCAAAAATATCAAAATTTGCTATCGGGTTAAGTAAATTACGAGAAATACGCTCGTTCAAACCGCATTTCAATATCTTTTTTAGTTTTCGAGATATATGCTCTCAAAGTTGAGATTTAAAAAAAGTCTAAAATCGCTGTAACTCAAAAACTAAAAGAGATATGAAGATGCGCTTTGCGCCATTCGATTTCTCGTGCTCTGAACTATATAGAACCACATTTTAATAATTTTCGATTTTTGAACTGGTTCAACCCAAAATTCTCATTATTTGTATGTACGAGCTCTTAAACGAAAAAATTGCGAACAAACCTCTACACAAAAGAACTTTTGGATTGTTTTCAGGTTCTAAATTTATACCTAACGTTTAGTTAATGTAATTTAAAGTAATTCAAATTCATTTAATTTGTTTAAACTTACAATGTTTCTTTTAGACTATAGACTATTACACTTCAATGCATTGCTGAAAATATTATTTTCCCTATGTTTACTTTTTAAATAAACGCTCTAATGTATTGTTGTCAAACTTTTTAGAAATAGACGTTTTATTTCACTTATTTGAGTTAGGTAATGAACTGCATTATTTAACTAGTGAAATAAAGAGGTAACATAGCAACAGATATCTTGGTAGACGAATTCTGATGTGTTATTCTTTTATTTTTTGAATTTATAACTGTCATTAATATGACAAAATTTCATAATTTCAAAAACGCTCTTTCGTATTTATTAGAACGGATGTAGAAAAAATACTTTTTCTACTTTCGTTAGGAAATAGACGTTTTATTTCACTTATTTGAGTTAGGTAATGAACTGCATTATTTAACTAGTGAAATAAAGAGGTAACATAGCAATAGATATCGTGGTAGACGAATTCTGATGCGTTATTCTTTTATTTTATTGAATTATAACTGTCATTAATATGTCAAAAACAAAAACTGTTTTAATAAAACATAAAATTATTTTAGAGAAAGATGTGTCAAGTAAAAATGATAAAAAAATACTCTTTTACCCATTACTAGGTGTGGTACCTCTGCCGTAGCACCCCTCGGCAAGTGATATATCTCTTCGCGTGAAGTGCATTTATCAGTCGTCAAAGCACGGCTCCCAAAGATGTTAGTGTAGGGGGAGCCACGGGGGAACTTTGAATGTGGGGAAAGTTGTTTATCGATTGTAGGAATAGAACCCAGGTTTTTAAACCCACAAGCCGACTCGATACCACTGAGTCACCTATCCCATTAAATATATTAATAAATTAACATATTTATATAAATTATATCTATCTTATAATAATAAATAAATATATCATCACGCCTTTTACCCATTACTGGGTGTCACACTCTGCCGTAGCATATCTATCTTAAATAATTAAAAACTGTTTATAATTTTGCTTGATTCAGAACATAAATAAATTTACACTGACTTATTATTCCAGTTAAAAATATATTTTTAAAATTATGATTCATTATAATTTAATTAGAATTCACCACACGTCACTGTCAACTAATAGGATCACGAATTTGTTTGAAAATGAACCAATGAAATGTACATTTCGTCTTAAATTCATCACTAGTGAAATTGATACCGGAAATACCACAGTTACTAATATCCTTGGTTACGAATAAAATAAATGATATTTTCAATATTTGCATAAACGTCAATTCTGACAGATAATAGTTTGACATAAATATACATTCGTTGTTACGGAAATAGGAAACACAACTCGTGCTTCGCACTCGTTATGTTTCCATTTCCATAACAACTCATAATTTATGTCAAAATATTTTCAGCAATTTTCATACTACTTGTTATATTATACCGGGAATTTTTGTATCAGTAAACATAGGGATATGCCATTACCATAGTTACAGTTACAAAGTTTGACAGCAATGCATTAGAGCAGTGGTTTCCAAACTTTTTCTCTCAGCGACCCCTTTTTTCCGTAAAAAATTGTTGCGCCCCCCTCATTTTTTATAACAGCGTAACTTAAAAAATCGTAAATAATTTATTTTACAGAATACAAAAAAAAGTACTATAAACAAATAATGTTATTATATAAGATATTTGTTGTAACAAATCTTTTTCTTAACCTAAAATTATGTTTATTACAACATAATAATAGAACAAAATAATGTATAAACATAAAATTGTAATAAGATTGGAAATTATATTTAATTTAAATTAGGCATGTTTAATACAATATAATCATAATTTTTGAGTGTGCTGAATGGGCGCTTGTTTTTCAGTTTCTCGAATCGGAGAGCCATTGAAGATATCGCTACTCGCAATTCTTTTTCAACGAATAATCGAGTTCGATATTTTGTCTTTAAAACAGCTACAGCGGAAAAGCCTGTTTCATACAAATAAGATGTTACGAAACTTAATAAAATTTCTAATACTTTGTTTGTTAAACTAGGGATATTTTACTGCGAGCGCGAGTTAGAAACACGTTTGTGTTATGATATAAATGGAGAATGTGTTCATAAGCCTCAATTATATTTTTATATAGCGCGCCCCCCTCGAAACAATCTCGCGCCTCCCTAAGGGGGCGCGCCCGACAGTTTGGAAACCACTGCATTAGAGCGTTTATTTTAAAAGTAAACATAAGGAAAATAACATTGCTGTCATCTATACTTGTCAAAGTAATAAAACTGTCTTCTTTCAAAATCAAACCGGATTAATAGGGGATCAAATGGTGGGGCGTTTTTTTATATAAATGGAAATTTAAATGGGGAAAATTATTTAGAGTTGTTACAAGAGAGAGTAATTTTGAGTAAATATTGAGGAAGTGTGGTTCCAACAAAATGTACGAAATTATCTGCACCGGATATTCCCCCAACGATGGCTAGGACGAGGTGCAGAAGTGGAGTGGCCTGTAAGGTCACCAGATCTTGCGCCAAACGATTTTTATCTTTGGGGCCACTTAAAAAGTAAATTTTATAATTTTAAATTATCCCAATATTCAGAGACAGTCCGACTAAAAAATTTAATGAGTATTACTACTAGTAGTATTAAAAGTAGTGACTATTTTGTGTAGAGTCTGTCGGCACAAAAGCCCCAAGCTTTTCATCAAAATCAAAAAGCTCAACTTGTACAGTGTAGAGTGAAAATTATGTGTTAAATATGATTGGATTGAATTGAAAATTGGGTTAGGTGTATTTGGAAATATGTAGAATGCATTGAAATACTCAGAAGCCTAATAATTATTGTTACTTTACTGTAACAGTGGTGGAAACATGATTATAACTAAAATTTTCACCATTTTTGCACCTTTTTAGACATGCGGTCCTGAAACTTTTATTTTATGGTGTATCATAATGAAACTATGCATACTTACTAATTAAGGTACGCTGAATTCAGTCGTGTAAAGAGATTTTCATTATCTCTTTTTGTTCACAAGTTACAAACATGTGAAAAACACTAATTTCCGTGATTTTAATTTTTTTTTTAATTACTTGATAACATTTTGATCTAAAAAGCAAACTTAATAAAATTATGGATATATAGCAAGTAAATGACGACAAATTCGGTGGTTCAATCAGATCTTAATTATCTTTTATAGTTTTTGAGATACAGAGGTATGTAGGTAGGGCGGCACTAAATCTAAAATTTTAAATCGTCGATTTCTCGAAAACTAAGTCTCAGACGCCATTTTACATAATTTTCTCGTAATCTACGGGTCCGAAATAGGGGGGTTAAGTTGAAAAAAGGTACTTTATTCCACATTTATTTTTCTGAAATTTTCTTAAGGGGTACCCCTTGGTGTTTTTTCAATTTTAGGCCATTTTCAGTTTTTTTGTTCTAAAAGTTTTATCTGTCCAGCAAAAATTCTGAAAATATGCACACCTATGTAGTTTCACGCGAGGAATTCACTGGTGTTTTCATTTTTTTAATATCTCATCAACTTTTTGAGATATTGGCAAAAGAAAATTTTGCAAAAAAGTCTTAAAATTTTCAAAAATATCAAAATTTGCTATCGGGTTAAGTAAATTACGAGAAATACGCTCGTTCAAACCGCATTTCAATATCTTTTTTAGTTTTCGAGATATATGCTCTCAAAGTTGAGATTTAAAAAAAGTCTAAAATCGCTGTAACTCAAAAACTAAAAGAGATATGAAGATGCGCTTTGCGCCATTCGATTTCTCGTGCTCCGAACTATATAGAACCACATTTTAATAATTTTCGATTTTTTAACTGGATCAAAACAAAATTCTCATTTGTATGTACGAGCTCTTAAACGAAGAATATGCGAACAAACCTCTACACAAAAGAACTTTTGGATTGTTTTAAGGTTCTAAATTTATACCAAACGTTTAGTTAACGTAATTTAAAGTAATTCAAATTCACTATAGAAAAAGTTCATAAAGCTTTGTTTATTTATAATAATACTGATTAGTGAAAAAAAGAGATGAAAAATATGTACCGTTTGAAAAATACAATGTAGACATTGTATCCATTATGACGTGACATTTGTATGGCCCTTCGTCCTTCGTACAAACAGTGAGTTCTCCTATAAATCTTGAAAGTTAAAGCTAAAAAGATTATTCAAGTTGAAAACGTCAAACAAAAATTATAAACTTCTGTCAGCATTTACAGCGAAGTTATATTCAATAAAGAATATAATACAAAAAAATGTCACATAGAGGAAAAGCAACCTGACGCGAGCCATAACTTTCCCGAGTTTCATTTAATTTTAATGTACGAAAAGAGTTGTTGCAGAAAGTTTGTCGAGTAGGCAACGTTGCAAATAATAATACCAATTTCTAAAGAGAAAGCCCGCGTTACAAAAGTTTTAAATGGCTATTTCGTATATAAACACAAAAGTTTATCATTTTAATTTGATTTATTTTCGACTGTATTTCTTTTTTCTCATTTGTCTGCATTCTAACTTCTCTAGTTAGTGGAAATTCCGTATCTTTTATAATGATTCTAGTTTTTCAACTTTTAAGTATGTTTGACTTTGTTTATTATAACTTTAAATAATTTAACTGCGATTTTTATTTCTCATTTTCTGACATGTTTATGTGATTATTAATAACTAGATTTTTGACTTTAAATTATATTTATTTATTTATGTTACGCTGTACAACAGGAATTTAATCCCAATTACAGTACAGGGTCCGCACTCACCGAGCCACAGTGTGGTAGTTCATATAATAATTAGCTTGAGTGCGATTCGAACTCGGGATCTCCAGATTCGAATTCCAAATTGCTATCCACACCACCGTACTGATATACCATTTATGAACCACTGTTTAAAATATAATGGATTGATATTTTGTTAAGGTATGTACTTTTAATTATTGTTTAAATTTTGAAACTTTATATTACCATTGATTTCAAATTTTGTATCTTGTTTATAGTTCTCGAAAAATATCATTAATTTTTGATTATTTTATTGTCCGAATACCGACTATTTCGTTCCTTATTATTAATTTATTTATTTTTATGCTCCGTTCACAGCTTTTCAATTAGTAATTCCTATTAGCAATCAAAATTAATAGTCACGGCTTATTCATATTACAATTAGTGTCAATCCAATTAAATTCAATTATTTTATCTCCAAAACTAGAAAATATATTCACTTGAAGATTCAGTGGGTCAAAATACATATAGGGTGGTTCTATATCTATGTAACTTTAGTGACATATATAATTAGATATACTGTTTATAGAACAAGATAATTATTTTTGATTCTAGATTGCGAAATGTTACTTTTGCATTCGAGAATGCAAAAGCATTTCGCAATCGAGTATCAAACAACGTTTTTTTCGAAAACTATGTCCTAAAATTAGTAATAATGTAATGAGAAAATTTTGACGTTTAGGATTAATTAATGTGACATCTAATGTCTCCATGACAACAATGTATGTAATATAATTGCTATCAAATCTTGTATTCTCTGACCAGCAATTGACAGCTGGTTGGCAATAGAAACCAAACAAACGTTCTAATTTGTTTCTGCGATTTATTGGGATTCGCATTGCATTTCTCAAGAAACTATTCCAGTACACCAGTTAGCTTCCTCAAGCGGGATAAATATGAATAATTGCTCAATTGGAACATTAAATATAAACTTTGTTAAAGAATAGAAGTATTGTTTCTAAGCAAAAATATAAAGTGACAAATTTTATTAAAATGTGAACCTTTCTTCTATTAAAAAATTGCAGGATGCAATAAACTTTTGCATCCTGCATGCAAAAGTCTTTTGCGTTCTGTAGACAAAAAACACTCATTTCGCGTGTTGACAGTTGTCATGTAAATTTTAATTTTATATGATTTTTTTTGTAATTCGCAAAAATTAGGGTATTTTATTCCCACCGAACATTTTTAATATCGTTGGTTTAAAGTACTTTTAATTATTTAGAATTTTTGAGGAAATTGAATTAAAATATTAAAAAAAACAAAACGTATTCTGCACGAGTGGAAGACAAGTTTATAATTTATTTATAAACAAGGAGCCAAGAACCACCAAACTTATTTTAAATTTATGATCTTGTCAAAAATAATAATTAGTATTTATCACTTACCATTTATTGTGACAGCCGAAAGCACGATATGCCCTCCGCCTGCAAAAACAAATAAGTAAATTAACAAAACATAAAAAAAAGAAAAACAACATTAACAAATATGTCTCTTGTTTTTGTAACAAACTCGCAAAATACATTCCAGTCATTTATCCGTGTGCCAACCTGTCCCTGTACAGAATTTAGAACGTAGTTGTCATAGTGATAAATTAGATTTAAACCGAAGCGTTCAAAGCTGGCCGGTAATTAGTTTTTTATGCTAAATTAATTTTTAACACAGTTTAGTTTACGGTTAGTTTCAACGTCTAAAAATACGTAATTAATGTGATTTTGATTTTAATGAGCTGTGTGATTTCTAATAAGACAACGACGATTGCTACTCAAGGAAAGATTGGAGAAATTATCTTGTTGATTCATTGCGAATAGCTAACGTTCTTGAATATTTGGCAGCGTATATTTCGCCATGGCAAAGTTTTATGAATAACTTTGGAGAAATACTGAAAAAAGTACACCTTATGAAGAAAATCTAATTCTTTTCTTCATATAAATATAAATCTACGACTCTTGTATCAAGTCTTTCAGTATAATATGAAATAGACTTTGGATTGAAGATGCCTATGGAACATAACAAAATAGAGAGAAAAATTGGAAACCAAAATGTATAAGTTAAATTGCTTTTATTTGAGACGTGATCAATTCAAGCTTGTCTTATATACCAGATGCCTAATTTTTTTCCGAACATAGGAAATTTAAAGTTAAAATGTTGATTTAGCGATATCTCTTTACCTATTAATTTTAGAACAAAATTGTACTGCAGAAAAATGTTCAGAATGAAAAACTGCATTCATACAGTATAAGTTTATCGTTTAATTGTTTCTTATATCCGAGTTAGAAGCAAAAGAAAATACACGCTTTAAAGCTATTATTTAAAACAAATTAGATAACTTAATAATAGGTATTTATTTGTCTAGATTATATAGAAAAAAGAAAATAATAGTTGCTATAATTAATTTTGTTATTAAATTAAATGCTCGAATAAATAAATAAATTAGAGTAAGATTCCAATTCTGATCCAGTACGTCAAATAATGTCAGACACAACAAACAAATTATTAAAAAAAATGTAAAGTAAACACTTGGCTATGTTTCACAAAATTCAGCCTCCAAGTCACCTTATGAGGACATCGTCAGAGGCTGGCCAGCACAGTTTAGTTAGTAACCATAGACGCGTTTCGCTCTTATTAGAGCTCATCAGTATGGTATAACTCACTTCTTCACATAGAACAAAGTTCATGTGAAGAAGCTGGCACAGTTCTTCGTCACCAGCTTCTTTACATGAACTTTGTTCTAGGTGAAGAGTTATACCATACTGATGAGCTCTAATAAGAGCGAAACGCGTCTATGGTTACTAACTGTGCTGGCCAGCCTCTGACGATGCCCTCATAAGGTGACTTCGAGGCTGAATTTTGTGAAACATAGCCAAGTGTTTACTTTACATTTTTATTAAACCTTGTTTCACCAAGTGTTGGATGACAATTAATTTTGTCTTTGTTGTTAAACAAATTATTGTTTTATTTCTCCTGACACTCTAATAATTGCTTTAAATCGTGTATTTTCTTTTGCTTCTAACTCGGACATAAGAAACAATGGAACAACAAACATATACTCTATGGATGCAGTTTTCATTCCGAACATTTTTCTTCAATACACTTTTGTTCTAAAAGTAATAGGTAAAGAGATATCGCTAAATCAAAATGTTAATATTGAATTTCTTATGTTCAGAAAAAAAGTAGACACCCGCTATATGACACCTTCACCTTATCAAATTAACCGACACCTTCGGAAAGAAGAGTATTATTATCTTCATTTGATATACTATTTCACCGGTGTAGTAATATGTTTCCTCAATTTGTCCTACATAATTCTTGAAGCGTCAAATTACAATATGACGAATCTGTTTCTCTTGTATGAAGCACGTTATTATTATAAAGCGCAAATGGCTTTATTTTCCACTGTAGCGCTTCCGTTACCTGGCCAACATCCCCTAAGAATGAACTTCCATTTCTCTAGTTTGCAAAACTTAGAAACAGCGAACAACATTTTGTTACAAGTATAAATATAGTGAAGCAGCAAATATCATTTTGTGGTGTAATTATATTTAACTTGAAAGGAAGTTATTGATCTATGATAATTTCAACATAATTTTTTTCTTTTGGAAAATGTTTAAAATTATTACTTTCAATAAAATTATGTTTATTTTGACAAAACTATGGTTAACTAATATTTTGACACGAAAATATTGTAAATCATTCTCCCTAGTTACGAAATAAATATAAATGATTTGTCATTAAAATGTGATAAAAATATATTTTTTATTTAGGTTAATTAATATTGGTTTTAATTGTAATACTAATTAATAATTTTGCCCTAAAATATAGAGGTACATACTAGGTATCTAACGGTGAAATCCGCGCTAAAATATGTATCATAGTTTTTGAGATACAGCGTATTAGCAGGAATTATTCAAATGTACTTTACTGGCGTGTAGCTCAAACAAAAATTTTCAATTATATTTTGTAAGTACAAGTATTTTACGGTAAACTTCGTGATGTAAACAAAATTTAAATATCTTTAGTAGTTTTAGAGATATGGCTCATCAAAACTTTCAGCAGGAATGAAATATTTTTTGGTTATGTGTAACCTAATTTTTTTCTATTAAATATTGTTCTATATATCATATTTAAGAAGTTTAATTCAAAAATTGGTCCCTTTGAGATGAAATGTTCGATTTTTTTCGCTAGATATCACGCTATATCTAAATAAATAAAAATAAATAAATATATCATCACGCCTTTTACTCATTACTAGGTGTGGCACTCTGCCTAAGCAAATCTCGGTAAGTGATATTTTTTGCGTGAAGTGTGGTTACCAGCCATCAAATCACAGCCCCTAAAGATATTAGTGTAGGGAGATCCACAGGGGTAGATTTAAATTGGTGAAAATTACGAATTTGTAAGCAATTTAAAAAGTAAAATATTTTGAACGATTATACATACATATTCCATTTATTAGAGTAGCACGAACCCTTAAAACACTAACAAATTAATCAAAATATCAGTCCTTCAACTACACTAACGCTCCCTCTATTCCTCACATCTGAAATCCTCCATAACGCAACAAACTCTCAATCGCATCCATCCATCCATTCGTTCCTGTACACCTTCTTGTGGGAATCGAACCCAGGTTCTCAAATCCACAGGCCGACTTGATACCACTGAGCCACCTATCTAATTAAGAATCATGCGCTTGTCGTTAAACTATTTTCATTTTAAACTGGAGGGATCGGCATAAAACAATTAAATGCACCGCAATTACGTTTACAAAGGAACTCAAAATATGTCACAAGGTTCGCACAGGGTTGTACAGCCCCATTCGCCGGTACGTGTATCATAAAACAACAAAAAATACAATCTTTAAATAAGTATATTTCCTTATTCATACGATGCAAGTATAATATATTATATACAAACATAATCTAAACATTTACCTACATTACTCAGTCTGATTCAGTACAGGATATTTAATCTTCTTATTGAGTAACATAACTGCTAATTGGATAATTTAATCCGAATTAGTAATTTTTAAATGGTCAATCATAGGAAAAAACAAGAATAATTTTAGGCTGAATACGACCCTTAAAAATGTACCTGTTGTGACCATCGTTAAACAATTTGTGGTAGACGCACTAATAGATTTCATTGTAGTTATATGGGACAGCGACGTTTTATCGTTTTATACCGATCCCTCCAGTTTAAACTGAAAATACTATATTCATCAAAAGCTTCCAGGAAAACTAATTTTCCTCACTGTTTCTCAAGAAGGAGGTTTAGTGAAAAAATATATTATGTATGCGTGCTTTGGCATTAATGCTAGCAAAATAGGAAAAGTAGTAAAACTATAAAGAATATATATTTACGCGTTGATAAAATAAGAATCTGCTAAGGATGATACAAAGTAAAAGCACAATATAAAGCTCCAACGATGATGTCATATTTTATTATGAAAGAATGAAAATTTATGCCCTTTTTGAGTCAAAACTTGCAAGACTCTTGAGATCTTCAAACCCCTCTTTTAGTATGTCGTTAAAATTTCATTTCTTAACTTTTTCTTTGAAAATGAAGAGCAAAAAGAAATTTTACATGAATATTGGCAATTAACTTAACATTCTTAAAGAGTCTCTTTGCGTTGATCATCAAACGACATCGTCTTTGTGATTAATTTACTTTCATTGATATTTTAATATTCTTCCAGCGAATATTTATAAACGCAAATGTTTAACCTAACGTCATTACGAAAGTATCGCTCAAATCTTTACAATTTACGAAATTAATTTTATCTACAACTGTCGCGAAGTACATGAGTTTTTCATCATTTACATTACCAAGACAACGCGTATTTTGCGCATGATTTTGCACCCTAGAGCGCAAAATGACTTTTTCGAAAACTGTCATATAAAGTTAAAATTTACATGAATACAAAAGACTTTTGCATGCAGGATGTAAAAGTTTTTTACATCCTGCAATTTTTTGATAGAAAAAGGCTCACAATTTAATAAAATTTGTCATTTTATTTTTTTGCTTAGAAACAATACTTCTATTCTTTAACAAAATTTATATTTAATGTTCCAATTGAGCAATTATTCATATTGATCCCGCTTGAGGAAGCTAACTGGTGTACTGGAATAGTTTCTTGAGAAATGCAATGCAAATCCCAATAAATCGCAGAAAAAAATTAGAACGTTTGTTTGGTTTCTATTGCCAACCAGCTGTCAATTGCTGGTCAGAGATTACCAAATTTGATAGCAATTATATTACATACATTGTTGTCATGGAGACATTAGATGGCACATTAATTAATCCTAAACGTCAACATTTTCTCATTACATTATTACTAGTTTTGCGACATAGTTTTCGAAAAAACGTTGTTTGATACTCGATTACGAAATGCTTTTGCATTCTCGAATGCAAAAGTAACATTTCGCAATCTAGAATAAAAAATAACTAATCTCGCGCACGCTCCCAAATTATTTTTTGTCAGGTTCCATTAGTTACAACACATCAATAGTATCAAATTCATAGTATTGTTGATTGTTTCACTTCAATTTACTTAAATAAATCAATAATTATTGTATTATTCCTTATTTACAGATGTAGAAAAATTCTTGTCTCGACTAAAAGTAACACTCATTTTGCGCACTTAATACAAAAATATCTATTTGTAAATATTCAAGTTTATTTATTTCAAACATATGTAAATATTTTTCTAGTTGTTAAACTAATACGTTAGATATCGAATGATCTGAGTCCGTGAATCTGTCGCGGCGTTTATGCGACAGCGACACAACAAAAGCCGACAAAATCCACGAGGCGGGGATAAAAAGTTATGCAGGTTATTCGATTTGTTCGAAGTTAGCGCCAGAGGAATGCCCTGCCTGTTGGGCACTAATTGTGTGTCTTGTCAGTGTAATTTGTTCCGGAATTAGTTGGCCATGAATAAAATTTATGTGAAAAAGTTTCCGAGCAAGAGAGATAGGAAAAAAGTTTACTTTAAGAAAAGAAATAAAACAAATTAAGTTTTTGTCTTTGTTTTTACAGTAATGGAGAAGACGTTGTGTTAATTTCAAATTAAAATGTGATTTATGTAAACTGAAAGTAGCTATGTTTGGAATTGTAAATCTTGAAAACAATGTTTACTATTTTACAGTGCTTACTGAAATTAATTCATTTGTCTGGTTCGCATTTTCTTCAACAAACTTTACGAAACTATTCTTTGATTATCTAAACTCTACCAGAATGAAATACAAAATTGTTCATGTACATTACAACAACAATGCCACTAGCTTATACGATGGCGCACAGAGTTTTTTGCACACTATTTTACATCCTAGGGCGCAAATTAATTTTTTTTTATGTTCTATTTGTTATTGTAGTACCAAATTTATATTACTTTCGATAGTTTTTCTTCAATTTACACGAATAAATCAATAATTATTGTATTATTCTTTTTTGACAGTTTTAGAAAAATAGTATGTTATGCATCAAGGGAGGGAAACAAGAGATAATCGCGCCCTCCCGTGAAGCATATTATACTTTTCGTAACAAGTACACAAAAATTACTGTTTTATCGGGACAAATGTCAAATATGGGTTGCGTAACTAGTTACCTAGCAAACAGCTAATAATCGTAGCCTCTAGGGAAAGAAACATCCCACCTAGGGAGAGAAACATTATGTTTCTTTCCCTAGGGGCGAAAAGCAGTGTATCTCTCTCTCAAATTAGGGAATAAGAACGTATTTCTTGTGCATGTGTTACGAAAAATCAATAATTATTGTATTATTCTTTTTTTGGCAGTTGTAGAAAAAAAAAACAATTAAAGTATATTTCGCGGGAAGAAAATTGAGTTTTCTACACTTGTCATGAAAATACGAAATTTTCTATTCTTTCAGGAGCTGTTATATTAAAAACTGGATGAAATGAACTTATATCTGAACTAATAAAAATGTAACTACAAAAATTGCAGAATAAAAGAAAAATTGAAAATAGTTTTAGTGTGATACAGTGACCAATACAGCTAGTAATATCCTGTTACCAACTCGGAGATTGGCAGCCCTGTAGTAACTAAATGCAAAATGTAATTTCCTATATATGAACGATTTTTTGTTTTGCTTTATTATACGACAGAATTACATTTATGTTTGTTCATTTTTTAATAATAGTCAAATAAAATATGTTTTTATATTAAAACAAAGAAGCCATAATTTTATTTATTTATTTATTAATATTGTTGAAATGTTTAATAAATAATTTAATAACATTTTGTTATTTGTAGAATGCGAATTTTATGAGAAAATAATAGAATTTTCATTCGAAAAGTTTCATAGAGAAAGCTCATTATTTCTGCATAAAATCATCATTTGTTAATTGACATTTTCATGTGGGCGTTTGAGTTATTTATTACGCATAATCGAATTATTAATTTAATCAGTAAAATTTTGTTATAAAATATAATTTTAATTGAATATGATGGAATTGCGAAATTTATTATAATTCGCTGTCAAAATTTCAAACTTTTCATTTACTATAAATGCATTATAGAGTTTAATTACTATTTATTAAATATTAAATGCAATCATCATGCATTTGCATTATTAATTAAAATTAGTTTTTGCTTTTAATTTTGAAATTATTTTTTCAATATTACAAACCAAATTATTTAAACATACAATTATATATTTGTGTATTTATATTCCATGTTTATATTAAATATAATTTTGTGATTTAGATGCTCGGATAATAAATAAATAATGTTGGATACCCAACGAATTCTACGAGAAAAGGCAAACAAAAATAACTTTATTTTGAGTAAAGTAGTTCTGATTCGCGTTTAATATTTGAAGAATCCAGGGAGCCATCTGTGCAGAGGTTTGTTTGCCCGACGTTGTTCTTAGGCCTTTCGACCCAGATTACTATGTTACTCGCCTTCTTTTTTTCTTTTTTGTTGATTTCAGATTCTCATATGCACATGTTTTCTGCCATAGCTTATTCAACTAAAGCATTCGAAAAGAAATATGTTTCTTGTAACAAACAAGGCTAGTTGAAAATAATTTTTAGATATTCTATTTATTTATTTATGTTACGTTATACAACAAGAACTTAATGTATGACCTAGGATATCGCACTTCTTGCAAAGATTTCTTGATCAAAGAGAAAATTATCTTTATATTTATTCAATGTTATTTTACTGATAAAACACAAGCAATACCAAATACAGAAACGTGATGATATTCATGAATACAATACTAGACGAAAGGATAACTTTGTAATGCCTAAATATAAATTATTGCTAACCCTAAAAAATCCCTTTGTAATAGGAATAAGATTATATAATCTTTTACCATCAGAAATAAAAGATATAAACTCGTTTAATAATTTTCACCAATTTAAATCTACCCCTGTGCCTCCACTAATATCTTTGGGGGCCGTGATTTGACGGCTGTTCACGCGCATAAATATATCAGTTACCGAGATTTGCTTAGGCAGATTGCCACACCCAGTAATGGGTAAAGGCATGATAATATATTATTATTATTATTATTAATAATTTCAAAAGACGATTAAAAAATCTATTTATGAATAAATTTTATTACTCGGTAGAGGAATATATGAAGGACCATTTTGTAATTTTATATTATATGTATCATATTGTAACATTATTTTATTGAATTTACTGTATTGTTTTGTAATTTGACATACTATATGCCAATGTTTTTTTGGTCTTTTGGGAAATAAATTATTATTATTATTATAATCACAATCCAGACTCACCAAGTCGCCGTGTGGTAATTCATATTTTACTCGTAGCTTGAGTGCGATTCAAATTCAGAATCTTCAGATTAGAATTCTGTAAAGCTATCTACACCACCGTAATGCCAAAAGAACAATAAACGAATCCAAATATAAGAAAGGAAAGAGTAAAAGAAATTAAATTAAAAACACTAGATTAGTTTCAAATAATGTAAAGTTTATTTTACAATAGGTATTTCGGTCGACTAGACCATCATCAGGTGAACAAGATATGAATGAATTTGTAAATTAGAGTAAGACTTATAAATAGTATACACAAGAATTCCAAATTCCATCCAAATAATTATAGTTACCTCTTCGGTCTGATCTTATCTTATTTTCTTCCAACTATGGTCATAAATGTATTTTTCCCAAACTAATTGTACTTACATCTGTTTTCAATCATGTATCTCCCACTTCTTGTGTCAGAATTCTTGTGTATACTATTTATAAGTCTTACTCTAATGTACAAATTCATTCTTATCTTGTTCACCTGATGATGGTCTAGTCGACCGAAATACGTATTGTAAAATAAACTTTACATTATTTGAAACTAACCTAGTGTTTTTAATTTAATTTTATTATAAAATATTTCAACGAGAACCGACAGTTAAATCTATCGAATTTAAAGAGTAAAAGTTTCACATAATTGTAGGTACCACTTAAAAAACTAAACAAATATAAAATCAAGACACATGCATTTAGATCATCAGATTCATCTCGCCATTAATCTTATTTACGTTAATTATCCTCAACGCCCATAAACCAAATACATAGTATAGTTCCACTGTTTCACAAAGTGCATTTGCATTGACATATCTCGTATTAAATCACGGTAATACCTCGCAAAGATTAAATTATGTCCGGCGAATACCGCAGCCTTTGAAAACTGCTCCATTGCTCCCATTCACCGTCGACATCGTAGTCAGCGTTGAATTATTATACACCTAATTATTGTTCCATAATGAGCACTTATCGATTCGCGGGGCTGTAATTGCTCGAATGCCACTGGCGATATATTACCCCGGGTAATTATTACTCTCTATGCATTGGAATTAATAAATAAGGCGTATTGTTGTCCTACTTGATAATTACATGATATTTGTAACAAATTAATTCTAATAACGTTATAGTTATATTTATTGGAAGTAGAGGATAATGTGCCATTAAACTATACTTCAATTATTTATTATATTCAAACATTTCTATCTACATTTTATGGGGTAGGTGGCTCAGTGGTGGATCTTAAGAACCCTGGTTCGATCGTCACAGCCGACAAACAATTTTCACCAATTTAAATCTACCCCTATGGCTCCCCTTCTAATAACATCTTTGAAGGTCGTGTTTTGACGGATGGCAACCGCATTTCACGCGAAACAATATATCACTTACGTAGATCTGCTTAAGCAGAGTGCCACACCCAGTAATGGATAAAAGGCGTAATTATATATTTATTTATATTTATCTCAACTTTCATTCATGCAATTTACCTTCAATTATATCCATTCATTTATTCCTAAAATCGTAGGTTTTCGACACAACTTTTATCTTCAATTTAATCTGTCTTTTATTCGAATGGCTAACGAAACTTCCAATGAGAATGTTATATGATTTTCCAATTTTTAATAATTTCTATAACTATTGCAGTTCTTAATTTTGTATTTATATATAAATAATTAAATATATCATAACGCCCTTTACCTATTACTGGATGTGACATTCTGCCTAATCAGATCTCGGTAAGTGATATATTTTTTCGCGTGAAGTGCAGTTACCAGACATCAAATCACGGCCCTCAAAGATGTTAGTGGAGGGAGAGCCACAGGGGTAGATTTAAATTGGTGAAAATTGTTTGTCGGCTGCGCGGATCGAACCAGGGTTATCAAGATCCACCACTGAGCCATCTACCCCATTGTATTTACATTATTGTATCTAACCTATTGGGTTAATATATTATTTCTCTAGATAGAAAATATCTGATGTGGACACCACATGACTTCCTTGTACCCGTATTAAACTATAGATATTTTTTTAATTGCACATATTTGACATTAAATCTTTTATTTATTGTTTTAATCCATAGCAAACTTAATTTTTAAAAAATCAAAAAATATATAATATTTAAATTTAGATATCTCGTTTATGCAAAAAGCTAATTTAAAAATTCTTAATGTGCTAGACGCAGAATTTAATTCTCTAAAACTTTTATTTGCATCATTTATTTATAAAATTTAAATAATACCATTTTTTTCAAGGAAAACTGTTAGCAGCTTCATGTAATGTGCCACTTCCGGTTGGTCTATTTTAACCAAAATCTATTATGTTATTTCCATTGATATAGTAGTCTTATATACCAAATTTGGAAAGTTTTAAATTATATTTGAATATAGTTTTTCATGAAAATCTATTATAGGCTTCAAGTAAAGTACCACTTCCGGTAGTTGTATAATGACCAAAAAAGAAGGTGCACAACTAGATATTATAACAGTTCTAAATATAAAGTTTCAATTTTCTACGGCATACCGTTTTTGAGTTATGCGAGATACGTACGTACAGACGGCACGACGAAATTAGTCAAAATGGATTCAGGGAGGGCCAAAATACCTATTTCCGTTGAAATTTGAGAACCGAAAATTTTCGCGATTACAATACTTCCTTTACTTCGTACAAGGAAGTAAAAAGTGATGTTTCTATCTTTACTTTGAAGTTATAAAAACCAACTTCGATTTCCAGTCGTGAAAATAGATATAATTTTATTAATAACTAGTTTATTCTTAGACAGCTATCACATATGGAAATAATACTTCATATTTCTAAATAAAAATATGGCCTAGTGTTAAGGTTAAAAAATATTAACTGGCAAGAAACCGGGCAACAATAAAACCACCTAAAAGAGATTATTTTATTATTTTAAAAGGGGTCATTTGAGTAGAAATTACTGTTAATAATACCCAATGGTAATAATTATCATTAATTTCCATTTCGAAATGAGTCCATATGAATGTCGCTACATTTCAATTGAAGAATAACAGAATACCTCGCGGTAACAAAACCGTTTCCAATTACTCTTTGCGATCATTCATCTTGTGCAAACAATGAAGCTATCTCGACCATCGTTGATAACTGCATCGTGCAAAGTTTGCTGCCCGTTTCTAATAGTTTAATTGTCAGCGGTTCGAGGGTTCGTAATCAGTTCAATTTGGAGACTAATGGATCCATTGGAGAAAGCGAAACTGCGGAACATTGCATCGAACTGAACTGATGCTCTACAGACGTTGTTCGCTGCTGGTTGTTGATGCTTCTGTGGCAAGGGAACGAGAGCTTTCTTCGAAACTTATTGGTTCGAATTACTTTTTATATTTGTGCGATACACAATAAAACATTTAGTACAAGGAGAGTAATTTACAGAGTTCTTCTTAAATTTCACAAAGAATAATTATTTCGGATAATAAAAGTATTAAATAAAACCCTAGGCAAAGTCTCACAAAATTCAGCCTCCGAGTCACCTTATGAGGGCATCGTCGGAGGCCGGCCAGCACAGTTAGTAACCATGGACGCGTTTCGCTCTTATTAGAGCTCATCAGCATGGTATAACTCACTTCTTCACCTAGAACAAAGTTCATGTGAAGAAGCTGGTGACGAAGAACTGTGTCAGCAGAGAATAAGATCTCAAACGACTTTGCCTAGGGTTTTATTTAATATTTTTATTATACCTAGTCTCACCTAGTGCATGAATGACAATTAATTTTGTCTTTGTTGTTATTTAAATTGCTTGCGTAGCTTTTCATTTTTTTCGGTAGATGGCATTAATGGTTCGACAGAACTTCTCATGTCATCTTACCGTTTGTTAGAGATCTTATTCTCTGCTGGCACAGTTCTTCGTCACCAGCTTCTTCACATGAACTTTGTTCTAGGTGAAGAAGTGAGTTATACCATGCTGATGAGCTCTAACAAGAGCGAAACGCGTCCATGGTTACTAACTGTGCTGGCCGGCCTCCGACGATGCCCTCATAAGGTGACTCGGAGGCTGAATTTTGTGAGACTTTGCCTAGGGTTTTATTTAATATTTTTATTATACCTAGTCTCACCTAGTGCATGAATGACAATTAATTTTGTCTTTGTTGTTATTTCGGATAACTTTGAAATTTAATAACATTTTCCTCGCTCAATTTACTTATGATAATATACTATTTTCATTTTAAACTGGAGGGATCGGAATAAAATGATTAAACGTCCCTGTCCCATATAACTACAACGAAATCTATTAGTGCGGCTACCATGGTCACAACAGGTATTTTTTAAGGGTCGTATTCAGCTTAAAATTATTCTTGTTTTTTCCAATGAATGACCATTTAAAAATATCGGCGAATGGGGCTGTACAATTCTGTGTGAACCTTGTGACACCACGGGTCATATTTTGAGTTCCTTTGTAAACGTAATTGCGGTGCATTTAATTGTTTTATGCCGATCTTTCCAGTTTAAAATGAAAATAGTATAAAAGTTTCTCTCACTAGAGATGAAGTAAATACCTTTCTTCACTAGTGAGAGAAATGGTTAGTATTACAACTAAATTGAGTGAGAAAAAGGTCATTTGATATGGAGACCAAGGAAACTTAATATGTATTTGCAACTAAAACTCCTTTGATTATTAACTTTCTTGTATTGCAAATGTAAAAATATAACTTTCATATATAATGCTAAAAATATTGGAGCATGAGCAACAGCGTTTTGTAAATGAACCCTTTCCTCGCTAGTATTACAATATACTATTAATTAATATTTAAAAAACAACAAAGACAAAATTAATTGTCTTTGAATGCTTACTTGGTGAAATTAGATTTAATAATTAAATATCAAACTAAACAATTGTCTAAGTCTCACAAAATTCTAACTGTGCTGGCCAGCCTCTGACGAGGACCTCATAAGTTGACTTGGAGGCTGAATTTTGTGAGACTTAGACAAGTGTTTAGTTTTATATTTTATTTTTATAATTAATATTTGTTAATAATATATAACTTTTGCCGTAAAGTTGGCAATATTTTCATGTTTAATGTAAAGGTTCCTAGAGCATTCAATACCTTACAACTTAGAATTAAGTTTCTGTTGGACGTTTCGAAAAAAGTATTTCGAACAAATGATCAGTGCCTGTATCCATTCTTTGCGTTTAGAATGATGTTCATTATTAAGTTCAAAAATAAAAAGCGCAAACTAAAAAAGCTGAACAAGGAAATTTATATATTCTTCATTGACAGAATGCAATTGCAATCTGCAATAATGGATTAAAACGAGATAAAACTATTAAATATTATATCTATTTATTAGTAAAATAGAAAGGTTACACTATTAGGACGATATACTATACATCCAGTTGGGGATGATATTAACTCACCCCTTGAAATCTAGTTCATGTATTCGTATCTAACATGTTGGCACAAATGTGAAATCTTGACATTTGCCGCGTACGGGAGCGGAAAAGGAGGCTATTTTTGTTAACCTTAACCATCGCACGAGTGGATCTCATGAAACATGTTTCTCGATTTTATGTTGTAGCAGTGAACCCAAAACTTTTTTCAAATGTTCACACATATTCCAAGAGGAAAAATTTGAAAGAAAAATCGCGAATTATTACATTTATAGCTAGTTGTACCCATAAAGCAGTGGTCGGCAAAGTGCGGCTCCATAGCCGCATGTGGCTCTTTGGCTCCTTAAGTGCGGCTCTGGCACAAATATCCACGGAAGGCGCAATAATATTTTCATTTAAAAAAAAAAACTCGGTAAGAAAATAATTAAAAATAACAACATACAAACCTGACTTACTCAAACTATCCAAGGAAATGCAAGCACATTGTTCGCATTCATAAATATTTATTAAGTATGAAATTTAGTTTTATTTAGTATACTATTTATTTAGTGTAATAAAAGTTTACTAAACAAGCAGATTTGGCTCCCAATTTTTTTTAATTGTTGTAATGTTCATATTTTGCTCTTTGGCTAATAAGTTTGCCGACCACTGCCATAAAGCATCATTTTTTGGTTTAAATTAATAAACAAAGTAGAAGTTATATGTTGTATAAATTAGGCCCTTTTTAAAATTTACAGCCCCTTGAATCTCTGTGCTTATAGAATCCTATTAAATGCAGGTCCACTTTATAAATAGCAGCCTGAACTTGCAGATCTCTCATAGCATTTAATTTCAACTATAATTTGTTTTAGAGTAAAATGCATCTATTAATAATTACAATTATTTATATTATTTATTTATTTATGCAACTTTATACAACTTAATCTCAATAATTAATTTTAAAACACAAATTATTCATATTTTTTTAAAAAATTATTAATTTAAAAATTATTAGTAGTAAAAATTAAATTCCTTGACAAAAGCGAAACATAATTTAGTTTTGTTTAAATAAATATATCATCACGCCCTTTACTCATTACTGAGTGTGGCACTCTGCCTAAGCAGATCTCGGTAAGTGATATATTTTGTCGCGTGAAGTGCGGTTACCAGCCGTCAAATCACGGCCCTCAAAGATATTAGTGGAGAGGGAGTCACAGGGTTAGATTTTTAAATTGGTGAAAATTGTTTGTCGGCTGTGGTGATCAAACCAGGGCTCTCAAGATCCACCACTGAGCCACCTACCCCATATTAATAATTACAATTATTTATATTATTTATTTATTTATGCAACTTTGTACAACTTAATCCCAATTAGTAATTTTAAAACACAAATTATTCATATTTAAAAAAAATATATTAGTAGTCCTTGTCACAAAAATTAAATTCCTTGACAACAGCGAAACATTATTTAGTTTTATTTAACTAATGAATTAGGTTTAATATTAAATATATTAAATAATATAATTGTTCAGTATTGCTAGCTAAGAAAGAATGTTTCATAAGAAAACTCCTCCAGTTATCGATGTGAGTCCAGCGCCACGGAAAGCCAGTCACGAAGTTTAAACTTGTCAAACATTTTTCCTTCTCTTTTCCTGCTGAGCTCTGTACAGAAATTGTCGATTTGATCAAGTCGCCCATTCTGCAAGACTTGAACGGAAAACGCTTTATCATTTTGTATAGTCTCGAATAAAAGTTGAATATTATGTGTTAAAAGTTTCTGTGATGTATAGGAAACGGTACAAGGATAATAAGGAAAATTGTATACTTTGCGGTCTTTTGCAGGAGTTTCCCAATGCTGAACAGAATAAATAATTTTAATATTTATTCAAAAAGACACCCGAAATAGTATTGAAAATGCAGTCCTTGGTCGAATTCTTATTGATCAGTTTAAAATCAGGAAAAAACTACTTACTTTTCAATACATATTTCTAATTACTTCGTTTATATATTCAAGTGGCTCCCCCTCCACTAACATCTTTGGGGGCCGTGATTTGACGACTAGTAACCGCACTTCACGCGAAAAAATATATCACTTACTGAGATCTGCCTAGGCAGAGTACTACCTACTTCATTGATTTTGAAAACCCATAGCCGACAAACAATTTTCACCAATTTAAATCTACCCCTGTGGCTCCTCCTCCACTAATATCTTTGAGGGCCGTGATTTGACAGCTGGTAACCACACTTCACGAGAAGATATATATTACTTACTGAGATCTGTCTAGGCAGAGTGCCACCTACCCCATTGATCTTGAGAACCCTGGTTGGATCCCCACAGCCGACAAACAATTTTCACCAATTTAAATCTACCTCTGTGGCTCCCCCTCCACTAATATCTTTAGGGACCGTGAATTGACGGTTAGTAACCGAACTTCACGCGTAAAAATATATCACTTACCGAGATCTGCCTAGGCAGAGTTCCACACCCAGTAATAGGTAAAAGGCGTGATGATATATTTATTTTATTTATATTCAAGTCATTTAGGTCGCAATTATAAAATTTTACTGATGACAAGACAATTAATGCATCAAGGGAGGGAAACAAACGATTATTCCCGGGTGTGAAGTCGAGGTTTACCAACTTCACACAAGGGATAATCGCGCCCTCCCGTGAAGCATATTATACTTTTCGTAACAAGTGCACAAAAATTACTGTCTTATCGGGACAAATGTCAAATATGGGTTGCGTAACTAGTTACCTAGGAAACTCCGCAAACAGCTAATAATCGTAGTCTCTAGGGAGAGAAGCATGCTACCTAGGGAGAGAAACATCCTACCTAGGTAAAGAAATATAATGTTTCTCTACCTAGGGGAAAAAGCAGTGTTTCTCTCTATAAAATTAGGGAATAAGAACGTGTTTCCTGTGCATGTGTTACGAAAAATTATATTTAAACGTTGTTGAATTTAAATTCTGAATTTTTAACAAGTGTGCTAACAAATAAATGTCTTTGATCTTAAAGTTTTATACATGTTGTTAGAAAGGCTCGCTTCGCTAATATTAATATATTTTTTCGTGGTAGCAAAATTATATTTGTATATCAACTGTATCAAATGCTACCTTCATTTCTTTATAGATTCGTTGTTAGAGAAGTGGGCGTAAGTGAAGATTTACGAAACAGGTGTACAGGAGCGATTGGAAGAATGTTTGTTGCGTGATGATGGATTTTGGTTGTAAGGAAGGAAAGAGTTCGTATGGAGGAAGTATTAATGTGGTCGAAACGAGAATCGTGTATCAGGATGAGAATGTTGACGGGTTCGTGCTACCCCATTTAATGGGAAATAGCGTGATGTTATTTATGTATGTATGTAACTGTATCAAATTCCATAATTTAGCAAAAAAAGGAAGATGCAGATTGAAACGAAGATTAAAATCTCAAGACGGAGAATCTGTGTCATTCGCTTGGCCAACTTGATGTATCTGACGTAATACTTTATGCATGAAATGCAGCCGACAAAATAAAAATATCCATGCCTGCCGCGATGTATTTACATATTTTTTCTTTGAATTCATTTCGAAGTTAAATGTGTTTAACTCCATAAATTGCGAACTTAGAAAACTGATTTGAAAAGATAATCCTTTGCTTTGCTTAAGTTTTCCAACTTTTCAAATTTAAATGGAATATTTATAAAGTTTTATGTATTTATGTCTTATTTTTTATTTGTTATTTTCCTCCTTTCTATTTTAATGTAGGATCTTTGTACTGAAACTAATTTAAACTGAAATTTTTATAATTAAAACTTATGTTCATCGAATTTATTGATAATATTGATTTATATAATATTTTAAAAAGCTTCTTGGTAATACATCCTGCAAAAATTAAACCTCATTTTCACCACAACAATTATTTTACATTTTACAAATAAATAAATAAATATATCATCACGCCTTTTACCCATTACTGGATGTGGCACTCTGCCTAAACAGATCTCGGTGAGAGATATATTGCTTCGCGGGAAGTGCGGTTACAAGCCGTCAAATTACGGCCCTCAAAGATGTTACTGGTGGAGGAGCCACAGGGGTAGATTTAAATTGGTGAAATCCTAATACTCTAATTCATAAAAAAGTAATTTCTTAGATAAATATAAACCAAGGTTAGGATTAGCATAAAACAAACTTGATTCAAGTTTAGAATTATCCAATAATTGTGTTTTTGTTTACAATAAGACCTAATGAAAATTGATTATGGCGAACAATCTGTCATATTTTTTACGTTGTTTTCCCTCACTTCAAAATTTTATATTTTGCCAGAAATATTACACAAGGTGATATATCATAATTTATCAAAGCTGTTCCGCGGTAAAGAATTATTTCAAGAGATTTTAAATTCATAATTTATTTTAAGAGCTGAAATAACTTTCAGAAAATCTAAAGTAAACTTTGTAAAAGGAAAATAAATAATTTATCACGCTTTATTCTAATTATTTTAGCGGTTATCAGTTAGATATTGCAAAAGTTAATTTCATTGAATGAATCTTAATGTTTAAAAATCATTGTTAAGGGTGGATTAACAAAATATAAATAAAAAGCTAATTCCATCTTTCATATTAAAATAAACTAACTTATTATTTACTTAGCAACGACAAGCATAAAATGACCTTATAATTTAGTGGTCGTAGAAAAAACTTAAATTCATTCGAAATATAAACTATGACACTGCGGTTCGGTGAGAGCGAACCCTGTACTGTAATTGGGATTAAGTTCCTGTTGTACAGCGTAACATATAAATAAATAAATAAATATATCATCACGCCTTTTACCCATTACTGGGTGTGGCACTCTGCCTAAGCAGATCTCGGTAAGTGATATATTTTTTTTTATGGGGTAGATGGCTCAGTGGTATCGAGTCGGCCTGTGGATCTTGAGAACCCTGGTTCGATCCCCACAGCCGACAAACAATTTTCACCAATTTAAAAATCTACCCCTGTGGCTCCCTCTCCACTAATATCTTTGAGGGCCGTGATTTGACGGCTGGTAACCGCACTTCACGCGTAACATAAATAAATAAATAAATGTCCCGCGTGAAGGTCGCGCGGCTTGAGGGCCTGACTGACGACCATAAGGTCGTGGGTTCGGGTCCCACCCGTGGCGGTCATACACAGAACATATTGGCATATGACCTGAGAAGTACAGGAGCGAATGGATGAATGTTTGTTGCGTGATTATGGATTTTGGTTGTGAGGAGGAAAAGAGTTCGTATGCAGGAAATGTTAATGTGGTTGAAACGAGTATAGTGTGTCAGGATGAGAATGTTTCAGGGGTTCGTGCTACCCCATTTAATGGGATATAGCGTGATGTTATGTATGTATGTATGTATATAAGTTGGTCCGATATATAAAATAAATTAAAAATTAAATAAACAAATAAATAGATAAATAAATTATTTTAAATAAATAAATCTCAGTGTAAATTATATATCGAGGCGTTGGTAAATCTAGTGATAAATAAATATAATGAATTAAATTTGGGGGATATAAATTGGAATTAGGTAAAATATGCGTTGGCAAGACTGTTCCGATCTTAGCTTGGGGTATTTTTCATCCTTACTTTGTCAAAACTGTTTGAATTCGATCAGTCAAGGCACAAAACAGCAAAATGATGAAATATGGAAGAAATCTCGAGGCTGCGTTTGTTTAGGCTTGGTGGCGTCGTCTTACGCAAACAAAGATAAAATGAGACGTTTGTCATGGCCTCCTTAGACGACGAGGAGAGCAGCACTCTTGCCTTCTTGCCGTTGACACAGATCGTGGTAGGCCGAGATGTCAGACATATGAGATTCGAGAGACGAAACGCTTTGTTTTGATTTATTGGTAGCTTTGTGTACAGGAATACTTACAGATTTATATAAGAATGAATTATTTTCAGTTATCCTGAAATATTTATAACGATTGACACTCATTTCATTCATAATTCTCTAAATAAATAAATAAATAAATATATCATCACGCCTTTTACCCATTACTATGTATGGCACTCGGCCGAAGCAGATCTCGGTAAGTGATATATTTCTTCGCGTGAAACCAGGCGTCAAATTTCTCTTAGTTTATTATATGAGAAAATACAAAACAAAACTGACGAAAATTATATATAGTATGTAAAATAAAATAAATATATGTGACACTATGCCGTAGCAGATCTCGGTAAGTGCGGTTACCAACCGTCAAATCACGGTCATCAAAAATGTTTGTGGAGAAGGGGCCACAGGGGTAGTTTTAATGTGGTAAAAATTGTTTTCCTACTTCCGTTAGGAAATAGACGTTTTATTTCACTTATTTGAGTTAGGTAATGAACTGCATTATTTAGCTAGTGAAATAATGAGGTAACATTGCTACAGATATCTTGGTAGATGAATTCTGATGTGTTATTCTTTTAATTTTTGAATTTATAACTGTCATTAATATGTCAAAATTTCATAATTTCAAAAACGCTCTTTTGTATTTATTAGAACGGAAGTACAAAAAATATTGTATGAAACTAGTAAGGAAATAAGGTTATTACCTTACTTATGTGTTTACATAACTCGACTACGCCTCGTTCTGCAAATATCACATGCGTAGTGTAATAACCTTCAATTCCTTACTAGTTTCATAAATAGTAGCTTTTATCGAACCCAAAAATACGATATGAAAAATCAAATTCATTATAAGAATGCATTTAAATAAATTGGTGAATGATGATTGTGAAATTAAGAAGAATGTTGTTAAATGAATTGAATGAAAGATTGGTGAATTTTAGGATGAGAGATTGCGTGAACGAATTAGGAATAAGTGGATGAATATAATTGAAGATTTGATACATGAACGAAAGATTCTAAATGCAAGGGTATAACAAGCGTATCTCAGTGCATCAGGGCCTCACTAATTACATTTTTGGAACTGCTGACAGTCTGCCGACAAGATGAGTAATATTCCCCCTGGGGATTCCCCGTACTTGCAGTGCTGCCACCACTGCAACGCTGAACTAAAGCTACACAAGCAACAAATTGCTCTAGTTTGTATAATTCATTTCAGCTAATCCAGACTGGAATTGAAATAATTTTAAACAATTTACATTTAAGCTCGTAAAATGTTTTGAATTACGTTCTAGTTAGTTCAAATTTCCTGGATTTAGGAGGAAATTTGTTTGCCAGCAGCAGCGCCCGTCAATAAGAGGCAAGCTTTAGTATTTAGTGCATTATTTGGTGGAAGCGCCTAAATTAAAATATTTATCACTTTTCTTCATCTATTCTTTATAATTATTTTTATAAAAGCTCGACTGGAATTATCCGCATAAAAACTCTTCATTTATGTCTCAATTTCACCAACATTCACGGCGCCCGTCAATAAGAGTATTAAGTGCATTATTTGGTGGAAGCGCCTAAATTAAAATATTTATCACTTTTCTTCATCTATTCTTTATAATTATTTTTATAAAAGCTCGACAGGAACTATCCGTATAAAAACTCTTCATTTATGTCTCAATTTCACCAACATTCACGGCGCCCGTCAATAAGAGTATTAAGTGCATTATTTGGTGGAAGCACCTAAATTAAAATATTTATCACTTTTCTTCATCTATTCTTTATAATTATTTTTATAAAAGCTCGACTGGAATTATCCGCATAAAAACTCTTCATTTATGCCTCAATTTCACCAACATTCACGGCGCCCGTCAATAAGAGTACTAAGTGCATTATTTGGTGGAAGCGCCTAAATTAAAATATTTATCCATTTTCTTCACCCATCTTTACAATTATTTTTTTAAAAGTGTAACAAAGTGAAACAAATCAGAATTAGTTTTTATTATAATTACGATTTTTCACTATCAACTCAGCTTCGAAACATACAGACAAATTAAATATTATCTTAAGTATCTTTTTTGTAAAGTTGACTTTACAAAGTTTTGGTTAACTAATTTATTAGTGCATATGTTTGTAATAATTTCAATATTCTTCGATCGATATTTATCGAGTTTATGGCTTCTCTGAATTGTCGCGCTTGTTAACTATTATGTGATGACATATCTGGGTAAATTATTAGCTGTGTGTTGGTCTGAGATAGATTTTGATCCTTATAATTCATCCCTTGTTGTGGTTTTTATGTAAACTCGTGTATGGGAACAGTTATCTCTAACCAAGTCAACGATTCCACCCTCTTACCCCTTGACAGCACATCCCATGGAAAACAACAACAAATATTCAGTGGTGGTTTAGCTTTTGGATTGGTAAGATGTAGTCTTGCCATGCAGTAACTTTAGTTCATATGTTGTTGTGTGCCATCTTCGGTATAAGTTGTTTAAATATAGATTTTATGATTTCGTTTAATATCTATCACATTTAGTAACTTTTCTATTTATTTATTTATTTACCGAGATCTGCTTAGGCAGAGTGCCACACCCAGTAATGGGTAAAAGGCGTGATGATGATGTATATTCTATTTATTTTTATGTTGTGAATTTTGTCTTAATAAACCTTAAATTTGGAATAGTAATTAACTTATTCGCCCAGCTCTTACTGGCGTGCTAGAAAAGCTCGACTGGAATTTTCCTCTTTATTTATTCCTCAATTTCACTGACATTCACATGTTTCTCCAATCTTTCATTCAACATTCGTTCCACATGACCAAACGATACAATATATTCCTGTTTTAGTGATAAATAAAATATAACGCGAGTATTTTTCAAATTTTTCACGTAGAGTAATCAAACAATAATTTGCACAGGAATGCAGCGTTTTGCATATCGCATCGCACAACGAATTTTCTAGATGATATTACATGGAACTAGAGGCTTTTTGAACTGTTACACTTGCACATTTTATGCGATTTAATGCAAATTAAATTATGTTGCAACTGCGGTAACATCATCTCAATGTGCATGTGCGTCTCGTGGCAGTATCTCGACAGAGCGGCAAATTTAAAGCACATTATTTTATGAAAACTATATAGAATTTGAATATATTATCATTTAATGTAACATTCTAATATATTAGTTGTTAAAACGGATAATTATAGCTGCTCGATTAAGATTGACCATGCTTAATGGGGTTTGAAATTATTATTGTTTTAAAAATTGAAACATATTTTTGTATAAATAAATATATCATCACGCCTATTACCCATCAATGGGTGTGGCACTCTGCCATAGCTTATCTCGTTAAGTGATATATTTTTACGAGTGAAGTACCAGTCAAATCACTGCCCCCAAAGATGTTAGGGATAAGGGAATCACAGGGGTAGATTTAAATTGGTGAAAATTGTTTGTCGGCTGTGAGGATCAAACCAGGGTTCTCAAGATCCACAGACCGACTCGATACCACTGAGCCACCTATGTAGAAATTATGTTAATTAATTTAGGAAAAATAGTAAACAATATATTTTTGAACGACATTTGGTGATAAAAAATAAACTCTTTACATATCGTTGTTATTAGGGCTGATATACTTTTACGCGTAAAGTACGGTTACCAGCCGTTAAATCATGGCACCCAAAGTTGTTGGTGGAGAGGGAGCCACAGGAGTTGATATTAAATTGGTGAAAGCCAGTTTGTCGGTTGCGGTAATCGAACTCGGGTCCTCAAGAACCGCAAGCCGACTGCATACTCACTAGACCACCAACTTAATTTTTGTATAAAATGTAATAAATAAATAAAATAAATATATCATCACGCCTTGTACCCATTACTGGGTGTGGTACTCCTGCCTAAGCAGATATCGGTAAGTGATATATTTTTTCGCGCGAAGTGCGGTTAAAAGCCGTCAAATCACGGCCGTCAAATCACGGCCCTCAAAGATATTAGTAATAAATAAGTAAAAATTAAGTTTATTTGTAAGTAATAATGAGGCTCATTGGTATTGAGTTCTGGGTTTGATTCTCACAAGTGATAAATAATTTTCACCACTTTTAAACTACCCCTGTGACTTGTAACAACCGCACTTATCCCTGCTAAGATCATATTCCGCCATTGCGCCGTGAGTAATAAAGTTTATTATCTCTCAATAAACGCACATGGACTGAATTTATTAATTAATTGTTATAACAAATTTAATAACCACTCCTTTCTGTTACGGCATTCAAATCTAAAGGTCCTAAGTTCTAATCTCGCTCAAACTAAAAATATATGAAGATAAGTATAGTAGCATAATTAAATAAATAATTTAGGTAATTGTTAAAACTTCTAGTCTTTAAACTATAGTAATTTTGATGAGTTACCTTTTGTCTAAAATAGCAACTAAATAGATATTAAAAATATAAAGCTAGATCTTGCTAAAATATACCTAATAGAGTGCAATGTTCCGCTGAGCTGAAACAAAAGCTCGAAGTAGATATGAGCATCGCAGCTTATTTGAAATACTTGGCTTTTATTATGTGAAATAGACCTGTAACTTTACTTGAAACACTAAACAAACAATAACGGTAAATTGGTTGCTAAGTTGGGATACAGCATTGCTGTTGTTGAAGAAAGAATTAACAGGATATTTAAGTTATTTAAGATATTCCTGTATTCAGATAAGATAAAATTGTAAAGAGTTTAATAGAAGAAGCTGTAAATGTATCTTTGTAGAAAAGGAAATTTAAATATATTACAGTATAGAAGATATATAGATTAACTAAAACTACTTTGAGACTTGGGTTGTATATGTGTTGAATTATAGATGGAGGGCACCATCTTAATTGGTGGTTATTAAAAGATGAATTAACGGTATATTTATTTATTATTTCTTTATAAGCTTGAGAAATTATATGTCGTTGAGCTCATCTTTAGATGTCGTATAGTTTTTAAGATATAGCCTAAAAAAAATGAAAATTTAACGTTTCCAAAGGCAATATCTCAAAAAGTAAACAAGATATGAAATTGCGCTCAACGGCATTGAATTCCTCGTGTTCGAATTGACTTATACGCAAATTTTCATGCAATTTTAAGCAATTTCATTTTTTTAATTATTTCCTAAGGGGTACCCCTTCGGTTTTTTACTTTTTAATTCAATTTTCCCAAAAATCCTTAATCGTAGGAATATTGTAATGAAAATTTACATACATATGTATTTTGACCCACTGAATTCAGTGAAACTATTTTCAAATGCTTATATCTTCTGGTTTTCGAGAAAATGGTAAAAAACAACTTTTTGCCATTGGAAACGCGCGAATTTAACGTCTTTTTCGCGCGTTGCCATTGGAGACGCGCAAAAAAGATATTTTCGATTGTTCCACAGAAAACGTCAACTTTACGATGACAAATGAGAGCGTAATTGTCATCTTTTCATAGCAATCGTAGAAAAATGATATTTTCAATATTTTCATAAACGTCAATTGAAAAAATTTTTTCAGTGTACATTTCATATTCTAAATTTTCATAACTGTAATAAGTAAATAAATACCTAACTATTCTTGTTAATTAACTCTTGTTTGGTAAATTCTCAAGCCGAATACAACTCGTAGTATGAAAATTGACAGATAATATTTTGACATAAATATACATTCGTTGTTATGGAAATAGGACACACAACTCATAATTTATGTCAAAATATTTTCATCAATTTCCATACTACTTGTTATATTATATATGATTATTTTTTCAACCCCAACTTCGACCAATAAGAGCGTGGCATTTAACATCACGTGGTACAACTAGGTCTAAATTATATCGATAATTTCCCAGCTAGGTTGCTATAACGAAATTGGAGTTGAAAAAATAATCAGCCGAATACCCCTCGAGCTTGAAAATTAATCGGGTATTTCTCAAAAACCCCTCGCGCTACGCAACGAAACGATCAGGAAATACCCGATAATTTTTAAGCTCTCGGGGTATTATATTTGAAAATTCTTTATAAAAGCAAAGCATTAAAAATGAATCAACATCGAATCGTTCTGGAAACCAATCGGCAATTGCACCTCAATTCACATACAATCCACAGCCCAATCCCAACTAAAATTAATACAACCCGTCCACTACAAAGCCAAAAGCCGTTCTGGATTACACACAACGCTTCACCCGTCAAACACAGAGAATACACACATTAGCAATCAACGTGCAATATACCTGATACATGCTACAAATACATTACCATTATTCCGAACGACGCTAACACTGAACGCTCAACGCTCAACGAGCGGATCGAAGCAGTCTGCAATAGGACTGCAGCTTCTGGATCCAGAATTCATAATTGTATTATCGCAATAGCTTCGCTTACTAGTAAATATATGGACGATGGATGGATCATTATTATGCTAGGCAGCATGGGGAGGATTGTGTGATAAAGGAAACTGATTTTGGGAATGGAGTGGGTCGTTTCTTTTGCCCGGTTAAACGTTCCTGAATTATTTGAGAAAAAAAGCTTTAAATGAATAATATTTTAGAGCTAATATTATTAAGTTGTGTGATTATTAAAGGTAATCATACCTGTAGTTTTTGACTAAAGTTAATTTATATTATGACAGAAAAATTAACTTTAGTCGAAAACTACAGGTATGATTACCTTTAATAATCACACAACTTAATAATATTAGCTCTAAGCTTGAGTATGATTCCCTCATAATCAAAAACTGTGTCACTGTAGACGAACCCGGTTGTCAATGCCTATATAGGAGTCTCTCGGAACGAAGCTACGCTTAGACACTGTGACAGAAAAATTCAGTTGATGCCATATTTCGAACACAGGTGACGTGGCGTAGCGGTTAGCATCTCTGCCCGGTATGCGGAAGGTCCCTGGTTCGAATTTAGGCGTCATCAGAATTTTTCTGTCATAATATAAATTAACTTTAGTCAAATAATATTTTGTTGAAAATCACCTTTACGTTCTAAAGTATAAATACAGTGTGGTGGATCATAAAACTTTAACATGATTTAATATTTTTATGATATCTTGCTTCAAATAAATGTAATCCACAAATAAGAAATATTTTTCTACTGGCATATAAATGTGAATCATTTATTTCATTTCTAAAATTATCCCTATTTTTAAATTTTGTTGTTTAACATACATGCATACATAACATCACGCTATATCCCATTAAATGGGGTAGCACAAACCCCTGAAACATTCATCGTGAAACACGATACTCGTTTCGACCACATTAACACTTCCTCCATACGAACTCTTTCTTTCCTCACAACCAAAATCCATCATCACGCAACAAACATCCATCCATTCGCTCCTGTACACCTGTTTCGTAAATCTTCACTTACGCCCACTTCTCTAACAACGAATCTATAAGAAATGAAGGCAGCATCACCTGCGCTTGTTCAATTTAATACAATTGCAGTTAGACGTGTATAGTAAAAACTTAAAATGAAGAAAAATAAGATGAGGAAGGAAGGGAGCATCTTGTTTTTGAAACTGAATTCCACACAATTGCAGGTAAACACTAGAAAAATCTAACCAATGAATCTAAAATCAAAAATTATACGCTTGTCCTTATTCATCACATTTATCCCGCAATTAATTTTCGCCAAACATTCCTATCCTGACACACCACTTTTACTTCAACGACATTCATAATTCTTTTCATACAAGCTCGTTTAAAAGCATGCAAAATTAATTATGTTTATTGAGTGCGACACTTAGTAATAACTAAAAACGTGATGATTTATTTACTTATATGGGGAAGGTGGCTCAGTGATATCGAGTCGGCCTGTGGATCTTGAGAACCCTGGTTCGATCGCCACAGCCGACAAACAATTTTCATCAATTTAAATCTACCCCTGTGGCTCCCCCTCCACTAATATCTTTGGGGGCGTGATTTGACGACTGGTAACCGCACATCACACGAAGAAATATATTATTTACCGAAATCTGCTTACGGCAGAGTGCCACATCCAGTAATAGGTAAAAGTAGAGATGGGTGAATATCATCCGCGAATAGTCGAATGCCGCGAATATTGACATTATTCGATATTCGAGATCTTCGAATATTAACGTCAGTATAGCGAACATTCGAATACCTCGAATATCGCGCCATATGTTTACCTCAATTTTTGACTATGTTTTTCTTTATCATTTGTACATAAACTTAAAGCTATTACAATACTTTGAAGTTATTAATAACAAAGATATTTTGTTTCAAAACCATTTGTTTTTCGCCAACATCAGCCCGTACGTTTCTATGAAACGTACGGGCTGAAGTTTTCGTCTTTTTCTTTTCTTTTTTGTTTGTACTTTTTGTTTTAATTTTATTTTATCTTAACAATTTCATTCAAATAATGAAAAGGACATAATTAAATAATTATTAATAATTAATAAATTAACTTTTAGGAGAATTCGAATATTCGAGATCTGATTAATATTCGTATTCGATATTCGAATTCGAGAAATTTGATATTCGCCCATCTCTAGGTAAAAGGCGTGATGATATATTTATTTATTTTATTTATATTTACTTATTTAAATCAAATAAGAATGATTTAAGAAACAGTGAATTGAAAATCAAAACTAAAACTGTCATCAAGAAAATGTCATTTGTCAAACTCTAATCACCTACTGTGATTGTCGAAATAGAATTCCTGACAATGCGGCTATAACTTACCGTAATCCAATAAGATCTGCAATTACAGAACTGCCAGAACTACGACAGGGTTAAACACGTGATATATGGAAGTTCTTATGTAACAAAATTATTAAAATGGCAATAAATTTGAAGCAATAAAATCCTAAATAAAATTTAAGAATCCAGAAATTGCGCAATAAGTTGAACGAAATAGATTTCAGAGTAAAATTTATGTATCGGCGCAATTCAGCTGCAGCGTGGATGCCGCTAGAAGATTTATGGAAGACGAATTATACTGAGTCGTATCGATGTCATAGAAATAATTTTGTCGCGGTCCAGTGGGAAATCACTATTTTATCGTATAGATAAATTCGTTATTTTGTTTCACAATTCGAGCAGAATACATTCGGTGGCTTTTCAATTTCTTTTTTATTTTATGGAACGGAAGTAATGGGATATAACACTGTCCCGGATACAATGCATACCGATCTATTCCGTTTCCGCTATTCTACAGTTCCTGTTACGCGAGATTTCCATATTTACTACACCGGTTCTTATTGCTAGGGACATGGGTTTTTAGGGGTCATATTAGAAATTTAAATTTAATCATGTCTAAAAGAATTACTATTTTATTTCTCTTTATAACAGATAGTTGTGACATCTATTGTAGCGCTCTTCTGTCAAAAGCAACTGTTCAAAAGTAGAACTATTAAAAATACAACTGTGTACCATCGCTTCGGATTCCGTTATAAGCTGCAAATACTAAAATAAGTAAATTTATAGTAGAATATTCTTGTGATTGAGAATATTAGAGAAAAGTAGCATAATATTCAACTATTATTTGCTGGCTAAAACTATACTTGGGTTAGCTTAACTTGATTTAAAATTGCATGAAAATTTGCTTATAAGTCAATTCGAACACGGGGAATTCAATGCCGTTGAGCGCAATGTCATATATTGTTTGGTTTTTAAGATATAGCCTTCGGAAAAGGGAAATTCTTCATTTCCTTCAGATTTTGTACTTTCCCGAGGCTATAACTCACAAACTATGAAAGATATGAAGATGCGGTCAACGGCATTGAATTTCCCGTGCTTCAATTAACATTTAAGCCCAGTTTCAGCGATTTTTATTTTTTTCAAATTTTCGCCAAAAAAATCGCAAAAAGTGGTTTTTTAACATTTTCTCGAAAACCAGAAGACATAAGCATTTGAAAATATTTCCACTGAATTCAGTGGGTCAAAACACATATGTATGAAAATTTTCGTTACAATATTCCAACGATTAAGGATTTTCGGGAAAATTGAATTAAAAAGTGAAAAAACCAAAGGGGTACCCCTTAGGAAATAATTAAAAAAATGAAATTGCTTAAAATTGCATGAAAATTTGCTTATAAGTCAATTCGAACAGGGGGAATTCAATGCCGTTGAGCGCAATTTCATATCTTGTTTGGATTTTAAGATATAGCCTTCGGAAAAGAGAAATCCTTAATTTTCTTCAGATTTTGTACTTTCCCGAGGCTATATCTCAAAAACTATGAAAGATATGAAGAAGCGGTCAACGGCATTGAATTTTCCGTGCTTCAATTAACTTTTAAGCACAGTTTCAGCGATTTTTATTTTTTTTCAAATTTTCGCTCAAAAAAGTCGCAAAAAGCGGTTTTTTTAACATTTTCTCGAAAACCAGAAGATATATGCATTTGAAAATATTTCCACTGAATTCAGTGGGTCAAAATACATATGTATGTAAATTTTCGTTACAATATTCCAACGATTAAGGATTTTCAGGAAAATTGAATTAAATATTAAAAAAACCAAAGGGGTACCCCTTAGGAAATAATTTATAAAATGAAATTGCTTAAAAATACATACAAATTTGCTTATAAGTCAATTCGGACACGGGGAATTCAATGCCGTTGAGCGAAATTTCATATCTTGTTTAATTTTTGAGATATAACCTCCGGAAAAGTTAAATTTTATATTTTTTTCATATTTTCTACTTTCCGGAGGCTATATCTTAAAATCTAAACGACATATGAAGATACACTCAACGGCATTGAATTTCTCGTGCTTCAATTAATTTTTAAGCAAACTTTATGCGATTTTTAATTTAATATGTTAATAACTTCTGACACTTTAGATATTTTGGGGTGAATAAACTATTATGTAGACTTTAGTTATAATACAAACCTTATAATAAAATAAATATTATATCAAATTACAACATCATGATGATACATTTATTATTCTACAATCTCCAGATTTCATTTCAATCCATTAATTTTGTCAGCACTCTCCAGAAATCGCAATCATCTGAATTCTTCTTCCCTTCCAAACAATTAAGTCCACATAAAATCCCTAAACCTACCCTAACACACCACTAAATTCACATATACGCCAATTTTCACCCTCTTTTTATAGAATGTCCTTCGGAGGGTGTTGCACCCTTCATTTGATAAGAAAGGTATATCCCTACGCGTATATGTGCCCGTTCCGATAAATTGATCCTGTGGGATAAGAAATGCTGCATGTTTGAGTTTTATTGGATATGAACATCTATATTTTTTACACATGGTAACGCACGAGATAAGGGAAATATTTTTTTGTGTTGGACAACTTGTGAAGTGCTGTAAAATAAATATAATAAATATATCATCACGCCTTTTACCAATTACTGGGTGTGGCACTTTACCTAAGAAGATCTCGGTAAGTGATATATTTCTTCACGTGAAGTGTGGTTATCAGCCGTCAAATCACGGCCCCGAAAGATATTAGTGGAGGGGAGTCACATGGGTAGATTTAAATTGGTGAAAATTGTTTGTCGGCTCTGGTGATCAAACCAGGGTTCTCAAGATCCACAGACCGACTCGATACCACTGTGCCACCTGCCCCAGGAAAGGCTGTTAGGCGTGTATTATAGTGTTATACAAACAAACAATTGGTACGTAAATATTAACTTCTTTAACAGTCGTAGAAGTCGTGGTACAAACCGTGTTTGAGTTTTTTTAAAACATATTTCCACTTTCGTTAGGAAATAGACGTTTTATTTCACTTATTTGAGTTAGGTAATGAACTGCATTATTTAACTAGTGAAAGAATGAGGTAACATATATCTTGGTAGACGAATTCTGATGTGTTATTCTTTTATTTTTTGAATTTATAACTGTCATTAATATGTTAAAATTTCATAATTTCAAAAACGCTCTTTCGTATTTATTAGAACGTATGTTGAAAAAAATATTGTATGAAACTAGTAAGGAAATAAGGTTATTACCTTACTTATTACCTTTCACATGCGTAAGGTAATAACCTTCATTTCTTTACTAGTTTCATATATAGCTATTTTCTACTTCCGTTAGGCAATAGTCGTTTTATTTCACTTATTTGAGTTAGGTAATGAACTGCATAATTTAACTAGTGAAATAATGAGGTAACATAGTAACAGATGTTTTGGTAGACGGATTCTGATGTGTTATTCTTTTATTTTTTGAATTTATATCTGTCATTAATATGTCAAAATTTCATAATTTCAAAAACGCTCTTTTGTATTTATTAGAACGGAAGTAGAAAACATATTGTGTGAAACTAGTAAGGAAATAGGTTATTACCTTACTTATGTGTTTACATATCTCGTCGACGTCTCGATCTGCATATATCACATGCGTAAGGTAATAACCATAATACCACAATAATCTATTTCCTTACTAGTTTCATAAATAGCTATTTTCTACTTCCGTTAGGAAATAGTCGTTTTATTTCACTTATTTGAGGTGGGTAATGTACTGCATTATTTCAGTGAAATAATGAGGTAATATAGCAACAGATATCTTGGTAGACGAATTCTGATGTGTTATTCTTTTACTTTTTGAATTTATAACTGTCATTAATATGTCAAAATTTCATAATTTCAAAAACGCTCTTTCGTATTTATTAGAACGGAAGTAGAAAAAGTATTGTATGAACTAGTAAGGAAATAGATTATTACCTTACTTATGTGTTTACATAACTCAGCTACGCGTCGTTCTGCATATTTCACATGCGTAAGGTAATAACCTTCATTTCCTTACTAGTTTCATAAATAGCTATTATAAAAAAATCAACAAACGATTGCCTAGGATATGGTGCAGAGATTTATGAAGTATTCTGATTAGGTTAAAATGTAATGAAGGGAGTAATCAGTAATACATCTTGAAATAATAAATGATGAAATAAAGATTGTCTTTAGTGGCATCTTGAATAAAAATAAACTGTATTATTCTATGAACAAATGCGTGAATTTAACATTGTTATCATCTACGGAGCAGTGGTAATTAAAAGCAAGTAAAATGAAGTAATTATAGAATAAATTCCACAATTTATGTTTGAGTAAATCCGCTCCAACTGTATTGCAATGTCTTTTTAATCCAGATAAGTTAAAAGGTGTTCGAATATCTTGTTGTAAGATAATTTTACGTAAATCAGGATTAGTGTGCCTTGCACTCAATTACAAAGGATAATTAGGTCTCGTATTCAGCAATGAATTCTGATTGGGAGTAAGAAGGCATTATTGGAAAACGAAGTTCGTATAGTGCTTGGAACTTTGTATTAATAGCTAATAGTAGGAGCATGATTGCGAACAAGATACTTACAATATAAGTTGCTTCTCCAGTATTATAACCAACTTACGTTCATTTTAATTCGCGTTTTTTTATGCTATTTTTATTATTAAATGCTGTAATCTAATTTATTTTATATCATTGCATTTCAAATGTTTTTCTACAAGAGAATGTGGGAATATAAAATGCAAAATGAGTTTTTAGGAAATCAAAACAATTCACCATTTTTTCTACCTCCGTTACGAAATTTTTTTTTTCTACTTCCGTTAGGAAATAGACGTTTTATTTCACTTATATGAGTTAGGTAATTAATTGCATTATTTAACTAGTGAAATAATGAGGTAACATAGCAACACAAAAAATTAAGATATCTTGGTAGACGAATTCTGATGTGTTATTCTTTTATTTTTTGAATTTATAACTGTCATCAATATGTTAAAATTTCATAATGTTAAAAACGCTCTTTCGTATTTATTAAAACCGAAGTAGAAAAAATATTGTATGAAACTAGTAAGGAAATAGGTTATTATCTTACTTATGTGTTTACATGCGTAAGGTAATAACCTTCATTTCCTTACTAGTTTCATAAATAGCTATTATATCACTGCATTTCAAATGTTTTTCTACAAGAAAATGTGGAAATATAAAATGGAAAATTAGTTTTTAGAAAATAAAAACAATTCACCTTTTTTTCTACTTCCGTTATGAAAATGTTTTTTAACGTATTAATTTCCATGGCGCTAAATAATATCTTAATCATATACATATTGATAAGTAGTGGCTTCAAATGTTTTAGTCACGGCTTAAGATATTAAGCACGGCGTGAAGTTAGCTTCAGACATCTGTCATTAAAGCTGTACTTTTTAAATAATTCATAAAATTTTGGCAAAAAAGATGCATTTGTGGTCCTTTATTCAATTAATCCAAATTTATATTCACTTCCAAAATTCTATAATGCAATTTCTTCATTATTAAAGTTTCTATTTTTGTCAACCTTTATATCTCATGTATATGATAAGTTTAAATTAATTTGTTAAAAATTTGAGTATTTTTCTGATTTATTATTCTCTCCGTGTTCTCTATATAAAACTCCGGTTGAAATTTGCCTTTGAGATCAATTTAATAAATATATATTATTATTAATATTAAGTAGGCGTGTTTATTTAAATATTTTAATTAAGTTCTTGATGACAAACTTTAATTTGAAGCGTTTATTTTTAAATAATTTAGCGAGTTGAAAAAGCAAGACCCATCTTGTTTTAATATAATTCGTCTAGGTTGCATTTATTTCAATACATCTTGTTTTTATTTAGTCCAAACACAGAAGAAAAACTACAAAAGGGCAGTAAAATCAGAGTAACAACTCACAACAATCAAAATTAAACCTAAAATAGGAGAACGAGTAAAAAATATATTAGATCTGTTCCATTGCGAAGCTTCGCGCGTCCCAATAAAAGCTAATTTAACGTTCGTTCGCCATTGCGATTGGCTGCAGCATTCGACTGACAACAGTATCGGCCCTGCATACATTTCTATTGAACACCGAGTATTGGACTCTGTGCTTTTTATATGTACGTTGTTCCGATAAACGAGCTACAGACGAAAAATAAATTTTTATTCATGTTACCGTTAAATTTTACGATTGGAAAAAACAAATCTCGGATGAAACTACGTGTTTCCGGAATAAATTTTGGGGGTTTATACATATTTTAGATGGACAGCACTCGTTCAAGATTATCTGCCATTTTTTACATGCAACGCAATATTTGACAGTGGAAATTACAATTTCGGTTTACAACAGCACGCTATATTCCTTCAATTGGGGTAGCACGAACCCCTGAAGCATTTACAAAATTTCATAAAATATAAATTAAATAAAAAACAACAAAGACTAAATTAATTGTCTTTGAATGCTCACTTGGTGAAACTAGGTGAAGAAGTGGGTTATACCATACTGATGAGCTCTAATAAGAGCGAAACGCGTCTATGGTTACTAACTGTGCTGGCCAGCCTCTGACAATGCCCTCATAAGTTAACTTGGAGGCTGAATTTTGTGAGACTTGGACAAGTGTTTAGTTTGATATTTTATTAAAAATAAATTAATAAAAATCAGTCCACATCAGCATGCCTAGGATTGTTTGAAAGTCAATTATATACAATTGCAGTTAAACACGTCAAAATTACTTTTATAGCTCCAAGTTCATTTTTGGAGGTCGTTATTTGACGGTTGGTAATCATATTTTATGTGTAAAAAATGGTTGTGAAATTAAGAACCCAAGTTTACAATTGATTTTCAGTACAATAATTGTTTCTCTTCAACTAATATCTTTGGGGTTTACAATTTGACGGCTGATAAATGAAATTTACACGAGTAACAACAGAGTTTGACAATTATAAAAAATAAAACAATATGTGCATACCTTTTTTGCTGTGAAATAAAATAAATATATCATCATGCCTTTTACACTTTACTAGGTATGGATGGCATTCTGATTTAGCAGAACCGTTAAATCACGACCCTTAAAGATGTTAGTGGAGGAAGAGTCACAGGGTGGTGAAAACAAAAACATTCTCTTCCTTTCTTATCTTCTTGATTCATAATGTTTTTTATTTTTTATGGTGTAGGTGGCTCAGTGGTATCGAATCGGTCTGCAAACAATTTTCACCAATTTAAATCTGCCCCTATGGCTTCTCCTCCACTAATATCTTTGGTGGCCGTGATTTGACGACTGGTAACCGCACTATATAATATATATCTGCTTAGGCAGAGTGCCACAATCAGTAATGGGTAAAAGGCGTGATGATATATTTATTTATTAGATTCATTTTCAGTTTTAACAATAGAATGTCTAACTACAATTGTGTAGATGTTTTTTTTTATATAACCACAGGTTATCCCTCTTTTCTTATCTGTTTGAGATTCGTTGTTAAAGGAGGGAGTGTGAATTATTTGAGAAGTTTTGCGAATATAAAACGTACGTCGAATAAAAGATTTATAAAAAAAGTGTATAGTAGTGAATAGATGTTTTTGTGATTGAAGGTTTCTGGAGTGATGAAAGATTAAAAGTGTGAAGAATAAATGAGCTTGTATGGAAGGCATGTTTGAATGTGGTTTGAAAGAGATGGTTTGCAAAGATGAGATTATTTGATGAATCTGTTTATGCTACTTCATTTATGGGATACAGCATGATGTTATGTATGTATGTATATTAATTTCAATTACATTATTCCAATATTTAAAACATTGTCTTACTTTATACAATAGGAACTAATGGTGCTATTCTGTAATTTTCTATAACGCTACAGTTCTGTAAATTTGAACAAAAGCGCATAGATTTGTATTGAAAAATACATTTAATTCCATTTGACAATCAAATATGATGCGCTTTTGTTCAAATTTACAGATCTGTAGAGTTATAGACAATTACAGAATAGCACCATTAATATCAATTACAGTACAGGAGCCGGACTCATCAAGCCACAATGTGTTAACTTAAGTGTGTTTCGAACTAGGAATCTTCAAAATCAAATGATGTAACACTACCTACACTACCATACTGTGCCAGACATATTAATATAGAACTTGGAGTTCATTTTCCTTGTTCTGTCATTGTATCAAATAATGTCATGCAAGTTTCACCCACCGTTCTTTTTCTGAGTCATACAAAACGTTAGAAAGAATACGAGAACAACAACATGAAGGACTTGAAAACAAGGAAACAGTCGGTGTGCAACTGATTGCTCCGTGTGTTGACATGGAGGTTTGAATCCCTCTTGGGAGGGAGAGAGCATGTTTGCAGACTTACCGAGATGTTTGAGATCATAAGGAAAGTGCTGCTCAAACTTTACAACATTAGAATTGATTGTACATATGTTTTTCATGACCCTATCATAAAATAAAATGAAATTTATTCTTTTATTTCCTAGAGGAAAAAGTTTCTCTAAAGTTAAACTTAAAAAGCACTAGTTGCTTTGAAGAAAACATCCTGTATATCCTGCATTATTTTAACAAAAAATTAGAGATGGGCGAATATCATCCGCGAATAGTCGAATGCCGCGAATATTAACATTATTCGATATTCGAGATTTTCGAATATTGACGTCAGTATAGCGAATATTCGAATACCTCAAATATCGCGCCATATGTTGACCTCAAATTTTGGACTATTTTTCTTTATCATTTGTACATAAACTTAAAGCTATTTCAATACTTTGAAGTTATTAATATCAAAGATATTTTGTTTCAAAACCATGGAGACGTACCATATTTCAAATTTGTTTTTCGCCAACATCAGCCCGTACGTTTCACCTTAAATTTGAAGTTTTCGTCTTTTTCTTTTCTTTTTTGTTTGTAGTTTTTGTTTTAATTTTATTTTATCTTAACAATTTCATTCAAATAATGAAAAGAACATAATTAAATAATTATTAATAATGAATAAATTAGGAGTATTCGAATATTCGAGTACTTCGAACATTCGAGATCTGATTAATATTCGTATTCGATATTCGAATTCGAGAAATTTGATATTCGCCCATCTCTACAAAAAATATTTGAAATAAAATAAGCCAAATCCTAAATGTACAAACCTTTTCTATTTGAATCATTTATTTGTAAAATAATTAAGGAACGTTTGCCAGCAGAAAATATGTCGAATGTCATTCAAATTAATTCCCAAAAGAAATTTGAAATAAAATAAGACAAATCCTAAATGTACAAACCTTTTCTAATTGAATCATTTATTTGTAACATAATTAAGGAACGTTCGACAGCAGAAAATATGCAATGTCGAATGTCATTCAAATTAATTCCATCAATTTTGGTGCTAGAAGTCATCCGTTTGAGAAGCGTGGGATTAAAGTTACAAATATAAAAATGAAGAAACGAAAAGAACTAACGTATAAATAAGAAATACCAGTGTTACAGAAGAGTTGTTAACAGCGTCAGAAATATCGCAAAGCCGAATTCTCTGACAATTTAAGCTATATTAAATATTTAGATTTGTATGTACGGAAGAATTAGGAAGCGAAAAACACCTCACTAGGGATCAGAGAATGCTGTGTTTATGAAACATTTACGATTTTGGCAAAGTTCTTCCTACACTGCGTCGTTGGGAAATGGTTGTATGTAGCAAAATGAAAATAAAACCGGCGAATATGCCATGAATGTTTTAGACATTTCTTTCTGAATAAACTAGATTAATTCTTTCATACTTTTGCATGGATTTGGCTCAGTGGTACATAAAGGATTCCACAATTTACTAGCAGTTATGTTCTTTATTTATAAGTTGAACTCAACGAGGTTTGAACTAACGATTTGATCGAATCATTATCAAGGAATACTATATCCTATACTTTGTTCATCAGTACGGTGGAGATCCCTAATTCGAATCTCACTCAAACTAAAAATTATATAAACTACTACACTGCGGCTCGGTGAGTGTGGATCCTGTACTGTAATTGGGATTAAGTTCCTGTTGTACAGCGTAACATAAATAAGTAAATAAACAAATATAATCCAGAAGACTTTAGAGAGACAAAATTATTGCATTCTTCAATACTTGCTGAAGTTGCATTTAAGAAGAATATAAACTTCAATGTTTTACCTTCATTCAGTCTATTTTATAAGTAACATTTTCTACAAATAATAAGAACTAAATAAAATAAATACCCATTACTGGGTGTGGCACTCTGCTTAAGCGGATCTCGGTAAGTGTTTTTTTTCGCGTGAAGTGCGGTTACCAGCCGCCAAATCACGGTCCCCAAAGATATTAGTGGAGGGAGAGCCACATGGGTAGATTTAAATTGGTGAAAATTGTTTGTCGGCTGTGGAGATCGAACCAGGGTTCTCAAAGCTGATCTTTTATTTATAACTATAGACGACTAATTTTTACCCCTAAAAGGCAAAGAATTGCTGTATTTTAGGTTACTCGTTATTGTTTGTTAAATTTCAAATTTTTTGTAAACATTCAGTTCACATTTTCCAATCTTTCTGTTAGTTATTATTATTTATTATTTACTGTAATTTATAATATCAAAACTCCTAGACTTAATAATAATTGTCGAACTGTCATCATGATATATTATTTTTTTTAATTAAAATATTTATTTACTTCATGTATTCGTAGATGGAAAAGATTAATTCACCAATTTCTAGAATTCACTGTTTGTCAACGAAACAAATAGTGCAGATATTTCAAACTGTCACTAGATATATTTGTATGTCGTCTACAGTTACGGTTAATGTTTCCATGGAAGATATGCAAATTTGTATACGTCATTTTGATGTGCTTTTGTTAGTACAACTTTACTTAAATACTACATAATTTTAGTGCATTTAACATCGTATATTCTTTGCTCTTACATATTTCTAAATTAGTACACAAAAAAAATCATTTAGAACATAATTCAATAAGCTAATTTTATTAAAACTATTTTCTTTTTAAATATATACATGTTATACAGGATGATTAACTACTTTAATATGGAAAATAAAACTTCAGGTAGGCTGTGTATGTTTGATTGATATCCATGATTTTTAATAAAATATAAAACTAAACATTTGTCTAACAGCCTTATTCTCGTGACCATTGTATTCGATACAATATCTTATAAAATACGATTATTGTATACTTTACAATAATTATGAAAATTCGTATTCACGTGACCATTGCATTGAATACGATCTTGCATAGAATGCAATATCTTATACATTATAAGAACTAGTCGAGTGTGGTATTCTAGTGACCAATTTTATAAAACTGACAATTGCATTGAATAAGATAATTGCATACACTTATTGTAATCTAAGCAAGTACTTCGACGACTTGCTAGGCAAATTGTTTGTTGAAAAATATTAACTATAGTAGTGAAATATTAGTGGAACATGGCAAATGATGGATTTCTACTACTAATTGACATTCTACAAAATGAGGAAAATAGGTATGTATTACTGAAAATGAATATAATAATAATAACAATAATAATAATAATATATATATATATATATATATATATATATATATGTATATTTAACCTTATTTTTGTGGTTGATTTTCACCAATTTAAATCTACCCCTGTGGCTCCTCCTCCACTAATATCTTTGGGGGGCGTGATTTGACGACTGGTAACTTTACGCGATACAATATATCACTTACCGAGATCAGCTTAGGCAGAGTGCCACACCCAGTAATGGGTAAAAGGCGTGTTGATATATTTATTTATTTATATATTTTTGTGGTCTTTTAAAAGACAAAACTTAAGGGTTTCAAGAAGACAATTAAGGGATACTAGTGATCCACTAACACTGCCCGAAAACATTTTTAAAGGAAATTATAGGCTCTCGCGACAAGTAGCACATGATATTATTTTGGAAATAGCACCATATTTAAAAGATTCACAAAGAGATGAAATAAGTATTCCGAAAAATGTAAAGGTATTATTGCTATCAATTGTTGCTTACTGTAAAGATTTAAATGGTTAGGTTTCTTTTAAATATTCAACAATTTATTTTAGATTATTTATTTATTTATGTTACGCTGTACAACAGGAATTTAATCCCAATTACAGTACAGGGTCCGCACTCCCCAAGCCGCAATGTGGTAGTTCATATAATTTTTAGCTTGAGTTCTAACCACAACTTTTTTTACTGACTCTGGTGTCATATTAGGATTTAATTTTCCAGTTCGTAAAACAGTATGTTGGTTTATACTCTAAATATATTTGCTGCTGGGTTTTACTAACTTTCTTCTTTGTTGCCATGATTTTGTTTAGTTTGTGAGGTTAATAACTATCAAACGTCAAAGTTCCAATATGGGATACCAACACACGTAAATGAAAAATAATTTTTATTTTCTACAATATCACATTTTTATTAAATGTTCTTTTAATTTTAAAGCATTAAGTGTAAATGTACAACAATTCAATTATTTAATATCACTTTAAAATAATTTCAAACAGTTTTTCATCCATCAAAACAATTGCATTTTATGTTGGTAACAATTATTATTGCTTTCATACTTGTATAGATTACAATATCGTAATTCATACAATATCTTATTTTGTTGTTTATAAGGTGGTCACGAGAATACCAAATTATTACAATGTCTTAAAGGACCTTGTAATCGTAATTGTAAAGTTTATGATATTGTATTGAATACAATGGTCACAAGAATAAGGTCTCACAAAATTCAGACAAGTGTTTAGTTTGATATTTTATTATTAAACCTAGTTTCACCAAGTGAGCAATCAAAGACAATTAATTTTGTCTTTGTTGTTTTTTATTTAAATCCATGATTTCTTGCTAGGTATTGCAAGCAATGTCGTTATTGCATATCAATAACTGTTAGTTCGTTCTTGAATCTCTGCTGATAATGATCTCTTCACGAGTGTTGAATCCATTGTATATTTCTATGAGCAAACTTGTATTGTAACGATACAACCATGTATGCAAGTCCTCCACTTGTTATTTTCGGTTTATGCCCCTCGATGTTTGATATCCTAAGGCTCACTGCGATTGTTTGCTTTCCAATTTTCAATTCAATAAAAGTAAAAAGTCTACATTGGGGTATTTTTTAATTTCCGTTAGGAAACTCGAGTTTCATTCATATGAAGTTTGTTTAACGTACGATGAGCTCTTATAAATTTTTCAGCTAATTTGAATGAATCGGAAATAACAGAATACTTCTATTTCCTTTTTTAAAATTTGTAACATTTATTTGTTTTTCTGCGTAACAGGAAATTACTCCCAATTACAGTGACACCAACTGAAATCTTAAATTAATATCAGGACTTTATTATTTATTAAGTTTTATAGAATATGGTTTAGAGTTTTTAGAGATACAAATTATTGGTTTTGGGCAGCTGTGGTTTTAAAACCATGTCAATGAAATTAATGTATATGAGCGTATGGTTATTGGAAATGCAGAAAATAATGAGTAAAAAATTTTAATCATCATCTGTCAGCAGCTCGTTAATTGGAAATTCACATAATCACCCACACATTGCAATGTTTCTATGGGTGATTCACAAATTTACCAGTGGTTCTCAAATCCTTTAACATTTATATACAACTCTCTTTGCTGTAAATGAATCATTAACTGTAGTTAATTGGTTAGAGATAACATCTTCGGAATTCGGAAATTATTATATATAATATAACAAGTAGTATGAAAATTGCTGAAAATATTTTGACATAAATTATGAGTTGTTATGGAAATGGATACATAAGTTGTGTTTCCTATTTCCGTAACAACGAATGTATATTTATGTCAAAATATTATCTGTCAATTTTCATACTACGAGTTGTATTCGGCTTGAGAATTTACCAAACAAGAGTTAATTAACAAGAATAGTTAGGTATTTATTTGCACATTATTAATTAGGTATTACAGTGATGAAAATTTTGAATATTAAATGTACACTGAAAAAATGTAGAATTGACGTTTATGAAAATATTGAAAATATCATTTATTTTATACGTAACCAAGGATATTAGTAACTGTGGTATTTCCGGTATCAATTTCACTAGTGATGAATTTCCGACGAAATGTACATTTCATTGGTTCATTTTCAAACAAATTCGTGATCCTATTAGTTGACAGTGACGTGTGGTGAATTCTAATTAAATTATAATGAATCATAATTTTAAAAATATATTTTAATTGAAATAATAAGTCAGTGTAAATTTATTTATGTTCTGAATCAAGCAACATTATAAACAGTTTTTAATTATTTAAGATAGATATGCTACGGCAGAGTGTCACACCCAGTAATGGGTAAAAGGCGTAATGGTATATTTATTTTTTATTATAAGATAGACATAATTTATATAAATATGTAAATTTATTAATATATTTAATGAGATAGGTGACTCAGTGGTATCGAGTCGGCTTGTGGGTTTAAAAACCTGGGTTCTATTCCTACAATCGATAAACAACTTTCCCCACATTCAAAGTTCCCCCGTGGCTCCCCCTACACTAACATCTTTGGGAGCCGTGCTTTGACGACTGATAAATGCACTTCACGCGAAGAGATATATCACTTGCCGAGGGGTGCTGCGGCAGAGGTACCACACCTAGTAATGGGTAAAAGAGTATTTTTTTATCATTTTTACTTGGCACATCTTTCTCTAAAATAATTTTATGTTTTATTAAAACAGTTTTTGTTTTTGACATATTAATGACAGTTATAAATTCAATAAAATAAAAGAATAACGCATCAGAATTCGTCTATCAAGATATCTGTTGCTATGTTACCTCTTTATTTCACTAGTTAAATAATGCAGTTCATTACCTAACTCAAATAAGTGAAATAAAACGTCTATTTCTAAAAAGTTTGACAGCAATACATTAGAGCGTTTATTTAAAAAGTAAACATAGGGAAAATAATATTTTCAGCAATGCATTGAAGTATAATAGTCTATAGTCTAAAAGAAACATTGTAACAAATTAAATGAATTTGAATTACTTTAAATTACATTAACTAAACGTAAGGTATAAATTTAGAACCTCAAAACAATCCAAAAGTTCTTTTGTGTAGAGGTTTGTTCGCAAATTTTTCGTTTAAGAGCTCGTACATACAAATAATGAGAATTTTGGGTTGAACCAGTTCAAAAATCCAAAATTATTAAAATGTGGTTCTATATAGTTCAGAGCACGAGAAATCGAATGGCGCAAAGCGCATCTTCATATCTCTTTTAGTTTTTGAGTTACAGCGATTTTAGACTTTTTTTAAATCTCAACTTTGAGGGCATATATCTCGAAAACTAAAAAAGATATTGAAATTCGGTTTGAACGAGCGTATTTCTCGTAATTTACTTAACCCGATAGCAAATTTTGATATTTTTGAAAATTTTAAGACTTTTTTTCAAAATTTTCTTTTGCCAATATCTCAAAAAGTTGATGAGATATTAAAAAAATGAAAACACCAGTGAATTCCTCGCGTGAAACTACATAGGTGTGCATATTTTCAGAATTTTTGCTGGACAGATAAAACTTTTAGAACAAAAAAACTAAAAATGGCCTAAAATTGAAAAAACACCAAGGGGTACCCCTTAAGAAAATTTCAGAAAAATAAATGTGGAATAAAGTACCTTTTTCCACCTTAACCCCCCTATTTCGGACCCGTAGATTACGAGAAAATTATGTAAAATGGCGTCTGAGACTTAGTTTTCGAGAAATCGACGATTTAAAATTTCAGATTTAGTGCCGCCCTACCTACATACCTCTGTATCTCAAAAACTATTAAAGATAATTAAGATCTGATTGAACCACCGAATTTATCGTAATTTACTTGCTTTATAACTATAATTTTATTAAGTTTGCTTTTTGGATCAAAATGTTATCAAGTAATTAAGAAAAAAATTAAAATCACAAAAATTAGTGTTTTTCACATGTTTGTAACTTGTGAACAAAAAGAGATAATTAAAATCTCTTTACACGACTAAATTCAGCGTACCTTAATTAGTAAGCATGCATAGTTTCATTATGATACACTATAAAATAAAAGTTTCAGGACCGCATGTCTAAAAAGGTGCAAAAATGGTGAAAATTTTAGTTATAATCATGTTTCCATCACTGTTACAGAAAAGTAACAATAATTATTAGGCTTCTGAGTATTTCAGTGCATTCTACATATTTCCAAATACACCTAACCCAATTTTCAATTCAATCCAATCATATTTAACACATAATTTTCACTCTACACTCTACAAGTTGAGCTTGAGAGCTACACAAAATAGTCACTACTTTTAATACTACTGGTAGAAATACTCATTTTATTTTTTAATCGGACTGTCTCTGTATATTGGGATAATTTAAAATTATAAAATTTACTTTTTAAGTGGCCCCAAAGATAGAAATCGTTTGGCGCAAGATCTGGTGACCTTGCAGGCCACTCCACTTCTGCACCTCGTCCTATCCATCGTTGGGGGAATATCCGATGCAGATAATTTCGTACATTTTGTTGGAACCACACTTCCTCAATATTTACTCAATATTACTCTCTCTTGTAACAACTCTAAATAATTTTCCCCATTTTAATTTCCATTTATATAAAAAACGCCCCACCATTTGATCCCCTATTAACCCGGTTTGATTTTGAAAGAAGACAGTTTTATTACTTTGACAACTATAGATGACAGCAAACGCTCTAATGCAGTGGTTTCCAAACTGTGGGGCGCGCCCCCTTAGGGAGGCGCGCTATATAAAAATATAATTGAGGCTTATGAACACATTCTCCATTTACATCATAACACAAACGTGTTTCTAACTCGCGCTCGCAGTAAAATATCCCTAGTTTAACAAACAAAGCCTTAGAAATTTTATTACGTTTCATAACATCTTATTTGTGTGAAACAGGCTTTTCCGCTGTAGCTGTTTTAAAGACAAAATATCGAACTCGATTAATCGTTGAAAAAGAATTGCGAGTGGCGATATCTTCAATGACTCTCCGATTCGAGAAACTGAAAAACAAGCGCCCATTCAGCACACTCAACAATTATGATTATATTGTATTAAACATGCCTAATTTAAATTAAATATAATTTCCAATCTTATTACAATTTTATGTTTATACATTATTTTGTTCTATTATTATGTTGTAATAAACATAATTTTAGGTTAAGAAAAATATTTGTTACAACAAATATCTTATATAATAACATTATTTGTTTATAGTACTTTTTTTTGTATTCTATAAAATAAATTATTTACGATTTTTTAAGTTAAGCTGTTATAAAAAATGAGGGGGGCGCGACAATTATTTACGGAAAAAAGGGGTCGCTGAGAGAAAAAGTTTGGAAACCACTGCTCTAATGCATTGCTGTCAAACTTTGTAACTGTAACTATGGTAATGGCATATCCCTATGTTTACTGATAAAAAATTCCCGGTATAATATAACAAGTACTATGAAAATTGCTGAAAATATTTTGACATAAATTATGAGTTGTTATGGAAATGGAAACATAACGAGTGCAAAGCGCGAGTTGTGTTTCCTATTTCCGTAACAACGAATGTATATTTATGTCAAAATATTATCTGTCAATTTTTATACTACGAGTTGTATTCGGCTTAAGAATTTACCAAACAAGAGTTAATTAACAAGAATAGTTAGGTATTTATTTGCACATTATTAATTAGGTATTACAGTGATGTAAATTTTTAATATTAAATGTACACTGAACAAATGTAGAATTGACGTTTATGCAAATATTGAAAATATCATTTATTTTATTCGTAACCAAGGATATTAGTAACTGTGGTATTTCCGACATCAATTGCACCAGCGATGAATTTCCGACGAAATGTACATTTCATTGGTTCATTTTCAAACAAATTCGTGATCCTATTGGTTGACAGTGACGTGTGGTGAATTCTCTTTAAAATGTTGTAGAAACATTGATATATGATAAGCTTTTTAAGAATGTCCTTGTTGAAAACCCCTGTTGTCCTCCCTATCTCCAATCTCACTCTTTACCCTTTCATCCCTCCTATCCCTTCGACTAATTTCCCAGCAAACTTCGATCACACTGCGTCCAGTCGTGATTTTCCAGCCTCGTTCAATCAGTCTTTGAAGCCTTTCGCTTGCGAGGAAATTAAAAATGCCTCCCCTTTCCTCTGGCTTCGCTCTGTGATATCCTGATCATGGCCTACTGTGTCGGTGTTTATCAGCGCTCTGTTGTTTAATGTTGGAGGGAGGATGCTCGTTTGTTTTTGATTAAATCTCGGTTGTTGCAATTTGACTGGAATAAGGATGATTATTTTTATGAGACTGTTGGTTGGAAATGAAATGTTTACAGTAAATTTTTATAGTATTACTTTCTAAATAAATTAATTTACTAACATTTGTGGACAGTATGATTTGACGGATGGAAACCGCACTTCAAACACATAAATATAGCACTTTCCAAGATCTACTACGTCAGCTTTGGATAGGTTTACACAAATCAGTGAAGGGAAAGTCAAACTGAATTGTGCAGTTTATTTATTTTTCTTTCTGAAATATCTGACAGCAATGCATTTGCCACGAAAGTTATTTAAACTTTATTTATATATTTTTCTAAATGATAAAATTGATCATACTTGTAACTACAATTATATATGAGCTCCGCTCTTTGAAGTAAACATTCTAAATAAATTAATTCACCAACATTTGTGGAGGGCATGATTTGACGGATGGAAACCTCAATTCAAACTCATAAATATAGCACTTTCCTATATCTACTATGGCAGCTTTGATTAAGTTTACACAAATCAGTGAAGAGAAAGTCAAAATGAATGGTGCAGTTTATTTAATTTCTTTCTGAAATAACTGATAGTAATGCATTTGCCACGAAAGTAATTTAAACTTTATTTATATATTTTTCTAAATGATAAAATTGATTATACTTGTAACTACAATTATATATGAGCTCCGCTCTTTGAAATACACATTCTAAATAAATTAATTCACCAACATTTGTGGAGGGCCTGATTTGACGGATGGAAACAGCACTTCAAACACATAAATATATCACTTACCGAGATCTACTACGACAGCTTTGATTAGGTTTACACAAATCAGTGAAGGGAAAGTCAAACTGAATGGTGCAGTTTATTTATTTTTCTTTCTTAAATAACTGATAGTAATGCATTTGCTACGAAAGTTATTTAAACTTTATTTATATATTTTTCTAAATGATAAAATTGATCATACTTGTAAGTACAATTATATATGAGCTCCGCTCTTTGGAATACACATTTTTTTTCTAAAATCACAATGGTTTAAAGAATATTAATTAATACCTTCTATAACTGTAAATTGTTTCATTAAAATTAAATAGCGTAGGACCCCATTAAAACTATTCTAATATAGGTTCTCTTCCTTCTATTTAGGACCATGATACGCATATCTGCAATGTATCCATAATTGTATCCAGTTTTTCACAATGGCTTCAGTATTTTTTGTATGAACACACTAAAGCTTACAAACAATGAATCTACTAAATTTATTGCCGGACCCAATCATTAACCATAGTTTAAAAACACAATTAGTTTTTTTTTGTTTTTTATCGTATGCAGCACAAATTCTATACACATGGCTATTGTTATAAATAAATTGATGCAATACAAAAAACCTGCAAGCAATGATTGCATATAGGAACAAAAGCTCTGCTTATGTTACATCCAGGAGCTTAACGTAAGCTGGCTAGATCGTAAGATGAAATTTCCCTTGGAAAATGGACAAAAAGTTTTCACCCTCGAAGGGCTTGGACCCTCTTTGTCACGAAATATACAAAGTATAGAATTTTCATAAAAAGTTTACGATAAAAATACGATCCTAAACTATATACAATTAATAAATATCTAAATATATCTTTTGAGTGTAATTTAAATATTTGACAGAATGACTACTTCAAGCTGTTTTATATTTTTTACCTATTTTTTTCCTCTTATGACTTATTACAAATGCAACAGTGAAATGAAGTAAAAAATGTCTATTTTTAAATAACTTTTCTATCATGAAATTAGTTAAGTAAATAAATATATCATCACACCTTTTACCTATTACTAAGTGTAGCACTCCGCCGTAGTAGATCTTGGTAAGTGATATATTTCTTCGCGTGAAATGCGGTTACCTGACGTCAAATCACGGCTACCAAAGATGATGTTAGTGGTGGAGGAGCCACACGGGGGAGATTTAAATTGGTGAAAATTGTTTGTAAATTAGTTATACATAGACCGATATTTATATTGAACTACATACATTGTACAATAGTTATATCGTAAATAACTATATTTGTTAAAAAAAATGTGTTTTCTAAAGACGAAAATAGTTGTCATCAAACAGTATTTTAATCCATTAAACTTTTGCCACTTTCAAAAAGGTCAACTAATCTAAATTCACTCATTAAATCTTTACCCAGAATAATTGAACTTCTAATTAAAACCTTTCCGTTTGCACCGAAATCCTGTTAACCCCACCAATTATTCAAATAAAACGTTTATTGCTTTCCACCTCGGACACTGCCATTGAATAATATTTATTTTACGATACAGATTTACTGAAAATACTGCACCAGATCGGATTTAGATTTACATGAGCTTTTCAAATGTCCGAAAACTGAAAAAAACCTTAAATACTTGCAAAACAAAGCGTTCGATTTAAATAAATGCTTTTCAACTAAATGGAGATTACATTTTCATGATACTCTTTTATGTTTTATCACAGCATAATAATGCAATGCTTTGTCCCAATACATGCGGTACCACGAACCTTTGAAACAATTTTTACCACATTAAAATTAGTCCTGAGGTTGGCCCTTGATTTTACTGCTGATAACCTCATAAATATATCATTTACCGGGATCTACTATGACAGATTGCTACATCCAGTAATGGGTACAAGGCGTTTTTTATTTTATTTTGGTAGTTGTATAAAAATTTAATTGATGCCAGTGTGTAGTTTAGACTATGGTTCAGTTTAAAGTGTTGAAAGAACATCAAAGCAACAAATGAAAGTGTGAAAATAATGCCACCCCCACTCTTTTGCGACTAAACACACAGTTTGATGTTTACGTTCTACTTTGCATTTTCATTAAGTTCAGTAGGATTGGTTTCATTAGTTCGCAGAGGAAATTTAAAACTATTTAGTGGCAATTTAGTAAACTTTCAAACTACATACATTTAGTTTGCTAAACAGGTGGAAATCTCTACATACAGTCAACAAAGACTATACTAGATTAAGTAGTGACATCAAATTTGGACGATAGAAAAGCAAACCTTAATTGTAAATTAATTTATGCTCCAATAGAGATAGAATTTAAATGTCAGCAACGCGATGGAAAATAACTGATGAACGTGAAATTAGAAGAGTTGGTACATATCAGCTGTAGGTGTGATATATATATTTATTTATGTTACGCTGTACAACAGGAACTTAATCCCAATTACAGTACAGGGTCCGCACTCACCGAGTCGCAGTGTAGTAGTTCATATAACTTTTATAAAAAACAACAAAGACAAAATTAATTGTCTTTAAATGCTCACTTGGTGAAACTAGGTATAATAATAAAATATAAAAATATACACTTGTCTAAGTCTCACAAAATTCAGCCTCCAAGTCAACTTATGAGGGTATCGTCAGAGGCTGGCCAGCACAGTTAGTAACCATAGACGCGTTTCGCTCTTATTAGAGCTCATCAGTATGGTATGTCATTTTACTGTTTGTTAGAGATCTTATTCTCTGCTGACACAGTTCTTCGTCACCAGCTTCTTCACGTGAACTTTGTTCTAGGTGAAGGAGTGGGTTATACCATACTGATGAGCTCTAATTAGAACGAAACGCGTCTATGCCTCTGACAATGACCTCATAAGTTGACTTGGAGACTGAATTTTGTGAGACTTAAACAAGTGTTTATTTTTATATTTTATTATCATATAATTTTTAGTTTGAGTGAGATTCGAACTCGGGATCTCCGGATTCGAATTCCGTATTGCTACCCACACCACTGTACTGACAGCCCCCAGTTCTTGTAAACCAAAATTAATAGTGTGCATGTTGGTGAATATAACATATAAACAGAAGTGAGCAATATGTTTGCTTCTTTAATCAACTTTTGACCACTGTATTTAAATGGAAGCCCAATAATATAAGTAACAGTCATAGTGTAACACGAGCAAGAGCTGGGCGAATCAGTTAATCACTATTCCAAATTTAATATTTATTAAAATATATTCACAACATAAAAATAAACAGAAAAGTTACTAAATTACAAAAGTGATAGATATTAAACGAAACATATTAAATCTCTATTTAAAGAACTTGACCGAAGATGGCAAACAACAATATATTTACTACATGGCAAGACTACATCTTGTCAATCCAAAAGCTAAACCACCACTGACTATTTGTTGTTTTCCATGGGACGTGCTGACAAGGGGTAAGAGGGTGGTATCGTTGACTTGGTTAGAGATAACTGTTCCCATGCATGAGTTTACATAAAAAACACCAGACGCTTCTAAGGGATGAAATACAAGGATCAGAAGTTATCTCAGACCAACGCACAGCTAATAATTTACCCAGATATGTCATCACATAATAGCTAACAAGCGCGACGATTCAGAGAAGCCATAAACTCGATAAATAATCATCGAAGAATACTGAAATGCACTAATAAATTTGATAACCAAAACTCTGTCAAGTCAACTTTACAAAAAAGATACTTAAGATAATAAATAATTTGTCTGTATCTTTCGAAGCTGAGTTGATAGTGAAAAATCCTAATTATAACAACAAGTAATTTTGAATTGTTTCACTTTGTTACAATAGTTCGGAGAGTTCGCCAAATTTATTGTCATCGAAAACACGACAACACATTGCTTGGAATAATGTGATCCATTCGACCTGTTCCAAAATAATGAGCTGAGGGTATAAGTTATCAGATTCGCATTCTTTTCCAATGGTAAATATCCCCCTGTCTTATACAGTATGCGTAGCGTATCAACCGATTTGTAACCGACACTGAAGACATATATTTCAACATTCCGGTTTTGACTTTATGGGTTCGGGGCTTCGCTCGGACAAATGTAAAATCGTTAATAGATATGATGGAAATGTATCTGACATTTTTCATTTGGAATATTAGGTTTTTCTTTTATACAGAATTCTTAATAATTAACAACCCGCATCCTAAAAACGGTTTAAGCATGTACTTATAAAAAATAAAATAAATTTATCATCACGCTTTGTATCCATTGTTTGGTGGAGGAGCCTCAATTAAAATAATTATTTAATAAAATAACAAACTAAACACTTGTCTAAGTCTCACAAAATTCAGCCTCCAAGTCACCTTATGAGGGCATCGTCAGAGGCTGGCCAGCACAGTTGGTAACCATAGACGCGTTTCGCTCTTATTAGAGCTCATCAGTATGGTTGTTATTTTATTATTAAACCTAGTTTCACCAAGTGAGCATTTAAAGACAATTAATTTTGTCTTTGTTGTTTTTTATTTAAATTGCTATTTCGTAGCTTTTGCTTTTTTCGGTAGATGGCATTACTGGTTCGATAGAACTTCTCATGTCATCTTACCGTTCTTTAGAGATCTTATTCTCTGCTGGCACAGTCCTTCGTCACCAGCTTCTTCACGTGAACTTTGTTCTAGGTGAAGAAGTACGTTATACCATACTGATGAGCTCTAATAAGAGCGAAACGCGTCTATGGTTACCAACAGTGCTGGCCAGCCTCTGACGATGCCCTCATAAGGTGACTTGGAGGCTGAATTTTGTGAGACTTAGACAAGTGTTTAGTTTGTTATTTTATTATTAAACCTAGTTTCACCAAGTGAGCATTTAAAGAAAATTAATTTTGTCTTTGTTGTTTTTTTTTTTTAATATTTATTTTTGTTCGTAGTTTTCTGATCTAAGGACTTTCTTAGGTAGATGATACATAGAGGATGATAGTATCTAGCCCAAGGGCTTTTGCTACAATTAATAAATTAATTAATTGGTATTAATTATTGGGTTAAAATAAAATTAAATAACCAAGAAATTCAAGATAATTTATATAACTCAAATAAATAAATATATCATCACGCCTTTTACCCATTACTGGGTGTGGCATTCTGCCTAAGCAGATCTTGGTAAGTGATATATTTTTTCGCGTGAAATGCGGTTACCAGCAGTCAAATCACGGCCCCCAAAGATATTAGTGGAGGGCCACAGGGGTAGATTCAATTGTTTGTCGGCTGTGGGGATCGAACTAGGGTTGTCAAGATCCACAGGCCGACTCGATACCACTGAGCCACCTACCCCATAAATAAACTAAATAATAACTCCTGGGCAGTATAAGTGAATATCCACGTGGCTAGACTGTAAATTATATCTCTTCTTGTTCTCAGGTTTAAATGAGAATAATATGTCTTGAAACTTCTCTGGCGAAAGTTATAACTGTGCAATGTGCTATTTGGCGCGCATTTTAAATGCTAATGTGTTAATTGAAGGATAATTAATTTAATCAGAAACTGGGATGTCCGAGGCTGTAGTAATTAAATTAAGGCTAGTGGCTAGTTGAGAGTGCGGCCACAAGAGAACTGGACGCAAAGTTGGGCTACAATAGACGAATATTTCACTTATGACGTCATAACTTCGTTATTATTTCATTATATGTGGTTTGCATCTTTGCTACTGGAACTGCAGTTGGAGAAGTTTGTTAGTTGGTTAAGTTACAGATTTTTTAGTTTGTAAGTAATGCTACAAAATCTAATTTTATACGAGTAATAGGACGTCCAACATAATTTAAAATATATTTTTATATTTGGCTTAAAATAATCAAAATGTGATAGACTCCATGCTAACTTGACTAAAATTGACAATAAATAGTTATTTTTGAGATCTCCTTACGGCAGAGTGCCACATCCAGTAATGGGTAAAAGGCTGTCAAAAAAGAATAATACAATAATTAATAAAATATCAAACTAAACACTTGTCTAAGTCTCACAAGATTCAGCCTCCAAGTCACCTTATGAGGGCATCGTCAGAGGCTGGCCAGCACAGTTGGTAACCATAGACGCGTACAATAATTATTGATTTATTTAAGTAAATTGAAGGCAAACAATCAACAATAATATTAATTTGATTATTGTCGTAAGTCGTAAGTAATGGAATCTGACAAAAAGTAACTTGAGAGCTTGCGTAAAATATTCATTTTGTGCTCTAGGGTGCAAAATGCGCGTTATCCTGTAACAATTATAGAAAAATTATATTTAAGTTATTTGTGTATTAAGAGTGTAAAGTGATTCTTTGTTACTCAAGCACGGTAATTGCAGCGCGAGCTGAAGGTGAGAGCTGCAATAGTGCAAGAGGAACAAAGACACTTAACGCTCATGATACACACAGAATTTTTTCTACGATTGCATCTTAAAATTATTAAAAAACGTATACATACTAAAAATAAATTCGTTCTGTCAACTGTCAATATGACAAGTTTCTGTTTTGTTTGTATCTTTGGTAACTATTGAAATAAGCGCACATTTAATATCTTTTTTGCTCGTTGCCATTGGATACGCGCGCATTTAACGTCTTTTTCGCGCGTTGCCATCGGAGACGAGCAAAAAAATATTTGTATTGTTCCACAGAAAACGTCAACTTTACGTTGACAAATGAGAGCGTAATTGTCAACTTTTCATAGCAATCCTAGAAAAAAGAAATTTATTTGCTGTTAATTAGTGTCGTACGATTTTCAAATGAAATATAATTATCTCTATTAGTCTTTGAGTTATGTTTAAATTGCATATTTCTCAATTTGTCACTCGGTGTAAATGATAACTAAATGAAAACTAACAACTTCGGCAATTTTAATTTAATCCCTGAAATTGTGATATTTATCAATGAAACAATCAAAACTTCTCGCATTTATACGGATTGAAACTCTCGAAACAATCTCGCATCTCGCAACAAATTTTAATCAAGAAAATCACAACAAATGTCTTCATTGCGCACGTGTCGTATTGACAGCAATCGTTTGTCATTTCAAAGTCGACTGAGACAATCGTTAACAGAATTACTGCTGGAATTATTTGCATCATTAAAACTTTGAGTTATTGCAGGAAAGTTTCCTGCTAGCAGGAGAATTACGGCAGAGAAATAATTAAAACAGAACAGGAATAACGTTGTAGGGTCTCTAGGGACGTTTTTATCAGTAGTTTCCTAAGGGCAAATATGGAGGACAATTCTGGAATGTTCTCGAAAATTTATAGAGCATATTGAAGATGGCCTAACAGCCTACAATTTACTACACAAACATTTTGTAGATTTGCGATAATAATTAATTTATTGCATAGACGTGACTTATATTCTGAATACTTGCATACAAACAATACATGAATATTAGAGCGAGTATAGAATTTGTAGCAGATTTTAACATTAATATCGTAAAACAAAATCCTTATTTTTTCTACTAAGGAGTAGTATATTGTAATACTAGTAAGGCAAGGGTTTAATTGCAAAACGAGTACGAAAGCGAGTGTTCCAATAGTACGAATTTTGCAATGAAAATTACACTTTTACGTTTGTGGATGTAAGAAATTTAATAATTATTTTATATAAATCAAAGGAGTTGTATTTGCAAATGCACATCACGTGTCCTTGGTCACCATGTCAAATGATATTTCCCTCACTCAATTTAATTGTGATAGTAACCGTTTTTCTCATTAGTGAGGAAAGACATTAACTTTCATCACTAGTGAGTGAAATAGTTATTATATCAACTATATTGAATGAGGAAAATGTCATTTTCATAAGTAGTGTAATTTTACCTATTACTGAGTTATATATTTATACGTAAGAGGATCCACTGAGGTAATTTTAATATGGAAAAATTGTTTGTCGGCTGTGGGAATTGAACCCGGGTCAATAATCTAACTTAATACCACTAAGTAATTTATAAATTATTTATTTTGGACCGTCGAAAATTGGATATTCTCTCCCTAGGGAAAAGAGTAACTACAGTCTATACAGTATTAAATATTGATTTATAAATTGTAAGTAACCCTGCTAGAAAGTAAAGTTTTCCTGCCTCAATCGAGAGAAGAAAGTGATAATTTTCTTCTCTAGGGAGTGAAAATACAGTCACATTATAATATATTCCTTCATTATATCTTAAATCTAATTTAGAAAAGCAATATTGCTCTCAAAATTTAAACTGTAGTTATCAATATACGCGGATTTTAAATAAATAAATATATCATCACGCCTTTTACCCATTACTAAGCAGATCTCAGTAAGTGCTATATTTTTTCGAGTGAAATGCGGTTACCAGCTGTCAGATCACGCCCCCCCCCAAGATATTAGTGGAGAGGGAGCCACAGGGGTAGATTTTTTTAAATTGGTGAAAATTGTTTGTCGGCAGTGGGAATCGAACCAGGGTTTTGAAGTTTGATAATCCCGGTAATTAGTTTTAATTCAAACATGTTTTTATTTTCGAGAAAAGGGTTGCTTAGTAATAAGTAAACAAATCAAATGTTTCTCCCGATTACCTAAAATGGTATAAATCTTACCTTAAATGTATCAGGTATGCAGTTGCCAACAGTAAACGTGAAATTATATTATTTTATACCTCACGTTTCGGCAAAGAGTAAGTAATAAAACATTGACTAAAAATGATTTACGAGCCTATTTTAAACACAAATCGATATTTGTATTGTTGGGGAAACACGTATCTTCCTTATATTACCTTTTATAAATTTTATGGATAATAAAACCGGTAATATTAAAGTTACTTGTGTTTATCGAACGGAAAACAAACCAATAAGTGCAGATAAATGCGAATACTTCGATCTTCGATAGCATCGGACTATAAATTTGGAGAAAGATAATATTTTATTGGCTTCGCATGACAAGTAACTTTGACTTTAAATGTAATATAGCTGTTATCAGTGAAATGCATTTCGAAATAAAGAATCATAACTTTACATTATTATTAGTAAAAAATATTAAATAATATATATACAGGGTGTTTCACAACTTAGAGCAAAAAATTAAAGGATATATTCTGTACGACGTGCTGATCATGAAACAAAAAGAATTTTTTTTCAATCGCAAAACTATTTTCCATGTTTCCCAGTCCAAAATTTTTCGATGCCACTGCCACTGGGTGGATGATTATGTTTAAGTTATTAATTAAATAAAATTCTATTATAAATAACTGCTAATAATTGAATTGTGTAATTATTCTTTCGTAGTTGATACCTACTTCATTGTTTGTGTTTAATAGGAAAGCGAATCCAGTGCAGTACTACAAAAAATGTTTTAGATTAACAATCCTTAATTTTTCGAATTTAAAAAAAATTCTTTTTGTTTCATGATCAGCACGTCGTACATAATATACCCTTTAATTTTTTTCTCTAAGTTTTGAAACACCTGTATATATATTTAACTAACTATATACAAATTAAATTTGCTGGATAATTTAGAAATACATATGCACATGATTGAAGATTCATTCGGAGTGGTGAAAGAAGCTTGTATGAGAAAATTTATTTATTTATTTATTTATTATATTGAACCCAACAGGCAAAATGCTCAATTACAGGATAAAAATATAATACAAAATAAATATAGTAAGTACAAAAAAAATTAGGTAACTAGGAAAAAATTACAAAGTAAAATTACAAACTAATTAATCAAAATTAACAAGGAATATTGCAAAATATAATTGGAAGAAACAAATCAAAATACAAAAAGAAATAAAATATCAGGACTTAAGTAAATCATAAACCCTACGCTTAAATACGGGCAATGAATCCCCAAAAATATCAACATTATTTTGAACAATGTTATAAAGATTACACGTTGCATACAAAGGTGCACAATAAATAATATTAGTGTGGGGTCTAGGCAGATAAAATATAAGACGATTACTAGTAATCAATGAGGCAACATGAAATCCAACACGACCAAGAGTATCTCTGCATCATCGGCCAGATTATTAACTAATTTGTATAAATAGATTAAACAAGCAGCTTTTCTTCTATCTATCAAGCTTGTGAACTTAAACATATTGAAAAGTACATTCTGCGGAAATTTTTTATGATTGTGGATGAAGCGAGAGTAGTGTGCCACGACAGGAATGTTTGTAGAAAATTAATTGCTTTAATATTTAGTTGTAATTCTCCCAGTGGTAAAATTTCTTTCATTCGCTAGAATAAATCTAACACGAAATCAATTCCATGTACGTGCAGGTGGGGAGGCCGCTAGGGCACTTACACCCGACACGGCATTCATTATTCGAAGCTACGCTACCGCCATTTTGATTTATAGGTTTTATAAATCCCACTCTTGGAGGCAGTCCAAATATCGTTACCAATCTTGAAGCTATAAATTCATAAAGTATCACTCGTGCCAAAAATTAATTTATAAATTCATGTTGAGCACTTGATTCACAAGTTATTAACATTGCTGGTTTATCTCAAATGCGATCGGGTTTCCGAGACATATTATCATCAAGGATTTTTAAAGGATATTTAAAAAAAGTTGAAACATGAATAACTTTCTAAACGATTTTTATAATCACTAAGTTACTCGTATTAAATAGTTATATGTGTATTAACAGCGTAAAGTGATTCTTTGTTACTCGAACACGGTAATTGCAGCGCGAGTCGAAGGCGAGAGCTGCAATAGTGTAAGAGGAACAAAGACACTTTACGCTCGTGATACACACATAGTTTTTCGACGATTGCATCTTAAAATTATTAAAAAACGTATGCGTACTAAAAATAAATTCGATCTGTCAATTGTCAATATGACAAGTTTCTGTTTTGATTGTATCCCTGGTAACTATTGAAATAAGCGCGCATTTAATATCTCTCCAATGGCAACGCGCAAAAAAGATATTTCTCGATTGTACCACAGAAAACGTTAACTTTACGATGACAAATGAGAGCGTAATTGTTCACTTTTCATAGCAATCGTAGAAAAAGTATCTTTATTGCACCTACAGATTTGCAATAAGAGCAGTATGTTTTCTACTCGTGCAATAAAGTGACAATTTTAACACTAGTTGTATAATAGCTTTTTATATAATAAGTCTAAAGTGTACGTGAGATATCAAGTCGGCTTGTGGATTTGAGAACCCGGCTTCGATTCCCACATACAAACAATTTTAAGAACATTGAATATACTCCTCTGGTTCCCCCTTCACTAATATCTTTGGGGACGTGATTTGACGACTGGTAACCACACTTTACGCGAAGAAATATATCATTTATCCAAAATGTGCTACGGTTCAGTGCCACACTCAGTAATGTGTAAAAGGAGTGATAATATAAATATATTTTAAGTGCATAATATATAAAATGTCATTATTTGTCAAGAGCATTGTAATGACGAACTTTTCTGCTTTGATATGCAAACTACTATTGTTTTTGTAAATCATTTAAAAAGTTTACTTTTCTGTCAGATGGTCGAAAAGTTATAACATATTTAATAATTAGTTTATACAGCTAAAAAATTATATACATATTTGCTCGTTTATTTCTCTTATTCAGCTTTATTCATTCATTGATCTAATCATTCATTATTCTTTAATAATCCACGAAATATTTTATTTTCAATTTTACCTCCATTTCAATGAATATTCACAATATTTTATCTTATTATTAATAGAGCACGAACTATTTTTAGTAAAACTAAATTTCAAAAATAGCTACAGGTCAAGTTTAATGTAAAATAAAAATATACATGAAACATGAAACAAAAATTTAATAAATATTTACATGTTTTATATTGTAAACTCATTGGAATGTTGACTGAAATTCATTCATAAAATGAAACAAATATTTCAACAATTAATGAACCATATTTCTCTATTTAGTTAAAACATCCTAATAATTATTTATTTATTTATTTATGTTACGCTGTACAACAGGAATTTAATCCCAATTACAGTACAGGGTCCGCAGTCACCGAGCCGCAGTGTGATAGTTTATATAATTTTTAGCTTGAGTGCGATTCGAACTCGGGATCTCCGGATTGGAATTCCGTATCGCTATCCACACCACAGTACTGTACTGTAATTGGGATTAAATTCCTGTTGTACAGAGTAACACAAATAAAAATAAAATAAAATAATAATTTACTATAACATTTTTAATGAATAACATTACAATCTTAAAATGCCTTTGCTAATAATTTTCCCTTTCTTGTACAAATTTTCTTATTCTTAGCACCTGCAGCATCATAACCGCAACATCCCTAATTTCAGTTAATTTTTTTTTCAAAATGACAAGAACAACCACCTAACTGGAGACACTAAGGGTAGAACACGTGTATCTTAGTACAATATTTTCATAAAAGAGAATATTTAATTATTGGGTTTCGTAATGGCACATAAAACACATCTGGCTCTTTAGTAACTGGAAGAGTATGATGAAGACACTCACCCTTAAAATAGGGGTGGACTGATGATGGATTAGGGTGAAATATATTAAAGTTATTGAAGTGTACGACGAAGATTATTATAGGGGTATTTACTGGCTGTTGTAGCACAGTTAGTAGAACTCGCGACTATCAAGTAAGAGTATATTTTGGCTGTATTATAGTTTATAATAAATTGATTGATTTATTGGTCAATTTATCAACAAGAGTTAAACAAAAACAAAAAAGTATTGTTGTAAAATCGTTCTTTTGCTACAAATGAAGCATTCTGATTGGCTTATAATATAATGAAGGAAATAATCAAAAAAATGTTGAGTATATTAAGTTTTGCTTCTAATTTATTCTAGTTATATTAATTGAAATTATCTTTGCGGCTTTGGGGCTGTGATTTGACGACTGGTAACTGTAATTTACGTACAAAAATGTATCACATTTTGAAATGTGCCTCGGCAAATTGCTACATTTAATAAATGTTAAAGGCGTGATGATATATTTATTTATTTAATTGAATGTGGATTTTAATTACATAAAATACAATTAAAAGTAGTTAATCAAATTAAATAATAATATATGACAATATTATGCTAGTAACACTAAATCCAATACTGGAAACAGAATTCAAATATCTGTCATGGATCTATAAATATAGTTATTCAGCAGGAAAATTGAAAATTTAATTTCCCGGCGGTAGACTTAAAATATTTTCCTTATTTTATTTTGTTAGTACCACTAAGTTATGCTAAATTTAGGGATGTAAATTAAAATTAAATATCTTTTGTAGTTTTCAAGATATGGCTCAACAAAAAATTCAGCAGGAATAACAACATTTTCAGGTATACTTCACCTAATATTTTCCTGTCAAATATTATTCTAGACCAGAGAGTACCCCTCAGAAATGAGTAAATGACATGATATATACAGGGAGTGTCGCAAAAATATAAGATTTATTTGTAACCATTACAAAAAAAAACTGTTTCAAATTAATTTCTTTATCTAACTTAAATAAATAAATATATCATCACGCCTTTATCCAGTAATGGGTGAGGCATTCTGCCGTTGCAGGGCTCAGTAAGTCATATATTTAACTTAATTTATGTATTTCAGTTTTGTTGCTGTTACAATAAAGTTTAAAATATGTATATTTGTTGCATTTATTTCAAATGAAATTAGGATATCACCATAATTCTATGATATCTTTTTGTGAACTCATTCTATTTTATGATCAATGATGATGATGATGAGTCCCATCATTCCCTTTCGGAACATAGGGGCCGTGCACACCGAGCCGCAGTTTTTACACTGCCGTACTGCCAGTTTCTTTAGTTTCTTTGATCAATACTGAATCAATAATCAGTGATTTTATATTAAATAAATAAAAGGCTTCAGAATCCAATGTTTATTTTTTTAAAATATTAATTTTTCGGACGTTTCGAGCATAAATATTTGCTCATCATCAGCTCCTTTAAAAATGTAAAACAATATTTGTAAAATGTCAATAATAACATCCTCTCTACTAACATCTTTGGGGGCCGTGTTTTGACGGCTGGTATCATCACTTACCGAAATCTGCTACAGCAGAGTGCCACACCTAGTAATGGGTAAAAGGCGTGATGATATATTTATTTATTTTATTTTTATTTATTACAATCAGTGATTTTAGAAAACCTAAATGTAGTTTGTAGTTATACCAAGTTTATTTTAATTTATGGAACAAATAGTATATGTAACTACATTTATGTGGAAATGTAAAAAGTAAATGGTCTATTCCGAAGTTTACCGAGACCGGAGAAAAGTTTAGGAACAACTGCTTTAGGCTAGGAGCATTGCGAAACGGTTTAGCGCGATTTTCCCTCACTAAAACTTACTTAAATGTGTTGGGACCTAACGTACACTAACTTAACTACTCTGTACAGAACTTCTAAGTCCAGTATAAACTTCTGTTGAAAACACATTAACGAGAAAAACAATAATAATATATTTCCGTTTTCCCGGAGCACTGTTCAACTACTGCACTTTAAGAAAATTATATCTTAATGCAGTTTTGCTACTTTGTTGCGGACATTCACTTTCTATTATCGATGGACGAAGAAAATGCACCCCTAAGTATTTATTACATACGTGTCATATAGAAACATTCCCAATTAGGTAATCCAGTACCGGTCAAAAATTTCAATACCGGTATATCGGTATTTTCGTTTTGAGAATCGGGATACCGGTATTAATACCGGTATTGATAAATTTTTAAAAATTGAACCTATTTAACATTTATTTACAGTAGGGTGTGGTGTGTGCATGTGGTATATAGATTAAGGGAATGTCAAATTTAATAAAAAATTATCATTTTATTTATATAATTATAACATAAAAAAATAAAGATAGGTAATTCAATATACAGGGTGTTTCAGGACTAGTGTAACAAACTTAAACAGCTTATTCCTGAAGTCATTTTGAGCCAAAAATGTCATATGAACATAGGTCATATTCCTTCTAGTTACCAAAATACAAGAGGTTGAAGATCTATAAATAACACGAAATTTCCAAATTTTTGTAATCAAGATACTTTCGGAAAACAAGAGTTTTATTGAAAAGTCATACTTTATTTGTCTTAATTAATTTTATTTATTAATATTAACATGCATACGAGTTCAATGCGCTCATTTTGAACACATGCTCAAAATGACCTCAGGAATAAGCTGTTAAAGTTTGTTACACTAGTCCTGAAACACCCTGTATATATATATATGTTTACATAACTCGACTACGCCTCGTTCAAATTTTCAAATTTTTGTAATCAAGATACTTTCGGAAAACATTTTTGGCTCAAAATGACCTCAGGAATTAGCTGTTAAAATTTGTTACACTAGTCCTGAAACACCCTGTATGTAAAATAAACAACATAAACTTTTACTTTTTTGCTTCAATGGAATTAAAATAAGCTTTTAGTAAACAAATATGATCGAGTGTGTCGTCATTTCATCTGGATCTTATTCTTGTGCATATTTGAGATGCGGCTGAAAATGTCGTTTCTGATTCCACACTTGTTGGTGCTACTGTTTGTAAATAATCGTATGTTAATTGTAAATTCACGCCCTTAATACCTTCCTCTTCAAAAAATATAATTTCCTTCCTGATTAGTTAGTTGCTCAACTCTTTGCTTTTTGCTATTTGCTAACGAACGACTACGAAACAACTATGAATTGGCGATCGGCAAGCTAATCCTTGACAAATACGCAACGTTCCACTGTTCCATTATTTAAGATTCCTCGCGACAAGCTTGCCAACTCTTCAATAACATAATTTTTAAAATGAGTTAAACGTTAAAGTAATAAATAATAATAACATTCCGCTAAATTGTATCTTTTACTTCAATTGAAAAAATACAGAAAAACCGGAATTTTTATGTTAAACATCGGTTTGAATACCGGACAAATTATGTCTGGGATCCCGGGATCCCGGTATTGCATTCCCTATTCCCAATGAAATGTAAGCGACCGGCGAATAAAATAGAAAATAAGGTCATTAGGTATAGTTTTTAGCTCTAAAAAAATATTTCTTCACAAACATCTTTGGGGACTATAATATATCACTTACTGACATCTGCTCCGGTAGAGTGCCACACCCAGTAATGGATAAAAGACATGATGATATATTTATTTATTTAAAAAATTTGAACATTGTATTTATTGTATTTATATATTGAGCAATTTTCCAATGAAAATGTGGCTTACCTATGAAGAAGTTAGGGCATATCTGTTCTATAGTAAGAAGTGAAAATGAGGCAGAAAGATAAAGGGGTTAAAATAAATAACAACAAAGACAAAATTAATTGTCATCCATACACTTGGTGAAACTAGGTTTAATCATATATAAACTAAACACTTGTCTAAGTCTCACAAAATTCAGTGTCCAAGTCAACTTTCGAGGCCCTCGTCAGAGGCTGGCCAGCACAGTTAGTAACCACAGACGCGTTTTGCTCTTAGTAGAGCTCATCATTTTGTTAAAATAAATGGTATAAGTTGTGACACACCCTGTGTATGTATGTGAAACAAATGATAGTAGTGAATTTCCGATGGTGTCAGTAATATTCGAGCAATCAGAGGGAAACCAACCAAACAGAAGTTCATTATCATTTGTTCTGGAAATTTGCATCGCGCCCTAGATTGTCTATAGGCGTATTTCGCTATTTCGCAATTCACGTTTACGTATTCGGTTCAGTCTAATCCGCAAACCGCATTTCAACCGAACAAAACATATTATCCTGTGAGTATATTTTTGTTAGCCGATTATCGTTTTGCGAATTTCAGTTCAGGCTGTATGTAATCAGTTTTCCAAACATGGGGCGATTTAATATGAAGTGCATTCAAATGTTTGTGTGTTGGACAACAGCTCCTACCCTCAGGCGTACAGTGGCGTACTGGAGCATATCACAGGGGCACATACATATATGAGTGATTTTGCGACTTTTTGCGGACATTTGAAAAAAATAAAAATTGCTAAGACTACATTTATAAGTTAACTGAAACACGAGAAACTCAATGCGGTTGCTCGCAACTTCATATGTAGCTTAGTTTTTGAGATATAGCCTCGGACAATCAAAAAATCTAAAGAAACTTAAGATTTTCACTTTTCCGGAGGCGATAACTCAAAAAGTAAACAAGATATGAAATTGCGCTCAACGGCATTGAATTCCCAGTGTTTCAATTGACTTATAAGCAAATTTTTAAGCAATTTTAAGCAATTTCATTTTTTTAATTATTTCCTAAGGGGTACCCCTTCGGTTTTTTCACTTTTTAATTCAATTATCCCGAAAATCCTTAATCGTTGGAATATTGTAACGAAAATTTACATACATATGTATTTTGACCCACTGAATCCAGTGGTGAAATGTTTAAATGCATATGGCTTATAGGTTTCGAGAAAATGTCAAATAACCGGTTTTTGCGATTTTTTTGGCGAAAAATTGAAAAAAATTAAAAATCGCTGAAACTTTGCTTAAAAGTTAACTGAAGCACGGGAAATTCAATGCCGTTGACCGCATCTTCATATCTTTCATAGTTTTTGAGATATAGCCTCGGGAAAGTACAAAATCTGACGGAAATTATGAATTCAACTTTTCCGGATGCTACATCTCAAAAACTAAACAAGATATGAAGATGCGGTCAACGGCATTGAATTCCCCGTGTCCGAATTAACTTATAAGCAAATATTCATGCATTTATTATATCGTATAATCGCCTATGAATCTAACAATAACCTAGCTTTACTAAAAGATTGAATCAATCGATAATCAAACCAATGTAACAATAATGAGAACGGATTGTCAGAATACAAGTCCATGATAATGATATTCCACATATCTGGGGCTTATGTTCTTGTTGATTAGCCAAACATCGAAATATCCAGCCGATACTAATGTAAAATATAATACACTGTTGATTTTGCCAATTTACTAACGGATTTAATTATGGCTATCTCCGTAGTCGAATGTTTAACTCTGTTATTTACTTGATTATTTTGTTCCACTGATGAAATTCAGTTTAAAAGTTCATTTGTAAATAACAAATATTTGGAGGCATATTTGCTTCAGTTAATATTCACCCGTTTAAGACATTTTGTGGAAATATCTTTTTCGGACAAATAAAACAGGAAATTTAATTTAATATTTATTCTAAAATCAAATTTAGGAATTATTTCACTAAAATTTTTAATAAGTTGACGGCTGGAAACTGTAATTACAGATTCTCAAAATTGTGTAAAATTGGTAATGTGCTTGCATTCACAAACCAGTCCTAGAATGATTTTTAATTATTTATAAATGTTTCGCTGTACAACAGGAACTTAATCCCAATTACAGTACAGGATCCAAACTCACAGAGCCGTAATTTTTAGCTTGAATGCGATTCGAATTCGAGATCTTCGGATCAAATTCCGTAACGTTATCCACACTACCGTACTGCTAAACATTCTCCCGTAGCAGATTTCGGTAAGTGTATATTTTTTCGCGTAAAATACGATTACCAACAGTCATATCACGGCCCTCAGAAGTGTTAATGGAAGGAGGGCCACAGAAATAGATTTAATTTGGTGAAAATTGTTTGTCGACTGCGAGAATCGATACCACCCCAAATAATAATAATATACGAGTATATATATCATCACGCCTTTTACCCATTACTGGGTGTGGCACTCTGCCTAATAATAATAATAATAAAACAAACAACTCTTTTCAATATCTTGCATAATAATAGAGAAAATTTAAAAACGTAATCACTTTTAAACCTCTTTAAATCTTTATTGTATCTAGCCTTATTTGAAAATCAATATAATATTCTTAATTTCAATAGAAATTGGGGAGCCATGAAAAATGTTTCTATAATTTCGTGGTCCGCAATGACAAAAAGTTTAGGAACATCTACACTATACTCTAGTTTTGAATGATTACGAACAGAAAAGAACAACAAAACTAAAAATAAATACAAGTTACTATCTCTAGTTCTTATTCCTCCAGTCCTATCCACAGTCATTGGAAAAACGAAACAAAAATATATCTATATTCACGACAAGGACTTCATTTTCCGCTTCCGGTTTCAAAGGGAACTACAATATATACAGTAATATATACACTGACTTAGAAGTTTCTACAAGAACAAGATACTCTTGCATACGAAGATAGATAAGTATCTTTCATAGTGTGAAAAAAGGTTTGTGTATTGAAAATTTGACTTACTTTTGAAAATGACTGGAGCCGCTCCTGCAACAGAAAAAAATACAGAATTAATATTTACATCTTGACGCAAGTAAAAAAAAAATAGGAATGAAAATGCGCTCAACGGCATTGAATTCCTAGTGTCCGAATTGACGTATAAGCTAATTTTCATCCAATTTTAGGCACTTTGAATTTTTTATAGAGATGGGCGAATATCATCCGCGAATAGTCGAATGCCGCGAATATTGACATTATTCGATAATCGAGATTTTCGAATATTAACGTTAGTATGCGAACATTCGAATATCTCGAATATCGCGTTATATGTTGACCTCCATTTTTGACTATGTTTTTCTTTATCATTTGTACATAAACTTAAAGCTATTACAATACTTTGAAGTTATTAATAACAAAGATATTTTGTTTCAAAACCATGAAGACGTACCATATTTCAAATTTGTTTTTCGCCAACATCAGCCCGTACGTTTCACCCTAAATTTGAAGTTTTCGTCTTTTTCTTTTTTGTTTGTACTTTTTGTTTTAATTTTATTTTACTTAACAATTTCATTCAAATAATGAAATGGACATAACTAAATAATTATTAATAATAAATAAATTAATTTTTAGGAATATTCGAATATTCGAGTACCTCGAATATTCGAGATCTGATTAATATTCGTATTCGATATTCGAATTCGAGAAATTTGATATTCGCCCATCTCTAATTTTTTAATTATTTTCTAAGGTTTTTTCATAATTTAATTAAATTTTTCAGAAAATCCTTAATCGTAGGATTATTGTAACGAAAATGTATATACATATGTATTTTCATCCACTGGATTCAGTAGAAAAATCTCCAAGTGTATATGTCTTCTAGTTTGAATTTGAAAAAAATAAAATCGCTGAAACTATGATTAAAAGTTAACTGAAGCACGGGAAATACAATGGCGTTAAGCTCATGTCCATATGTCGTTTAGTTTTTAATATATAGCCTCGGAAAAGTACAAAATATAAATAAATAAAGAATCAAATTATTCCAAAGGCTACAAGGGTAGTTGTTTATGTGACAAAACAGTTGCTCATAAAAAACAAACAAACATTTTGAGACGCACTGAAAACGCAAGCTAAACGTCAAACCAAAATACATACCACAGCAGGAATTGAATTTTGCCAAAATCCTCTTCAAAATTGTCTCAAATAAAGTTGTCACTAAACTACACTTAACACTGTACACTAAATATAATCCCCACATCCCTAAAACACATTTAAAAGTGCCCAAAATTAGCTAAAATTTATTAAAATTGCCCGAGACATTCATTAGCACCGTGACTTCTTAATAAACGTTGTATTATGACGTCATTGTGCGCAGTCGCATTTACATTTTCAATTATATTTATTTTAGATACAATTAAGTTTTATACCGCGCAAACCAATTCTAACAAGATTTCACAAACAAACACGAATTGATAGATTTTATTATTTTATATATAAACTTCATTTATTTTTAAACACACATTTTTAAATCATTTTAAAGAGAAATGCATCAAATATAATATATAGAGAATGATATTTTCTGCAGTTTTAAATATACAGGAAGTTAACTTCTACATATAAAATCATATTTTTATAATTTTCTGCTTCTCTTATTATTTTAGAGAAAATAGCTTCAAATAAATATAATAGACCATAAAATTCTACATTTATATCAATAAACAGAATTAATTTTGCATGTTTTATGACCCCAAAAATTTAATTGGAAGTTTTGAAATGAAACAAAATTAAACCAATCATTCACATTTTATCTGTCAGGCTGAAAAATATTCCTTGTGTCATGAGTTTATAGCCAGTAGTTATTTAATAGTCTTTAATTTAAGTGAATTATAAGAAAAAATGATGGACCACAATTAATGAAAGAAATTAATATCTTTTACTACAATTTATCATAAAAATTAATTTAAATACTCGTAAAAAACAACAAAGACAAAATTAATTGTCTTTGAATGCTCACTTGGGGAAACTAGGTTTAATCAAACTAAACACTTGTCTAAGTCTCACAAAATTATACCATACTGATGAGCTCTAATAAGAGCGAAACGCGTCTATAGTTACTAACTGTGCTGGCCAGACTCTGACGATGCCCTCAGTTGACTTGGAGGCCGAATTTTGGCGAAAATTTGAAAAAAATAAAAATCGCTGAAACTGTGCTTAAAAGTTAATCGAAGCACGGGAAATTTAATGCCGTTGGCCGCATCTTCATATCTTTCATAGTTTTTGAGTTATAGCCTCGGGAAAGTACAAAATCTGAAGGAAATGAAGAATTTCCCTTTTCCGAAGGCTATATCTTAAAAACTAAAGACGATATGAAATTGCGCTTAACGGCATTGAATTCCCCGTGTTCAAATTGACTTATAAGCAAATTTTCATGCAATTTTAAGCAATTTCATTTTTTTAATTATTTCCTAAGGGGTACCCCTTTGGTTTTTTCAGATTTTAACTCAATTTTCCGAAAAATCCTTAATCGTGGGAATATTGTAACGAAAATTTACATACATATGTATTTTGACCCACTGAATTCAGTGGTGCAATCTTCAAATGCATATGTCTTATAGTTTTCGAGAAAATGTTAATAAACCGATTTTTGCGATTTTTTTGGCGAAAATTTGAAAAAAATATAAATCGCTGAAACTTTGCTTAAAAGTTAACTGAAGCACGGGAAATTCAATGCCGTTGACCGCAACTTCATATGTAGCTCAGTTTTCAAGATATAGCTTCGGAAAAGTAGAAAATCTCAAAAAAATTAACAATCTAGCTTTTCCAGAGCGTATATCTCAAAAACCAAACAAGTGCTGAATTTTGTGAGTCTTAGACAAGTGTTTAGTTTCATATTTTATTATAAAAATTAATATTTTTCTTTTCATAGTTTTGTTTATCCCTATTTTTAAGCTAATTGTTCAACATTTTCAATTTAATTTCTAGCGTTATATAAAGCATGCAAAATTAATTCTGTTTATAGATTTTAATATAGAATTTTATACAACATTTATTTCAAGCATTTTAAAATAATAAAGGAATCAAGAAATTATAAAAATATTATTTTATATGTTAAAGTCTTATATTCCTGTGTCACAGTCACAACCCTATACGAACATTAATTTAATTTTGTAAATTCCATTAATTTATTTTAGGAAATAATATAAATTAAATTTGTAAACTTTGAAATATGCATTTATTTATTCAATGTATTTTGAAACTAAAAACTAAATACCTACTAAAATATACCAACAGTGCCCAGACAAACAGAATACTTCATAAATTATTTACGAATATATTAAATGCATTACACAGAGATATGCAAATTAAGTTGCAAACTAACCAATGTTAACTCACGCGAGGAACTGGAGTTCCTGTGGAATTTCTACCATTGTAAATTCGCTTTGGAAAACTGACCGATTTCATGAAATGTTTTATAGTTACAGAAAGTTTAGTGTTAGTGAAAAGTGCTTCATATGTTATTTATCATTGTTCGTTGTTTCCTCTACGACATTTAAGACTTTTTTTTTATTTTGCAACAAGTTTATAAGACAAGGAATCAAATATTAATTTAAAGTGAAAAGTTTCGAAGAAAATAAAAATCTTGAACACTTTGGACAGCGATACAAAGATGATACTTTATAGTTTGAAATTAAAATAAATGTAATTATGAATAATGATGATTTTCCTTATATACAGGGTGTTTTATATTCGAAGGCCACTATTGGGATCTATAGATCTGTAGAAACTACGACTTTAGATAAATTAGAAAGAAATTGTTACTATGCAATTTAATAATATTTTTCTACTACTGCTATGAAAAGTTGACAATTACGCTCTCATTTGTCATCGTAAGGTTGACGTTTTCTATGGAACAATCCAATGGCAATGCGCGAAGAGATGTTAAATGCGCGCTTATTTCAATAGTTACCAGGGATACAATCAAAACAGAAACCTGTCATATTGACAGTTGACAGAACGAATTTATTTTCAGTACGTATACGTTTTTTAATAATTTTAAGATGCAATCGTAGAAAAAAATATTTGTGTATTAAGAGCGTAAAGTGTCTTTGTTCCTCTTACACTATTGCAGCTCTCGCCTTTGGCTCGCGCTGCAATTACCGTGCTCGAGTAATAAAGAATCACTTTACGCTCTTAATACACAAATGACTATTTTGTTTATTCAACTACAGACAATATGGGGTAGATGGCACAGTGGTATCGAGTCGGCCTGTGGATCTTGAAAACCCTGGTTTAATCCCCACAGCCGACAAACAATTTTCACCAATTTAAATCTACCCCTGTGGCTCCCCCTCCACTTATATCTTTGGAGGCCGTGATTTAACGGCTGGTAACCGCACTTCACGCGAAGAAATATATCACTTACCGTGATCTGCTCCGGTAGAGTGCCACACCCAGTAATGGGTAAAAGGCGTGATGATATATTTATTTATTTAACTACAGACAATATGGGGTAGATGGCACAGTGGTATCTAGTCGGCTTATGGATTTGATAACCATGGTTCGATCCCCACAGCCGACAAACAATTTTCACCAATTTAAATCTACCCCTGTGGCTCTCCCTTCACTAATATATTTGGGGGCTGTGGTTTGACGGCTGGTAACAGCACATCACGCGAAAAAATATATCACTTACCAAGATCTGCTCCGGCAGAGTGCCACACCTAGTAATGGGTAAAAGGCGTGATGATATATTTATTTATTTAATTACAGACAATCAAAAATAAAGAAATTATAAATAGAGACAAAAAATATTGAAAAATACTAGAGAATTTATATAATATCGTCAACAAATTTCCAGTATTTCATCGATTAATTACAGATAATAACCCAGTTAAGTAAAAGTAATGAAAAATGTCCAAGTAATTTATATATTACCAAGGTAAAAATGTTAATTAATGATGTACAATTCTCAACAAACTTTCTACAATTTCACAAATGACTTCAACCTACACAATACGCACCCTAAAACTAAAACTATTATCTCGAACCACCCCCAAAACTTTCAACCAAAACTCTCAACTCAAGTGCGTTGAGACCGTGAATAAAATATTTGTTTGTACATTGTATGTATATATACCTGCGGGACTGGTCTGCAGGTATGGATACAAGGAGCAAGGACGAGAAGGACAATAGCTTTAGCTAGGGTCAGATGGAATCTGAGGGCGAATGGAGAACAAAAACAATTGGCTAACGGACAGAGGCAGAATATTTCGTACGTGTATATTAAATTGCAATAACAATTATCTTTTTTTAATCTACCTTTGTGGCTCTCCCTCCACTAATATCTTTGGGGGGCGTTATTTGACGGCTGGTAACCGAACTTCATGCGAAAAAATGTATCACATACCGAGATCGACTTAGGCAGATTGCCACAGCCAGTATTGGTTAAAAGGCGTGATGATATTTATTTATTTATCCAACACCCACTACTTATAAAGTCATTATTGTTATCATTTTAGATTAGTAAAGTGGCTTATAAGTCACACGTGAGTTATAAGTCATAAGTCACGCATAAATTATGACTTGTAGTAACTCACTGTTGAGTTTAAATATAACAAAGTTGAAAAAAGGTTGCAACTGTAGTATTCGAAATGGAAGACGAGAATTTTATTCCCGAAATAATCATTAAGGAAGCGGAAAAAGCGGTTGTTGATATTTTACCAAAAAAGTCTAGAACTTCCTATGAAAAACACTTTCATTCATACCTTTGACGTTTCTAGTTGTCATCCAGTCTTCAAACATATGAAATTCTTTTTCATAGGAACTTCTAGACTTTTTTGGTAAAATATCAACAACCACTTTTTCCGCTTCCTTAATGATTATTTCGGGAATAAAATTCTCGTCTTCCACTTCAAATACTACAGCAGAAACTTTTTTTCAACTTTGTTTATTTAAAAAATTTGAGTAACCTAGACAACAAAACAAGAAAGTATGGCTAACTAGAATATTATTTGAAATGTAGACAATTGTGTCAAAATTTATATTTTAATGTCTTAATTGTAGTTGTTGGATAAAATTTCGTATGCCACTCGTGTGTTATTAAAAATATAACACACTTGTACCATAAATAACTATTTTATTTATTATCTCTTTTTTTTGATAAACTGCCAACAGCTAGTTTAGCTAATTAGGTTTTTTAGTTTTATGTTTTTGTTTTTAATATTGGTTGTTTAATATATGTTTGATCTTGATTTTGATTGGCTAAGCAAAACGACAAAAAACTTTGTGTTAAAATGTTGAACCAATTGTATTGTTTCATATTTGTATCAATGTTAAATAAATAAATATATCATCATAACTTTTACCCATTACTGGATGTGACATTCTGCCATAGCAAATCTCAGTAAGTAATATATTTTTTCACGCAAAATATGGTTAACAGACATTAAACTACGGCCTAAAAAGTTGTTAGTGGTGGAGGGGTCACAGGGGTAGTTTTAACTTGGTGAATATTGTTTGTCGACTAAGGGAATTGAACTCGGGTTTTTAAATTCACAAGGTGACTCGATACTTTTGTAAGTATATATTGTTAGCGGTAAAATGATTAAATAAATAAAAAATAAGAACAACCCGTAACCTCACAGTATTGTATAAACACAAGACACACACACTAAATATCAGGATAAAGAAGGTTAGTAAATCAAAGCGCGTGATACACTTTTGAGTCACAAATTTATTATTCGAAATCACCCAAAATTATATTTAGCGACCGTTTTCTACAAGCGTCCGGTGGATACTGCCGTAATCACTGCACGATTACCAGCGGCTAGTTAATTACATAAAAATAATTAATTAAATAAATACATCAAATAATAAACAACCAAAACATAATTTTGATAGTAGTGACATAAGCAATTCATAATTTATAATTAATAACAAAAATTCAGAAATCTATATTTGCTAACAATATACCATAAATATATCATCACGCCTTTGACCCATGACTGGGTGTGGCACTCTGCCTAAGCAGATTTTGGTAAGTGATATAATTTTACGTGTGAAGTGCGGTTACCAACCGTCAAATCACGGCCCTCAATGATATTAAAGATATTAAGTATATGTATACAAAAGGTTATAAATTTAAAATCTACCCCTGTGGCTCCTCCACCACTAATATCTTTGGAGGCCGTGATTTGACGTCTGGTAGCCGCACTTCACGCGAAAAAATATATCACTTACCGAGATCTGCTTAGGCAGAGTGCCAAATCCAGTGATGGGTAAAAGGCGTGATGATATATTTATTTATTTTATTTATAAATTTTAAAATGAAAGCTCCTATAAAAATTGTGTGTATATAAATTAGTGGGCCTTGCTACAAGCTTAAACAAAACACTGTAGTTACCTTATTGTCTTCAAAAACAAATGCCATCATTGCAGGCAATGAAGAAGAAGCGAGGAACCGAGCGATAAAATGCCTACGTTCAGGGCAGTATATTCCAGGTAAAATAGCACCCTGCAATAACGGCCCAGTAGGCCTTAGTCAAGCCTGCTAGATTCTCCCGGTACGCTAACGGTCCAGAGATGGGCGACATTATTTAATAACGTAATTTTGAGCGGAGCGCACTTGAAACATGGACATAGTCGGCGAAATTGAAAAGTAGATTGGGTAGATTTATTTATATATTACTTTACACAACAGGAACTTAATTTCAATTACAAACAATCAAACGTTTTTTTTTTGTTTATGCTCTACGGATTTAGGATTTGTTTGGTAGAAGTTTCAGCGAAGCGAGTCTTTATTTATTTATTTATTTATGATACGCTGTACAACAGGAACTTAGTCCCAATTACAGTACAGGATCCGAACTCACCGAGCTGCAGTGTAGTAGTTTATATAATTTTTAGCTTGAGTGAGATTCGAATTCCGTATCGCTATCCACACCACCGTACTGACGGACAAGAATGCGTTCTAATATAAAAAAATATTTGATAAATAATATTATTTTTTTCATTTGTAGTTTTGTACATTAATTAAATAATATATACATTGCCTGGAATTTAAACTTTGACGGTAAGAAATGTAAGTTGAAGTCAGCGAGATTTGAACCCACGACCTCATGATCTGATTTAATTATAGCCATTTTGTTTTGTCAAAATAAAATACAGACAAAAATGTAGTCTGTCTCCCTGCTGAATATACTCTGTGTACGCCACTGGATGTCTGGCGGTTGTAAGGGAAACCGGGAACAGGGAACAGGGAACAGGGAACAGGAATTGCAATTTTAAGGAAAATTATGGTTTCAGTGTCCTAACCGAAACAGCTGTATTTTGTACAACGTTACTAAATTACGAATTTGGTTAGTCGCTGCCTCGTTGTGGACTTTACCGGGATAGTTAATACGTTGTTTAAAGCGAATTACTAAATTAAAGCAGGAATTAAATAGTTTACAATTGCTATAAGTTCCATAAAAGAGGATGTAAGTGTTCTTACTTGCTTTATTGTATTTTAGATAAAATTATTTTTTTATTTGGATACTAGTTACTAGTAGAAATATATATATATATATATATATATATATATATATATATATATATATATATATATATATATATATATATATATATATATGCAGGGTGAGTCTGGGAAGACGCCCCCCCCCCTTTAACTTTTTTATTATAAGTAATAGAAAAAAATGGTTCATATGAAAGTTTTATTATTTTAAATATACTATTTGATGGCAGATGTAGTCAGGTGAAAATAAACAAAATGTAATGTAATGTCGTAATTTTGAACATTTGTTTTAAGTTGTTTTTGTTACTGAATTTGTTGCTTTAGTTTGTTAAGTTGTATAACACTGTTACATTTTGTTTATTTTCACATAGCCACCTATAATATTTGTATAAAAATTATTTCTAGTATTTCTCAATTTTTTTATTTTTCTCGAATTTTTTCAGATACATTAATAAAAACTAATACACCGTTGAAAAGAGAAGAAAATATATATATATATATATATATATATATACAGGAGCGAATGGATGGATGTTTGTTGCGTGATGCTGGATTTTGGTTGTGAGGAAGGAAAGAGTTCGTATGGAGGAAGTGTTAATGTGGTCGAAACGAGTATCGTGTGTCAGGATGAGAATGTTGACAGGTTCGTGCTACCTCATTTAATGGGATATAGAGTGATGTTATGTATGTATGTATGTGTATGTATATACCGGGTGTAACATGAAAACCTGGCCATAGGCGTTTAACATGGGAAATTAGTTTTTCCTTGCGCAAAAGTGGCCAATTGATTTTAGGCAAAAATGCTTCAAATAAAAGTTGTAGAGCTTGAAATTATGAATCTAAATCAGTTTTCAGATTGCACGTTTATTTTATAATATTTATTATAATAAATAATAGAATTTTTACGCAAATAATTATTTTATTTATTTAGAAATAATATTAAATTACAAAAGGGTTATTATCCATTTTCAATAATGATATAACAACAATCACCTTTATTACTTAAATAAATCACAAATCCATTTAAAACTAAACTTTTCTGACAGTTAAAACGTCATACATTTATTTATCATTTTGTCTCAATTCCATGGCTATCATTATAAAGTAGAAATTCTTATAAAATATTAATGCGATTATTTCGCTTACAAAACGTGCAAAATAAAATCTGAAAACTGATTTAGATCCATAATTTCAAGCTCTACAACTTTTATTTGAAGCATTTTTGCCTAAAATGAATTGGCCACTTTTGCGCACGGAAAAACTGATTTCCCATGTTAAACGCCTATGGCCAGGTTTTCATGTTACACCCTGTATAAAGTGTATAATATATAAAGTGTCATTATTTGTCGAGAGCGTTGTAATGACCAACATTTCTCCCTTGATATGCAAACTAGTATTGTTTTTGTAAATCATTCAAAAATGTTTACTTTTCTGTCATGTGGTCCAAAAGTTATAACATATTTAATAATTAGTTTATGCAGCTAAAAAAATATGTACATATTTACTCGTTTATTTCTCTTTTTTAGCTTCATTCTTTCATTAATATAATCATTCATTATTCTTCAATAATCCACGAAATATTTTCAATAAATATTCACAATATTTTTATCTTGTTATTAATAGAGCACGAACTATTTCTAGTAAAAGTTAATTTCAAAAATAGCTAAAGGTCAAGTTTAATATAACTGGTTTTTCTTGCTTTATTAATAATAATAATAATAATGTTTATTGTTCCATGAAAAATCTCTTGTTTGCTTTATTGTATTTTAGATAAATTTATCTTTTTATTTGGATACTAGTTACGAGTAGAAATTATATATATATATATAGCATTAATTGTAATTATAAAGTTTTAAATACATAATTTTGTTGGTTCAAACGGCAGCATTATTTGACATATTACAAACAATTATAACATACTAATTAGGTAGCATATCAAAAAAATAATCTGTACTATTTATGACAATAACAAACCCCCTTCAAAATTAAGTATTTAACTGAAAAATGCAGCATCTCCATGTCTTCTAACAACTTTCCCATTTCAATGTCAAATAATAAACCCATTTGAGAAAGATGACAATTACCGTGCATTATGCGGACTTGCAGAACTTCTCTCGAGAGAATTCCCGGAGCTAAGATTCCGGAGCGACTCCGGGTCCTTAACTAAACAATGCAGTGCACTTGCACAAACTTGTTTGCGTTTATTTTTGAACTTAATATCAAGCCAGCGCATAGTTTGTTTACTTATGTAGGCTAATAGGTAACGGAATTATGTGTATTATCCTTTTAATTATGGGAATAGCTGTTCTGTACTTTGGAATGAGATATAGGGTGTTCTAAATAGTGATATCTTAAACTCACACTCATGGGGGACATTGTTATGCATGTAGGTACTTTACTAAATTTATATTGAATCTATTATTTTGTCCTACTTGGAACAGATAATGATTTATTTGTATATATATATATATATACCGGGTGTCTAATTTTTTTCCGAACATAAATTATTTTGGTTTAGCGATATCTCTTTACTTATTAATTTTAGAACAAAATTGTAAGGAAAAAAATGTTCAGAATGAAAAACTGCATTCATAGAGTATAAGTTTGTTGTTCAATTGTTTCTTATATCCGAGTTAGAAGCAAAAGAAAATGCACGCTTTAAAGCTATTGAGTGCCATGAGAAATAAAATAATAATTTGTTTGTTGTGTCTGACATTATTTAACATATTGGACCAGAATTGGAAGCTTACTCTAATTTATTTATTTATTCGACCATTTAATTTAATAATAAAATTAATTATAGCAACTATTATTTTCTTTTTTCTACATAATCTAGACAAATAAATACCTATTATTAATTTATCTAATTTGTTTTATTTCTCATGGCATTCTGATAATTGGTTTAAACCGTGTAGTTTCTTTTGCATCTAACTCGGACATAAGAAACAATTGAACAACAAACTTATACTCTATGGATGCAGTTTTTCATTCTGAACATTTTTTTCCAGTACAATTTTGTTCTAAAATGTATAGGTAAAGAGATATCACAAAATCAAAATTTAACATTGAATTTCCTGTTCAGAAAAAAAATAGACACCCGGTATATATATATATACACAGTAGATAATGTATTTAATTTATAATAACAATAAAGGTTTATTTCTTTAAACATAATGAAATACATATTACTTTCCATTATATTGTTAATAGTAAAAGAAAAACTAATTTAAAATTACGCTAGTGGTTTCCCGTCTACTAACATCTTCAGATGCTATGATTTGCGTGCAAGTAATGCACATAAATATATCATTAAGTTTAGCTAACCCAAGTTAGGTTAAGCCATCCGAAGTTAACTTTAAAAATAATAGAATAAAACTAAATGAACATGTATTGAATTTGCAAAATAAAACAGAACTAATTTGGAATGCGCGAATCCAATTTAGTTAAATTTTAATTAAAATATGTGGTGGAATATACAAAAAATAAATATATATATGTCCAATTTAACGATATTGAAATACCAACCAACAGTATTCATAATCAAAACCAAATGATGTTTCGCCAACTATATTTATATGTATTATTTTTCATTATTTTGTATTCAGATGTTTAATTACGTTTTTATTACTCATAGAGCTAATAAACAAATTATTCCAGTATAGTATTAATGTATAGTTCATATAATGTTGGTAAATATATATATGTATATAGTTGTCGAGAGAGAAATATATTATTTTATATTATATTTACTAATTAGTTTTAGTAAATAATTATTTATAATTAGTTATTTATTTAAAGAGTATCATTTATCGTCGAGTTTTGAAACATTTAAAGAGAATATACCATTGAATTCACAGGCGCGGTGGCCGAGCGTGTTAAGGCACATCTCTTAACATACTGTGACGTCACCCGAGCCAAGGTTTCTCAGTTCGAATCCGCCTGTCGACAATGTGTGATTTGTCGTAAAATATAAAATACAGCTACATGTATTTATCACACTCGGGCGCTATAAGCTAGTCACTTATACGCCTTAAATAATGTAGCATTTGACTACGAAAACCGGCAGTACGGCAGTGTAAAAACTGCGGTTCGGTGTGCCCGGTAGGCCCAGGCCCGATTTGGGCTGTAGCGCCACAGATGATGATACCATTGAATTCATATTCATTAACAAAGACTCTTTTAAAAACATCTCATATATTTGTCATAAAAATCATAAATATTTCCTATTATTTAACTAATATTTATCTTTTTTACTTCCTTGTACGAAGTAAAGGAAGTATTGTAATCGCGAAAATTTTCGGTTCTCGGATTTCAACGGAAATAGGTGTTTTGGCCCTCCCTGAATCCATTTTGACTAATTTCGTCATGCCGTCTGTACGTACGTACGTACGTACGTATCTCGCATAACTCAAAAACGGTAAGCCGTAGAAAATTGAAACTTTATATTTAGGACTGTTATAACATCTAGTTGTGCACCTCCCTTTTTGGTCATTATACAACTACCGGAAGTGGTACTTTACTTGAAGCCTATAATAGATTTTCATGAAAAACTATATTCAAATATAATTTAAAACTTTCCAAATTTGGTATATAAGACTACTATATCAATGGAAATAACATAATAGATTTTGGTTAAAATAGACTAACCGGATGTGGCACATTACATGAAGTTGCTAACAGTTTTCCTTGAAAAAAATGGTATTATTTAAATTTTAGAAAGGAATGCTGCAAATAAAAGTTTTAGAGAATTAAATTCTGCGTCTAGCACATTAAGAATTTTTAAATTAGCTTTTTGCATAAACGAGATATCTAAATTTAAATATTAAATATTTTTTGATTTTTTTTTAAATTAAGTTTGCTATGGATTAGAACAACAAATAAAAGATTTAATGTCAAATATGTGCAATTAAAAAAATATCTATAGTTTAATACGTGTACAAGGAAGTCATGTGGTGTCCACATCAGATATTTTATGATCGGGAATGAAGATTAATTGATTTTTAAATTTTCGAAAACTGTCATATAAAGTTAAAATTTACATGACAACTATCAATATGCGAAATTAGTGTTTTTTGTCTACAGAACGCAAAAGACTTTTGCATGCAGGATGCAAAAACTTTTTGCATCCTGCAATTTTTTGATAGATGAAAGGCTCACAATTTAATAAAATAAGTCACTTGATTTTTTTGCTTAGAAACAATACTTCTAGTCTTTAACAAAATTTATATTTAATGTTCCAATTGAGCAATTATTCATATTTATCCCGCTTGAGGAAGCTAACTGGTGTACTGGAATAGTTTCTTGAGAAATGCAACGCGAATCCCAATAAATCGCAGAAAAAAATTAGAACGTTTGTTTGGTTTCTATTGCCAACCAGCTGTCAATTGCTGGTCAGAGAATACCAGATTTGATAGCAATTATATTACATACATTGTTGTCATGGAGACATTAGATGTCACATTAATTAATCCTAAACGTCAACATTTTCTCATTACATTATTACTAATTTTGGGACATAGTTTTCGAAAAAACGTTGTTTGATACTCGATTGCGAAATGTAACATTTCGCCATCTAGAATCAAAAATAACTATTTTCGTTTATAGTCGAGAGAAAATACTATTTTACCTCGGTATATAAAATATCATGCTTTTCTCTTCCTAGATATATAATATACTATTTTCAAGTCCTGAATTAATAAGGTTGATTCCAACGCAAGCTCCATTTGTTATATTTATCTAGTTTATTGTTATTTATCCCCACAGCCAACAAACAATATTCACCAATTTAAATCTACCTCTGTGGCTCTCCACTCAGAGTGCCACACCCAGTAATGGGGAAAGGCGAGATGATACATAATATAAAAAACTGTTGAACTATAAACGTGATTAAAGATTCGTTGCAGGTTGTAAACCTGATAAATAATTTTCAGTAAAATCTTGTTAAATTATATTCTCTTTTTATTGGCATAAAATCTGTTTTGCTTCCTTGAATAAAAAAAATCGGGAACAAATAGTTAATCCACTCCGACGCAGGTTCCGTTGCCAAGGATACACATTCATAAAAATCCTTGAGAAATGTCCATTATGTATAAATTGCAGGTGTTTTGTAGAATGAACTATCGCCACTGCCAAATTCATTTGTTCTCGGAAAATATGAAAACATTCGTATGTACTTAGTTTCGCAGCGTAATGAGTAATATTTTTGGTTAATTCTGCAGTTTATTAATATTTATTCCACTGAACTGTTGTGTAAATTAATGTATATTACTTTTAGCTACATATGTTTTAATTAATCTGTATTTTTTACAAAGCAATGTTTTGTCGTTACTGGGTAGATAACTACGCTTGAATTATTTCGAAATGAGGTTTTTAATCTGCTTTTGTTCTCTTTTGTAATTATGAGGTTTTTTGTTGAATTCATTTATTGCTAATTACTAATTTAAATAATTCTTTTAATGAAACTGAATAAACCTTTTAATGAATGGAATTTATCTCGTTTTTGTACAACTTTTTAAAGCTTAATCAAAAGTTTTTTATTTTTTATTTCCAAAGCTGTGGTTCTTAAGGTTTTGTTTTAATATAATTTGTAAGCATTATATTGTTGTAATCAATATATTATTCAATTTAAAATATATATATACAGGCTGTTCCACAACTTACAGCAAAAAATGAAAGGGTATATTCTGTACGACGTGCTGATCATGAAACAAAAAGAATTTTTTTTAAATTCGAAAAATTAAGGATTGTTAATCTAAAACATTTTTTGTAGTACTGCACTGGATTCGCTTTCCTATTAAACACAAACAATGAAGTAGGTATCAACTACGAAAGAATAATTACACAATTCAATTATTAGCAGTTATTTATAATAGAATTTTATTTAATTAATAACTTAAACATAATCATCCACCCAGTGGCAGTGGCATCGAAAAATTTTGGACTGGGAAACATGGAAAATAGTTTTGCGATTTAAAAAAAATCTTTTTGTTTCATGATCAGCAAGTCGTCCAGAATATACCCTTTAATTTTTGCTCTAAGTTGTGAAACACCCTGTACAACTACCGAAATAAAATAAAAAACGCCTTGTACCCATTACTGGATGTGGTAATCTGTCATAGTAGATCCCGGTAAATGATATATTTATGTGGTTATCAGCAGTAAAATCAAATGCCAACCTCAGGACTAATTTTAATGTGGTAAAAATTGTTTCAAAGGTTCGTGGTACCGCATGTATTGGGACAAAGCATTACATTGTTACGCTGTGATAAAACTTAAAAGAGTATCATGAAAATGTAATCTCCATTTAGTTGAAAAATTTAGGACTGGGAAACATGGAAAATAGTTTTGCGATTTAAAAAAAATTCTTTTTGTTTCATGATCAGCACGTCGTCCAGAATATACCCTTTAATTTTTTGCTCTAAGTTGTGAAACACCCTGTATATTGCAATGCCTGCTTCCCTTAAATGTACTTCATCCACATTTATAATTCTTCTCATACAAGCTCATTTATTCCTCCTATTGGAAACCTTTCATTCAAGCATCAAATCTTCAATCACATTCATTCATTTATTCCTGGTTCAACAGCGACATCTCTTACCCTAAAAACAACCAAATTTTTTTTCATCCACATTCATAAACCTTTCTATACAATCTCTCACCTTAATTTTCACCTACCTGTCTGTATCATGGGGTAGGTGGCTCAGTAGTACCGAGTCGGCATGTGGATCTTGAGAACCCTGGTTCGATCCTCACAGCCGACAAACAATTTTCACCAATTTAAATCTATTCCTGTGGCTCCCCCTACACTAACATCTTTGGGGGCCGTGATTTGGCGGCTGGTAATCGCACTTCACACTAAAAAATATATCACTTACCGAGATCTGTTTAGGAAGAATGCCACATCCAGTAATGGGTAAAAGGTGTGATGATATATTTATTTATTTATCTGTATTATCAAGCTTTAATTCAGCATTTCTTCCAAACGATTTAATATTTTATTCACCACCACTTCACAAAAATTTAGTCATGCCTTTATCATGAATGAAATCAAGGAGCTTTAAATTGAGCTAAATATGGATTATAGTTTAAATAAAACATTTGATTTGCATTCAAAAAATATTGATAAATCAATTTATCTTAAAATAAGAAGTAAAATTTTACATTTAGTTGATATCATACTTATTTAAATTTTAATTGAAACCAAAAAGAGGCATATCACTGTTAATGGTATTATTGTATTTTAATTCCAATTAGGGGTAAGGCCACTCTAGACAAGGAAAAAAAGGGTCATATTCTAGATTTTTTTTAACGAACTCTAAACGTGCTGCTTAAGAACTGTTTTTGGATCTTTATTTAGTGCTCTTTAAACTTTATTTGAAATTTTTTTTTTAAGAACATATTCAAAATTGTCGTCAGATATTTAAAAAAATGGCGACTCCTCTCGGCGCGTAGAGCAAATCGGGCGAAAACATTCCGGGAACAGCAATAGACCTGGATCAAAAAGGGATATGTTTTCTTAATCTCTGATGTATACTCTAAAAAACTACGGGCTGGATTTGGAAAATTTAGATTTTTAACAAAATGGCGCACGTTTGAAAAAAAAGTTCATTATTCGGGACTAAATTTCTGTATAAAAACTACCATAAAAAACGAATGAAGCACTTTAAAAAAAAATCCCCCGTAGTTTTTGAGTATTTTATATCTAGAATAAGAAATAAAAAGATTCAGCACGATCCGTCAATTAGTATTTCAGAATTCTTTTCGCCCGATTTTGAAAATATGATTTCGAGAAAAACGTGTTTAAAGTTTCGAGTCATATATATACTTATATATACTAGTACTAATAGATATATGATTTTTTCCTCTAAAATACTTCCGCGCGGCATTTAAAGTAATTGTCCCTTATTCCTAAGGGTTTAAACTATAATTTAAACAAATAAAAAAATAAGCATTTTTAAACAATTTTAGTGGTCTTACCCCTTAAAGAAATATGATGAATCAAAAAAAAGGTGCTAGCTTTTTCCCTAGGTAGCTTACTTGAATAAAAATTATAATGCACTATTGACTTTGCGTGTACAAAACGTGATAAAAAATCATTTGAAAAGAAAAGAAACTAAATAAAGAAATGATTTGATATTAAATGTGTCAGGTATTCAACTGATAAGACCTCATATTATAATAATTGCTGATAGTATTGTACAAAATATGTAAAATAACATTTTAGCTTATCTGAGTTGCTGATTATTTAAATTGTATGCGAAGTCAATCTGCATTATAATTTAAATTTTTATTACCTCTCGCTATATACAGGATGTTTCAGGACCAGTGTAACAAACTTTAACAGCTTATTGCTGAGGTAATTTCGAGCCAAAAATGTCATATGAACATAGGACCTATTCCTTCTAGTTACCAAAATACAAGAGGTTGAAGTTCTATAAATAACACGACATTTTCAAATTTTTGTAATCAAGATACTTTCGGAAAACAAGAGTTTTATTGAAAAGTCATACTTTATTTGTCTTATTAATTGTATTTATTAATATTAACGAATACGATTTAGAGAACAAAACAAAAAATGACACAATTAAATAGACACAGAACAACATAACTAAACATGAAATAGGTTAACACAATATGAAATAAAATAACAAATTTTTTAAAAATTACAGCATGTGTTCAAAATTGAACTCGTATGCATGTTAATATTAATAAATAAAATTAATTAAGACAAATAAGGTATGACTTGTTTTCCGAAAGTATCTTGATTACAACAATTTGAAAATTTCGTGTTATTTATAGAAATTCAACCTCTTGTATTTTGGTAACTAGAAGGAATAGGACCTATGTTCATATGACATTTTTGGCTAAAATTACCTCAGCAATATGCTGTTAAAGTTTGTTACACTAGTCCTGAAACACCCTGTATATACAGGAGTACGTTATACGCATCTAGTTTATATGGAACGAAGTTTTAATAATATTTGCATAGCATTCTAATACGTTTGTCAAGTGTTCATAAAATTTAATTATTATTTTATTGTTCATATCATTCTTTATTATCTTTTGCTGCAGGAGTAATTAAACTTCTACTGCTCTGTACAGTTTCTTTAAATAATACAATCATGTTTAAGATTATGAATTAATTTAAGTTTTAAAAAAGAATAATTTATTTTGATTTGTATATTTTAATTCATTTAATAAATAAATGAGTCGTCTAGTTTAAAAAAAAACCGGCCAAGTCACGAAAATGTAATTTTCTATTTTTTAAAAGTTTTGTAATCTTTATAAAGGCATTAATTTGAAAAATAATTTGATGAGTTTCAAAACCGGCTAAATAACGTGTAAAATGTATAGGAAAAAATGCGATTTTTTTTCACCAATCACACAACTTGGCCGTTGTGTGATTGGTGAATTTCAAATTCGGCCAAGTCATTTACCAACTTTATAAAAAATAATAATCTCAATAGAAAGTAAACATAAATCTATTTGTTACATTTTGATGAATAACTTTTATCAGATAACTGTAATTAAACTTTCGTCGTTTTTACAAAATGATTTAAGATTGACTTGACCGGTTTTGAAACTAGATGACTCAAATATATCAACACGCCTTCTACCCATTACTGGGTGTGGCACTCTGCCCAAGCAGATCTCGATAAGTGATATATTTTTTCGCGTGAAGTGCGGTTATCAGCCGTCAAATCATGGCCTCCAAAGATATTAGATACTAAATTGGGATAAAGCTAGGATTTAAACCCGGAAACTCCAAGCATATATTTTAAGGGCGAGTAGACATGCCTCCATTAGGGGAGTATAAGTCTTAATGTTAAAATTAATTCAAGGTAAGGAAAAAATACAATTCTAAATCAAAAATAAATAAATATATCATCACGCCTTTTACCAATAACTGGGTGTGGCACTCCGCCGAAGCAGATCTCGATAAGTGATATATTTTTTCGCGTGAAGTGCGGTTACTAGCTGTCAAATCACTGCCTCCAAAGATATTAGATACTATTTAATAGACACATGCAAATTTCGAAGCTAGACTTTTATAGTTGATTTAAAAAGAAAAAAATTAGGATAAAGCTAGAATCTAAACCCGAAAACTCCGGTCATATACTTTAAGGGCGAGTAGACATGCCTCCCTTAGGGGAGCATAAGTCTTAATTATAAAATTAATTCAAGGTAAGGAAAAATACAATTCTAAATAAAAAATAAATAAATATATCTACACTCCTATTACCCATTACTGGATGTGGCACTCTGCCGAAGCATATCTCGATAAATGATATATTTTTTCGCGTGAAGTACGGTTACTAGCCGTCAAATCACGGCCCTTAAAGATGTTAGTGGAGGGAGAGCCACAGGGGTAGATTTAAATTGGTGAATATTGTTTGTCGTCCGTGGGGATCAAATCAGGGTTCTCAAGATACACAGGCTTTAACGTCTGGTAACCGCACATCACGCGAAAACATATATCACTTACCGAGATCTGCTTAGGCAGAGTGCCACACCCAGTGATGGGTAAAAGGCGTGATGATATATTTATTTATTTTATTTATAACATTCTGTATAACAAGAGAGGAATTTACCCCAATTATCTATAGTTTGTCTTCTAGGTTTTGAGATAATATTAAAAACAAACTGTTATTTTTTTGTCTAAGTTATTAGGAGTTCAGCAAACTTAAGTGCATTTTCATATCGATTTTAGATTTTGAGATATAGTTTTTAGAATGTAAAAAAACAATAATCACATAAATTATTCTTAAATGTTCGTGAAACATTCTGTATTACCTATTTGTATTTGTTTTATTTATTAACGTGGACATCGTCTTCGAAGTATATACCATCATCTTGAAGCAGATAGCGTCACCAAAACTGTTATCATTCTGGACATCGTCACCGAAGCCTCTCTCTTGATCTTGAAGCAACTGCTATTTTTATCAGCGTCACTGGACAACGTCGTCAGAGCTTCATTTATTAGCCTAGACCAGCTGGTGTTTTAATCAGCATCTCCGAGGCTGTTATCTTCCTGGATATCATCCCGGGAGCTTGTATCATCATCCTGGAGCAGCTGGTATTCTAACAAACAAGACCGGAGTTGATATCACAGCTAGTACTGTGAACCAGGCTTTATATTTGTAATGAATATTGTATTGTAAATAACTACAAAATTTGTATTAATAAATATAATATAAAATGTTATTAAATATTATTTCAATGTAGTAACAAATATATAAGTACTTATAATACAAAATATTGTAATACAAAGTTTATGAGTAAATATACTATTAAATTTTATTTAAATTAATAATTTTTATATAAATATAGTTTCCTTATATATCCAGTTTGAAAATATCAATAAATGAGTTCAAAATTACCTCCAGTTTTTTTTAATAATGTCCTTGTATAAAAATTTATATTTTTTTGAATTTTTAATTTAATATTGGATTCAAATGATACCCGTGGCTCCATCTCTTGTCCAAATACACGAACTATTAAAGCAATTCACGACACTTGCTAATTGGTACACTGGTCTATTTGGGCGAATTTGTATGAGGAGAACAGTTTATCGAAGAGGTAACTTAACAACACTGATTTTAAAATAAATAAATGAGCGGAGTTACGAATGTTATAGGGTGGAGTTAAATCTGATTTAATTTAATTAAATTTAATTGGTTTTTACAAACGCCATTTTAGTAATACTTTCTCGTGTTTATAATATAAATTAATAACTGGGAAGGGTAAATATATTAAAAACACACACATTGGTTTATACATTTGTTAATATAAATGTTAAATACATAAAGGACATATTTATTACTGAAATACACTGCCTAGAGACATACATATATTTGTTCAATTTCTAACTCTTAATAACTTTCTAATTAACAATAATTAATTGACAAATATAACATATTTTCATATTACATATACTACAGGCTCTTAATATTCAATATTTGAAGCGAGAGAACAAATAACTTTTGGGATTTCAGCATTATAAAATATTCCAGTATGACAAAATGGCGTCACTTTTACATACGCCAAAATCCAATAAATATTGATAAAATCTAAACAAACTTAACCCTATCTAATGGTACATGTCCTGTAGAATCCAAATATTTAACATTTGAAACAATAGGACCAATAGATTTTAAGATATCATCGAAATAAAATAGTCCAAAATGACAACATGGCGTCACTATTACATACGCCATAAAACCAGTAAATATTTATATAATTAAAACAAACCTAACATTATCTTATGCTAAATGTTCTAGATGGTCCAAATATTTAGCATTTAAAACAATATAACCAATAGATTTTGAGATATCATCAAAACAAAATAGTCCAATATGACAACATGGCGTCACTATTACATACATGAAAATACCAATAAATATTGATTAAATTTAAATAAACCTAACCATATCTTATGCTAAATGTCCTGTAGGATCGAAATATTTAACATTTGAAACAATAGGACTAATAGATTTTGAGATATCATCAAAATAAAATATTCCAGTTTGACAACATGGCGTCAATTTTACATCAGTCATAAAACCAATAAATATTCATATAATTAAAACAATCCTAACATTAATTTATGCTAAATGTCCTGCAGGATCAAAATATTTAACATTTGAAACAATAGAAACAACGGATTGTAAAATAAAGATAAAATAATAATGTATATGGTATTCTAAAACTATCTAATAAATTTCGTCGTTGAACTTGAAGACAGGACATCAGAAGACATATCCAGGTGTGACACGCATCCAGGAGAAGACTTCAGATCAGTGCAACTCCAAAAAAGTTGTCTTAGATGAGTTCCACATTTTTTGGCATAAACTTACGGGATCCAGCAATCCTTATATGGACATACAGATGTTAATTATTAGCCGATCAATACTTTAAATCCTGCGCATTGGAGATTTTTTCTTGGATCATATTGTCCCAATGGATATTTCTAAAATATAAATAATAATATAAATACATGTAACATTTTCTAACATACAATATGCCCCAGCACCCATATAATCAACATTTGGTTTAATAGATCAAATAGTTTTTGAAATAATAACAAAATAAAATATTCCAATACGACATCATGTCGTGTAATTTCAATATGTCAAAATCCAATTAATATTTATAAAATAAAAATGAATCTAGTATTTGCTAATGCTAAATATGCTGTAGAAGCCATATTTCAAACATTTAAAACGACATCATTAACAGATTTTGTAATATTAACAAAATAAAATATTCCGGTTTGACAGCTTATCGTTCTCTTTTAAATATTTCGTAGAACCAATAAATATTCATTAAATATAAATAAATCTAACATTTGCGAATGTTAAATGTTCTGCATAATCCATATTTACTATTGGAAACGGGAGCATAAATAGCTTTTGAACTTTTAGTCAAATAAAATATTCCAGTTTGACAGCGTGTAGTGCAATTTCACATATTTCATTAAACTAATAAACATATGAATAAATCTTAAATATATTTACGTTAAATTTGGTGCAAAATAAAGTTCGGTGATAAAAAATAAAAGATTTGACGGATGAAACTTCGTCAGACATATACAACTGAAAAAACATTGCAGAATGTGATTTTATTTCTATAAATTATGCAGGAGAAATATATAAGGCGAGAATTCAATCCCAGGTTCTTCATTTACATTATTTCAGCGCTGAAACTAACCTTATATTCATCATATACTTACACCTGCAATAGACTTCAATGATCAGTCATCAATCATAACTTTAGAAATGTCATTTAGCGAGACCATCATTGGTATTGACATTTTAGTAAATATAATCGTTTCCCAAAAGACTACCGAATGTGGAGGCTGAAATAACCAACCTTGTAATCTAAAAATTAAATAGAAATCAAGCAGAGAAATGTGAAATATTATTAACAAGTATAAAATATGTGAATACTTACAGGCATATTAAAAATATAATGTCTCCAATATCTGCTCCCTTTTCTAGGCACTCTTAGTGACCCCTAAAATATGCTAAAACACAATATCACCCTCAAACTTATTAAAACAGTTCAAAGATATTTAAATCAGCACACACCTGTCAAAAATAATTGACATTTTATTATATTTATTAATTAACTGATAATAGTTTATTGTTCCATCAACAGATGACTCTGCTAGTATTAATCAACTATAACAAATAAATTATTTTTCCAAATAAACATTTAAAAAATGTTTTTTAGTTTACATATATTTAATTTAAAATCAAAAATTTTATTTTGAGACTTTATAGGCATTTATTTATTGTATTATACATTTAATTATTATAATTAAGTTTATACTGACGCCATTATAAATAATTAATAGATTGGCGTGGCCACTAAATACTGAGGAAGGAACGAAATTCATTAATGAATTTCACTGAAGCCAATCTGCTGAAATTAAAAATATTTCGAGGTACCTTCTCATCAACGTGTTCTCCTAATACTCCGGATACAGATTTTGACGACTCATCTGAAATTATTGTAGACGTGTATCATGTCTGACGTGCAAAAAATAGGATAATAACGAATAAGTAATATAAAAACCTTAGGATTTGTTTCATGATTTGTTAAACTAAATATTATTTTATCTAAATAATGCATCAAATTCACAATAATATATATTTATTTAGAAAATTCATTGAAAATACCCATAAATACAATTGTTAAATTTCTAAACGTTAACAACTATTTAATTAGCAACAAATAATTAACAAACCTAACTTTTTCTAATAGTAACTAAACAATAGTATCTAAAATTACAACATTTGCATCAATAGCATAAATAGTTTGTAAAATTTTAGCAAAAGAAAATGTTGCACTGTAACAGTATATCGTCAATTTTACATACGCCATAAAACCAATAAAAACGTATAAAATATAAAATAAATCCAACAATATTTAATGCTACATGTCCCATAGGGCCTAAATATTTAACAATTGAAGTGATACAACAAATGGTTTCACAGATATAAACAAAATAAAATATTCCAGTATAACAACATGGCGTCACCTTTACATACCTCATAAAACTAATAAATACTAAAAAAATATAAATAAACTTAACATAGACTAATGCTACATATCCCAGAGAGCCCAAACATTTAACATTTGAAACAATAGGACCAATAGATTTTGAGATATCAACAAAATAAAATATTCCAATTTGACAACATGACGTCACTTTTACATACTTCTTAAAACCAATAAATATTTATAAAATTAAAACAAATCTAACATTTTCTAATGCTAAATGTCCTGTAGGACTCATATATTTAACATTTGAAAGAATAGGACCAATAGATTTTGAGATATCAGCAAAACAAAATAATCCAGTATGACAACATGGCGTCAATTTTACATCCGTCATAAAAGCTATAAATATTGATAAAACTTAAACAAACTTAACATTATCTAATGCTAAATGTCGTAGAGGGCCCAAATATTTAACATTTGGAACAATCGGACCAATAGATTTTGAGATATCAACAAAATAAAATAGTCCAATATAACAACATGGCGACAATTTTACATCCGTCATAAAAGCTATAAATATTGATAAAACTTAAACAAACTTAACATTATCTAATGCTAAATGTCGTAGAGGGCCCAAACATTTAACATTTGAAACAATAGGACCAATAGATTTTGAGATATCAACAAAATAAAATATTCCAATTTGACAACATAAAGTCACTTTTACATACTTCTTAAAACCAATAAATATTTATAAAATTAAAACAAATCTAACATTTTCTAATGCTAAATGTCCTGTAGGACTCAAATATTTAACATTTGAGACAACAGGACTAATAGACTTTGAGAAATCAGCAATACAAAATATTCCAGTTTGACAACATGACGTCACATTTACATACTTCAGAAAAGTAAGAAATATTTTTCAAATATAAATAAACTTATCATTGACTAATGCTACGACCCAAGTATTCATTATTTTCAGCAAAAGAACAAATAGCTTTTGAGAATTTAACAAAATAAAATATTTCAATATAACATCATGTCGTGCAATTTTACATATGTCATAAACCCAATAAATATTTATAAAATATAAATAAATCAATCATTTTCTAATGCTAAATATATTGCAAAGGCCACATTTGCAACATTTGAAACTACAACATTAATAGATTTTGTGATGTTAGCAAAATAAAATAAATTTGACAGCATGTAGTAGAATTTTTCATATGTCATTAAATCTAAAAATAATTACAATAAATAAGTAAATCTAATATTTTATAATGCTAAATGTGTTGCAGGATTAATTTTTAAGCATTAACACTAATAGTTTTGATGTATGAATAAATCTAAAATGTATTCAAATTAATTTTGGCCCAGAATAAATTTCAGTGATAAATAATCACAGATTTGAGGGATGCAACATTGGCAGATATAACTGAAGACACATTGCAGAAGGTGATAGTGTATCCAGAAATCCTGCAGACGAACTGTATAAGGTAAGGATTCGATCCCAAGTTCTTCAATCATTTTAACGCTGAATCCAATCATCATTTTAAATGTAACATCTAGTGAGGCTTGCATTGGCTACCGATATCCTATTAAATAGTATCTGTCCTGATATTGGCTAATATCTCCGAAGGTAGAGGACGAAATACTCATCCTTGTAATCTAAAAATTAAACAGAAATATCAATAACAGCTATAAAATAAGTAAATACTTATAGAAACTCTGCCAATATAATATCTCGAATATCTGCTTCCCTTTCTAGGCACCCTTAGTGAACCCTAAAATACTCTAAAACACAATTTCACTCTCAAACTTATAAAAACATTTCAAGCAGCACACATCTGTCAAACTCCATTTATATTTTGTAAATTTAACTAATTAGTTGATAATAGTTCATTGTTATTATCAACAGATGACTCTAGTATTGTGAAACAATTATAAATACATTATTTTGCAAAAGAAACATTTAAAACATGTTTTTTAGTTCACAAATATTTAATTTTAAATCAGCAATAATATTTTAGGGCTTTAAAGAAATGTATCTATTGTATTTTATATTTAATTATTATAATTAACTATGTACTAACGCCATTACAGAAAATTACTAAATTGGCGTGGCTACGAACCGCGAGGGATGTAAAAAAATTAATAAGTGACTATTAGTTGCAGCCAATCTGCTGTAACTAACAAAACCCGAGTAGCTTTCTCAACAAAGTGTTCTCCTGATACTTCAGAAACGAATTTTAGCGATTTTAATGAACGTTTCTCGTATTTAAAGTGCACAAAAAGGAATGCTGGGAAACGATAATATGTTAAAATAAGCACAAGCTTTGCATTATAAATGTGCTGACATACATTTTAACTAAATATGAATCAAAATACACAATAATATATATTTATAAATTATATTTATTTCAAAGCAAAAGCTAAAAGACATATTTGTAAAATAGTTCAATTGTAAAAATCGTGAATAATTTTTTAAATAGCAACAACTAATAAACATATATAATTTTTATTCATGGTGCATTTTACGTGGAACTCGATTAATTTATATTTAAAATAATATCTCAAATAAATTTTGAGATAGAAGGAAAATCAAATATTTCAGTTTGTTGCAATGGCAGACACGAGTAACTTGAATAAATGATAAAACAACTAAATTGTGGGGTGAATCTTTTTTACACCAAATAAAAGATTGCTATTTAATTATTTCTGGGCTATTTTAGTTAGAGTATTTTGTCATTAAGGCCCTCTTATGTAAAAAGTTTGTATATTTGCATGATATATTAAATAGTAAATATCTCTTTAACTAAGAACGGAATCGAAAAATATCTCAGACAAAACTTCTTAGTTATTTTATTCTCCATCACATTTATTTAACGTATTTTTCGATACAACCCCTCAGTTAAGATATATTCACACCCTTATATAGTTCCGAAAGTACCAAGAGATGGTGCCAACAGTCTCGTTTGAAATATACCCTAAACAATTTTCCCGATTTCTGACTATGCCTTTAACTTTACAGAAAATTTTGTATAAAAGACAACACTGCTTAATTTTTTCTCTATCTAATTTATTTGAAGCGTTTTTTGATCAAACGACAAATTATATTTTTTTCATATGGGGTAACAATAAAGGAGTAGCTGTGAACAGACAACTCTAATTAAACATATTTCTAATCAATTGTATTTAGAACAACTAAAAAATATTATTTTATTTGAAACATTTTTTAATTTACTTGATAGATTTCGATTTATTTACTTTTTTTTTGAATAAATTTTAGACTCATTATGTTGGAAACGATGCATTTAATCAAAAACTGTTTCCAATAAAACTTCTTAGCTATTTTATTCTCTATCACATTTATTCCAAGTATTTTTCGATACAACCCCTCAGTTTAGAGATATGCACACCCTTATATAGTTCCCAAGTTGCCAAGAGATGGTGCCAACGGTCTCGTTTGAAATTTACCCTAAACAATTTTTCCGATTTCTGACTATACCGTTAACTTTATAAAAAAATGTTACAAAAAGAAAATACTCCATAATTTTTTCTCTATGTAAATTATTTGAAGCATTTTTTGATTAAAGACAAATTAGTATTTTTTTAATATGGATTAACAATAAATGAATATTGACAATTATAATTATACATTTTTCTAATCAATTTTATTTAAAATATCTTTAAAATATTAAAAGCTTTGCTTTATAAATGTGCTTAAATAAATTTTAACCAAACATAAAGCAAAATACACAATAATATATATTTATAAATGAATATTTATTTAGAAAACACAAGCTAAAAGACATTTGTAAAATAGTTCAATTGTAAATCGTTAACAATTTTTTAACTAGTAACAACTAATAAACATGTATAACTTTTAATCATAGTGAATTTTACGTGGAATTTGATTAGTTTATATTTAAAACGATATCTCAAATTATTTCTGAGATATAAGCAAAATAAAATAGTTCAGTTTGATTCATATTGTAATTGGGGGATACCAGCAATTTCAACGAAATTTTGCAGTGAATCTGATTTACACCAAATAAAAGATTGCTATTTAATTATTTCTGGGCTATTTCAATTAGAGTATTTTATCATTAAGGCCTTCATATTTAAAATAATCGTATATTTGCATGATATATTAAATAGTAAATATCTCTTTAACTAAGACCGGAATCAAAAATGTCTCAAACAAAACTTCTTAGTTACTTTATTTTCTATCATATTTATTTAAAGTATATTTCGATACAACCCCTCAGTTCAGAGATATTCACACCCTTATATAGTTCCGAAAATACCAAGAGATGGTGCCAGTAGTCTCGTTTGAAATTTACCCTAAACAATTTTCACGATTTCTAACTATACCGTTAACTTTACAGAAAATTTTTAAGGAACGGAAAGAATCCTTAATTTTTTATCTATCTAATTTATTTGAAGCATTTTTTGATCAAGCAACAAATAATAGTTTTTTTCATATGGGGTAACAATAAGGGAATAGTTGTAAACTGACAACTCTAATTAAACATATTTCAAACCAATTGTATTTAGAGCAACTAAAAAATATTATTTTATTAGAAACTTTTCTTTATTTACCTGCTAGATTTCGATTTATTTTCTCTTTTTTGAATAAATTCTAGATTGATTATGTTGCAAACGATGCATTTAATCAAAAAAAAGGTTCAAATAAAACTTCTTAGTTATTTTATTCTCTATCACATTTATTTAAAGTATGTTTCGATACAACCTTTCAGTTCAGAGATATTCACACCCTTATATAGTTCCAAAAGTACCAAGAGATGGAGCCAATAGTCTCGTTTGAAATTTACCCTAAACAATTTTCCTGATTTCTGACTATACCTTTAACTTTACAGAAAATTTTTAAGGAATGGAAAGAATCTTTAATTTTTTCTCTATCTAATTTATTTGAAGCATTTTTTAATCAAACGACAAATTATAATTTTTTTCATATCGGATAACAATAAGGGAACAGCTGTAAACTGACAACTCTAATGAAACATATTTCTAATTATTTGTATTTAGAACAGCTTAAAAATATTATTTTATTTCAAAACTTTTTTTTATTTATCTGCTAGATTTCGATATATTTACTCTTTTTACTTCCATGTCCGAAGTAAAGGAAGTATTGTAATTACGAAAATTTTCGGTTCTCAGATTTCAGTGGAAATACGCATTTTGACTAATTTCGTCGTGACGTCTGTACGTACGTATGTATCTCGCATAACTCAAAAACGGTAAGCCGTAGTAAAATTGAAATTTTATATTTAGGACTGTTATAACATCTAGTTGTGCACCTCCTTTTTTGATCATTATATAACTTCCGGAAGTGGTACTTTACTTGAAGCCTATAATAGATTTTCATGAAAAACTACTATATTCAAATATAATTTAAAACTTTTCAAATTTGGTATATAAGACTACTATATCAATGGAAATAACATAATAGATTTTGGTTAAAATATACTAACCGGAAGTGACACATTACATGAAGCTGCTAACAGTTATTATTATTTTAATTTTAGAAATAAATGCTGCAAATAAAAGTTTTAGATAATTAAATACTGCGTCTAGCACATTAAGAATATTTAAATTAGCCTTTTACATAAGCGGGATATCTAAATTTAAATATTATATATATATATTTTAATTAAGTTTGCTATGGATTAGAGCAAAAAATAAAAAATAAAAGATTTTATGTCAAATATGTGCAAATAAAAAAATATCTATAGTTTAATACGCGTACAAGGAAGTCATGTGGTGCCCACATCAGATTTTTTAAATAAATTTTAAACTGATTATATTGGAAACGATGCATTTAATCAAATAAAGTTTCAAACAAAACTTCTTAGTTATTTAATACTCTATCACATATAATTGAAGTATCTTTCAATACAACCCCTCAGTTCTGAGATATTCTCACCCTTATATAGTTCCAAAAGTACCAATAGATGGTGCCAACAGTCTCGTTTGAAATTTACCCTAAATAATTTTCCCGATTTCTGATTATACCTTTGACTTTACAGAAAATTTTTAGAGAAAGGAAAGAATCCTTAATTTTTTCTCTATCTAATTTATTTGAAACATTTTTTGATCAGACGACAAATTATAATTTTTTTATATGGGGTAACAATAAGGGAACAGCTTTAAATTGACAACTCTAATTATTCATATTTCAAACTAATTCTATTTAAAACAACTTAAAAATATTATTTTATTTGAAACTTTTTTTTATTTACCTGCTAGATTTATTTACTTTTTTTTTAATTTTAAGCCGTTAAGTACAGTAACCAGTTGTCAAATCACAACTATCAAAAAAGACAATTTTATTTAGTTTAAAGAGGAATTTTAATTCAATAACTGTTCAAAATTACCCCCATTTACCTGTAAACAATACCCTAAACGATTATAAAATGAATTTATAGCATTATTTATTTGCTCTGGAGGAATCTCATGCGATGCAACACTAATTCTACGTTTTAATTGTTCTACACTCATTCTACCAACATTATAAAATTTACTTTTTAAGTGGCCCCAAAGAAAAAAATCGTTTGGCGCAAGATCTGGTGACCTTGCAAACCACTCCACTTCTGCACCTCGTCCTATCCTTCGTTGGGGGAATATATTACTCTCTCTTGTAACAACTCTAAATAATTTTCACAATTTATATAAAAACGCATCACTATTTGATCTCCTATTAACCCGGTCTGATTTTGAAAGAGGACAGTTTTATTACTTTGACAACTATAGATGACAGCAATGTTATTTTCCTTATGTTTACTTTTAAAATAAACGCTCTAATGCATTGCTGTCAAACTTTGTAACTGTAACTATGGTAATGGCATACCCCTATGTTTACTGATTTAAAAAACTCCCGGTTTATACCCCATTATAATTCTAAATAAATAAAATAAGAATCAAATCACCGCTATCCCTTTTCCCTCTCAAACCTCTTGCAGCATTCCAAGTCCTCCTCAAGCCGGATATACTCTCCAGGAGATGTGGCATGACGGCAGGTGCTAGTTCGACATGCGTGATATTTCACTCGCACGTCACACGTCTTTTGAAAGACACGCGTGCGCTATGCATTGCGTGTGGTTATAAATAGTCGAAGACGCTTCAGGATGTGTTGTCGGATTTGTGGTTTGAATGTGTCTGTTATGAGGATGTAAACATGACTATGAATCCGACTAACGAAAAGTTATTGGCGATAAATGTTGTTTTGTAATTTGAAAAATGGTGGTGATATAGAATAGTCGAACGCGACAATGGATATTATTAATTGGGTTTTGATTCATGGGTAGTCGTATCAACTTTAATTTAAATTTTAAACTTAGTTTAAATAAATAAAAACTAGAGATAGGCGAATATCATCCGCGAAGAGTCGAATGACATTCGATATTCGAGATTTTCGAATATTAATGTCAGTATAGCGAACATTCGAATACCTCTATGTTTTTCTTTATCATTTGTACATAAACTTAAAGCTATTACAATACTTTGAAGTTATTAATAACAAAGATATTTTGTTTCAAAACCATGAAGACGTACCATATTGCAAATTTGTTTTTCGCCAACATCAGCCCGTACGTTTCACCTTAAATTTGAAGTTTTCGTCTTTTTCTTTTCTTTTTTTGTTTGTACTATTTGTTTTAATTTTATTTTATCTTAACAATTTCATTCAAATAATGAAAAGGACATAATTAAATAATTATTAATAATAAATAAATTAACTTTTAGCGTAGAGATGGGCGAATATCATCCGCGAATAGTCGAATGCCGCGAATATTGACATTATTCGATATTCGAGATTTTCGAATATTAACGTCAGTATAGCGAACATTCGAATACCTCGAATATCGCGCTATATGTTGACCTCAATTTAACTATGTTTTTCTTTATCATTTGTACATAAACTTAAAGCTATTACAATACTTTGAAGTTATTAATAACAAAGATATTTTGTTTCAAAACCATGAAGACGTACCATATTTCAAATTTGGTTTTCGCCAACATCAGCCCGTACGTTTCACCTTAAATTTGAAGTTTTCGTCTTTTTCTTTTTTGTTTGTACTTTTTGTTTTAATTTTATTTTATCTTAACAATTTCATTCAAATAATGAAAAGGACATAATTAAATAATTATTAATAATAAATAAATTAACTTATAGAAGTATTCGAATATTCGAGTAGGTACCTCGAATATTCGAGATCTGATTAATATTCGTATTCGATATTCAAATTCGAGAAATTTGATATTCGCCCATCTCTAATAAAAGCATATTAAATATATGACAGTAATATCAATTATTCAATATGATATATATAATTTCGATTTGCTTTTATTAATTTATATCATAATTTTAGTCGGCCATTGAAAGTTCACAAATTTAAAAATACAAAGATTTTTATATCGATTAAGTTGTAGATATGATCGATAACTATTAATTAATAGAATATTTATTATATCACTAACTAAAATACAAAAAATGTGGTCGGTCCTTCTGTTACTTTTATATGTCCCGCGAACAGTATTTATTAATATCTTAACTCATTTCAATTATTTAAATAAAATGTTGTAAGAAATAAATATGAGCTAGAATTAGTACATAATGTTAAATACATTTAAAAGAAAACTTAAACCATTTACCTAAAACTTAAATGAAAAAATTATCTTCGAATGTATCTCAAGAAAAACATTACTGCTACGTTAGTAATTTAAGAGCATTACCAAATGATTTATATTATAGATTTAACAGTTTTCGTTCAATTGAAAACACATTGTGAAGGGTGATAGACATTTTCTGGGATTTTTTTGTGAAGAAAACAATAGTTGCAATTTTTATTGGAATTTAAATATATATGTAAATACGAATATAGTCACATTTGCAATGAAACTGTTGGTCATATTTGGTTCGACATATATTTATAAACACATCTTCTCACTCATAAACTGCAATAAACGCCTGACAAGATTCAGGTTAAAAGATTAACATTTAGAAGTGATTTTTAAATAGCTATCACAAATCTGGATCCTGAGATTGAGAAATTATTAGGAATCCGAAACAACTTTATTCGTTTCAATAAATTTAATTGTATGTAATATTAACAAAATTTTGTAAATTTTATATTTATTATTTTGAGAATAATAATTGTCGCGGTAAAATGGCTGAGATAAAGGTAATAAATTGTAAATTTATTTAGGAAATTTAAATTTCTTTTACCAATAAAACATTAAAAATTGGTTTTATAGTTTAAAAAACATTAAATAGCAAATTTTAAAGATAGAAATTAATTATTAAAATTTATATTTAACATTTTAATTAAGAATTACTTATTTAACCTTAAGGCTTAAAGCGTTTCTCTATTTACAGCTTTAGAGGCTAAAAGTTTTGGTTTAACTTAAATCCTTTTTAAAAAAAATTAAAAAGGATTGTAAAAAAATGATAAAAATAATGTTAAAAAACTAATTTTATATTTGAATTTTTTTAAATATTAAAATTTAATTCATTATGAGATAAAATTAATCTTGAGTAGACAATTCGTAAGTAAAAAAATAAGTAATTAAAGTTATTATGATTATAAATAATAATAAATATATATAATTATTTTGTATTATGATTTTAATTTCCATTGTTAATAAAAATTATAATAATTTCATTAGGTGTAGTTTTTATATTTCGTCCAAAAATTAAACAAATTGTATTTTCTATATGTACTGATTGTCCCGCGACCAAATTTCCAATCAAAATGTGACCCTCCTATTAAAACATTTGGCCAAAACTCTTAATTGTAGTACTAAAAATATAATGTCATACTACTATAAACCTTATTCTGTTTTGTAAATAGTTCTAATACCAATAAAATTAATCCAAAATAAAATTGAAATTAATAATCTCCCAATAAAATTATTTATATAAATTTGCATATATAATTATAAATTTCTCAAATATAATATTTATTTTAACAAAGTTGTGTATCTAAAACTATCAGATCAATGCAAATTCTAATGGCACGCCAGAATTTTCAAGTTTCTTCACTTTACAAACAGACATAAGTAACTGTAAATTGTTTATTCAAAGTACATTTTTATGTTGACGCTTGCGCATATATACATTTGCTATTTACTCAGACCCAAGTTTTGTTTAGCATGGCGTGGGTTTTGTAAAAGTCGCCATTTTAATTGACATTTCTAGTGTTTTTCGCGTAAATAGTGCTTCGAGATTTAGTATAACGTTTGTTTTAGTGTGTTAAAAGTGTGTAGTTAATAATAATATATCTTAAAACGCGGTAAAATGAAGTGAAAAGTGTGTGTGAGTGAATAAGTGAGTGACTATAAACATTGTTTATGGCGGACACAACTGATATCATCGCAGGAGTGCAGCAGGAACCTCAACTACAAGGTAGATATTATTTTTGTATTATAATTAACTAATCGGGAGCTATAAGCTAGTCATTTATACGCCTTAAATAATGTAGCATTTGACAACGAAAACCGGCAGTACGGCAGTGTAAAAACTGCGGCTCGGTGTGTCCGGTAGGCCCAGGCCCGATTTGGGCTGTAGCGCCACAAATGATGATGAATTAACTATTTGTTTAACTTATGGATTGATGTGGTACTACTCCACATGAAATATGATTACCAGCCGGTAATTTAGTACACCTAAAAAATGATTTTCAATGGTATCAAGTCGGTCTATGAATTTGAGAAATCGGGTTAAATTTCCACAGTCGATAAACAATTAAAATTACGGCTTTGGCTTCCTCTCTACTAACATATTTGAGGACTGTGATTTTACGGCTAGTAACCGCACTTCACGCCAAGAAATATATCGTTTAATGAGATCTGCTACGGTAGAGTGCCACATCCAGTAATAGGTATTCGGTGTAAAGATGATATATTTATATAAAATTGTCTAAAGATATTTTTAAAATTGAATGTGAAATTAAAAATTAATATTAATTAAATAAAAGGCTTTTTAAATATATAATTATAAAATTAAAATTATAAATTAGATTCACTTGATTGTAAGGAAAATAATACCTGAGGTATTCTTACTTGACTATAATTTATTGTTTTAAACATATCATTTTAACAATATTCCTGTACAATTTTGAGCAGTTTAATAATTTATATTAAAAAAATGTCATTCAGATTCCAACTATCTCTTATAATTATTTATTATTTCTATAATTTTACGGGGTAGGTGGCTCAGTCGTATCGAGTCGGCCTGTGGATCTTGAGAACCTTGGTTTAATCCCTACAGCCGACAAACAATTTTCACCAATTTAAATCTACCCCTTTGGCTCCCCCTTTACTAACATCTTCGAGGGCTGTGATTTGACGGCTGGTAACCGCACTTCACGCGAAGAAATATATGACTTACCGAGATCTGTTTAGGCAGAGTGCCACACCCAATGATGAGTAAAACACATGCACAAGAAACACGTTCTTATTCCCTAATTTTAGAGAGAGAAACACTGCTTTTTTCCCCTAGAGAGTCAAAAATTACGTTTCTCTCCCTAGGTAGGATGTTTATCTCCCTAGGTAGCATGTTTCTCTCCCAAGAGACTACGATTATTAGCTGTTTGCGGGGTAGGTAACTAGTTACACAACCCATATTTGACATTTGTCCCGATAAGACAGTAATTTTTGTGCACTTGTTACGAAAAGTATATTATGCTTTACGGGAGGGCGCGATTATCCCTTGTGTGAAGTTGGCAAACCTCGACTTCAACTCGAGCCTTCAGCCCTCTCTTACGTCTCGGTTTGCCAACTTCACATGCGGGAATAATCGCTTGTTTTCCTCCCTTGATGCATAACATACTAATTTTTTTTTTGCTATAATTTTGTGGCACGATTTATAAATTTTCCCTGTGACACTGCATTAGTTCGAAACATATGTATTATGTCTGTTTGATACCCTACCACTAGCTCTAATAGGAATGAATAAAATGAGTAAATACCAATTTAAAAATGGTGGAAGTAAAGCAAACAGTGGTTGATTGACGTTTCACCATTTCACCTTCGATCGAACAGACAGTAATACAAAGACAATAAGTGTGCTGGTGCCCATCTCCCTGTCCGGTTGTCTGTCCAGCTATGTGTTTAGTTTCCAGGCGATGCAATATACCAGTCGATTATTTTTCGTTACACGCAATAAGTGAATTAGAATTAAATGAGAATGGAACTGGATAGTGGTAATGGAAAGAGTTCATAGACACAGAGAAAAAGGAAAGGTAGATAATTTCAATCAATATGAAAACTTTCTATGGATTAATGTTGAAACGTTTGCAGATGTGGAATAAAAGATTTGTGAAAATTGTACGGTTGTAGAAGGAAGCATGATAAAATTTAAGTTTGGCAATTTTAGTATCGTAATTAATGTTTATTGATAATTATCTTCACAGCCGACAAACAATTTTCACGAATTTAAATCTACCCCTGTTTCGGTGAATGGTGTGAGATTGGGTCAAGTAAATGAGTTTGTATACTTGGGGAGTGTGTTTTCGAGGGATGGACGTATTGATCGAGAGATTGAAAGAAGAGTATCTGCTGGATGTAAGATATTGGGTGCTCTGGGAACCTTTACTCGGAACGTGAATGTATCCAGAGATGCTCGATTGAGTGTTTATAATGGTGTGTTAGTGCCTACGTTGATGTATGGTAGTGAATGTTGGGTATGGAAGAAGAAACATGAACGGCGTATAACTGCTGTGGAAATGAGGTATTTGCGGGGTGTGTGTGGATATACTAGAAGAGATCGTGTCCGGAATACATTGGTGTATGATGAATGTGAGATTGGGAAGAATGTTGTAAGAAGAGTGGGAATAAGTCAGTTGAGATGGTTTGGTCATGTAGAACGTATGTCGAATGACAGATTGGTGAAACAGGTGTATGTTGGTGAAATTGAGGGTGAAAGTTTGCGTGGACGGCCTAGGAACAAGTGGATGAATATGATTGAAGGGTTGTTGCGTGAGCGAAAGATTCTGAGCGTGAAGAATAAACGAGCTTGTATGAAAAGAATTATGAATGTGGTTGAAGCAAAAGTGGTGTGTCAGGATAGGAATTAATTGCGGGATAAATATGATGAAAGAGGACAAGCGTATGATTCTTGATTTTAGATTAATTGGTTAGATGTTTCGAGTGTTTACCTGCAATTGTGTGGAGACCATCTTCAGAAACATGCGCAGTGTACACTAGCGATGGATGAATGTTTGTTGTGTGTTGATGGATTTTGGTTGTGAGAAAAGAAAGAGTTTGTATGTGGTCGAATCGAGTATCGTGTGTCAGGATGAGAATGTTGACGGGTTCGTGCTACCCCATTTAATGGGATATAGCGTGATGTTATGTATGTATGTATGTAAATCTACCCCTGTGGCTCCTCCTCTACTAATATCTTTGAGGCCTGTGATTTGACGACTGGTAACCGCACTTCACGCGAAAAACTATATCACTTACCGAGATCTGCTTTGGTAGAGTGCCACACCCAGTAATGTGTAAAAGTCGTGATGATATATTATTTATTTATTTGATTTATCTTAAAACCAGCAGTGGTATATAATAACAAAACAAATGTGATATTAATTAAGAGTTTATTTTATTTAATACATGATAAAGTTATTTACTATAATAATGACAGATAAAAACAATAGCTTTTAATTGGTACATTTGTTTTGTGGTTTGAACGCACTGATGTTTTTAGAAAATTACCAATAATATTTGCCTCAATTTCCGGTTCCAATTAGAGTACAATTATAAATATCTACGTACAAAATTGTCCCGTAAAATAATGTATTTAAAATTTTTGATATAAAATTTCAAAAATAGCATTGAAAACGCTATGGTGCATCTTTTGATCTACCAGCCTGTATATATAGATTACTTATTGTCAGATCTTTAAGAATTATTACTTGCTTCTCTCACTTGGTTTATCAATTTTTCTTTGTTATAATTTATTTAGTTTGTTTATGGAAATTGAATTTAACAAATAACGAATTAGTTCCCGAGATCTGTTTCGGCAGAGTGCCACACACAGTAATGGGTAAAAGGCGTGATGATATATTTATGAATTCTGGCATACTTTTGTGTGTGTGTGATTATTTATTTAAATTAGAGATGGGCGAATATCAAATTTCTCGAATTCGAATATCGAATACGAATATTAATCAGATCTCGAATATTCGAATACTCCTAAAAGTCAATTTATTTATTATTAATAATTATTTAATTATGTCCTTTTCATTATTTGAATGAAATTGTTAAGATAAAATAAAATAAAAATAAAAAGTACAAACATAAAAATATAATAAATAAATATATCATCACGCCTTTTACCCATCACTGGGTGTGGCACTCTGCCTAAGCAGATCTCGGTAAGTGATATATTTTTTCGCGTGAAGTGCGGTTACCAGCCGTCAACTCACGGCCTCCAAAGATATTGTAGGTGGAGGAGCCACAGGGGTAGATTTTTTAAATTGGTGAAAATTGTTTGTCGACTGTGGGGATCGAACCAGGGTTCTCAAGATCCACAGGCCGACTCGATACCACTGAGCCACCTACCCCATTAAAAAGTACAAACTTAAAAGAAAAAGACGAAAACTTCAAATTTAAGGTGAAACGGATGGGGATGTTGGCGAAAAACAAATTTGAAATATAGTACGTCTTCATGGTTTTGAAACAAAATATCTTTGTTATTAATAACTTTAAAGTATTGTAATAGCTTTAAGTTTATGTACAAATGATAAAGAAAAACATAGTTAAATTGAAGTCAACATATGGCGCGATATTCGAGGTATTCGAATGTTCGCTATACTGACGTTAATATTCCAAAATCTCGAATATCGAATAATGTCAATATTCGCGGCATTCGACTATTCGCGGATGATATTCGCCCATCTCTAATTTAAATACATGAATAGTTTCTGTACTGATCATTTTGGAACGATAATAAATAAGGACTGTTTTAAAGATACACAAAAGATTTTAAAATTTTGCAAAAATATAAAGTTTCAAATAGAATCTCGATAGAAAAACTTGTACTGCAGATATGTTTGCATTTTAATTTAAAATAAACTTTGATTGAGAACAATGTTCTATTTAAAATAATAAAGCAAAAATACAGAGAAATATACCATCTTATACGAATATAGCAGGGATGAAATCCAACTGCTTGTTATTAAGTTAGTTATTCTTAATGGTTTGTTTGTGTTATGTTAAAGTTAAAATTCTATTTAAAATAAGCCACTTTGCGTACAATCCAGGTTAGATAAATATTATGAAATATCCTGTCGTGATGATAATAGTATGAAACTGCAAACTGGGACATAAATATTTACTAAAGTAATAGTTTGCACATATGTAATAATTGTTTTGAATCATAACTTGTTGCATTAATAAACAACATATTTGCATATTCAGAAAATTAAATGCTTATATATTGTCCGTATTCTACGTTGAATATTCCAATCAAATATTGACACTAATTGAACACGAAACCAAATAGATACAATATTATTTTTCTACGATTGCTATGAATAGTTGACAATTACGTTCTCATTTGTTATCGTAAAGTTGACGTTTTCTGTGGAACAATCGAAAAATATCTTTGTAGATATTAACTGCGCGCTTATTTCAATAGTTATCGGTGATACAAACAAAACAGTAACTTTTGTCATATTGACAGTTAACAGAATGAATTTATTTTCAGTACGTATAAGTTTTTAAATAATTTTAAGATACAATCGTAGAAAAACTTATGTGTGTATCACGAGCGTAAAGTGTCTTTGTTCCTCTTACACTATTGCAGCTCTCGCCTTCGGCCTACCCACTAATATACAAATATATTTTTTCTACGATTGCGATGAAAAGTTGACAATTACGCTCTTATTTGTCATCGTAAAGTTGACGTTTTCTGTGGAACAATCGAAAAAGATATTAAATGCGCGCTTATTTCAATAGTTACCAGTGATACAAACAAAATAGAAACATGTCATATTGACAGTATCACGAGCATAAAGTGTCTTTGTTCCTCTTGCACTATTGCACAATTACCGTGCTCGAGTAACAAAGAATCACTTTACATTCTTAATACACAAATAAGTATGTTTGCACTAAAATTCAGCATGAATCCTTTATAAAAGCTATTCACTCATTTGTAGTGAGAAACATCAATAACTTATCCTTCTTAAAAGTGGAAAAATTTTGCCTAATTCACCTGAAATCTTAGCTATTATAAATCGCGAGAATTCAATGCCCTTATTTTAGCTATAATAAAATAAATCTAAACATGCATTTTTCTCATAAAAATTATTATCTAAAAGTATACAAATATTATATCACTAAATTCATAATAAAATTACAGGGTTCGAAGATATATATCGATCGATATATATCATGATATTTATTTTGATATATATCGTCATATTTTTGCAATGATATATATCCATTATATAAAAATTTCAAATAGTGTGTAATAAATACAGTATACCTCATTATTACTTTCATTAATTCTGTTAAAATTATATTCTAAAGATAATTGTTATTTTACTAGCTTTTGACTAATTTTTATTTGGTATTCATTTTAGAAATACAAATCCTTTAATATGGTGGAAAAGTGTAACTATCAATGAGTCAGAGTGGCCAAATAAAAGTACATTTATTGAACTATGTGAACAGTTACACACTGCTGTAGCAACCACAGCAGGGCTGGAACAATATTTCTCCACTTTTGGCATTGTCCAATCTCAATTACGTAATCGTCTCGGTAACGACAAAGCCGCTAAATTAGTTTTTATGTTTAAATATTTAAACCAAAAAGAAACTACAAAAAAAACTAATTTAGATTGGATTTGGCCAAGTGAGTCTCTATCTGCAACGCTATGTTCAGGAAGTTCATCAGAAGATGATGATTTGTTCCTATCTAGAATATAGGATTTTTTAAATATTCTTACTATTCTTAGTACTATATAATATTTGTGTATCCATTCAATGTATATTTACTTTTTTTCATTACCTATGTTAATTTTTTAATTAGGAGTAATAATTTATTTTGTATTTCCTATTGTGATAATAAATGTGTACAAAAACTAAAATTAAAAAATGAATATCCAAAAAGTGATATTTATCTGATATATATCCTATATATCAGATATTTTGATATTTATTATAAATATCATGATATTTACGAACCCTGTAAAATTATCTATCGAACATGCAAATAAAAAGAATATAGTTACATTTCAAATTACAAAGTTGGTATCCACACATATTTATGCTCATTAAAATAGTGTTGAAAAATAGAAATTGTTAGCTAAATCAACTAACCTCATAGGTCTTATAGTTCTCGAGATAGCAATAGTGGACAAATTAAAATGAACCCTCTGTATATGAAAAAAGTAGTGGATGCAACACAAATATTTGCAGTAGATTACACTTAAATTAGTTAATTAAAGTTAATATTTAATTAACACTCTAATTGAATCGGTTTACTTTATTTACGGCGGGAACATGCAGATTATGCGTTAATCTTGTTTGTTGACGTGTGGAGAGTAAATTTGATGTTACTTTGTTTTCAATTTATATAAATAATAATAATGGGTTATGTTAATTTGCTACACGAATTTAACAATAACAACGATGTTGTTGTTTAAGCTTTGTTGGCCCTGTTTTGTGCTTTTCAAAACGTTGTAAATACGACGCAAATTAATAGAATGCCTATTAAGGGTGTATTATGAAAATTACAATTGGAGTCTTATTTACATTGTCCTTTTTGTTTATTAATTTTATTTTTAAGTTGCTATTTATGTTTAACTCTTGTGTATTTAGACTAAAACACCGGAAATAATATATATTTTATTTAAATATTGACAGACAACAAATTATATTTTTTTGCGAAATTCTTTTTGTTCCATGATCAGTACGTAAATAAAATAAATAAATATATCATCACGCCTTTTACCCATTACTGGGTGTGGCACTCTGCCAAAGCAGATTTTGGTAAATGATATATTTCTTTGCGTGAACTGCGGTTAAGAGCCGTCAAATCACGGCCCTTAAAGCTGTTTAGATTTAGAGAAATGGAACCAGAGTTCTCAAGATCCACAGGCCGAATCGGTATCACTGAGCCACCTACCCTACGTTTTATAGTAAATACCCTTTAATTTTTGACTCGAAGTACAGATACACCCTGTATATTTATTTTCTTTAAATGAGAGAAGAAAGTAATTTTCTTCATCTATATAAAGTTTAAAAATTCATATTACATACTCTTGTAGAAAACCACCCTTATAATCCACCCCCTCTCAAACACAACCCTTTATCGATCCAACAGTGTCGATCTCGTTTAGCATAATTTTCTACTTGTCACGTGAGTGCTTCGGACGCGGTGGATTTATGCCCGCGTCGCGCGTTTCATACGAATGAATGTTCCTGCGCCGTTGTCCGGCGATGGCGTCGGCGTCGTTTGCGGGAAACACATAATTCATTGCGCTGGACGCTCGAATCAGTAGAGGGGTGAAACGACGCTAGGAAGCGTGCAGACGATGGATGATGATATGATGATTTTGGTAATTGGTAAATTATTGGTGATGGAAATTTGTTTACTTGTAAATTAATCCTAATTGGAGGAATGGAATCATGTAGAAACTTACAGAAAGTTTATATATATATATATATATATATATTTAGGATGTTTCACAACTTAGAGCAAAAAATTAAAGGGTATATTCTGTACGACGTGCTGATCATGAAACAATATTTTTTAAATTCGAAAAATTAAGGGTTGTTAATCTAAAACATTTTTTGTAGTACTGCACTGGATTCGCTTTCCTATTAAACACAAACAATGAAGTAGGTATCAACTACGAAAGAATAATTACACAATTCAATTATTAGCAGTTATTTATAATAGAATTTTATTTAATTAATAACTTAAACATAATCATCCAGCCAGTGGCAGTAACAAAGAAAAATTTTGGACTGGGAAACATGGAAAATAGTTTTGCGATTTAAAAAAAAAATCTTTTTGTTTCATGATCAGCACGTCGTACAGAATATACCCTTTAATTTTTTGCTCTAAGTTGTGAAACACCCTGTATATGTATATGTATATATATATATATATATATATATATATATATATATATATATACCGGGTGTCTGCTTTTTTTTTGTTATATAGGAAATTCAATGGTAAAATTTTCATTACACCATAAAAATGTTCGTTATTAATTTTAGAGCAAAAGTTTAAATACAAAAGTTGTTTGGAATTAAAAACTGCGTCCAACAAACTTTTATTTATTGATATACGACGATCTTGTCACGTGATACAGGTAAATTAAAATATCCATCTTTGAGCTGTTTACAGAGTGCCATGAAAAATAAAACAAATAATAGTATTGTTTAGTGTTCTTTGAGTTTGACAGTTTGTGTTCTTTTAATTGTTACTTTGGTTTCATTAACATTAAAATAATGCAAAGATTTACTACAAATGAAAATGAATTCGGAATGAAAAATTTGGGAAACCCTAATAAAAATTAATTGTGAAGTGTAGCTTAAAATAATTAATTTTTAAACAAATAAAGAAAATTCAATTTCCACCAAAATACCATCTTACACAACTTATTCTTAGTAAAATTAAATTAGAAAACACTAAGTTAGTTTCAAATAATGTAAAGTTTATTTTACAATACGTATTTCGGTCGACTAGACCATCATCAGGTGAACAAGATTTATTCTTAGCTATTATTAATATTGTTTGTTAATTTTGAATTGGTAAATAGTAAATAGAACATTTTCAATTTGAATCTGCTCCAGATTCCATTTCAGTCCTGCATGATATCAAATGTGTCTAAACCCCAACTATTAATTACTGCCCCAATGCTAGAAATTTAATGCTGCATAGTCCATATCAAGTTTCCTTGATGTTCGGTTGTTTTGATACCTGCAAGGGAATAGAGTGGGGGATACAGCAGGGTCAGCCAGCAATTGTTTATGAAGTGAACTTTGTTACATGTTCATGTTGATGTTTTGGCTTAGTGCGCAATGAGGATTGTTAGGGATATAATCATAGCTGGCTGATTTCACCTAAGGGTGTTGTTGCGTTTGGTTCAATTTTCAATGAATTATTTCCAGGTTTGATGGATGTTCATTTGTCGATTTGTTAATGATTGATATTGAATGGCTTTATACCATTTCAAGTTAGATATTTTTGTTGCTTTTTATATCTAATAAATAACAATATTGAAATTGATTGATTTATCTGTTACTCTGCACAACAGGAATTCAATCCTAATTAATTACTATATATATATATATATATATATATATATATATATATATATATATATATATATATATATATATATATATGTTCACATAACTCGGCTACGCCTCGTTCTGCAAATTTCACATGCGTAAGGTAATAATTTTCATTTTCTTACTAGTTTCATAAATAGCTATTTACTGTTTGAGTTGAAGTCGTTACAATTTTCTTACCGAATTTGCCCTCGAGTATTAATTCATATCCGGGAATTTTTTTATCGTACATTTTAACAACATATTCTGCACTCGTACTCCACTAGTGCAGATTAATACTTTATTGCAATGCCCTCAAAATTATTTCTGGAAAGAATCAATGCTTTAGGTAGATTATTAGTGAAAAATTGTTTGAAATATAAAAATTAAAGTTAATTAAAGCAAAAACGCGAAAATTTAAATTAATCTCCCGGTTAGATTTTGAGATATAGGTACCTATATAAAATAATTGACAGTAGCAAATAATATTTAAATATCAAACATGTAAAATGAAACAAAAATTGATAGAGAAATATGGCGGATGAATCCATCTCAATTTTATTTGATATTAAAAATATATCGAATCAAAACTTCATTACATTTTGTTTATACTTCACTGCACATTAAAATTAGATTTTATAAATTAAAAAATTTTAATCTGGATAACATGACCTTTGAAAGTAATCAACTTTAGATAACACAAGTTTCAATATTTGTATTTTGAATTTATTCATAAAGCATAAACCAATCGATTGAGTTTGAAACTGAATCAAATTGGGTCATATATGAATAACATTTTTCACTATTTCTAAAAATAATTCCTTCAAATCAATATCAAATATTTTTATATTTATTTCTCGGAGGAATATGCTGCTTCCTCAAGAGGTTTTTGGCGTATACAGGGTGAGACAAATACTTGAATCTTTAAGTGAAAACATAGAAAGCAAATGTAGACCAGCGAATATAACCAAAGCAAAATTTGCGTTTATTAATTAACAAATTAAAAATAATTATGGGGTAGATGGCTCATTGGTACTAACATCTTTGGAAGCTGTGATTTTTCCTCCGCGGTTACGCACTTCATGCGAAGAAATATATCACTTACCGAGATCTGCTACTACAGACTGCCACTCCCAGTAATGGTTAAAAGACGTGATGATATATTTTATATTTTATTTTATTTTATGGGGTAGGTGGCTCAGTGGTATCGAGTCGGCCTGTGGCTCTTGAGAACCCTGGTTCGATCCCCACAGTCGACAACAAATTTTCACCAACTTAAATCTCTTCCTGTGGCTTCCCCTCTACTAACATCTTTGAGGGCCGTGATTTGATGACCGGTAACTGCACTTCACGCGAAGAAATATATCACTTACCGAAATCTGATTCGGCAGAGTGCCACATCCAGTAATGGGTAAAAGGCGTGATAATATATTTATTTATTTATTATATTTCATTAACAAAGAAGATGTCAGTAATTTCATACCGTTTTGGATTACAATAAAAGCTGTAGCTATTGTAATTCTATTCATTCTTGTTGTGCAGAATAGCAAACAATTAGCATAACAGAATAAAAACTTTGCAATTATATTCAACTTGATGCTATTAATTTGTTCTGAAATTTTTCTTTTCGTTATTTTGGTTCAGATTACATTTGAAAGTTTCATTAATCAGAGTTTTGTACGGTTCAAATACAACAGATAAGTGATTTTATTCAAGTTTATTTCAATTCAAGAATTTACCGGAAAATTGGAACAGGGTGGAAATTGTGTTTCAGTCAATGCAAATTGGTGAAAAAGAAGAATTCAACTGAAAAGTTTTCTGTAGTTTTTGTTTTTAATTAACGTGCGGATTTTTTTGTTTCATTTTCGAGATACAACAAATATATTCTACAGGTTTCTTGTAATTAGATATTTTATTTCCATTATTGTATTTTCCTTTTGAAAGAAGGAATATTAATCCTTCAACGAAAATGCTATAAATAGTTATTTGTGTATTAAGAGCGTAAAGTGATTCTTTGTTACTCGAGCACGGTAATTGCAATAATGCAAGAGGAACAAAGACACTTTACGCTCGTGATACACACATCATTTTTTCTACTATTGCATCTTAAAGTTTTTAAAAAACGTAGGTATACGTCTAAAACTAAATTCGTTTTGTTAACTATCAATATGACAAGTTTCTGTTTTGTTTGTATCCCTGGTAACTATTGAAATAATCTTTTTCGCGCGTTGCCATTGGAGACGCGCAAAAAAGATATTTTTCGATTGTTCCACAGAAAACGTCAACTTTACGATGACAAATGAGAGCGTAATTGTCATCTTTTCATAGCAATCGTAGAAAAAAGATATTTTGATTTGGAATAATATACAAGATCTTTACAAAAGTAAAATAAATATATCATCACGCCTTTTACCTATTACAGGGTGTGGCATTTTGCGCCTGAAGTGTCCGTCAAATCACGGTCCCCAAAGATATTAGTGGAGGAGGAACTAGAGGAGTAGTTTTAATGTGGTGAAAATTGTTTGTCGGCTGTGGGAATCGAACCATAATTCTGAAATCCACAGAGAGACTAAAAAGGGCTCGTCCTAAAATTATGACGCATTTACTGCCTTTTCATTGTAATATGGGGTAGGTGGCTCAGTGGTATCGAGTCGGCCTGTGGATGTTGAGAATCCACAGCCGACAAACAATTTTCACCAATTTAAATCTACCCCTGTGGCTCTCCCTCCACTAATATCTTTGGTGGCCGTGATTTGATGGTTGGTAACCGCACTTCACGCGAAAGAATATATCACTTACCGAGATCTGCTTAGGCAGAATGTCTCACCCAGTAATGCGTAAAAGGCGTAATGATATATTTATTTATTTTTATTACGAATTTTGAATAAACGAAAAGCTACTTTTCTAATCAGTTTTAGAAAATTAAATGATTTTATATTTAAGGTTGTATATTGTGAATATTATTTGCAGTAATGCATAAAGTAATATCTCCTTTCAATATGAAAGAAACTAATCCATATCGGGTGGTATTAAAATTCCCGTTAAATGGCACCGCTAGCGCAATAACCGTTCACATTGAATATAACGGAGGTAGTTTTAAGTTTTCCAATACCAGAAACGGAACTCCGTTACCGTTTGTATGGAAAATAAATATTCTCGCAGGTTGCTCTGATCCATTTCGCAGGAACATCTTCTACTAACGTTTTTCACGGATCTGTTATGATTGTTATGTTCCTCAGTTTTCTTCTATATTTCTTTACTTTTGTTCTGCTTCTTCGGTCAGAAGATCTAAACACTTTCATATGTTTTCCGTTGAAAAGAGTTTCTGAATTATGTTGCTGAAAATTGCTTTAATTAAACTAATAGAAAACTTAATTATTTCCCATTTTAAGTACTTTTTAAATAACCTTGTTCTCAGTGGTATCGGGTCAGCTTGTGAAATTGAGAATCCGGGTTTGATTCCCACAATTATCGCCATGATAAATCTATCCTTGTGGCTCCTCGTCCAGTAACAACTTTGGAGGTCGTGATTTGAGATCTGCTACGGCCGGAGTACAACCCCCAGTAATGGGTGAAAGGTGTGATGATATATTTATTTAATTATTATGAAATAAATAAATAAATATATCATCACACCTTTTACCCATTACTGGGTGTAGCACTCTGCCGAAGCAGTTAAATATTTTTTCGCGTGAAGTGCGGTTACCAGCCGTCAAATCACGGCCTCCAAAGATGTTAGTAGAGGTTGAGCCACAGGGGTAGATTTAAATTGGTGAAAATTGTTTGTCGGCTGTGAGGATCGAACTAAGGTTCTCAAGATCCACAGGCCGACGCGATACCACTGAGCCACCTACCATATTATTATTATTAATTCAATGAAAACAAATGTTGACTAAATGACATTAATTAGTGTAATTTTAATAATTAAATCTATGTTAATTATATTTGACTATAATATTGTCATATTTGTTTTCAAATTGAAATTAAATTTATTTCTAACTGATTTCAAATTAATTTGTATTTTAATTTAATCAAATTTGTAATAATAATTAATTTAAAACAAAATTAAATTCTGTTTGATAAGAGTGAATGCTTTTTGATGTGTTATTAAATTACTGCTGTCAAAAATTTTGCTCTGCTAAAAATATTTATATGTGAGCATTAAATTTAATGGCGATGTCAGTTATATTTAACTAGAGTGCTGAGGACAAGAAAATTATGATCTGTCAGACATCAACGAGTGACGGATGACCTTGAATTTGAGGTGAGGAGAAGTTGATGGATTGCCAAGCATATGCAGGATTAAATTTCCTGACATTTGGAAAGATTTACATATTGCCAATTTGATGAAATAGCCCGGTGATAGATTTCTTACATTTTAGTAGTACTATTAGATTTGTACTTCGTGCTTGGAGTGTACTAAACGGATTATTTTAATATATGAAGATATCTAAACTCTAATTGATAGATTCTTAAAAATACTTAGTTATTCGGGTATCAATACAAGAACATGAGACATTTTTTCTTGCCCAAATTATATTAAAATTGCATGAAAATTTGCTTATAAGTCAATTCGGACACGGGGAATTCAATGCCGTTGAGCGCAATTTCATATCTTGTTTGGTTTCTAAGATATAGCCTTCGGAAAAGGGAAATTCTTCATTTCCTTCAGATTTTGTACTTTCCCGGGGCTATAACTCAAAAACTATGAAAGATATGAAGATACGGTCAACGGCATTGAATTTCCCGTGCTTCAATTAACTTTTAAGCACAGTTTCAACGATTTTTATTTTTTTTAAATTTTCGCCAAAAAAATCGCAAAAAGCAGTTTTTTAACATTTTCTCGAAAACCAGCAGATATATGCATTTGAAAATATTTCCACTGAATTCAGTGGGTCAAAATACATATATATGTAAATTTTCGTTACAATATTCCAACGATTAAGGATTTTCGGGAAAATTGAATTAAAAAGTGAAAAAACCAAAGGGGTACCCCTTAGGAAATAATTAAAAAAATGAAATTGCTTAAAATTGCATGAAAATTTGCATATAAGTTAATTCGAACACGGGGATTTCAATGCCGTTGAGCGCAATTTCATATCTTGTTTGGTTTTTAAGATATAGCCTTCGGAAAAGGGAAATTCTTTATTTTATTCATATTTTGTACATTCTCGAGACTATAACTCAAAAACTACGAAAGATATGAAGATGCGGTCAACGGCATTGAATTTCCCGTGCTTCAATTAACTTTTAAGCACAGTTTCAGCGATTTTTATTTTTTTTTAATTTTCGCCAAAAAAATCGCAAAAAGCGGTTTTTTAACATTTTCTCGAAAACCAGAAGATATATGCATTTGAATATATTTCCACTGAATTCAGTGGGTCAAAATACATATGTATGTAAATTTTCGTTACAATATTCCAACGATTAAGGATTTTCGGGTAAATTGAATTAAAAAGTGAAAAAACCAAAGGGGTACCCCTTAGGAAATAATTAAAAAAATGAAATTGCCTCAAATTGCATGAAAATTTGCTTATAAGTCAATTCGGACACGGGGAATTCAATGCCGTTGAGCGCAATTTCATATCTTGTTTGGTTTTTAAGATATAGCCTTCGGAAAAGGGAAATTCTTTATTTTATTCATATTTTGTACTTTCTCGAGACTATAACTCAAAAACTACGAAAGATATGAAGATGCGGTCAACGGCATTGAATTTCCCGTGCTTCAATTAACTTTTAAGCACAGTTTCAGCGATTTTTATTTTTTTTTAATTTTCGCCAAAAAAATCGCAAAAAGCGGTTTTTTAACATTTTCTCGAAAACCAGAAGATATATGCATTTGAATATATTTCCACTGAATTCAGTGGGTCAAAATACATATGTATGTAAATTTTCGTTACAATATTCCAACGATTAAGGATTTTCGGGTAAATTGAATTAAAAAGTGAAAAAACCAAAGGGGTACCCCTTAGGAAATAATTAAAAAAATGAAATTGCCTCAAATTGCATGAAAATTTGCTTATAAGTCAATTCGGACACGGGGAATTCAATGCCGTTGAGCGCAATTTCATATCTTGTTTGGTTTTTAAGATATAGCCTTCGGAAAAGGGAAATTCTTTATTTTATTCATATTTTGTACTTTCTCGAGACTATAACTCAAAAACTACGAAAGATATGAAGATGCGGTCAACGGCATTGAATTTCCCGTGCTTCAATTAACTTTTAAGCACAGTTTCAGCGATTTTTATTTTTTTCAAATTTTCGCCAAAAAAATCGCAAAAAGCGGTTTTTTAACATTTTCTCGAAAACCAGAAGATAGATGCATTTGAAAATATTTCCACTGGATTCAGTGGGTCAAAATACATATACATGTAAATTTTCGTTACAATATTCCAACGATTAAGGATTTTCGGGAAAATTGAATTAAAAAGTGAAAAACCCAAAGGGGTACCCCTTAGGAAATAATTAAAAAAATGAAATTGCTCAGAATTGCATAAAAATTTGCTTATAAGTCAATTCGAACACGGGGAATTCAATGCCGTTGAGCGCAATTTCATATCTTGTTTGGTTTTTAAGATATAGCCTTCGGAAAAAGGAAATTCTTCATTTTATTCATATTTTGTACTTTCTCGAGACTATAACTCAAAAACTATGAAAGATATGAAGATGCGGTCAACGGCATTCAATTTCCCGTGCTTCAATTAACTTTTAAGCACAGTTTCAGCGATTTTTATTTTTTTCAAGTTTTCGCCAAAAAAATCGCAAAAAGCGGTTTTTTAACATTTTCTCGAAAACCAGAAGATAGATGCATTTGAAAATATTTCCACTGGATTCAGTGGGTCAAAATACATATGTATGTAAATTTTCGTTACAATATTCCAACGATTAAGGATTTTCTGGTAAATTGAATTAAAAAGTGAAAAAATATTAACGAATACGATTTAGAGAACAAAACATAAAATGACACAATTAAATAGACACAGAACAACATAACCAAACATGGAATAGGTTAACACAATATGAAATAAGATAACAAATTTTAAAAAAATTACAGCAAGTGTTCAAAATGAGCGCCTTGAACTCGTATGCATGTTATTATTAATAGATAACATTAATTAAGACAAATAAGGTATAACTTTTCAATAAAACTCTTGTTTTCCGAAAGTATCTTGATTACAAATTGGAAAATGTCGTGTTATTTATAGAACATCAACCTCTTGTATTATGGTAACTAGAAGGAATAGGACCAATGTTCATGTGACATTTTTGGCTCAAAATGACCTGAGGAATAAGCTGTTAAAGTTTGTTACACTAGTCCTGAAACACCCTGTATATCCATGCAAACAGAACCTTCAGTTTACTACCCTCAAACCGGCGACAAGCCGACGACATTAACGGTGAAAGTACAGCACCCTTAATTGTTTTATTATGGTACAGGCAAATACAATTTCCAATTTTAAATCTGTTCTTCTTGGAAGGCCCAGCACACTAACAATATACTAAATTGTTTATTAGAGTCTCTTCTAAGAAGGCACAGGCAACTAAGTGTTACCAGATGTAACACTTACACATTTATTCTCAAAGCATTTCAGTGAAATACAACCCTGTACAGAATAAAGCAGTCTGAATCGCTGTCAACAAAATCGATTACCTAAGATTAATGCGGTTTTTTCTCCGTCCAGCCAAACACTCGCAAGTTTATTACTATAGCACTTCGTACTTAGAGAAAGCCGTTGGCAAAGTCGCTACAAAACGTCGAAAACATTAAATTGTTGCCACAAATTTATCTCGCTGACTTTAATGGCTCCCTATTTAGTGTTTTGTAGCAAATTAGGCATGCAGAACAATTTCCAGGCTTTATATTTCTGTTTAGTACACTAAATAACAGCCAGGATAGCCAACGGGTCATGTACTAACAATTAATTTAAATAACATTTAAATAAAACCTAGTGCATTTTTTTCTAACAGTTGGTACTTGTTACTAGTTGTTTTTCTTTATAGTTATGGAGCTTTTAAAGTATAGTGGACAATCTAAAGAAGAATAAAAGTTTTAAATGTAGGTTTTAGTAGTTATAAATATTTTTAAAAGATTTGCAAAATTAATAATGTCTTAGTCTAATTTATGTTTAAAATGTTCATGTATTAGATTTAAAACTATGATAATGATTTTTTGTAATGTTCTTTTTTATGTGTTTTATAGTTAATTGTTAAGAGTTGTTTTTAAACATTTTTGACTATTTATTCTTTTAATTTGTGACTAATTATGTTAAGTTTTTTTAAACAATTTGTTTATATCAATTATTAGATGTTACATATCCCTGAAGAAAGCGATGATTATCGCCGAAACGTCGTAATATTTTAAACATAAATTAGACTGATATTCCAATTATCTAAGTTTCTTCATTATTAAAACAGTCGAACATCGTATTTACTCAAAATTAATAATGTTTGTCTATTACAAAATCTTTAGTTTAAAATCATGAATATATTTTAAATTTATATTAAATTTTATATAGCTACAATAGATGGTATTACGTCGGCATATGGATTTGAGAACCTTGGTTCGATTCCCAATGGCGACAAATAATTTTAATCAAATTAAAAAATTATCCCCGTGGCACACTTAGTAGAAGGCCGCGATTTGATGGCACTTCAGCGAATAAATATATCACATATCAAGATCTGCTTCGATAAAATACCACAACCATTGTTGGGGAAAGGACGAAATGATATATTTATTTATTTACCGTTTTTTAGAGTTCTTATTCTCTGCTGGCACAGTTCTTCGTCACCAGCTTCTTCACGTGAAATTTGTTCTAGGTGAAGGAATGGGTTATACCATACTGATGAGCTCTAATAAGAGCGAAACGCGTCTATGGTTACTAACTGTGCTGGCCAGCCTCTGACGATGCCCACATAAGGTGACTTGGAGGCTGAATTTTGTGAGACTTAGCCAAGTGTTTAGTTAATATTTTATTAAACCTAGTTTCACCAAGGGTATGGATGACAATTAATTTTGTCTTTGTTGTTATTTATTTATTTATGTTAACATTCTTTAGCGGTTGGTAAACCGCACTTTACGCGTATAAATATAACACTTACCAAGATCAGCTACGATAAAATGTCACACCCAGTAATGAGTTAAAAGCGTGAAGACATATTTATTTATTTTTAAATTATATCGAAGATAGTAAAATATAGTTTTTTATGTTTTAGATGGCGGCAAACAATGGACAATTCAAAGTGAGTACTTTTTAAAATATCCTCTCTAGAAGTTAATTTAAAGTTTTATAACAAACAATTACATTTTAACGGTCTGTTAATTTCTAAATAAAGATAATTTTATGTCATATAGTTGCATTATACGCAAGGTTCGTAAACGAGCAATGATGCAATAATGCATATTTGTATGCGTAAATTAGCCTTTTTTTTTGCGTAATGACTTCAACATGTGACCTAGTGCGTATATTCCTTAATTTTTTACTTTAGTGATGTAATTTACTTGTCTATACGACATACGACATTTATTACATAAAATGTTATTTAGTTTAATAGCTGTTGATGTTGTTGGTATGCACTTAAACAAAAAATTCCGGAAAGTATTAATACTCTAAGGAAATTATAACTACATATATACATACATACATAACATCACGCTATATCCCATTAAATGGGTTAGCACGAACCCGTCAACATTCTCATCCTGACACACGATACTCGTTTCAACCACATTAACACTTCCTCCATACGAACTCTTTCTTTTCTCACAACCAAAATCCATCATCGCGCAACAAACATCCATCCATTCGCTCCTGTACACTTGTTTCGTAAATCTTCACTTACGCCCACTTCTCTAACAACGAATCTATAAAGAAAAGAAGGCAGCATCGCCTGCGCTTGTTTAAAAATACATTTAACACAATTGCAGTTACACACTGTATAGTAAAAACTGAAAATGAAGTAAAAAAAAGATGAGGAAGGAAGGGAGCATCTCCCTGCGCTTGTTTTTGAAGGTGAACTCCACACAATTGCAGGTAAACACTCGAAAAATCTAACCAATGAATCTAAAATCAAGAATCATACACTTGTGCTTATTTATCATATTTCTCCCGCAATTAATTTTCGCCAAACATTCCTATCCTGACACACCAATTTTGCTTCAACCACATTCATAATTCTTTTCATAACTAAAAGCAGATTTTGGTAAGTTATATATTTCTTCGTTTAAAGTGTGGTTACCAGGCGTCAAATCACTGCTCCCAAGTGTGGAGGAGACGCCACAAGTTGTGGGAATCAAACTACCCCATAATTTGAGTTTCACATTTACATTATTAAAAGTAGGTCATAGTTTTCTTCATACCTCTAAATATAGTTTAAATTTTAAAGTATTACAAGTAAATAACAACAAAGACAAAATTAATTGTCATCCATGCACTTGGTGAAACTAGGTTTAATAAAAAATATTAAATAAAACTCTCGGCAAAGTCTCACAAAATTCTTCGTCACCAGCTTCTTCACGTGAACTTTGTTCTAGGTGAAGAAGTAAGTTATACCATACTGATGAGCTCTAATAAGAGCGAAACGCGTCTATGGTTACTAACTGTGCTGGCCGGCCTCTGACGATGCCCTCATAAGGTGACTCGGAGGCTGAATTTTGTGAAACTTTGCCGAGAGTTTTATTTAATATTTTTTATTATTACAAGTAACTTTAAATTACTGTAAGATAAGCCCATCAAAAGTCTCCAGTCAATTATCCCCAGTGCACAAAGTCAGCAGTAACATAAAGTAAACACATTATACATCAGCACACATTTTCATCAGGGCAGCATGCTGTGGAAGAGAAACAACGAGTAATAATAATCTTTCATCACGCGTCTCAGTCCAGTCCTCAGATAATTGCGTTAAACGTTTAAGCGCGCGCACATTAATAACATTTAGCTGACGGACTGGTCGGCCCGTGGTCCTAAAACAGGACCGGAGTCAGAGACCATTCATGAGATTTAATATTTAACACAGTGGGATTTTTGGTGGAGGTGCAAGATAGATATGTTTGTTTTTGGCTGTTCTGAAAATTCAGATTATATTTAGATATTTATTTATTTTGTTACGCTGTACAACAGGCATTTTAATCCCAAATACAGTACAGGATCCGCACTCACCGAGCCGCAATGTGGTAGTTTTTATATAATTTTTAGCTTGAGTACGATTCGAACTCGGGATCTCCGGATTCGAATTCCATATCGATATCTACACCACCGTACTGACGGACTTGGTAAGGAAGTTTTTGTCGTGATTTGACGGCTGTTAACCGCAACTCAAATAAATATATTACTTATTGAGATCTGTTACAGTAGGATGCCACATCCATTAATGGGTAAAGGACTTGGTTATATTTTTATGTATTTATTTACAAACCTACAAGCAGTTTTATACTTTTGTTTTATTAAATATTTCAGTATTAATTTCAGAAACTAATACTTCTTTCACCAATATTTTATTCGATATAAGTTAAAATCATAATATACATTTATTTAATAAAATATCAAACTAAACACTTGTCTAAGTCTCACAAATATTAGCCTCCAAGTCAACTTATGAGGGCATCGTCAGAGGCTGGCCAGCACAGTTAGTAATTGCTCTTATTAGAGCTCATCAGTATGGTATAACCCACTCCTTTACCTAGAACAAAGTTCACATGAAGGAGCTGTGTGACGAAGAATTGTGCCAGCAGAGAATAAGATCTCTAAGTTATTGTTGTATAATTACTGAAAATGATTCTCTACCACCCTGTGCCGACACAATCTAACACTAGCACCCCCATCCCTTCTTGATATGGTGAAGTGTCGAGTGGTTATCGGATACGGCATCACCGCTTATCAGAGCTCATTATTCACCGGAGTCCGCTGCGGCAGTGGCGTCCGCGAGGGCAGGGGCACGACATGGCTTTATTTGTTTTGCTCCGTTCACGCGTGGAGCGTTTAGCGCTTGATAATTAACTCACTGTTTTGGAGAGAATCGATGGATAACTCATGAAAGAGCTGGAAATGTATACTCTGTGAAAATCTAGTTTATTTACATAAAACTACTGTTAAAAATGTTCACTTTTTTCACTAATATCAATAGATGAAGTACCTAACTTTTTTAGTATTTACATCAGGGTTCGAAGATATATATCATGATATTTATTTTGATATATATCGTCATATTATTGCAATGATATATATATCCATTATATAAAAATATCAAATAGTTTTTGAGATATAGCCTCCGGAGAAGTGAAATTCTTCGAATTTTTCAGTTTTTCTACTTTTCCGAGGCTATATCTCGAAAACTAAATGTGATATGAAAACGCGCTCAACGGCATTAATTTTCTCGTGCTTCAGTTAACTTATAAACATAGTTTCAGCGATTTTTATTTTTTTTCAATTTTCCGCCAAAAAAAATCGCAAAAAGCGGTTTTTTAACATTTTCTCGAAAACCAGAAGTCATATGCATTTGAAGATAGTACCACTGGATTCAGTGGGTCAAAATACATATGTATGTAAATTTTCGTTTTAATAATCCTACGATTAAGGATTTTTGGTAAAATTGAATTAAAATCTGAAAAAACCAAAGGGGTACCCCTTAGGAAATAATTAAAAATTTTAAATTGCATAAAATTGTATGAAAATTTGCTTATAAGTCAATTCGGACACGGGGAATTCAACGCCGTTGAGCGCATTTCCTTATCTTGTTTAGTTTTTGAGATATAGCCTCCGGAGAAGTGAAATTTTTCGAATTTTTCAGTTTTTCTAAATGTGTACAAAAACTAAAATTAGAAAATAAATATCCAAAAAGTGATATTTATCTGATATATATCCTATATATCAGATATTTTTATATTTATTATAAATATCATGATATTTACGAACCCTGATTTACATTACCATGAAAACACGTATTTTTCGCATTACTTTGCACCCTAATTATTTATGTCACATTCCATTGATTACAACACATCAATAATACCGAATTAATATTATCTTTGACTGTTTTTCTTTATGTTGCTATGAGTTTATTAAGCTGTTACTATGTAAAAACAAATTTTACTTTTATTATTTCATATGGGGTAGGTGGCTCAGGGATATCTTAATCTTGAGAACCCTGGTTCGATCCCCATAGCCGACAAACAATTTTCACCAATTTAAATCTACTTCTGTGGCTCCCCTTTCACTAATATCTTCGATGGCCGTGATTTGACGGCTGGTAACCGCACTTTACGCGAAAACGATATATCACTTACCGAGATCTGCTTAGGCAGAGTGCCACACCTAGTAATGGGTAAAAGGCGTGATGATATATTTATTTATTTTATTATTTCATATACGTCATTCTACTTTTTGTGAATGCTGTCAATCAGTATATATTAATTAAATTTATAATATATAATTGAAAGAGTCGAATGAAATTTAACCCTACTTGTGATTAAAGAAGCCGAATTGGTTTGTAATTTTTTTTTTAAATATATTATAAGTTTGACAAAGTAAACTGACAATATCGCATCAAAGTTTGACAGTTATGATATCTTACTTTATTTGCTTGTATTAATTTAAATTAGATCTAAAATTGAAGCTTTGTTATAAATGCGAATTCAATCTTAAAACTATCAAATCATCGTTTGAAACTAGCAAAATTTCATTTATTTTCCTGCAATCTGTTCAGCAGTAAAGTATGTCTGAATTTCACCTGAAGAAATTTCTTATTAGTATCCTCACGTCCCACATTGCGGTTGCATTGTTTTCCCGGGTGTAAACGTGGCTTAAAGAAGGTTAACATCACGTGGGAATCCCCAGACTTGTGTTAGTTCCTGCGTTGGCCACAGGACTCCACGGTGCTGCTGTCGAGAGCAGGACCTGCTTCGAGAGATATTAATTGCCTGCTATTTTGGATCTATGTTTACATGACGTCGTTTTAAATTATAAGAGACAATAAAAAAATAAAAAGTGTGTAAAATTGTTACTTTACGTACACGAGTCATAATATCTAAATTTACAAATTGATTTTACAGACGGTCATATTGATTGATTTGTTATTATCTACCCCTGTGGCTTCCCCTCTACTAATATCTTTGAGGGTCGTGATTTGACTGCTGGTAACCGCACTTTACGCGAAAAAATATATCACTTACCGAGATCTGCTTAGGCAGAATGCCACATCTAGTAATGGGTAAAAGGCGTGATGATATATTATTATTAGAGATGGGCGAATATCAAATTTCTCGAATTCGAATATCGAATACAAATATTAATCAGATCTCGAATATTCGAGGTACTCGAATATTCTAATACTCCTAGAAGTTAATTTATTTATTATTAATAATTATTTAATTATGTCCTTTTCATTATTTGAATGAAATTGTTAAGATAAAATAAAATTAAAATAAAAAGTACAAACAAAAAAGAAAAAGACGAAAACTTCAAATTTAAACGTATGGGCTGATGTTGGCGAAAAACAAATTTGAGATATAGTACGTCTTCATGGTTTTGAAACGAAATATCTTTGTTATTAATAACTTCAAAGTATTGTAATAGCTTTAAGTTTATGTACAAATGATAAAGAAAAACATAGTCAAAAATTGAGGGCAACATATGGCACGATATTCGAGGTATTCGAATGTTCGCTATCCTGACGTTAATATTCGAAAATCGCGAATATCGAATAATGTCAATATTCGCGGCATTCGACTATTCGCGGATGATATTCGCCCATCTCTAATTATTATATTATTATTATGTTATTACTTTGCACAAGAAGACCTTAATTTCAATTATCATAGAAGGGACCTATAGCTTATAGTAAAATTCGTAGCATTCAACTAAAATAAGTGGTCCTTAAAACTAAGTAAAGTGTGTAAATAATTTTCTTGGTTTATTTTATTATTAAGAAATAAGTAATAAAGATTTCAAGTAGAAAACTGAAAGGGCTATCAAACATCAATCGAAAGACATAAATTCAGAAACGGTTTGACGCGAATATATTACTAACGGATGAAATATATCTATTTAGCTAAACTGGTACATTACAACTCGCTCTATAAAAAATAAATCCTACGCTTGGCAGTCTGCCCAATGGCTGAACGAAGCTTAGGATCCAATAAGAATAATATTCCTGCGTTTCCACTTCCTTTCCTACGTCAAATGTCAGTTGCGAGGAATTCCAACTTTTCTAAGAATGTTTGACACTTGTTCAAGGTTATGGTTTTTACAGTTTCTATTTCAAGTCTCTTGAATTCATTTTTGCCTTGGGTTTAATACATATAAGAGAAGCATATTTTTACCCTATTCTGGGGAACATAAACTAGATATCAATTTACGAGGTTAATGTTAAATACTAAAGCAGCCTTTTCCAAACTTTTTAGTTTGTTATGATACCTTTATACTTTAAAAATTATGGAGGTTTTTAAAAACGTAATGCTTATTTTCCTCCTTTATTTATTTTTTTTTAATTTGCAGTAATTAATTGATAATTATTTATTTTTCACATGTAACTATATTTTAATTTTTCACATTATACTATTAATAGCTTTACATCATATTATATAAGGTTGATTTGACGGGTGGTAACCGGAAATAAATCACTTAATGAGATCTGCTAGGGTAGAGTGCCACGCCTACTAATGGGTAAAAGACGTAATGATATATTACATTTATTTTTCTACTTCCGTTAGGAAATAGACGTCTCATTTCACTTATTTGAGTTAGGTAATGAACTGCATTATTTAACTAGTGAAATAATGAGGTAACATAGCAACAGATATCTTGGTAGACGAATTCTGATGTGTTATTCTTTTATTTTTTGAATTTATAACTGTCATTAATATGTCAAAATTTCATAATTCCAAAAACGCTCTTTTGTATTTATTAGAACGGAAGTAGAAAAAATATTGTATGAAACTAGTAAAGAAATAGGTTATTACCTTACTTATGTGTTTACATAACCTTCATTTCCTTACTAGTTTCATAAATAGCTATAATTTATCAAATTTTAAATGACCACCAAAAATAGTGCAAAAAAGTATCAATTAAAATGTAGTGTTTATATTTTACACTATTTTCATTTTTATACAATTTTTAAAATTGTAGTAAAATATGTTACTTTCTTAACGATTTTTCATAAAAAAAAAACTGGAGTTCTATGTTGATATACAAGTCTGCAATACATGCAAGTAAACTATTTCCATGTGGTTGCATACATGCCATGTTAGAAAAAAGCTTTCGGGGTCAATGACCTCATGACAGATCACATCAAAATGCAACACACATATCAGTAGTGTTCTAACACGTGGAGATTGCATAGTAATAGATAAATATGAAACAGAATTCGATTGCTACCTGATCACTGGTATTTTAGAAACAAGATATAGAATAATTTAAAAAATCAAATCGTGTCATGAAAAAAACAGTAGATCTGAAATTAATTAGGTTAATTGACAACGAAAATTATCATAGATTGTTCAATTTAAACGAAATGTTTTAATGATTAAATTATTAGATGAAATACTCGTATAATAAAAACTTTTTTCATTCCTGCTGAAACTTTTAACGAGCCATATCTTTAAAACAAAAAAAGATATTTAAATTCTGTTTGCAACATTAAATTTATCACAACTTACTTGTACTAACACAATAAAAATGAGTAAAAAAAATTGAGCCACGAGGCAGTAAAGTACATATAATTAATTCCTGCTGATTAGCTATATTTCTAAAACTATGATAGATATGTCAATTTTGCTTTTTGTTTTGGATTAAGTTTATATTTTAATAAAATATCGTTGATTTTGGTGTACTATTTTAGATATTGAAAAGTTTTTTTTAATATAATATTTGCCAATAAAATATCAAACTAAACACTTGTCTAAATCAAAAAATTCAGCCTCCAAGTCAACTTATGAGGTCCTCGTCAGAGGCTGGCCAGCACAGTTAGAATTTTGTGAGACTTAGACAAGTGTTTAGTTAGATATTTTATTATTAAACCTAGTTTCACCAAGTGAGCATTTAAATACAATTAATTTTGTCTTTGTTGTTTTTTATTGGAAATTCGAAATTTGCAAGGACCCATATCTATTGTCCCCACTGTACCTTTCTTTGGTAACCCTGTCCACCAACCCTTAATCACAAGCTTATACTACCAACCTATCAATCTAAAAAACACTAAAACAACAATTCATCACATTGACATAATCTCAATGTCGTCTATGCAAAGAACACATTACTTATCTATCGCATAAACCATTGTATGTGCGCGATAAGAAACCGAACGCTGCTTCTGCATTCTCATGCATTGTGAGGTATTGAAAATATGTGGGAAATTGTAGACAGAACGGGGTGAGGAGAGAGGAAGTGACAGAATCGGGTCAGGTTATCTTGGAGCTGTTGAAGAATGACCGGGTTTCTTGCAGCCTTAGATATTGTTTTATTTTTGGTGACAGTGATTTGAAGATAATTCTGCAGTTTTTCTTTATTTTTATCTGTTAGCTAATTTAATTTTATTTGCTTTGTCTTCTACTAGTTTCAAACTATCTAGTTCGTGGAATGATTCCCTATAAGTCAGAACTGTGTCGCTGTAGACGAAACCCGTTGTCAATGCCTATCATAGATATAGGAGTCTTTGGGATCGATGCTACGTTAGACACTATGACAGAAGAATTCGGTTGATGCCATACGTCGGACACAGGTGACGTGGTGTAGCGGTTAGCGTCTCTGCCCGGCAAGCGGAGGGTTCCTGGTTCGAATCCAGGCGCCATCCGAATTTTTCTGTCATAAAAATTTAACTTTAAAATTATTTAGCCTGATTAAGATACCACAAATAGTATATATGCATACTTTAAATGCTAGAGTGTTATATTCTAAATAAAATATAAATAAATATATCATCACGCCTTTTACCCATTACTGGCAGTGGCACTCTGCCGTAAACAGATCTCGGTAAATGATATATTTTTCACGTGTTATTAGCCGTCAAATCACGGGCCCCAAAGATATTAGTGGAGGGAGAGCCACAGCGGTAGATTGTAATTGGTGAAAATTATTTGTCGCCTGTGGGAATCGAACCAGGGTTCTCAAGATCCATAGGCCGACTCGATACCACTGAGCCACCTACCCCATAAAATAAAATATAATATAAAATATATCAACACGTCTTTTAACCATTACTGGCTGTGGTACTCTGTCTAAGCAGATCTCGGTAAGTGATGTATTTTTTTGTATGAATTGCGGTTACCAGTTGTCAAATCTCGGCCCCCAAAGATGTTAGTGGAGGGAGAGCCACAGGGGTAGATTGTAATTGGTGAAAATTGTTTGTCGCCTGTGAGGATCAAACCAGGGTTCTCAAGATCCACCACTGAGCCACCTGCCCCATAAAATAAAATAAAATATAAAATATATCATCACGTCTTTTACCCATTACTGACAGTGGCACTCTGCAGTAGCAGATCACGGTAAGTGATATATTTCTTCGCATGAAGTGCGGTTACCAGCCGTCTAATCACGGCCCTCAAAGATATTAGTAGAAAGGAAGCTACAAATTAATTTTTGCTCTACACTAAACTATAAAACTTTTTTGATGTTGTGGCGGTCTCAGCCAATCACATGAACGTCCCCCACCAGTCACACATCTCAGCCAATTGCATGAACATACCTCACCAGTCGCAACAATCAGAGTTCAGCCAATCACATGAACGTCCCCCACCAGTCACACATCTCAAGCCAATCACATGAACGTTCCCCACTAGTTGCACAGCTCAAGCCAATCACATGAAGGTATCTCACTAGTCGTAACAATCAGAGTTTGGCCAATCACGTGAGCGACTCCCACCAGTCGCGTCAGTGATCGGGTATAAAAGAGCGTTCCCTGAACAAATCAGGCAGAGTTATTTCACATTTTCAACCGCTCTCATCCTCTGCTCAGCCGCAAGGCCAGAGGATTCTCACCTCTGCTCAGCCGCAAGGCTGACAGAGTCATTCACACCCTCAACCGCTCTCATCCTCTGCTCAGCCGCAAGGCCAGAGGATTCTCACCTCTGCTCAGCCACAAGGCTGAGAGAGACCATTGGCACCTTCAGCCACTCTCATCCTCTGCTCAGCCGCAAGGCCAGAGGATTCACACCCCTGCTCAGTCGCAAGGCTGAGAGTCTTTGGCACTCTCATCCTCTGCTCAGACGCAAGACCAGAGGAATCACACCTAAGGCACTCTGCTTAGCCGCAAGGCCAGAGAATTCATACTTAGGCACGTACTCTGCTCAGCCGCAAGGCCAGAGTCTCCAGCTGTCCATCGCTATCGCGCAATCACCGCCTTCGAGGACAGCACAGAAACAGACGCTCACTAGCCGGACCTATCTATGGGAGAATCTCCACCAACTGTCCACGCCAGTGCAGCCCGTCTCACCGCTATCATCTGACGCCGTACAGCACCCTGGACCCGCAGTACCACGACGTCAACCACAGCCGAGTCCATCCAGCAGACCCACGCCTAGCCGTGGTACAGAGGGCACACGCAGAGAAATTCGGCAATCAAATTGTACTTGTAAAAACTGTTAATTAAATAAATAAATGTTTATGAAAGTTACTAAGGCGTATCTGTTCTGATCACAAAATACCAAAAGCTACACGCAAACCCCATAATGTAAAGTAATTAAGGAAGTCAATAACTAAACATTTCTAAAATAGCATTGAAAACGCTATGGTGCGTCTTTCGATTCACCACCCTGTATATGTAATATAATAAATTAATGGGGTAGGTGGTTCAGTGGTATCGAGTCGGCCTGTGGATCTTAAGAACCCTGGTTTGATTCCCACAGCCGACAAACAATTTTCACCAATTTAAATCTAACCCTGTGACTTCCCCTCCACTATCGTCTTTGGGGGCCGTGATTTGACGGCTGATTCACGCGAAGAAATATATCACTTACCGAGATCTGCTTACGGCAGAGTGCCACACCCAGTAATGGGTAAAAGGCGTGATGATATATTTATTTATTTATTTATAAAATTCAGTTATCTTTAACCTTTTCTTTTAAGAAATTTACTCTAAATTGATTTGAGAACATTTCACCGTATAAAGTATAAAACTCTAGAAAAGCTATAGTCACAATAATTGAAATTATTATCACTTTGAAAGTTAATGTAAATATATGATTGCACATAGACTAATTCTGTCAATACATGAATGAAATTTCTATTATAATTTATCGTCTGTCTACCGTTCAGAATATAGGTTAAATGAAAATCTATAAGAGTTAAATAATGTAGTACATGAATCAATAGAAGCTGAAATATTTAAACATTGGCTGTCCTTTAGACGAACTGCGCTATGGCATTTCAAATGACCCTTACAGCCAATGAAAAATTCATGGATACTGCCGTATTAAAACTTGAAAGATTCGATCCACGTTAAATGATGAGTACTAGTCGAGAGAAGTGTAGCTTTCTTTTTATTTGACTGTACTTTTACGAGAATATATAAAGACTGTCGTGTTATTGGAAATATTATTTATTTACCCAGTTCGATTTTTAATTAAAATGTTATTTTTATAAACTTGTTTTCTGTTAAGAGAAGCTGTATGAGTTTAAATTGTTTATGAAAAATAATTACATATTGACGCAAATATGCATTTCATTTCCAATGTTCTAATTTAGTTTGTACTAAATAAAGAAATAAATATATCATCACGCCTTTTGGCCATTCCTGGGTGTGGCACTCTGCCGTAAGCAGATCTCGGTAAGTGATATATTTTTCACGTGTTATTAGCCGTCAAATCACGGCCCCCAAAGATATTAGTGAAAGAGGAGCCACAGGGGTAGATTTAAATTGTTTCAGTTTGTACTAAATAGTTATTTGTATGTTAAGAGCGTAAAGTGATTATTTGTTACTCGAACACGGTAATTGCAGTGCGAGCCGAAGGCGTGAGCTGCAATAGTGTAAGAGGAACAAAGATACTTTACGCTCGTGATACACACATCATTTTTTCTACGATTGCATCTGAAAATTATTAAAAAAAAGTATACGTACTGAAAATAAATTCGTTTTGTTAACTGTCAATATGACAAGTTTCTGTTTTGTTTGTATCTCTGGTAACTATTGAAATAAGCGCGCATTTAATAATAATAATAATTCGCGCGTTGCCATTGGAGATGCGCAAAAAAGATATTTTTCGATTGTCCCACTGAAAACGTCAACTTTACGATGACAAATGAGAGCGTAATTGTCAACTTTTCATAGCAATCGTAGAAAAAAATAATTACATATTTACGGAAATATGCATTTCATTTCAAACTTTATAATTTAGTTTGTACTAAATAAATAAATAAATATATCATCACGCATTTTACCCTTTCCTGGGTGTGGCACTCTGCCGTAAGCAGATCTCGATAAGTGATATATTTCTTCGCGTGAAGTGCGGTTACCAGCTATCAAATCACGGTCCCCAAATATGTTAGTGGAAGGGAAGCCACAGGGGTAGATTTAAATTGATGAAAATTGTTTGCTGCCTGTGGAGATCGAACCAGGGTTCTCAAGATCCACAGGTCGACTCGATACCACTGTAGTTTGTACTAAAAATAAATATTTCCATCATTATTTCTCTTTTGGTGTTGGTTTTGGTGTAACTATCTCCAATTTGATTCCAGATCGAAATAATTGTTACAATGTAGAATAAAATTGTTCACAAATTCAGAACCGATATTTTAATCTTCTAACATCAAATTAAATAGATTGTATTTTGATACTTAAAAACTGAAATTAGTGGTTACTTTTGTGATTGAGAAATGGAATTAAAATGGAATTGATTGCTAAACTGTTCTATGAATCTGCCAGTAAATAATTAATGTAGCTGAATTACAATACTCTCGGGAGTTAAAGCCGGGAATGTATAGAAGTGAACATATGAAAATATTTATTTATTTTAAGCTGGGAGCAACCCACAATTTCAATAACTTCCGCGCTTACAGCAATGACCCATCCATCTATAAATATCTTAATTGTAGGAGAACTTATATTTAGCACTTTAGTACTAGGAGTAAAATTTCAATAACCTTCTAAGTTTGAATTCAATCTCTTGCTTAACAATCACAATCACAATCGTCACAATCACTTCTAACTCCCACTAAACGTCACCGTTATCGCATCGGATATCGTCTCATCGACTTTGTATTGCTGTTGCTGCGAGCGCGAAGTGCCGGCCGCGGCGCAGTTCTACGCTGGTTGTAGCGCACTCGGCGGCGTTGACTTCTCTGAGTGCTAGAGAGTTCTACATTCATACATGTTACAGTGATGTTGTGATGGTATTGGTGTTGTTGTTTAGTTGTTTTGGATATTTAAGTTGTTGAAGGATTAAGCGAGCTGAGTGCTGAGTGCTATCTACAAGGGTTGTAAAGTGACTGAAAAGTTCTTGGTGAATATTTTTAACTGTTTTTGGGTAACTCTACGGTAGCTATTATTTTATTCAACAAAGAGTTCTTGGAAAATATATTAATGGCAGAATTACACTGAGTGCTGAGTGCTATCTACAAGGGTTGTAAAGTGCCTGAGTGCTATTGTGACTGAAAAGTTTTTGGTGAATATTTTTTACTGTTTTTGGGTAACTCTACGGTAGCTATTATTTTATTCAACAAAGAGTTCTTGGAAAATATATTAATGGCTGAATTACACTGAGTGCTGAGTGCTATCTACAAGGGTTGTAAAGTGCCTGAGTGCTATAGTGACTGAAAAGTTTTTGGAGAATATTTTTAACTGTTTTTGGGTAACTCAACGGTAGCTATTGTTTTATACAACAAAGAGTTATTGGAAAATATATTAATGGCAGAATTACACTGAGTGCTGAGTACTATCTACAAGGGTTGTAAAGTGCCTGAGTGCTATTGTGACTGAAAAGTTTTTGGTGAATATTTTTTACTGTTTTTGGGTAACTCAACGGTAGCTATTGTTTTATACAACAAAGAGTTATTGGAAAATATATTAATGGCAGAATTACACTGAGTGCTGAGTACTATCTACAAGGGTTGTAAAGTGCCTGAGTGCTATTGTGACTGAAAAGTTTTTGGTGAATATTTTATACTGTTTTTGGGTAACTCAACGGTAGCTATTGTTTTATACAACAAAGAGTTATTGGAAAATATATCAATGGCAGAATTACACTGAGTGCTGAGTGCTATCTACAAGGGTTGTAAAGTGCCTGAGTGCTATTGTGACTGAAAAGTTTTTGGTGAATATTTTTAACTGTTTTTGGGTAACTCTACGGTAGCTATTGTTTTATTGAACAAAGAGTTCTTGAAAAATATATTAATGGCTGATTTACAAGGGATGAAGAGTTCCTGAGTACTATAGTAATATAACAGTTGTTGGTGAACATTTTTAGCTGTTTTTAGATAACTCTTCGTTGTCGCTATTAATTTATTAAAAAGAGTTCTGCCGAATTATACTAAGTGCTATTTACAAGGGTAGAAAAGTGCCTGAGTGCTGTACTGACAGAAAAGTTGTAGATGAATATTTTTAACTGTATTAAAATAATTATGTATTTACCATTATTTTGTTAAGGAACTCTACTAAAAAAGTAGGAATTACAAAATTACACTAAGTGCTACCTACAAGAGTGAAAGAGTTCCAGAGTGCAACTGTGACAGAATTATTGTTGGTGATTTTTTTATCTGCTTTAACAGAATTGCAGAATTGCATTAAGTCCTAACTATAAGGGATAAAGAGTACTTGAGTTCTATAGTGATGGTGTACTATTATTTGTATGATTTTTGGATTACTCTGTAAAAATTAATTATTGCAGAATTACACTGAGTGCTATCTACCAGGGTCAAGGATTAAAAAGGTCTTGAGACTAAAGTGCTATAGTAACAGTGTTGTTTGAAGATTTTCACATTAAATTGTTAAGAGACGAAATCAAAATGAGTACTAATAGAATAATTACTGGGAGTACTAGAGTTCTATAGAGACTATACACTAACTAATAATTGCGTTAAAATAAGATCTATAAAAATTTGTACAACAATGTTGTTTTGAAAGAGTGCTGTTTAATCTAAACAACGTATGGAATTTTAGAGTACGTAAATTCCGAATGACATGCTATACTTCTTGATTGATATAAAGGCCTGAAGGTTTCAAGTTGCTATTTTCTGTAAAGTATATGCACTGTAGAGTGCTATAGTGTAAAATTAAAGTGCTATACTTGTTGGTCATCCTTAAAGGACGAGCTTATAGTTTAAATGTATCAGCACAGATGCTCATCTACTTATTCACTTTAATTCAGAGTGCTATTTTTACTGAAGATCCTTGTTCTCATTGTTGACATTTAGAGTGCTATATAGTGTCTGATTCTTCTGGAATTCTACCCCAGTTGTCGAGTGCAGTGTAGTGATTGATGGAAGATTGAGGGGCAGAATAATTGTGATTGATTCAGTTTCTAACTTGTTGCTGAAGACAGACTTTGTTCAGAGGTGACTGTAAACTAGACTTTCATAAATACGATCTTAAAATTTTGGTAAGTTTTTTTAAAAGTTATTATCTTGAAAGGTTACTTTATTTACACTTGTTGCTTTGCTTTTCTGTGCCAAAAATATTCTAGTTTATTTTTAACAGTGCAAAGATTAATAAATTAAATTATTAATAGATTTACAAGAAGATTTAGGAGTTAATTAAATATAAATTATTAGCTATGTTGACTGACAAGATGAACTACTATTTATTATTAGTATACGCCTCAGTGGAACAGTTTGAAATATGTTTTTTTGTCATTTGTTTGCAACTTTACACAACAGGAATTTAATTCCAATTACAGTAGCTATTACATACAGTCAATTTTTATTAGATAAGTTCAATTCAGCAAGATTTGATCGCTGGACCTTCTACTTAGTAGACGAACTAATAAAAACATTTTTTTTTCACTCACTTTATTTTCAAATTCCTGGAAAAAGGATTACTTCCATTACTAATTGAATATTTGATTTAGTAAAATTAATAAATTTCAACTATCATTTAAATGAATTTGACGGCTGGTAACCGCACTTCATGCGAAGAAATATATCCTGTACCGAGATTTGCTTAGGCAAAGTGCCACACCCAGTAACGGGCAAAAGGCGTGATGATATATTTATTTATTTATTTTATTTATTTAAATGAACAAATTTTATATACTTTGCAAGTTGTCATTAATAAAAGCGGCAATAAATTGATAAGTTTAATTATATAATTAATTTGCTGTACACAGTCAGCATAAATACTTAGAAAATTTGTCTATTTCCTGCTTACTGTACAACAAAACAATCACAATCTCAAGTCTGTCTCACTCCAGTGTCTCGCGACAATACCGGACGCTCTCGCTAAATTTAACCGACTATATCAGGACGTCGACGCCGACGCCGGTACCGACGCGTGTTACTGTTGCATGCCTAGCTTTGTGCGGCGGTGGCTTCAAGAATAACCCGCAACTGTGGCGACGCTTGCGGACGTTTACAACAGAGGGACATGCAGTCGTCATGACGACGCATATGACGTACAATTATATTACCCACTAATATACAAATATATTTTTTCTACGATTGCTATGAAAAGTTGACAATTACGCTCTTATTTGTCATCGTAAAGTTGACGTTTTCTGTGGAACAATCAAGACGTTAAAAGCGCGCGTATCCAGTGGCAACGCGCGAAAAAGATATTAAATGCGCGCTTATTCCAATAGTTACAAGTGATACAAACAAAATAGAAACATGTCATATTGACAGTTGACAGAATGAATTTATTTTCAGTACGTATACGTTTTTATATCATTTTAAGATGCAATCGTAGAAAAAATTATGTCTGTATCACGAGCGTAAAGTGTCTTTGTTCCTCTTGCACTATTGCACAATTACCGTGCTCGAGTAACAAAGAATCACTTTATGCTCTTAATACACAAATAACTATTTTACCCAGATCTACTGCTGAACCCAATAATGGATCAATGGTGTAATGATACATTTGTTTATTTTGTACTTTACTATTATTGTGATTCACACGCTTAATTGCGTTTGAAGTTGGCATATGAACACTGATCTTTTAAATCAAAATATTATTGTTATTCTACTTGAAACATATTACGTATGAATATATTTTTAAATAAAAAATGTAAACGATATAAATATGCGCAAAATATAATATTATTTATTTATGTAACGGTGTACAACAGGAACTTAATCCCAATTACAGTACAGGGTCCGCACTCACCGAGCCGCAGTGTAGTAGTTCATATAATTATTTAGCTTGAGTGAGATTCGAAATCGGGATCTCCGGATTCGAATTCCATATTGCTATCCACACCACCGTACTGGGGTAGATGGTTCAGTAGATTTACGAAACAGGTGTACAGGAGCGAATGGATGGATGTGTGTTGCGTGATGATGGATTTTAGTTGTGAGGAAAGAAAGAGTTCGTATGGAGGAAGTGTTAATGTGCTCGAAACGAGTATCGTGTGTCAGGATGAGAATGTTGTCGGGTTTGTGCTACCCCATTTAATGGGATATAGCGTGATGTTATGTATGTATGGTTCAGTGGGTTCAGTGGGTTTGTGTACTCGGGTTCAATTCTTACAGTCGACAATTTTCATCACATTAAAACTACCCTGTGGCTTCTCCTCCAATAACATTTTTACGGGTCTGATTTGACAGCTGGTTACCTCACATTACGCAAAGAAATATGTTACTTACCGAGATCTGCTACGACAGAGTGCCACGTCCAGTAATGGGTAAAAGGGGTGATGATATATTTTGTTGTATGTTCGATCGCAGGTACTTAAATTATGATAATGTTTAACGTTCATTTAATAGCACTTTATTGAACCAGTTCTACAAAATATCAAATTTGTTAAAGATTCAAAATAATAATTATACCTAATTAATTAATTAATTAGGTCCTGTTCATTTACTACAATTTCTTTTACTTCTTGTTAGATGTGTCTGTCTTGGACAAATTTGACTGTTTATATTTGTTTACGTTATAAGTCTCGTAAATAATATATTTCCGTACGAGGCGATAAAGTTATTTTTTTGAAGTGCGGTTACCAGCCGTTAAATCACGGCCCCCAAAGATGTTAGTGGAGGGGACGCCACAGGGGTAGATTTTAAATTGGTGAAAATTGTTTGTCGCTTGTGGGGATCGAACCAGATTTCTCAAGATCCACAGGCCGACCCGATACCACTGAGCCACCTACCCCATTAATATTAAATATAAAATTGAATATATTTTGATAGGATAATGTGCGAAATATTTATTGAAAATAAAGTGTGCAACAATTATATCTCCACTATCAATTGTTCAGTGAGTGTCCAAAGTGGCAAGCACAGGTCCTAAAAGAAATCCGTGATTTTCCACATGAACCTTAATAAGAAAATCGCTTCACACAGATTACCCGGTCGGGTTCGGGTTCTTCTCGCTCCTCTATTCTCTTTGTGCGTCTATTTGCCGCGGTGACAGATCAACGGGAAAATCTATTTCTGTACGTGCTCGAAGCGCCGCGAAAACGCACACCAGGCAGAAAAATGACGTACGGATATCGGAAATCTGTCTGAGGATGACATTTGTGCTGATGTAGCGTACAGGGATGTAATTTGTCGAATTTACGACGAATTCTTTTAAATGCTTCACTGGAAACATTGCCAAAGATGAAGGTAAACCCAAATCTAAAAGATTTCAAATATCTTGCACGGAGATTTATAACTAAACTCCATTACTTTGGCTGAAATTTTCTTCACTTGTTTTCAAGTTATCATAACATTTTAAAATTTTACCAATAATCAATTTTATGTAGAGTAAATATGATGATATAAATAAAATAAATAAATAAATATATCATCACGCCTTTTACCCATTACTGAGTGTGGCACTCTGCCTAAGCAGATCTCGGTAAGTGATATATTTTTTCGTGTGAAGTGCGGTTACCAGCCGGCAAATCACGGCCCTCAAAGATATTAGTGGAGAGGGAGCCACAGGGGTAAATTTAAATTGGTGAAAATTGTTTGTCGGCTGTGGGGATCAAACCAAGGTTCTCAAGATCCACAGGCCGACTCGATACCACTGAGCCACCTACGTTGATCAACTGTTTAAATAATGAATAAACTTAGATAATTGGAATATCAGTCTAATTTATTTTTAAAATGTTACAATTCCGACGTTTCGGCGATATGTAACGTCAAATAATTGTCTGTTTGAAAAATATGGGGTGGATGGCTCAGTGGTATTGAGTCGGCCTGTGGATCTTGAGAACCCTGGATCTGCTGCGGCAAAGTACCAATCAAATAATTTCTAGTAAAATGCATTGTATATTATAACTTATAAAAATTTTACACTTTACCATTAAAGGACGTAGAATGAACTTCTTAGAAGCATTTGAAATACAGAAAGCTATTCATAGCGGCTTAAATGTCCTCAATGACCAGTTGGATTTGTTTCATTCTGATACTATTAAGATCTTTGTAAATGAACTTTACCGTTAATCACTGTACTATATAAACTGTGTGTAACTTGTATTTTAATCAGTCAACGTTCTGAAGATGTCCTAATAAGCCGAAATCGATCAACTTATTGTTAATAAATAATTTTTGTGAAACTACATCAAGTGTCTACGTTCATTATCCTTACTTATAAAAACAATTTTCATCAAAGAGTTATTATACAGGGTGTTTCAGGACTAGTGTAACAAACTTTAACAGCTTATTCCTGAGGTCATTTTGAGCCAAAAATGTCATATGAACATAGGTCCTATTCCTTCTAGTTACCAAAGTACAAGAGGTTGAAGTTCTATAAATAACACGAAATTTTCAAATTTTTTTAATCAAGATACTTTCGGAAAACAAGAGTTTTATTGAAAAGTTATACCTTATTTGTCTTAATTAATTTTATTTATTAATATTAACATGCATACGAGTTCAAGGCGCTCATTTTGAACAGTTGCTGTAATTTTTTAAAATTTGTTATCTTATTTCATATTGTGTTAACCTATTCCATGTTTGGTTATGTTGTTCTGTGTCTATTTAATTGTGTCATTTTAGGTTTTGTTCTCTAAATCGTATTCGTTAATATTAATTAATAAAATTAATTAAGACAAATAAGGTATGACTTTTCAATAAAACTCTCGTTTTCCGAAAGTATCTTGATTAGGTACAAAAATTTGAAAATGTCGTGTTATTTAAAGAACTTCAACCTCTTGTATTTTGGTAACAAGAAGGAATAGGCCCTATGTTCATATGACATTTTTGGCTCAAAATGACCTCAGGAATAAGCTGTTAAAGTTTGTTACACTAGTCCTGAAACACCCTGTATTGTACTGATTAAGTCAATCAAATAAAATCCTTTTTCAATGTGTTCTTGGCCATGAACAAGAAACCCGCCTAGAAATTATTGTTCCTAACATTCTAGCTTGCCATGCCAACATAGATGTGGGTGACTGAAAATACTCTCCAGCAAGCGGTTGCCAAGAATCATTCAATGCACATGTTCTTTTCTTTTTAATAAAAACATACCTATCTAGCAAGACCTCCAAATTCGCCAGACCACATTAATTTTATTTATGTATGAATGAGTGCTTTCAAATGTACCTGGCTTCATGTCATTTATAAGGAACAAAATAATAGGTATTCGGACAATAAAATTATCAAAAACTCAAGATATACAGGTGTTTCAAGACTAGTGTAACAAACTTTAACAGCTTATTCCTGAGGTCATTTTGAGCCAAAAATGTCATATGAACATAGGTCCTATTCCTTCTAGTTACCAAAATACAAGAGGTTGAAGTTCTATAAATAACACGACATTTTCAAATTTTTGTAATCAAGATACTTTCGGAAAACACGAGTTTTGTTGAAAAGTCATACCTTATTTATCTTAATTAATTTTATTTATTAATATTAACGAATACGATTTAGAGAACAAAACATAAAATGATACAATTAAATAGACACAGAACAAGATAACCAAACATGGAATACGTTAACACAATATGAAATAAGATAACAAATTTTAAAAAAATTACAGCAAGTGTTCAAAATGAGCGCCTTGAACTCGTATGCATGTTATTATTAATAAATAAAATTAATGAAGACAAATAAGGTATAACTTTTCAATAAAACTCTTGTTTTCCGAAAGTATCTTGATTACAAATTTGAAAATTTCTTCGCGTTAAGTGCGGTTACCAGCCGTCAAATCACGTCCCACAAAGATGTTAGTGGAGGGTGAGCCACAGGGGTAGATTTAAATTGTTGAAAATTGTTTGTCGGCTGAATATGATAATCGAATACTGATAATGAGATAATGAAATAGCTTAAGAGTATTACAATAAAACTATGTAAATAAAAAGTCGAGTTCGACTCCTATGCCTTCTATGTCATGTCAACTGTCCCTTAGTAATAACTTTCCGTGCCCTTAAATCTAGAAGAATAAAACCAGAAGAAATAAAATTTATATCGCGAACGTAATAAAAAACCAAGTTTCTAAATGCTTTCAGATAGAATTCCAATTGTTTTCGCCCACAAGAGTGTTAGCGAAAGTGTCGAAATTTGTAGAAGCATTTTGTTTCCGTCTGTCAAAATGTTGAGAAAACAAAAGAAAAACTATTCTCTGTCTGCTGCCAAGTTATTTCTGGCACTTGTATTCGAATATGTAAGACTGGTATTTGTAGTAAATAACGAATCATTTGTTGAATCAATTTTCTGAACAATTCACGAGGACTTTACAAGAATATTAACTCGTCACTGTCGTTTGTTAAATAAATAAATGGCTATTGTTTTCATCACTTCATTTACTACTTTGAAATGATTAGTATTATTAGCTAAGTTGTTTAAAATATTACTCATCATAAATAATTAACCTAATTGCTTATTAATTTAATATAGATCATTTACCAATGTAAATATAAACACAGCAGTAATATTACTCCTACATTTATAAAATTTGTTCAACGACTATAAAACACATTTAAAACTGTGATAATGATTTCTGTAATGTTCTTTTTAATGTGTTTTATACTTAATTGTTAAGAGTTGTTTTTAAACATTTTTGACTATTTATTCTTTTAATTTGTGACTAATTATGTTATGTTTTTTAAACAATTTGTTTATGTCAATTATTAGACGTTACATATCTCTGATCGCCGAAAGGTCAGAATTGTAACATTTTAAAAATAAATTAGACTGGTATTCCAATTATCTAAGTTTCTTAATCAATTTTATGTTATTTATGTTACGTTATACAACAGGAACTTAATCCCAATTACAGTACAGGATCCGCACTCACCGAGCCGCAGTGTAGTAGTTTATACAGGGTGTTTCACAACTTAGAGCAAAAAATTAAAGGGTATATTCTGTACGACGTGCTGATCATGAAACAAAAATATTTTATTTTTAAATCGCAAAACTATTTTCCATGTTTCCCAATCCAAAATTTTTCGTTGCCACTGCCACTGGGTGGATGATTATGTTAAAGTTATTAATTAAATAAAATTCTATTATAAATAACTGCTAATAATTGAATTGTGTAATTATTCTTTCGTAGTTGATACCTACTTCATTGTTTGTGTTTAATAGAAAAGCGAATCCAGTGCAGTATTACAAAAAATGTTTTAGGTTAACAACCCTTAATTTTCCGAATTTAAAAAAAATCTTTTTGTTTCATGATCAGCACGTTGTACAGAATATACCCTTTAATTTTTTGCTCTAAGTTGTGAAACACCCTGTATAATTTTAGCTTGAATTGCTTATTAATTCAAAATAGATTATTTACCAATGTAAATATAAACACACCAGTAATGTTACGTCTCCATTTACAAAATTTGTTCAGCGACAAAAGACAATCTTCTTGGTAGTAATATGACAGTCAATCACAGAACTTTCCTCATCTACCCAAATTCTTGATACTTGGTGGTCATAAGTCCACAGTGACACGTCATTCGCCAAAATGGTTCACATTTCCTTCCGAGGCGAACAGCGAACCAGCGAACCAGCGAACAAACGAACGTCGAAGGGACAAGACGAATAGACAGCGCGATAGACACTTCGACGTTTTCGATTGCTTTTATATAAACGTGGTCGAATTCAGGCAAAACGATACGCCAGGTAACGTCAAGTTGACTGCTCACAAAATAAAAATGAAGACGGTCGACTCAAAGTGTTTAACTTAAAAATATTTAATAAATTAGAACATGAAATAAGAAATTTAGAAGTAAAAAAATGTAGAAATATTGTTTTCCAAAAATTAATTGCTAAATCATATTAGAACATCGACGAGTATCTGACAGATACACATTTCTGAACTTTTATTATAAATAAAATGTAAAATTTTTATACTTCAATTAGGTATTATGTAATTTTATCTTTTTTACTTCCTTGTACGAAGTAAAGGAAGTATTGTAATCGCGAAAATTTTCGGTTCTCAGATGTCAACGGAAATAGGTGTTTTGGCCGTCCCTGAATCCATTTTGACTAATTTCGTCATGCCGTCTGTACGTACGTATCTCGCATAACTCAAAAACGGTAAACCGTAGAAAATTGAAACTTTATATTTAGGACTGTTATAACATCTAGTTGTGCACCTCCCTTTTTGGTCATTATACAACTACCGAAAGTGGTACTTTACTTGAAGCCTATAATAGATTTTCATGAAAAACTATATTCAAATATAATTTAAAACTTTCCAAATTTGGTATATAAGACTACTATATCAATGGAAATAACATAATAGATTTTGGTTAAAATAGACTAACCGGAAGTGGCACATTACATGAAGCTGCTAACAGTTTTCCTTGAAAAAAATGGTATTATTTTAATTTTAGAAATGAATGCTGCAAATAAAAGTTTTAGAGAATTAAATTCTGCGTCTAGCACATTAAGAATTTTTAAATTAGCTTTTTGCATAAACGAGATATCTAAATTTAAATATTATATATTTTTTGATTTTTTTGTAAATTAAGTTTGCTATGGATTAGAACAAAAAATAACAGATTTAATGTCAAATATGTGTAATTAAAAAAATATCTATAGTTTAATACGTGTACAAGGAAGTCATGTGGTGTCCACATCAGATATTTTATGTATGTAAATTTGTACTTATATTATTATATTATGTGATGTACTGTGCATGTATTATTGCTTTACAGTAAATAAATATTATTATTATTATAATAATAATAATAATAATAATAATAAATTTATTTACTATAAAGCAATACATAAAATCATAAGAATATTCGCTGAAATAGTAAATAAAAATAAATTGATTGACTCAGGTAAGGTAGCGGTAGGTGGCTCAGTGATATCAAGTCGGCCTGTGGGATCTTGAGAACCCTGGTTCAATCCCCACAGTCGACAAACAATTTTCACCAATTTAAATCTACGTCTGTGGCTCCTCAGCCACTAATATCTTTGGAGGCCGTGATTTGACTGCTGGTAACCGCACTTCACGCGAAGAAATTTATCACTTACCGATCTGCTTATAATTAATTATACAAAGATACTAAGTTCTTTATCTATGAATTTAGCTATTTTGCAAAAAAAAATATAAAACAAAATCTAAATATATCATATCACAATTAACACCAATTTAAAATCTACCCCTGTGGCCACTAATATCTTTAAGGGCGTGATTTGACGCCTGGTAACCGCATTTCACGCGAAAAAGTATATCACTTACCGATATCTGCTTAGGCAGAGTGCCACACCCAGTAATGAGTAAAAGGCGTGATGATATATTTATTTATTTATTTTAAATTTCATCTCTTGTTAATCTAAATATGATTATTATTTCTCGATTGAACTTAATGTCCTTTTTTCAAGAGCTTTAATTAACCACAATAAATTACTCGAAACATTTTCTTGCATCAAGTACCCTTAAGTAACACTCCAATAAAAATACAACCCACCTGAAATTCGCAAAACCTTCTAAACGTTTCTCTCTTTGCACTTGCCTCAAACAATACACGGAAAAAATATTACCAACATAAAAAATATTTTATCACTGACATAAAAAAGCCATTTTACCAGCGTCATAAGTGCGAGCTATGTTATGATACAACCGCAATTATAGAAATACTTAAAAAACCATTACGCGATCCACGACAAAACATGAAACATATTTTCGGAGGAGACGCAATACTCTGAAACAGGTATTACTTTATTCTTGATTGATAGTGTACTCATTGTATGCAAGCCATTACGAAGGAGAATAATGTGACTTCATATCTATCTTATAAAGAAATATATTTCGGACTAAAATTATGGAGATACAATTAAATAAATAAATATATCATCACGCCTTTTACCCATTACTGAGTGTGGCACTCTGCCCAAGGAGATCTCGGTAAATGATATACTGGGTGTCCCATTTTACATTATCTTCTTGAATATCTCGAAATGAAAGCATTTTACCGAAAAAAAAGTTTTAAATGGGAAACCCTATTTAAAATATCTGATGTGGACACCACATGACTTCCTTGTACACGTATTAAACTATAGATATTTTTTTAATTGCACATATTTGACATTAAATCTTTTATTTTTTGTTCTAATCCATAGCAAACTTAATTTTAAAAAAAATCAAAAAATATATAATATTTAAATTTAGATATCTCGTTTATGCAAAAAGCTAATTTAAAAATTCTTAATGTGCTAGACGCAGAATTTAATTCTCTAAAACTTTTATTTGCAGCATTCCTTTCTAAAATTAAAATAATACTATTTTTTTCAAGGAAAACTGTTAGCAGCTTCATGTAATGTGCCACTTCCGGTTAGTCTATTTTAACCAAAATCTATTATGTTATTTGCATTGATATAGTAGTCTTATATACCAAATTTGGAAAGTTTTAAATTATATTTGAATATAGTTTTTCATGAAAATCTATTATAGGCTTCAAGTAAAGTACCACTTCCGGTAGTTGTATAATGACAAAAAGGGAGGTGCACAACTAGATGTTATAACAGTCCTAAATATAAAGTTTCAATTTTCTACGGCTTACCGTTTTTGAGTTATGCGAGATACGTACGTACGTACATACGTACGTACAGACGGCATGACGAAATTAATCAAAATGGATTCAGGGAGGGCCAAAACACCTATTTCCGTTGAAATCTGAGAACCGAAATTTTTCGCGATTACAATACTTCCTTTACTTCGTACAAGGAAGTAAAAATATGTAGGTTTTATCCGGATACTTTTTTTTAATTTCCAACAAGTGGCGCTGTAATCGTGAAAGTACGATTTTCGTGCAAAACATTCGTCAATTAATATTGTGTCAATAACTTTATAAATAATAACATTTGGTGTTTCAATCATTACCTAAATTTCTGAAAATATCAATCCCTAACACTGGGGGAGACGAAAACAGGACATTAAATAAACTAATTATGAATGATTTGATTTTATCAAGAATTTTCATGTTAAGTTTACTGATTGGTGATTAATTTAATTGTAAATTAAGTGTTTTAATAGGGTTATTTCGTGTTGGAAATTGAAAAAAAGTATCCGGATAAAACCTACATACTTTTTAACGCTCTTTCAGAATCTGCAATAAAAAATAGGGGTTCCTATTTAAAATTTTTAAGTTGACCCTCCTCCTGGTCTCCCTTGGGGGGCTAAGGGGGCCATTTTGTCAAAATCCGATGTCCCCCTCAAAACCATGACGATTATGATTCGGCATACTTTTCGGTAAAATGCTTTAATTTCGAGATATTCAATAAGATAATGTAAACTGGGACATCCAGTATTTATGCGCGTGAACAACCGTCAAATCACGGCCCCCAAAGATATTAGTGGCGGAAAAGCCACAGGGGTAGATTTAAATTGGTGAAAATGGTTTGTCGACTGTGGGAATCGAACCAGGTTTCTCAAGATCCACCATTGAGCCACCTACCCCATAAAGTATGAAATAAAATAACGTAAATATTTGGATTAAGTTATAAATAAATATCTGTATCGTAGTATTAGAATAAACTGTTGTCACTCAAACTTCGCTCAATCAAAATCTGTGTCCGCTGTCAGGTGCCCTAGATCGATCAAAGTTATCTCCGCCACTGGTTCATCAACTGCTGCAACACTTCGGGTAAAATCGCACAGTACTTCACAGTAAGTGATCAAGATTGATTGGGGGCCCGACACCAGATCCCAGAGGAACTCCTCCTGGAGCAGGAGACAGGAAAGCGCAAGCGCGTGCACGCAACACTTCCGCCGGGGCAGGAAGTGGAACGTGCGCGACAGATGGCACTGTTAACCTTCAGGAGTTTTTCGCAACTGAGACTTATGTGAGGTGACGGTGGAGTGATTTTTACCCTGGATCAGAATCGAGGAAATCATTTAGGGAAGGGGCAGGAAAATTCTAACAGATAAATAATTACTAATTACTTTCATTCAAAGTTGCGGAAACTGTCATATAAAGTTAAAATTTACATGACAACTATCAACACGCGAAATGAGTGTTTTTGTCTACAGAACGCAAAAGACTTTTGTATGCAGGATGCAAAAGTTTTTTGCATCCTGTAATTTTTTGATAGAATAAAGGCTCACAATTTAATAAAATTTGTCACTTTATTTTTTTGCTTAGAAACTATATTTCTATTCTTTAACAAAATTTTTATTTAATGTTCCAATTGAGCAATTATTCATATTTATCCCGCTTGAGGAAGCTAACTGGTGTACTGGAATAGTTTCTTGAGAAATGTAATGCGAAATGCAGTGCGAATCCTAATAAATCGCAGAAAAAAATTAGAACGTATGTTTGGTTTCTATTGCCAACCAGCTGTCAATTGCTGGTCAGAGAATATCAGATTTGATAGCAATTATATTACATACATTAATTAATCCTAAACGTCAAAATTTTCTCATTAGATTATTACTAATTTTGGGACATAGTTTTTGAAAAAAACGTTGTTTGATACTCGATTTCGAAATGCTGTTGCATCCTTGAATGCAAAAGTAACATTTTGCAATCTAGAATCAAAAATAAATATTTCAGTAATAATATCAAAAGTATGAGCCGTTGGCATTTGGTGAAACATTATGAATAAGAATAAAGAACGTAGACACTTGATGTAGTTTCACAAAATTACACCTGCAACATTGATAATCTGGATATTTTACACTTTACCATTAAAGGACGTAGAATGAACTTCTTAGAAGCATTTGAAATTCAGAAAGCTATTCATTGCGGCTTAAATGTCCTCAATGACCAGTTGGATTTGTTTCATTCCGATACTATTAAGATCTTCGCAAATGAACTTTACCGTTAATCACTGTACTATATAAACTATATGTAACTTGTATTTTAATCAGTCAACGTTCTGAAGATGGCCTAATAAGCCGAAATCGATCAACTTATTGTTAATAAATAATTTTTGTGAAACTACATCAAGTGTCTACGTTCTTTATTCTTATTTCAGTAATACATTTAATAAAAACACAACATGGTTTTGAAAAGAATCTGGAAGGCTTTTGTGCAACTTTGATAACAAATAATTTTGATAAATTTTAAGAATATTTGATAAACTTTTCAATGTTACCAATCTAGTGCATGCAAATTGATTATGACGGAATATTACATTTTATAAAACTTTGATAAAAATTAATATTGATAACTTTTTAAGAATACTATCAGAACCTTGACTTGTTGGCCTTGCAGTGAACCAGGATATTTACCAGTAAGCAACAGAAAATATTTTACTTTTCATACAGAGCTCTAAGCTATAGCTAGCTATAATTACTTAAACTATAGCTATAGCTTCGCTAAATATGAAAATGTGGAATGATAAGGAAAGCAGGAAATGTCCGTCAGTACGGTGGTGTGCATAGCGATACGGAATTCGAATCCGGAGATCCCGAGTTCGAATTACACTCAAGCTAAAAATTATATAAACTACCACACTGCGGCTCGGTGAGTGCGGACCCTGTACTGTAATTGGGATTAAATTCCTGTTGTAAATAAATAAATAAAAATATGATTTTACATATTAAAGTCTTATGTTTTAGTGTCGCGATCTCCATCTTGAAGTATTTCAGAGTTATTGTAACTTAAGGACCCGTAAAATATCGTAACTTTAAATAACAAAATTTTATATTATATGTTAAGTTACATAATAGCTATTTATGAAACTAGTAAGGAAATGAAGGTTATTACCTTACGCATGTGAGTTATGTAAATACATAAGTAAGGTAATAACCTATTTCCTTACTAGTTTCATACAATATTTTGTCTACTTCCGTTTTAATAACTACGAAAGAGTGTTTTTGAAATTATGAAATTTTGACATATTAATGACAGTTATAAATTCAAAAAATAAAAGAATAACACATCAGAATTCGTCTACCAAGATATCTGTTGCTATATTACTTCATTATTTCACTAGTTAAATAATCCAGTTCATTACCTAACTCAAATAAGTGAAATAAAACGTCTATTTTCTAACGGAAGTAGATAAAGTTACCAAAGTATTTGTTATACTTCAGTTGGTATCGGAACTTATCAACTGTCAAAATTCAATTGATTAATTAATATATTAATTATAATTTGTTTTTGCTACTTTAATAAAAGGAAAAAAATAGATGAAATTAAATAAATTTAGTGAAACAAAATGAGACCATGTTTAATTCTTAAATTATATTAACAGCAAAGGTCAAAATATACGTATATCAGGTTTGAAGTTTCTGCAACTGTGAAATAACAATTTTATGTTTACGTTACGGTTAAGTTACGTTACGTAAAACTTTGAATCCGAGCTTACAGTCGCACTAAAATAGGATCTGAAAAATTAGAAGTAAATTAGAAAGCATGATACATTAATTAAAACCTAATTACAGTAACTTAATATCAAAAGCTGTTATATTAGTAATTATTGCCAATTTAATTTAGTATATTTAGAGTGATTAATGCAATTAAATAGTTAATTATGTGGTTATTTCTAAACAAATTAATTGAATAGCTCTTAGTCATAGTACAACATAAATTTAATATCTCGATAACATCGAAATTGATTTATAGTTCTTAACATATTCGCAGCACTTTGCACAAATAAAAACTGCATAAAAGTGACGTCACCACCATTGTATGACCCTAACAAACGCTCGTTAATTTTGTTTTTGAAATAATAGTCAACAAATGCATTCTCAAGGCTCTTAGTGATATGTTTATTTTAAGAATAGAAATGGATAATAAAATTAAAGTTAATGTAATGTGGTTAACTGTTGAAAGTGTTTTTCGAAGTTTGTAAATAGTTATTTTTGTATTAATTGCACGAAATAAGTGTTTTTTTGTTGCGCGTGAGAATGTTACTGTTAGTGGAGAACGCTAGGTTGACACAAAAAAATTATGCAGCAAATAAAAGAATTTTGCTCATGAAATACAAACAAAATTTATGGGGTAGGTGGCTCAGTGGTGGATCTTGAGAACCCTGGTTCGATCCTCACAGCCGACAAACAATTTTCACCAATTTAAATCTACCCGTGTGGCTCCCCCTCCACTAATATCTTTCTTTCACGAGAAAAAATATTACCGAGATCTGCTTAGGCAGAGTGCCACACCTAATAATGGGTAAAAGGCGTGATGATATATATATTTATTTATTTTAAATACAAAATTTTTTTACAACTGTCAAAAAAGAATAATATAATAATTATTGATATATTGCAAGAAATTGAAGAAAAACAATGAAAAATAATATTGATTTGGTACTATTGATGTGTTGTAACCAATAAAAAAAAAAAAGTTTGGAAGCGTACGCAAAATACTTATTTTGCGCACTAGGGTGAAAAATAGTTCGTAAAATACGCGTTGTCATGGTAAAACAAATGATGAAAAAATCATATACTTTGCATACTGATATTAGTTAATTATTTAACAGTTGTAAGAAAAAATACTTTATATAAAAGAGCGTAAAGATCGTCAATACTTGTCGAGGGCAATTACAATCGCTAGTGGCATATAATAACACTTTACTCATGTGTTATATATGTATGATATTTTATATACAAACGAAAAACTTTATTATTTAACAAAAGAGATTTGGCATTGCTAATGGCTTTGAATCACTTTTATTTCATATGGGGTAGGTGGCTCAGTGGTATCGAGTCGGCCAGTGAATCTTGAGAACCCTGGTTCGATCCCCACAGTCGAAAAACAATTTTCACCAATTTAAATCTACCCCTATAGCTCTCCCTCCACTAACATCTTTGGGGGGCGTGATGATATATTTATTTATTTATTTATTTAATTTAAATCTACCCCTGTGGCTCCCTCTCCACTAATATCTTTGGGGGCAGTGATTTGACGACTGGTAACCGCACTTCACGCTAAAAATTATTTTACTTACCGAGATCTGCTTAGGCAGAGTGCCACATTCAGTAATGGGTAAAATGCGTGATGATATATTTATTTATTTTATTTAATAACCTTGAATCATTTTATTTCCCTAGAGAGTAATTGTAATTTTTATTTCCTTTAGTAAATAATGAAGCAGATTATGTAATGATTTTAATTATTTATTAATGTTACGCTGTACAACAGGAACTTATTTCCAATTACAGTACAGGGTCCGCACTCACCGACCCGCAGTGTGATAATTCATATAATATTTAGCTTGAGTGCGATTCGAACTCGGGATATCCGGATTCGAATTCCGTATCGCTATCCAAACCACCGTATTGACTAATTTTGATAAGAATAATGTTAATATTATTTACAAGTTGTATATAAAATAAATAATTTGTTGATTCTATCACGACTTTCTACTAAAACCTTACGAATTAAAGAACAAACCGATCCTACCAGAATAAATAAATAAAAATGAGCAACCGCCTCCACCAAATTATGCGTGGACGTCGTCGTAGGCCATCGCGTAGCCACTCGATGAAATGAAGTAAAGATTTAGTCCAAATACAATCCAATAAAACACAAAGTATCCTTTCGAAGTCGAAGTTTCTGGTAGTTCTACAAATCCGATTTGTTAATTGCTTTGGGATTATCTCCTTCCACGTTCCTTCCTGACTTATTTACTGCTAATACCCGCGCTCGGACGGAAAAGACAACTCGAATGGTTTGTCTGTTACTGCATCGATCACGGTGAACTATCGCTGTTTGATTATCGCCTTTTTACTGAACGTATCTCGCCGGGTTCAAGGATGAAGAATATGCCGAGACTTCATAAATATATTTGCATTGATGTGCTGATGTCTTCAAGATGGTCAAGTTTTTTTTTGTGATAAATATTCAGATGTTGCTTGGTTGATAACTTATTTAGCATACTTTGATATTTGCTCGACGGGTTGGTACTGTCAGTTTATTTGAATGTGGAACATGAAGTTTGCCATATTCATGGTTAATAATTTTACAGCAATGTATCCCGAGCGTATATTTTAAACATAGGTAGCAATAGTTATTTGTGTATTAAGAGCGTAAAGTGATTATTTGTTACTCGAGCACGATAATAGCAGCGCGAGCCGAAGGCAAGAGGAAGAGACACTTTTTGCTCGTGATTGCATCTTAAAATTATTAAAAAATGTATACGTACTGAAAATAAATTCGTTCTGTCAAATAAATATGACAAGTTTCTGTTTTGTTTGTATCCCTGGTAATTATTGAAATAACCACACATTTAATATCGTTTTCGCGCGTTGCCATTGGGTACACAAAAAACGTCAACTTTACGATGACAAATGAAAGCGTAATTGTCAACGTTTCATAGCAATCGTAGAATATAGTTATTTGTGTATTAAGAGCGTAAAGTGATTATTTGTTACTCGAGCACGGTAATTGCAGCACGAGCCGAAGGCAAGAGGAAGAGACACTTTTTGCTCGTGATTGCATCTTAAAATTATTAAAAAATGTATACGTACTGAAAATAAATTCGTTCTGTCAAATCAATATGACAAGTTTTTTGTTTTGTTTGTATCCCTGGTAACTATTGAAATAAGCGCGCATTTAATATCTTTTTCGCGCGTTGCCATACACAAAAAACGTCAACTTTACGATGACAAATGAAAGCGTAATTATCAACTTTTCATAGCAATCGTAGAAAATAGTTATTTGTGTATTAAGAGCGTAAAGTGATACTTTGTTACTCGAGCACGGTAATTGCAGCGCGAGCCGAAGGCGAGAACTGCAATAGTGTAACAGGAACAAAGACACTTTACACTCGTAATGCACACATTATTTTTTCTACGATTGCATCTAAAAATTATTTAAAAACGTATACGTACTGAAAATAAATTCATTTTGGCAACTGTGATGACAAATTTCTGTTTTGTTTGTATCCCTGGTAACTATTGAAATAAGCGCGCATTTAATATCTTTTTTGCATGTTGCCATTGACAAAGATATTTTCCGATTGTTCCACAAAAAACGTCAACTTTACGATGACAAATGAAAGCGTAATTGTCAACTTTTCATAGCAATCGTAGAAAAAATATTTTACCTGAAACTGACAAAAAACTAAACATTTGCCTGATCTTTAAGACTCAGAAAAGCTTTGCTTTGCATGCCTAGTCAGGAAAACAACATATTGGTAATGAAAGTAACTTGAGTGTCTAGTTACTTAGCAACATAAAATACTGACTGAATATGTAAGTCAAATATTTCTTTTAATTTAAATTATTATTGGTTTATAAGTTTCATGTAAAATGTTATACGTAACACGTCAGTAAAGTGTCTTACAAATGTAGCATTAATACAAAAAAGTAACAGTGACATTTGAAATTATTTAAGAAAATAAAAGAGATCAAAAAATTTAATAAGTACTTGTAGTGTAAAATGTTAAATTGTCATCCGACAAATAGAATGTAATACACGTTTGAAAAGCCACTGTAAATCTGGTTATATATTTCAACACTTTCGTTACAATACACTACATTTTTTAATAGTAATAAAATGGGGTAGGTTGCTCAGCCGGTCTGTGGATCTTGAGAACCCTGGTTGGATCCCCACAGACGACAAACAATTTTCACTAATTTAAATCTACCCCTTTGGCTCTCCTTCCACTAATATCTTTGAGGGCCGTGATTTTACGGCTGGTAACCGCACTTCACGCGAAGAAATATATCACTTACACCCAGTAATGGGTAAAAGGCGTGATGATATCGCATCGAATCATAGTTCAAATTATGTAAATGATATTAACTGTTACATTTTAAAGAACTAATGTTTGTTTATTAAACGAATACATTTATAAGGAACTTTGTTAAAAGATTAATAAAAGCTTTTTAAATAAAAATCTACTAAAAATTAATTGAATCTAACATAAAAGGATTCTATAATATTCCTTTTAATATCATCCATTCTAAAAACATTTTCTCACTCGATATATAAGTGTGACAAATGACAGTTATAACATGCTGTCAACCTGTCTATCCGCTACTACCATTTGTCATTGAATCTAGATCAATTTAAAATGATGTCATGGGAATTATTACCGCCAGACGATGCTCAAACTGCTGCGAAGTGAAAATAAAATAGAGGGCCCGGAAAATTACATATTTATCCACGATATACGAAAGTGTATGTGTGCCACAGCTTCAGCATTAAACCTGAGTTAATATGTATCAACAAGGATAAGGAAATTTGAAAATATTAATATTACAAATGAGGTAGAAGTTGTATATATGTTTCAAAGGCTGTTAAAGGATTCTGGCAAGCAGAATACGTTGTTTCATTTAGCTACATATTTATTTATTTATTTATAAAATATGTAAAATAAAATAAATAAATATATCATCACACCTTTTACACATTACTGGGTGTAGCACTCTGCCTAAGCAGATCTCGGTCAAATCACGGCCCCCAAAGATATTAGTCGAGGAGGAGCCACATGAGTAGATTTAAATTAGTGAAAATTGTTTGTCGGCTGTGGGAATCGAACCAGGGTTCTCAAGATCCACCGGCCGACTCGATATCACTGAGCCATCTACCCCATTATATATATTATAAAATAATTAACGAATATTATTTTTATTTTCCGTTTTTCATAAATTTTATGTTTAATATGAAATGAAATTTTAATTTTTTGACAACACAATTAATTTTCACCAATTTAAATCTACCCCTGTGGCTCCCTCTCCACTAACATCTTTGAAGGCCGCGATTTGACGGCTACTAACCGTACTTCATGCGAAGAAATATATCACTTACCGAAATCTGCTTACGGCAGAGTGCCACACCCAGTAATGGGTAGAAGGCGTGATATATTTATTTATTTATATTTTACAATTAATTGTTTTACTTCATATTCTATACAATTTGTTTCAATTTCATAATTGTAAAATAAATAAATATATCATCACGCCTTTTATTCATTACTGGGTGTGGCACTCTACCGTTGCAGATCTCGGTAAGTGATATATTTCTTTGCGTGAAGTAATAATTGTATATTTTATATTATGAGTTACTTTTTAACTTGAAACATCCATAAAATAAAAAATATTTTAAACGGATTCGCAAGTTGTTTTATTTAATAATGTTGGATCGTTCTTACAAAAATATAGTTATTATTTTAGGACCTAAATAGCTATATTTATTATAATGTAATCAACGCATTCTCTTTTGAGAAATGTATCTCTCTGTTCGTGAAGAAAGAAATTATGAATCCGGCTGACATTTCAAAGTAAAAACCCATAGAACAAAAAGAAGCATAGTCCTTATTTACAAAAACAGACCTCATTTAGTGATTTCTTTGCAAAAGCTTAGTCGTCCTCCACTTAAAAGGAAACAGAGAAATGATGTAACAAAGAACAAGAAATTCAATTAAGAAAGAAACCAAAAGCCCAGGGCATCACGACTGATCAAAGAGCACCTCATTGTTGTCACATCTCGCACATTTGCATAAAACGCGGTGCTATTTTGTCGCGAATTCTTTTATTATTCGGCAACAATGCCAAGCGTGGTGAAGTGTTGGAAATTGCACTTGGGTTAAACAAGCCGTTTGCTTTGTTCACCCTCCCTCGAGGAAATTTAAATATTTACCGGTCAAATAGATACTTCTATTTACCAGATGCTTCTTATTTATCACTTGCTATTAACCTACACTCTTTTATTCTACTTTTACAATAGCTTCACAATTTCATTAATTTTAACGTTTTCTCTGTCAAACGTGTCTTATTTATTCAAAACAAAAAATGTTTTAAATAAACAATACTCACTAATAAATATCTACTATTATTATTTGAAACATTTTTTTGCAATTTATTTAGAAATATTTGACAACAAAAAATATCTATACTATGGGGTAGGTGGTGGCTCACTGGTATCGAGTCGGCCTATGAATCTGAAGAACCCTGGTTTGACCCCACAGTTGAAAACAATTTTCACCAATTTAAAATCTACCCCTGTGGCTTTTCTTCACTAACATCTTTGGAGGCCGTGATTTGACGGCTGGTAACCGCACTTCACGCGAAGAAATATATCACTTACCGAGATCTGCTTACGGCAGAGTATCACACCCAGTAATGGGTAAAAGGCGTGATGATATATTTATTTATTTATTTTACTATTTGCTAAGTGTTGAATTATTTTTATAAGATATTAATTTGTACACCATGTTAAGATCTACAATTCCAAAAATATCACTCAATTTTTCAAATCTGATTTTATTCAAATTTTTTTCTCAATTTTGTTATTTACCATAAGTAGCCTCAATCCCATGAAATAAGATCAAATTTGAATTATTAACTTAGTTGATTAAAACATATGACTGAAGTTCATAGGTTTCAGGTTCGAATCCTGGCAATGTATCCATTTTTTTATAATTCAATTTGATTATATCCCCACAGCCGACAAATAATTTTCACCAATCTGCCCCTGTGGCTCCCCCTCCACTAAAATCTTTGAGGATCACGCGAAGAAATATATCACTTATCGAGATCTGCTTAGGTAGGGTGCTACACCCAGTAATGGGTAAAAGGCGTGATGATGATGATGACGATTATATCAATTGTTAAGTGGATTTGAGAACCCGGGTTCGATTCCCAAAGCCTACAAACAGTTTTTACCACGTTACAACTATTATTATCTTTAAGGGCCGTGATTTGACGGTTGGTAACATAAATATCACTTACCGAGATCTGCTATGGTAGTGTACCACACTCAGTAATGAGTAAAAGGCGAGATGATATATTTATTTTTTTATTGTTATGTATTTACTTAAAGTACTAATTAAATTTGTTATGTATTGTTCCATTTTACCATTGATAAAGATCTGCAATTGCAGAGTTTCTTTATAAGGATACGGCGATAAATTTTTGTTTTATAAAAAAAGTTATGTCCTTTGAAAATTTAAAGAAAATATGTTATCAGTTCCGAGAAAGTTGTGCGTCGGAGTTCTCAACAAAATAAATAAATAAAAAGTGAAACCGATAGCAACCCCTGACCACTTGGAAACCAATCAAAAACAAATGCAAACACTCAAACAATCTCCATAAATAAACGCGAAACAAACCATCTTATCATCTTGCACCATTCCATCTTTACCACAATCAGAAGAGCAATTTTTCTCAAAGTTGTGACAGAACCACGATATTTCGACAGCAATTTCAAAAAGCCATTAAATTCTTACCGCGGTAATCTGTGTGAGCAATCAATCACCCTCAGTCATATTCAGCGGACAGGTGGCATACAGCGCCACCGGAAGCGGCGAGAAGAGGAACCAACGTCAGTTAAAAGATAAACTTCGGTATAACGCTAGGGACTGAGTTTACACCAAGGAAAGTTTTGGTAAAAAATATAAAATAAACACTTGGCTAAGTCTCACAAATTTCAGACTCCAAGTTGACTTATGAGGGCATCGTCAGAGGCTGGCCAGCACAGTTTGGTTTTTTCAGATTTTAATTCAATTTTCCCAAAAATCCTTAATCGTAGGATTATTAAAACGAAAATTTACATACATATGTATTTTGACCCACTGAATCCAGTGGTGCAATCTTCAAATGCATATGACTTCTGGTTTTCGAGAAAATGTTAAAAAACCGCTTTTTGCGATTTTTTTTGGCGGAAAATTGAAAAAAAATAAAAATCGCTGAAACTATGTTTATAAGTTAACTGAAGCACGAGAAAATTAATGCCGTTGAGCGCGTTTTAATATCACATTTAGTTTTCGAGATATAGCCTCGGAAAAGTAGAAAAACTGAAAAATTCGATAAATTTCACTTTTCCGGAGGCTATATCTCAAAAACTAAACAAGATATGGAAATGCGCTCAACGGCGTTGAATTCCCCGTGTCCGAATTGACTTATAAGCAAATTTTCATACAATTTTATGCAATTTAATATTTTTAATTATTTCCTAAGGGGTACCCCTTTGGTTTTTTCAGATTTTAATTCAATTTTCCCAAAAATCCTTAATCGTAGGATTATTGAAACGAAAATTTACATACATATGTATTTTGACCCACTGAATCCAGTGGTGCAATCTTCAAATGCATATGACTTCTGGTTTTCGAGAAAATGTTAATAAACCGCTTTTTGCGATTTTTTTGGCGGAAAATAGAAAAAAAATAAAAATCGCTGAAACTATGTTTATAAGTTAACTGAAGCACGAGAAAATTAATGCCGTTGAGCGCGTTTTAATATCACATTTAGTTTTCGAGATATAGCCTCGGAAAAGTAGAAAAACTGAAAAATTCGAAAAATTTCACTTCTCCGGAGGCTATATCTCAAAAACTATTTCATATTTTTATATAATGGATATATATCATTGCAAAAATATGACGATATATATCAAAATAAATATTATGATATATATCGATCGATATATATCTTCGAACCCTGTTAAAAATACATTTAACACAATTGCAGTACACCCATACCTTTCTATACGGCCGCTCTTTATACGGCATTTCGCTATAACGGTCCTTTTCAATTAAGGCATGTTTCGCTATAACGGCAAAAAAACTGTTTTTCCCATTGAATTTGTATGAATTAGTATTAGAATAGATTGATTCCTTATACGGCTTTTCGCTTTGCGGCCAAGTTTCGTGGAACGTATCTAGGCCGTAAAACGAGGTATGGATGAATTTTGCTGTATATAATTCCAAATGTTGAAGATAAATTGAAGCTACTATCTTTCATTGTTACATTAAAAACAAAAGCATAAAATGATGCATAAAGACAAAATTAAATTCTACAGTCATTAAATATCCAATGTTTATTACATTTCATGTAAGCAGTGACTCGCGCAAACCATTATTATTACAATAAAAAGCATATGTTCAAGTTATTCTCGTACATAAATCTTGGCGCTGAAGTAACAGGGCCCTTATATAATTTGTTTATGTACCAGAAGACCTAATAAATCTAAGTACCAGTTGGACATTTCGACTAGATTACCCTACAGAGGACAATTAATTCCAGCAAAAGATTTACGTGCGTCTCAAGGCAAGTTGTTCGAAGAGAGAACACAGTTGTACTACATATGCACGCTAAATAAAACCGTACTAATGAAGATTTACTCCTAATTGTCTCATACATTAAAGCTACTGTTAACAAGCAAGTAAAGACAGACAGACATTGATAGTAACAGGAAATAATTATCTATGTATTGGACTCGAGGTTGTTCATTTTTGTTTGAATAGTACTTTATTATTCTATATTGTTATTATTGTTGATTTATATCGAATATAGCTGCAATTATAGATTTGGCTCATGTAGAAATTCATACTAAACCATTTATAATTTGTTTCATTCATTTACTATAATTATTACAGATGTAAGTAATTTTTAAAATATACAGAAAACATTTTTTAAACAGATAGTAACATTTTAAATATTATATTTATTTCAATTCTAATCAATGCACAACAACTATATTATTACAATGGATAGTACATACTTGTATAACCGCGAAACACGACGTCCTAAGTAACAAGCTTGAACGGCGCCGTGACGTCACTCAATGATTAGCAGGATATTTTCTTTGCAGCCTAACATTTTGAAACTCTATTCGTATGAAATCCTGTTTCAAACAGTCTAAATACAAACCTATATTCTTTTTTACGCGTACGTATAGATGGTTGTTTGAAGTTATATAAATAAAATATTACTACTCCTTTGATATATTCGATGAAGAATTAAAAAAATCTGATGTGGACACCACATGACTTCCTTGTACGCGTATTTAACTATAGATATTTTTTAATTGCACATATTTGACATTAAATCTTTTATTCATTTATTTTTTGTTCTAATCCATAGCAAATTTAATTTAAAAAAAAAACTAAAAATATATAATATTTAAATTTAGACGCAGAATTTAATTATATAAAATTTTTATTTGCAGCATTTATTTCTAGAATTAAAATAATACCATCTTTTTCAAGGAAAACTGTTAGCAGCTTCATGTAATGTCTCACTTCCGGTTAGTCTATTTTAACCAAAATCTATTATGTTATTTCCATTGATATAGTAGTATTATATACCAAATTTGGAAAGTTTAAAATTATATTTGAATATAGTTTTTCATGAAAATCTATTATAGGCTTCAAGTAAAGTACCACTTCCGGAAGTTATATAATGACCAAAAAGGGAGGTACACAACTAGATGTTATAATAGTTCGAAATATAAAATTTCAATTTTCTACGATTTTGAGTTATGCGAGATACATACGTACGTACAGACGGCACGACGAAATTAGTCAAAATGGATGGCCAAAATGCATATTTCTACTGAAATCTGAGAACCGAAAATTTTCGCGATTACAATACTTCCTTTATTTCTTACAAGGAAGTAATATGTAACATAGGAAATACAATAGTATTTATTTAATATGATAATTGTTGCTTCCCTAATTAAATTACACTGAAATTTTAAATACAAAAAATGTTAAGTATTAAAAACTGTATCTAATGAGTATCTACTTATTGCTCAATTATTTTTTATGAAAGAGTAACAAACAAACGAAAAATAGATTTTATACCTTTTACATTTAAAAATAATCAAGTTTATAGCTAGGTTCTGATGAAAAATACAAAAATTTTCTAAACCTAATTTAATAAACTCGCGGAAAATATAAAATGTAATTTAAAGTATACGTCGTGTGAGTTCGGACCCTGTACAGTAATTGGGATTAAGTTCCTGTTGTACATCGTAACATAAATAAATAAATAAAATTGATAGTAAAGGAAGTATATATTTTTCAATCACCCTGTATGCAGAACGTAGTACTTTATTATTCTATATTGTAATTGTTGATTTATATCGAATATAGCTGAAATTATAGATTAGGATCATGTATAAATTCATATTAAACTATTTTAAAATTTGTTTCATTCATTTACAATAATTATTATAGACGTAAGTATTTTTTAAAATATAAAGGTAGTAATATTTTAAATCCATAAATTTATATTTATTTCAATTCTAGTCAATGCACAAAAACTATATAATTAAAATCGTATAACCGCAAAACGTAGGTAATACTTAAATAAATAAATAAATAAATATATCATCACGCCTTTTACCCATCACCGGGTGTGGCACTCTGCCTAAGCAGATCGCGGTAAGTGATATATTTTTTCGCGTGAAGTGCGGTTACCAGCCATCAAATCACGGCCTCCAAAGATATTAGTGGAGGAGGTAATACTTGAAAGGACAAATAGGTTTACATTTCTGCGAAGCTCTCAAATCCCTTTGACAATGTATAAATTTTGTAAAATAACTAAAAGAAGAAAAGTAGAAATCTTGGTTGTAGAAGTTAGTAAACAGTAGTTTGCTGCGCCTCCACTAAACTTCTCGCCCACTTCAACTTGAACCAGTTGGAGAATAATCTCCTGAGAGACACTCGTAATTCCGCACTATCCCCGTTGTTTCGAGTCATTTGTATCTGTTTACGTCTGACAAATAAGGCAGTGGGCCCGACTTGTATTACAATGGAAATCAACGTTGTCACCCTTCCTTGAGTTGTCGTAATAAATGAGAGCTTCTGAACTCTGACTTTCACTGATATTTTCGCCAGGAACCGAAACCTGTGTAATTTGCTGTATTCTCAAGTAGAGTGTTAGTGGATTGAATGGCGCGAGGTTGGCACGCCTGTAAGCAGGCTGATGACAGTTCTGACAGTTGTTGTTGATGGGGAATTAAAATAATGGCTTGTGGTGACGATGATGTGATGAAGTGTCTGCTTGGAACTCGTGGTCGAATTGTTCACAGTTTACGGAAATTTAAATTACATCAAGAGAATGACAGAGATATTTAATAACACAATATTATTTCAGTTCACCACTTTACAAAAGTCTATACAGAGGTGATGATATAAAGTTTAATCCTCTCCTATTAAAAATTAACATTAAAACAATTTTTAGTTTAATTTCAGATTAAATTTTTGTCATTGAATAATAATCAAGGGAGTAAAGTTCGTCATTATTTGTCGAGAGCAAGGAATAAATCCTGAGAACATAGCCCGAGGGATGCAATTGTTTGAGGCAAATAATGACACTTTACACACATGTTATATACGAGCTATTTATGAAACTAGTAAGGAGATGAAGGTTATTACTTTACGCATGTGAAATTTGCATAAATCTTGAGGACATAGCCCGAGAGATGCAATCGTTTGAGGCAAATAATGACACTTTACACACATGTTATATACTAGCTATTTATGAAACTAGTAAGGAAATGAAGGTTATTACCTTACACATGTGAAATTTGCAAAACGAGGCGTAGCAGAGTTATGTAAACACATAAGTAAGGTAATAACCGAGTTTTCTTGCATACAATATTTTTTCGTTCCGTTCTAATAAATACGAAAGAGCATTTTTGAAATTATGATATTTTGACATATTAATGACAGTTTTAAATTCAAAAAATAAAATAATAACACATCAGAATTCGTCTACCAATATATCTTAATTTTTTTGTGTTGCTATGTTACCTCATTATTTCACTAGTTAAATAATGTAGTTCATTACCTCAAATAAGTGAAATAAAACGTCAATTTCCTAACGGAAGTAGAAAAAAATATTATATATATAGAAACGGAAAAATTCGTTATTTATAAAAGAAACTTGGCACGGTCAATGACCTTTAATCACTTTATTTGTCATTTTTATTTACCTCAGTAAATAATAAAAATGGCTGAATCCTGGTACCGAAATATCATTGAATAATAATAATTTCGTCATTATTAGTCAAAAGCAAAGATTAAATTCTAAGGGCATGTAATCGAATCTGACAGAAAATATATGTATTTATGTATTTATGTTACGCTGTACAACAGGAACTTAATCCCAATTACAGTACAGGGTCCGCACTCACCGAGCCGCAGTGTAGTAGTTTATATAATTTTTTTTAACTTGATTGAGTTTTGAACTCGGGATCTCCGGATTCGAATTCCATATTGCTATCCGCACCACCGTACTGACGGATATCTCGAATATTGTAAGAAAAATGAATTTTAGAATGAAATCACACATCTAATGACTAACTGTCCTGGCATCTTGAGCAGTGTAAACTTAGCTTTACACCCCCACACAGTTTGTTTAGTGCTACATGCATGTCCAGTATTGGCTAGTGGCTTTTTTGTTTGTTTCGCCGCACGCGAGTAACGTAGAATGGCATTTTTAATATCGAAACATATCTGACATTCTGCTCTCATGGAATTAAAATGCGGTTTTCTTTTTACTCGGTTTATTTCTCTTTTGGCCCATTTTCTATCTAGGTGGTCGCCTCTAGCTACGCTTGGACAATATAACATTGAAGCTTTGATACGTTTCATTTTCAAAGAATTTTCGCAAGGAATTTTTATTAATACTCTTTCCGTACGCAGAATTTCTAGATTTGTTTTCTGTTTACTGCAGAAATTTTATTACTTTATTTATGTAATTATGTTACGCTGTACAACAGGAACTTAATCCCAATTACAGTACAGGGTCCGCACTCACCAAGCCGCAGTGTGGTAGTTCATATAATTTTTAGCTTGAGTGAAATTCGAACTCGGAATCTCTGGATTCGAATTCCGTATCGCTATCCACACCACCGTACAGACGGACTTACATTTATACCCTTAATACTTAACTAGAATAATGCACCAAATTCAACGAAATCTTACTAAAAATATAGACTTAATACAGGGAAATCCAGAACAAAAATCAGAATTTGAATATCAGCCATAGTTTTAGAGATATACCTAATCAGCAGGAATTAGTTTATTGCACTTTACTGCCTCGTGCCTCAATTTTTTTAGTCATTTTTATTTTGTTAGTACAAGTAAATAGTTGTAAATTTAATGCTGTAAACAGAATTTAAATATCTTTTTTTGTTTTAAAGATATAGCTTGTCAAAAATTTCAGCAGGAATGAAACAAGTTTTTATTATATTTGACCTAATATTTTTTTTCTTAAATATTATTTTATATATCATATTTAAAAAGTCTAAGGCAAAAATAGCTCTATGAGTTATTTAATTACTTTAAATTTAGGACAAATATATTTTCCAAAAACATTATTTAATTTAGTACCTTTGGTAACAGGCATTCATGATTAATAAACCTTATATTTTGATACAATCTAATATTTAATATATACTGCACAATTATATAAGACATAATATATGCTGATGTTACTATATATACAGGATGTTTCACAACTTAGAGCAAAAAATTATAGGGTATATTCTGTACGACGTGCTGATCATGAAACAAAAATATTTTTTTTAAATTCGAAAAATTAAGGGTTGCTAACCTAAAACATTTTTTGTAGTACTGCACTGGATTCGCTTTGCTATTAAACACAAACAATGAAGTAGGTATCAACTACGAAAGAATAATTACACAATTCAATTATTAGCTGTTATTTATAATAGAATTTTATTTAATTAATAACTTTAACATAATCATCCGCTCAGTGGCAACGAAAAATTTTGGACAGGAAAACAAGGAAAATAGTTTTGCGATTTAAAAAAAATCTTTTTGTTTCATGATCAGCGCGTCGTACAGAATATACCCTTTAATTTTTGCTCTAAGTTGTGAAACAACCTGTATTCATGTAAATTTTAGATGTAGAATGAATAATCCACAAAAATATTGAAAATATATATTATAAATTGACACGAAAGAAATTTTGAAATGATTTATAGAACAATAAAATTTTAGACCGTATTGTTTCATTTTAAACGGTCGTAAAAGAAGTACATATTTCATGACTTCAGGTAAAAGATAAATTTAAAAATTCTTTACCGCAATTTCATAGCAAAATCGTGTTTAAGATTATATTAAGATTCAGAACTTTGATGAAACCGTAATTTAAAACATGAAGTTAATATTTATAAATAAATTAATCACGGGAATTATAAAATTCAGTTTGCTTTTGATGTCGAAAGCAATGAATATTTTTATTTTTTAAAATGGACAAATTCTGGAGTATGTTGAAGTTAATTTGTATTCTGTATGAAAATTTTACTTTTCCTATGTGGAAAAATGAATTAAACATTTTTATATTAATTGCTTTCAATCAAAATTTAATTAATATTATAGACAAGTATATAATTAGATTCTTACAGTCGACAAAAAATTTTCATTACAGTGAGTTGACGGCTGGTACTTTACGCAAAGAAATATATTACTCACTGATATCTGCTACGGTAGAGTGCTACACATAGTCATGGGTAAAAGGCATGATGATATATTTATTTTATATAAATTAATTTGCTGTTGGCATTTGATTTTATTTAATTATTAGGTTACATTACGTTTTATATAATTATCTCCCTAAAGTATAGATTCATACAAACATAACATCTCGCTATATCCCATTAAATGGGGCAGCACGAACCCCTGAAACATTCACATCAACATTCTTATCCTGACACACGATACTCGTTTCGACCACATTAACACTTCCTCCATACGAACTCTTTCTTTCCTCACAATCAAAATCCATCATCACGCAACAAACATCCATCCATTCGCTCCTGTACACCTGTTTCGTAAATCTTCACTTACGCCCACTTCTCTAACAACGAATCTATATAAAAATGAAGGCAGCATCACCTGTGCTTGTTTAAAAATACATTTAACACAATTGCAGTTACACACTGTATAGTAAAACTGAAAATGAAGAAAAAAAGATGAGGAAGTAAGGGAGTATCTGAAAATGAACTTCACACAATTGCAGGTAAATGAATTTAAAATCAAGAATCATACGATTATCCTTATTCATCATATTTATCCCGCAACACGAGTACAAATTAATACAAAAATATAAAATAAACACTTGGCTAAGTCTCACAAAATTCAGCCTCCAAGTTATTTTATGAGGGCATCGTCAGAGGCTGGCCAGTTAGTAACCATAGACGCGTTTCGCTCTTATTAGAGCTCATCAGTATGATATAACCCACTTCTTCACCTAGAACAAAGTTCACATGAAGGGGCTGTGTGACGAAGAACTGTTTTTTATTAAACCTAGTTTCACCAAGTGTATGGATGACAATTAATTTTGTCTTTGTTGTTATGCAAATTAATACGTTGTTGAAATACATTTACAAAAATTCCGGAAGTATAAATAAAAATTAATCTTTTTTAATTCTTCTCAAAAATTGCCAATTATTATATCAGATATTTCGTGTGTGCCTTATACAGGGTGTTTCAGGACGAGTGTAACAAACTTTAACAGCTTATTCCTGAGGTCATTTTGAGCCAAAAATGTCATATGAACATAGGTCCTATTCCTTCTAGTTACCAAAATACAAGAGGTTGAAGTTCTATAAATAACACGACATTTTCAAATTTTTGTAATCAAGATACTTTCGGAAAACACGAGTTTTGTTGAATAGTCATACCTTATTTATCTTAATTAATTTTATTTATTAATATTAACGAATACGATTTAGAGAACAAAACATAAAATGGCACAATTAAATAGACACAGAACAACATAACCAAACATGAAATAAGATAACAAATTTAAAAAAAATTACAGCAAGTGTTCAAAATGAGCGCCTTGAACTCGTATGCATGTTAATATTAATAAATAAAATTAATGAAGACAAATAAGGTATGACTTTTCAATAAAACTAGTGTTTTCCGAAAGTATCTTGATTACAAAAATTTTAAAATTTCGTGTTATTTATAGAACTTCAACCTCTTGTATTGTGGTAACTAGAAGGAATTAGACCTATGTTCATATGACATTTTTGGCTCAAAATTACCTCAGGAATAAGCTGTTAAAGTTTGTTACACTAGTCCTGAAACACCCTGTATAGTGAATACCCCTGCAGTTATTTATTTCTACGCAGTTCACTTCAGTAATATCTCGGCGAGTGACGCGTCTGTCTCGGTATAAAATTCACGAAGTTGTGGGTCGATTACAGCCACAAACCGAACATCAATAAGTGACTTTGATGTAGGATCGGCTCTTAATATTTTATTGCGTTCACTCGCCCAAGAGCCAAGATGAAGTCGAGAGAACAGTCTCGGATGCGTGAAAACACGCGCTACGTTATTGTGGATTTTGTGTACGAACGACGAGAAATCAAAGAACTTCACAAGAATTTTATTCTTGTAAAGGATTGCTTTGTTTATCAAACAGGAATATATGAAGTGGTTTAAAAGTATGTCTTATATGATGGACACATGTTTTAGTATTAAATAAATAAATATACTGTGATTTATGGTCCGGGATTATTATTTAATATGTTTAATATAGTTAAATATTCTTTATTCACATACTAAGAGCAATAACGATATAAATGCTAGTTCAGCGCTTGTCTGTCGACAGGTGTTCTTTTCTTAAATATTCAAGGCCAAAGATATAAATATAAACATATATACAGGGTGATACACCACATATATTATCATGTTAATTTACTCATTACTGTGCAGTAACTTGTCGTTAAATTACAGGGCGATTTGATACCACTGAGCCACCTACCCCATCCAAACTTTAGTATCTATTTCCTCGTGTCCGAATTGATTCATCTTCATATATGGTTTAATTTTTAAGATATAGTCTCGGAAAAGAATAAAATCTGAAGAAAATTTAGAATTTCACTTTTTCGAAGGCTAAATCTTAAAAACCAAACAAGATATGGAAATGCGCTCAACGGCATTGAATTCCTCGTGTCCGAATTGACTTATAAGCAAATTTTCATGCAAATTTAAGCAATTTCATTTTTTAAATTATTTCCTAAGGGGTACCCCTTTGGTTTTTTCAGTTTTTAATTAAATTTACCCGAAAATCCTTAATCGTTGGAATATTGTAACGAAAATTTACATACATATGTATTTTGACCCACTGAATTCAGTGGAAATATTTTCAAATTCATATATCTTCTGGTTTTCCAGAAAATGTTAAAAACCACTTTTTGCGATTTTTTAGGCGAAAATTTGAAAAAAAATAAAAATCGCTGAAACTGTGCTTAAAAGTTAATTGAAGTACGGGAAATTCAATGCCGTTGACCGAATTTTAATATCTGTCATAGTTTTTGAGTTATAGTCTCGAGAAAGTACAAAATATGAAGAAAATGAAGAATTTTCCTTTTCCGAAGGCTATATCTTAAAAACCAAACAAGATATGAAATTGCGCTCAACGGCATTGAATTCCCCGTGTCCGAATTGACATATAAGCAAATTTTCATGCAATTTTAAGCAATTTCATTTTTTTAATTATTTCCTAAGGGGTACCCCTTTGGTTTTTTCACTTTTTAATTCAATATACCCGAAAATCCTTAATCGTTGGAATATTGTAACGAAAATTTACATACATATGTATTTTGACCCACTGAATTCAGTGGAAATATTTTCAAATTCATATATCTTCTGGTTTTCCAGAAAATGTTAAAAAACCACTTTTTGCGATTTTTTTGGCGAAAATTTGAAAAAAAATAAAAATCGCTGAAACTGTGCTTAAAAGGTTATTGAAGCACGGGAAATTCAATGCCGTTGACCGAATCTTCATATCTTTCATAGGTTTTGAGTTATAGCCTCGGGAAAGTACAAAATCTGAAGGAAATGAAGAATTTCACTATTCCGGAGGCTATATCTAAAAAACTAAACAAAATATGAAATTGCGCTCAACGGCATTGAATTCCCCGTGTCCGAATTGACTTATAAGCAAATTTTCATGCAATTTTAAGCAATTTTAATTTTTTAATTATTTCCTAAGGGGTACCCCTTTGGTTTTTTCACTTTTTAATTCATTTTTCCCAAAAATCCTTAATCGTAGGAATATTGTAATGAAAATTTACATACATATGTATTTTGACCCACTGAATCCAGTGGTGAAATCTTTAAATGCATACGTCTTGTAGTTTTCGAGAAAATGTTAAAAAACCACTTTTTGTCAATTTTTTGGCGGAAATTTGAAAAAAATAATTTTGGCTGAAACTAAGCTTATAAGTTAACTGAAGCACGGGAAATTCATTGCCGTTGACCGCATCTTCATTTATCGTTTGGTTTTTGTTATATACATTCGGAAATTGAAAAATCTAATGTAGTAAAATTTGAGGAAAATTTAATTTTCTTACAACCTAAACAAAATGTGTAGATGCGCTGAAAAATCTCTCATTATCAGACTTGTAATTTTTTTCTATCTTCTCATAAAGTAAGTTTTTACTTACTTTTCAGTAATTTGTAAATATAATTTACTGTCTTGAAACCTGGACCATGCTAAAAATACAGTAATACTAAATTATATTACATAGATACTTATAAGATTTAGTTGTAGCATGAAAATAAAAACAGTACGCCTCTGAGTTAAATCCCTTACAACCCGCTCCTGTATAATCCCTCTCATCTCAAAATAAAAACACTTGCCAAATGGAAAAAACATTAGCAAAAGAACCAGTATGTATGAATACATTCAGCGCCTGCTTCGGCCATCATGAAAATGCAATGGAAAGTTTAAGTAGCTTTTGATTGCGCTTAGAAACAGAACAACGTGATTGAAATCGACTATGGATAATAAATTCAAGATTGGTGCTTCCCCGTTGCTTTCATCTAAATCATTGTTTCGCTTCGGGAAATTTGAAAGTGAAATTCGTGTCTCTACATATTTATAAAGCATAATGAAGAAAATAAACAACATTAATTTATATCTGTGGTCTTATAAATGATTTTTGTTTAATGATATATTGATAAATTTTGAATCAGAAACGTACGTCTTGACATAAATAAGAACGGATGGATAATCATTATGTATTTATTCTAATGGCGTCGATTGTGAAGGAAGCTTCGGATTTTCAACAACGGAAGACGAATTTTTAAGTGGAAATACTTATTGAATTTTTAGGAAATGCTTCACTCAAAAGAAATAAAGAAATTATCATAAGAGATGACCGAGAAGAGAAACAAGGTTTGATATTAAAATGACTTCATTAAACAGGATTTTTCATTGTTTCTTCATGAGGAAATAAGTTTTTTTACTTTTTTCAACATTACTTGAGATATTACATTTCCCTCATTAGTGAGGAAAATAAATAACTTTCCTCACTAGTTCTATCACAACTAAATTGAGTGAGGGAAATGTCATTTGACATGGTGACCAAGGAAATGTGATATGCATTTGCATATAAAATAATTAGTACATTTCTTGTATCGCAAGCCTAAAATAGTTATTTGTGTATTAAGAGCGTAAAGTGATTCTTTGTTACTCGCGCGAGCCGAAGGCAAGAGCTGCAATAGTGTAGTGATACACACATATTTTTTCTACGATTGCATCTTAAAATTATTTAAAAACGTATACGTATTGAAAATAAATTCATTCTGTCAGCTGCCAATATGACAAGTTTCTGTTTTGTTTGTATCCCTGATAACTATTGAAATAAGCGCGCATTTTAATAATTTTTTTGCATGTTGCCCTTGGAAACGCGTGCATTTAACGTCTGTTGCGATTGGAGACGAGCAAAAAAGATATTTTTCGATTGTTCTACAGAAAACGTCAACTTTACGATGACAAATGAGAGCGTACTTGTCAACTTTTCATAGCAATCGTAGAAAAAAACTATTTGAAAATTTACCGATAAATTGTTGGCTCTTAGTATATTATCTATGATAAAACATATAGAAATATAAATATATAATACATAGCAGGTCATGGTAATATATTTCTGTGCGTGAAGTGCGATTACCAGCCGTCAATTTTTGACATTTAAAGACACAGGATTAGTTTTAATTTGGTAAAAATTGTTTATTAACTATTATGAATATTGTTACAATCCAATATCTTGTAAAACGAATTGAAAATAATAATAAAAAAGTGAAAACATACTCAACGAAATCTTTGTGCAACCCTTCGCACTAAGTAAGATACACATGCACTTTTCCAAGAAGATTACAAAACTTCCACCAGTTTTTCCAAAGATAAAAAAGGAAACTTTACTTGTTCCTTTGTAGAACTTTGCACACAATACACACAAGTATTTTCTCCACAAATGGAAGGATAACAACGTAAAAATTTCAGGTGCGAAGAGAATTCTCCACAACAAAAAATAACGATAACACAAAAAGAGATAAAAGTAAAATCGGAAGACGACAGTATTCCATTGATGTTCAAATGACACAGCGTGAAAGAGATAGAGATAGGTCACTCTCTGCTTATTTCGATGAAAAAAGTACAACAAGCAATTCAATCTGGATCATATTACAGTGGATAGAGCGTGTAATACACCTACGATAGCGTATTGGTTCAAATGGAACACTGATACAAAGGGTGGATTAGTTTCTGTGGAATGATTGAGAGATCTACAGGTTCCGCTGTTTTAAGGGATTATACAAGTGCAATTAAAAAGAGATTGTACAGACTTCATTGAAATTGCATTTGGAAGAACGATATGGCACGTTTACTAAGCAATATATTGAACTACTGCAATTATCTACACTCAAATTATACCTATGTACGAACCCAAAATCATAATAGTTCGGCCGGTACAAAATCTTACCTTATTGATATTTCATTTATTAAAAAATAAACAATAAATATTTAATTCTTACAAAAATTATATTACTGCCGTAAAATATACAATTTCAGCTTCAAATAGCAACAAAAAGAAAATAGTTATGATAACCATTATAATACTTATTAGGTTTTTTGTAGTAAATTAAATGTCAATAAGGGAAAATTTTGTGCCGTCCGAACTATTATGATTTTGGGCTCGTATATATTTAATTATGTTACTCTATACAACAGGAATTTATTCCCAATTACTGTACAGGATTCGGGCTCATCGAGCTGCAGTGTGGTAGTTCATATACAGGTTGTTAAAAATAAGGCCTTATATATGCCGATTTTGTATTATAATATTATAAATAAATAACAGTATGTTATGAATCAAGGGAGGGATAATCGCGCCCTCCCGTGAAGCATAATATACTTTTCGTAACAAGTGCACAAACATTATTGTCTTATCAGGACAAATGTCAAATATGGGTTGTGTAACTAGTTACCTACCCCGCAAACAGCTAATAATCGTAGTCTCTAGGGAGAGATACATGCTACCTAGGGAGATAAACATCCTACCTAGGGAGAGAAACGTAACGTTTGACTCCCTAGAGGAAAAAAGGAGTGTTTCTCTCTCTAAAATTAGGGAATAAGAACGTGTTTCTTGTGCATGTGTTTTAGTCATCATTGGGTGTGGTACTCTGCCTAAACAGATCTCGGTAAGTCATATATTTCTTCGCGTGAAGTGCGGTTACTAGCCGTCAAATCACGGCCCTCAAAGATGTTAGTGGAGGAGGAGCCAAAGGGGTAGATTTAAATTGGTGAAAATTGTTTGTCGGCTGTAGGGATTGAACCAAGGTTCTCAAGATCCACAGGCCGACTCGATACCACTGAGCCACCTACCCCGTAAAATTATAGAAATAATAAATAATTATAAGAGATAGTTTGAACCTGAATGACATTTTTCTAATATAAAATAATGAACTGCTCAAAATTGTACTGGAATATTTTTAAAATTATATGATTAAAACTATAAATTATATTCAAATACCTAGTTACCTAGGAAAAGCCGCAAACAGTTAATAATCGTAGTCTCTAGAGAGAGAAACATCCTACCTAACATAATGTTTCTCTCCCTAGGGAAGAAAAGCAGTGTTTCTCTCTCTAAAATTAGGGAATAAGAACGTGTTACTTATGCATGTGTTACGAAATAGTATGTTATGCATCAAGGGAGGGAAACAAGCGATTATTCCCGCGTGTGAAGTTCAGCTCGAGCCTTCGGCCCTCGCTTACGTCTCGGTTTGCCAAGTTCACACAAGGGATAATCGCGCCCTCCCGTGAAGCATATTATACTTTTCATAACAAGTGCACAAAAATTACTGTCTTATCGGGACAAATGTCAAATATGGGTTGTGTAACTAGTTACCTACCCCGCAAACAGCTAATAATCGTAGTCTCTAGGGAGAGAAACATGCTACCTAGGGAGAGAAACATCCTACCTAGGGAGAAAAACATAACGTTTCTCTCTTTAGGGGAGAAAAGCAGTGTTTCTCTCTCTAAAATTAAGGAATAAGAACGTGTTTCTTGTGCATGTGAAAATAAAAATACCTCGTCAGAGAAGTGAGTTTGCCTTAATACTTTGTAACCTTCTGTTTTGTCCTTTGCTACAATTTTACACCTTGAAAAAATAATTTGCACATTTCTTCTTTGGATATAAAATATACTAATTTATTGATATATTATTTATTATTATTTTGTACTAACATTGTTTCTCTTTTGTTACAGGTAAGTTTTCTTCATTTCCCGTCTTTTCCGCTATTGGAAAAATTGGTATGAACATTTCATTTTAAAATTACAATCTTTTATTAGGACATACAAAAATAAGGTATATTAAAATGCGGCAGATTTTTGTTTATATAAAAAGAAATTTAAGGAACGAAAAATTCATGAAAATTTATTACATCCAATTTAAATGTCTGTGAATACGAGGTACTTTACATTTTTATTACAGGAACATTTAATATCCAAATTAAAAGAACAAAACTTAACAAAATCCGACATAAAAGTTTCTTTCATCCTTTATGAAACCAAATTAATTACGTAAGTACGTAAATTTTTGTCGGGAAATTATTTTTATCTTGCTAAATAAGTGTCCTTAATGCCATTTGCAAATTTTACAAACTTGACGGCTGGTAACCGCACTTCACACACATAAATATATCACGAGATCTACTATAGCAGTGTGCCACTACCAGTAATTTTATTAAATTATTAGCTAAAAAAATTTAGTTGTTCAACTTCAATCTATAAATAAATATGGTTGTATCTAAACAATTCAAATTCTATGAGCTACTTTTTGTAGAATAATAAATAAATGCCTAATAAATCAAATGTAAATAATTTTTGTTTGAACCGTTATTAAACCGCCAAATAAAAATATTTATTGCATTAAAAACAACCCTATTGACAACAAATAATCATTCATTTGATCCAAATGTAAACAATGAAAATAAAAACAAATAAATCAACTAAACCATCAGATATCTCTAGAACAATACATCAGTTTTTAGTTTTTATTTTCATCGTCAGAATGTTTTGTGAACCAGGTATCTAATCTATAGTTCAACTGTTTAAACAGAAGCATTGATAAATAATAAAATTATCAGCCCGACAGTTTCTCATATTGAAACAAAAGAAAAAAAGGTCGTTGGCGTGGGAATATTTGATTAAATTCGCCCATTGCGTAGAGAGGTACAACGAGGCATATTTTCCAGGACTCCGGCAAGGACAATGACGCTTGTGATAGCGTTTACATGAAAACAGTTTATAATTGTTGACGAGAATAATAAATAATTTCGATTGTAGCTTTAGAATTTTAGTTTTGAAAAGAATTTATCAAATATTTTTTTGTTCAATTTAAATTATACTTTGATGGGGTTTTGTTCACTTCGAAATATTCAAATGTTATTATTTTATTTTAAAAACCTGAATGCTTCCTTCATTTCTTTATGATTTATGAAACTGGTGTACAGGAATAAATGGATGAATGTGATTGTTGCGTGATGATCAATTTCGGTGTGAAGAAGGAATGAGCTTGTAAGAACGAGAACTTATTTTTTTATAAATTTATTAGTGGATTTGTTGTGAATGTTTCAGGGGTTCAAACTACCCCATTTAGTGGGATATAACATGATGTTAAGTATATGCAATTGCAGTAGATTTCAGAACCCTGGTTCGATCCTCACAGCTGACAAACAGTTTTCATTACACTCAATTAACCCCTGTGGTTCCATCCCTATTATCAACTTTTGAGGCTGTGATATGACGGCTGGTAACCGGACATAAATATATCACTTACCTAGATCTCTTATGGCAGAACGCCACATTTAGTAATTTATTTATTTATTTATTTATGCATTCGAACAGGCAATCGCCCAAAAATACAATATGTGCGTATAAGTAGTACGACTTTACATATTTCATTTCACATGTAACATAGGATACAGGTCATTTCTCAGGAGAAATCATTTAATAGCATATTTTTGGTTAAGTCTATAAATCTGGTTAACGTGGTTGAAATCAAGTCACTGCTTACATCATTAATATTAAATATGTTAGAATTTTTGAAAAATCATGAGCATTCGCCGGGATTTTTCAAAAATTCTAACATATTTACTAGACAGATAGAGATGTCGAATATATACTTCTTAAATTAATGTTAAAATTTAAACTATTAAAGCGCCGACATATTCTCCATAAAGGAGCATGAAACCAGTAGTTAGCGGTACAATGAGGAATACAAAATATAGGTTGAGCATTTCTCAGATTCCGTGACGGAATCTGCTAAGACAGTTTAGATAATAAAAACGGACAGTCGATGTTGTAAATGGATAAAAGATGTGATGATATATTTATATAATTTAAGATTTTACTAAAAAATTATCAATAATTCATAAAATAGGGTTTGAAATGTAACAAAATATGAATCAAGCATCACGTATCTGAAAACTTTACAAAATCGTTCTTTCCAATGTACTGCCATCACCAATGTATGAACTGATCGATAGCCAACTGTATATTTGACACATATTCGATAGAAAAATGATTGGTGTCTCGAAAACATTCTGTGTGAACGTCCATTCCATTCTGTGTTGCACTCACACTCTTACAATCATACGTGGAGTACGATTTAATACATGGATATATGGACAGGTCTCTATCATAAAGGAGTTGTATTTATTGACGTAAATGTGAATAGAAATATAATGCTTTGAATAATATCCAAAGGACGACAAAAACGTCTGCTTTTACTTCAACGAAATTATGAAAGATTTACTAGTTTCTAAATTATGTTAGTACTAGATATAGATTCGATAGTATCATTCAATTTATTTGTACCTTAAGACAAAAATTACTCATTTGATATTTGCAACACAAATTTATAACTTTATCCAACACCTACTACTTACTTAAAGTAGAGATGGGCGAATATCAAATTTCTCGAATTCGAATATCGAATACGAATATTAATCAGATCTTGAATATTCGAGATACTCGAATATTCGAATATCCCTAAAAGTTAATTTATTTATGATTCTTAATTATTTAATTATGTCCTTTTCATTATTTGAATGAAATTGTTAAGATAAAATAAAATTAAAACAAAAAGTACAAACAAACAAAAAAGAAAAAGACGAAAACTTCAAATTTAAGGTGAAACGTACGGGCTGATGTTGGCGAAAAACAAATTTGAAATATGGTACGTCTTCATGGTTTTGAAACAAAATATCTTTGTTATTAATAACTTCAAAGTATTGTAATAGCTTTAAGTTTATGTACAAATGATAAAGAAAAACATTGAGGTCAACATATGACGCGATATTCGAGGTATTCGAATGTTCGCTATACTAACGTTAATATTCGAATAATGTCAATATTCGAGGCATTCGACTATTCGCGGATGATATTCGCCCATCTCTATTATAAAGTCATTATTGTTGTCATTTTAGATTAGTAAAGTGGCTTATAAGTCACACGTGAGTTATAAGTCATAAGTCACGCATAAATTATGACTTGTAACTCACTGTTGAGTTTAAATATAACAAAGTTGAAAAATGGTTGCAGCTGTAGTATTCTAAACGAAAGACGAGAATTTTATTCAGGAAATAATCATTAAGGAAGCGGAAAAAGCGGTTGTTGATATTTTACCAAAAAAGTCTAGAACTTCCTATGAAAAACACTTTCATTCATACCTTTGACGTTTCTAGTTGTCATCCAGTCTTCAAACATATGAAATTCTTTTTCATAGGAACTTCTAGACTTTTTTGGTAAAATATCAACAACCATTTTTTCCGCTTCCTTAATGATTATTTCGGGGGCTAAACTTGACTTGGGGGCCAAACCTGAAGTTGGCTGCGGAACAAGCCGCTTCTGGCTTGAATTCAGGAGTACCAACTTAACGTCAAAAGCCGAGCAATTTGAAATGCGAAGTATATTTATCATAAAAATGCGTTCTGTACTAGGTTTGGCATGGTTAGGGGTGTTTTTTAACTAACGAAACAAAATTTTGTTTGTAATAAAATTCGAGTACATCTGTTTAAAAATAAATTTATCATAAAAATGCGTTCTGTACTAGGTTTGGCATGGTTAGGGGTGTTGGTACTCCTGAATTCAAGCCAGAAGCATGGCTAACTAGAATATTATTTGAAATGTAGACAATTGTGCCAAAACTTATATTTTAATGTCTTAATTGTAGTTGGATAAAATTTCGTATGCCACTCGTGTGTTATTACAAATAAGTCACTTCAGAAAATTATTCCCCTAGGCCTGACGGTCTCGTGGACTAATATTTTTCTCGCGTGACTTATTTGTAATATAACACACTTGTACCATAAATAACTATTAACCTTCTTGCAAATAAAATAAATAAATATATCATCACGTCTTTTACCTATTCCTGAATGTAGCCTGTTTGCAATATTCATTTAGATGTTTTAAAATTTTCAGTGAATTTTTATTTAAGTTAAATACATATTTGAGTAGTCTAGCGTCACATGAAACTTCAAGAAACATTTTATTACGGTTTGTTGGTAAACAGCCAAGAAATAAAATTATTTTTCAACGAGATAAAATATGAGAAGATGTAAATTTCTAGACGGGTGACATACATTTAAAATGATTCGTACATCAAGCTAAAATATACTTGAAAATTGTACGTTTATCTATCTTGATTTTATGATTATTGTTAGGGATTTTCATGTTGTCACAGTTTTCAAATGTTATTGTGTAGTAATAATTTTAATATGTATTTTATTCAAGTCTCTGTCAGAAAGTAAAATTTTCTTCCCACAATTGAGAGAAGAAAATTATACTTTATATCCCAAAGGATGAAAGTAAATTTTTCTTTCCTGTAGAAGGACAATTAAGGTATAAGACAACTGGAAACCAGCGGTACAATAATAAACCTAAATTTATCAAATCAAATAGTAAAATAAATAAAACCACAAGCTTGTAATTAATTAGGTAATTATCTGTCATAATTGATAAAGAAAAATGACACCGATTATTCAGTTTAGAATGTAATAGTACATTTAATAGCTATTTATGAAACTAGTAAGGAAATGAAGGTTATTACCTTACGCATGTGAAATTTATAGAACGAGGCGTAGCCGAGTTATGTAAACACATAAGTAAGGTAATAACCATATTTCCTTACTAGTTTCATACAATATTTTTTCTACTTCCATTCTAATAAATACGAAAGAGCGTTTTTGAAATTATGAAATTTTGACATATTAATGACAGTTATAAATTCAAAAAATAAAAGAATAACACATCAGAATTCGTCTACCAAGATATCTGTTGCTATGTTACCTCATTATTTCACTAGTTAAATAATGCAGTTCATTACCTAACTCAAATAAGTGAAATAAAACGTCTATTTCCTAACGGAAGTAGAAAAAATTTATGATATTAATGAAATAAAAGTATAAATACTGCCTACAAATAATCATTTATTAATTAGTTATTATGTAGGTACCTGGTGTAATGCCTTTTTAAAAATTAAATGTACTATTAAACCAGTGACACTAAAAATGTTCGCTAGGAATGAAATACCTTAATTTTTGCGAATTACAAAAAAAAATGTTGTTCTATAATCTGTATATCAAATTATATATGTCATTAAAATTTCGTGCAGAGGTATAGAAACATCCTGTATATAAATGATTTGTCAGTGTTAATTACTGTAAATATATTTTATAATTCTACCCTGGTTCGATCCCCACAGCCAACAAATAATTTTCACCAATTTAAATCTACCCTGTGGCTCCCTCTCCACTAACATCTTTGGTGGCCGAGATTTGACGGTTGGTAACTGCACTTCAATAAATATATCATTTACCGAGATCTGCTTACGACAGAGTGCCACACCCAGTAATAGGTAAAAGGCGTGATGATATATTTATTTATTTATACAGATAGTAAGATTTGACAACAAATTGAAGCACTATTTAAACCACTAATAGAAATGAACCAATACTCTGACAATACTCTTATTCATTTTGTTATTTTAGTGACAAGATCTTAGTGTCTAAAATGAAACGATTTTAAAATAGCAGCAATAAACAGAACTTCTTTCCTTCAAGTTATTGATTTTAAATTACCTTTAGCGGCGGCCTTAACATAAATTTAGTTACAAGATAATATTTTTGTTCGCTTCCATTTCAACTGGCGTTTCAGTCCTCCATTACGCACTTGAGAATCGTCTGCATTTATTTTCCTTTATTTGCTTCTGAAGTAATTTAATCAATCAAGTTCAAATCAAACAGGATTGGAAATGGAATTTTTATTTTCTCCCGAATATTTCCATAGCGGTTGGAATGAGATATTGCGCTCATAATGTATTTATTAAAAATGATCGAATTGAAAAATAACTAGAAAGAACAATATCGACACATAAATAAAGGGAAATTACTCTGTTTGTTTGATTAATCGCTCAGATTTGTTGTTTTATCATTGAATTCGCAATTTGTTTTCATGTTTTTAAATATTTATTTTTGGGGATGTTTCATAAAGATAAATAGTGTTGGTAGTTCTGTGTCAACGTAGTCATAACAATAGCTAAATGAATTATTGTATACAACATTTTTAGCTTAAAATGCTAATGGGAATTTATTTATTTGTTCATTTGCTTATTATACAGGAACGTTAAAATATTGCTGTGTTATTAAGAAAAATAGTACATTACGTTCATAGATTAAAACGGGCTCTATTTTAACGAGTTAAAAGTCAGGAAAGTGTTCAATTATACGATGACTATTTTGGGAAGGAATATATGGCTTTAGGATCCTTGAATACTATTATTTATTTATTGGACGTTTCGATGGTTAACCCATCATCTTCAGTATTTATTTGTACAAAAATATTTTGCAAACCTAATACATATCTGTTTGTAAAATAAATAAAATAAATATATCATAACGCCTTTTACCCATTACTGGGTGTGGCAGACCTTGGTAAGTGATATATTTCTTCGCGTGAAGCACGGTTACCAGCCTTCAAATCACGGCTCCCAAAGATGTTAGTGGAGGAAGAACCACGCAGGTAGATTTAAATTGGTGAAAATTGTTTGTCGGCTGTGGGGATCGAACCAGGGTTCTCAAATTCACAGGCCGACTCGATACCACTAAGCCATCTACTCCAATAAAATAAATAACATTCAAAGTAATTTAGTTTACATGTTATATTTATTTATTTGTGTTACGCTGTACAACAGGAACTTAATCCCAATTACAGTACAGGGTCCGCACTCGGCGAGCCGCACTGTAGTAGTTCATATAATTTTTAGCTTGAGTGAGATTCGAACTCGGGATCTCCGAATCCGAATTCCATATTGCTATCCACACCACTGTACTGTACAACTTAATGTTTTTGGTGGTAGTTTTATTCTTCGTGAAGTTCCGCTTGTGAAGCGACAAGTTTAATCATTTAGCCACAACACATAGATTATAATATGATTATGAATGATAAATTCTCGAAATGGAACAATGCAAACAGATTATATTTAAAACGATTAAATGTTTTGATTTGCGAAGCCTTGGTTCAAGTTTAATTCTGAATTGTAAATTATTTCCAAGAAAATTTGCAGTCTTTTGAAAGGAAAAGTGCGTCGCTTAATTACTAAGAAAGAGTGTTGAAGTTAATTTGAGAAAAGTTATCAAAAGTGTGGTATTTAAATTTTAGAAAGAACTTTTTAAAACAAGTGGCAAACAATTTTAAGTTCTACTTTAAATGCCAAGTATTTCAATAGACTTATCTTTTAAGAACTTTAGTAATATGACAAAATTAATTAATAGCTTTAAACAATTTTCAAAGATGGTTTCAATACCGCAAAACACAAGAAAATATTTGAATAATACCGACATGCAACTTAAAAATAAAATTAATGTACCTCAAAATTAAGGATATCGGTTAATAATAATTATAAGTTATTTTAAATATTGTTTGTTTATTTAGAACTGCTTAATGTAGTGATTATAATCGTGGGTTAGTGTCCATTTTGATTTAAATTAGTGTATTTTTATGTATGGATGAAAAAAACATGATCATAACTAAAGCCCGGATATTTAGGCTTTTAAAAACACCCAAATAAGCAGGCATATAGGCCGGTAATTACTCTAAAATAGGCGGGATTTTAGGCAGCCTAAATGTAAATAATTAGTTTAAAAAATTATAAACGAATCCTTTTTCTAATATTGGTACTCGTATCTACTTTTCGTTAAAAAAAATAATCATTTTAAACAAAAATTAACGTAATCTGAAAAATAATAATGTAGGGTTCTCATTTTATTAACTATTATGCAAATTCAAATTATGTAGTATACTTTAATTCACAAAATATTACGAGCAATTGCTCTATGAAATTTTCGGAAAGGGACTGTCTTCGGTCTGTCAGAACTTGCTTGTAAGTTGAAAACTTCGTTCCGGCATCACAAAATGTGACAGGAGCATTCTTATATTTAGCCATATCGTCTAAAGTTACCTCAGCTCCATTGATTAATGGCAAAGACAATTGAATTGCCACGTAAAATTTTGACTAAAAAACGTTTTTTCTTTCGGCATTTTAAATTCACACACAAAAACTTGATTAAAGTAAATACTTTAAATATTATAGATAGGTTGAAACACTTTGTCGAGTGCTGAATTAGTCAACGAAGTAGATGATAAACCTTGTCTGCTCAATAAAAGTTAGAATAGGCAACAAAAATAGGCAAAATAGGCTGTATAAGGTAAAATAGGCACAATAACCAAAATATAGAAAAAATAGGCTCTAAGGCCCGAGAAAAAAACCTTCCATTACACGTAAACATATTACCTATGTATAGAAAAACGAAATTGCCTGAAGTATATTAAAATTTGAATCTAGGCAATTGCCTAAAAATCCGGGCTGTAATCATAACATATATCATCATCACGCCTTTTACCCATTACTGAGTGTGGCACTCTACCGTAAGCAGATTTCGGTAGGTAATATATTTCTTCAAGTGAAGTACAGTTACCAGCTGTCAAATCACGGCTCTCAAAGATATTAGTAAAAGGGGAGCCACAGGGGTAGATTTAAATTAGTTTTTCTATAAGAGAAATTTTTCGAATCTCACCTTAAATTATTTATAAATAAATAAATAAATATATCATCACGCCTTTTACCCATTACTGGATGTGGCACTCTGTCTAAGCAGATATTGGTAAGTGATATATATTTTCGCGTGAAGTGCGGTTACCAGTCGTCAAATCACGGCCTTTAAAGATATTAGTGGAGGGAAAGCCACAGGGATAAATTTTAAATAAATAAATAAATATATCATTACGCCTTTTACCCATTACTGGGTGTGGCTCTCTACCTAAGCAGATCTCGGTGATATATTATTTCGCGTGAAGTGCAGTTACCAATCGTCAAATTACGGCCCCCAGAGATATTAGTAGAGGGGAAGTCACAAGGAAAGATTTAATTGGTGAAAATAATATAAATATATATTTCATTCCAGTTGCATATTTTTCATCTGATTCCAACAATAAGTTAAACAATTTACTGGAAAGACCCAAGAAATTGAATTTATCCATATGGAACATATATAGACGCCTCCCCTCCGTATATATAGAAAACCGAAGGAAACATGGTATTCTTTCTCCGCTTTATGTAACCTGCGTTTTTCGTGTAACACACCCGCCGCGCTATTACCTCGCTATTGTTTTTTTATTATACTTGGCAGTCGTTGTGATCCACCATCGGCCGATTTTTTCTGTGCCAGCGAACTTTTTCTTCGAGCTAAAGCCATTTATACGATACATTCAGTTTGGTTCAATTTCACAGGAGCCATCAATACTGTGTATAGATATTCGGCGTTTCCGAAAAACGGTCAGGTAATATAGAATGACGGCGAGTAGATATGTTTTTACGGGGGTTTTTGCAAAGGGAACTCTGGTAAATTCAACAAAATGCGAGAATGATGACCAGGGAGAGAAACGATATTGTTTTTAAATTTTCCCAGCTGTATTCAACAAAATATTCAAAACGAATTATTATTTTTTATGTATAAATTGAAACTTACCACAACTTTTTGCAATTTTTAAGATAACACTTATTAGTTTCTTTTGCCATAAAGTTTTCTATTTTTTTAAGTTTCTTTTTATACTAATGCTTCCTTGGAAATTTACAAGAAATAAAGGATAAATTTTGTGTGTGAATAACTTACGGATTATACGTCCAACTTCTATTGCACATATTCTAAATTGGTCGTTTCCTAAAAAAAGTTTAAAGTAAGTTATCAAAGAATGATATATTTATTTTACAATTGGCTTTCAGTTATGTTAATTCAAATAAATCTACCAGATAAGATTTTATAATAAAATTTAGTGTACAAATTTAGTATTTTAAAGACTCGGTTAGAGCTTAGCATTGTTTTTGACATTTGTAATTTTGAAATGTTTAACATTGAATAGCGTTCGAGCATTCCCATTATAGTTTTTGTCTTTGTGTTAAGCATAAGTATTAAGCATAAACATAAAAGTTTACATACTTCAAACTTTGTCTTTGTTTTGTTGTTTTTACCTAAAATAGGTTATATTGTATTTTGGTTAGATTTTTTCAATTATACAATAGCCTAACAATGGTAGCCAACTTTACAAACAAGTTACTACCGTGTAAGACAAAGACAAGGACAAAGACAAGGACAAAAACAAAGGACAAAGACAAGAACAAAGACTAGGACAAAAACAAGGACAAAGACAAGGACAAAGATAAGGACAAAGACAAAGACAAGGACAAACACAAGAACAAAGACAAGTACAAAGACAAGGACATATACAAGGAGAAGGACAAAGACAAAGACAAGGACAAAGATAAGGACAAAGAATGGATTAAGACTAGGACAAAGACAAGGACAAAGACAAGGGCAAAGACAAGGACAAAGACAAGGACAAAGACAAGGACAAAGGCAAGAACATAGACAAGGAGAAGGACAATTACAAAGACAAGGACAAAGATAAGGACAAAGACAAGGACAAACACAAGAACAACGACAAAAACAAAGACAAGTACAAAGACAAAGACAAGGACAAAGATAAGGATAACGACAAGAACAAAAACAAAGACAAGCACAAAGACAAGGACAAAGACAAGTACAAAGACAAGGACAAAGATAAGGACAAAGACATGGCCAAATAAATGGACAAAGACAAGGAGAAAGACAAGTACAAAGACAAGAACAAAGACAAGGACAAAGATAAGGATAAAGACAAGAACAAAAACAAAGACAAGGACAAAGACAAGGACAAAGCCAAGAACAAAGACAAGTACAAAGACAAGTACAAAGACAAGGACAAAAACAAGGACAAAGATGAGGATAAAGACAAGAACAAAAACAAAGACAAGGACAAAGATAAGGACAAAGCCAAGAACAAAGACAAGTACAAAGACAAGGACAAAGACATGGCCAAATAAATGGACAAAGACAAGGAGAAAGACAAGTACAAAGACAAGAACAAAGACAAGGACAAAGATAAGGATAAAGACAAGAACAAAAACAAAGACAAGGACAAAGATAAGGATAAAGAAAAGAACAAAGACAAGTACAAAGACAAGGACAAAGACAAGGACAAAGATATTGACAAAGGCAAGAACATAGACAAGGAGAAGGACAATTACAAAGACAAGGACAAAGATAAGGACAAAGACAAGGACAAACACAAGAACAACGACAAAAACAAAGACAAGTACAAAGACAAAGACAAGGACAAAGATAAGGATAACGACAAGAACAAAAACAAAGACAAGCACAAAGACAAGGACAAAGACAAGTACAAAGACAAGGACAAAGATAAGGACAAAGACATGGCCAAATAAATGGACAAAGACAAGGAGAAAGACAAGTACAAAGACAAGAACAAAGACAAGTACAAAGACAAGGACAAAGATAAGGATAAAGAAAAGAACAAAGACAAGTACAAAGACAAGGACAAAGATAAGTACAAAGACAAGTACAAAGACAAGGACAAAGATAAGGACAAAGATAAGGATAAAGAAAAGAACAAAGACAAGTACAAAGACAAGGACAAAGACAAGGACAAAGATAAGTACAAAGACAAGTACAAAGACAAGGACAAAGACAAGGACAAAGATAAGGATAAAGAAAAGAACAAAGACAAGTACAAAGACAAGTACAAAGACAAGGACAAAGACAAGTACAAAGACAAGGACAAAGATAAGGACAAAGATAAGGATAAAGACAAGAACAAAAACAAAGACAAGGACAAAGACAAGGACAAAGCCAAGAACAAAGACAAGTACAAAGACAAGGACAAAGACAAGGACAAAGATAAGGATAAAGACAAGAACAAAGACAAGTACAAAGACAAGGACAAAGACAAGGACAAAGATATTGACAAAGGCAAGAACATAGACAAGGAGAAGGACAATTACAAAGACAAGGACAAAGACAAGGACAAAGACAAGGACAAAGATAAGGATAAAGACAAGAACAAAGACATGTACAAAGACAAGGACAAAGACAAGGACAAAGACAAGTACAAAGACAAGGACAAAGACAAGGACAAAGATAAGGATAAAGAAAACAATAAAGACAAGTACAAAGACAAGGACAAAGACAAGGACAAAGATAAGGAAAAAGACAAGAACAAAAACAAAGACAAGGACAAAGACAAGGACAAAGATAAGGACAAAGATAAGGATAAAGATAAGAACAAAAATAAAGACAAGGACAAAGACAAGGACAAAGACAAGGACAATTTAAATCTACCCCTGTGGCTCCTCCACCACTAATATCTTTGGGGGCCGTGATTTGACGACTGGTAATCGCACATCACGTGAAAAAATTTATCACTTACCGAGATCTGCTTAGGCAGAGTGCCACACCCAGTAATGGATAAAAGGCATGATGATATATTTATTTATTTATATTTATGACACATATTATTTTTCACATTTATGATTTTGAATCTTATTGAACATTTAAAAAGTGTTGCTTTTAATTAGCAGCTTCTTATACTTAAAACCCGGAATGAGACTGATGCTTATCGTCAATTTTCTGATGTGCTGTGCTTTTTAATATCTCATTTTAAATATTAACAAATCAATAATTAAATATTTATTTCCTCTTTGTTTTAATTGATTCATAAAAATGAATCTATTTTTTATTTAATGTTTCAAATTGCATCTTTCAGTTATGAACGCTGAAACTCAGATTTAATTTTAATAATTCTACGTTTTTTGTTTCGAACTTATAAAAAATATCGCAGCACTTAAAAGTGATTAAAAAATTCAACAACATCTTTCATATATTATTAAAAGAAACGTCTACAGCTTTATAAAATATAAACAAGAGAATGTCAGTTCGTCATGGTTAAATACACTTCTCAAACAATTAAGTACAGTAATTAATAAATAATTCATTATTATATGGTCTAACACGACCTCAAAGTTTATAATATTGATCACATTTGAACACATTGCGTAGGAGGAGGTACAGTCAATTAAGAAAAAAATTCATGAAAATATTTAATTGGAAATGATTTTTCGAAGAATGTATTAATATCTTTGAGGGCCGTGATTTGACGGCTGGTAACCGCACTTTACGCGAAAAAATATATCACTTACCGAGATCTGCTTAGGCAGAGTGCCACATCCAGTAATGGGTTAAAAAGGCGTGATGATATATTTTTTTTTTGTATTATTAAATAAAAGAAATTTTATTAATTCTAGTTAAATATATTGCCAATGAATAATTGTACAATAATGTAAAGCTGAAATAATTGTGGCATGGAATGTACCTTGTAGAATCTGGTGGCCGCAATCAAATAAAAGAAATATTAAATTTAATAACTGCGGTTTTAATTTTACTGTTTATAGCAGTTGTTTATTGTCAATGAAATCGTAAAATTTTACGGGTTTCTCTTTGAAAACGAATTCATATCCAGTTTTTAATTTTGTCCTGGATTATATTTATAATATCGTGAAGATATAATTATACCAACATGTTTGTGGTTTCAATATCAGATTTCATTTAAATTATTTTTTCTACGATTGCTATGAAAAGTTGACAATTATGCTTTCAGTTGTCATCATAAAGTTGACGTTTTTTGTGGAAGAATCGAAAAATTGCAAGGAGCAAAAGAAAAGATATTAAATGCGCGCTTATTTCAACAGTTACCAGGGATACAAACAAAATAGAAACTTGTCATATTGACAATTGACAATGAATTTATTTTTAGTACGTATACGTTTTTTAATAATTTTAAGATGCAATCATAGAAAAAATTATATCTTTCTCGGTTCTATATATAAAATGTTATAAAAATAAAGATAGATATAATGGACTTCTCTGAGCTTACTCCAATCGGTGACATTTTTTTTAATTAACCCTGGTTCGATCCCCACAGCCGGCAAACAATTTTCACCAATTTAAATCCTCTGTTGCTCTCCCTCCACTAATATCTTTGGGGGCCGTGATTTGATGGCTGGTAACCGCACTTCACGCGAAAAAATATATCATTTACCGAGATCTGCTTAGGCCCAATTATGGGTAAAAGACGTGATGATGTATTTATTTTATTTTATTTTATTAATCAGCAGGATTTTATTTAAGGCACTTTACAGCCGTGTCGATCAACATTTTTTACTAATTTTTATTTTGTTACTACAAGTACATAATGGTAAATTTAATGTTGAAAACAAAATTTAAATATCTTTTTTTGCTTTAAAGATATGGCTCGTTAAAAGTTTTAGCAGGAATGAAAAAGTTTTTATTATATATAAACAATTACATTAATTTCATTTTTAAAAATTCTTAAAATTTCCTAGCAACTTTAGGCAAAGATTCAATATACGACATACGTTCCAAAGCATCTCACGTGATTTGTTGACAATTTCTAACAATGATTTTTTTATAAATTCGATGTTAAAAGTTTTGAACCTTGACAATGTTAAATTATTGTTTATCATACATTAAAATTCATGAAATTTGGCAAAACAAAAATAAATAAAACAAACTCTACCAGAAATTCATCATTTGGGCGTTGTATAAGCTCGGTATTAATTGCAAATGCTAATCATCTAAACAACATTTAAACACTGCGTTTAACACAGCAGCACAGTTAATAATAAATATTAATATTCGTGTATATATTCAGCTTATACAAACTACAGGTTCGCGCATTTTTCAGTCTGGCAGGTTATTTATAGCAATTTGCAGGTAATGGCCATCTTTTTTCAACTTAAATGACAGAAAACAAATGAGGTAGACTTTCATATTTTTTCCAATCTCGCTTTTAAATGTGAAACAACAAAATAAAGTTATAACTTTAGTGTGATTCTGCCTCATTTAATGTTAGAATTCATTTATTTAAGTGGTTTTGCTATATTTTATGTCTACTTTTTTACGAAAATAATTTGGAATATCTTAACAAAATAAAACTCTTTTTTTGCTTCTTTAGATTGTGACATCTTTATATTTATTCCATAGCTTGGTAGATCCTATATTAATTATAATCTGAGTGTATTGGAAAAGACTTTCGAATTTATATTATGCAAGTTTAATTATTTTATGAAAGGAAAACGTATGTTTGAAATTAATTAAGTAATTGACAACGAAACATGTCATCAATTGTTCAATTTAGAAGAACCATCAAATTTTTCACCGTTTATAAAATGGGGTAGGTGGTTCAGTGGTATCGAGTCGGTCTGTGGATCTTGAGAACCCTGGTTTGATCCCCACAGCTGACAAACAATTTTCACCAATTTAAATCTACCCCTGTGGCTTCCTCTCCACTAATATCTTTGGGGGTCGTGAATTATCACTTACCGAGATCTGTTTCGGCAGAGTGCCACACCCATTATATTTATTTATTTATCTCATAGTTTAGTTGATAAATAATCTTCAATTCATAAAGCGACAATTTTAAATGAACGTACACTCAATGTAAAAATATGTTTGTATAAATTTATATTATATGAAAAGCAAATATTTTATGACAAGATTTTACATGTTTTCTTAACTTTCTAAACTTAATATTGCTGCTAAAACTACATGTTTATTTTCTGTAAAATTCAGAGAAAACATAATAATAAATTTATTATTTTGCTGTTCTACATTTCATATTTACTTCAAAGTATATTTCATCATAAAACTTTTCCCATATTCCTATTAAAAACAGACTTCGGATATTTTGAGAACTAATAAAATCAAAGCTTGTATTTATGCCTCGAGGAGAAATAATGTATTAATAATTTTCCAATAAATTTTATTGGGAAAAACAATGAAGTTATTCATTTTTTTAACATTATCAACAAGAAAAAAATTAGATATTCTATCTACACAGTGTTCAATATACGATTGCAGCAACATTCATAATTTATTTTCTATAAAATTATATGTTATGGGGTAGTCGACAAACAATTGTAACCCCATTAAAACTACCCTTGTAGCTCTCCCTTCACTAACTTCTTTGAGGGCTATTGTTTGACGACTGGTAACTGTAGTTCACGCAAAAAAATATATCACTGCCGGAAATCTAATACCATACCCAGTAATGGGTAAAAAATGTAATGATTTATATTTATAAATTGATACTTTATATAGTTGATATTTGACACATAATAGACTATTTTATTTCTTAGGGAATAAAGTAAATAACAGTTATCCATAATTATTATATTTATTAATAACAATATTAACATTAGATGAATGTACAATATTTATGTAATGACATTAATCTGATGTCTTGATTTGTTCATCCCTTGAAATATAGCTTGTTGAAGGTTCGTTTCCTTTTCCCAGTAAAACCTTTCGTGTTATTTGAATGTTGTTCTCCTTTGAAGCTTCTATGTAACCCTCCACAACAGCATTTGACTTCCATCCACCATGCCTTTTGACAGTAAGAATATCAACTCCGCTATCTGCCAAAAATTTTGAGGAATTTTCTAGAGTTTATTGGTAACAAACTATTTGTTGCTTCTTTTGCCGCAGTAGCAACATTTTCAAGTATTCCAACAATTTCCTCTTCACTATTTACTTCCATTTTTATGAAATTTAAAATAAAACACACGAACAAAATGAAGTTTTTAAGTCATGAAATTCTTTTTTCGTAACACATGCACAAGAAACACGTTCTTATTCTATAATTTTAGAGAGAGAAACACTATTTTTCTCTCCCTAGGTAGGATGTTTCTCTTCCTAGGTACCATATTTCTCTCCCTAGAGAGATGTTTCTATCCCTAGAGTCTACGATTATTAGCTTTTGCGGCGTTTCCTAGGTAATTAGTTACGCAACCCATATTGTTTGTCAGTACGGTGATGTGGATAGCAATATGGAATTCGAATCCGGAGATCCCGAGTTCGAATCTCACTGAATCTAAAAAAAATATATGAACTACCACACTGCGGTACGGTGAGTGCGGACCCTGTACTGTAATTGGGATTAAAGTCCTGTTGTACAGAGTAACATTAAATAAATAAATAAAATAAATATTTGACATTTGTCCCGATAAGACAGTAATTTTTGTGCACTTGTTACGGAAAGTATAATATGCTTCACGGGAGGGCGCGATTATCCCTTGTGTGAAGTTGGCAAACCTCGACTTCAACTCGAACCTTCAGCCCTCGCTTACGTCTCGGTTTGCCAACTTCGCACGCGGGAATAATCGCTTGTTTCCCCCCCTTGATGCATAACATACTATAACGATATGAATAAACAATCTTTTAATTTTTATGAATTGTTTTCATTGCAAACTTGATAAATAAATTAAATTATTTAAATTTAAAAATCGGGACAAATTTTTTGTATGCATTTTTGGAATAAACTTCCTTAATTCCTTAACTGAAAATGAGCGAGGTGAAGTCGAGGACATAAGTTACAGTCTCGGGAAGAAAACCTTCACACATAAATAACTATTATTTACATTACTTAATATTTAATATCCTTAAAGGTTTGTTAATTCATCTATATTTATCTACTGCATTCTTACGTGAAATAGAATATAGTCTATTAATAATATTCAAATAAATAACACTGGCAAAACAATCGATAAATTCAAATGCTTCGTCTGTTTCAAAGGCGAGCTTATTTGCGTTATGAAATAATAATCCTAAAGTTCAGATGTCAACTGGAAATATTCATTTCCTCTTACAAAACAGAAGGAAGAGACAAATTTATTACCTGCCTTAAAACTTAGATAACAAGGTGAAACTTTATATGTAGGCATATTCGCTTGATAAACACTAACTTCATATATCATTTTAAGCCTGCAATTCGTACGAGGCGGAAGAAATAGATTCTAAGTACAGGCAAAGACATAAATTACAGATATGAGAGCTAGATACTGGAGATTTAATGTCATTTAAGAATCGTAACTTTCAATTCAGTCAGTTTGGATGTGTCTTTCTCGTTTTACATTTCATATAATTATGATTTAAATGTTTCTATTCTAAATGTGGCGCGGTGGCCGAGCGTGTTAAGGCACATCTCTTAGCATACTGTGACGTCACCCGAACCAAGGTTCGTCGGTTCGAATCCGCCTGCCAACAATGTGTGATTTGTCGTAAAATATAAAAATACAGTTTCATGTATTTATCACACTCGGGCGCTATAAGCTAGTCACTTATACGCCTTAAATAATCTGACTAAAGAAACCGGCAGTACGGCAGTGTAAAAACTGCGGCTCGGTGTGCCCGGCCCCTATGTTCCGACATTGGAATTATGGGACTCATTATATATTCTAAATGTGGCATATTAATACTTGCCACAGTGGCTCTCTCGTTAAAAGTATTTGATTGAATTTGTTAATTACTTCTTTTCTGATAATTGTATTCATCTCATAGGCAATAACTTAATATCCGTCAGTTTGGTGGTGTGGATAGCGATACGGAATTAGAATCCGGAGGCAGTGGCGGATCCAGACTTCGAATTAGGAAGGAGGGGTTATAAAAAACAATTGTATTTGCTCATATTATATTCCTGCTTTAAATAATTTTTACAATCACATTAAATCGTCTTTGGAATTACATTAAATCACATTTTTAGGTATAAAAGAATGTGTAGCTTTAAGCAAAATTACTTTTCTATAAACAATTCTAAACGTGGTGAGGAAAAGTAATTTTTTTCACCTCAAAAACACTTTTTAAATCATAAAGTTTCAATATCTAAACGGTTCTTCAATAGAATACAAAAATTATTGAATTAGAAGTTGATTTTCTAAGTGCAAATGTCGGTAGTCACATACTTGACTAGGTCTTAAATAGAATACCTCTCCCATCTGCGGGTCGAAATAATATCCCCATAAAATATTGGTTTTTGGTTATTTATTAGAATAATAAATCAAACAATAGTTCTTAATTATCTTAGAATTTTAAGTTTTTAGATAATATTTTCTATTTAATTTGTTTAACAAATTGAGTTATTGTAAATAATAACATCCTTATTATGTATTAGGGCCAACATTTAAAAAAAAGTCCATGCTCCGCCCCTGTCCGGAGGTCCCGAGTTTGAATCTCACTTAAGCTAAAAATTACATTAACTACTACACTGCGGCTCGGTGAGTACGGACCCTGTACTGTAATTGGGATTAAGTTCCTGTTGTACAGCGTAACATAAATAAATAAATAAATGCATTGAATGAATGAAATATTCACCAGTTGTTTTGTTGAACAGTTTTCTCATGTCAATTAATAATGTGAAACAATGAACATCAATTACTTTTAATAACATTATCGTCGTACTGGTACCTGCATATCTTTAAAAAAATTATATAATAGGCAGAATTGGTCACAATTTTTTGTTAATTATGACATAAATAATTTCAAATTTATAATTTTAAATCTTATTGATTATTGCTACATTTAAACGACATAGCTTTCACCGACCACCAATAGTTATTTGTGTATTAAGAGAGTAAAGTGATTGTTTGTTACTCGAGCACGGTAATTGCAGCACGAGCAGAAGACGAGACCTGCAATAGTGCAAGAGAAACAAAGACACTTTACACTCGTGATACACACATAATTTTTTGTACGATTGCATCTTAAAATTATTCAAAAACGTATACGTACTGAAAATAAATTCGTTCTGTCAACTATCAATATGACAAGTTAGTAACTAAAATTAAACGAGTTCCGGGTTTGGACCGTGTCAAAATTCGAGTGAGGGCTCGAATTTTGACACGGTCCAAACCCGGAACTCGTTTAATTTTAATGACTCAGACCGTGGAAGTCTACGCTTTTATTTCCCTAGTAACTATTGAAATAAGCGCACATTTTTTTTTTTTTATTTAGCAAAAAATAGGACATTTCGACTGCTGGGGTCATTAATAAGCGCACATTTAATATCTTTTTCGCGCGTTGCTATTGGAAACGCGCGCATCTAACGTCTTTTTCGCGCGTTGCCATTGGAGACGCGAAAAAATATATTTTTAGATTGTTCCATAGAAAACATCAACTTTACGATGAAAAATGAGAGCGTAATTGTCAACTTTTCATAGCAATCGTAGAAAAAATATATTTGAATCAATTACATTTATTTCATTTAAATCTAAATGGAAAAATCGATGGCATTTTTCGTTGTCTATTATGAAATATAATTACCTAACTAATTTCAAACATATGTTTGTTGTGCTACTATTTGATGCCATTTTATTTTTAATCACGTGATATAATAGAGAAAATTGTGTTGTTAGAGAAAGAATATTATTCTTGTAAATACAGCCGTGTTGTATGAACAAAAGAAAAATAGAAGAAAACAATTAAAAACTCATTTCGTTGCAACTGGCAACAAAAATATTCCCTTAACAAATATAATATTCATGAAAGATTTGTTTACAATGCCGGATAGTTCATACATACACAACTACCTCACTATTCACACAAACTAGAATTTGCTAACGACCTCCGCACAAAATTAAAAAATAAAACATACAGAAGAAATGCAGATGCACAACTGGAAGAATTTAAAAATTCAAGTTTCCCTAGAGAGAGAATTAACCTGGCTGAAGAATAAACGAGCTTAAACAATTTACTAGGCGTCTTTAGCAACGCGTGGTAGAAATAGAAAGTCAATACTGTATTTGTAAATAAGAAATGAATGAGGGGTCATCGACTTGCGTGAAGCGCTGAAAACACTGGAGAATTATGGCGGACGATGGATGGAATGGAAGCCTTTATAGCTGCTTTTATAAATAAAGAATCATATTGAATGGTTGGAAATTTTTTAACTGTTATAAATTGGGAGACATATTATGATATCCTCATTTTGAAGCCTATTTGTCCATAGAATTTTGATGACATCCTTTCTACTCTAAAACTGCTCCAAATTTCTTTAATTAGGTAAAAATTTAGATCTCTGTTTGAGGTATTTCATGCGAGAGAAACACTTATAGATTATTTTTTTTAATAATGGAATTTGGAAGAAAATCATCCAAATACAAGTTTTAAGATATGGAGAGAAATAAATAAACTAGATAAAATAGTATATTGTAATAATACTAGTGAAGAAGAGGGTTAATTGTAAAACTGAAAATTACATTTTTACGTTTGCCAAACGAGAAATTTAATAATTATTTTATATAAATCAAAGGAGTTGTATTTGCAAATACGCATCACGTTTGTCAAATGATATTTCCCTCACTCAATTTAGTTGTGATAGTAACCGTTTCCCTCACTAGTGAGGAAAGTTATTTACTTTTAACACTAGTAACAAAACCGGTTACTACTCTAACTAAATAGAGTGAGGAAATAGTATATTGTAATACTAGTGAGGAAAGAGTTTAATTGCAAAACGAGTACGACAGTTGGAGCACGAGCGATAGCGAGTTTTGTCCTTTCCTACGTGTGTGTATTTTTTTCAATATTAAATGTTTGCGATACTAGAAAGTTAATAATTATTTTATATAAATCAAAGGAGTTGTATTTGCAAATGCATATCATGTGTTATCCTGTCAAATGACATTTCCCTCAATTAATTTAGTTGTGATAGTAACCGTTTTCCTCACTAGTAAGGAAAGTTATTTACTTTCATCACTAACGAAGGAAAGGGTTCATAACTAATTTAAATAAGGAAAATATCAATTTCACAAGTACTCTGTACAACAGGAACTTAATCCCAATTGGAGTATAGGGTTCGGATTCACCGAATCGAGATCTCTGGATTCAAATGCCATTAATGTCGGACAGTCAAGTATTGATGTCTGCTATGGTTGTTAGGTGTTGGAAAAAAAGTACTTTTCAGCTGGTAAAAAATATTTGATTTAAAAAATATCTTCAAATATAATACCCCGAGAGCTTGAAAATTATCGGGTATTTCCCGATTGGTTCGTTGCTAAGCAGGGAAACAAGAGGGAAATACCCGATTAATTTTCAAGCTCTCGGGGTATTCGGCTGATTATTTTTGATGATTCTGAATAGCGCATAGGTTACAACTGTCAGAAAAATGATTGTTTATCGCCTAGCAACCTAGCCGGGAAATTATCGAAAAATTATCGTTATAATTTAGACCTAGTTGTACCACGTGATGTTAAATGCCACGCTCTTATTGGTCGAAATTGGGGTTGAAAAAAATATATCTCCAGTGAAGCTCGATCTCCCAGCAATTGTAACATAAGCGCAAGTATGTCAAGCTCCTATTTTCCTATTTCTTAAATTCTTTTCAACCCTTTTTAAACTTCCGGTAGTAAAAAAAACACATACCCATTACCTTCCATCTCTCTCTCTCTCACACATACACAAACAACTGTCCATCAGCACCACGAACAAATCAAAAATAACACGTGTCTCCTAATTCGATTTCTCGACCGACAAGTTGTTTTCACACGAAATATTTGTGTTCGTTTTACGTTCACCCATCAGGCTGAGTGCTGAGTGTAAGTGCCGCTCTCGCGTTCGACGCTGGTGGTCCGAACTATGTGTTGTTTTAATTATATGGAAGACTTCAAGATGATGTTATAAATAACATCTGCCGGAGTTGTGTAGTTTTTGTAATTGGGTTGCGTGTTTGTTTTAAACGGATGAGAATAATGAATTCAGTTACTGGAGGGTGATGGATTCAATTACTTGTATGAAGTGTATTTTTATAAGTAGAGGACTTAATTTTACTCTTAGGATGAGTGTTTATCTTGCTAATTTTGATTATTTCAAATGGAAAAATTGTTAGTTTTTATTTAAAGAAAAATATTCATAACAACAAAGACAAAATTAATTGTCGTCCATACACTTGGTGAAACAAGGTTTAATAAAAAGTATAAAATAAACACTTGGCTAAGGTTCACAAAATTCAGCCTCCAAGTCACCTTATGAGGGCATCGTCAGAGGCTGGCCAGCACAGTTAGTAACCATAGACGCGTTTCGCTTTTAAGATAAGATAAGAGTGAAACTAGGTTTAATAATAGTATGTTATGCATCAAGGGAGGGAAACAAGCGATTAGTTTCTCTTCACTATCGACTTCCATTTTTATGAAATTGAAACTAAATCGCAGGAACAAAATGAAGTTTTTAATTCATGAAAATTTTTTCACGATATGATTAAACAATCTTCTAATTTTTATGAATTTTTTTCATTGCAAACTTGATTTTCTGAAAGTATATCAATGAACCATAATAGTATGTTCTGCATTAAGGGAGAGAAACAAGCGATTATTCCTTCGGCCCTCGCTTACGTCTCAGTTTGCCAACTTCACACAAGGGATAATCGCGCCCTCCCGTGAAGCATATTATACTTTACGTAACAAGTGCACAAAAATTACTGTCTTATCAGGACAAATGTCAAATATGGGTTGCGTAACTAGTTACCTAGGAAACACCGCAAACAGCTAATCTCTCTAGGGAGAGAAACATGGTACCTATGTAAACATAATGTTTCTCTCCCTAGGGGAGAAAAGCAGTGTTTCTCTCTCTTAAATTAGGGAATTAGAACGTGTTTCTTGTACATGTGTTACGAAAAAATCTAAAATAAACACTTGGCTAAGTAATGATAAACTTTCAGGAGCAAGAGTTTCCACTCGTAATTGCAATTAAAAGTGAAACCAAATTAATAAAAATGTAAAGTAAACACTTGGCTATGTTTCACAAAATTCAGCCTCTAAGTCACCTTATGAGGGCATCGTCAGAGGCTGGCCAGCACAGTTAGTAACCATAGACGCGTTTCGCTTTTAAGATAAGATAAGAGTGAAACTAGGTTTAATAATAGTATGTTGTGCATCAAGGGAGGGAAACAAGCGATTATTCCCGCGTGTGAAGTAGACAAACCGAGACGTAAGCGAGGGTCGAAGGCTCGAACGGAAGTCGAGGTTTGCCAACTTTACACAAGGGATAATCGCGCCCTCCCGTGAAGCATATTATACTTTTCGTAACAAGTGCACAAAAATTGCTGTCTTATCAGGACAAATGTCAAATATGGGTTGCGTAACTAGTTACCTAGGAAACGCCGCAAACAGCTAATTTATTTATTTATTTATGTTACGCTGTAAAACAGGAACTTAATCCCAATTACAGTACAGGGTCCGCACTCACCGAGCCGCAGTGTAGTAGTTTATATAATTTTTAGCTTGAGTGAGATTCGAACACGGAATCTCCAGATTCGAATTCCGTATTGCTATCCACACCACCGTACTGACGGACTAATAATCTATTTTCTGTAGGGAGAGAAACATGCTATGGAAACATAATGTTTCTCTCCCAAGGGGAGAAAAGCAGTGTTTCTCTGTCTAAAATTAGGGAATAAGAACGTGTTTCTTGTGCATATGTTACGAAAAAAATATAAAATAAACACTTGGCTAAGTCTCACAAAATTCAGCCTCCAAGTCACCTTATGAGGGCATTGCCAGAGTTAGTAACCATAGACGCGTTTCGCTCTTATTAGAGCTCATCAGTATGGTATAACCCACTTCTTCACCTAGAACAAAGTTCACATGAAGAAGCTGTGTTTAAAAATATTCATTGCGCTAACATATCTTAAAGTGAGTTTGCTTTTTCCTGAGACTTTCCAACTTCTCGATCCGTGTTGGTTGAGGGCCGCACAGCTGTTCATATTTCACGTGGACGTAAATAACTACAAACTTTGCCTTTCTTGTAATTGTGGGGGTAGGATCTAGTTGTGGAAGTTGCCGCCGATTTATGAGGGCGCTGGTGCATAGCGCAACACGAGGGTCACTCAACAATGCCGGGAGGGATGCACTTGAGCAGTGGACCTCAACATGTTTCTACTGCTTACTTGGGAACAATACATCTATCGATTCGCAGCAGTTCCAATTTTTTTTTAATTTTGATAAAATTCTACGGCACATCAAAAGTACATCTAACGTATAAGTGTATACTAACAACAAAGACAAAATTAATTGTCATCCATACACTTGGTGAAACTAGGTATAATAAAATATAGTGAATTATACCATACTGATGAGCTCTAATAAGAGCGAAACGCTTCTATGGTTACTAACTGTGCTGGCCAGCCTCAGACGATTCCCTCATAAGGTGACTTGGAAGCTGAATTTTGTGAGACTTAGCCAAGTGTTTATTTTAGATTTTTTTCGTAACATATGCACAAGAAACACGTTCTTATTCCCTAATTTTACAGAGAGAAACACTGCTTTTCTCCCCTAGGGAGAAAAACATTATGTTTACATAGGTACCATGTTTCTCTCCCTAGAGAGATTAGCTGTTTGCGGTGTTTCCTAGGTAACTAGTTACGCAACCCATATTTGACATTTGTCCCGATAAGACAGTAATTTTTGTGCACTTGTTCCTAAAAGTATAATATGACAGAGACGTTTAATTGTTTTATGCCGATCCCTCCAGTTTAAAATAAAAATACTATACATTTTTGAATGATCTACACAAACCCAAAATAGTTATTTATGCAACTCGTACAATAAGGTTAAAATTTTAATACGAGTTGTATTCATTTTCTAACATGGAGGTTTAATTAATTATTATATCTCAAATATCATAAATATTTATTTAATAGATTACCTACTTGCTTTGTTTCGTAGCAAATATTTAATTATTTTTCATCACATTGGAAAAAACGTACAAAATCATAGTTAAAAGTAGATTTTTTCGAAACTTTTTAAATACTTTCTGTAATTTATCGCCCTCAAATGACGTACTCTCTCTCTAGTAAATAAGGTTTGTGAATTTTGTTATATACATTTGCAAAAAATTAATCTTAAACAGTATATTAAAGATCAAGTTTTATAAGAAATGTTGTTTCGCTCGCGCCCAAGTTAAAAAATCGAGCCGAAAATTAGTTATTTATACTATTTTTTATTATTATTTAAATCTACCCCTGTGGCTCCCTATCCACTAACATCTTTGGCAGCCGTGATTTGTCGTCTGGTAACCACACTTCACACGAAGAAATATATCATTTACCGAGATCTGCTTCCGCAGAATGCCACACCCAGTAATATGTAAAAGGCGTGATGATATATATTTATAAATTAAAATAATTTTGAAACGTTTAATAAACAACATTGAGATATTTATTTATGTTCTATACAAAAGGACAAATTATCACCCTCAGAAGTGGGTGTAGAAACAATAGAGATAAATTGAATTCTTATCAGAAATCACAGACATAAGATATTTGTTATTAAAGTCATAAAATTCCAATTTAATTTTGTGTTTCGTTCACAAAAGGGGAATTTAAAGCATGTACAAAGTGGAAATAAAACGAAAATTTATTTTCTATACGGGATAAATGTACACGGCTTTAAAATACAAATCGCGTTGAATTTGGGTTATGTTAGTTAAACCTACATACGCGAATATTTATTGAAGTTGGCTCTGGCTTTTAAATATAGAGGAAGCAGATTCATAGATTTTGTTTATGATAGCCTACTACGAGTATATTCACCTAAAATGTAATTTACTATTACCGAATGTTACGTTTATTTCTGACATTAATTTCTAAATATAATTAGTAGTTTAATATTTAATTATTTTATACCATAAGTTTGATGACGCGCTTTCCCGTTGAAATTTTGTTATTATTTATTTTAATTCTTACTTTTCAGTGCCTAACTTTAATTATGTGAAATTCACTTTCAAAAACAAGCACATATAAAAGTTCGTTCTATTCTATTTATTTGATTCGTTTTCAGTTCTTACATTTGAAAGGCTAACTGTAATTCGGTTTAACAAAATTTAAGAATTTTGTTGAATATACTAGAGTTAAGAGTAGTTTACAAGACAATAACATTTTCGGTACCACAGGTTGCTACATTTCGATGCGAAAAAAATAAATATAAAATGTTATTCATTGTTCATACATACATACATACATACATAACATCACGCTATATCCCATTAAATGGGGTAGCACGAACCCGTCAACATTCTCATCCACGATACTCGATTCGACCACATTAACACTTCCTCCATACGAACTCTTTCTTTTCTTACAACCAAAATCCATCAACACACAACAAACATTCATCCATTCGCTAGTGTACACTGCGCTTGTTTCTGAAGATGGTCTCCGCACAATTGCAGGTAAACACTCAAAACATCTAACCAATTAATCTAAAATCAAGAATCATACACTTGTCTTCATTCATCATATTTATCCCGCAATTAATTTTCTCCAAACATTCCTATCCTGACATACCACTTTTGCTTCAACCACATTCATAATTCTTTTCATACAAGCTCGTTTATTCTTCACGCTCAGAATCTTTCGCTCACGCAACAACCCTTCAATCATATTCATCCATTTGTTCCTAGGCCGTCCACGCAAACTTTCACCCTCAATTTCACCAACATACACCTGTTTCACCAATCTGTCATTCGACATACGTTCTACATGACCAAACCATCTCAACTGACTTATTCCCACTCTTCTTACAACATTCTTCCCAATCTCACATTCATCATACACCAATGTATTCCGGACACGATCTCTTCTAGTATATCCACACACACCCCGCAAATATCTCATTTCCACAGCAGTTATACGCCGTTCATATGCGTAATTAATTATATAAATAAATATATCATCACGCCTTTTACCCATTACTGGGTGTGGCATTCTGTCTAAACAAATCTCGGTAAGTGATATATTTTTTCGCGTGAAGTGCGGTTACCTGTCGTCAAATCACGGCCTCCAAAGATGTTAGTGGAGGGGAACCCACAGGGGTAGATTTAAATTGGTGAAAATTGTTTGTCATCTGTGGGAATCTAACCTGGGTTCTCAAGATCCACCACTGAGCCACCTACCCCATCTATTAATTATAATTAAAATAATTCCTTTTCACTACTTAACTACCGAAGTATAACAATAAATTAATTTGTATTTATTTATTACTGTAATACTAAAAGTACAGGCGCGGTGGCCGAGCGTGTTAAGGCACATCTCTTAACATATTGTGACGTCACCCGAGCCAAGGTTCGTCAGTTCGAATCCGCCTGTCGACAATGTGTGATTTGTCGTTAAATATAAAAAAAATACAGCTAGATGTGTTTATCACACTCGGGCGCTATAAGCTAGTCCCTTATACGCCTTAAATAATGTAGCATTTGACTACGAAAACCGGCAGTACGGCAGTGTAAAAACTGCGGCTCGGTGTGTCCGGTAGGCCCAGACCCGACTTGGGCTGTAGCGCCACAGATGATGATGAATACTAAAAGTAGCTATTAATCCATTGGTCCAAAACTGTACAATAGTTTTGAGGCATGTTTCAAATCAGAAACTCTTTTTGATTCGTGATTCGTGCGTCCAATAGACCTTTAAATTTTGGTCGTATGTTTAGTTACACCCTGTATAATCTACCACACTCATTAGGCTTAACATCAAGTCTGAAATGAATGTTTCTTTCAAGTAACTGACAGGCACATAAGCATCATGTAATTATGCTACTTTTATTTTCTGTTTGTGAATTAAAAACTCTTCAACCACTAGCATCTGCGTCTAAACATAGGTATATTTACTTTTTATTTCGTTCTTTCAAAGTTTACATGCTCTGTAATTTCTAAAGAAAATAGAATATAAAATTACTTCACATCAACTGAAACAGTAAATAAATAACGAACACAATGACAAAGCACATGAAATATAGCTTTTAATGTTTGAAAAATAAGGGTAAACAAATATATAAATGCCGGTGTTTTTGTAGAACAACGTATGCAAGGTAATTTCGGTTTGAATTACTAACGGGAGTATGTGAAAAATTGATCACGACTCGCGTTGGGTAAACATAGCTGAAAGCACAAATAATAGGTAGTATAAAAAGACTCAGTTTCTTTGTTGTAATTACTTAATAGTTGACAATTACTTAATAGTTGACAACTAAACATTGATAAATATATCATCACGCCTTTTACCAATTAATTACTAAGTGAGACAATTTTAAATTTACTTACTATTAAACTTCATTAAGGTTATGACCATTGTGTAAATACTTCAAAACTAACAACAAAGAAAGAATTAATTGTCATCCAACACTTGGTGAAACTAGGTTTAATATTAAATAAACACTTGGATAAGTCTCACAAAATTCAGCTTCCAAGTCACCTTATGAGGGCATTGTCAGAGGCTGGCCAGCACAGTTAGGTCTATGGTTACTAACTGTGCTGGCCAGCCTCTGACGATGCCCTTATAAGGTGACTTGGTGACTTAAATTTGTGAGACTTAGCCAAGTGTTTATTTAATATTTTTTATTAACTTCAAAACTAGCCTTTAATTTTGGTGAAATATGAACACTAGACGTTTAACAAAATTAAACCCGACTTTTTGCGGTTTTAGAATCTAAACCGAACATTTGTCATTTATTTGCTTATAAATAGAGATATTTTAAATGATTTTAAAGTATTAAACATCGTTAAATTTATAAACTTTGCGTAAAACCTTGAGTTCTAGCTTTTAGTTTAGGTGAAATATGGACATTAGACGTATAACAAATTTAAACCCGACTATCTGAAATTTTGGAATCTAATTCGAATTTTGTCCTTTACTTGCTTATAAATTGATATATTTTAAATATGTTTCAACTATGTTGTATCAGATCTCGGTAAGTGATATATTTATGCATGTGAAGTATGATTCATTTTAATGTTGTAAAAATTGTTTGTTGGTTGTATTCTAGTACAGGATGAATCTAAAAAATTTATAAAAAAATATAAAATAAACACTTGGCTATGTTTCACAAAATTCTGCCTTCAAGTCACCTTATGAGGGCATCGTCAGAGGCTGGCCAGTACAGTTAGTTACTGTGAGGCTGAATTTTGTGAAACATAGCCAAGTGTTTATTTCATATTTTTTATTAAACCTTGTTTCACCAAGTGTTGGATGACAATTAATTTTGTCTTTGTTTTTAAAAAATGTATGTTGAAAATTGGTTTGAAATAAGGAAATGTAAAGTTTAATATAAAAAAAATATGAATACTCGTAAATGTTTAGTAAATTCAACAAGGGTTCGTGCTACTCCATTTAGTAGTGCATAACTTAATAAAAAATAAATTAAAAACACATGGGTTTGTTTAAAAAATTTGTCATATCATCATTTTAAATAAATAAATAAATATATCATCACGCCTTTCACCCATTACTAGATGTGGCACTCTGCTTAAGCAGATCTCGGTAAATGATTTATTTCTTCGCGTGAAGTGCCGTCAAATCACGGCCCCCAAAGATATTAGTGGCAGGGGAGGCACAGGGGTAGTTTTAAATTGGTGAAAATTGTTTGCCGGCTGTGGGATCGAACCAGGGTTCTCAAGATCCACCACTGAGCCACCTACCCCATTTTAATGTACAATTTTGGCTGTCATGCCTTCTTTAGAAGACGTATATTTTATTTTCCTTTTATAATCATGCTTCACAAGTAACCTGATATGATACAAAAGATACTGTTGTATAAACTACTTTAGAAATATTTTCCAGTGGTTACTAATTACCTCCTCAATAACTTTTCTCCAATTTGTTTTCAATTTCAACGTCAGCAAACATTAAATTATTGAAAAATAATCGTTAATCAATATATCCCAGAAAACACGATCAGTTACTCAACTGTAATTAATCGTTGATTGTTTTGAACGTTTCTATGAGTAATTGTTGACCTTTGCTGCAGGAGTTATAACATTCGACGTACTGTATGGGTGAATAGGCTCGTTAGGAAACTGCCCTGACGTTTCAGCCACTTGCGAAACCCTTTCGAGTATTAACCAGGAGTATTTAAGTTGAGTACTTAACTAGAGATAGCGTTGGACATTATGATATTTAAGAAATAGTAGCGTGAAGTATTGGAGGATCTTGGGAATTTCAATTCTGTTGTAAAACTTGAATTGAGTTAATTGGATTTAATGGTATTCTAATCAGTAGTTAGTAGGGAATAGTTTTACTAACTTACTAACAAATTTACAAAGCGATGGAACGATTTATAAAGTAGGGTGTTTCAAAATTATTGCAAAAATATTTTATCCATCACTGGATGTGGCACTCTGCCTAAGCAGATCTCGGTAAGTGATATATCTTTTCACGCCAGCCTTCAAATCACGGCCCCCAAAGATATTAGTGGAGAAGGAGCCACAGGGATAGATTTTAAATTGGTGAAAATTGTTTGTCAGCTGTGGGGATCGAATCAGGGTTCTCAAGATTAAATCAATATATTATTTGATTTACTAATATTTGCACTTTACTTGAAGCCAACATTTTTCGTGCCACTGCACTGATAGGTTACAGTAATGAATTAAAAATGGTAAACGATAAACATTAAAACAATAAGAACAAAAGTTAAATTTGTAACAGCAATATGACATGTAATTTCGATTTACTTTTATAAATTGAAACCAAGCTTGATAACTGAAAGAATTTCAGTGTGAGGAATAAACGAGCTTGCATGAAAGGAATTATAAAAGTGTTTAACTTATCTTTATAGACTCGTTGTTAGAGGAGCAAGCGTAAGAAAAACTTTAGTGAAACCGTCAGTACGGTGGTGTGGATAGCGATACAGAATTCGAATCCGGAGATCTCGAGTTTGAATCGCACTCAAGCTAAAAAAATTATATAAACTATCACACTGCGACTCGGTGAGTGCGGACCCTGTACTGTAATTGGGATTAAATTACCATTGTACAGCGTAACATAAATAAATAATTATTGGAGCGAATGGATAGATGTAATTTATTGCTTGAAGGTGGTTTAAATGAGTATGGGGTCTGGATAAATATGATGAATAAGGACAAGCGTATGATTCTTGGTTTTAGATTCATTGGTTAGATTTTTCGAGTGTTTATCTGCAATTGTGTGGAGTTCACCTTCAAAAACTAGCGCAAGGAGATACTCCCTTCCATCCTCATCTTTTATTCTTCATTTTCAGTCTTTACTATACAGTGTGTAACTGCAATTGTGTTAAATGTACATTTAAACAAGCGCAGGAGATGCTGTCTTCATATCTTATAGATTCGTTGTTAGAGAAGTGGGTGTAAATGAAGATTTACGAAACAGGTGTACAGGAGCGAATGGATGGATGTTTGTTGCGTGATGATGGATTTTGGTTGTGAGGAAAGAAAAAGTTCGTATGGAGGAAGTGTTAATGTGGTCGAAACGAGTATCGTGTGTCAGGATGAGAATGTTGACGGGTTCGTGCTACCACATTTAATAGGATATAGCGTGATTTATTCTTTATAAATCTGATAAGAAGTTGGGTAAACTTGCAGGAGAGCTACTTCACCTTCGATTTCGCTGAAAATTTGTGAAAAGTTTCCTCTCAGCGAGTAGAATATAGGAAAAATACTAACAAATGGCGATCGAAATTATTTAACTTTGAAATAAAATAAACACCTATAACCATGCCTAACCTAGTACAGGACGCATTTTTCTGGTGCGTGTGTGTGTGTGTTTGGGGTGTTTTTTCACAGTTTATTACTTTTACTTTAGGTTTATTTCTTTTTACCATAAAAATGCGTTCTGTACTAGGTTAGGCATGGTTATTGGTGTTTTTTTTTTCGATTTCAAAGTCAAATAATTTAGGCCGGCAATTGATAGTATTTTTTCTATATTCTACTCGCTGAGAGAAAATTTTTCACAAATTTTCAGCGAAATCAAAGCTGAAGTAGCTCTCTTGCAGGTTTACCAGAAGTTGTTTCAAGAATCTGTGCTACCCCATTCAATCGGGTATATTATAAATAAAATCTTGTATGAATAAAAGATAGGTGCAAGTAGTTCTCATAAGTTGAAGTCGTCTGTGCATCACTCGTCAGAAAGTCCGAAGTGTCGGTAAATCATTATCAGCCACCCCGTGATTTTTCCGCGGGTACAAATGATCTGTCAAGGAGAACACAGAGCAAGCAATTTGCGCGAGCCTGACACCAGCGAAACTGGCGCCATTTCTTACTCTCCTCCCTGCTTTGTGTCTGCCCTGGACGGAGAAGAAAACAGTCTATTAGCGGAAACGAAGCTACAGACTCCCCTCTTTCATACGCGTTGGACATTATCTCGATTAAGCAGAATGGCTTTGCGAGATTCGCCATTAGGGCGTGTTTATGTTCGGTTAAGGTGTTTTAGAGCACGGTTTTTATGGGGTAGGCTGTAATGGCGATTTATAAGCACCATACAATTTTCTCTTGTCGTAAAAAATAACTAAAATGTTATCTACAAAGCAAGCGATGTCTACCACCTACTTTCATTTCATCTAAGTCTTACGGACATAAGTTCTTTTAAATCTATTTCAAAGACAAAACTAATTAGTTGAATAAAACACAAGGAAATAAAAGAAAAATTGAGATCAATTGGTAAGTATTTACTTTTTTAAATACAAATAAAATTTTAAACATTTGGTTCGACTTTATTTATGACACTTTTTAGTACGATAAAATAGCTCTTGATTGGACTAGAACGATATAAAAATAAAATTGAACTTCTGCCAATGACAAAATATTATTTTATCTAAACAATTTAAGATTCTTTTAAGTATTGAAAAATTAGGAACACATTTTCCATTTTTTTTTGCAAATTTTATGGTTTAACAATTATAAATAACACTGTTAAATAGACGTAACAACAAAGTACATTTTTGTGATACACTTAATTAAATTAATATGTATATTCCCACAACCAACAAACAATTTTCAACACGTTAAATCTACCCTTGTGGCTCACCCTCCACTAACATCTTTGAGGGCTGTGATTAGATGGCTGGTAACCGCATTTCACGCGAAGATATATATCACTTATCAAGATGTGTTACTACAGAATGCATCATCCAGTAATGGGTGAAAGGCGTGATGATATATTTATTTTATTTTATTGAACATGACTTTAAAATTACAGTGAGAATGACAAGTTAAACTAAGGCAGAAAAATAATATTAAAATTTTGTTATTTATCAAAATAATTTTTAATATCTGCATCATATTAATCTAATACTTGTTTTATTAATTACTGTAACCTATCAAACCAGTGCATGAAAAATGTTTGCTTCAAACAATTTGCAATTAATTTGGGCAATTTTGAAAACATACTTTTTGTTTCCTAATCACTCTTTTGAGTACTATACGTACTTAAAATAAGTGCTATAAGTTGTGAAACACCCTGTATATTCAATTCGTTTTGGCATGGGTTAAAGGTTCTCAACTTTGCCTACCTGAAAATTTGAATGTAGATATTTACTAGAGCAAAGCCATCATTTAGTAAAAAAATTAATATTAATATATCATCACGCTTTTTACTCATTACTGAGTGTGGCACTCTGCCTAAGCAGATTTTGGTAAGTGACATATTTTTTTCGCGTAAAATGCGGTTACCAGCCGTCAAATCACGGCCCCCATATTTATTACTGGCTCCCCCACCATCATTTAGATGCGTAGTACATTGTTTTGAACTGTTTGTATTAAATCCATTTCAAAATAAAAATAATTTTAAAAAGCACCTAAAATTTTAACAACTAAAAAATTCAAATTATAGCCTCAAGGATTGAGGATATATTTTTTTGTTTGTAAACTTCATCAAAATTTTCAGTAATCCTTCAAACAAATAACACATATTTTCATTAATGGATATATCTCTACAATTTCGAAAAACAATCCGGCAAAGTAAATTAAAATTAATTCAGACGAGTTTTCACATTAATTAGTAATGAAATATGTGTAATTGAATGAAAATATATTTTCATACTATGCACTTTTGCTAGTGTTTTGCACACAGCACCAAATTACAATTCAAGAATAATGCTGAAATGTTATGCACGGTTGTATGGTACATGTATCTAATTACATGTGCTACTAAATTATAAATTTTATAGAATATTATGTACAATTACCTAAATTATTCATTACTGTTATTAATTAAATTTACGCTAAAAGAATTTTACAATTAATTTAATTGGCAAAATTTACTTTGTGTAATTATGATATACATTTATTTATGTTCGCGTCATTAATTTATGCATAGGTTTTCCTAATTATCCTTATTAAGTACTCATTTGCTATTTTACTATTAGATATCTATTATCTATCTATCTCATTTTTATTTGACAGCTGGTAACCGCACATCATACAAAGACATATATTATTACCACATTCAAAAGTAGGGAAAAGGCGTGATGATATATTTATATTTATCATATATCTTTCTGCCTTTTAGCTATTATTTAGTATAATAATCTGACGTAGCAGATCGCGATTAGTTATATATATGCATAATAATATAATGTATAATGGGGTAGAAGGCTCAGTGGTATAGAGTTGGCCTGTGGATCTTGAGAACCCTGGTTCGATCCCCAAAGTCGACAAACAATTTTCACCAATTTAAATCTACCTCTGTGGCTCCCTTCCACTAATGTCTTTGAGAGCCGTGATTTCACGGCTGGTAACCGCATTTCACGCGAAAAAATATTTCACTTACCGATATCTGTTTAGGCAGAGTGCTACACCCAGTAATGGGTAAAAGGCGTGATGATATATTTATTTATATTTACACTATTGGATATATATTTTATCTCATTTTTATTTGAAACCACATTCAAAATTAGGGAAAAGGCGTGATGATATATTTATATTTTTCATATATCTTCCTGCCTTTTACCTATTATTTGGTATGACAATATGTTGCAGCAGATCTCGATTAGTTATATATATATTTATATGCATGAAGTGCATTTACCAACCGGAAAATTACGGCTTCGAAAGATGCTTCAGGGGTAATATTAAATTAAATAAATAAATAAATATATCATCACGCCTTTTAGCTATTACTGGATGTGGCACTCTGCCGTAAGCAGATCTCGGTAAGTGATATATTTTTTCGCGTGAAGTGCGGTTACCAGCCATCAAATCACGGCTCCCAAAAATTTTAGTGGAGGGAGAGCCACAGGGGTAGATTTAAATTGGTGAAAATTGTTTGTCGGCTGTGGGGATCGAACCAGGGTTCTCTAGGTCCCCCATTATTAATTATTACTGGGTATGGCACACTGCCGTAAGCAGATCTCGGCAAGTGATATATTTCTTCGCGTGAAGTGTAAATTATTTGTCAAACCTGACTTCTCAAATCCACAATTTGATTTGATAAACAACTTTTGCAGATGTTTAAAATGTATTATCAACGAAATCTAGAAAGTGCAGGATGCAGTTATATTAACTTAATAATGATGGAATTTAAAGCGAATTATATGTTGTTTAAAGGTGCAAATTACAAGAAGTGACCTCAGAGAAAGATTGACTCTAATCGGATTCTTTGCTCTACAGAGACTTTTCCTTATAATGAAATATGCATGAGTGCTATTTTTAGTCGTCTTCCGTTCCTTTTGATGCTTAAATATTCTCGCAAGATTTGGCGGCGTTCGTAAAAATACGTGCATTAAACTTAAACAGAAGTTGGCGACAAAAAGGATTTCGCCAGAGAAATAAAGTTCTATTCGCCTCAAGCGAAGCTGTAATCAAAAAACTTACACGATGTTCGTGTACAACTCCCCGCTAAAGGATTTTGGTTCGTTGACGTAACTTGGGAGAGAAATCAAAATATCCAGGGAGAATTCACTAGGATTTACTTCGTTAATCAGATTTGTAACCTACCATTGATTCTACAACTTTTCACTTTGTAACTTCTTGTATATTTTCAAATTTTCACCAATTTAAATCTACCCCTGTGGCTCTCCCTCCACTAATATCTTTAAGGGCCATGATTTGACAGCAGGTTACCGCACTTCACGCGAAAAATATATCTCTTACCGACATCTGCCTAGGCAGAGTGCCACGTACCCCATTGATCTTGAGAACCCTGGTTCGATCCCCACAGCCGTTAAACAATTTTCACCAATTTAAATCTACCCCTGTGACTTCCCCTTCACTAATATCTTTAAGGGCCATGATTTGACGGCTGGTAATCACACTTCACGCGAAGAAATATATCACTTACTGAGATCTTCTTAGGCAAAGTGCCACTCTCAGTAATGGGTAAAACATTTATTTATTTTTATTTATTATTTATTTATATTTTACAATAGATTACAGTGGAGTACGAATCATATTTTTAGATATAATTTATTATAATTACTTTTTAATTTGTAATGTGTAGAAATAATATTTTTATAGGCGAGAGCTACAATAGTGTAAGAGGAACAAAGATACTTTACGCTCTTGATACACACATAAATTTTTCTACGATTGCATCTTCAAATTATTAAATAATATAATAGAGACATACTGAAAATAAATTCATTTTATAAATATGACAAGTTTTTGTTTTGTTTTAACCCTGGTATCAATTTAAGTTAACACGAATTTATTATCTTTTTCCCGCATTGCTATTGGAAATAAGAGCGTAATTGTCAACTTTTCATAGCATAATTTAAATAGTTAAATGTACTATTAAACTAGTAACACTAAATATGTTCACTGGGAATGAAATACCCTAATTTTTGCGAATTTCAAAATATTATTTTTGTTCTATAATCAGTATATCAAATTGTATATGTCATTAAAGTTTCGTGCAGAGCTATAGGAACACCCTGTATATATATATATATATTGTGACAGCAACCATTAAATTATTTGATATCAATATTTAAATCAATTTCAGAAAAGAATAACAATATTCATATCGCAACAAAATATCAAATCAGTGCATGCGGTATAAATTCAATTTATAATAATACAAATAATACAATCAATATTTAAATGAAAGTCTTATCTACCTAATGTCGAAACAAAATGGAATAAATAAAATGATTGCAGTTATCATCACGATATATTATCTGCCCTTGTACATTTGTCTAATAATATATTCTGGTATCACGTTCAATTTTCATGCTGGCTGTTTTTACGAGCATACATAAAAAAATTTGCTTAACCTGATATTTCTAAATGATGATAATAACGAGAGCCCCAAAGTTTGAAGCACCCCATTTTGTTATCTCTCCCTTATGCATTCGCCACCCTTAGTTAAAGGGGGAGCATATTGACTGAGAATCATGACGTACTAATAATTTAAAAATTTCAAACGCGTTAATGGTTCTGAATTATTTATTTGTCTTGAGTGTACAGCAATGTTCTGATCAATCCATTTCATTGAATTATTTAAAAGGTACTTCATTATTAATTTTAGTTTTGAGAGAAAGAAAGTTTTGCTTTTATTAAAAGTTAATTATATTTAAATCTCTCAAGATAGGGTAATGCATCGATCTGTATTTATTTTTACTGGATTATTTTAAATATTACCCAAAATTTATTCGAACAATTTTAAATTTAATTGCACACATATCTGCAGTATAAATTGCACACATATCTGCAGTATAACTAGCACACATATCTGCAGTATAAGTTGCACACATATATGCAGTATAACTAGCACGCATATCTGCAGTATAAGTTGCACACATATCTGCAGTATAAGTAGCACACATAACTGCAGTATAAGTAGCACACATATCTGTAGTATAAGTTGCACACATATCTGCAGTATAAGTTGCACACATATCTGCAGTTTAAGTTGCACACATATCTACAGTATAAGTTGCACACATATCTGCAGTATAAGTTGCACACATATCTGCAGTATAAGTTACTCACATATCTGCAGTATAAGTTGCACACATATCTGCAGTATAAGTAGCACACATATCTGCAGTATAAGTAGCACACATATCTGCAGTATAAGTTGCACACATATATGCAGTATAAGTAGCACGCATATCTGCAGTATAAGTTGCACACATATCTGCAGTATAAGTAGCACACATATCTGCAATATAAGTTTTTCTACCGGGTGTTCTACTTTCGCACAATGATATGCAACTTTATATTTTTTTTCTCTTTAATACAGTTCTTATTCTTTATAGTTCTAAAGCACATCGAAACTAAATAAATAAAATAAATATATCATCATGCCTTTTACCCATTACTTGGTGTGGCATTCTGCTTTAGCAGATCTCCTTAAATGATATATTTCTTCGCGTGAAGTGCGGTTACAAGCCGTCAGATCACGGCCTTCAAAGATATTAGTGGTGAGGGAGCCACAGGGGTAGATTTAAATTGGTGAAAATTGTTCATCGAAACTATGTCATGAAATTTTCATCTTGGATATATTTTGCAATCTACCCTGGAAACAAGAGTTTTTAACAATAGCATCAATTAGTGAGAATGAAGGGATTTAAAAGTATTTCTTCAAATTATCTCTAGACGTACTATAACAAGTATTACAATGTCATTACTAATTCGACCAACTATACGAATGTGTTCTGTAAATAAACTAGTACTTTTGTAGCAGAGAAGGAAAATTGAACGTTATAAATAACTAGAACATCATTAGTCGTAGTAGGTACACGATTTGACAACATATAATTTCATGATCGGTAGATATAATACTTTATTTATAGAATGGAATTATGATAAATTTTCTATGAGATACATGCGTGTGTAATTTTTATTTTGTATGTGACAAATTGTTTTCATTTAGGTAATGAAGAACTATTTTTTCAAAATTACTTATGTAAATGGCATTTCCCTCACACAATATAGTTGTGATAGTAACCGTTACCTTCACTAGTGATGAAAGTTAATAGCTGTCCTCATTACTGAAGGAAACAGTTACTATCACAACTAAATTGAGTGAAGGAAATGTAATTTGATATGGCGACCAAACAAACGGGATTTGCATTTGCAAATACAACTGCTTTAAGACGTATTAAATAATTATTAAATTTCTTGTATTAATAACAAAACAAATGTGATATTAATTAAGAGTTTATTTTATTTAATACAAAATAAAATATAAATAAATATATCATCACGCCTTTTACCCATTACTGGGTGTGGCACTCTGTCTAGGCAGATCTCGATAAGTGAAATATTTTTTCGCGTGAAATGCGGTTACCAGCCCTCAAATTACGGCCCCAAAGATGTTAGTGGAGGAGGAGCCACAAGGGTAGATTTAAATTGGTGAAAATTGTTTGTCGGCTGTGGAGATCGAAGCAGGGTTCTCAAGATCCGCAGGCCGACTCGATACCACTGAGCCACCTACCCCATTATTATTTTATGTAATACAAAATAAAATATAAATAAATATATCATCACGCCTTTTACCCATTACTCGATACATAATTTATATCTTATATTAATGACTGATAAAACAAGAACTTTAATTGGTATTGGTCCGTCAGTACGGTGGTGTGAATAGCGATACGGAATTCGAATCCGGAGATCCCGAGTTCGAATCGCACTCAAGCTAAAAATTATCTATCACACTGCGGCTCGGTGAGTGCGCACCCTGTACTGTAATTGGGATTAAGGTCCTGTTGTACAGCGTAACATAAATAAATAAATATATAAATATTTATTTTATTAGATTAAAAAAAAATACCAATAAATATTTCCGCCATTTGTCCGATTCCTGGTAAAGTAAAATTATAAACATTAGTGTCAAAAAATACAGATATTTTGCCTGTACATTAAATTATTTTTTTTAATGTAAAATAATTAGGGAAACCAGTAATTGAATTCACCACCCTGTATATCTTTAATTGTTGTTTTTAGTACAGGACCTAAAAACTTTGTATAAAATGGTAGAGAAATACTGATTTACACCATAAATAAATAAGTAAATACTATTGTGTTCCTCGTACGTGCATGAATATAATTCCAAGCCTAACAACAATTCAATGAAAGCTCTGCTCTTGTTGGAATTAAAACCGCGTAGAGCTTTTTGTTCGGCGTGCAGTTGAACTCGTGCTTGCTGCAAATGACCGTCTATTATATAGAAATCACCTTACCTCGTCGGACAAAGCGTCCATTGTGTTCAACGCGGCCGAAGAGTAATCAGCTTCAAACGACGAGCAACGAGCCACCGCTGAACGAGCCACTATTCGAGCTTTCTCGCATTTTTTCATTTTTTTTTGGGTAATTAATGGAAGATCTTGCTGCAGTTTTGTTTAATGCTTCCTGTGAATGCACCGCATTTGAATTGGCAGGATGAATACTCGACATTCTTAATGAGTTTGAGGGGAGGTTTATTTTTTATTTTAATTGGTTTGATGGAAACGAAAACGCTCTTTCAATGCTAACATAATGTGGAATCTAGGTAGTTAGTTACTTTTTTAGTGCAGATTTTGCGAAAAAATATATCACTTACTGAGATCTGCTTAAGTAATGGGTTAATGGCGTGATGATATATTTATTTATTTATTTTAGAAGATACAGCGGTTTAGAAATATTTTGTGTTTTTCTAGAAAAAGAAATTATAATTTTTATGACGAAAGCAGTTTGGCATTTATTGCATTCAAACTAAAATATGCACGATGCAAAAATAGATTGGATCCAACATATTTGAGGTTAAAGAATTTCATTGCAGTCACATGTGGTACTTATATTTACACATGAATATTTGTTGTTCTTGAATGAAAAATTTTGCGGTTTATATTTCAAAAATAGTACGAGTTGATGCGAGACCTAAATACTGTGGTATTTCCTTCTCTCCTTATGTTACCGTAGAGTATTCTAATATTTTGTAAAATAAATAAAAATAAATAAATATATCATCACGCCTTTTACCCATTACTGGGTGTGACACCCTGCCTAAGCAGATCTCGGTAAGTGATATATTTTTTCGCGTAAAGTGCGGTTACCAGCAGTCAAATCACAGCCCCCAAAGATATTAATGAAGGGGAAGCCACAGGGGTAGATTTTGTGATTGAAACAAAAGCAAAATATTGGATAATTCAAAACAGATGACATCAAATCGTGCTATAAAAAAATGTATGTCCGAAATTAATTAGTTAATTATTTGTTGACAACGAAAAATGTCATCCATAAATTAGAAGGACTTTTTGAATAAAATAAAATAAATTTTCACCAAATTAAAACTACCCACTAACATCTTTGAGTGCCGTGATTTGACGGCTGTTAAGCAAAGAAATATATCACTTATCGAGATCTGCTTCGGCAGAGTGCTACGCCCAGTAATGGGTAGAAGGCGTAATGATATATTTATGTTTTATTTTATTTATTCAAATATAATTATTTTAGTGAACGGTAAAAGCCATATCGTCTAATTGTTACAATAATAATTAATATTCAAAATCATAATTAACAACAAAAAATGTCTTCGATTGTGGTAAATTCAGACATGCCTTTTATATCTATTTGGTTTTTCATGACACGATTTAATGCCACTTTTTGTAATCATCCTGTATCCAGTGACGTAACTTTTAGTCTATTTGACATAGTGAATATAAATAGACTATCTACTATAACTCTAAATTTGCAATAAAGTTTAGTGTAAAGAAATCAGATAAAGTTTCATCGTTAGAATTATGAGTATTTAACCGTTAAATCATGTTACGTTTCCCAAAGCTTAAAAAGGAAAAAACCTGAAATATCAGAATAAATACCAATATAGCAAAATCGTTATAACAGCCTAGCAACCGCACTTTATCTCAATAAAAACATATTCATCCTCAACTGAATTAAAATCCATTAACGCTTTCCAAAACAGAGAAACAAAACATGAATCCTGGTTCGATACAACAAGTCTCCTATATATCATCACAGAAAATGCGACTATTCTATTTTCTTTTATGTTTTAAACATTCAGCTTCGTATTTCCATCGCTAGCGCCAATATCAATTCTGAACGACGATGTAATTTTCTTTCAATCTGATTTCAATGTAAATTTTGTAATTTGTTAACAAAAGATTGAAGCTGGTTTAAGGTCCTTTTAACTTTTGTAATTGTTACTAGGTTTAATTTTGTTTTGAAGTATGAAATTAGCATGAATTAAACAAACATTCATTTATAACTGATGATGATTAGTGGCAGTATGAATGTGGAGATACAGTCATTTGATGTCATAAGTATTTATTATACTGAATTTATTGTTTAAAACAGACAGTTTACACAATTTTTAATTACAATTATTTTCTCTGACTGACATATATCTCAAACAAAAAACAATACACACAAAAAACAAGACACATAGTAGCTAGTTGGCCACGCAAATATGCCAACTTAGTAAGAACAATATTTATAACAATAATATAGTTAATTGCTAACAATAATCTATACATTTATTCCTTTTTTCACTGGTATCGAGTCGGCCTGTGGATCTTGAGAACTTTGGTTCGATCCCCAGAGTCGACAAACAATTTTCACCAATTTAAATCTACCCCTGTGGTTCTCCCTCCACTAATATCTTTGGGGGCCGTGATTTGACTGCTGGTAACCGCACTTCACGCGAAAAAACTTACTTACCGAGATCTGCTTAGGCAGAGTGTCACACCCAGTAATGTGTAAAAGGCGTGATGATATATTTATTTTATTTATTTATATTCGCTTTTATGGGGTAGGTGGCTCAGTGGTATCGAGTCGGCCTGTAGATCTTGAGAACCCTGATTCGATCCCCAGAGCCGAAAAACAATTTTCACCAATTTAAATCTACCCCTGTAGCTACCCCTCCACTAATATCTTTGGGGGCCGTGATTTGACTACTGGTAACCGCACTTCACGCTAATAAATATATCATTTACCGAGATCTGCTTAGGCAGAGTGCCACATCCAGTAATGTGTAAAAGGCGTGATGATATATTCATTTTATTTATTTATATTCGCTTTTATGGGGTAGGTGGTTCAGTGGTATCGAGTCGGCCTGTAGATCTTGAGAACCCTGATTCGATCCCCAGAGCCGACAAACAATTTTCACCAATTTAAATCTATCCCTGTGTCTCTCTTTCCACTAATATCTTTGGGGGCTGTGATTTGACTGCTGGTAACCGCACTTCACGCTAATAAATATATCATTTACCGAGATCTGCTTAGGCAGAGTGCCTCACCCAGTAATGAGTAAAAGGCGTGATGATATATTTATTTTATTTATTTATATTCGCTTTTATGGGGTAGGTGGCTCAGTGGTATCGAGTCGGCCTGTAGATCTTGACAACCCTGATTCGATCCCCAGAGCCGACAAACAATTTTCACCAATTTAAATCTACCCCTGTTTCTCCCTTTCCACTAATATCTTTGGGGGCTGTGATTTGACTGCTGGTAACCGCACTTTACGCGAAAAAATATATCACTTACTGAGATCTGCTTAGGCAGAGTGCCAAACCCAGTAATGTGTAAAAGGCGTGATGATATATTTATTTTATTTATTTATATTCGCTTTTATGGGGTAGGTGGCTCAGTGGTATCGAGTCGGCCTGTAGATCTTGAGAACCCTGATTCGATCCCCAGAGCCGAAAAACAATTTTCACCAATTTAAATCTACCCCTGTAGCTACCCCTCCACTAATATCTTTGGGGGCCGTGATTTGACTACTGGTAACCGCACTTCACGCTAATAAATATATCATTTACCGAGATCTGCTTAGGCAGAGTGCCACATCCAGTAATGTGTAAAAGGCGTGATGATATATTCATTTTATTTATTTATATTCGCTTTTATGGGGTAGGTGGTTCAGTGGTATCGAGTCGGCCTGTAGATCTTGAGAACCCTGATTCGATCCCCAGAGCCGACAAACAATTTTCACCAATTTAAATCTATCCCTGTGTCTCTCTTTCCACTAATATCTTTGGGGGCTGTGATTTGACTGCTGGTAACCGCACTTCACGCTAATAAATATATCATTTACCGAGATCTGCTTAGGCAGAGTGCCTCACCCAGTAATGAGTAAAAGGCGTGATGATATATTTATTTTATTTATTTATATTCGCTTTTATGGGGTAGGTGGCTCAGTGGTATCGAGTCGGCCTGTAGATCTTGACAACCCTGATTCGATCCCCAGAGCCGACAAACAATTTTCACCAATTTAAATCTACCCCTGTTTCTCCCTTTCCACTAATATCTTTGGGGGCTGTGATTTGACTGCTGGTAACCGCACTTTACGCGAAAAAATATATCACTTACTGAGATCTGCTTAGGCAGAGTGCCAAACCCAGTAATGTGTAAAAGGCGTGATGATATATTTATTTTATTTATTTATATTCGCTTTTATGGGGTAGGTGGCTCAGTGGTATCGAGTCGGCCTGTAGATCTTGAGAACCCTGATTCGATCTCCAGAGCCGACAAACAATTTTCACCAATTCAAATCTACCCCTGTGGCTACCCCTCCACTAATATCTTTGAGGGCCGTGATTTGACTACTGGTAACCGCACTTCACGCTAATAAATATATCATTTACCGAGATCTGCTTAGGCAGAGTGCCTCACCCAGTAATGTATAAAAGGCGTGATGATATATTTATTTTATTTATTTATATTCGCTTTTATGGGGTAGGTGGCTCAGTGGTATCGAGTCGGCCTGTAGATCTTGAGAACCCTGATTCGATCCCCAGAGCCGACAAACAATTTTCACCAATTTAAATCTATCCCTGTTTCTCCCTTTCCACTAATATCTTTGGGGGCTGTGATTTGACTGCTGGTAACCGCACTTTACGCGAAAAAATATATCACTTACTGAGATCTGCTTAGACAGAGTGCCACATCCAGTAACGGGTAAAAGGCGTGATGATATATTTATATTTGTTTATTCCTTTTCTATACAATTTTACAACAGGCGCGGTGGCCGAGCGTGTGATGTCACCCTAGCCAAGGTTCGTCAGTTCGAATCCGCCTGTCGACAATGTGTGATTTGTCGTAAAATATAAAAATACAGTTTCATACATGTATTTATCACACTCGGGCGCTATAAGCCAGTCACTTATACGCAGGGGCGCCGAGAGGTAAAGCGGGCCCTGGGAAAAAAAATTCGGGCCTTCTTTAACTTTGAATATTTATTAATTAAATATAAGATACCAAAAAAAAATATATTTATAAATATATGTATGACAACTATAAGAATTATTAATATCTAAATAAAGTTTTTACAATATAAATAAAATTAAATACAAAATTCTGAGTTAATTGGTGCAGCGATGTGTATTGTATACTCCCTGTATGACTATCTAATATCTAGTTGTATATTCGATAAATGTAGGGGATACCAAAACAGCACTACGCACAAATGTATAGAGCCTTTGCCTATGTGTGTTGTATACAATGTAGTCATATAACAAACAAAAATGCAACAATGTAATCATGTACTTTTTAATAGTGTATAAATTTATTTAAAATTTGCAACTGGGGCCCTTGATCAAGCATTTCGTCATTTAGTACTTTATACAATGTAATAAATTGTTGAAAACGTGTATCAGTCATTTCGTTATACATGGTTTAGTAAAAAATATAAAAAATTGGTGAAAGAGTAGAAAATTAAAAGCAATTTATAAAATAGCATCACATCCGGGCCCTTTGAATTCCACGGGCCCTGGGTATTTTACCCCCTACCCTCCCCTCTCGTCGGGCCTGCTTATACGTCTTAAATAATGTAGCATTTGACTATGAAAACCGGCAGTACGGGCAGTGTTAAAACTGCGGCTCGGTGTGTCCGGTAGGCCCAGGCCCGATCTCGGGCTGTAGCGCCACAGATGATGATGATGATACAATTTTACAACATACATCAATCTTGCATTCGGTATTCACCACAAAGTAAATGACAGCAGCAATTAAAGCAGTCATTTCTGTTGGTTAATGGAGAGAATAAAAATATAAAATTCAGAGATTGTGTAGTCAGCTCCTGATGGAACATTTTATAATAATAGAGTTGAATAAAAACACTTGATTTCTGCACTAATAAAATATGTAAACTATTTCAAGTAAGGGTGTCAAAATTTCAACAATGCATTTCAGTGTACATTAACAAATGATAAACCTGATATTGTTTCTTGCATGTAGCAGTTTTTCCTGATGAAAAGATGAAGTTATTTGATTGCATGTTCCCCGCAGGAAATGAGACATCAACGTCAAATTTTCTCGCATATTACTTTATGCAGATTCAGGCTGAAAATGTCTGCAGGAAATAGAAATGTTACTTTTATTTTTAATTCTTAACAAGTCTATTTCACACATTAACAGGCGAGGAAATATTATTGCAGCCAATAAAAAAATGCTTTCAGCACGTTTGAAAGAGTGAAATAGTCTTTATGCAATTGCGACAAAAGGCACTATTTACGTACAGAAAGCAGTCGACAAAGTTATTTTTTGAACAGTGTTACTAAGCATATTTACAGTTGATGTTAGCGCTGGCTGTAAAAATGGTTTTATTTGTTGCTATTAATTTAAACTGCTATAATTTAAGAAACAAATAAAAAAAATGCATGAAAATTAGCTTGTAAGTCAATTCGTACACGATTAATTCAATGCCATTGAGCGCATTTAAATATCTTGTTTAGTTTTTGACATATAGTCTTCGGAAAAAAGAAGTTATAAATTTTCTTTAGATTTTCAATTTTTCCGAGGTTATATCTTAAAAACGCGACGACATATGAAGTTGCAATGAAAGCCATTGAATTCCTCGTGCTTCAGTTGACTTATAAGCATAGTTTCAGCGATTTTTAATTTTTTCAAATTTCCGCCAAAAAAATTGCAAAAATCGGTTTTTTAACATTTTCTCGAAAACTATAAGACATATGCATTTAGAGATTTCACCACTGGATTCAGTGGGTCAAAATACATGTGTATGTAAATTTTCGTTACAATATACCTACGATTAAGGATTTTCGGGAAAATTGAATTAAAATACGAAAAAACCAAAGGGGTACCCCTTAGGAAATAATTAAAAAAGTGAAATTGCTTCAAATTGCATGAAAATTTGCTTATAAGTCAATTCGAACACGGGGAATTCAATGCCGTTGAGCGCAATTTCATATCTTGTTTGGTTTTTAAGATATAGCCTTCGGAAAAGAGAAATTCTTCATTTTCTTCAGATTTTGTACTTTCTCGAGACTATACCTCAAAAACTATGACAGATATTAAGATGCGGTCAACGGCATTGAATTTCCCGTGCTTCAATTATCTTTTAAGCATAGTTTCAGCGATTTTTAATTTTTTCAAATTTTCGCCAAAAAAAAACCCAAAAAGCGTTTTTTTAACATTTTCTCGAAAACCAGAAGATATAAGCATTTGAAGATATTTCCACTGAATTCAGTGGGTCAAAATACATATGTATGTAAATTTTTGTTACAATATTCCAACGATTAAGGATTTTTGGGAAAATTGAATTAAAAAGTGAAAAAACCAAAGGGGTACCCCTTAGGAAATAATTAAAAAAATGTAACTGCTTAAAAATGCACTTATAACTCAATTCGGACACGGGAAATTCAATGCCGTTGACCGCATTTTCATATCTTGTTTAGTTTTTGAGATATAGCCTTCGGAAAAGAGAAATTCTTCATTTTCTTCAGATTTTGTACTTTCTCGAGACTATACCTCAAAAACTATGACAGATATTAAGATGCGGTCAACGGCATTGAATTTCCCGTGCTTCAATTATCTTTTAAGCATAGTTTCAGCGATTTTTAATTTTTTCAAATTTTCGCCAAAAAAAAACCCAAAAAGCGTTTTTTTAACATTTTCTCGAAAACCAGAAGATATAAGCATTTGAAGATATTTCCACTGAATTCAGTGGGTCAAAATACATATGTATGTAAATTTTTGTTACAATATTCCAACGATTAAGGATTTTTGGGAAAATTGAATTAAAAAGTGAAAAAACCAAAGGGGTACCCCTTAGGAAATAATTAAAAAAATGTAATTGCTTAAAAATGCACTTATAACTCAATTCGGACACGGGAAATTCAATGCTGTTGACCGCATTTTCATATCTTGTTTAGTTTTTGAGATATAGCCCCCGGAAAAGTTAGATTATATATTTTTTTGTTTTAGTAAAACAAAACTTATTTATTCAAATATCAAGAAAACTGAAAGTTATTATTCACGATGTTCAAGACGATAAAAAACGCTCAAAAAACTGTCAGATAAAAACTTATTATTTATTTCAAGTAATAAAATATGATGGTAAAGTTTCAGAAATATTTCAGTGACAAGTTTGATAATAATGTAAAAGTTGTAATCAGACGCGCGTATCTGTAATGAAATCTGAAGAAATTATGCATTCAACACTTTTAATTTGGCACGAGGGAATTGGAGAGAATCTTTCTTAATTTCCGCAGAATCTTCTGCGTTAACGAATTATGCTAATTAGTCTTTTACTTTGTTTCATTATAAGTTTTTCCTTTCAACGCCTTGAAAGATTACCCGTTTTAATTATTATTATTTGTGATATGAAACTATCTTATAAACAATTTCAATTTTCAATCTCAACGCTCATCTGTAATTAAAGTATCACCATTTAAAATTTCTCTGCGGTATTGACTCAGTATGTGCATTTGAATTTTCACCACATTAAAACTACCCCTGTGACTCCCACCCCACTACCTTATTTGTGGGACGTGATTTGACGACTGGTTACCGCACTTCACGCGAAGAAATATATACAGGCTGTTTCACAACTTAGAGCAAAAAATTAAAGGGTATATTCTGTACGACGTGCTGATCATGAAACAAAAAGATTTTTTTAAATCGCAAAACTATTTTCCATGTTTCCCAGTCCAAAATTTTTCGTTGCCACTGCCACTGGGTCGATGATTATGTTAAAGTTATTAATTAAATAAAATTCTATTATAAATAACTGCTAATAATTGAATTGTGTAATTATTCTTTCGTAGTTGATACCTACTTCATTGTTTGTGTTTAATAGTAAAGCGAATCCAGTGCAGTACTACAAAAAATGTTTTAGGTTAACAACCCTTAATTTTTCGAATTTAAAAAAATCTTTTTGTTTCATGATCAGCACGTCGTACAGAATATACCCTTTAATTTTTTGCTCTAAGTTATGAAACATCCTGTATATTAGGTAACTGAATTGTTGTCGAAAATATATATAACATTTAAATCATTGGACTAACATCTCCGTTATTTTCAACCCAGTAGAAATTAATTAAATTATCTACTGATTATTATGAAATATTTTGCTATATAATAGAAGATAAATGCGAAACTTTAAATTATTTAATACGATAAATTAGTTTTAAGAATTGTTACTGTCGTTTTTGTTTGTTAGAAATCTTGTTGAATTTGGTTTGCTCCGTACAAAACGAAACATGATCAAGTTGAAATATATATTTAAAATGTATGTGCGTCTGCGTCAATGACGTCAATTTACAATGGCATTTGTATGCTGGGGTATGTGTTGTGCAAATTTAATAGAATTTCTCAAATTTTGTGCAATTTTAAAAGTGTTTTAGTGATATAGTGATGACATTTAGTGTGCAGTGTTAGTGTAGTGTATTGATGACTTTGTTTGAAACATTTAAGAAAAGATTTTGGGCTATATAAAATTGCTGCAGTGGTATGTATTTTGAGTTTGATGATTTCCTTCCATTTTCTGTGCGTCTCAAACTGTTTTGCTGTGTTATTAAATATTGTGTAATTTTTATATATATTTGGGTGTGTTTATAAACTTTACTTTTTGTTCTAATCTGACGGTAGCAGTTTTATAGATGCAGATCTGTATAAAATATATTTCAAATAATTAAAAATTGCTGTAAAAATGGCTAAAAATTAGCTGAAAAGTTAACTGAAGCACGGGAAATTCAATGCCGTTGACCGCATCTTAATATCTGTCATAGTTTTTGAGTTATAGTCTCGAGAAAGTACAAAATCTGAAGAAAATGAAGAATTTCTCTTTTCCGAAGGCTATATCTTAAAAACCAAACAAGATATGAAATTGCGCTCAACGGCATTGAATTCCCCGTGTCCGAATTGACTTATAAGCAAATTTTCATGTAATTTTAAGCAATTTCATTTTTTAATTATTTCCTAAGGGGTACCCCTTTGGTTTTTTCACTTTTTAATTCAATGTTCCCAAAAATCCTTAATCGTAGGAATATTTTAACGAAAATTTACATACATATGTATTTTGACCCACTAAATCCAACGGAAAAATGTTCAAGTGCATATGTCTTCTTGTTTTCGAGAAAATGTTAAAAAACCACTTTTTGCGATTTTTTTGGCGAAAAATTTGAAAAAAATAAAAATCGCTGAAACTGTACTTAAAAGTTAATTGAAGCACGGGAAATTCAATGCCGTTGACCGAATCTTCATATCTTTCATAGTTTTTGAGTTATAGCCTCGGGAAAGTACAAAATCTGAAGAAAATGAAGAATTTCCCTTTTCCGAAGGCTATATCTTAAAAACTAAACAAAATATGAAGATGCGCTCAACGGCATTGAATTCCCCTAGTCCGAATTGACTTATAAGCAAATTTTCATGCAATTTTAGGCAATTTTATTTTTTTAATTATTTCCTAAGGGGTACCCCTTTGGTTTTTTCATATTTTAATTCAATTTTCCGAAAAATCCTTAATCATAGGAATATTGTAACGAAAATTTACATACATATGTATTTTGACCCACTGAATTCAGTGGTGAAATCTTTAAATGCATACGTCTTTTACTTTTCGAAAAAATGTTAAAAAACCACTTATTGCTAATTTTTTGGCGAAAATTTGAAAAAAAATAAAAATGACTGAAAGTTTGCTTAAAAGTCAATTCGGACACGGGGAATTCAATGCCGTTGACCGCATCTTCATATCAAGTTTAGTTTTTGAGATATATGCTTGGAAACGTAAAAAAATCTGAAGAAAATTAAGAATTTACTTTTCCGGAAGCTGTATCTCAAAAACTAAACAAAATATTAAATTGCGCTCAACGGCATTGAATTCCTCGTGTCCAAATTGACTTATAACCATATTTTGAACGAGTTTTAATATAAATTTACTAGGTTTACTTTTAGCTCTTGTATACTAGTTACAGCTCCGTAGTTGCAGATCTGAATAACATATCTTTAAAGTAGTTTACCAAAGTTTTATAACGATAAATCTATGATACCAAATTTATTTTATTTCTTAATTACAACTTACAATTACTATAAAATTGGCCTACTACAATATTATTATTTCAATTGACATAACACCACAATATTTGTATATCATACTAATAGCAACACGGCATAATTGAATAACTTTACAGTCAGTAAATATTTGTTTTCCTTGTTATGATTGCATTTCATTTTCGTAATGAATTCACATACGTTCAATCCGATGTTTGGATTGGATTAAACTCAATCTATATTTAATTCCATCATGTGTAATGAGTATATATAGATATGTATCTCTGTACAACAGACTTAATTGCACAGTTTACAATACTGTCTGTTTTAATTAAGTAAGATATATTAGGCGTATTCTAGAGACACAGCCAAGAATTCACTTCAAATGTTAGTTTTGAAAGAGTTCCATATTTTTTTTATACTTGAGCAATTATTTTACTATCAATTTCAATGTCAGTTTGTAACAGATTTTATTTGAAACTTTGTACAATAATTGTAATGGTAACTGAATTACTAAAAAAGAGTAGAATTTTCTATTTTACCGATTATAATAAAAATAATTGCGAAATACAGGATGTTTCACAACTTAGAGCAAAAAATTAAAGGGTATATTCTGTACGACGTGCTGATTATGAAACAAAAAGAATTTTTTTTAAATCGCAAAACTATTTTCCATGTTTCCCAGTCCAAAATTTTTTGTTGCCACTGCCACTGGGTGGATGATTATGTTAAAGTTATTAATTAAATAAAATTCTATTATAAATAACTGCTAATAATTGAATTGTGTAATTATTCTTTCGTAGTTGATACCTACTTCATTGATTGTGTTTAATAGGAAAGCGAATCCAGTGCAGTACTATAAAAATGTTTTAGCTTAACAACCCTTAATTTTTCGAATTAAAAAAATATTTTTGTTTCATGATCAGCACGTCGTACAGAATATACCCTTTAATTTTTTGTTTTAAGTTGTGAAACACCCTGTATATCAATTTTGACTTAAATATCAATAATGATGAATTTCTTGTTCGTGCTCATTTTACAATTAAACTCTTTCCTCACTAGCTTTACAATATATCATTACATTGTTTATAAATCTTCATATTTTTAAGTAATCTCTTCAAATATTTATTTTCTGTTTCCAGGATTTCGGTCTACAAAAAGTAATTAAGAGAAAATACATCCTGTCGTCATCTTAAATCGGCCAAGCTGAAGATCGCTGTTATTTCGGTAAGTGATATATTTAATTGTACACTATAATAGAGCTGTAATTATCCTTGAAGAATAATATTTACTATACGATTAATAGTCTAATAAACTGATAAATACTTTGTCGGTAAATGTCCTGGACATTGAATAAGTGTTTAATATTGATATAATATTGTTTCTTGAAAGAGAACAACCTTCATTTGAAATTTAATCCCTAATTCTACATACGTAGCATTTTTCTACGACTGTATGTAAAATAGGATTTTATACACACATATTAGTATTTAAAGTTTGGCATTATAACAATAGTGCTATATAAAGTAATTACTTTACGCACTGATTATTTTGTTTTTTTAGTTAAGAAAATAACATTTTGTTTGATTTTTGGTGTCATTTTGTAATCATGTTTTTGATTGATTTAAAACAACCTACCATAGTAAGTAATAGACCAGTAATGAATTTTTATCGGACTATTTACACAAAAAGTTGATAAATAGGTGCGCGTAAATGTCAACTTTGACAATTGTATAAAAAACTTATTAGTGTCTTAAAAGCGATTATTTGTTATTCGAGTATAGTAATAGTTTAAGAAGAAATTTATAAAAAAAATATTTTTCGGTTGTTACACACATGACGAATGCGTACGTAATTGTCCACTTTTCATATCAATTGTAAAAAAACTATTTACACGAAAGTTGTGTGTAAAGTGTAGAGATGGGCGAATATCAAATTTCTTGAATTCGAATATCGAATACGAATATTCATCAGATCTCGAATATTCGAGGTACTCGAATATTTGAATATTCCTAAAAGTTAATTTATTTATTATTCATAATTATTTAATTATGTCCTTTTCATTATTTGAATGAAATTGTTAAGATAAAATAAAATTAAAACAAAAAGTACAAACAAAAAAGAAAAAGACGAAAACTTCAAATTTAAGGTGAAACGTACGAGCTGATGTTGGCGAAAAACAAATTTGAAATATGGCACGTCTTCATGGTTTTGAAACAACATATCTTTGTTATTAATAACTTCAAAGTATTGTAATAGCTTTAAGTTTATGTACAAATGATAAAGAAAAACATAGTCAAAAATTGAGGTCAACATATGGCGCGATATTCGAGATATTCGAATGTTCGCTATCCTGACGTTAATATTCGAAAATCTCGAATATCGAATAATGTCAATATTCGCGGCATTCGACTATTCGCGGATGATATTCGCCCATCTCTAGTAAAGTGTTTTACATTACTCACTTATACACGTAATGAATATTTTCAAATCGTTCAAGAATGTAACATTTTACACACATCTTGCTAAAATCGTATATTTTCTGCCATCAAATGTTTCTAAATAATTTTAGAGAAAAATGCTTCAAATATATATGGCAGAAAATTTAATTTTGTTTAAAACATTTTTCTGTAAAACATTTATAAACGTTTGACGACCAAATATTTACGGTGATAATATATAGAAAACGGTACAGATAATTATATATTATTATGATGTATAATTATTACTGTTTCTTATTATAAATTTAAATTCACTGTTCGTTTTTGAATGTCTACGTCTGGAGTAATAAAAATCGTGATGTTTGACAGAGGGTAACAGACAGTATTCAGTATTCGCAAATTTTTCAATCCTAAGTAATAGGATTTTTTAGGAAGTGTGCGAGCTTAGATTCTTCGCATCGGATCAGCGACGGTTTTTATGTTAAGTCGACTAGATTTTCCCTCCCGGGAAATCACAAATATCGAACATGATCGCAGAGCGTTGCATGTGAAAGCTACCGTAGGGTTTTACATTTTCTTGAATTAAAATTATACTATAGGAAATTAACTAGATTATTTTTCTTACGTAATTTGGTTTATAAGTATGTATTCATGCATTAACTATATTAGTATATTATGCAAGTGGTTGAAGCTAGATATCTCCTGATTAAATAAATATTATTATAAGACCTTTTAAATTATTAAATAAATTGATATACGTTTAAGTTTCATAATAAAATATCCAAGTCAACTTATGAGGTCCTCGTCAGAGGTTGGCCAGCAGTTTGATATTTTATTATTAAACCTAGTTTCACCAAGTGAGCATTCAAAGTCAATTAATTTTGTCTTTGTTGTTTTTTATTTAAATTGCTATTTCGTAGCTTTTGCTTTTTTCGGTTGATGGCATTACTGGTTCGACAGAACTTCTCATGTCATTTTACTGTTTGTTAGAGATCTTATTCTCTGCTGGCACAGTTCTTCGTCATACAGCTCCTTCACGTGAACTTTGTTCTAGGTGAAGGAGTGTGTTATACCATACTGATGAGCTCTAATAAGAGCGAAACGCGTCTATGGTTACTAACTGTGCTGACCAGCCTCTGACGAGGACCTGATAAGTTGTCTTGGAAGCTGAATCTTGTGAGACTTAGACAAGTGTTTAGTTTGATATTTTATTAATTAATAACAATTGATTTTGTCTTTGTTGTTTTTTATTTAAGTTTCAAACGAAGGTTTTCTATTTACAGTCCAATATATTTGCTAAACTTTGTTGTAATAAGTAGTAGAAATAACGACCTCTTCTGTGAAATTTACTACTACGTATTATAGAGAAGTTTTTACAAGGGAGAATATTTCAAAATTGATAAATTATATTGCGTTGAAAATCTGTCTTATCTGATTTTATTATATCACTGTCAGACGATGAGATATGGCCCGGAATGAAAGATGCAGAGAATCTGATAGTCGGGACAAAAATGGATCCAGATAATGTCGCTGTCTTTATTTATTTTCTTTTGTATTTCTTTCCCTTTAGCGAAGGCGGTACGTCTTCTTCGTTTTGCGTAATCCGATAATACATTGAGATATTTTTGTTCTTCTGAGAGGATTACAAATCTTGTTCTTCCGCACAGCGCATTTTTCTAGCTATTGTTCATATTAAACACAGAAATAAATACAATTATACTTCTTTATATTTCACTTTATTTATATTATATTTTTTCAACTTTACTAACCGTTTCCCTTACTAATGATCAAAGGAAATAACTTTCCTTACTAGCAAGGACAACGATTACTATTGAGTGAGGGAAATGTCATTTGACATGGTGACCGAAGAGACTTGATGTGCATTTGCAATTTCTATAAAATAATTATTAAATTATGGGGTAGGTGACTCAGTGGTATCGAGTCGACTTGTGGATCTTGAGAACCCTGGTTCGATCTCCACAACCGACAAACAGTTTTCACCAATTTAAATCTACCCCTGTGGCTCCTCCTCTACTAATATATTTGGAGGCCGTGATTTAACAGCTGGTAACCACACTTCACGCGAAAAATATATCTCTTACCGAGATCTGTTTAAACAGAGTACCACACCCAGTAATGGGTAACAGGCGTGATGATATATTTATTTATTTATTTAATTATGAAATTACTTGTATTGCAAACTAATTTACAAGTTTAATTTTGAAAAATAATAACACACGTGGCAAAGGCAATTAAACCCTTTCCTCACTACTATTACAATATACTATTACGGCACATAACCAATAATTAACTCAAATATATTTTTATCCACAATTTATTAGTAAGGTATCAGCTCTGCAGATGCAGATCTCAATCAACGCAATATATATTCAAAATTTTCGTTTCAAAAATATCAGTGTTAATTAACATAATTAAAAGTATATTTCAACAAAATTTTTATAAAACAATGATTGAAAATAATTAATAAATATAAATAAGACCCTATACTGTAATTGGGATTAAGTTCCTGTTGTACAGCGATACAAATAAATAAATTAATAATTTATGATAATGATATTTTCGTAGATACAAATATTTTAAAATTAGAGTCAGGAAATATGTCTTGTACTGTTTATATATTTCTCTAGTTGTGCATGTAACAAAAAAAAACTTTTTTTGAAGGCAGCTAATTGTAAATCAGATAAATTAATCTCAAAAAACAATGGAAAGACTGCCAGAAGTTGTTTTAAGTCTCTTAAATTAGATTTACTAATGACCGAAATAACTAGTATACTTTTAGAATATTTTGTTTTCAACCGACGATACCTTGATCGTAATAAATTTTTAGAATACTTTTGTTACTATAATTCAAGGGGAGTAAGCATTTCTTCTAGTGTTCTACTTTCAAAATAAATAAATTTGTCAACACAATAATTTATTTATATACTCTGCACACTAGGAAATTTCAAGGAGCTTTTAATGAAATTGAAATTAGCCTGGGTGCAATTGTATTTATAGTTATTAATAGAATTAATTAGATTGGTGCAAGCAGGACAAATTTATTGTTAAATTATTCAGGCAACAATACTGTGTCGTAGAAAAAGTATAGTCCATTTGTAAATAATTCTGTAAACTTTGCTATTTATATTTATGTTCTAAACATCGTCTTGAGTTGATTATTCGACAATAGTGCGAATTAGAATAATTAATGAAGAAACTTAGATAATTGGAATAATTTATTTTTAAACAATTTGTTTATGTCAATTATTAGACGTTACATGTAAGTTTTTTGTTTCTGTGTTTTTAAAAAATAAGTTTTATTGTTATTTACTTTGTAGATCCCTGAAGAAGGCGATGGTCATCGCCGAAACGTTGGAATTGTAACATTTTTAAAATAAAGTAGACTGATATTCCAATTTTATAAGTTTCTTCATTATCTAAACAGTCGCTCATCGTATTTACTATAGAAGACACCCATACCTCGCTATACGGCCGCTCTTTATACGGCATTTCGCTGTAACGGTCCTTTTCAATTAAGGCACGTTTTCGATTAACGGCCTAAAATGTTTCGCTATAACGGCAAAAAAACCTTTTTTCTACGATTGCTATGAAAAAATGACAATTGACAAGTTGACGTTTTCTGTGGAACAATCGAAAAATATCTTTTTTGCGCGTCTCCAATGGCAACGCGCGAAAAGGACGTTAAATGTGCGCGTTTCCAATGGCAACGCGCGAAAAAGATATTAAACACGCGCTTATTTCAACAGTTACCAGGGATACAAACAAAACAGAACCTTGCCATATTGACAGTTAATAGAACAAATTTATTTTCAGTACGCATACGTTTTTCAATAATTTTAAAATGCAATCGTAGAAAAAATTATGTGTGTATCACGAGCGTAAAGTGTCTTTGTTCCTCTTACACTATTGCAGCTCTCGCCTTCGGCTAGCCGTGTTCGAGTAACAAAGAATCACTTTATGCTTTTAATACACAAATAACAATTTTCCCATTGAATTTGTATGGATTTGTATTAGAATTGATTGCTTCCTTATACGGCTTTTCGCTTTGCGGCCAAGTTTCGTGGAACGTATCTAGGCCGTAAAGCGAGGTATGGGTGTAATTAAGTTGTAGACAAGTTAAATTATTAAAAGAAACGTTAGTATCGAAAAGATTGAGAACAAGGGTTGCAGAGTATAGTAACTGTAAAAGCACACGATTGTTTGCAAATGTCAAGTTCGGAAATTGAACAAAAATCCATTTTCTAAATCCTTGCACTCGATCAAAGAACGTCATCTTCTAAGAACACAAACATCAGTAATGTTTCACCTTGCATGTCTTAACAATCTGCTTGCTTCGTGAGTCTTGAGAACTTTGCAAGAATATAAAGTACCTGAGACAGTCTGTGCAGCGAGGGTAGCAATAAGAAAAAATATCATAATGCATTATCAGATTAGGAGGCTTTGCTGCGAACAGGAGACTGAAATTCTGACGTAAGCGCATGGAGAGATGTTCGTTCTATGCTCAGGGTTTACGTTGAAGTATTGAAGTATTGATAGGAAAGAAGGGAAAATAGGAATTAGAGGAGCTGGAAATATTGTACAGGGATTTATCTTCTATTACCAGGAATTATTTTGTCAAAGAGTAGGTTTAGTTTAAAGGTATATGTTTTGTTTAGTTCGGGCAAGTAATGAAAAATGACCACAGGGCCGTCTTAAGCTAGCGGGGTGGTCAGCCTGCGCCCCGGCTCTTGTCAACCAAAAAAAACGCAATGTAATTTTTAATGTTTCATTTATTTATTTCTCAAAATTCTTTAATTATCCAAATTAAAAATCAACACATTTTTTCTCAATTTAAAAGCCCGGATAAAATACATCAGTAATGTTTCATTTTATATTATTATTTAATACCAATTTATTCTGATTATTATTATTATTATTCTGATCCATTAGCAACTTGAATCTCTCATTTAATTTCGAGATAGCCGTGTCAAGTAAATAAAATAAAATGGGCTCATCTGTAGCCTCGTAATTAAAATGTCTTTTTCGAGGACGTGTACGAGCAGTTTTGGTAATTGTTAGGTGTGTAGTAATAAGAGCTATTTTAACTTGCACATTGTGAGCGGTGTAACAAGTGCCGAAAGCGGTATGAGGTGTGGTTTAATAAAATAATTTAATATTGGTGCTTATATTTTTATTTTGTGCATGCATTTGACTTAACAAAGTGTACGAAACGGTGCAATTACGTTGATATTGAATGAGTTAGGGTTTAATGAAATATCGAAATTTCTAGCGCTCGGCTTGTATGCGCCCTCCTAAGACTCTGTGCCCGGGTGCACTTGAAACCCTTGAACCCCCGGGTAAAGACGGTCCTGAATGCCCTAGACATTTTTATATTTCCATGATAATCATGCTTAATACTATGTCTCTTTTAGCTGTCAATTAGTATCGTACGGTTATTTCCTCAATTTTCTTTCAAATTGATATATTAAATAAATTGTCTTGAGAACCCTGGTTCGATCCCAACAGCAGACAAACAATTTTCACAAAATTAAATCTACCACTGTGGCTCCCCCTCTACTAACATCTTTGGGGACCGTGATTTAACGACTGGTAACAGCACTTCACGCGAAGAAATATATCACTTATCGAGATCTGCTTACGGCAGAGTGCCACACTCAGTAATGGGTGAAAGGCGTGATGATATATTTATTTTATTTTATTTATGAAACCTAGCTAGATTGTTTTCTGAAACAGAAAGTATTGTAATTGTGCGTCAGTACGTTGGTGTGGATAGCGATACGGAATTCGAATCCGGAGATCCCGAGTTCGAATCGCACTCAAGCTAACAATTATATAAAAACTACCACACTGCGGCTCGGTGAGTGCGGACCCTGTACTGTAATTGGGATTAAATTCCTGTTGTACAACGTAACATAAATAAATAAATACTAGGTTTCATCAAAATCTTTAGAACTAATTCCAAGACAGATATGATCTGCGAGTATAGTATGTACTTTTACATGAAAGTCATAATATATAAAATTAGAAAATAACGCAGAGTTTGTACTACTCTATTTCTAGATATACATATACATTTTTTTGTGTTATTTATTTTTTTTTTCATTTCTAAGTTCCCTACAAACGTCATTCCTTATTAATTCCCTTCTGATTCTATTAATAGTAATTTGGATCGAAAGTTTTAAAGTACTTCTACTAATTGACAATTGTAATTGGTAATTATAATTACTATTTAGAATGTGAATTCAGCGTACTATAAAAAGTGAGTCTCAACCGATGGAAAGTTCAGGATATATGTAAAATGAAATTAAGGAATTATCGAATTTATCGAGCAGGTAAAGACGATAGCTTACAAGCTATACTATTACAGATTCGAACCCATTTTTAAAAATTGTTTTTTAGATAACCCAATTTATATTTTACACAATAAAGTAAATAACTTCTTCCTGAGGTAATCCGATTTTTGACCCCTTCAAATTTGTTTCATTTTTGGCGGAAACCCAAACAAAATTTGTTTATTCAGTGGGTTGAAGTATCTTGTAGTCGACATTAGGCATTCTGCAGGTGACATCAAGATTTTATTGTTTCTGACATTAGGGACGCTCTTGGAATATCAATTTTGTTTACGAAGCTCAGATGTTTCTTTGGAGGGAGAGACCTTACCTGGGACTATATATGATTCTTCATTGCTTACAAATGGAACTGACATTGTTATCTTTACATTTAAATTCATTTTATGTTATTATTCTAATGTTAACATGTTTGTTAAACACATCCTTAAATATTAAAACTGTTTTTAAATTATATTTGAAAGACAAAAGTCACCAACTTTTAAATATTTCTGCATATTCAAATGAATTTATTTATTTATTTATGTTACGCTGTACAACAAAAATTTAATCCCAATTACAGTACAGGGTCCATACTCACCGAGCCGCAGTGCGATAGTTAATATAATTTTTAGCTTGAGTGAGATTCGAATTCGGGATCTCCGGATTCGAATTCCATATTGTTATCTACAACACCGTACTGATGGACATGTTGGGTATATTTATTTCTGAGTTTGAATCAGTACAGATATTAATTTCTATTCATTTAATTAATGTTGAAATCAAATTTAAAATATGTGTACGATAGTTAAACGTTATACATTTATTTGCATTTGTTCCAGATTCATGACTAACTAAGCAAATTATTTTAGAAATAAATTTAGCAGTAATATATTAATTGCATGTTTATATAAGTTAAAGTCAGCACAATTTGAACGCTAGCTTGTGAGGTAGATGTACTACCCGGTCGTGGTTTGAATCCAATCAATTAAAATTATATGCGGCTCGGATGCAGTTCAGATCCTGTACTGTAATTGGGATTAAGTGTCTGTAGCATAAATAAATAAATATTTTAATTGATTTATGTATATACCTAGTGTAGTAAACTATTTTAACCTTGTCGATAATAATTAGTAATTCATAATATGTTCTTTGTTCGAAGCAAACCCTATAAAATTTTAATTCCATAGTATACTGTACCATTGTATTCCATCCCTGTAGCGTTGCACCCCTTTTCACTAATTCACCCCTTGTCAATAATTCACGTGAGTACTTGTGCACTTGTCTGTCAGATTATATAAATTAACCAAATGATGCCAGTGCCAATAAGTGCTCTTTAGTTCCTGGTACTGGATCCAAATTAATTCTAAAATAATTATAAATAAATAAATATATCATCACGCCTTTTAAGCCGATCTCGGTAAGTGATATATTTTTGCGCGTGAAGTATGGTTACCAGCCGTCAAATCACGGCCTTCAAAGATGTTAGTAGAGGAGGAGCCACAGGAGTAGATTTAAATTGGTGAAAATTGTTTGTCGGCTGTGGGGATTAAACCAGGGTTCTGAAGATCCTCAGGCCGACTCGATACCACTGAGCCACCTACCCCATGAGGAGGACACCTAATTAGATTAATTAGATATAACAATACTTTCCGATAAATGTATCCGTCCAATAAACAAAGAAGGACAGTAAATATTATTTTCATAATTTGACCAATTATTTTTTTGTTTGTATTTATTAATAACTTTGATAAAAGATTAAAATACCAGCTTTAAATATTTAAAATAAGTATTATATAAAAACGAATGCCGTTGTCGAAGTTTCTTTCAGAAATGTAAAACATATTCCACATTGAATTTATATTTATCCACAGTCTTTCGGTTCTCGTGAATTTCTCTTTCATTTCTCCACACCTTTCAATCTATATATCTCAAACACACGTAACAAGTAAGTGTTACGAAACGGTAAAATACATGTGCACCGGATATCCGCTAGCAGAAAACCATCAAGTTCTGAAAGGCTTTAAGTTCTACAGCGACTAGATGTTCTTTCTCGCTTACTCAATTTATCACTAACTGACAAATCATTTTTCAATATTGGATAAAATAAAAGTGTAATTTTCCGTGACTTTTCTTCGTACAGAATATTTTTGCTCGCGATAAGTGAATGTTTTGAAATAGGTCAACGTGGGATTCAATCATTGCGATAATGATGAACGATTTTGTTATTTGTGTTGGAACATGGAACATAAATACAAGATGTGAAGTTGTTTGATCGACGTTTTACAACGAGCACCAATACTTTATGGTTACTTTAACTTGTTCTAGAACATTTGTGACAAGTAGAAAGTTAAATAAATATACAGGCTGTTCCATTCTACCATAAGACGAATAACATATATTTATTTATTTATTTATTTATGTTACGCTGTACAACAGGAAATATATCCCAATTACAGTACACCGAGCCGCAGTGTGATAGTTTATATATTTTTTTACTTGAGTGTGATTCGAATTCGGGATCTCTGGATTCGAATTTCGTGGCTCATTGATATCGAGTCGGCCTGTGGATCTTGAGAACCGTGGTTCGATCCCCACAGCCGACAAACAATTTTCACCAATTTAAATCTACCCTTATGACTCTCCCTCCACTAATACCCTTGAGCTCCATGATTTGACGGCTGGTAACCGCACTTCACGCGAAAAAATTTTGTCTTATTTTTTATCCTAATCCATAGCAAACTTAATTACAAAAACCAAAAAAATACATTATATCTACAACATATCTCGCTTATACAAAAGGCTAATTTAAAAATTCTTAATGTGCTTGATGCAGAATTTAATTTTCTAAAACCTTTATATGCAGCATTTATTTCTAAAATTAAAATAATACCATTTTTTTCAAGGAAAACTGTTAGCAGCTTCATGTAATGTAACATTTCCAGTTAGTCTATTTTAACCAAAATCTACTCGTATTATGTTATTTCCATTGATATAGTAGGCTTATATACCAAATTTGAAAAGTTTTGGATTATATTTTGATATAGTTTTTCATTAAAATATATTATAGGCTTCAAGTAAAGTACCACTTCCGGAAGTTATATAATGACCAAAAAGGGAGGTGCACAACTAGATGTTATAACAGTCCTAAATACAAAATCTTAAATTTCTACGGCTTACCGTTTTTGAGTTCTGCGAGGTACATACGTACAGACGGCACAACGAAATTAGTTAAAATGGATTCAGGGATGGCCGAAATGCGTATTTCCGTTGAAATCTGAGAACCGAAAATTTTTGCGATTACAATACTTCCTTTACTTCGTACAAGGAAGTAAAAATATGTCACTTACTTTCAAAAGAATATCACTTCCAATAATTGGTAAAATGCGTGATGATATATTTATTATAATGATATTAAATTATTGTTAGAAGAAAAATGCTGCAATTTAATTAAAGTAATGAAATATATGAGAAAGCTTAGTAGCAGAACAGACGCGTCTGTGGATTTAATTATCACGAATTACGTACAAGATGGATATATTAATTTTAGTGTCAAACTAAATAGTCTTTCCGCTGTTGTCACTGGATTTAGTGCGTAATTGTATATGTGAGCTAATGAAGGTACTAACATTAATACTCGCTATAGAACCTAGCTAATCCCTTTTATGGAAGAGCTGACATGGCGTTGTTATACGCGACGATTTAACGTTACTTAATAGAATTTAATGGAGGCGTGCACGACTTTATTGAGTAGGTACGAGCGCATCTTTCTAAACTATCATAAACTCTATCTATATCTATTGTTTTATTAATTATCACATATTTAAGTGTCTCCAAATTATGATATACATTCTTCATTGAAAACCAATCTCTTGGATTCCACCCCAAGACAAAGACAAAGACAAACCTATCGTGGACCCAAGGTGAAGGAATGAGATACATAGAGGACTATTTGTATCGCAACCGATCAATACAATGTACCTAAAAGCCACATGGGTTGCAGCATACGTAAAATATCTATTGCTACGAGCCAGATATAGTAAGGGTTCAATACACAGGGTTGGATTATTAAAATTCTCAAATTAAAGTTCTTCAAGTTATCGATTAAACATGAGAGCAAATTGTAAATCCCCAATTCGTACGGACGAGGAGTTTTATCAAATGTTAGTTTGTTTGAATGATTTTGCTATAAGCTTGAAAGATATATCTAGAGAAAATTTGAGAGGTCGTGTTTAATTTAATTAGATAGTTTGTAGAAACAAAATAAAATAATATTGTGTTAAACAGACAGCATAAAATAACATTTAAATAGTTTTTAATATCAAATTGACAGCATATATTTATTTTTTATTTTTATTTATATATATACATTTCTTTTGACACAAATATGTATAGAAAATAGTCAGGTGGATATTAATAATAATAATAATAATATAGGTACATGGTACATATGCAATTTAGTCTTATAAATATTCATTGAGTGTATAAAAATTTTACTCAATTAAATAATTTTTGAGTGCTAGCAGGAGTACGTTTAGTTTTAATTAATTCTGGTAATTTATTGAAGATATTCAGGCCTATTCTATTTGGCGAGCTTTTAACGATGTTCAATTTAGAAACAGGGATTTTGAAATCGTTCTTTTGTCTAGTATTATAACCATGCACGTTACTATTTAATTCTAAATTTGTTTTTTTTATTGTAAATGTAACAAGCGATTTCAAAGATGTAGAGTCCAGTGAGCGTAAGAATTTTTAAATTAACAAACAGTTCCTTGCAAGATGTGTATCTTGAACGCCTCCCAAAGATATTAGTGGAGGGGAAGCCACAGGGGTAGATTTAAATTGGTGAAAATTGTTTGTCGGCTGTGGGGATCGAAACAGGGTTCTCAAGATCCACAGTCCGACTCGATACCACTGAGCCACCTACCTATTTTTTAAACCTTTTTTATTAATCTAATAAAGCGACGTTTTGGCCAATATTTGGGCCATTATGTGTACACCTCAAAAAGTTTTTTACTAAAGGACATAAGTTCGCTTTAGATTCTAAAATCGCAGAAAGTCGTGTTTAAAATTGTAAAATGACTAGTGTCAATTTTTCACCTAAATTAAATGCTAGATTTAAAGGTTTTCCGCAAAGTTTATAACTTTAATGATGTTTAATAGTTTAAACACATTTAAAATATCTCTATTAAGGGGTAAGGCCATTCTAGAATTTTTTTAAAATGCATATTTTTTTTATTTGCTTAAATTATAGTTTAAACCCTTAGGAATAAGGGACAATTAAGTTAAATGCCGCGCGGAAGTATTTCAGAGGAAAAAAAGCATACATCTATTAGTACTAGTATTTATATAGATATATGACTCGAAACTATAAACGCGTTTTTCTCGAAATCATATCTTCCAAATCGGGCGAAAAGAAATCTGAAATACTAATTGAAGGATCGTGCTGAATCATTTTATTTCTTATTCTAGATATAAAATACTAAAAAACTACGAGGGCTTTTTTTTTAAAGTGCTTCATTCCTTTTTTATGGTCGTTTTTATACAGAAATTTAGTCCCGAATAATGAACTTTTTTTCAAACGTGCGCCATTTCGTTAAAAATCAAAAATTTCAAAATCCGGCCCGTAGTTTTTTAGAGTATACATCAGAGATTAAGAAAACATATCCCTTTTTGATCCTGGTCTATTGCTGTTCCCGGAATGTTTTCGCCCGATTTGCCCTACGCGCCGAGAGGAGTCGCTATTTTTTTTAATTTCTGACGACAATTTTGAATATTTTCTTTAAAAAAAAAATTTTAAATAAAGTTTAAAGAGCACTAAATAAAGATCCAAAAACAGTTCTTCAGCAGCACGTTTAGATTTCGTTAAAAAAAATCTTGAAAATTACCCTTTTTTCCTTGTCTAGAGTGGCCTTACCCCTTAAAAAGCAAGTAAAGGACAAAAGTTCGCTTTAGTTTCTAAAATAGCAGAAAGTCGGGTTTAAAGTTGTAAAACGACTAGTATCAATATTTCACCTAAATTAAAAGCTAAGTCATTTGACTTCAATTATGTTACTTTTAATTGTAAAATTTAATTGTTAATTCCTACTAAATTGCTTGATAATGGCTCAATTATTGGCCGAAACGTATTACTTATTAGATTAATAAAAAGGGTTTAATAAATGAATAATTAATTTTACCTATTTTATTTTCAATTAAATCCTGAAATCCAACTAATATAAAAAATTAAAAGTTTACCGTTCGGCTTATTAAAAAAGAATTAAAATCTTTCAATTTTACAAAAAAATTCCACTAATTACTATTCCAAGGACAACGGGAACTAATTATAACATAGCCTTCTTCAAAGAAAATTGTCTTATAAAATACTTGTGACAGTGACAGCGTTGAACCAGTGTTATAAATATTATCCGTTCTATTTATCTATCAAACAGAATAAAATACATCCTAATCTCTTACCAGCCAGACTCTACCTGTATTTATTTACCTCCCCAGACCATTAGAAAACAAAAGACTCCCCTACCGAATCTTTCCCTTTAAGAATTTCTGATCCAACGGAAAAGAAAACTAAACTACCTAAAGAAAACTACCGGAATCCTACAAGCAAACGTCAGCTCTGCACTGGAACAAGGAACAAGGAGTAAGGAACAAGAAACCCGGAACGCGGTCCGGGATAAAACTCTGCTCCGGTAATCGAAGACTATCGTTTCGGACGGCAAGGACATTGCGGTGGTGTTATGACTCCTTGTAACCTTGAGGAAATCACAGGGGCTTAGTGGTTACTAGAAATATAAAAGTTTTGTTGGGTATTTTATTATCTAAACTAACCCTGAGTTATATTGTTTGTAGACTTAATTTAGTTTTTAACTGTTTCGATATTATTTGTTTTAAATAAATAAATAAATATATCATCACGCCTTTTACCCATTACTGGGTGTGTCACTCTGCCGGAGCAGATCTCGGTAAGTGATATATTTTTACGCGTGAAGTGCGGTTACCAGCCGTCAAAGCACGGCCCCCAAAGTTGTTAGTGGAGGGGGAGCCACAGGGGTAGATATTAAATTGGTGAAAGCCAGTTTTAAAAAAGTTAGGATATCTTATAATGACAGATGTCTGAAGCTAATATTTCAAGCCGTGACTAAAATGTTTGAAGCCACGTTTTTGTCAACATATGTTTAAGATATTATTTATCGCTATGGATACTAGTATATTTTAATAACAGAAATATAAAAATAATAATAATACTATTTAAAAAATTGTGAAAAAGTAAATATAGTAAAAGTATAAGGTACTTGTACTTAATTGACAATTAAAAATGACACGGATTGTGATAAACTCAGACATACCAATTATCTTTGTTTTTCATGGCACGAATTGATACCGTTTTTAAAATAACCCAATATGAATACTATCCGTCAGTACAATGGTGTGGATAGCAATATGGCATTCGAGCCGAGCTCGTATTTCACTCAAGCTAAAAATTATATAAATTACTACACTGCGGCTCGGTGAGCGCAGACCCTGTACTGTAATTGGGATTAAGTTCCTGTTGTACAGAGTAACATAAATAAATAAATAAATAATGATATTTTTTTTAGAATGCAATATTTATTATCTCAATATTTTACAAAGAATATTGTTCTTCGTACTACAAAGTGATTTGACATTGTTCAACAATTGAATAAATCACATCATTTCCAGGTCAGCGAATTTCAGCAATTTTTTGAGAGTTCTCTTTACTTTTTGCATATATTGCTTTATTGCGTTTAAAGTCATTCGTTCTAATGAGTCAAATTTAACAGTATCTTGGATAGCTGAAATACATAAAAAACATTTTAATTAAGGTATTGTAGATAATAAATGAAAAATATACCGGTGTTTAAACTCTGAATCCATTCCTTCACTGTCTTCATAACGCGCATTATTTTCTTCTTGACTATCGCTATTTTTTCAGGGTCCCCATCGCATTCTTCAATTACTAAAATTTATAAGATGCATAACATATGTTCATCAGAATATTATTAAACTAATTATACAGGGTGTTTCAGGACTAGTGTAACAAACTTTAACAGCTTATTCCTGAGGTCATTTTGAGCCAAAAATGTCATATGAACATAGGTCCTATTCCTTCTAGTTACCAAAATACAAGAGGTTGAAGTTCTATAAATAACGCGACATTTTCAAATTTTTGTAATCAAAATACTTTCGGAAAACAAGAGTTTTATTGAAAAGTCATACCTTATTTGTCTTAATTAATTTTATTTATTAAAAACGACACAATTAAATAGACACAGAACAACATAACCATTATGGAATAGGTTAACACAATATGAAATAAGATAACAAATTTTTAAATAAATACAGCAAGTGTTCAAAATGAGCGTTTTGAACTCGTATGTATGTTAACATTAATAAATAAAATTAATTAAGACAAATAGGTATGACTTTTCAATAAATCTCTTGTTTTCCGAAAGTATCTTGATTACAAAAATTTGAAAATGTCGTGTTATTTGTAGAACTTCAACCTCTTGTATTTTGGTAACTAGAAGGAATAGGACCTATGTTTATATGACATTTTTTGCTCAAAATAACCTCAGGAATAAGCTGTTAAAGTTTGTTACACTAGTCCTGAAACACCCTGTATATATAAATATATTCTAAAGATTACAATTACTGATAGTGTCAATAGTTTTGTGAATTCTAGAAATAAATAATTTAAAATAATGAATTCAATACTCGACGAAGATTTCGGAGGCGATTTTCTTGCAATTCAAGAAAATATACAAAATATTTTATACAAGTTGTTATAAAATTTTACAGGTCTCTTCTATGATTCTGTAAAATTTTACAGGGCTACGAGCTGTTATTATTCATTTATTCAGCTACCTTAAATACTTTTTACTTCCTTATACGAAGTAAAGAAAGTATTGTAATCGCGAAAATTTTCGGTTCTCAGATTTCAGCGGAAATGCGCATTTTGACCATCCCTGAATTCATTTTGACTAATTTCCTCGTGCCGTCTGTACGTACGTATGTATCTCGCATAACTCAAAAACGGTAAGCCGTAGAAAATTAAAATTTTGTATTTACAACTGTTATAACATCTAGTTGTGCACCTCTCTTTTTGGTCATTATATAACTTCCGGAAGTGGTACTTTACTTGAAGCCTATAATATATTTTAATGAAAAACTATATCAAAATATAATCCAAAACTTTTAAAATTTGGTATATAAGATAACTATATCAATGGAAATAACATAATAGATTTGGTTAAAAGGGACTAACCGGAAGTGATACATTACATGAAGCTGCTAACAGTTTTTCTTGAATAAAATGGAATTATTCTGATTTTAGAAATAAATGCTTCAAATAAAAGTTTTAGAGAATTAAATTCTGCGTCTAGCACATTAAGAATTATATAATTAGCCTTTTGTATAAGCGGGATATCTAAATTTAAAAATTATATATATATATATATATATATATATATATATATATATATTTTAAATTAAGTATGCTATGTATTAGAACAAAAAATAAGGCAAAAATTAAAAATTTAATGTCAGATATGTGCAATTAAAAAATATCTATAGTTTAAACGCGTACAAAGAAGTCATGTGGTGTCCACATCAGATTTTTTTTACTAATTGTTGTAGTTGATTACATACGAATAGTTTCATAACCAAGTTTGGTAAAAATATATTATCTAATTTCAATACGCACGGTTAAAAAATGTTTCGGCCCAAGTTTCTAATTTACTGTCGACATCATCTACATTCACCATTGTTCTTTTACGAAAATCTTTGATTTCGTTGCCTGCTGGTTCAAAATAACTTTCTGCAGATTTAATAAGATTGTCGATATCATTATTACCAAGCAGTTGATTTAATTCTGTAACTATTATAAAATATAAAATAATATTGATATAATAATTAATTCTACTAATGACACACTTACTATAAGCGGAAGATACATTTATCGAAATTGTTATACTTAATAAAAGTGAAAATATTATTTTCAGTGCCATTTTCTGTAAATAGGTTTAATTGAAATTACATGCTTTTTATAACTTATTCTTGGTTTCAAAGTTTAATTAATTTTTATTGTAATAGCAATTAATTTAGGTTTGTTCTATGTTATTGGTTTTTAAATTGCCTAATTTAATTAACTGATTAATTAAATAATTACAATTTGATATTTCATTAAATTTGTAACAAATGCGTAAATATTTTGATATAATTATAGGAAAAACTAAAATAATATATTTATTCAATAGATTCATTCTGAAATTAATCTTTGCTGCACCGAGCTGAATTTGCGATATTTTGCAAATGTATTTATTTTTTACAACAATTCCACCAAATTGTTAAAGTCTTCACAAAAATGAGAGACCTTAAACATGTTTCTAATTCCTTAAATTATAATATCAAAAACCCTGGTGTCAACTTTTCCTATCCTGTTTCACTACTTTTACTTCATCTATATTAGCATCTTTTTTCATACAAGATCGTTTATTCCTCCTACAAGGAATCTTTCGTTTACGCAATAAACCTTCAATGACATCCATCCATTTATTCCTAAATATTCTATGCTATTTATCAGCTATGAAATTAAAACAAAATACAAATAAATATGTCATATTTGATACATGTCAATTATATACCGGGAGTTTTTCTTATCAGTAAACATAGGGATATATCATTACCATAGATACAGTTAAAAAGTTTGACAGCAATACATTAGAGCGTTTATTTTAAAAGTAAATATAGGGAAAATAATATTTTCAGCAATGCATTGAAATGTAATAGTCTATAGTCTAAAAGAAACATTTTAAGTTTAAACAAATTAATTGAATTTGAATTACTTTAAATTACATTAACTAAACGTTAGGTATAAATTTAGAACCTCAAAACAATCCAAAAGTTCTTTTGTGTAGAGGTTTGTTCGCAAATTCTTCGTTTCAGAGCTCGTACGTACAAACAATGAGAATTATTAAAATGTGGTTCTATATAATTCAGACCACGAGAAATCGAATGGCGCAAAGCGCATTGTCATATCTTTTTTAGTTTTTAAATTACAGCGATTTTTGACTTTTTTTAAGCTCAACTTTGAAAGCCCATAACTCAAAAACTAAAAGAGATATTAAAATGCGGTTTGAACGAGTGTATTTCTCGTGCGCTACTTAACTTCTATGGAAATTTTGAAAATTTTGAAAATTTTTAAATTTTTTTCAAATTTTTATTTTGTCGATATTTCAAAAAGTTGAAGAGATAATGTAAATATGAAAACACCAGTGAATTTCTCTCGTAAAAATACATAGGTATGCAAATTTTTACAACAAAATTCGCACAGATAAATTTTTTATTACAAAAAAACGAAAAATGGCCAATATCCGTAAAAACACCAAGGGGTACCCCTTAAGAAATTTTTAAAAAACGGCCATTTTAGATTTTTTGTAATAAAAAATGTATCCGTTCGAATTTTCTTCTGAAAATTTGCATACTTATGTATTTTCACGCGAGGAATTCACTGGTGTTTTCATATTTACATTATCTCTTCAACTTTTTGAAATATCGACAAAAGAAAATTTCGAAAAAATTTAAAAATTTTCAAAATTTTCAAAATTTCCATAGAAGTTAAGTAGCGTACGAGAAATACACTCGTTCAAACCGCATTTCAATATCTCTTTTAGTTTTTGAGTTATGGGCTTTCAAAGTTGAGCTTTAAAAAAAGTCAATTATGTAATTTGTAAGTAATCAAAATGAATAATTTTTAAAATAAATTTAGTTATTTACTATCTTTGAAAATTGTAGTAACAAATAGGTACATAAACTATTACAAATTTTGTATTTGTCTTTAACTTGACAAACAAATTTGTTAAGTTTTCCAATCAAATATTTAATTCTTTAATGCAAAACTTGAAAGAACAATGTCGTTATTTGGTTTTATATACTTCCCTGGTACAATTACTTTGTAATTATATTTATTTTCATATTTAATTCCTGCTGTTACAAAAAGGACTCAAAATTAGTATAAATAATCTCAAATTTATATTCAATGAAGAAGAATACTTTAATTGATTTCAATAAAGTTTACATTTATTATAACATTTGTATTCAAAATCAAAGTTATTTAGGCTTTGGTGGAATAACAACTCTTTTTCCATAGGATGCTTTTCTCCATCCTCCTGGGCCGCCCCAGCTTCCAGAGTACTGCAGGAAACCATTCCCACTTGTCCAGGTACCCCCTCCTGCATCACCACCTACTTTACCACCACCCTTTCTTACTTTTAGGTTCCCTCCTATTGCTGATGAGTCACCTCCTTTTTTTATATTGCATTCGTTTTGTTGACAGTTTACAGTCGCCCAAGCAAATGATTTTCTCGTCCCCATTTTTTTGGGTTCATTATTAAGGGTTTGTTCTAGATTGTCAGCGGTATTGCCCAGATTTTGAAGATTTCTGTTGGAAGAAAAGACATTTCTTTAAGTAGCCATTTGTATTAGATCTAATCTACATTTGAATTATAAAGAGAAAAATTGGTGTTTTAGATTTTTTGTCTAAAATAATTCAGGAACAGAAATTTATGAAGAATAAAACTATTTATTTTTATATTTACCTTCTAAGTCCATGATAATTTGGAAAAGCTTCAGCAAGGTTATAGGCATCTGAAAGCTCTAAAACTGAAAATACAAGTAATTAATTTGAAAGAAAATTGATTTATTAATTTGATAAATATTAATTGTTTCGTCTTGTCCAATAAATATTGCAAATTTAGTTAATATATAATATAAATAAATATATCATCACGCCTTCTACCCATTACTGGCAGTGGTACTCTGCCTAAGCAGATTTCAGTAAGTGATATATTTTTATCGCGTAAAATGCGGTTACCAGCCGTCATATCACGGCCCTCACAAATATTAGTGAAGGAGGAGCCACACGGGTAGATTTAAATTGGTGAAAATTGTTTGTCGGCTGTGAGGATCGAACCAGGGTTCTCAAGATCCACCACTGAGCCACCTACCCCATATAATAATATATAATGATTGATAATATTCACAAAAAGCAGAATGATATTTATGAAATTATAAATGTTAAATTAAGAAACTCAAAATTAATATATACAGAGTGTTTCACAACTTAGAGCAAAAAATTAAAGGGTATATTCTGTACGACGTGCTAATCATGAAACAAAAAGAATTTTTTTAAATTCGAAAAATTAAGGGTTGTTAACTTAAAACATTTTTTGTAGTACTGCACTGGATTCGCTTTCCTATTAAACACAAACAATGAAGTAGGTATCAACTACGAAAGAATAATTACACAATTCAATCATTAGCAGTTATTTATAATAGAATTTTATTTAATTAATAACTTTAACATAATCATCCACCCAGTGGCAGTGGCAACGAAAAATTGTGGACTGGGAAACATTGAAAATAGTTTTGCGATTTAAAAAAAAATTCTTTCTGTTTCATGATCAGCACGTCGTATAGAATATACTCTTTATTTTTTTGCTCTAAGTTGTGAAACAACCTGTATATACCCTATAAGTTTTGGCACAAATTCAACAAATTTTTTAAAAAGAAAATGCATTTTGGTAATGTATGTAATATGTAATAATTAACTGATTAAAAAGCAACAAAATTATAAACTTAAATGAAATAAGGAAGGCCGTAATCTTCCACAAGACAAAATTTTCTGCGAATCATTAAGTTTTGGACGGAATTTACATCAATTTCTCTGCGACGAAATTCTTTCCCAATCTGGGCTTTTCATTTTTTATAGTAATCTTTGCAAGATTCAAAAATTGTCTACGGGATGAGCTTGGGGAATTTGAGAAGGTTTATCGTTTCTTGGAATAAATGGTACTGTTTCGTCTGGTTGCCAATTTTGAGTATATCAGGATTCTGGCAAGTTGGTTGATTGTTTATTTTGAAGCTTGTATTTTTTTCTGTATTTTTGATCATTTCTCACAAAGAAATATATTAAGAATAAAATAGAAAAGATTATTCCTTACCCAGCGTAGCCACCACAAAGGATGTAAATAAAAATATCAAGGGAAATTGTCCCATGTTTCTTCGAATAACTTCGGAAAAGTACTGAAGAAAACTATGCATCTTATTGTAATTTTGTGACACAAATATTAATTTGAAATCCAATTGATTTTAAAATTATAGATTAGAAAGTTATAAATTGTAAATTAATTAATGAATTATAAATTGAAATATAAAAAGTAATTATAAGTTAATAATCGAAACGAAAATCATGAAATTTAGTTTTAAATTGCAATTGCGATACATGATTTGTAATGGTAAGATTATGAAGTGAAAAATTATTTCCTATTTTGAAGTGCCATTTTTTATTCCTAATTCAATGTAGCATACATCAACTTTAGCAAAAACAATTTTTATAATTGGTTTTTAATTATAAAAAAATCTAGTAACATTTATAAATACAGGTTTGTGTATCTTTAACCATGGCATGAGTAATTAACTTTTGTTTAATAATGAAAAATATATTTGTAAGTCTGCCAATATACAATTAAATATTTTATACTCAAACATATTTATATAATATTAAGTGGATATTTTTGGCATTTTGTATATAATGGATAATATTGAGGTCATCAACCTTTTGATATTCTTTAGTTCCCATCATGGTTTTTCAAATTGCTGCTTTCGTCTTATTCTTCAATATCTTCATTACATATACATATTCCTTTCTCATTTTCTATTTCTTCTTCTTGTATGATTTTTTTTCCTTTTTTCTTTTTTACTAAATTACCTGCAGATTCGTTTCCTTCTATATTTCCTCTTTTATCTATTTGCACATCTTCTGTATCTTCTTCTGGTTTTTCTTTCCCATTTTCTTTTTCTTGATCGCTTTCTTTATCTTTTCTTTTTTCTATTATCACTTTTTTTTCTTTGTCTACTTGTAATAAATCACCTTCTGTCTCATCTTCACCATTTTCTTCACCGTCTTCCTCTCTGCCTACATTTGTTTCTTTTCCATTTTCGTTTTTAACTTCTTTATTTTTTTCCGTATTACCTCCTTCATCTTCTGTATTTTCTCCTGATCGTCCTTTTTCTTTTGCTCTAACTTTCCTTTTTTCTTTTCGTTTCTTTTTTGCTTTTTCCTTTTCTTCTTCTTGCCTACCTGAATTTCCCTCTGTTCCATATTTGTCATCATCTTCTTGTTCTTCATCATCCCTCTCTACATCTTCTATATATCTTGTATCTCCGTCTGATTCTTCTATTAAGAGTTCTTTTTCTTTTGCTTTTCCTTTCTCTTTTACTTTTCCTTGTTTCTTTTCCTGTACTAAATCACCTTCTATCTCATCTTCATTTTGTGGAGATTCACTTTCCTCATTTTCATCTCTTCTTGTATCAGCATTAGTATTTTTTGGTTCTTTTTCCGCATTACCGTTTGCATCTTCTTCTTCTGTATTTAATCCAGTTTCTTTTTCTTTTCCTGTCCCTTTTCCTTTTTTATTTCCTTTTTCTTTTCTTTTTTCCTGTCCTAATTCATCTTCTATTTCATTTTCTCTATATTCTCTAGCTTTATCTCCTCTACTACCATTTGTCACATTTTTGTTTTTAGCATTACTGTCTGTTTCTGCATTTTCTTTTTTGTCTCCTTTCGTTTCCACTTTCGCGCCTGCCTTATCTCTTTCGGTTTCGCCATCTGCATTTTTATCTTTATCTCCTTCCATATTTTCTCTAATATTTTCTTCTGATTCTCCTAATTCTTTTACCTGTCCTTTTTCTTTCATTATTTCCTTATGATTTTCTCTTATTAATATTATTTCTTTTTCTACTTTTCCTAAATCACCTTCTATCATATTCTTTCCATTTTCTCCAGCTTCATCATGTCTACCTTCATTTTCCGCGCTACTACCTTCATTATCAACTTTATTATATTTTTCTGTATTTTCTTTTTTGTCTCTTCCCGTTTCTTCTATATCTCTTTCGGCATCGCTTTTCGCATTGTTTTCTTTGTCTTGTTCTGTATTAGCTCTTATATTTTCTTCAGATTCTTCTTTTCCTTTTCTTTTTTCGTTTATTAGTATTGTTTCTTTTTCTAATTTTACTAAATCACCTTCTAACTCATTTTCTCTATTTTCTTTAGTTTCATCTTTATTTTTTACACTTCTGTCTTCATTTTCAATTTTTCTGTCTCTTTCTATATTTTCTTTTTTATCTCCTTTCGTTTCTAATTCCGCATGTCCTGTATGTTTTTCCATATCGCCTTCTGATTTTTTTTCAACTCGTTCTTTATTTCCTCCTGATTTTATTTTATCTCGATCTTTATTTCCTCCTGATTTTCCGTTTCCTTTTTCGCTTTTTTGTTCTTTTTCTTTTCCTCTTCCTTTTCCTGGTCCATTTTCTCTTCCTCTTCCTTTGTCTTTTCCTTTTCCTTGTCCATTTCCATGCCCTCTTAGAATTTCATGTTGTTTTTCTTTTTCTGTATTAATTTCTATTCCTTTTTCTTTTATATTTTCTTCCTCTTGTTCTTTTGCTTTTACTTTTGTATTGGTTTGTCCTTTTACTTTTTCTTTTATTTTTCCTTTTTCTTTTACTTTTTCTTTTACTCTTCCTTTTCCGGTTACTTTTCCTCTTTCTTTTACATTTATTTTTCCTCTATCTCTTCCATTACCTTTAACTATTCCTTCTTCTTTTCCATTTATAGCCATTTTCCCTTGTCTAACTTTTATTAAATTGCTTCCTGTCTCATCTTCATCATTTTCATTAGCTTTTTCTTTTCTTTCCTTATGTTTTCCTCTTTCATTTTTGTTTATAACTTTGCTGCCTTCTATCGAATTTCTCTTTTTATGTATTTTCTTATAATTTTTATCATCTTTTGTATCTCTTTCTGTATGTCCTCTTACATATTCTCCGTCTTTTTCATTTCCTTTTATCTTCATTTTTACTTTTTCTATTTGTAATAGTTCAGCTTCTTTCTTATGTTTATTACTTTCGCTATTTTTTTCAGTATTTCCTTTCTTATTTTTATTTTTTTCTTTTACATATTTACTCCAAAATTTGCCATTATTTACAACATCTCTTTTTTCATCTTTTCCAGCCTTCCCTGTTTTCTCTCCTCTCGTATCTCTTTCTGCACCTCCCTTCGAAATATTTCCTTTTGCTCCAGTTTTCTTACCAGATTTGTTTTTAGTATTTTTTGTTGCATCTTCTAGGTGAAAGTAATTTACTATTTTCTTAATGGTATTGCTTAGACCCGTACGGCTATTAAAATAAATTTAAAATATAGTAGCAAGATAAGTATTAGTATGTCATCATGTCATAAGGCAAGTAAAGACAAGAAAATCTCGATCAATCAAACTTTTTTTACTTCAAAATCTTTTAAAACTGTATGAATTAAAATTAATATTACCATTTTAAACATTTTTGAAATTTTGTCCATATTATCTTAAAATGGAGTAGCATTGTAAAATAGTTAACAGAATCGTTATCAAAAATATAGTTTATCACATTAATTTAATTAATTTTTTTAATAGAAAATTTAGCCTGCGTTTATTTCAGTCATATGAAAATGTGATAACTATTTTTTATTACTTATAAGACGTAATAACAAAATGGAAAAAGAAATTATTGTAAATAATTTACCAAACCATTTATATCTCTAATTACCTTTCTGGTTGAGATTCTGATAAACCATTACTGTATTCGATGTGCCTGTTAGGATACTCTGAAAATTAAAGTACACTTTACATGGAATATTTCTTAAATTTTATTATATTCTTCACTTGACTACATTAAATATTTAGAAAGAAAATTTCTATTCTATTTCTTTACTACTCGCTATTAAAAGATTTTTTCGTAACACATGCACAAGAAACACGTTCTTATTCCCTAATTTTAGAGAGAGAAACACTGTTTTTCTCCCCTAGAGATATGTTTCTCTCTCTAGAGACTACTATTATTAGCTGTTTGTGGGGTTTCCTAGGTAACTAGTTACGCAACCCATATTTGAGATTTGTCCCGATAAGATGGTAATTTTTGTGCACTTGTTACGAAATATGCTTCACGGGAGAGGGTGATTATCCCTTGTGTGAAGTTGACAAACCGAGACATAAGCGAGGGCCGAAGCAGGAATAATCGCTTGTTTCCCTCCCTTGATGCATAACATATCATATATATTTAATCATTATATTCAACTGCATATATTAATTAACGCTCTGATACATTATTGTCAAATTGCAAACTCAAATTTCACGGTAAACTAAAATTATGGTAAATAATTGCAGGAGTATTTCAGGAATATTTCAAAGTAAATGAATATTATATTTTAAAAAAAAATTCGAAATTATATTTATCTTTATAATAATGAAACAAAAAATGTAGGCATTAAAATATGAATTAATTATTGATAATGATCTACATATTAAATAGAGAAAATAAATCCGAGTAATAATAAGCACAATTTGAATATAAATTCGTTTTTACTTACCAAATGTTATAACCACAAACGAAATTAATAATACATTGAAAAGTATTTTTTTCATGTTTTCTCTGAAGATCTTGGAAAACTGTGCGAAAAAAATAATTAATATAGTTTAAATAGTCACGGTTACACTATTGTTGCGCAATATCTTGTTCATACTAATTAAGAAATTGAATTATGTTTATAAGTAAGATTAGAAAATTGTTTAACATTGCAGACAAATTAAACTGAAATTAGTAGAAATGCTAATTTGATTTTGCGCAGTGCAATTTAATTATTTATCATGTTCTTTCTAATGAATTTAAATTGTTTTATATTTTTATTTTTCAGCATTAATGTATAATTAGAAATAACAAGTTAATTATATGCATATCTCTAAATTAATTTCAGCAAGCTTTAGCAAATTATTCATTTTATTTTTATACATGTTTATTGGATATGTCATTTCTATTCTACGGCACAGTATTTTTTTTAGCAATGATTTATTTCATACAAATTCAAAATGCCATTTCAATAATCTGTATTTATAAAAAATGAAACATATTTATATTGGATAGATGTATTCTTCAGCAGGATTCAGAGGTCATATAATGTAACTTAACTTAAAGTAACTTACCTGTAATTTAATTAAACATAAAATTGACATGAAAGAATGAAACATAAAATATTTCTTTGTTTTCTAATTTTTTATGTAGTACATTTCATACATACAATAATAAATTTACAAGTTAGGCATTTTTTATGCATATACATCCGCATTTACAATCTAGAGTAGAGTAGTTTTTTTTTAGTTTTCTTTACTTTTACGTTTATTCTTTTCTTTCCCTTCACGATTTATGCTTTTACCGTTGCAATGTCCTTTTGCTCTGTTACTTTCTGTTTCCTTTTCTTCTCTTTGTCCTCCTTCTTCTATTTGATCTTCAGGATTTAAAGTTATTTCTATTTCTTCTTTATCTTTCGAGACTTCTCGTTTTCTGAATGCTTCTACTTCGACTTTTTCTTCTGGTTCTTGTAGTTGTTCTACTCCATCTAATTTTCGATGTTTTGGATATTTTCGTACTACTACTACGTCTAGTCCACCTTCTATTGACTCTTCTGGTTTGTCTACTATTCCTTTTTTTATATTTTCTGTTGTTAATCCTTCTCGTCTTTTTCCTTCTTCTTTACCTTTTGCTTTTTTAACTTTTCTTTTCTTTTTTCCTTTTTGTTTATTTTTTCCTTTCTTTTTCTTTTTCCCTTTTTGTTTAGTCTTTCCTCCTCCGTCTTTTACTTCTTCTTGTTTTTCTAATTCGTCTTCTCCAACCGGTTTCAGTTCTTCTGGTTTTGCTATTTCTCCTTCTTTTGGATTTTCTGTTATCTTTACGGTTCGTTTTACTACTTTTACTTTTTTACCTTTTTTGCCTTTAATTTTCTTTTTAGCTCTCTTTTTTCTTTTTTGTTTTCCCTTTACTTCTTTATGTTCAAGATTCTCTTTCTTTTTTTCAACGTCTTCTTCTTCTCCAGCTTGTTTTGGTTCATTTGTAGTTGCTATTGTTCTTTTTTTTAGATCTTCAGATAGCTCTACTGTTCCATTTACTTCTTTTACTTTATCTGTTGTTTTTTTAGCCTTCTTCCCTTTAACTTTCTTTTTTCCTTTAACTTTCTTTTTGCCTTTACTTTTCTTTTTTGTTTTTCTCTTATTTTTTCCCTTTTTAACCTTTTTTCCTTTTATTTCTTCATCTTTTTCTGGTTTTCCTACTGTTTCTACTCCGCCGTTTTCTTTTAGTTCTCCTGGTTTTTCTCCTTCTTCTGATGTTTCTACTACTTCTCCGTCTTTTTTTGGTTCTTCTAGTTTTTCTAATCCATCTTCTACTTCTCCTTGTTTTGTATTATTTGGTATTACTGACATTACCATTGATCTCTTTTTAGTATCTTTCTTATTCTTTTTTACTTTCTTTTTGCTGCTTTTCTTTTTCTTTTTTGCTTTTACCTTTCTTTTTTCTTTTCTTTTTCCTTTGCTTTTTCCTTTTTGTTTCTTTTTACCTACTCCATGTTTTGGCTTTTGTTTTGAGTCTTTTGGTGTTTCTATTGCTTCTGTTTTACTTTTTTCTTTTGATTCTTCTAGTTTTTTTCCTTTTCCTTCATCTCCTACTTCCGTTTCAGCTTCAGCTCCTTCTACTTTTTTTGCTCCTTCTTCCTCTTTCTCCTTTTCTACTTCTCCTCCTGCAGCACTTTCTTCTCCTTTATCTTCAACTGATCCTCCATCTCGTCTTATTTCTAATTTTCTTGATGTTGAAACATTATTTCGTCCTTCTTCTACTGCTATGTCTTCTTCTAATACTGCACCATCTTCTTCTTCATAATCACTTTCTTCTGCATTTCGTCTTCTTATTTTTCCTTCAATCCATTCCTCTAATTCTTCGTCTGTTAGGAGGGAAACAGTATGATAAAATTCTACTTCGGGATTAGATTGGACCTCTTGAGGAGTTTGTGTTGGACTCTGACCAACATCAAGCCATTGTTTACTAAAATTTAAAACACTTCTATAATGTCTGGTACTTTAATATTCCAGTCACGCAAAATTATTAAACAAATCATAGAAAATTTTTAAATAAAAACAACAAATTCTAGTGGTGTTATTTCAATTTATAGATTTAAGAATTTAATACAACAATTAAAATTAAGCCTGTAGCTTCTCTACTACTGACATCTTTAAGTGCTGTCGTTTAATAGCTAATAATTACTATTCACGCGCAAAAATATATTATTTACTGAGATTTGATACGATGCCACACCCAGTAATGGGTAAAAGGTGCAATGATATAGATACTTATTTATATTGGTCAACTTGGGAAATTGTTGATGATATATTTTTCCGATAAAGTGTATAGGTAATAAAATATGTAAAAATGTTTCGACTTTTCCAATGGTTTAAACATTGACTTCCTTCTCCAAAATTATTGATATTATTTTCCTCTTGATCTATTAAATAATTATAAATTTATTTCGATGTGTGATAACCTGCACTTGACAAAAAAATGTCATAATTGGATAATTTTTGTTAATTTATGATAGTTCAGAAATTATTTGAAAACATACAAACTCAACCGAAATAAATTTTTTGGATAAACAAATTCAACAATTAACTCATGCGACAACATTGTCCCAAGTTAATTGACCCCAAATTATTACGGTTCTCGATATCCCAAATTTTGGGACACCGGTATTTGTATTTACATATTGCTTCTAATTCTACGTCTACGATCTAGTAAGCCGTTTGGTCGTCCATTCGAAAGATCTGGAACAGAAAATACTATTTTTATATTTTGTAAAATATTGAAAAAGTTTTCCAATATTTTCTCAAGGAGTAAATTTAATGATCAAATATAAAGTTTGATACATAACTTTTCAAATAAGATAAATTCAATATCTTCATTTGTAAAAGAGCAATTATACTCACCAACAGATATTAAAAATAATATTAAAAGTAGTTTTATGTTTTCCATTTTTCATCTTCAAGTATCTTGAAAACTGTGTAAAATATATTATTACCTACTCTTTTGTAGAAAAGTTAATCGAAAGTTTCTTTTATGTAATTAGTTTCAAAATCCAATTGCAATTACTAATTATAAAATATGTCCTCGTGTTGTCCTTGATTTTTAAAATCTAAAGTAGGCTCATATAATATAGCATAACGTAATTATTGTTATAATACTTTTGAATTACATTATAATATATTTGAAAAATTTTGAAAGTGAAATTCATATATTCAATATGTTATTATGTAAGTAAGATTTCTTGTGGTCCTATGCTCCGTTCCAGCTAAGAATGTTGTACATAGAATGAACTACATATTATGTTGACAGTATGTTACATAAAGGTATATTTTGGTTATACTTACAATTATACTCATATTGAAAATTGTTTCTTCCATTGAACTTGAACGTAACATCTAAAAATAATTTTTTATAAACTCTAAAAGATAAAGTAAGTACTTTAAATAAAATAAATTGCATTACGCTAGAAACTTAAATAAATTGTTTGATCAGTAGATATATATATATATTTTCCCAACGTACAATTAGAATCTTTTGTTAAGATTAACATGGTACACATTCAATAACGAATCGACAGTTTTTGCAGTTTCGTACAAGTTCACATCCGCATTCACATGATCGACACATTTTTTTTGATAAGGGCTTTCTACTTACTTCATCCGCTTTTCCTTTTCCTTTTTTTCCATCTTTTCCTCCTCTTCCTCCTCTTCCACCTTTACCTCCTCTTCCACCTCTTCCACCTCTTCCACCATCTGCTCCATTTTCTTCATCTTCCCATAATCCGCCTCCATTTCCACCTTTTCCTCCTCTTCCTCCTCTTCCACCATTACCTCCTCTTCCACCTCTTCCTCCATCTGCTCCATTTTCTTCATCCGGGTCTTCCCATAATCCGCCTCCATTTCCACCTCTTCCTCCTCTTCCCCCTCTTCCACCATTACCTCCTCTTCCACCTCTTCCACCATCTCCACCATTTTCTTCATCCGGGTCTTCCCATAATCCTCCTCCATTTCCACCTCTTCCTCCTCTTCCTCCGTTTCCTCCTCTTCCTCCTCTTCCACCATTTCCTCCTTTTCCACCTCTTCCTCCATCTGCTCCATTTTCTTCATCGGGGCCTTCCCATAATCCTCCTCCATTTCCTCCTCTCCCTCCGCTTCCTCCTTTTCCTCCTCTTCCTCCTCTGCCACCTCTTCCTCCATCTGCTCCATTTTCTTCATCCGGGTCTTCCCATAATCCTTCTCCATTTCCACCTTTTCCTCCTCTTCCTCCGTTTCCTCCTCTTCCTCCTCTTCCTCCTCTTCCACCATTTCTTCCTTTTCCACCTTTTCCTCCATCTTTTCCATTTTCTCCATCCCGTCCTTCCCATAATCCTTCTTTTATATATTTTCTTGTTGCTCCATTTTTTCTTTTCCATCCTTCCAAACTATCTTTATCTTCTTCTTTTTCTTCACCTTCTTCATCCGAATCTATCACTATATATTCTTCATCTTCTTCATCTTCATCGTATTCTTCTTGTATTTCAGTTTTTCTTTCGTTTACTGTCACATTTTTTACCTCATTTTTTCCTTTTTCGCCATTTTTTAGTTCTTTACCTTTTCCTTCTTGTATTATCGAATTATTTCCTCCATCTGCTTCTTTTTTAGTTTTTCCGTCTATTATTTTCCAATTATTTCCTTCTCCATTTTTTCCATTTTTACCCTTTCCTGGTGCTTCATCTTTTTCTTTTATTATTATCAAATTATTTCCTTCTACATTTTTTCCTTTTTTATCTTTTCCTGGTGCTTCATCTTTTCCTTTTATTATTATCAAATTATGTCCTTCATCATTTTGTCCTTTTTTGACTTTTTTGCCATGTACTATCCAATTTCCTTTCTTATCTTTTGCAGCCCATCCCACCAATCTTTCTTTTTGTCTTGGTTTTTCTTTCCAGCTTTCTCTTCCTGTTACTATTTTGCCAATCCATCCTCGTTCATCTGGTCCATAATATTCTCTTACTTCTCTTTTTAAAGGAGGTGAATGCACTTTAGGAGCAACCAGAACAAATTTGGGAGATTTTGTAAGAATTTGGGGATTAATTTTAACTGTTGATAGAATAGTAATTGGGTATATTGGTGGAGGATTTTGCGCAGTTGTTAAACTATCAAGTCCAAGATATTGTTTGCTACAAATTAAAACACTTTATGAAATATGCAAAATAAATTTACGATATAATTTATTTTTTAACTTACATTTTATTTCTATTGCTACGTATCTGACTTAAGAAATCGGTTGATCGTCCATTCAATTCACCTGAAACAGAAAATACAATTTAAATAATTTCCTCAGTATTCTCTATCTGAAGTAAATTTAAGTAAAACCATTTCAACAAGATTTTATCAAAGTCATAGAGATCATTTTAAAATACAAGCAACAGTTATGTAAATACTTACCAAAATATGGTAAAAGGAATATTAAAAGTAACTTTATATTTGCCATTTTTCTTCTAAAGATTCTTGAAAACTGAATTAAAATGATATTTCGTGCTATTTATGTGCTACATTAATCAAATATACTGTGTATTTAAGTAATTAATTTTTAAATTTAATTTTTAATTATTAATTAGAAAATGAGACCTCGTTTCTTTTTTGAATTTTATTTTTTATGAAACATTTTAATGAAAAGTTTATTAATAAATTATAATACAGAATAGCAAAAAAAGTTTTATAATTTTTACTTATAATTACTTTTTAATTTTAATTTAACTGTAACTTAAATACTCAAAACTTCGACTATTCGAATACTATTTACATTTTAACTACAATAGAAAGAATATTTAATAGTACTAAGTTTTATAACCGTCTTTTTAGTTAGTAGTAAGTAAAATACGTGTATCTAATTAATTGTAATACGGCGCCTACTAAAGTTTTATTAATTATTTAAAATGTAAGGTTAAATTACAAATAACTTAATTTTGTACTTAATAAGTCAGTTGTTAACTTCACGCCGTGACTGAAACGTTCAAAGCCATTGTTTGTCTACATGCGTTGTGATGTTATACAGCGCCAAAGAAACAATTTGTCATTTGAACTACAAAAGTAGAAAGAAATACATGCGGTTTTATTACCTGAAGCAAACTTTGTTTATTTTTTCAATCTACAGACAATTTATATATCTAATTTGCAAAACATTTTTACTTGTATAAGACTAAATATATTGAGCTCGTATTATTCCTTTGAGTTAAGTTTTCTGTGTCCATCTTTACCTTATTTTCTATTTTCTTCTTTATTCTTATCTTCGCTTTCATCTGTAATATTTGATATACCTTCTCCTGCAGTTTCATCATCTTCTGATGTATCATTTTCTTTTGGTGTTTCATCTTCTCCTGGTTCATTTTCTTCTGTTGTTGTATCTTCTCCAGATATTTCATTCTCTTCTTGTGTACCGTCTTTTTCTGTTGTATCATTATCTTTTGATGTTCCATCATTAGATGTTTCATTTTCATCTGATATTTTATTTTCTTCTTCTGTTCTGTCTTTTTCTGTTGTGTCGTTATCTTTTGATGTTCCATCATCAGCTATTTCATTTTCTTCTGACATTTTCTTTTCTTTTCGTGTTCTGTCATTTTTTGATGCTTCGTTATCTTCTAGTGTTTCATCTTGTTCTGATGTTGCATTATATGTTAATGTATTATCTTCAGGTATGTCATATTCTTCATCTTGTGTTTCATTTTCATCTGATGTTTCATTATTTCTTCGTGATCCTTCTTCTTCCTTGGATGCATCTTCTTCTAGTATCCAAGCTTCTTTTGGTAGGTTAAGTCTTTCTGGTAGTTTTAGTCGTCCAGGATTATCTCCTAGCAGAATGATTTTCCAGTTTTGAGTACATCTTGTACATCCTGCTAGTAACTTTCCAATAAAAATTTTACTCGTACTTCCAGTATTATCGAAAAGCCGTCTGAAATAGTAACATTTTTATTGATAAAATAATAATGGGGTAGGTGGCTCAGTGGTGGATCTTGAGAACCCTGGTTCGACTCCACAGCCGACAAACAATTTTCACCAATTTAAATCTACCCCTGTGCCCCCCCCCCCACCATAACATCTTTGGGAGGCGTGATTTGGCAGAAGGTAACCACACTTCACGCGAAAAAATATATCACTTACCGAGATCTGCTTAGGCAGAGTGCCACACCCAGTAATGGGTAAAAGGCATGATGATATATTTATTTATCATCGATTTTATCTAACTCAATCTTTTCGGGATTATTCTAAGCCTATTTAGATGTTATTTAGTGCCATGGAAACCAGTGAGTTAAATGACATTTTAAGAACCGGAATAGAAAAATATATAAATTACTATATTATTTACCTCTTTGGGCTAAGATCTACCATATTGGATTCTACCCCTTCATGTTCATTTGAAAAAACTGAAAATTAAAATACAATACATTACAGAAATGAAAAACACTTTTTCAAGGTTTATTTATGGGCTAGGAGGCATAGTATCGGGTTCAATATCCACAGCCGACATACAATTTTCACCACATTAAAATTACCCTTTACCAACAACTTTGGGGGCTGTAATACGACGGCTAGTACCTGCACTTCACATGCATAAATATATCACTTAACAAGATCAGCTATATAAATAATTATTGTTATGCTTATTATCGAAATAAGATAGTTATTGTAAACTAACACTTTTTTTTAAATAAAATAAAATACACATATTTTTTTGTATATTGTATATATAAAATAGCATATTTATTGCATATTTTAATAAAAATATAGTGCATAATATGCGTATATTTTGCATATTTTTTTCATATTATCTTAAGCTCTAGTTATGAGATCCGGTCGTAATAATACTCACCGGAATTCAGTCCAAAAAAAAATATTAATAAGAATATAAAACATAATTTTAATTTTATCATCTTCCGAAATTTTTGGCAAACTGCTTAACAAAAAAATTAATTAAACTTTAAATGCTAATGTTGATTTAATTATTTTTAATTTAGTTTACAAATTCAATCTGTTTTCCTAATTATTGTTTAGAAAATTAGAAATAATTACATACATCAAAATGCATCAATTTAATTTCAATTAGTTGTAAAAAACTTATTACAGTTTTCTGATTTCCTAAAGAATTATTATACATTAATGTAAATGTTTACTAAAACACTAATTGTTTAATTAGTAGGAAACTAATTAGGTTTTAAAATTATTGATTAAATTGTAACTATTAATAATTTGTAAAATATTGCTTAAAAAAATTGTTCATGTAAATGAAAAGCAACAATATGACCGCGATGACACCAGTAATATTAAAAATATTGAAAATTATCCAAAATTAATATTGGTTTTAAACAATTGGTGAAAAATATATTATCGACTCGTGAGATTGTGAAAATATATAGATGATTGAATGAATGTTGCGTAAAGGAATGATGGTATTTTAGAGGAATAAACGAGTTGGTTCGAAAGAAAGTACGAATAGGTTTGAAGTGAAATACTTGCCTTAGAAGTTATATATCGAAATGTATTAAACTTACCATTTCAGCACATATAATCTGATGTATTTTGGCATGTACATGTACGCAGAAAACTTTATTAGAACACAAGTTAATTAGATTTGAAATACGTGAAGCGTGAGTCATTTGTCAATTTAAATACTTTATCAAAAGTTGATTAGATTGGTTAGTAATTAACTCAAAAGTAATCGCAAATCGCGCGATTCTGTATAGGCATTGTAAATAAATATAAAATAAAGAATAAACATTTATTTATTCAATAATCGTCAATATTATGGACAAAATGAATGTTTTTGAGTTTTTTTCTTCTTTTTTCTCTTTTTTCTCTTTCTTCTCATTCTCTTTTTTTCTTTTTTAGCTTCGTCCTCCTCTCTTTTTTTTCGTTCATCTTCTTCTTTTTTTCTCTGTTTTTCTTGCACTTCTCTCAGTTTTTCATCTTTATATTTATTCACTTTGGCTAATTTTTCTTGTATTTTCTGCATCATTTTGTCTAATCTTCCTCCACCTCCCATTCCTCCACCGGAACCAGGAGCTGAACCGAAGCTACCTGATCCTCCAGGTATTGGATATCCACCGGAATCACCTGATCCCCCAGGACTTGGAAATCCTCCGGAGCCTCCAGGATCTCTAAGACTTGGTATTCCTCCAATACCACCTGCTCCGCCTGGACTAGGGTATCCTCCAGGGCTTCCTGAATCTCTTAGACTTGGAACACTACCGAAACCATCTCCTCCGAAACTTGGAAATCCTCCTGAATTACCTGCACCGCCAAGTCCTATGTTTGTACCAGAACCCGGAATTCCTCCAGAGCTTCCTAAATCTCCACAATTTGCAATTCCATCAAAATGTCGTTTTTTTGAGTGACTACAGTTTATCCTAAAAACAATCAAAAACTTTCGATATTTGATTCACATTTTTATACATAATACCACGAAATAAATATATATTCTCAATTTGTGAGATAATTCCAATTTTATAAAATAAAATATATCTTTGGAGGCCGTAATTAGACGGCTGGTAACCGCTAGAGTGCCAGAGTGCCACACTCTGTGATGGGTAAAAGGCGTGATGATATATATTTTTTTTAATAAAGTCTTTTACTCAATATTGGGTGTGAAACTGTGCCGTGAGAGAACTTCATAGGTGATATATTTTGAGAAGACAATATTAATATTAATAATTTCCCTTGACCTGTTTTTAATTAAATCGTAATGAATACATAATTTTCTTACCATATCAGCACAAATAAAGTGACGAATTCTAGTAGCCACATATTCGGAAAACACTTTGCGATAGAAGTAAATTTCATTTTATTTTGATATTTAATAAATGTATAATAATGTATTTAAGTTAATCGTGGAGCGTGACTCTCTTATTAATGAGAATACTTAATTGAAAGTTGATTAGATTTGTTATTAATTAACTTAAAATTATTTGTAATTCTAGAAATGTATATAATAAAATAAATAATTATTTAATTAATTATTGAATTTTATTTGAGATTACAAGTTTTTAAACATTAGTAACAAGGTCTAGAATGCTTTTTGGAAGACTTTCTCTTCTTCCTCCTCTTCTTCCTCCTGCGTTTGCTCGCTTTTTTTGCTGCCTTTTGTGCCTCCTTTTTTGCCTTGTCTTCTTCTTCCTTTTGTTTTTGTTCCTCCTCCTTCTTTTTCATTTGTTCTGCCATTTTATCAAATTTAACATCCATTTTATCAAACATGTTATCCATTTTATCTCCCATTTTATCCATACTGTCCATGCCGTTAGAATCACCAAAATTTGGAAATCCTCCTCCGCCTTGACTACCAGGAAATTGGAACCCATTTGAACCTCCAGAATCAATACCTGGAGGACCTCCAGAATCAATACCTGGAGGGCCTCCAGAACCAATACCTGGAGGGCCTCCAGAACCAAAACTTGGCTGTCCTCCTGAGCCTCCATAGTTTGGCATTGTGTCATAACTGCTTTGGTGTCTTTTTCTGAAACCATCTATATCGATTTCGTCAAGATCATCATAATCTTCGATATCATCGTATTCTTCGAAATCATCATATTTTCTAGAACCATAGGAACACCTATAAACCACGAAACATAAATAATATTAATGAACCATTGTAAATTATTATTCTGTATTATATAAATACTTAATATCCATTATAGATCATACATGGATTGGAGATGGCTAATATATACATAAGGATGCATAGAAGAATTGCTATTTCATACTAGATATCTGGATTTACTTGGAGTAAAGTTACTGTCAGTACTAATATATTTATATATTTTTTCGTAACACATGCACAAGAAACACGTTCTTATTCCCTAATTTTAAAGAGAGAAACACTGATTTTCTCCCCTAGGTAGCATGTTTCTCTCCCTAGAGAGATTAGCTGTTTGCGGTGTTTCCTATGTAACTAGTTACACAACCCATATTTGACATTTGTCCGGATAAGACATTAATTTTTGTGCACTTGTTACGAAAAGTATAATATGTTTCACGGGAGGGCGCGATTATCCCTTGTGTGAAGTTGGCAAACCGCGACTTCTGCTCGAGCCTTCGGTCCTCGCTTACGTCTCGGTTTGCCAACTTCATACGCGGAAATAATCGCTTGTTTCCCTCTCTTGATGCATAACATACTATATTATAATAATTTGCATGCCAATTTTACTGTTTCAATATTTGTCAAAACTTGACAATTTTTATAAATTCATTTTTAATTCTTCATATTAGGAATTTAATGCCAATTACAATAGCTTATAGTGGAATCAAAACCATTCGAACCGCACTTAAATTTGTTACCATTTTATAATAAATTTAATTACCATATCAATATTAAAATTGTGAATAATTCTTGCTGCCACATATTTAATAATTTAATTTCACCAAAATTATTTTAAAGTACTTTCACACTGAGTCAGTTTCATTGTGTATTACATCGCCATTTTGTACAAATTTATTATATAAATTTTGCGTGGGATGTTTTATTAATATGCATAGATAATTGTAAGTTAATTATAAATTAAAATGATTAATTATATTCGCTATTAATTATTAATATGGTTTACCCAGCAACAGTAGCAGAAAAATTCAAGGACAACATTCAATTTTACTTCGCAGCTTTCATATCAAAATAAATTAAAATATTTAATTGACATTTTAAATTGAAACTAATTAGCGAGCTTTATACATTAATAAATAAAATAAATATATCATCATGTCTTTTAATCATTACTAGGCGTGGCACTCTGCCGTAGCAGATCTCGCTCAAAATAAATTATAATAATTAATTGAAATTTTAAATTAGCGAGCTTACGTCTTTTACCCATTACTGGGAGTGGCACTCTGGTGTAGTAGATCTTGTTGAATGATATATTTATGTGAATAAAGTACAGTTACCAGCCGTCAAATCACGGCCCTCATAGATGGGAAGACATAGGAATAATTTTTTAATAATCATCATCACGTCTTTTACCCTTTTCTGGACGTGGCACTTTGCTGTAGCAGATTTCGTTAAGTGATATATTCATGCGAATGGAGTGCAGTTACCAGCTGTCAAATAATGGCTCTGAAAGATGATGGTAAAGGGAGAGCCACAAGGATAACTTTTAATGTGGTGAAAATTGTTTGTCGGCGGTGGAAATCGAACCCGGATTCTCAAATAATATAATTATGTATGAGTATAATCGAGTGTTTTGCATTAATATGCTATTGTAATTAAGATTAAATTCCTGTAAAGCATTGCAGCGAATATATGATATTCTGTGTCAGTATATATTAATTTAAAAATCTACCCCTGTGGCTCCCTCTCCACTAATATCTTTGAGGGCCGTGATTTGACGGCTGGTAATCGCATTTCACGCGACAAAATATATCACTTACCGAGATCTGTTTAGGCAGAGTGCCACACCCAGTAATGGGTAAAAGGCGTGATGATATATTTATTTATTTTATTTCTAAATCTATAAAAAAATAATTGGAATGAAAAATGTAAAATAAAATTCCTGGGTGTGACACTCTTCCTAAGCAGATCTCGGTAAGTGATATTTTTTCGCGTGAAGTGATAAAATAATAATCTCTGGTCCAGAGGATACATTAGGAAAGTTATATGTTGTTTATTTAATGAAATTTATTTTAAAGAATTCAACCAATTTAATGTCTTTTATAGTTAGATAATAATAAAAATAATATTAACATCAATTAAAACAAAAATGACTATAAACATTTGAAAAAGGTAAAAGTGAGGAACTTGAGTGAACATTTTAAGGAACATTTTCAATATTTGATTCTTTGTTTTAAACCCCATTTATTGTCTTCCATGTCTACAGAGGCACTTGTGCTGAAGTATCCTTTTCTAATATTGCGTTGATTGCATCACGAATCTTTAATAAAATTCTTTTCCTTTCTTGAATTTTTATAGCCACGACAATCTTTTTCATAATTTTCTTAAATATTGAAAAATAATTTGAAACGTCATCTTTGTCTAGAACATTTGACATGAATTTTTCTAATAGTTCCAAGAAGTCAACTTCACCACGTCTTGTATTTGTTAGTACGTTAGCAATTTGTTGATCACTAGAAAATAAGTTTTTAGTAATTTCGTCTCATAACTTTCATCCGCTATTTCATCATTAATTTTTCTCAGTCTTGCACTTAAGTATTTCGTTTTTTATATACTTACAGTTCTTTTTGCATAATTGCTGATGATCCTGAAACAAAATAAAAATTTAATTATTTTATATTAATAATTATAATAAGGGATAGTTTACTTACTTGCTTCACATATTAGTATTGGTGCTCCGATTAGGAAAAGAATGATTAAACAGTACATTAAGCCCATTTTGATCATCGTTGACGAATAATTAAAAATGGTTGTATTGTTTTATATTTATAAGAAATTTAAAATATGTAATTATAAAAACATCTAACTTCAATTGGTTACAGTTTAAAAATAATTTTTAAGATTAAATTTTCAATTATTAGAAAATTACCAAATATCTAATTAAAAACCAAAGATATGAAATAATTAATTTTTATCAGTTAATTGTTTATTTTAGCCAAAAAGCCCTTACAGAAGTGTCATGAATATTCACAGCCTGTTTCAAAATAACAAAAAAATATTAAATATTGTTATCAACATAGAAGTTATTAAAAATTTAATTAAAAATGTAGAAATTATTTATTTATTAGATACTCGACTACATGTGTGGTACTAATTTTTAATTGCTTTTATTAATTAAAATTGTTTAAGACGTGTGTCAACTTGATTTTGATTGGCTATACAAAACATTAAAATGAAGATATGTTTACATAGCTAAAAAATACTTTGATAACGTTGAACTAAATTTAGTTTGCAATAACAGTGTTGAAAGTAAATATTTTCTGCACCCAAATATCATCAGAATGATTTGATTATTTTCGGTTGTCATAAATAGAAAACATTACAGTAAGGCAATGCATTTGAAATAACCTTTGAAGTAATGCACAAAATTAAAATAGTTCTATAAATTAATTAGTTTCTTGTAGAGTAAAATGCTAAATTATTATAGGAAATATAGTATATAATACATGTGTTGAAATGCGAAACACGTTTTCTCATTATACCCTTTTAAAATTTGTATTATAATATATAATCATGTTTAGATAAATTTATTAAAATTTTTGGTAAAAATTATATATTTGATATATAAGGACACGTAATTAAATTGTACTCCATGTTTATTTACATGACAAGTAAGGCTGTCATTTTTGCAAGTTTTTTTTATTATTTTTAAATTTTTGTGAACCCATGTGTACCGATATTCAATCTCTCACGGATTTAACTTCACTAATTTCAATTTACGACTGTGTTTGAATGTTTAAGGTTCCTGTAATTAAAATTAAGTTCGTAACAAATAAATAAATAATTTGTTTCGATATCTAAATCATTTTTTAGGAATTATATCAGGACATGTTATAATGAATAAAATTCATGTTTAAATATTATATAATTCAATTTATTAACCACCCTTTTGAAACTGATGTGCGAATGAAACTAGTGGTTATTAATAACATTAGTCGTTTGTTAAATCTTCTACGGCAACTAAAATCTTTTTCAATGTTTCCATCCATTGTTTTGATTCAATTACATTGCCAGTTTCTTCATCGTTTATTGCTTGTGCCAATTGTTCTTTTAATTTACTAATAAGTTCCAAATATTTTATTAAGCCTCTTCTTGTCGGAGTGTGTATTGTTATTTGTGGATTCAGAGTTCTATCAAAGCAAGATTTGCAAATATAAATATTATTACAGGATTTTACAATAAATTCTAAGACTCGGTTGCGTAAAATAATAATACGTAATAAAAGAGAATATAATATTTATCAAAACATTTGAAACACAGGGTTCGAAGATATATATCGATCGGTATATATCATGATATTTATTTTGATATATATCGTCATATTTTTGCAATGATATATATCCATTATATAAAAATATCAAATAGTTTTTGTGATATAGCCTCCGGAAAAGTGAAATTTTTCGAATTTTTCAGTTTTTCTACTTTTACGAGGCTATATCTTGAAAACTAAATGTGATATGAAAACGCGGTCAACGGCATTAATTTTCTCGTGCTTCAGTTAACTTATAAACATAGTTTCAGCGATTTTTATTTTTTTTCTATTTTCCGCCAAAAAAATCGCAAAAAGCGGTTTTTTAACATTTTCTCGAAAACCAGAAGTCATATGCATTTGAAGATTGCACCACTGGATTCAGTGGGTCGAAATACATATGTATGTAAATTTTCGTTTTAATAATCCTACGATTAATGATTTTTGGGAAAATTGAATTAAAATCTGAAAAAACCAAAGGGGTACCCCTTAGGAAATAATTAAAAATATTAAATTGCATAAAATTGTATGAAAATTTGCTTACAAGTCAATTCGGACACGGGGAATTCAACGCCGTTGAGCGCATTTCCATATCTTGTTTAGTTATTGAGATATAGCCTCCGGAAAAGTGAAATTTTTAAGTTTTTCTAAATGTGTACAAAAACTAAAATTAAAAAATAAATATCCAAAAAGTGATATTTATCTGATATATATCCTATATATCAGATATTTTGATATTTATTATAAATATCATGATATTTACGAACCCTGCATTGAAAGTGATTTTAAAACATTATAATTTCTATAATGCATTAAACTAATACTTATTTATTATAAATATTGTTTTATCATTGTTATATAATTAACAAAATATATTTTAATGCTGATATTAATTAATTATAAATTATATAAAATATGGTATCTACCATCTTGATTAGTATTAACTTTGAAAATGCTGTTAACATAGCTTTATGCAACCGAGCCTAAAAGTATCGGGTGATTAAAAATGTAGCATCAAATCGTGCCATGAAATTAATTAGGTAATTATCTATTATAATTGACAACGAAAAAGTCAGTGATTGTTCAATTTAGAAGGAATTTTAAAAATAAAATAAATGTAATGTGTTCAAATATAATTATTTACGTAATTGGTTTAAATGTTACAATAATCAAAATGATTTGAAATTAATTATCTGTCATAATTCACAACAAAAAATGTTTCTTACATGTCAGTTCTCTCATCATGTATGTCTGACACTGAAACAAAGTATACAATTCAGCATCACATATTTTATACTTCAAATTAAAGTGGTAAAAATTATATTTCTAAGTACTAATATAAAATGATTTGATAGAAAAATAGTTATTTGTTACCCAGGCCAAAAAATGACTGTTTATGTGCATCGAAAAAAAGGTTAACCGGGTGAGGTAGACTATTTTCTGGACGCACAAAATCATTTCGTTGCAAACGCAAAAATAATGGGTGTTATAATTATGAATACGTAACCAAGAAGATGATTAAAAAAAGAATTTAATCGTGTTTATGATTGTTGACTTATGCGCGTAAATGTCAATTTTGCTTGACAGTTTCGTAAAACCTATGTTATTCTAAAATTGTGCTCATTTTGCCAATATTATAATAATTATAAAAATACTTACTCGAAATACTTTCTTGTATTAGAAATACTAATAGAAATGTAAATATCAATTTGTGCAAAATATTCATAATGCAATTTTTATTACGAAAATGTTTGTACTGTCGTATATCTATAAGAAACAATTGATTAAAAAAATCCAGTATATATATATCTAATTAGAAACAGTTTGTTTAATTAGGAAAGTTACATTAATTTTATCAATTAATTATGGCATTTATTAGATACTAATTTATTGTAACATTTTTAATAGTTTTGTTTCTCTTTCTTTAATTACATACAAATTATTTGACAAATACGTCACTTTCTAAATATGGCAATGCAGCGATAAATAAAATACTCTGTTATAAATTTTTTAATCATTTTAATGGGTCGAATTATTTTAAATTATAAAGAGTATTCTGGTTATATGCCTCAAACCAACTTAGCTATTGTCACTATGCGATTCAATTTCTCTCCCGATTTTGTTAAGTATCATAACTCCGTCAGTACTGTGGTGTGTATAGCGATACGGAATTCGAATCTGGAGATCCCGAGTTTGAATCTCACTCAAGCTCAAAATTATATAAACTATCACACTGCGGCTCGGTGAGTGCAGACCCTGTACTGTAATTGGGATTAAATTCCTGTTGTACAGCGTAACATAAATAAATAAATAAATAAACTCTTTAATTTTCCAATTTTTCTCTTTATAATTCAATTTAATTTCATCATTCTTAAAATACTAATTAAATCCGAATAATTATATATTACACACAGGGTTCGTAAATATCATGATATTTATAATAAATATAAAAATATCTGATATATAGGATATATATCAGATAAATATCACTTTTTGGATATTTATTTTTTAATTTTAGTTTTTGTACACATTTAAAAAAACTGAAATATTCGAAAAATTTCACTTCTCCGGAGGCTATATCTCAAAAACTAAACAAGATATGGAAATGCGCTCAACGGCGTTGAATTCCCCGTGTCCGAATTGACTTATAAGCAAATTTTCATACAATTTTATGCAATTTAATATTTTTAATTATTTCCTAAGGGGTACCCCTTTGGTTTTTTCAGATTTTAATTCAATTTGACCAAAAATCCTTAATCGTAGGATTATTAAAACGAAAATTTACATACATATGTATTTTGACCCACTGAATCCAGTGGTGCAATCTTCAAATGCATATGACTTCTGGTTTTCGAGAAAATGTTAAAAAACCGCTTTTTGCGATTTTTTTGGCGGAAAATAGAAAAAAATAAAAATCGCTGAAACTATGTTTATAAGTTAACTGAAGCACGATAAAATTAATGCCGTTGAGCGCGTTTTCATATCACATTTAGTTTTTGAGATATAGCCTCGGAAAAGTAGAAAAACTGATAAATTCGAAAAAATTCACTTTTCCGGAGGTTATTTCTCAAAAACTAAACAAGATATGGAAATGCGCTCAACGGCGTTGAATTCCCCGTGTCCGAATTGACTTATAAGCACATTTTCATACAATTTTATGCAATTTAATATTTTTAATTATTTCCTAAGGGGTACCCCTTTGGTTTTTTCAGATTTTAATTCAATTTTACCAAACATCCTTAATCGTAGGATTATTAAAACGAAAATTTACATACATATGTATTTTGACCCACTGAATCCAGTGGTGCAATCTTCAAATGCATATGACTTCTGGTTTTCGAGAAAATGTTAAAAAACCGCTTTTTGCGATTTTTTTGGCGGAAAATTGAAAAAAAATGAAAATCGCTGAAACTATGTTTATAAGTTAACTGAAGCACGAGAAAATTAATGCCGTTGAGCGCGTTTTCATATCACATTTAGTTTTCGAGATATAGCCTCGGAAAAGTAGAAAAACTGAAAAATTCGAATAATTTAACTTCTCCGGAGACTATATCTCAAAAACTATTTGATATTTTTATATAATGGATATATATCATTGCAAAAATATGACGATATATATCAAAATAAATATCATGATATATATCGATCGATATATATCTTCGAACCCTGATTACACATTAAAAGTCTAGGTTTGGTTGTATTTCCGATTTAACAAGATATATTGTAGATCACAAATAAACTTCGAATTCAATTAATTCAGTATTCTTCCTCAATCTAAATCTTGTTTTTCTGTTTTACGTTCATAAGAAAGTCATTAAAAAACCCAGTTATGTATCGAAAGAGCATTCATTACTACACGCAACATTTAGTTTTAGGCGGTTGGTAGTAGAGGAAGACATACTGAAGCTATCAAACTGAAAACATTTAAATTTAAATATAACTTTAAAATCTGAACAAATTCATAAATATCAATAACAGCTATCAACTACAACATTTCATATACATATTTCCCTAATTTGACTATGTTTTAAATATCGCCAGATTTTTTGTTTTAATCTTTATTTATATAAGACCTAAAATAGAAAAAATTAATTACATATTTTATAAGACTTGTATTGCACTTGTTCTTTAGAAATTTCGCCTGCGGTTTGTTTTAAAATATACTATTTGCTGTTATACTATTTTCAATTTAAACTGGAGGGATCGACATAAAACGATTAAACGTCTCTGTCCCATATAACTACAATGAAATCTATTAGTGCGGCTACCACAAATCGCTTAATGATGGTCACAACAAGTACATTTTTAAGGGTCGTATTCAGCCTAAAATTATTCTTGTTTCTTCTTATCATTGACCATTTAAAAATACTAGCGAATGGGGCTGTACAACTCTGTGCGAACCTTGTGACATATTTTGAGTTCCTTTGTAAACTTAATTGCGGTGCATTTAATCGTTTTATGCCGATCCCTCCAGTTTAAAATGAAAATAGTATACACTTACTTTAAAAAAATATTTTTCTGTTTTTATTATACACGTACCGGCGAATGGGGCTGTACAACCCTGTGCAAACCTTGTGACATATTTTGAGTTCCTTTGTAAACGTAATTGCGGTGCATTTAATCGTTTTATACCGATCCCTCCAGTTTGAAATGAAAATAGTATAAATGAAAAGAATTACTACACATTTGGATTCCAGTATTTTAATAATCTACATCTCTGTATATCTAAATAACACCTAATCTAAAACGGATATTGGAAGTTTTAAATAAATCAACTAAAAATATTTTGTTATTATATTTATTATTTGAGTTGTACATATTTCATATTCTTATACTTCTTCTTTCTATCAGCTGGATCTCTTGGTAATTCAAGATAGATATTTCTACCAATTATTTTATTTTTAATATTTTGCAACAAGTTATTTGTTTTTGTATTTTTTATATTTTGTTGATTTAATTCAGTGCGTTGATTTTGTAAAACAACGTTTGCTTTGTCTCGTTGAATAATTTCTCTAAGTGTGTGCAAAATTTCGTCCCCCAATGAAAATAATTTTCCTACGACGGTATCAAAGACATGCAATGGAAGTCCAGTGTCTTCATTTACTTTCTCTAGTTGTAAACCCACCCCAAGGGTTCTATCATGTCTACACCTAACACGAAACACATTTAAATTAGTGATTTGATGGAAATTACAAAGTATATTTCTTAATTTTTAATGATCCGTAACACTAAATAAATTATGAATGTATTATTTAACATATGTACAGAATGATGAATCAAAACGTTTCTTCAATGCAATTTTAGAGAGGTTCAATTATTGGCTTCCCTAATTAATTTGCATCAAAAAAGTTAATTAGTTATTGTAGAGGACAAATTTGTGCATTTTTTTATATTAATATTTATTAATTTACTTTACATGGAACCGGAAAAATGGTGGAAATGTTTATTGGCAATTTTCTAAACATTGTTATAATAAATAAATTTTTTCGAAAACTGTCATATAAAGTTAAAATTTACATGACAACTATCAACACGCGAAATGAGTGTTTTTTGTCTACAGAACGCATGCAGGATGCAAAATTTTTTTGCATCCTGCAATGTTTTGATAGAAGAAAGGCTCACAATTTAATAAAATTTGTCACTTTATTTTTTTGTTTAGAAACAATACTTCTATTTTTTAACAAAATTTATATTTAATGTTCCAATTGAGCAATTATTCATATTTATCCCGCTTGAGGAAGCTAACTGGTGTACTGGAATAGTTTCTTGCGAAATGCAATGCGAATCCCAATAAATCGCAGAAAAAAATTAGAACGTTTGTTTGGTTTCTATTGCCAACCAGCTGTCAATTGCTGGTCAGAGAATACCAGAATTGATAGCAATTATATTACATACATTGTTGTCATGGAGACATTAGATGTCACATTAATTAATCCTAAATGTTAACATTTTCTCATTACATTATTACTAATTTTAGGACATAGTTTTCGAAAAAACGTTGTTTGATACTCGATTGCGAAATGCTTTTGCATTCTCGAATGCAAAAGTAACATTTCGAATTTCGAATCAAAAATAACTATTTCACCTATTAAATTAAATAATATAAACTCTTAATTGTTAATATATGAAATATTACTCCTCCATTTCAATAGTGCTTTCGCCATTTCTTTCAGCATTTAAAGCTTTAGTGTTCATTTTCTTTATGGAGTATTTGTCATTTTTATAATGAAGTACATTAAATAATGATTTTGATAAGAATTATTTACTGATTGTACAAAAGGAATATTAATATTAAAGTTAGAATTAAAGTATTGTAAAGAACAGATTTCAACTTATCAATGTAAATATTATATTTAAATGTCAAATATAAATTAATTACCTTTGGTTCTTCGTTGGAAAGATGGCGGCTATACGCAAAACATTTTATGAAACAAAATATAGATTTAATAAAATATTCCTGCAATTACAATAATATTGTACTTACTTAGACCACAAGAAATATCTTGTATTAATATTGTTAGGAGAAGAAATAGGACAAAATATAGTGTGCGCATTTTGGAAAGTTGTTTTAAACAACGAAAATTCAGTTTGTTACTGTTTCGTGTTATGTATTCGATATTAAATTAAATTTACAGTATCCTTCATTACATTATGATTGAAAAATTAATTGAAAACATTGAATTATTTACGCCAATTTAATCAGTTAATTTATTTAATGTTAAACCATTACTAATTGTTAACATGTTTCATTGTTTTTCAAAAATTAAAACAAATATTTTAGTATTATTTTACATTTTCTATTTTGATTCTAGAAATTCAAATTACTTTTCAAATATGAAATTATAATAAGATTATATTAGTTTGAGAATATGTTTGGGCTTAATTTGACTAATCCAAAATTTAGGATTACCTTAAACTCGTTAAAGTTTTAGGGTTGTAACTTCAAAAATATGTAATATGTAATATATATGGGGTAGCTCAGTGGTATCGAGTCGGCCTGCGGATCTTGAGAACCCTGGTTCGAACAAGCGACAAACAATTTTCACCAATTTAAATCTATCACTGAGGCTCCCCCTATACTAATATCTTTGGGACAGTGATTTGATGGCTGGTAACCGCATTTCACGCGAAAAAATATATCACTTTCCGAAATCTGCTTAGGCAGAGTGCCACACCTAGTAATGGGTAAAAGGCGTGATGATATATTTATTTATTATATTTAAAAATCTGGGTTTATTTTACTGTTTCCTAAATTTTTATTTCTTCTTGTAAACTATTAGTCTAGTGGCACCAAAAATGTTGGATGCAAGTATTGTGTAAATATTTGTACAAATTTTTTGCATTATAATATATGCCTAATTTTGAAATAAATTAATAAATGTTTACTAATTCATGTAACCTATCAATTCAGTGAACCAATTAATTGCAATTATTTTTGAGAATTTCAGAAAAAAATGCGTTATAATCTAATAATATATATACCCTTATGTTTTTACAATAATTTTGAAGCATTCTTATGTTTCATTTATAATATCAATAATATTATTATTACATTATTATTAGGTGGCTCAGTGGTATCGAGTCGGCCTGTAGATCTTGAGAACCCTGGTTCGATCCCCACAGCCGACAAACAATTTTCACCAACTTAAATCTACCTCTGTGGCTCCCTCTCCACTAATATATTTAGGGGTCGTGATTGAACAACTGGTAACTACACTTCACGCGTAAAATATATCACTTACCGATATCTGTTTAGGCAGAGTACCTCACCCAGTAATGGGTAAAAAGCGTGATGATATATTTATTTATTTCTAAAAGATCAAGGCTTTGAAATGAACTAAAATGGTTATTATTTGACAGCTGAACAAAAAACAGGAATGAGAAACGACTATGTATATTAAACACATATATTTTATTACAATCCCAACTTTATATTTGCATTAAGAAGTAGGTAATATCAGTATATATTAGTTTCATTATATATTTTTAAATCAATGTTTAATTTAGACCTCGTGTCTTACTTTACCAGAGTTAACATAATTTTTTTTTTATATCTCCTTAATTTAGAGTGCAGTTTGTAGCTCTCCAGAATATATCTCCTTGAGTTTCTTTTTGTTTTTATCTTTTGTCAATATTTTAATATAGGCATGGAACGGGACATATCTGTAAAAAAAAATTATAGCAACCATAGTATTTATTTATTTATGTTACGCTGTACAACAGGAACTTAATCCCAATTACAGTACAGGGTCCGCACGCACCGAGCCGCAGTGTGATAGTTTATATAATTTTTAGCTTCAGTGCGATTCGAACTCGGGATCTCCGGATTCGAATTCTGTGATACTATTCACACCACCGTACTGACGGATATTCAAAAGTTAGTATTAAAATTTTAATAGTTTTTTCAAACCATCTAAAGTTTTGCGTCTGTTAAGGGTGAGGTTGTAAAGAGGGTGTATTAAAATTATACCAGCAACCCTTGAAATATATTTATAGGTAATATACCAGGAGCTAAAATTTTATCGGTAAAATTTTGAATAGTTGTAGCATAAAAACCTAATAGTCGAGTATCAAAAATTACATAATTAGATCCCGATAGCGTAGCTTGAAGGATTTAAGTGTAATTTTTGACTCAAGTTACAATTTCTACGCAGGAATTATAAAGAATTTTTCAGTTATATTCGATTGATTATTTCCTGAATTCGCGATTTAAATTATTGTTTTAATGTCAAAGTGAACAATCAATTATCTAGGATGTGGTGTAGAGTAAAAAATATAAACTAAACACTTGGCTAAGTCTCACAAAATTCAGCCTCCAAGTCACCTTATATGGGCATCGTCAGAGGCTGTCCAGCACAGTTAGTAACCATAGACGCGCTTCGCTCTTATTAGAGCTCATGTGAACTTTGTTTTAGGTAAAGGAGTGGGTTATACCATACTGATGAGCTCTAACAAGAGCGAAACGCGTCTATGGTTACTAACTGTGCTGGCCAGCCTCTGACGATGCCCTCATAAGGTGACTTGGAGGCTGAATTTTGTGAGACTTAGCCAAGTGTTTATTTTATATATTTTATTAAACCTAGTTTCACCAGGTGTATGGACGACAATTAATTTTGTCTTTCTGTGGTGCAGAGATTTAATCGCTGTAAAATAGTTCTCTTAGTGCAAATTAAGCATCCATTCGCTTTTTGTGATACCCCCAGTATGTAGTATAGATCTGCTGCAGCAGAACTTAATCCCCAGAAATAGCGTGGTGATATATTTAATTATAAAATATATAATTTGCCCCATATTTAAATTACTATAAAAATAAGTACTTACTGATTTCGAGTAATGTCCTTTTTAATTAGTTCGGATGGATAACAACCTATACAAAAATATGTAAGTTCATTTATATACTATACCTAACATTAAAATTAAAGTCACAATGTTCAAAAACCTTTAACAATTTTAATATCGAAAATCAATCAATAACTGTTTTTGTTTCACGGCTTACCTGAAGTCTTATTTTTTGTATTAAATAATATTTTGTATGGGATAGGTGGCTCAGTGGTATCGAATCGACCTGTGGATCTTGAGAACCCTGGTTCGATCCCCACAGCAAACAAACAATTTTCACTTACCCCTGTGGCTCCCCCTCCACTAACATCTTTGGAGGCCGTGATTTGACGGTTAGTAACCGCACTTCACGCGAAGAAATATGTCACTTACCGAGATCTGCTTAGGCAGAGTACCACACGCAGTAATGGGTAAAAGGCGTGATGATATATTTATTTATTTTATTTATTTAAAAAATAAAATAAATATATCATTACGCTTTTTACCCATTACTGGGTGTGGCACTCTGCCTAATCAGATCTCGGTAAGTGATATATTATTTTATATTGAATATGATAATTTATATTTTGTGACCTTAATTTTAATGTTAGTAATATTTCCTATTTTCCATTCCAATTAAAAGAAAGTATCTATTTCCACTTAAGAAAATGTAACTTTAATTCCACCCCCTTTCTCCACAACCCCTAATAATTTCATTTTAACAACTTCACAATTATATCCTTCCTTCTTTTTGCTGTATAATCCTTGTGTATTTATTTATATTAATTAGCTAGCAAAACTAATAGGTCCTTTATAGTTGAAACCTCATTCACAGCTCTCAACTAATCACTGTTTTTATTGTTTGTCATAACCTTAAAATATTTGATAATAATTTCAGATTACATCCAGCTATAGTTTCTGTTTTAGTCTTAAGGATAAACATAAAATTTCGCAAATTTTCAACATTTTTATCTTTGTTTTATTTATTTATTTATTTATTTATTTATGTTACTCTGTACAACAGGAATTTAATCCCAATTACAGTACAGGGTCCACACTCACCGAGCCGCAGTGTAATAGTTTTATATAATTTTTAGCTTGAGTGCGATTTTAACTCGGGATCTCCGGATTAGAATTTCGTATCGCTATCCACACCACCGTACTGGCAGAATTTAATTTGCGTTTTATTTCTTTAATTAGGCATTACACTAAAACTAGTACCCAACTATAAAAACCAATTACGTTCATTTTAAAACATAATTTTGTAGGTGGACATCAGCTGAACAAAACAGTGACTTAGTTAAGAACTGTGAATAAGGACTTAGGTACCTCCAATACTTGAGAAAATAGTACTAAACTATAGACGGTACTATGTACTCAGTTAAAAATGAATTATTATATTTATTTTAATTACACTAAACATTTCTACATACCTTTAGATTTATTTGTCATAAAAAATAGTAAGAATGTTACTATTGCACAAAAACAGATCACGCGTAAATTCGCCATTTTGTTGTTTTGAATCTGAATCACATTTTATAGGTCTATTATCTGTAATTAGTTGATTAATAAAAATTGTTATTGAGGCGTAGGATTAATAATTTATAATTATTAGTAAATTGAAAACAATTTCTCGGTTGTTGGATAGTGAATTTATAATTTATATTTAATTCTATTGTACAGTATATTTAATTTTCTACAAGAATATTATTTAAAATTATATTAAAGTTTACATTTATTTTCTGATTAAAAATTAACGAGTTTTATTAGCTCCCTTCTGGCCAGTTTTTAAAGATTAAATTATATTTTTACACCATTCGCCGGATTATTTGTATATACAACTTTTAATTATTAAAATACGTAGTATAAATAAAATGTTTTACTTATATTAACAATTTAAGGATGGTTGCTCATTGGTATTAAATCAGGTTTTGAAACAAAAAAGCTGACAAACAATTTTCATTATATGAAAAACTTTGGAAGCCAGGTGGTTACAATTCACGTGCATAAATATATAATTTATTGAGATTTGCTACGGCGGAGTGCCACACCCAGTAAGGAGTAAATGGCGTGATGGTATTTTGCTATACCCCATAAAAAATGGGGTAACACGAACCCTTAAAACATTCATAGAATACCAGAATTATCAAGGATCTGGTTTCGATCAACATTCTCATTTTTTCATACAAGCTCAATTATTCCTCACATCACTAAACAAACCATAAATCATATTTATCCATTCGCTCCTATACACCTGTTTCATTATACTTTCACTTACGCCCACTTCTCTAACAACGAATCTTTAAAGATGATAAGAAAGGAAGGGAAAACAGTGAATGAATCTAAAGATAAGACCAGAAAGGAGTATTCGCTAGTATTTGTTTTTGAAAGTGAATTTCACATAACTCTAACAGAACAATGACTCTAAAATCAGGAATCTTAAAATAACAATCAAAGCGATCAGTAGGTACTCATTTATTAATTTTAGATAAATTTAGGTTCATTAGGTACGATAAAAATATTCGTTAACAGTTTCCAAAACCAATTTTTATTTATCAAGTACATTAATTACATATATGGCATTCCTGCTATTTTATAGGTGTTACAAAAAAATCTATGCCTTGGGAAATTAAAATGTACCTAAAACGAATTTTCCAACTGCTTCCCTAATTACTTACCATGAAAAGTTTTCAAATAAAACTTGAAAGAAATTCAATTCTGCATCTAAATAAATTAACACATTTTATTTTATTTATTTTGTAGTTGTGAAAAAATACAAAAAGAAGAAATGCAAACAAATGCAAAAATGCATAACTGTAACATATTTTAAAATTGATTTTAACAGTAGCTAAATACCTAAATTAATTGTAACCAAAAATAGACTTTCTATCCCTTATAGACGAAAGTTGAAAATTTTCGCCCTAGCGATGGAAATTGCTGCTTGCCTCCCTTATTTATGATTGGTTTCATAGCAACCATCAAAATAATGTCATGGAATAAAATGTGATTTTCTCTCACGTTCTCTACGTAGGGAGGAAAGTAGCTGCTTTCCTTCCTTATTTATGATTGGTTTCATAGCAACCATCAGTACAGTCTTCGATACTTGTTCTTCGTAATACATGCACAAGAAATTCGTTCTTATTCCCTAATTTTAAAGAGAGAAACACTGCTTTTCTCCCCTATTGAGAGAAACATTATGTTTCTCTCCCTAGAGACTACGATTATTAGCTGTTTGCGGCGTTTCCTAGGTAACTAGTTACGCAACCTATATTTGACATTTGTCCCGATAAGACAGTAATTTTTGTGCACTTGTTACGAAAAGTATAATATGCTTCACGGGAGGGCGCGATTATCCCTTGTGTGAAGTTGGCAAACCTCGACTTCAGCTCGAGATTTCAGCCCTCACTTACGTCTCAATTTGCCAATTTCACACGCGGGAATAATCGCTTGTTTCCCTCCCTTAAAGCATAACATACTGTATATATTTATATATTATCATTTAGTATTTTTAAATCTTAATTCAAATGACATAGACATTTAATTTTCTCTTACGTTACACAAATAGCCATTACTGATTTAGATTTAGACTTTAATTTTACCCAACTTTTATTTGAAACTTCTGTAAAGTAATTATGTCAGGTAAGGTAGAAGAAAATGTATTTCTCAAATTATACCATAGGTTTCGTGAAACATCTTGTATATAATATTTATGAAGTATTGTTTTTCATATGCTCAAAGTAACTGCTATTATCATCTTCAATTTTAAGTTCATTTTTAATATAACTTGGTCCATAATCATATTGATCTCCTGGATGAATTATATTATCACTTTTTATTTCATATTCGTAAGTTGGGTCCAGACGTGGATCTTGATATTTATTATGATAGAAGAAATGTCCGAAGTCTTGTCCAAAGAATTGCCCGAAATCTTGTAGAAGGTCTTGTACGTAATCTTGAGCGTAGTCTTGTTCGTTGTCTTGTCCGCTGTCTTGACCGTCGTCTAGATCATAATATTCTATTGTTGGGTAGAACCAGACATCATTGGAATCGTCGTAATCGTTCCAGATGTTGTCATCTGCATCATTCTTTACTTCTGCGCTGCAACAATTTTTAAATATTAAATAGTGTGTTTAAATTTAAATTTAGTACAGAAAAATAATACATTAGTTCATTTACTCATTATACAACATCAAATAAACAATTTTCACCAATTTAAATTTACCCCTGTGGCTCCATCACCACTAATATCTTTTTACCTAATTTCTATGGAATAGATAATTCAGCAAATTTATATTATTCTTGTAGCTTCTTTACAACTAACATTTTTGGGAGTATAATTTGACGGCAAGCAACGGGCTAAGATCTGCTACAGTAGATTGCCACACTCAGTAATGGGTAAAAGGCATTATAATATATTTTTATTTATTAATTTAATAAAATTAGTACTCCAAAAGATATGATACAAATACAAGTTCTAGCCGCGCGCCAGAATTTTCAAGTTTATCCTATCTACAGACAGACACAAGTATTTGTAAATTGTTTATTCAAATATTGTTTAGTCTTAACGCCTGCGCTGTTCATCAATATTCTACTAATTAACAGTGACAAGCGTGGACCAAAATGGCGTATGTTTTGTCAAAAGTGTATTTGAAGTGGTTTTTTTAGTGTTTTTCGCGTAATTAGTGCTTCGAGATATAATATATCGTTTGTTTTAGAGTGTTTAAAGTGTGTAGTTAATAATAATATATCTTAAAACGGTTAAATACAAAGTGAAAAGTGTGTGTGAGTGTATATAACATGGTCTATCTACATGTGTGTTTTGAAAAACAATATTTTTCTGCTGGTCGCTGTAGACTTCATCAGGACTGCAGCAGGAACATCTTCAACAAGGTAGATACTATTAAAAGATTGTATGGAGGACATAGGCTCCCTATCATCCCTACGACCCCTAGAAATAAATGATGGATGGATATGATTGAAGGTTTGCTGCGTGAATGAGAAATGAGACGAGCTTGTATGAAATAAAAAATAATAAATAAATATATCATCATGCCTTTTACTCATTACTGGATGTGGCACTGTGCCGTATCAGATCTCGGTAAGTGATATATTTTTTGCGTGAAGTGCGGTTACCAGCCGTAGAATCACGGCCCCCTAGATATTAGTGGAGGAGGAGCCACAAGGGTAGATTTTAATTTGTGAAAATTGTTTGTCGGATGTGGGGCTCGAACCAGGGTTCTTAAGATCCACAGGTCGATTCAATACCACTGAGCCACCTACCCCAAATAAATATAGGTGGTACCCAATGATAAAAATGTTTGACGAAGATTCATTGCAAGTTAAATATACTGAATTAAAGTTTAATGCGTGTTTAAAGGGGTTGTGTAACTCCATTTTATTTTATTAATTATAATTTTATTTTAATTAAATTAACCTTACCTTATAGAATTCAATTCTGGATTGGTATATTTATTATGTGCTGAAAAGTAACAATAGTTTTAATATTTGTTTGCAAACTTATTAAATATAAACGATTAACTAACTAATTCATTAATTTATTTATTTATATATTCATCCATTCATTTATTTATTTATGTTACGCTGAACAACAGGAATTGAATCCCAATTTCAGTACAGGGTCCGAACTCACCGAGCTGCAGGGTGTCCGTCAGTACGGTGGTGTGGATAGCAATATGGAATTCGAATCCGGAGATCCCGAGTTCGAATCTCACTCAAGCTAAAAAAAATATATGAACTAGCACACTGCGGCTCGGTGAGTGCGGACACTGTACTGTAATTGGGATTAAAGTCCTGTTGTACAGAGTAACATTAAATAAATAAATATAATTTATAGCTTGAGTGATATTAGAACTCGGAATCTCCGGATTCGAATTCCGTGAATAAATAAATAAATATATAAATATATCATCACGTCTTTTACCCATTACTGGGTGTGGTACTCTGCTCGGTAAGTGATATATACTTTTTCGCGTGAAGTACCAGTCAAATCCCAGCCCCCAAAGATGTTAGTGGTGGGGAGCCACAGGGGTAGATTTAAATTGGTGAAAATTGTCCTCTGACGATGCCCTCATAAGATTTTTTATTAAACCTAGTTTCACCAAGTGTATGGACGACAATTAATTTTGTCTTTGTTGTTAATTAATATATGGGGTAGGTGGCTCAGTGGTATCGAGTCGGCCTGTGGATCTTGAGAACCCTGGTTTGATCCCCACAGCCGACAAACAATTTTCACCAATTTAAATCTACCCCTGTGGCTTCCTCTCCACTAATATCTTTGAGGGCCGTGATTTGACGGCTGGTAACCGCACTTCACGCGAAAAAATATATCACTTACCGAGATCTGCTTAGGCAGAGTGCCACACCCAGTAATGGATAAATGGCGTGATGATATATTTATTTACTTATTTTTGTTAATTAATATATTTATTCTGTAGTTTCAAGTCGAAATGTTTACTTACTTAACTAAGAAATAAATATTGATGTTATCTGTCACTTATTTAGGCTTAATCTAATAGATAATAATAATAATATAAATACCTGTTTTAATTGTTGTAAAGTGTAAAAAGTTTATTATTAACGAGAAATATATGTAGCACAACTGCATTTTCAATGTTCTGTTTTAAAGCGAATTTGATTCAAACGCATAAAAATCTAATTATTAATTTCCTTATCAGGTTATAGTTTTGATTATTTTTTAATTGCCATTTATTTGTTTCTATTACTGCTGTATTTAATTATAAGTAGATTGCTTAGAAATGCTGCATTTTAAATAAAATAACTAAATGTAAATAAATAAATACGCCTTTTATCCATTACTGGGTGTGGCACCATAGCAGATCTTGGTAAGTTGTATATTTATACGTTTGAAGTGTGGTTACTAGCTGTCAAATGACGGTCCTCCTAAATCAAATATATCATCTCGCCTTATACTAAGTGTGGCATTCTACTGTTGCAGATCTTGGTAAGTGATATATTTATACGCTTGAAGTGTAGTTACCAGCTGTCAAATTACGACACTCAAAGATGTTAGTGGAGGAAGAGCTCTAAGGATAATTTATTAATAAAAATTAATAAAATATATCATCACGCCTTATACTGGGTTATAACAGATCTTACTAAGTGATATATTTCTGTCCGTTAAGTGTGGTTACCATCCGTCAAATTACTGTCCCGCAATGATGTTATTGCAGGTTAATTTTAATGTGGTAGGTGGCTCAGTTATATTGAGTCGGATTATGGATTTGAGAACCAGGATTTGAGTCCCACAGGCGATAAACAATTGTTACCACATTAAAAAACTACCTTCAATAACATATTTGGGGGCTATGATTAGACGGCTGGTAATCTTACTTCACACGCATAAATATATCATTTACTGACAGAATACTACATCCAGTAATGAATAAACGCCTGAAGATATATTTTTTAATTTTCTGTGGATCTTCCTCTGCCAACATCTTTGAGAGTAATAATTTGACGGCTGGTAACCACACTCCACACGTATAAATAAAACAATTTTCGAGATACAGCAAAGTGCTATACTCAGTAACAGACAAAAGGCATCCATGTTCTTCAGTTTGTTTGACTCTATAGGCTATGGGTTCGACTCTTGTCTAGGATAGAAATATTTCTAATATGTTTAATTGGGTCACAAATATTTATTATATGTTTGATACATTTTGAAACGAATACATTGTCTACATTGCATAAATCGATACATTTTAATTATTAATTATAACCCAAATAAACAGTTTGAATTATATATTTCCACTTCTAATTTAGGTAGACCTTCGATTAATTTTCTTAAATAAAAATGATTAAGTCGAACAAGAATAACCACGATTATTTTTTTTACCTCGGGGCCTAAAATAAAACAAAATACAGTCAGATATTCATACGCAGAAACTAGTAGAAAAAGGCTATTTTCGTTCTAGAAACACGCATTAAAAAAGAGTCATTTCAGTGCATGTGCTACAAAATAGTTATTTGTGAATTAAGAGCGTAAAGTGAGTCTTTGTTACTCGAACACTGTAATTGCAGCGCGAGCCGAAGAAACAAGGACAATTTACGCTCGTGATACACACATCATTTTTCTACTATTGCATCTTAAATGATTAAAAAATATATTGGTACTGAAAATAAATTCGTTCTGTCAACTGTCAATATGACAAATTTCATTAACATTTTTCGATTGTTCCATAGAAAACGTCAACATTACGATGACAAATGAGAGCGTAATTGTCAACTTTTCAAAGCAATCGTAGAAAAAGTGTGTTACTACAAATGTTTTATTATAAGTAATGATAGCATATATATTTTTTTAATATTGTATTAAAATTTACTTGTCAAATCGAGGATGATATTCATCTCCCTCTGAAATTGAAAAATTATTATTACAATGATATAACAAGTTATTATTTATTAAGATCTAATACCTGCAGTTAAAATCGTTGCAGAAATAAGAAACAAAATGATGTACAGAATTTTCATTTTTATATTCAATGATACAATTTTTTTTTCAATAATTTATTTGAGTTAACAAAACAATTATATTTGTATTGTAGTTTGAACTGATATTAGTAATACTCGATTGTTTAATGATTAATTTAATATACTTAATGGAAAAACTAATTGAAAAGTTCTGGAAAATTAATTGACTATGTTTCCTTTATTACCTAAATTCAATATAAAATTAATTAAAACTGTATACGTATCAAATATTAGTTTATAAAATTAACGAGCAGAAAATAATAATTTATTTGATTGGAATATTGCACCCCTAGTTCAAAATAACATGTTGAGAGAAAAGAAGCATTTTATTTTTAACTGAAGAATAATTTAATATCTATAAATTAAATAATATATTATTACTGAAATTCAGTAACTATTTCTATTATTTCAATATATGCATTACAACTATAACTAAAGTATATAATTTTTCTCACTAGTGGTACTATTGAACTAGAGGTACAAAATGTACAAAATGCTTCATCAATTGTTTTATTAGGAACTTTTGAAACTATAATTCCTCCTGCAATTGATCTACCTCTAATATTCCACCACATTCATTATTTCTTTAGAATATATAGATAATTCACTGGTACCGTGTCGCCATGTTGATTTTAAAATCCGTGGTCGATTTGGGCTTTACTCCACATTAAAATTATCTTTGGAGGCCGTGATTTGACGGGTGGTAAATGCACTTCACGCGTATAAATTAGAGATGGGCGAATATCAAATTTCTCGAATTTGAATATCGAATACGAATATTAATCAGATCTCGAATATTCGAGGTACTCGAATATTCAAATACTCCTAAAAGTTAATTTATTTATTATTAATAATTATTTAATTATGTCCTTTTCATTATTTGAATGAAATTGTTAAGATAAAATAAAATTAAAACAAATAGTACAAACAAAAGAAAAAGACGAAAACTTCAAATTTAAGGTGAAACGTACGGGCTGATGTTGGCAAAAAACAAATTTGAAATATGGTACGTCTTCATGGTTTTGAAACAAAATATCTTTGTTATTAATAAGTTCAAAGTATTGCAATAGCTTTAAGTTTATGTACAAATGATAAAGAAAAACATATGTAAATTGAGGTCAACATATAGCGCGATATTCGAGGTATTCGAATGTTCGCTATACTGACGTTAATATTCGAAAATCGCGAATATCGAATAATGTTAATATTCGCGGATGATATTCGCCCATCTCTAGTATAAATATATCACTTCGTCGGAGTATCATAAACAGTAATAAATTAATGGAGTGTTGATATATTTATTTTAATTGTAATTCTCCCTGTTTTAATATCTTTGGGGGTCGTGATTTAACAACTGGTACTTGTTCTTCTTATACATAAAAATATATCCTATTGAGATCTGTTACGGCAGAGTTATCCAGTACTGTTATATTTATTTATATTTTTAAAAATAACCCTGTAGCCTCATCTTCAACATTTTTGAGGGCCGTGATTTAACGGCTGATAACCGCAATTCATACTTACCAAGATCTGCTACGGCAGAGTACTACACCCAGTAATGGATTAAAGGACGTAATAAAATATGCATTTTATTTTTTTTAATTACGTTTTTGATTCGAGTATTCTAAAATCTTTGGGGCTGTGTTTGGACAGCTGGTAACCACACTTCACGCGTATAAATAAATCATTTACGGAGATCTGCTACAGCAGATTATCAATAGATAAAAGGCGTAATAATATATTTATTTACCTGTTTTTTCATTCCTTCCATTCGAATCTTTCAATATAATATCCATCTATTTTTTTCTAAGTTATTCTATTCAGTATATGCATGTTTCATCAATCATTTATATTAATATATGAAAATGTTTATTTATATATATTTTCTTTCTGTTACAGGTGAGTAATAACATCCTCTTGCAGTGTTAAATGTAAGTTTTATTTTTTAAACATTTGTTACAATAATTTGGTGCGTAAAAACAAGAAATAAACAAATAGACAGCAGTGCAGCCAACAAGTATTTTGTGTAATTTTAAACAATTTATTTGGATCTTAATCCTCATCCTATGTCAGCAATTGTTATTTCTGAAAAAGAAAAACGCATTAATAATAATATATTTTATTAAATTTTAAATCGAAATACTCTCGACTTTAGCTAAATGATCCTGCATTTAATAATTCATTATTGCATATTTATTTATTTATGTTACGCTGTACAACAGGAACTTAATCCCAATTGCAGTACAGGGTCCGGACTCACTGAGCCGTAGTGTAGTAGTTCATATAATTTTTAGCATGAGTGAGATTCGAATTCCGTATCGCTATCCACACCACCGTACTGACGGATATATTAATTTTTATTTATTTGCTATTCTTTATTTCGTTGTCATAACCAGGTCTGAATAATTTTGAACTTTGTTTGAGCACTTAGAATTAGTGTTTAATTCTTATAATTATGATAATATTGAAATTAAATTATTAATTACTACCGCGAATAACTACCCTTTTAGAAGTCTTTTAGTAAAAGATAATTGTAGAATTAAACATTTTAATAAAAATGTTTGGAAGCTAATATTTAACGGCTGGTACAGAGATCTGCTACGACAGAGTGCCACACCCTATAGGGTAAAACGCGTAATGATATATTAATTTCCTCTGTGGTTCCCATTGCACTAACATTTTTAAGAGCCATAATTTGACGGCTGGTAACCTCACATTACATACATAATTATGTTCCTGAATAGTACCACACCCAGTAATGGGTAAAAGGCGTGATAACATATTTATTTATTGCATTTATGCGTAGAAAAGTCAAACTTCTTCTAGTAAGTAAAAAAAAAATAAGTAAAGTATAGATTTCTAATTTACTTTACAATTTTGATTATTCTTTGAGTCTACTTATATTTCAATTATTTTTCATTAAGCTCAGCGTCAAAAAAAGTGTCCTACTAGACTGGAAAGCGCGTTTGTAATTTTTGATCAAATGCCTCACTTAGTCTACTTGCGAGGCAAACTTCCAAGTCGAGTGAGAAAAATATCGTTTTCCTCCCTAGTTTGGCAAATAACTATTACATGTTATAAATTACCATTGCTAAAACATTTATTTATTTATGTTACGCTGTACAACAGGAATTTAATCCCAATACATTAAAGAGTTCAGACTCAAGGTGAAATTTTTCGAAACAAATTAATTAATTTCTCTAATTTGTGGTATTAACATTAAGAAAACTATATTAAATAAGATATAAGAATAGGTTTTGTAATGCTGTATGCAATTTGATGTTTTAATTATTTGCAAATTGCTTTTATATGAATACTTAAAATTATGTTACCTCTGAAATATTCATAGTTAAAAGATGATTGGAGGTGGCATACCAAGAGGGCCATGAGGATACATGCCTAATCCTGGATTTAAATACGGTAAGTGTCCAGGCAGTCCTAGACCCAATCCCATACCCATTCCAAATCCTACGCCAGGGAAAAATCTACTTGTCGGTGTTCTGAAATAAAACAAAACATTTAATATTAAATGGTTATTAATTTGATCTATTCTCAAATTAATTTCTACCATATATTCTACCACATTTACTTCTTCTACAATCATAACTATATTAATATTATTATTATATCACTTACCGAGATCTGCTTATACATAGTGCCACACCCAATAATAGGTAACAGGCGTAATGATATATTTATATTAATTTATTAATATTTTTACTTTTTAAGTAGTTTAACGCGCTTTTTAATGCAGTTTTTAAATCTGTAATATGAATAAAATTGCTTAAATTTTGTTTTTATTTTTTGGTGAGCCTATTTTTTGAAACTTCCGATACAGCTCAATAAGATTGTGAGTTTTTAGAACTCGAATTCATTTCTCATAGATAATCAACCAATTTTTACTATTTTTAAAAATTATTTTAGTGGCTCCTCCACCACAAAATTCTTTGTAGGTTATGATTTGACAGCTGGAAACCCTCAATAATGTATCACTATGATAAAGTGTGCCGCATCGTCATATATTTATTTATTTTATTTCATTCGTTAACTCAATTTCTTACCCATAATTTCTGCAAACTTTCATTCAACATATATTTGTTACATATGCCCAAATATATTAAAATATTCTATCTCATTTTTTATGTCTACATCTCAAAAATTCTTTATTAATTTTAATGATCATTAAAAATAAATCATTGAAATATAGTAAATTTAAAAATGTCGCCAAAATGGTAGTTATTAATAAAATACGTTTTGAATGTTGTTTCATAAAAGTACAGAACAAAATTATAAATGAGCAACAACAACAATTCATTAAAATTATGGTTTTATGTTAATAGTCACTTACTCCGAATCTGCTGCATTTTCTGTTTTTCCGTCTGGTATTGGAATTCCTAAAAAAGATTAAACATATATTTTTTTAATCGAAGATATTCTAAAAACAATTTGAAATCTAATAACAGAATTTTGAGATAAATCTGTGAGTTTATAGATTCATATTATTTCATGTCAAAAAATGTCAATTTGACATTTAAAAATAGTTTTTATTTACTTGATACAAGTTGTCATAAATATATTATTTGATTATTTTAAGCAAAATATAAAACCTAAATTATTAGTTTTTTTTGTGTTGGTAGCTTTACGATATTCTCACTGAATCTGCCCTCGAGCATTAATACGTTATTGAAATGCACTTTGCTTACAATAAATATAATAGATTATTATTATTTTTCTCTTGTATTAATTTTACTTTATAGCTATTTATGAAACTAGTAAGGAAATGAAGATTATTACCTTACGCATGTGAAATTTACAGAACGAGGCGTAGCCGAGTTATGTAAACACATAAGTAAGGTAAACCTTATTTCCTTACTTGTTGCATATAATATTTTTTCTACTTCCGTTCTAATAAATACGAAAGAGCATTTTTGAAATTATGAAATTTTGACATATTAACGACAGTTATAAATTCAAAAAATAAAAGAATAACACATCAGAATTCGTCTACCAAGATATCTTAATTTTTTTGTGTTGCTATGTTACCTCATTATTTCACTAGTTAAATAATGCAGTTCATTACCTAACTCAAATACGTGAAATAAAACGTCTATTTCCTAACGGAAGTAGAAAAAAATAGTTAAAAAATATATTATAAAAAAATACCTTGACTAGTTAACATTAGAGTAGACGCAATGAACAAAATAATATATTGAATTCTCATGGTTTTGATTTAAATTATGCTTCAAAAATTTCAATTAAACTGATTTGATTTCGTGTCCAAAACTGTATTTATATTTGTAGGTGTAACTAAATGCATTTCAAGGCAGAGTTTTTATAATTAAAAAATAAATTGATATTGTTCAAAATAATAGAATAATTATCAATTTTAATTTAGTTCACTAAGAAAACTAATTAAATTGTTCACGTATCAACATTAAGATAAAAACAGAAACGCAATGACCATTATTTTTATTTAATGGTTAATAATAATTACTCGAATTACAGGAATTAATAATTTTTTTTATAAATCTTATTTTTTAAATGTTTACTCTTTTTACTTCCTTTTACGAAGTAAAAGAAGTATTGTAATCGCGAAAATTTTCGGTTCTCAGATTTCAACAGAAATAGGTATTTTGGCCCTCCCTGAATCCATTTTGACTAATTTCGTCATGCCGTCTGTACGTACGTATAGGGTTGTGCCGTGGATAATTGACCGGTAAATTGACTGGTCAATTGACCAAAAATATTTGACGGCCAAATAAAACGATCAAAAATCTAAATGGAACCGCCACAATATCTGTTGTTCAATAGAAATAGCTACTTACTATTATTACATGAATATATCTAGTTTGGTATTCTGGGTTCTGGAGAATTTGCTTACTTTACTTTACAAATAAAATAAATACATATTATTTCATTTCATAACGTCTTTTACTTTATTTTCCCCTTTATTTTGAATTTGATGTGATTTCGTTTATTAGTTGTTGTCGGTTTTTCATTTTCAGTAACATTGGATGTAGTAAACAGTACTATATAAATAAATTACAATTTTAATTGTGATTTTTATTAAATGTTTCTTGGTCAATTGATTGGTCAATTGACCGGTCAAATAGTCGGTCAATTGACCGAAAAATATTTGACTGGTCAAATGCACAACCCTACGTACGTATGTATCTCGCATAACTCAAAAACGGTAAGCCGTAGAAAATTGAAACTTTATATTTAGGACTGTTATAACATCTAGTTGTGCACCTCCCTTTTTGGTCATTATACAATTACCGGAAGTGGTACTTTACTTGAAGCCTATAATAGATTTTCATGAAAAACTATATTCAAATATAATTTAAAACTTTCCAAATTTGGTATATAAGACTACTATATCAATAGAAATAACATAATAGATTTTGGTTAAAATAGACTAACCGGAAGTGGCACATTACAGAAGCTGCTAACAGTTTTCCTTGAAAAAAATGGTATTATTTTAATTTTAGAAATAAATGCTGCAAATAAAAGTTTTAGAGAATTAAATTCTGCGTCTAGCACATTAAGAATTTTTAAATTAGCCTTTTGCATAAGCGAGATATCTAAATTTAAATAGTATATATATATTTTTTTAATTTTTGCTATGGATTAGAACAAAAAATAAAAAATAAAAGATTTTATGTCAAATATGTGCAATTAAAAAAAATCTATAGTTTAATACGCGTACAAGGAAGTCATGTGGTGTCCACATCAGATTTTTAAATATATATTTTATATTAAAAACACAAATGTACAAATAAGGATTGTAGTATATCAATTTAATTATTTCGGATTACATTTCTTAATTAATAAAGCTTGAAAAATAATTAAAATTATGAAACTAATTTTGTAATATTCGTTGAAAAATAATAAAATTGATTGATTTTTAATTAAGGACCAAATTTATAGGTTGAATCAAATTTGTAAATCAACAAACAAAATAATAAAACTTGTATCCAAATTAATTTTTAATCTTTATTATACTTTCATCTCTTTCTATTTTTTTGGAAAGAAAAATTGCTTTAAAGTAAAATCAACTCCAAAGTCCTTGATACTAATAACAGTCCGCCATTGTTGTTTCAAAATATTTTTTCTCTTAGCCATGTCAACAATAATTTACTGTCAACGTATTTATTTTTTGTGTACTTTATTCATTATATGTTAAATGACAGATTGGTGAAACAGGTTTATATTGGATAAATTAAGGATGAGAAATGATGACTGAACACTTAATTTAAGATAATTCTGAGTTTATTTATTTATTTATTTATGTTACACTGTACAACAGGACCCCTATCCCAATTACAGTACAGGGTCCGCACTCACCGAGCCGCAGTGTGGTAGTTTATATAATTTTTAGCTTGAGTACGATTCGAACTCGGGATCTACGGATTCGAATTCCATATTGCTATCCACACCACCGTACTGACGGATGGCTCAGTTTATTCTGTATTAAATTTAAAATACAATAAAAACATTTATTGTTATTGATAATAACAAAAAACTACAGTTCTTTTCAGGACCATCAACACTTTTACAAGAATTTTTTTACTGCAATTTATTATAAAAATTTATAATTCAAAATTAAAAATACGTTTTATAAATTTTTACTTCCTTCTACGAAGTAAAGTAAACAAATATCTATAGTTTAATATGCGTACAAGGAAGTCATGTGATGTCCACATCAGATTTTTTAAAATGTTATAATGTGAAGTATGAAATAATATACAATTACTACTTGAATAACATTTTATTAAATGTCTGTATTATTACAAAGTAGATTACATGTCTAAAATTCAATGAAATACTTTCTAGATTAGTTAGATAGTTTAGTATATTTCGCTTGGTGACTATATTCTATCTCTTGCAACATCGAAGTATAATTATAAAATTTATTCACATTTTCTGTAAACTTTTTCCATATGAGTGCTGCAATCATAGGCACGTTGACCCCATCATCTATATAAGGATGTTGTAAATGAGAATTTAATATATCTCTTAAGATTTTTGCTAACTTTGAAGTCAGATTTTCAACAGTTCCTTTCAAAAGAGTAGTATTATCATCTTCGTCAATTAGTGAATCAACTTCGTCTTCATCTTCTAAGTGGTGTTTTCTTCTTGTTGTACCCGAAAATGGAAGATCTTTAATTTGTTTTGTAGATTTTGGTTCTTCTAGTTCTTCTTCGTTGTCGTTAGACAAATTAGATGAACATTTTCTTGTAGATTTTCTGGCGGCTTTATTTTGTATAGTTCCGTCACCCGAGATGATAGCATAGTCTGGTAATTGACCAGCGTTTCTTCTTGTAGCTGTTTTTGTAGCTCTTCTTGTACCTGCAATGTTACCCTTAATTTCTACATTTTCATCTTCTTCGTCGATTATAGGTAATTCAATATTAAATCTTCTTGTAGCTGTTCTTGTACCACCAACTTGGTCTTCATCATCTTCTTCGATCAATGTATCTACAGATGAATCATCGATATCTCTTCTTGTAGCACTCCATGATTCATTTATTTCTAAATTTTTGTCTTTGAAGTCAGGATTATTAAGATTAGAACTTTTTCTTGAAGCAGAGTCTTTAAAATTATTGTTATCTTCTAAGACTACAACTTCCGGTGATAAATATCTTCTGTGAGTTTGATCGTCTTCTAAATTTTCTTCATCTCCAGAGATAGACTCGAAATCTAGACTTAAATCTCTTCTGGAAAGAACGTTCTCGTTTGCTTCTGTATTATCATCATCTGGAATATTATATATCTTTTTACTAATGCTATCGATTTCTATATTTCCATCATCATCAATGATATCATAAATTACTTCTTCTTCTTCGTCTTTAGTATTTTTTTCTACTGTTTCGATACTTGTTGTTGTTGTATTATCTAATACTCTTGTAGAAATATCTGCACTAGTAGTACTGTCAATTGAAGTTGTACTTTCTGTTGTATCTGTTGAAGCATCTGTACTTATTGTAGATATCAGAGTTGTGCTTTCTGTTGAAGTTGTGCTTTCCAGTGCTTCCGTAGATGCAGTTGTACTGTCTATTGATGTTGTGCTTCCTGGGATTTCTGTAGAAACATCAGTATTTTTAGGTATTTCAGTTGTGCTGTCTGCTAAAGTTGTGCTTTCCAGTGCTACTGTAGTTGTGCTTTCTGCGTTTTCTGTAGAAGCATCTATACTTCGTTTTCTTCTTTTTCTTTTTCTTGTAGATATCTTGGTTGTACTATCTATTGAAGATGAGTTTTCCGTTGTTTCTTGAGAACCATCTGCACTAGTTGTTTTATTATCTGCTAAAGTTGTGCTTTCTGGATTTTCTGGAGGTATATCTGCACTTCTTCTAGATTTTGTATCATTTGATAAAGATGTACTGTTTGTTGAAATTGTACTGTTAGTTGAGCTTTCAGATATTTTACCGTTTGCTAAAGTTGTGCTTTCTGGATTCTCTGTAGATTCATTTCCACCACTGCTAGATTTTTGTGTTGTGCTTTCTGTTGTTTCATTAGAATCACCTACATTTCTTTTTCTCCTAGATTTCTTATCGTCTAGTAAAGTTGTGCTGGTTGTTGAAGTTGGATTGTCTATTATAGTTGAGGTTTCCGGTGTTTCTGTAGAATTATTGCCATTGCTGGTGTCTATCAAAGTTGTGTTTGCTGCGATTTCTGTAGTAGCTTCTGTCTTGTCGCCATCTTTCACATCAAGAGGAATTGGAGAGGTTAGCACATAACACACACAAAAACAAACATTTATAAATGTTAATATCGACATGATGCTAATGAATACTGCTGGTTTCGTAATATGTCGTATATATATAACCTTACTAAGTTCATTAAAATGATGTTAATTAATTCTTCTTTTGTATTGCAATCCGTAGGTAGGAAAACAATTAGAAGTATATTAATTTTTTAATAAAAATTGCAATAATAATTAAAAATTACAAATTGGTACTTAATTAGAATTTTAATTAGGCTAATTAGATTAATTAGTAAGATTCTGCGTGGGTAGTTTAATTGTGTATTAATTATTTCTGAGAACTGTAATTATTTATTTGATAATCTGCACAACAAAAAAAATATTATTCGCAAAATTACAATAATTTATTACAATTATAGTATAGGGTCCGAGCCCACTGAGCCGCAGTTTGATAGTTTATTTTTAGCTTTAGTAGAATTCGAATGTTGTGACTTCATTTTAATATTATCTAAATAAGTAAAATTAAAAATATAGCCTAAGTTAGACATAGAATTTACTATTTTATAACTTTCATTTAAATTTTTTCTCTTCAGATTCAAGGAAGCAAAATTTGCGACTATTTCCTTTTAGTGCTGTTTTATTGTGGAACATCCTGTACATATCATACCAATAACCAATGTCTGAGTTTGACATTAAGATCTAGAATAATATTTGAGCAAAAAAATATTAGTTCAATTATAACTAAAAAAACTTTCATTCCTGCTAAATATTTTGTTGAGCCATATCTTGAAAACTACAAAAGATATTTTAATTTAATATACACCATTAAATTTAGCGTAGTTTACTAGTACTATCAATATAAAAATGAGTAAAAAAATTTGATCTGAACGCTGGTAAATTACAATTGAAAAATTCCTGCTAAATTCTTGTAGCTCTAAAACTGTGACAGATATTTTGTTTCTGTTTCCAGGATTAGATGTAGTGTAATTAACTTAATATTTTAGTATATTGTTATTAGATTGGTTTGACTAATTTTAGTTATTTTCCATGATTTTCACAACCACTATTAATTAAATATTAATTACAGCACAATATTAAATGTGCAAAAAATATGGTTTCTAATATTTAAATAATTATTTTTCAGGATAAATTTTAGTGTTAGTGTAAATCAAAATCACTAAAAATAATTTAAATTTATTAAAATTCAGTCTCATTTCTGAAGTACTATTATACGTTTCAACTAACATTCTTCATGAAAACTAAATTGCGTACTGAATATAAAGTGTTTCAGTTTAGTAAATTACTATATGAAATAGAACAATTAAATAATTTTACAATGAATTTGGAATATTGCGGAATTATTCTCGAAGTATAACAATACACATCTCAAACTGAAGTCCTGAAATGTGTACAATTTACCGCTGAAACAGTTTCAGTTTCTACATTACAGAACTATTACTAACGTATTATTTGCATTATATATGTAGGTGTCATTGTACATAGAGTTTGAATTCACTGGTGTAGACAGGAAGCATATTTTTGAATTGAAAACTTTTTACTTTTTACTGTAATCCTCACTTATAATCTAACTAGATTAAATTTAAATCTACCCCTGAGGCTCCCCCTCCACTAATATCTTTGGGGCCAATGATTTGACGGCGCGAAAAAATAGATCTGCTTAGGTAGAGTGCCACACCCAGTAATGATTAAAAGGCGTGATGATATATTTATTTATCTGCCTAGAGCATTTCCAGTGCATTCCAGCAACGTATTAATCTGCATGAGTGGAACACGAGTGCAGATTATGTTGTTGAAATGTATGATAAAAAATTGTCTGGATATGAATTAATGCTCGAGGGCAGATTTGGTAAGAAAATCGAAATGACACCAACACAAACTGTACAAATAATTTAGTTTTTATATTTTCAAGAAATTTTTATATTTCCATGTTAACCATGCTTAATATAATGTTTCTATTAGTTATTAATTATTGTCGTAAAATTATATTTTAAATCTTATATCTAAAATATCAATACGTAGTTTAAGTCAGCGAAATTGGACAATAATATCCATAAATTAACGTGTCAAACACTTTAATATTATTTAAAATTAAAACTGGCAGGAAACTTCCCTGAAAAAACTACCTGTAACGCCACTGGGGCCTACTTGACTTGTGACTTTAAGTACATTTTCTACAAAATATAACTTTGATACAATGTGTGCCCGTCACAAACAACTGTTTACAATGATTTGTACCGTGCGACGTTGCCAGACTGCTAGTGTCGTTGTATCGGTTTGGCAACCCTGTAAAGTTCGACACGTGGACAGGAACAAGGGATCTACTATAGGGGAGAAATTTCCAAGCTTGCTTCGATCGCTGCTATAAAAATTGGATTTAGTAGGGAGAGGTTTTATGATTTTTCATTCTTTTTATTAATAGTTAATATATTAAACCGTCCAACGGTTGTGGTTTTGTGGTTCGAATGCTCGCTTCTTAAATCTCTTTAATATACATATTCAATTTGTTTTTATTTATTAATTACTGAGTTTTAATTACTTTTGTGGATTTCAGTTTCAAAAACAAGCGCAGGAAGATACTCCCTTCCTTCCTCATTTTCAGTTTTTCCTATACAGTGTGTAACTGCAATTGTATTAAATGTATTTTTAAACAAGCGCAGGCGATGCTGCCTGCATTTCGTATAGATTCGTTGTTAGAGAAGTGGGCGTAAGTGAAGATTTACGAAACAGGTGTACAGGAGCGAATGGATGGATGTTTGTTGCGTGATGATGGATTTTGGTTGTGAGGAAGGAAAGAGTTCGTATGGAGGAAGTGTTAATGTGGTCGAAACGAGTATCGTGTGTCAGGATGAGAATGTTGATGTGCACTGATGCTCTATGAATGTTTCAGGGGTTCGTGCTGCCCCATTTAATGGGATATAGCGTGATGTTATGTATGTATGTATGAATAGTGGAATTTAAATCACTCAGACTATCGAATTGTTTATATGATCATTAGGTGTAAACCTTGGTGAATAATAATCCATTAATAATTAATTGCAACCATAATTGCTCAATTGAAAATATCTCAATTCTCCATAGAGAAGATATTTTTTTAAGAAGCTTTTGCAATTAATAAAGCCCAGAACACAAATACAAAATTAATGAACGGACAACCAAATCATTGAAATTATAAGAGTTTAATAGTTTAAATCACTCTAATAGCTGTAATATAATTACTTCGAGTGAAGCGAAATTAATTAATTAATTTATTTATGTTACACTGTACAACAGGAACTTAATCCCAATTACAGTACAGGGTCCGCACCCACCGAGCCGCAGTGTGATAGTTTATATAATGTTTTGCTTGAGTACGATTCGAACCCGGGATCTCCGGATTCGAATTCCGTATCGATATCCACACCACCGTAACAAGTGTTAGTAACAAACAATTTCGTGACTTAAAAAATCTGATGTGGACACCACATGACTTCCTTGTATGCGGATTAAACTGTAGATATTTTTTTAATTGCACATATTTGACATTAAATTTTGTTTTTTTGTTCTAATCCATAGCAAACTTTTTTTTTTTTAAATAAAAAAATATATAATATTTAAATTTAGATATCTCGTTTATGCAAAAAGCTAATTTAAAAATTCTTACTGTGCTAGACGCAGAATTTAATTCTCTAAAACTTTTATTTGCAGCATTCATTTCTAAAATTAAAATAATACCATTTTTTTCAAGGAAAACTGTTAGCAGCTTCATGTAATGTGCCACTTCCGGTTAGTCTATTTTAACCAAAACCTATTATGTTATTTCCATTGATATAGTAGTCTTATATACCAAATTTGGAAAGTTTTAAATTATATTTGAATATAGATTTTCATGAAAATCTATTTTAGGCTTCAAGTAAAGTACCACTTCCGGTAGTTGTATAATGACCAAAAAGGGAGGTGCACAACTAGATGTTATAACAGTCCTAAATATAAAGTTTAAATTTTCTACGGCTTACCGTTTTTGAGTTATGCGAGATACATACGTACGTACATACGTACGTACAGACGGCATGACGAAATTAGTCAAAATGGATTCAGGGAGAGCCAAAATACCTATTTCCGTTGAAATCTGAGAATCGAAAATTTTCGCGATTACAATACTTCCTTTACTTCGTACAAGGAAGTAAAAAAGGAAAATAATGATACGTTGCTAAATCAGTAGTGAAAAAACTTTGTATTATATATTACGAGCCCTTGCAATTGATGAAATGATCTTAACCATTAAAATTCTGAGAAGTCCTCATCTTCTTCTTCTTCTATAAGAATCCGATTCTCCCGTCGTTTTCCAGAGAGATTTGTTTGGCTGCAAGAGGCAAAAATCAATGTGCAGGAATTGAATTACGAAGCAAATCGCATGTCGACGGAACCGGACGTCGCGACAGCAACAACTCCGTCAGACTCGCGTAGCTTCCTGCGAATACGCCGCGTGATTGCTGAACGTGATTGCTTGGATGCCATGGAACTCTGAGAGACGAACTTATGTTGGTAGTCGACGGTTCGATTCCCGGCATTGAACCAAAAAGCAGGATGTATTACCTGCATCTTGTGAAACACTCTAAAATTGTTTAATTGTATAATTATTTTATTATTTAGTTTGTTTGTAGTTTACGTATTTCTCAAAATGTAGCATTTTCTTCCGTTAAATATGAAAGGAAACAATAGCTTTTATAATCCTAGAGCGTAATAGATATCTGTGTATCTGATACAGGTAAAAATAATAATTTATATGACCATTTAAAAATACTAAAAAGATAAATTCTTCATTTTCTTCAGAATTTGTACTTTCCGGAGGCTATATCTTAAAAACTAAACAAGATATGAAATTGCGCTCAACGGCATTAAATTCCCCGTGTTCGAATTGACTTATAAGCAAATTTTCATGCAATTTTAAGCAATTTCATTTTTTTAATTATTTCCTAAGGGGTACCCCTTTGGTTTTTTCACTTTTTAATTCAATTTTCCCGAAACTCCTTAATCGTTGGAATATTGTAACGAAAATTTACATACATATGTATTTTGACCCACTGAATTCGGTGGAAATATTTTCAAATGCATATATCTTCTGGTTTTCGAGAAAATGTTAAAAAACCGCTTTTTGCGATTTTTTTTGGCGAAAATTTGAAAAAAAATAAAAATCGCTGAAACTGTGCTTAAAAGTTAATTGAAGCACGGGAAATTCAATGCCGTTGACCGCATCTTCATATCTTTCATAGTTTTTGAGTTATAGCCTCAAGAAAGTACAAAATCTGAAGAAAATTAAGAATTTTCCTTTTCCGAAAGCTATATCTTAAAAACCAAACAAGATATGAAATTGCGCTCAACGGCATTGAATTCCCCGTGTTCGAATTGACTTATAAGCAAATTTTCATGCAATTTTAAGCAATTTCATTTTTTTAATTATTTCCTAAGGGGTACCCCTTTGGTTTTTTCACTTTTTAATTCAATGTTCCCAAAAATCCTTAATCGTTGGAATATTGTAACGAAAATTTACATACATATGTATTTTGACCCACTGAATTCAGTGGAAATATTTTCAAATGCATATATCTTCTGGTTTTCGAGAAAATGTTAGAAAACCGCTTTTTGCGATATTTTTCGCGAAAATTTGAAAAAAAATAAAAATCGCTGAAACTGTGCTTAAAAGTTAATTGAAGCACGGCAAATTCAATGCCGTTGACCGCATCTTCATATCTGTCATAGTTTTTGAGTTATAGTCTCGAGAAAGTAGAAAATCTGAAGAAAATTAAGAATTTCCCTTTTCCGAAGGCTATATCTTAAAAACCAAACAAGATATGAAATTGCGCTCAACGGCATTGAATTCCCCGTGTTCGAATTGACTTATAAGCAAATTTTAACCAATTTACAATTGTTTATTATTTCTTAAGGTATGTATAGATAAAGCGAGAGATACCTTATCTGTGAGATAAGTAAACACTCTTTATACAGTAGTCTATTTTCATAGCCGTAATTAATAAGCTCACAAATCTCTCCCGACATTGGTACCCATCAGATTGACGCAGGATGTTTTTGCTTCGTCTAGCGTGCTTTTCACCCCCTTGTTCATATCCCACCCTCGATGAGCCACCCAGAGTGCCGAAGATACCCGACTGGGAACGAACCAGATGTCTAGCATCTGTTTTCACCTGTATCATTAATATTAATTACTTACTGCTGGTGCAGATTTCAAAGAACCATTGTTCTGAGGATTTCGTGCACGAGGATTTTTTCTCACATTTGCATTGTTCATCCCTAGGGATGAAATGCTGTGGAGTGTAAATTTTAAATGTCAAATTCATCTGCAGTTATGAAGTTTCCGAATTTTTGTATGATTAAAAAACATTGTTTATTTTGTTGCATGAATTGAGGTAACAATTATTAATTATTAATAATTAATTGTTTTTTTGACAAATAATTAATATTTTATGACATACATGAAATAACCTATTTATAGCTTCATTTCATATACAGAGTGTTAAAAAAGTTCCGGAACGGTCAAATATCTCGAGAAATACACATTGAATCAAGAAACAAAAAAACATGTGTTTCATATTTTGAAAAAACCTATCTAAGCACATCAAACACAAACCCCAACACCCACTCCCAGGGGGTGGGGCGGGGGCTAACTTTGAAACCGTAAATTTGAACCTCCATTTTTTATTGCAGATTCGTTTTCTGCGAAAAAAAAGTTAATTTTATTTGCAACTTTTTTTCCTATTTCAAGACAGGAGTGCCACACCTTGTAATGGGTAAAAGGCGTGATGATATATTTATTTATTTATATTTATAATAGTTCTAAAATACTTATTTCCAGTAAAGCGCAATTAATTAAATTATTTATTTATTTATGTTACGTTGTACAACAGGAATTTAATCCCAATTACAGTACAGGATCCGCACTCAACGAGCTGCAGTGTGATAGTTTATATAATTTTTAGCTTGAGTACGATTCGACTTCGAAATCTCCGAATTCGAATTCCGTATCGCTATCCACACCACCGTACTAATGGACAAAAACTTCTTTCTGTTTTATAGTCAGTATATTGACTATTAAATAGGGTAAAAAATTACTATAAGTTGTGATTTGCTATAGAAATGACGTTAACGAGTTATTCTTTTTGCAAAACTATTAAAAATATTTGTTTCCAATTTGTTGCTAGACTTCGAGAACACCTTTCATAATTCCTCGAATCCTGCTCTACATAAAATGAAACTAATTTAATAGTGTCTGCAAAATACGAATGTGAATCCGTCCGTAAGTCAGTAAACGCAGTTGAAAAGAGAAAAAGAGGAGAGCAGTTCCAATTATAGCAAAAGAGACTGCATCCCTTCTATGGCTTTCGCTGATATTTCATTCAAAAGCGTCTACTGGTTTTATTTTCTAATCGTTTTGATTAATTCTGACAAGTTATTAAAAACGTATAGGTAAATAGGTTTAGAATAATCCCGATAAAATTGAGATAGATAAAATCGATGGCTCCTAACTTAAGTTAGGTTATGCTTAATAATGTATTTGTCCGTCAGTACGGTGGTGTGGATAGCGATACGGAATTCGAATCCGGAGATCCCAAGTTCGAATCTCACTCAAGCTAAAAAATTATATGAACTACCACTCTGCGGCTCGGTGAGTGCGGATCCTGTACTGTAATTGGAATTAAGTTTCTGTTGTACAGCGTAACATAAATAAATAAATAAATAAAACGATGCAGTAGTACATTTTTCTCTTAGCAAATAACTCATCAAATAAAATAATTAAATTAAATAATTACATTTTGTCTTAATTTGCAATTGTAGAAAATGTATAGTATGTGACTCGTTTTATAAACGCTGTAGAATCGTTTTTTATTTTAAACTTGTTACATAATATACTATTTTCTACTTCCGTTAGGAAATAGACGTTTTATTTCATTTCTTTGAGTTAGGTAATGAACTGCATTATTTAACTAGTGAAATAATGAGGTAACATAGCAACAACTATCTCGCTAGATGAATTCTGATGTGTTATTCTTTTATTTTTTTAATTTATAACTGACATTAATATGTCAAAATTTCATAATTTCAAAAACGCTCTTTCGTATTTATTAGAACGGAAGTAGAAAAATTTTGTATGATACTAGTAAGGAAATAGGTTATTACCTTACTTATGTGTTTACATAACTCGGCTACGCCTCGTTCTGCAACTTTCACATGCGTAAGGTAATAACCTTCATTTCCTTACTAGTTTCATAAATAGCTATTTTCTACTTCCGTTAGAAAATAGACGTTTTATTTCACTTCTTTGAGTTAGGTAAAGAACTGCATTATTTAACTAGTGAAATAAAGAGGTAATATAGCAACAGATATCTTGCTAGACGAATTCTGATGTGTTATTCTTTCATTTTTTGAATTTATAACTGTCATTAATATATCAAAATTTCATAATTTCAAAAACGTTCTTTCGTATTTATTAGAACGGAAGTAGAAAAAAATATTGTATGAAACTAGTAAGGAAATAGGTTATTACCTTACTTATGTATTTACATGCGTAAGGTAATAACCTTCATTTTCTTACTAGTTTCATAAATAGCTATTATTTATTCATCTAAAAACCGTGTGAGAAGATGCATTCTTATATTAAAAGTGAGACATAATTTTGTAGTAAATATTATATTTTTTTGATACATTCCTAATTTGACGTCAGTGAGAATTGAACGCGTGAACTCTTGCAGTAGTTTGAGAAACACTGTTCTAAAAGATAGATACAAAACTATAATCGCCAAAGTCAGAAGAAGCGTTAAAAGTTTACAGACTATGGATACTTTTAGTGAAAAATTTCTCAGTTTTCGACGTAAGTTCGTGAAATTTCAACGTAAATATTACAATATGTTGTAAAACTATAATGTTATCAAACTCTACCGGGAATAAAGTTACGTTCCAAGTAAATTTATTGTTCACTTTAAATTTTAAAGTTTAGTTTTTGTCTAATATTTTAACATATTTCAATAGAAATATTCATATTTTGCATTTGGAATTGATTACTGTGTATCGTATATATTATTTATAAGAATTTGATAATAACTTTATTAATAACATTACTATTTGTTTCGTTGTCAAACTTATCTAAATTATTTGAAATAAAAATGGTGCAAATAAAAGTGACAGATTATTTAAATAAATAAATATATCATCACACCTTTTACCCATTACTGGATGTGGCACTCTGCCTAAGCAGATCTCGGTAAGCGATATATTTTTTCGCGTGAAGTGCGGTTACCAGCCGTCAAATCACGGCCCTTAAATATATTAGTGGAGAGGGAGCCACAGGGGTAGATTTAAATTGGAGAAAATTGTTTGTCGGCTGTGGGGATCGAACCAGATTATTTGGTTCTCTATATTGTTGTCTGTACATCTACCGTAGTAGATCTCGAAAATTAATATATTATTTTACTTCAAGTGCGGTTACAAGTCGTCAAATTTGGCCCCTTAAATATGTTTGTGAAGGTAGGACCACAGGGGTAGTTTTAATTTGGTGAAAATTGTTTGTCGACTGGGTTCTCAAATCTCCAGGACGATTCGATACCATTGAGCCACCTACCCCATAATAATATATTTCTTTACGGTGGCATATTTTTATTTGGACAGTTGGGTGAAAAGTATTACCCTTTTAAATTCGATAGATTTAACTGTCGGTTCTCGTTGAAACATTTTATAATAAAATTAAATTAAAAAAACACTAGGTTAGTTTCAAATAATGTAAAGTTTATTTTACAATACGTATTTCGGTCGACTAGACCATCATCAGGTGAACAAGATATGAATGAATTTGTACATTAGAGTAAGACTTATAAATAGTATACACAAGAATTCTGACACAAGAAGTGGGAGATACATGATTGAAAACAGATGTTATAAGTACAATTAGTTTGGGAAAAATACATTTATGACCACAGTTGGAAGAAAATAAGATAAGATCAGACCGAAGAGGTAACTATAATTATTTGGATGGAAATTACATTTTAAACCTAATTGTAAAGAGATTAAAGCGGACGTATTAAAGGTGAACGGTACAAATCTATTTGTTCCTTCATAACCGTTAGCTGGTCCGTAATGGTAATCTGAATTTCCAAGGATTCTAAGAAATCCAACTTTAATCCCTTTTTACAAATGTGTTTGATTGACAAACTCTTATCAAGTAACTTATGGTTATTGTCAAGACAATGTTTAGCAACATTTGAAGACACATTATTATTTAGTAGCGCTTTCTTATGCTCATTGAATCTAATGCTGAAATTACGACTGGTCTGACCTATGTAAATAGCTTGGCAGTCACTACAGCTAATTTGATAAACTCCACTATTTTGAAAAATGTCTTTCTGAATTATTTTGTTATTTACTAGCAAATTTTTTAAAGTGTATGTGTTATAAAAGGATGAAATAATATTCTTTGAATGAAGTATTTTTTAATTTTGAGGCTTGTATTGTCTATAAATGGTAGTCTTCTGTAAACAAATTGATGTACTCCTTTAATATTGTTAGTGTTATAAATTAGTTTGTGAATTTTGTTTCTATTGTGGTGTTTTAAAATTTTGTCTACCAAAGTCGTAGGGTAGCCGTTATTAACGGCAATATGTTTGATAATGTCCAATTCTTTGAGGAAATTTTCTTGACTTAATGGTAAATGTGTTAAACGGTAAATGAACCTATGAAACGCTGACATTTTTATATTCATAGGATGATCATCCTAAGAGTTTGTCAATCAAACACATTTGTAAAAAGGGATTAAAGTTGGATTTCTTAGAATCCTTGGAAATTCAGATTGCCATTAAGGACCAGCTAACGGTTATGAATGAACAAATAGATTTGTACCGTTCACCTTTAATACGTCCGCTTTAATCTCTTTACAACTAGGTTTAAAATGTAATTTCCATCCAAATAATTATAGTTACCTCTTCGGTCTGATCTTATCTTATTTTTTTCCAACTATGGTCATAAATGTATTTCTCCCAAACTAATTTTACTTACATCTGTTTTCAATCATGTATCTCCCACTTCTTGTGTCAGAATTCTTGTGTATACTATTTATAAGTCTTACTCTAATGTACAAATTCATTCATATCTTGTTCACCTGATGATGGTCTAGTCGACCGAAATACGTATTGTAAAATAAACTTTACATTATTTGAAACTAACCTAGTGTTTTTTAATTTAATTTTATTACCCTTTTCTCTCAATTGAAGGCTAGTCATGGTTAACTTTAACTGATCTACCTCGTATCCATCCGTCGCACAACCCTCATATACACACAGTATCTCCTTCAAACCTCCGGCGTTACCTCCCACCCGCACCATCTCCACAGCCACCCTTCTATTGTAATTAAATCACTACGTGTCCACAAGAATGCCAAGACTTCCGCTTGTCGCACTTCGATGTAGCTTGCTGGTGGGTCTTGGGGTTCGTACTGTTGACGAGGTTTCATTGTGAGAATAGAAGCAGTTTGACCCCGGGAACCGTCAGCAAGTCAGCTAAAGACAAAGAGGTTGTTTTCTCGTAATTGGAATCGGATTTGATGTATCAAAGGGAATTGGATTGGAACGAGGTGATTTTGTTGATGGTAGCGGAGATTGCATATTGTCGATATTTAAATGAAACTTGTAAACAAAAAGTAAGATTAAAAGTAGAGCACGTATTTATTATTATTTTTTCTCACATAATTCACCTATGGTACAGTTATTTTCAGAGACCGCGGAACCTTCTTTCGAAAGGGGTTGCGAAAATTTTTTGACCGGAGTAAAAATAGAACACAGATCAATTTAGGTAATTCAAATGAATAATTAATTGAGATACATTATATTAATAATACAATAACAGTTTTATAAAGATTTTACATCTGTATAAATTGAAAAAGACAATTTTACTCTATTGCTCCGATAACTGTCATTCGCTCTGCGGTTTTATTGATGAATATTTTCATCACCTTATTTAAATCAATGTCCAATGTTTTAATTTTGTGTATATGAAGAAAAACTAAATGAAACAGTCGTTGTTGTAACATTGAAGTACGGTTCCAAGTCAAAATAATTAGAATAATTCAATGACATAATGGAAAAATTTATTATTTTTGTTTGTAATAATAATAATAATAATAATTTTATTTGTATATAGAAATCTCTTTACAAATGGATTGGTTAACATAATGGATTGGTCTACATTTTATTCAAACATTTAATATGAACGCTCTAATTTTGAATGCTGAGTTACAATAATTGAAAATATCGTATATCTTTTCCCTGGTTGGTTCCATAAATAAGTCCATGTTTGCCTCTTGTGGGTTGCTGCCAATGATATATTTCTGTAAATAATAATTTCTAACTGGATTGTACAAAGGGCAAATGAAAAGGAAATGAACTAAGGTATTATCATCATGTAGGTTACAAAGACTGCATAACTCTTCTTTTTTAAATCTATGATAAAGTCCGTCTTGGAAAAGATGACAGTCATTAACGCAGGTAGTCCTGAGCTTTCCAAACAGATTAAGGGCTTTAGAGTGGATGTTATAGCAAAGGTAGTTTAGACTGGTTATATAGGTTTGATACTGAGGATTGTAAGAGGAGCTTATTATTCTTCTACTGTCTTCATCGTACATTAGTTCATTTAATGATATTATTATGTTGTCCATTTCAAGTTTTAATGTTATGCAGCTCTGCTTCTCCCAAACCCAGTAAAAATTAGTTTTTCGTAGTATGGTTTCGATTTTTGTTGCCCAATTATATTTGTTTAGTTTTTCAATGGCAATGTTCTTTACTTGTTTGTTATTTAGATTTAATAAACTGGTGTAGCAAATTTTTACATATCTCTCTTCTGGCATAATTATTTTTGTTTGTAAAAAAAACTATTGTTAATATGTATACATGCTGACTTAATATAACTTGTAATGGATTGTTCATTTATTGCTATACCTCCAAAAATGATCAGGGGTTGCAACTGCAACCCCTGCAACCCCACTTCCGCGGCCACTGGTTATTGTGCAAGAACTATTTGAAACCAGAATCAATGAAACAAAATGCTCTACCATATTCGAACCTAGTTCTGCCGATCTAACATTGAAACACCTCAAAACCAAGATGTCACCATCCCACGCACCTGAGCACTTTAGATTTTAATAATTTCTGTCAACGGTTGTCATGGAAACAACCACGCTATCTGCTGAATATTACATGTGACAGTGTCCTGTTTGACGCTTTCCCCTTTTTACCGACTAGTAGCGCCCGTCACTCCACCTGTCACTTAATGCTACCCCCCCACCCCCCGCACGGAAAAAGATCGATTTGCGCTCTCGTGTATTAGTAGTTATCGATTGAGGGCTTTGTACCAACGACGAGGATAAGGGGGGTATTAATTTAGTTTTGGGTAAAGGGTCTACTTCTATAGTCTTAGAATTCAAGGTTACTCAAGGGTAAAAGGAAGTTTAAAGGGATTGTAGAGTGCTGTTATTAAGGAGTTTATGATTTTCTGGGAGTATTATTAATGTATGGCGAAGAGACAAAGTTTATTCTCCTTGACAGCTTGAAATTTATTTCAAAATTTTACTTCATGCATAATAGTAAAGAGTGTGAATAATCATAAATAAAATTAATCCTTTCTATTCCTAAAGAAAAAAGTATATTAGTGACATTCAGATGACATATGTCAAAAGAATAATAGCTATTTATGAAACTAGTAAGGAAATGAAGGTTATTACCTTACGCATGTGAAATTTGTAGAACGAGGCGTAGCCTAGTTATGTAAACACATAAGTAAGGTAATAACCTTTTCCTTACTAGTTTCATACAATATTTTTTCTACTTCAGTTCTAATAAATACGAAAGAGCGTTTTTGAAATTATGAAATTATAACATATTAATGACAGTTATAAATTCAAAAATTAAAAGAATAACACATCTGAATTCGTCTACCAAGATATCTGTTGCTATGTTACCTCATTACTTCACTAGTTAAATAATGCAGTTCATTAAATAACTCAAATAAGTGAAATAAAACGTCTATTTCCTAACGGAAGTAGAAAAATAATATTTTTAGCTCGATATTTCGTTGCTAAGAACAACAGGACTATAAATGCTAGAAACAACGGAAAACAAAAATTAATTATTTATTTAAGTTACTTGAAGGAAAACAATTATCAATAATATGATTTTGATACTATTGACGTGTTGTAAATAATGGAACTTGACAAAATATAATTTGGGTGCGTGCACGAAATACTCATTCTCTATGGTACAAAATAATGCTCAAAATATGGGTTGTCATGGTAATGTAAATGATGAAAAAATCACGTATTTCGCGTATTGATATTAGTGTTTCGTAGTTTATACAGTCCTTGTGCTTCAATTTTGCACCTTGAAAAAAACTAATGTCCTGTCCTTCCCTATTTAATAGTGTGCAATACGTTTCGATTATGAACTAGATAGTACGTTCGATATCATCCCCACATCACATAGTTCACTGACCAGCCCTCTCCTAAATTCTTCCAAACAAACCACTCTCCATTGAGGACACTCTCCAGGCTCGTCCCCTGCCGGCAATACAGAGCGCGGGCCAAATTAAAAACACGCACCGACCACAAAGCGCATCCCGAGGGGCCCATTACGCGGCTGCGGCGCTGCGCCCCTACGTCGCGGTGCCCCTTCGAGGGCATTGTATGTTTGTATGTATATATAGGAGAGATAGGGAGATTCGGTGGTCATCTGGTATTGATTGCTGCTGTCTTACACGGACAGTTCGTCTTTTCAAGCAAGGTATTTTCAAATTATTTTAGACAGAAATACTTCAAAATACCTTTGTGACTCTCCCTTCACTAACAGCTTTGGGGGGCGTGTCACATCCAGTAATGGGTAAAAGACGTGATGATATATCCATATTTATTTACTTTATGGGGTAGTTGGCTCAGTGGTATCGAGTCTGCCTGTGGATCTTGAGAACCTTGGTTCGATCTCCACAGCCGACAAACAATTTTCACCAATTTAAATCTACCCCTGTGGCTCCCCCATCACTAATATCTTTGGGAGCCGTGATTTGACGGCTGATAACCGCACTTCATGCGTAAAAATATATCACTTACCGAAATCTGCTTAGGCAGAATGCCACATCCAATAATAGGTAAAAGACGTGATGATATATTTATATTTATTTATTTTATAGGGTATCGAGTCGGCCTGTAGATCTTGAGAACCCTGGTTTGATATCCACAGTCGACAAACAATTTTCACCAATTTATTTTTACCCCTGTGGTTCCCTCTCCACTAACATCTTTGGGGGTCGTAATTTGACGGTTGATAACCGCACTTCACGCGAAAAAATATATCACTCACCGAACTCTACTACAGCAAAGTGCCACACCTAGTAATTGGTAAAAGACGTAATGATATATTCATATTTATTTATTTTATGGGGTAGGTGGCTCAGTGGTATCAAGTCGACCTGTAGATCTTAAGAACCCTTGTTCAATCCCCACATCCGACAAACAATTTTCAATAATTTAAATCTACCCCTGTGGCTCCCTCACAACTAATATCTTTGGGAGCCGTGATTTGACGGCTGATAACCGCACTTCATGCGTAAAAATATATTACTGACCGAGATCTGCTTACGCAGAGTGCCACACTCAGTCATGGGTAAAAGGCGTGATGATATATTTATTTTTTATTTATATTAAATTAAATGGTATATTTTTTAATCAAAATTAATAAAGTATTACTGAAGTACCAAGATAATAATGATAAATTCGAAACTAGAAACCGAATTGTAATATCTATCTTAGTTCCGAAGATATAGTAAATCAGCAGGAATTCATAATTTGTATTTTAGTGTCGTTTGGTTCAAAATTTTTTACTCATTTTTATTTTGTTAGTACAAGTAAATGAAGAGAAATTTAATGGTGTAAACAAAATATATTTATTTTTCATAGTTTTAAAGATATGGCTCATCAAAGAATTCAGCAGGAACAAAAAAAAATTGTTTGTCCATACCCTAATTTTTTGTGCTTAAATATTAATCTACATATCATCTTTAATACGTATAGATAAAAAATAGGTCAATAACTTATGGGTAATGGGTAAAAAGCGTGATGATATATTTATATATTTTATTATATTTGTAAATTTAAATGCCTCTAAAATGATGCCAAAATTACAATATTGTACTAAACAACAATATGTTAGTAAAACAAAAAAAATATATAGTTTAATAGCAGATTAGTCCAACACGAAAGTGTTCGTCACTGTCTACTACCCTTCAGAATCAGTCAAAAGGCCATTTATCTCCAAGAGTCAAGAACCAGGCCGCAGCACCTTAACGCAGGCGATGTCCGCTATGTCCGGGTGTTGTAATGGCGTTGTCGAATTTAAAAGTAATTTTCTCGTTCAGTGGTTACCGACCCTGTGGCGACAGTGGATCGTGCTGGCTTTGACGCGATCTTAAGCTTTTGTTTTAAATGCTGGCATCATAGAATTTTTACTACTGTTAAGGTTAGCACTATTTGTAGATAGAAGAAACGTTTATTTCTTTTATTTCTTTGCACAAAAGGAAGTTGTTCGCAAATTTTTATGTTGTTTGGTACTTTGAACAGTGTCTTTTAGTGTAATATGAATTAATTATATACAATTATATTTTTTTAAATAATTTTCACCAATTTAAATCTACCTCTGTGGATCCCTCTCTACTACCATCTTTGGGGGCCGTGACTTGACGGCTGGTTACCGAACTTCACGCGAAGAAATATATCACCTATCGAGATCTGCTTCGGCAGAGTGCCTTACAAAGTAATGAGTAAAAGGCGTGATGTTATATTTATTTTATTTTTTTTAATTATATTTTTTTGATATTTTAAATTTAATTTTTATTGTTTACATAATACTGTGTGTGGCTCAGTGGTATCGAGTCGGCCTGTGGATCATGAGAACCGTGGTTTGATCCCCACAGACGACAAACAATTTTCACCAATTTAAATCTACCCCTGTGGCTCCCTCTCCACTAACATCTTTGGGCGCAGTGATTTGACGACTCTTCACGCGAAGAAATATGTCACTTACCGAGATCTGCTTAGGCAGAGTGCCACACCCAGTAATGGATAAAAGGCGTGATGATATATTTATTTATAATACTGTCACCTTTGACACTTACATAACTATTTGTTTCTGCTCAACAACTGTTCAAAATTTATAAAATAAATTCATGATTATCGATATTACATCTAAATTAAAACTTTTTTTTCAAACATTGCCTCCAGTTATTATTGTAAGCAAGGGTAGTTAAAGTTTATTTTACGTTACTTGATTTTATTGCATATTTTTAATATAATTCGTTGGGGTTAAGAACCGATGTCACTTACATCCCCTACAAAGTAATGTCTTCAATTATTATTAAATTCTTCATAGTTTCTATGCGATGCTGCCTTCATTTCTTATAGATTCGTTGTTAGAGAAGTGGGCGTAAGTGAAGATTTACGAAACAGGTGTACAGGAGCGAATGGATGGATGTTTGTTGCGTGATGATGGATTTTGGTTGTGAGAAAAGAAAGAGTTCGTATGGAGGAAGTGTTAATGTGGTCGAAACGATTATCCAGTGTCAGGATGAGAATGTTGACGGGTTCGTGCTACCCCATTTAATGGGATATAGCGTGATGTTATATATATATATGTATGTATGTTCTATGCAATTTAAGATAAGACATTAACATAATGTAGTTTATTACTAAAAGAAGACTTAATTAAATTTTATATTTCTACTTGATAGAATAAATGATCAATGTCTTAATTACTTACCCATAACGAGCATCGTGAAAACCCTCAAACAAACAAAGTACACTCGCCGAGATTACCACAAGTTCAGAATTACCCCATGACCACTTAATCTCACCGTCTGTCTCCGCTTCTACCCCGGAGTTAGCCGTCAGCGGGGCCAGTTCCGGGGCCTGCGGTCGCTGGCTATTTCCTGCTGCTCCTGCCACTTCCGCTTCCGGGGGAACAAAGCCAAGGAGTCTACAACGGTGCCGGACACACCGATGCAGATAGTGGAGAAGTAGAACGAAGAGGATTTCTCTTAGGGAGAAATTCGCGAAGTAAAGGCTGCAAAGATTGAACTTGTAAAATAAATAAATAAATATATAACTGGATGTGGCACTCTGCCTAAGCAGATCTCGGTAAGTGATATATTTTTTTGCATGAAGTACGGTTACCAACCGTCAAATTACGGCCCTCAAAGGTATTAGTGGAGGAGGAGCCACAGGGGTAGATTTAAATTGGTGAAAATTGTACTTGTATTCGATGCAATTATATTTAGCTAATAAAATGGAATATGAATAACAAAATTTGTTACAATTATATATACATACATAACATTACGTTATATTCCAATAAATGGGGTAGCACAAACCCCTAAAACATTTATAGAACATCCACTAACAGATTCATCAAAATATCAGTCTTCGTTCAATATTCTCATCCTGACACACGATTCTCGCTTCAATCACAACTAAAACTCATTCATTCCTCACATCCATCCATTCGCTCCTGTACACCTGTTTCATAAATCATTTACTTACACCCACTTCTCTAACAAACAATCTATAAAGAAATGAAGGAAGCATTAATCTGAGCTTGTTTTAGAAGTAAATTACATTTAGGCTCTAAAAATGAGTCAAAAAAATCGGTATGGATGGGGGTTTGACCTGTTCTTGTTATTGAAAGTTAATTCCCCACTAATGTAGGTAAACACTCAAAGAAACTAAAATCAAAAATCTTAAGCTTCACATTAGTTTCGCTTCAACTACATTTGAAACAATATTTCTACAAAATAATTTAGAATCCTTTGAGAGCGGAATAGTATGTTATGCATCAAGGGAGGGAAACAAGCGATTATTCCCGCGTGTGAAGTTGGCAAACCGAAACGTAAGCGAGGGCCAAAGACTCGAGCTGAAGTCGAAGTTTGCCAACTTCACACAAGGGATAATCGCGCCGTCCCGTGAAGCATATTATACTTTTCGTAAAAAATGCAAAAATTACTGTCTTATCGGGACAAATGTCAAATATTGGTTGCGTAACTAGTTATCTAGGAAACGCCGCAAACAGCTAATAATCGTAGTCTCTAGGGAGAGAAACATGGTACCTAGGGGAGAAATGCAGTGTTTTTCTCTTTAAAATTAGGGAATAAGAACGTGTTTCTTGTGGATGTGTTACGAAAAGTATATTATCTCAGTTATCCAAAATTGATAGTATCACCAAAATATAAAAGGTATAAAATATTTGTATTATTGAATGACCAAACAAACAGCAAATAAAGTCTCCTAGCATTGTCAATTCATCGAAAATGTCAATATCGCATAAAATATCCAACCACAAAATAAAACAAATTGTCATTGAATCAATACACTATTACTCCCAGGATGCATCGCCTCCTCAAGTATTGAAATTGCACATACGTGTTCCAAGAAATATACAATAAAATACGATAACTACGTTTAAATATTTAAACAGCCCAGTCGATAGCCATATAGCACCTGTGTATTTTCTCAAACTTATTGTATTGCGTGATAGAAGCGAAGCTTCACTTATTGCTATCTATACTACGTTCAATCCGAAAATAACTTGAAGATAACACTATTATCGATTATTTAATAAACGTAGTATTTGTTTATTTATTACAATAGGTGGCTTCTATAATTCTTTGTTAATTATGCCTGTATCATATTGAGCAGTGTATCAGAAACAGAATCATTGACGTGGCCGTCATGCTATTAGCAGTATATCGCAATTCCTAGAGCTGCAGTTATAGTATTTTTTATTTTGCGTCATTTATAAATTTAAATTTAAATAAAAATCTGTGATAGTTTAATCAACTTTGAGCAATTTGTGTATAAATATCGTGGTTGGTCAGATATTGAGACTTTATTGATATTTTGAGGTTCAGTGTGTCATCCGTTACTATCAACCGTCTAAAACAAAATGTAGCGTATTATAATGAACGCTCTTTCGATACGCAACTGGGTTTCGTAATGACTTCCTTATAAACGCAAAATAGAAAAAAATATGTTAGGTTTTTATGTCAGTATCAGTGTTCCTTCTTAACCATTTATTATTTTATTATTACAAAATAAATTAAAAAATAAAAATAAAATAAATACATCATCACGCCTTTTACCCATTACTGGCTTTGACACTCTGCTTAAGCAGATTTACAAGTGATATATTTCTTCGCGTGAAGTGCGGTTGCCAGCTGTCAAATCACGGCCCTCAAAGATATTAGTAGAGGAGGAGCCACAGGGGTAGATTTAAATTGGTGAAAATTGTTGGTCGGCTGTGGGGATCGAACCAGAGTTCTCAAGATCCATAGGCCGACTCGATACCACTGAGCCACCTACCCCATTATAATTAATTTAAACTTAAGTCTAGTGGTTTTCTTCTATTTGGTCTTCTGACTTTGTTTTCATTATTTAAAACATTTATTGCCAACTCGTTAGTATAGTACCTAGTTCAGTCTTTCTTATTTAAAAAAAATATATTCTTGTCTAAAATAAATGTAAAACTTCTAATGCTAAGAACTAACTAATAATCCTTATTAAGGCTCAGAGGTACAATTCTTTGTTAATGATGCCTGTATAATATTGAGCAGTGTATCGCAAACAGATTCATTGACGTGGCGGTCAAGCTATTAGCAGTATATCGCAATTCCTAGCGTCCTTAAGCACCATTAGCTTATTGGCCAATGTTGCACAGCATCTACAAATTCTTAACAAAGTACCTTAACACCCAGTGAGCCTTTGAGATGGGCGTCCCTGATTAGATTCCGCCGGATATTGCTTGCGTCACGACATTTCCCGGCGCGGACCTTCGTTTTGTATGGACAAACCCGCGACATGTGTCGCTCGCCCTTTTTTAAATTACTTGGCTTGGTTGAGAGGAACGCTGCCATGCTGAGATCGGGGTTGATGGAAGACTGCGGTCTTGGGATTACGACCCAGGACATTGAGATGTTTTGGTGTTTGTGTTTGGGATTAGACTCGTTTATTGTTGGTTTTTTATGGTTTCTTAATTAGTTTTGTGGTTTTTAAAACAAGCTTAATAATGAAAATTAAATTTGATACAGGGTGTTTCTATATCTCTGTACGATACTTTAATGACATATATAATTTGATATACTGATTATAGAAAAAAAATAATTGTTTTTAAAATCGCAAAAATTAGGGTATTTTATTCCTAGCGAACATAATAAGTGTCTTTAAAGTTAAATTTTTATGAAAGAAAAATTCGGATGACGCCTGGATTCAAACCAGGGACCCTCCGCTTGCCGGGCAGAGATGTTAACCGCTACACCACGTCACCTGTGTTCGACGTAAGGCTTCAACCGAATTCTTCTTTCATAGTGTCTAACGTAGCATCGATCCCATAATCTTTCATAAAAATTTAACTTTAAAATTATCTTCATTACTGTACGTTCAGTCGAAGTCATATGTTAAAAATTAGTTCGTGGAATGATTCCCTATAAATCAGATGTGTCGCTGTAGACGAAACCCGTTGTCAATGCCTATCATAGATATAGGAGTCTTTGGGATCGATGCTACGTTAGACACTATGAAAGAAGAATTCGGTTGAAGCCTTACGTCGAACACAGGTGACGTGGTGTAGCGGTTAACATCTCTGCCCGGCAAGCGGAGGGTCCCTGGTTCGAATCCAGGCGTCATCCGAATTTTTCTTTCATAAAAATTTAACTTTAAAATTATCTTCATTACTGTACGTTCAGTCGAAGACATATGTTAAAAAAATAATAAGTGTCCATGATTTAAAAGTACGTTTCATTATTTATAATTACGTTACTAATGAAATAAAAATATAAACACTGCCTACAAATAATCATTTATTAATTAGCTATTATGTAAGTACCTGGTATACTACCTTATTTTATTATTATTTAATTAAACGTACTATTAAACCTGTGACACTAAAATTGTTTGCTGGAAATGAAATACCCTAATTTTAGTAAATTTCAAAAAACATAATTTTGTTCTATAATCTGTATATCAAATTATATATGTCATTAAAGTTTCGTACAAAGATACATTAGACTAAATATCCGAATATATTCAAAACCTGCAAAATATGCTCCATAACCCGGGTTGGATTCCCACAAATGTTAAATTTACCTGTGTGGCTCATTTGGGAGCCCTAATTTGACGGCTGATAACCTCAAAAATATATCTCTTACCGAGATCTGCTTCAGAAGAATGCCTCACCCAGTAATGGGTAAAAGAAGTGATGATATATTTATTTTTTTATTTATGAACGCATTGCACTTGCGAGTTACTTAAATTAGTTCTTCTTTTTATTCAATATTTTATTTTTAAATAATAGAAAATGATATTTATAGTAGCCAAAGCATTGCTTTTAATCTGTTAGATAAAAACACCTTCCAATTAACTTGGCGATGAAACCCGGACCTCATCCAACATTCACTCATTATCCTTCCATGTTTAATCTTTTCCTTAGCCATCTTGTAAAAACGCTTTCGCGAAGGATCGCACTCACACCACGAAGTGCCAATACAAGATTCATGGCCTGGTATTTGCTCGAATTAAATTATCAATTATTCAGGCGAGGTTCTCGCCTGGGCCGGCAGATGACGTTCGTAAAATCGCGCTGTTTTACGAGCGGAAACGCGGAGCGCGTTTTAGGGAGGGTGCTGAACTCACACGCGGTACTCATAATAACTAGGGGCATACGACAATATTCCGAAGATGCTTCTGAAACTTAATACAAAAAAGATATTCATTATTTATACCTTACATGCATAAGGAAAGAGTCTTGCGGACTTTTTTTATGTAGTATTGGATTATAATTTGCTAGATTTTCGTAAGAAGAATATTTTAATCATTATAATATTATGGGGTAGATGGCTCAGTGGTATCGAGTCGTCCTGTGGATCTATAGAACCCTGGTTCGATCTCCACAGACGACAAACAATTTTCACCAATTTAAAAATCTACCCCACTGGCTCCCCTTCCACTAACATCTTTGGGGGCCGTGATTTGACGGCTAGAAACCGCACTTCACGCGCATAAATATATCACTTACCTAAATCTGTTACAGCAGAGTGCCACACCCAGTAATGGCTAAAAGGCGTGATTATATATTATGTTACTAGTGATTCTTAAAGTTTTTACAAAAATATAATTTGACATTTAAATAAATAAATAAATATATCATCACGCCTTTGACCCATTACTGCGTGTGGCACTCTGCCTAAACAGATCTCGGTAAATGATATATTTCTTCGCGTGAAGTACGGTTACCAGCCGTCAAATCACAGCTCCCAACGATATTAGTAGAGCGGGAGCCACAGGGGTAGACTCGATACCACCCTACCCCATAAATTTGACATTTAACATTTTTAATTTTGTTTTATATGTCATTATTTAGTCTTCTAGTTTTGGCTTGAATGTGTCATTGGGAAAAGTGCTGAATAGTGTTTAATAGTACTTGTCAATTTTAAAGTTGGTAAAATATAGTAAATTAAAAAGTTACTAAAAAACTATATAAACCAGTGTACAGACAAATATATTTTAAAAACATAAATGGCAAATAATAAATATGATAAGTATTTGAAAGAAATGGACAAATATGAAATTAGAACCTGGGCAATACTGAATGACAAAGAAATTGAGAAATTATGAAACATCCCCTATTTCCATCATTTCTTTAATTTCTCTAGGCGAGATACTCTGCAGTTTCTTCTCACAAAATTCATTTCAAATGCGTTTAGTTTTCTTTGATTCTTTTCTGTTAATTCTAATATTTTTCTACTTTTTCCAAAATTTAAAATTAACAAGTAGACTATTAGGTAGTTTTTCCGGAAAACCTACAAAATATGTCATGGCGCCTTATATCCATTACTGAGTGTTGTACTCTGGCGTAGCAGATCTCGGTAAGTGATATAATTATGCACGTGAATTGTGGTTAGTGGAAGGGGAGGCACAAGGATAGTTTAAATGTAGTGAAAATTGTTTGCCGACTCGATTCCACGATACATAATATTTTGTATCAAAGTTTGCATTGCTTATAGAATAAATGCAAATCGGTCCAGTCTGCCATGTTTTGTAAACAAAATTTTCAGTAATGATTTAGACATTTCCAAAATTCCTCCTTTTGTGTTTTCCTGTAAATCCCGTAAAACTCCTTCTTACTATGTGATATATCCCGTGTGTCCCACCAGTTTTGTCCCAGCAGGGAATGCCAGTTAAATTCTTGTGTTTTTCGGACCATTTAGTGTTACTTTGCGGGTAGAAATTTGTTCGTGTCTCTGTGAGTAAAAATGTGGCAACAGAATCAGGAGTTTAGAACATCTTGTGCCAACGAAGCTGCTCATTTTGCCAGTTTGATTGGATTTAACCTAGAGCGGGATGTTTCTGATATGTGTCATCTTGAACAGGTACTTATCATTTTAGATACTTTCATCTATCTAGATCCTGCAATTGAGTTGATATTTCATTAGTTAAAAGGGACTTGTTGTTGTAATTATTTATAATATTAGTATTCTATCATAATTTATATCCAAAATGTAAAAATTATTGGTGCAAACGTCAAATGTCAAATTTGAAACAAAATAGAAATACAGTCATTGATAATGAGATATTTATAAATTTGCTACTCTGCACTACAGAAACTCAATTCCAATATTAGAACTCAAACTATTAAAACCAAGTCGTATTTTTAATAGATCTATGTTAATTTAAGTCTGGGAGATTAACCAGGAAATTTTTTATTATTAAACACAGTAGAATTATGACTAACTAAATATTAGTTCCAAGAGCATTTTGTCCCAAAAACTTTGGGTGAAAGGTCTTTTCTTTGGGCTCAAAATTAGATGGCCATTAATTCGAATTAACTAGATTTTGAAATTAATTATTTCATTTATTATAACATCGTTAAATACAGATTGCTTCACATATTAAAGTTACATTTTTTAATTATAATTAAATTTCTAATTTTCTTAATTCAAAACAATTTAACATACTAATTAAATTTTATGTAAATTGCATGAAAACAATTTTACTTGTCATGGATTGACATTTGAAATAACAATATATTTATGTAGATAACTTACAATAAGATTTGCTTCGAGTAGTAATTATGGGGGAGGTGGCTCAGTGGTATCGATTCGACCTGTAGATGTTGAGAACCCTGGTTCGATCCCCACAGCCGATAAACAATTTTCACCAATTTAAATCTACCCCTGTGGCTCTCCTTCCACTAACATCTTTGGGGGCCGTGATTTGATGGCTGGTAACCGCACTTCACGCGAAAAAATATATCACTTATAGAGATCTGCCACACCCAGTACTGGGTAAAAGGCGTGATGATATATTTATTTATTTAGTAATTATACAAAGATACTAAGTTCTTTATCTATGAATTTAGCTATTTTGCAAAATAAAATATAAAAGAAAAACAAAATATATCATATCAACAATTAACACCAATTTAAAATCTACCCCTGTGGCTCCCCCTCCACTAATATCTTTATGGGCGTGATTTGACGCCTGGTAACCGCACTTCACGCGAAAAATTATATCACTTGCTGAGATCTGAACAGGCAGAGTGCCACAATCAGTAATGGGTAAAAGGCGTGATGATATATTTATTTTATTTATTTGTATTTATCTCAACTTTCATTCAAGCAACATACCTTCAATTATATCCATTCATTTATTCCTGGCATCGAAGATTTTCGATGCAACTTTTATCCTTAATTTAATCTGTCTTTTATTCGAATGTCTAACGAAACTTTCAATTATAATGTTCTGTATGATTTTCCAAATTATAATAATTTCTATAACTATTGCATTTCTTAAATTTTGTATTTATATTATTATATCTAACCTATTGGGGTAATATATTATTTCTCTATCTTTACTTTGAAGTTATAGGTTTAACTTCGATTTCCAGTCGTGAAAAAAGATATAATTTTATTACTCGCTAACATATTTCTAATAAAATATCTGATGTGGACACCACATGACTTCCTTGTACCCGTATTAAACTATAGATATTTTTTTAATTGCACATATTTGACATTAAATCTTTTATTTTTTGTTCTAATCCATAGCAAACTTAATTTTTAAAAAAATTAAAAAATATATAATATTTAAATTTAGATATCTCGTTTATGCAAAAGGCTAATTTAAAAATTCTTAATATGCTAGACGCAGAATTTAATTCTCTAAAACTTTTATTTGCAGCATTTATTTCTAAAATTAAAATAATACCATTTTTTTCAAGGAAAACTGTTAGCAGCTTCATGTAATGTGTCACTTCCGGTTAGTCTATTTTAACCAAAATCTATTATGTTATTTCCATTGATATAGTAGTCTTATATACCAAATTTGGAAAGTTTTAAATTATATTTGAGTATAGTTTTTCATGATAATCTGTTATAGGCTTCAAGTAAAGTACCACTTCCGGTAGTTGTATAATGACCAAAAAGGGAGGTGCACAACTAGATGTTATAACAGTCCTAAATAAAAAGTTTCAGTTTTCTACGGCTTACCGTTTTTGAGTTATGCGAGATACGTACGTACAGACGGCATGACGAAATTAGTCAAAATGGATTCAGGATTTCCGTTGAAATCTGAGAACCGAAAATTTTCGCGATTACAATACTTCCTTTACTTCGTACAAGGAAGTAAAAACATGGCCCAGTTTTAAGGATAAAAATGTTTACTGGCCAGAAACAGGGCAACATGAAACCACCTAAAAATGATTATTTTATTATTTTAAAAGGGGTAATTTCAGTAGAAATAAAACACAAAACAAATAAAAGTACTGTTTATAATTCCCAATTGAAATAATTTTCATTAATTTTCATTTCGAAAGGATTCCATATTTTCAATTGAAGAATTTTATATAACAATTAACACAATAATTTGAAAATATAATTAAATAACTGAGCACTTTCCAACAACTTCTCCTGCACCATTTTCTTTCTTATGTCTTCCTTACCCTCTTCGTAGAGTTGTTGGCTTCCTAGCAATGACATGGTGCACAGAACACGGTCGGTATTTTCATATCACCGGAGAAATGGCAATGCAGCGAGACAAGGTTTAATCAAGGCGTTCGAGCGCCCGTCACGTCATTAGTGCTCGGTTAGTGCTGGGTAGCGAAGGGTAGGAGGGTAGCTTGATCGGCAGATATGAAGGAACATGGTTTATGAAGGATTAGTAAGGTTATGAAGATGAGAATATTAAAGTGATAATTAGAGTGATATTGTAAAGATCTCTCACAGCCAATAATAACCTAGTAGAGAAAATGGAGATAATATTTCAGTTTATTTATTATTAAGCAAGAGTCGTTTGCTGTGAAAGCTCTGTGGGGGCTCTCTGTACTTAATTAAGTGAAAATTTATTTATTTGTTTTTATACAGGGTGCTTCAGGACTAGTGTAACAAACTTTAACAGCTTATTCCTGAGGTCATTTTGAGCCAAAAATGTCATGTGAACATAGGTCCTATTCCTTCTAGTTACCAAAATACAAGAGGTTAAAGTTCTATAAATAACACGACATTTTAAATTTTTTTAAGCAAGATACTTTCGGAAAACATGAGTTTAATTGAAAAGTCATACCTTATTTATCTTAATTAATTTTATTTATTAATATTAACGAATACGATTTAGAGAACAAAACATAAAATGATACAATTAAATAGACTACATAACCAAACATGGAATAGGTTAACACAATATGAAATAAGATAACAAATTTTTAAAAAATTACAGCAAGTGTTCAAAATGAGCGCCTTGAAGTCGTATGCATGTTAATATTAATAAATAAAATTAATGAAGACAAATAAGGTATGACTTTTCAATAAAACTCTTGTTTTCCAAAAGTATCTTCATTACAAAAATTTGAAAATTTCGTGTTATTTATAGATTTTCAACCTCTTGTATTTTGGTAACTAGAAGGAATAGGACCTATGTTCATATGACATTTTTGGCTCAAAATGACCTTAGGAATAAGCTGTTAAAGTTTGTTACACTAGTCCTGAAACACCCTGTATAGTGTTATTTATAGATTTTCAACCTCTTGTATTTTGGTAACTAGAAGGAATAGGACCTATGTTCATATGACATTTTTGGCTCAAAATGACCTTAGGAATAAGCTGTTAAAGTTTGTTACACTAGTCCTGAAACACCCTGTATAGTGTTATTTATAGATTTTCAACCTCTTGTATTTTGGTAACTAGAAGGAATAGGACCTATGTTCATATGACATTTTTGGCTCAAAATGACCTTAGGAATAAGCTGTTAAAGTTTGTTACACTATTCCTGAAACACCCTGTATAGTTAGAGGTTATTGGGTTAGGTGGCTCAGTGGTGGATCTTGAGAACCTTGGTTCGATCCCCACAGCCGACAAACAATTTTCACCAATTTAAAAGATCTACCCCTGTGGCTTCTCCTCCACTAATATCTTTGGAGGCCGTGATTTGACGACTGTTAACCGCACATCACGCGAAAAAATATATCATTTACCGAGATCTGCTTAGGCAGAGTGCCACACCCAGTAATGAGTAAAAGGCGTGATGATATATTTGTATGTATTTATTTATTTTAAATAAAAATACTGTTTTACAAAAACTAGTTTTTAATGATACTTCATCCTATTGAGAATAATTTTTGTTCGCTGTTGACATTTGGTGGGTAAAATAAATAAATAAATAATTATATATTATCACGCCTTTTACCTATAACTGGGTGTAACACACTATTGCTTGGTAAGGTATATATTTTGTGGGTGAAATGCAGTTCCCAGCCGTCGGATCACGGCCCCCAAAGAAGTAATTTTAATGCATTGACGAGGCCGTGGCGTACAACCTAATACATTTATTTATTAAAAAATAAATCATTTAAACTTGCATTAATAATATGTACTAATTTGACGGCTTGTAAACGCCCAAAGATCTGCAATTTCATATTAGGAATATTTATAAATGCATACTGAGCCGTTTAAAGTTTGTTTCATTAATTTACAATAATTATCACAGATGTAATTAATTTTTAAAACTTACAGTCAATATTTTTCAAACAGATAGTAGTATTTTGTATCATTAAAATAATATTTATTTAAATTCTAGTCATTGCACGAAACCTAAATTATTACAATAGATAGTATGTACTTGTAATCGCGAAACGCGATTTCCTCCTAAGGAACAAGTTCGAACGGCGCTGTGACGTCACTCGAACTCACAATTCGGCGATCAGCAACAAAATTTCTTTCCTGCTGAGCCCCTTGAATCTCTGTGCGTATGCAATCCCGTCTCATTCGGGATAATTGCGGGCATGTATACTTCTCTACCTGCTGTGGAGTTGGTTGCCTAATTTAATTCCTTAAAATTGAATAAACTTAGAATATTATAATTATTTGTAGCTTTAAAAATAACTATTTAAATTAGGGTTAACGTTTTTTAAACTGATTTATGCCCTGGTTTAAAATAGCTTCTACCGGGTTCATTTGAAACATTTTCCTGTTTATATTTTTATTTTTATTTCAAATTCGAGCCTAGATAAAAACAATACTAATTCTACCCTTAATTACTAACTAACCGTTAATTATTATCAATCAAATTATATAATTTTGCATTTTACATTTGCATATTTTAAAATAGAATATGGAATGTAATTTGCAGAAAATATGTTCACAGTTCTTTACAAATTAATTAATAATAATTAACATTTTCAATTTAAAAGGGGTAGGTGGCTCAGTGGTATCGAGTCGGCCTGTTGCTCTTGAGAACCCTGGTTCAATCCCCACAATTTTCACCAATTTAAATCTACCCCTGTGGTTCCTCCTCCACTAATATCTTTGGGCGCCGTGATTTGACGATTGGTAACCGCACTTCACGCGAAAAAATATATCACTTACCGGGATCTGTTTAGGCAGAGTACCACACTCAGTAATGGATAAATAATATGATGATATATTTATTTAATTATTTGACACAAATAATAAAGTATTTCAATTTTGTTTAACTACTTGTACTGTAATAGGATTTGTAGCAAACATCAACAGAAAGTTTTATAGCAGAAAAATTAGATAAAAATCTAAACTTTTTAAGTATATTAAAGTTACATCTAGCGATCAATATGTGTAACTCAATTTACCAGTAACTAAATTTAACTTTGATCTAATTGGAACATCGTTATAAACTTATTACTGACAAATAATTGGAATTTTTTAACTGAAAATGGAGATAATTTCATGCTTTCGCGAATTTTTGCATTATTGCTTCATCCATTTTGAATCATTCTCCAAATATCTCAGTTCTTTCTTGCTTCTTATTTCTCGGTTTGCTGGTATTTCACCAATTTCATCCGATGCTCATCTACTGGAGAATATTTTAATTAAGTTGAACTGGAATATATGTGCGTTATATTGCTGATGCTTTTCTGCCTTTTCCCGTAAGCGATTTTCGATTTCCCTTCTCTTATTTTCATTTATTTCGAGGAGGAAATCTTATTTCTCTCCGTTATGATATTAAAATATTGCAGAGAAACTGTGTTTTATTTTGTTATTATTATTATTATTATTATTATTTTGTTATTAACTGCTGAAAAAGTTTTTCTCTGTACTGACATATTTTCATGTTCTAATTGACGACTGATACTTTTTTACTTCCTTGTACGAAGTAAAGGAAGTATTGTAATTGCGAAAATTTTCGGTTCTCAGATTTCAGCGGAATTACGCATTTTGGCAATCCCTGAATCCATTTTGACTAATTTCGTCTTGCCGTCTGTACGTACGTATGTATCTCGCATAACTCAAAAACGGTAAACCAGAGACAATTATAATTTTGTATTTAGGACTGTTATAACATCTAGTTGCGCACCTATCTTTTTGGTCATTATATAACTTCCGGACGTGGTACTTTACTTGAAGCCTACAATATTTTATTGAAAAACTATATCAAAATCCAAAACTTTTCAAATTTGGTATATAAGACTACTATATCAATGGAAATAACATAATAGATTTTGGTTAAAAGGGACTAACATAAGTGATATATTACATGAAGCTACTAACAGTTTTTCTTGAAATAATGGAATTATTCTGATTTTAGAAATAAATGTTGCAAATTAAATTCTGCGTCTAGCACATTAAGATTTATTTAATTAGCCTTTTCACCAATTTAAATCTACCCCTGTGGCTCCTCCACCACAAATATCTTTGAGGGCCATGATTTGACGGCTGGTAACCGCACTTCACGCGAAAAAATATATCACTTACCGAAATCTGTTTAGACAGAGGGCCACACCCAGTAATGGGTATAAGGCGTGATGATATATTTATTTTATTTATTATCCGTCAGTACGGTGGTGTGAATAGCGATACGGAATTCGAATCCGGAGATCCCGAGTTCGAATCGCACTCAAGCTAAAAATTATATAAACTATCACACTGCGGCTCGGTGAGTGCGGACCCTGTACTGTAATTGGAATTAAATTTCTGTTGTACAGCGTAACAAATAAATAAATAAATAAATAAATAAATATATTTTTTGTTTTTTTAAATTAAGTTTGCTATGGATTAGAACAAGAAATAAGAACAAAAAATAAAAGATTTAATGTCAAATATGTGCAATTAAAAAAAATCTGTAGTTTAATAATCGTACAAGGATGTTATGTGGTGTCCACATCAGATTTTTTTATTTGTTAGTCTGCACCAAGATTCACAAATTCTCAAGTATAATTAATTAATAAAGCGTATAAATTGGTGAATCGTTCACGTTCAGTAAAATTGTGCCATCTCTGGCACGCATAGTTATGCCGTGTTAAAATTACCCACTTTCCAATGTACTAACTCCGGACATTGTTGCAGGTTCCAGAGCTCCAGGACGGGCCGGGCCCTGGATCTACCGGAATCGGAGTTGGCGGCGCCCACGCACTGGCAAGGTAAGTCATAATTGCCTTTTGTTTAGACTATGCGCTTTGTTCTACCCCAGGAAGTTAGTACTTGTTGTACAAGTATGAAGCATTAGTTGGGGATAGATACGAAGGGATGTTATTGAAATTAGGGGTTAGGTTGGACCGGACTGATGTAGAAGTTTGGTAGGAGATGAATTATTATATAGTACAAGTGTTTTGTGCTAGCATTCCGCTAGATTTTTAAAGAGTATTACTTTATTGAAGAAACTTAGATAATTGGGATATCATCATCTGTGGCGCTACAGCCCAAATCGGGCCTGGGCCTACCGGACACACCGAGCCGCAGTTTTTACACTGCCGTACTGCCGGTTTTCGTAGTCGAATGCTACATTATTTAAGGCGTATAAGTGACTAGCTTATAGCGCCCGAGTGTGATAAATACATGTAGCTGTATTTTTTATATTTTACGACAAATCACACATTGTCGACAGGCGGATTCGAACTGACGAACCTTGGCTCGGGTGACGTCACAGTATGTTAAGAGATGTGCCTTAACACGCTCGGCCACCGCGCCTGTTAATTGGAATATCAGTCTAATTTATTTTTAAAATGTTACAATTCCGACCATCTACAAAGTAAATAACAATAAGACAAAAAACTTACATGTAACGTCTAATAATTGACATAAACAAATTAAATAACAACAATTAATTGTCATCCATACACTTGGTGAAACTAGACGCATCAGTATGGTATAACCCACACCTTCACCTAGAACAAAGTTCACATGAAGGAGCTGTGTGACGAAGAACTGTACCAGCAGAAAGTAAGATCTCTAACAAACAGTAAAATGACATGAGAGGTTATACCATACTGATGAGCTCTAATAAGAGCGAAACGCGTCTATGGTTACTAACTGTGCTGGCCAGCCTCTGACGATGCCCTCATAAGATGACTTGGAGGCTGAATTTTGTGAGACAAGTATTTAGTTTTATATTTCATAAACAAATTGTTTAAAAAAACTTAACATAATTAGTCACAAAGTAAAAGAATAAATAGTCAAAAATGTTTAAAAACAACTCTTAACAATTAACTATAAAACACATTAAACAGAACATTACAAAAATCATTATCACAGTTCTTTTAATTTATAACTAATTATGTATAAGTTTTTTTAAACAATTTGTTTATGTCAATTATTAGACGTTACATGTAAGTGTTTTAAAAAAAATAAGTCTTACTGTCTAACCATGGCTCCCAAAGATATTAGTGGAGGAAGAGCCACAGGGGTAGATTTAAATTGCTGAAAATTGTTTGTCAGCTATGGGGATCGAATCAGGGTTCTCAAGATCCACAAGCCGACTCAATACCACTGAGCCACCTACCCCACATTTTTCAATCAGACAATTATTAGACGTTACATATCCCTGAAGAAGGCAATAGTTATCGCCGAAACGTCGGAATTGTAACATTTTAAAAATAAATTAGACTGATATTCCAATTATCATCGTAATTACTCTATTATTATAAGATTTCTACAAAGTATATTTACAAGATATTAGGTGAAAGACTGGCCATAAGTGTTTCAAATGGATCAGTTTTGTTTTTCAAGTATATTTCAAACAAACCAAAAATATTTTGGTAAAAAGTTTCGGGCACCTTTCGAATCTCAACTTAATCCTGACCTTTTTCAACCCTCTAATCTCCTAATCATCTTCCTGCTAATTATCACCAGCATCACGCATCAATCACAATCCTGCTGCGCGAACAAAGCTCTATAGTTGAAGCTTCGGTCAGCGATAACTGATCGGGCTTCGATCCCTATGTCTAGCGCCCTCTGCGGAACCAATTCACCGCGACGCCCAGTGCCTGCATTATTTAGAAATCTCTCGACGAACTAATGAAGTTTCCACACCGCTTCAGTGGGTGCTGTAATCGGATTAGATCGGGTACAGCACATAAGGCCGCGCGGTAGTATGAGTAAATTTGAAGAAATTACATAGGTTATTGACCTATTTTTTACCTATCCGTATTAAAGATGATATGTAGATTAATATTTAAGCGAAAAAAATTAGGGTTTGGACAAACAATTTTTTTTTCGTTCCTGCTGAATTCTTTGATGAGCTATATCTTTAAAACTATAAACAATAAATCAATTTTGTTTACACTATTAAATTTATCATCTTTTACTTGTACTAACAAAATAAAAATGAGTAAAAAAATTTGAGCCAAACGACACTAAAATACAAATTATGAATTCCTGCTAATTTGCTATATCTCCGGAACTAAGATAGATATTACAATTCGGTTTTAAGTTTCGGATTTATCATTATTAACTTGGTATTTCAGTAGCATTTTATTAATTTTGATTTAAAAATATACCATTTAATTTAATATAAATATAAAATAAATATATCATCACGCCTTTTACCCATGACTGAGTGTAGCACTCTGCCTAAGCAGATCTCGGTAAGTGCGGTTACCGCCCGTCAAATCACGGCCCTCAAAGATATTAGTGGAGGGGTAGCCACAGGGTTAGATTTAAATTGGTGAAAATTGTTTGTCGGCTGTGAGGATTGTATCAGGGTTCTCAAAATCCACAGGCCGACTTGATATCACTGAGCCACCTACCCCATATTTAATTTAATGTTTGGTAACAAATTATTTTTTGTGATTTGAAGAACAAATGAAGAACAATCAATTAAATATAATAACCTTTATTGATTGATTGATTAATTTATTTATTTATGCTACTCTATACAACAGGATCTTAATCCCAATTACAGTACAGGGTCTGAACTCACCAAACCGTAGTTAAAACAAACCGTAGTAAATTTAAATGCCTAATTTGATTTAATAATATCTATTTTAATGTATTAATGACAATATGGAGTAGGTGGCTCAGTGGTATCGAGTCGGCATATGGATTTGAGAACCTTGGTTCGATCCCCACAGCCGACAAATAATTTTCACCATGTTAAAACTACCCTTTGGTTATCTTTCCACTAACATCTTTAGGGGCCGTGATTTTACGGCTGGTAACCGCACTTCATGCAAAGAAATATGTCACTTACCGAGATTTGCTATTGCAGAGTACCACACTCAGTAATGGGTAAGAGGCGTGATGATATATTTATTTTATTCATTTAACTAATTTCAACAATGAAAGAGCATGTTTTACAATTCAAAATTTAATCATTAACCCAACAAAAAATATCACTTTTAAATTATACGTCAAATTCTAAAAACTATATTAACTGTCGTTCATTGAAATATCATTATATACATCATACAAGAATTTGTCAAAACAATAGCAGATCTTGTGAAATAAATGTCCTCGATCTTGCAGTATTATTATTTTTTTCTTGCCTAAAATCCGGACTGTAATGATCACATATGCGCAGTGCCATGCAATGTTTATTAAGAAAGTAATATTTCAGTGGTGCTAATTAGCTGAAACTGTTCGTAGAAGTAAAATGAAGTCTTGTCAGACTATAGCAGTCCACTGCACCTGTCTGGCTCCATCGCGCCATAAGATTAAGTACGCAGTTAATGCAGCGCGCGCGTTAATTGTCTTAAACCGCTAATCTAGCATCTGCCATGTGCTAAGCCGCTCAGCAGCCCCACTGCAGAGCCTGCCATCTCCTCCCAAGAGGGAACTTAAAACTTGAGGCGAACTCACTTGCGCAAGTTGACGCTGAGCTGAGCAGTCAACCACTCGCTACTCTGTTCACATGATGCTGTACATTCGCGTTGCTATCATGCAGAATATTGTCTACTTCTTTACTTACAGATCTCATTGTTTTATATAACAATACACTTCACAAATCCATGTAGAGAAATCGGATATTGTAATACTAATGAATAAAGCCCGGATATTTAGGCTCTTAAAAACACCCAAATAAGCAGGCATATAGGCCGGTAATTACTCTAAAATAGGCGGTATTTTAGGCAGCCTAAATGTAAATAATTTGTTTAAAAAAAAAATAAACGAACCCTTTTTCTAATATTGGTACTCGTATCTACTCATCGTTAGAAAAAAAAATTTTAAACAAAAATTAACGCAATCTGAAAAATAATAATGTAGGGTTTTCATTTTATTAACTATTATGCAAATTCAAATTATGTAGTATACTTTAATTCACAAAATATTACGAGCAATTGCTCTATGAAATTTTGACTAAAAAACGTTTTAAATTCACACACAAAAACTTGATTAAAGTAAGTTCTTTAGATATTATAGGTTAGGTTGAAACACTTTGTCGAGTGCTGAATTAATCAACGAAGTAGATGATAAACCTTGTCTGCTCAATAAAAGTTAGAATAGGCAACAAAAATAGGCAAAATAGGCTGTATAAGGTAAAATAGGCACAATAACCAAAATATAGAAAAAATAGGCTCTAAGGCACGAAAAAAAAAACCTTCCATTACACGTAAACATATTACCTATGTATAGAAAAACGAAATTGCCTGAAGTATATTAAAATTTGAATCTAGGCAATTGCCTAAAAATCCGGGCTTTACTAATGAAGAAAGGGTTTAATTCGATAGTTATTCCAAAAATATAGTTATTTGTGTTTTAAGAGCGTAAAGTGATTCTTTGTTACTCGAGCACAGTAATTGCAGCGCAAGTCGAAGGCAAGAGCTGCAATAGTGTAAGAGAAACAAAGACACTTTACTCTCGTGATGCACACATATTTTTTTCTACGATTGCATCTTAAAATTATTAAAAAACGTATACGTACTGAAAATAAATTCATTCTGTCAACTGTCAATATGCCAAGTTTCTATTTTGTTTGTATCCCTGATTACTAATTGAAATAAGCGTGCATTTCTAATATTTTTCGCGCGTTGCCATTGGAAACGCGCGCATTTAATGTCTTTTTCGCGCGATGCCATTGGAGACTCGCAAAAAGATATTTCTCGACTGTTCCACAGAAAATGTCAACTTTACGATGACAAATGAGAGCGTAATTGTCAACTTTTCATAGCAATTGTAGAAAAAATATGTTTTCTATGCAAGAAAATTAATAGTTATTTATTTATTTATTTGTTACTCTGTACAACAGGAATTTAATCCCAATTACAGTACAGGATCCGCACTCACCGAGCCGCAGTGTGGTAGTTCATATTATTTTTAGCTCGAGTGGTATTTGCAAATGAGTACCGTATCAAATGACATTTCCTTCACTCAATTTAGTTTTAATAGTAACGGTTTGCCTCATTATTGAGGAATGTTATTTACTCTCATCACTAGTGAGAGAAACGGATACTATCACAACTAAATTGAGTGAGGGAAATGTCATTTTCACAAGTAATTTTGTTAATTTGTTTCAATTTAGTTTAAATAAATCGGCGAAATTTACTTAATAAATGAGTAAAAAAAAAAAGGAATATCATTAAAGTATAGGATAACCTATATTTAATAAATAAATTAAAAAATAAGAGTTGCATTGATTATGGCATATTATATATAAGTTCGGATTGCTTTTATAAATTTAACCAAGATTAATTATTAAAGTTTCTCTGATGCAACTGACCAATTAATCAGCAGGTGTAAAGTAATCAAATTAAGTCAGTTAATTTGCACCAAAAAAGGTAGCTTCATTAATGCTAATTCTACATTTAATATTATCTAAAATCCGGTTTCAAATTAAAAGACATTCACGAATTTAATAAAAATATGATGCAAATTAACATTCTTTCAACCCCGGTTAAAATATACTTGTTTTGTGTATTGAAAAAGGACTTAAAAATGATATAAAAAATTATATTAGCGCTAATCAGCTATTTGAATCTGTTTACTAAAGTTAAAGTCTGACCTAAATAAAAACAAATCCAAGTAAAATGTCACATGAAGAATTTTTTATTTGATGCGATTTTGTCACTTACATTTCATTGATACGAAAGAACATAAATCATATGTTTAAGTACAGGTTAATATTTAAGTTTAAAAAAAATTTAAATATATCATCACGCCTTTTATCCATTACTGGGTGTAGCACTCTGTCGTAGCAGATCTCGATCTTCGCATAAAGTATGGTTACCAGTCGTTAGATCACGACCTCTAAAGATATTAGTGGAGGAAGAGCCACAGGGGTAGTTTTAAAGTGGTGAAAATTATTTTGTCGTCTTTAAACAAAAAAGTTTACATAAAAAATGATGGTTCGATAATTTGTAATCATCCCTGTGGCTCCACCTTTTACGGGCGTATTTTTGACGACTGGTAACCGAACACATAAATATATCATTAACCGAGATCTGATATAACAAAGTGTCACATCCAGTAAAGGGTAAAAGACGAGATGATATTTTTATTTTATATTATTTGTTTTTTTTTTATTTATATATCGGACTAACTACTCAGGGTCATATGCCGATATGTCCTTTGTATGGTCGCGGGCGGGACCCGAACCCACGACCTTGTGGTCATGAGTCAAGCCCTCAACTCTCGCAGCCATCACGCAGGACATTTTTTTATTTAATATTTTTAGAGATTAAAAATCGTTCCTAATATCAGATTGAAATAGCAAATAGAAGACGACATCCTTCCTCCTAATTTAAAATCCAATAGAGTTCGAAGCCCTCCATAAAACCGATCAACAATCTCTAACAAAATCCACTCCATTTCCAATCCGGAACACCGGAACCAAAGTCTACAATGTAAACAAAACAAGTCGTAACCACTCTTGGTAGACGAGATAGCAGTACCTGCCGTAAGATTTACACAAGCGCGGTAGATTTATAGCACGCGCAGACAATGCCACACAGTTGGTTCGAGCTCGAGGTTCCCAGTTCACTCTTCCGTTCGAGCGGGCTGGAGTCGTGATGGGAGGCTGCTTGTTGGTTACTTGCTGGATGGTTTAATTAAACAAGTTACCGCGTTAGGGCGATGAGTTTGTTAAGAGGAGATGGATGAATCTGAAGACAATTGTATCATGATTTTTATTGTGCGAGGCTTCGGTATACTGCAGTTTAGATTACATTTTTAATGGTTTCTCTAAATTAGTATTACTCAGTTTATTTGCTTTTAATTCATTTTCTATCTAACTAGATGAAGATAGGTCAATTCGGATGCGAGGATTTCAATGCCGTTCAGCGCAATTTAAAATCTTGTTTAGTTTTTGAGATATACGCTCCGGAACAGCTAGATTCTTAATTTTTTTGAGATTTTCTACATTTTCGATGCTATGTAAAATAAAAAATGGCTGAAACAATGCTTAAAAGGTAACTGAAGCACGAGAAATTCAATGCCGTTGATCGCAATTTCATATGTAGCTTAGTTTTTAAGATATAGCTTTCCGAAAATGAAAATTCCTCATTTCCTTCAGATTTTGTACTTTCCCTAGGCTATACCTCAAAAACTATGTCAGATATGAAGATGCGGTCAACGGCATTGAATTTCCCGTGCTTCAATTAAGTTTTAAGCACAGTTTCAGCGATTTTTATTTTTTTCAAATTTTCGCCAAAAAAATCGCAAAAAGCGGTTTTTTAACATTTTCTCGAAAACCAGAAGATATATGCATTTGAAAATATTTTCACTGAATTCAGTGGGTCAAAATACATATGTATGTAAATTTTCGTTACAATATTCCAACGATTAAGGATTTTCGGGAAAATTGAATTAAAAAGTGAAAAAACCAAAGGGGTACCCCTTAGGAAATAATTAAAAAAATGAAATTGCTTAAAATTGAATGAAAATTTGCTTATAAGTCAATTCGAACACGGGGAATTCAATACCGTTGAGCGCAATTTCATATCTTGTTTGGTTTTTAAGATATAGCCTTCGGAAAAGAGAAATTCTTCATTTTCTTCAGATTTTGTACTTTCCCGAGGCTATAACTCAAAAACTATGAAAGATATGAAGATGCGGTCAACGGCATTGAATTTCCCGTGCTTCAATTAACTTTTAAGCACAGTTTCAGAAATTTTTATTTTTTTTCAAATTTTCGCGAAAAATATCGCAAAAAGCGGTTTTTTAACATTTTCTCGAAAACCAGAAGATATATGCATTTGAAAATATTTCCACTGAATTCAGTGGGTCAAAATACGTATGTATGTAAATTTTCGTTACAATATTCCAACGATTAAGGATTTTTGGGAACATGGAATTAAAAAGTGAAAAAACCAAAGGGGTACCCCTTAGGAAATAATTAAAAAAATGAAATTGCTTAAAATTGCATGAAAATTTGCTTATAAGTCAATTCGAACACGGGGAATTCAATGCCGCTGAGCGAAATTTCATATCTTGTATAGTTTTTGAGATATACGCTCCGGAAAAGCTAAATCCTTAAATTTTTTGAGTTTTTCAACTTTTCTGAGACTGTATCGTAAAAACTAAAAGACATATGAACATGAGCTCAACGGAATTGAATTTTCCATGCTTCAGTTAACTAATAGGCAAAGTGTCAGCCATTTTTATTTTTTTCAAATTTCCACAACAATTTTCTCAAAGAACGAAATCATGCATTTTAGCAACAAATTCAGGGAGTCAAAATTCATAATTATCTAATATAATCTGTAACAAAAATCTATTAAGTATCGCTTCAATTTATAATAACAATACAACTATCATCTAATAATTTAGCTCCATTACTGAGATTTTATTTCCTTAATTTATTTTTTAGTTAGCAAAAAGAATAAAAGTTTTGAATACAGGCAGTACTTAATTTCATCGTTAAAGTAAGCTGTGAAAATAACAAGCAACTAATTAAGTAGTGGTGTGAATTCCCTCCAATAAAGCAATGAAGCAGAAAATTCCTGACGTCACCTCTCGACCCCGGAAAACTAGTGTCACCAGCGGGAAAACAAAGCCGCCTTAGGGAAAAATATCTCCGCGCTCTTTCTTTTATTTTTGTTGAAAAGAAAAGTTTTTAGTGCGTCATAATCATAATCTGCGCTCGTTTAAGTTTTCTGCACGGGCGCATGCTCCGGATAAGCCACGTGGGGTGAGAGCGCGAATGCGCGTGTTTTCGGAGGAGAGTCACGACTCGCGACACAGTTTAGAGAGGAGAGGAGAGAGGTTAAACGGAATGGCCTTGGAGAGAGCCATTTATCAACGTTGTTAAATCAGTGCGAGGGAACGGAACGTTTTTCCGTACGCTCTGTTTTCTCTTTGTTGCTGCGGTCTCTCCAGAAGGGATCGCATTGGAACTGGAGGACGACGAACTATTCCAGATAAATTCACTTCTAAATTTATTTATTTATTTCATGTTGAAATAATTATTTTTATAATAAATATAGTTTGAGAAACCTTTACTTCCCTTTCTTTAATTCAGCTCAGTGGTATCGAGTCTGTCTTTGGATCTTGAGAACCCTGGTTCGGTCCCCACAGCCGACAAACAATTTTCACCAATTTAAATCTACCCCTGTGGCTCTCCCACCACTAATATATTTGTGGCCGTGATTTGACGGATTCTCGCGAAAAAATATATCACTTACCGAGATCTGTTTAGGCAGAGTGCCACATTCAGTAATGGGTGAAAGGCGTGATGATATATTTATTTATTTATCTTTAATTTTCTTTTAGTTGAGGGAAGAAAATTTTATTTTTTAACAGGGCAGCAAAAATAATTTATTTCTTGTTGTCCGATAATGATTAGGCCAAAATAATAATTCCTGATATTGATATTTTATCGGACGATTATTGATTGTACGATAAATTTAGAATTATTGTACGATAAATATGGCTATAACTATAAATTATAATATTATAACTATAAATTATAATATTTACATACATACATACGTAACATCACGCTATATCCTATTAAATGGGGCAGCACGAACCCCTGAAACATTCACAGAACATTCTCATCCTGACACACGATACTCGTTTCGACCACATTAACATTTCTTTCCTTCCTCACAACCAAAATTCATCATCACGCAACAAACATCCATCCATTCGCTCCTGTACATCTGTTTGGTAAATCTTCACTTACGTCCACTTCTCTAACAACGAATCTATAAGAAATGAAGGCAGCATCGCCTGCGCTTGTTTAAAAAACATTTAACACAATTGCAGTTACACACTGTATAGTAAAAACTGATAATAAAGAAAAAAAAGATGAGGAAGGAAGGTAGTATCCCCTGCGCTATAAGCTACAGTAATTTAAATTCATTGATAAATAAAGACGAACAAACTGAATATGTATATGAAAAAGATTTAAGAAGCGAGCGTTCGAACCACAAAATATATTATAAAAATATAAAGTAAACACTTGGCTATGTTTCACAAAATTCAGCCTCCAAGTCACCTTATGAGGGCATCGTCAGAGGCTGGCCAGCACAGTTCATTTAGTAACCATAGACGCGTTTCGCTCTTATTAGAGCTCATCAGTATGGTATAACTCACTTCTTTACCTAGATGGCATGACCAGTTCCACAAAACTTCTCATGTCATCTTACTAGTTTGTTAGAGATCTTATTCTCTGCTGGCACAGTTCTTCGTCACCAGCTTCTTCACATGAACTTTGTTCTAGGTGAAGAAGTGAGTTATACCATACTGATGAGCTCTAATAAGAGCGAAACGCGTCTATGGTTACTAACTGAACTGTGCTGGCCAGCCTCTGACGATGCCCTCATAAGGTGACTTGGAGGCTGAATTTTGTGAAACATAGCCAAGTGTTTACTTTATATTTTTATTAAACCTTGTTTCAGCAAGTGTTGGATGACAATTAATTTTGTCTTTGTTGTTATTTAAATTGCTTTGCGTAGCTTTCCCTTTTTTCGGTAGATGGCATGACCAGTTCCACAAAACTTCTCATGTCATCTTACTAGTTTGTTAGAGATCTTATTCTCTGCTGGCACAGTTCTTCGTCACCAGCTTCTTCACATGAACTTTGTTCTAGGTGAAGAAGTGAGTTATACCATACTGATGAGCTCTAATAAGAGCGAAACGCGTCTATGGTTACTAACTGAACTGTGCTGGCCAGCCTCTGACGATGCCCTCATAAGGTGACTTGGAGGCTGAATTTTGTGAAACATAGCCAAGTGTTTACTTTATATTTTTATTAAACCTTGTTTCACCAAGTGTTGGATGACAATTAATTTTGTCTTTGTTGTTATATAAATATATTATATATTTAATATATTAACTATTAATAAAAAGAATGAAAAATCATAAAACCTCACCTCAAAAAAAATGAGGAAGGAAGGGAGTATCTTGTTTTTGAAACTGAATTCCACACAATTGCAGTTGGACACTCTATAGTAAAAATGTGTATTTATTAATAAATAAATAAACAATATTGCAGATGAAATATGATATATGCGTAGCGCGTATCTACTGGCAGTAGGATATCCCGGCATTTAGATGTTCGAGATAGACTAGATGATTTTTTGTATTCGTCCCGAGTACAAAACTCGATCCTTAAGCATCCATGTCCAGCCGAGTCGCAAGTCGCACACTATCAGTTCCGCCGCCCATTAGAATATGCTCCACTTGCCCAGGATGCTAATTCCAACACCATCACATTCCCTCCTGCCCTGATATCCATCCACCGACTCCTGCAGCGGTTAGACTGTGAGAGCTTGTGCAGTTATATTGCGCTGGCGATAACGTCGCGATATCCTGGGGTATTAGAATACCCCGGCCGTAAATAGTCCGACACATGCGCCAGCTTCAACCCTTGCGCATCGCAATCCTTATTTATTATCTATGGGCCGCGTGTGTGCGATCTTGCGGCTGGTTGTCTTCGTGGAGCCGGCGTTAGATGCTATCTGCTCTCGTTCGGCTGGACGCGTTTAGCTTAGTGTGATAACGCATCGCTGGAGAAGTCTACCAACTTGGGGAAGCTAACGGTAATTGTATTATATTTCGGTATTAATAGTTTTAAATGATGATACTACGTTTCGATAACTGTCATACACATGAGGGTTGTTTCAATATTAATTTGGATGGTGATATTTGGAATCTTTGACCCTAGTAGCTAATTTTATTTTTCTGGTTTCGAACGTTCGTATAGTTATTTGTATATATTTGTATAAGAAAGTGACACATTTCTTGCCGAATCTATGATTTCTAATTGTCATATATATGAATTAACTTTCTTTTCTCAATAGGTATATATATAATTTACTTTCAGTAAATAATAATAATTTACTTATAAATTAATTCGGACACGAGGAATTCAATGTCCTTTTAAACGCATCTTCATATTTTGTTTAGTTTTTAAGATATAGCCCCCGGAAAAGATAAATTTCCCGCAAACATCAAATGTTTACATACAGGGTGTCTACTTTTTCTTCCGAACATAGGAAATTCAATGTTAACATTTTGATTTAGCGATATCTCTTTAAGTATTAATTTTAGAACAAAAGTGTACTGAAGAAAAATGTTCAGAATGAAAAACTGCATTCATAGAGTATAAGTTTGTTGTTCAATTGTTTCTTATATCCGAGTTAGAAGCAATATACATATAATTTACTTTCAGTAAATAATAATAATTTACTTATAAATTAATTCGGACACGAGGAATTCAATGTCCTTAAACGCATCTTTATATTTGGTTTAGTTTTTAAGATATAGCCCCTGGAAAAGATAAATTTCCTGCAAACATCAAATGTTTACATACCGGGTGTCTACTTTTTTTTCCGAACATAGGAAATTAAATGTTAAAATTTGGATTTAGCGATATCTTTTTACCTATTAATTTTAGAACAAAAGTGTACTGAAGAAAAATATTCAGAATGAAAAACTGCATTCATAGAGTATAAGTTTGTTGTTCAATTGATTCTTATATCCGAGTTAGAAGCAATATACATATAATTTACTTTCAGTAAATAATAATAATTTACTTATAAATTAATTCGGACACGAGGAATTCAATGTCCTTTAAACGCATCTTTATATTTGGTTTAGTTTTTAAGATATAGCCCCTGGAAAAGATAAAGTTCCCGCAAACATCAATTGTTTACATACCGGGTGTCTACTTTTTTTCCGAACATAGGAAATTAAATGTTAAAATTTGGATTTAGCGATATCTTTTTACCTATTAATTTTAGAACAAAAGTGTACTGAAGAAAAATGTTCAGAATGAAAAACTGCATTCATAGAGTATAAGTTTGTTGTTCAATTGTTTCTTATATCCGAGTTAGAAGCAAAATAATGCCATGAGAAATACAACAAATTAGATAACCTAATAATAGGTATTTATTTGTCTAGATTATGTAGAAAAAAGAAAATAATAGTTGCTATAATTAATTTTATTATTAAATTAAATGCTCGAATAAATAAATAAATTAGAGTAAGCTTCCAATTCTTGTCCAATATTTCAAATAATGTCAGACACAACAAACAAATTATTGTTTTATTTCTCATGACACTCTGATAATTGCTTTAAAGCGTGTATTTTCTTTTGTTTCTAACTCGGAGATAAGAAACAATTGAACAACAAACTTATACTCTATGGATGAAGTTTTTCATTCTGAACATTTTTCTTCAGTACACTTTTGTTCTAAAATTAATAGGTAAAGAGATATCGCTAAATCAACATTTTAACATTGAATTTCCTATGTTCGAAAAAAAAGTAGACACCCGGTATCTGAGACTATATTTAAAAAAAATAAACAGGATATGAAAATGTGCTTAACGGCATTGAACTTCCCATGCTTCAGTTAACTCATAAACAATAGTTAAAATAAATACCTAAATTCATTTCAACCCTTAAAAAAACCCAATAGAAATAATCATAAACGAACCCTAATAAATATATAACATACAACATATCAAAACCTGAATTTTACATGAACGTAATTTATACCCTTCTTTTCCACCCTCCATAAAATCACCCATAAAACACGCCACAGCCCTTAACATCTTGCGTGCGTGCGTCACTTTACAGCTTCGCCCCTTCTTCGGACAACCGCAAACCACCGTCGTCTGTCCTCGTCCCACACTCTGGTAAGGGTTGGGAGTGATAAGGATAGAGGGAGTATGCAATCGTCTCCTTGACCACGAATGTCACTAAGGAGGGTGGCTTTGCTATAACTCACTCGCTGCATTAGTTGATTGCTAATTACTAATTCTGATATAGGCGATTGGTCGAGATAAACTTATTGGAAGATTTTGTATAATTTTACCCAGAATAGAGAGCTTTAAATATAAATAAAATAAATAAATATATCATCACGCCTTTTACCTATTACTGGATGTGGCACTGTACGTAAGCAGATCTCGGTAAGTGATATATTTTTTCGCGTGAAGTCAAATCACGGCCCCCAAAGATATTAGTGGAGGAGGAGCCACAGGGGTAGATTTAAATTGGTGAAAATAGTTTGTCGACTGTGGGGATCGAACCAGGGTTCTCAAGATCCACCACTGAGCCACCTACCCCATTAAAAACATCCATTCATTAGATTTATTAACGAATCGGTTTTCAACCATATTAACATTCCGTCCATTTAAGCTCATTTATGCCTCACACTCGCAACAAACCTTCAATCACATCCATCCATTCGCTCCTATACACAGGTTATATTCGTCTTAAGAGATTAAAAAAGAATGAAGCTTTTCACACTTGCTTTGAAAGTCAATTTTATATAATTTTGTTTATGAGCATGTAAACAAACGTAAAACAAAAATAATGTTTGTGTCAACATCTAGAAATGGGATAATTCAACTTGATAAAAACAAAAACAGTGAACAATCAGAAATACAGATAGGTATAGAATATTGTAAATTGTGTATTTTTTTTAAAAGAATGATTTAATAGCTATTTATGAAACTACGAGTAGTAAGGAAATGAAGGTTATTACCTTACGCATGTGAAATTTGCAAACCAAAGCGTAGCCGAGTTATGTAAACACATAAGTAAGGTAATAACCTATTTCCTTATTAGTTTCATACAATATTTTTTCTACTTCTGTTCTAATAAATACGAAAGAGCGTTTTTGAAATTATGAAATTTTGACATATTAATGACAGTTATAAATTCAAAAAATAAAAGAATAACACATCAAAATTCGTCTACCAAGATATCTGTTACTATATTACCTCATTATTTCACTAGTTAAATAATGCAGTTCATTACCTAACTCAAATAAGTGAAATAAAACGTCTATTTCCTAACGGAAGTAGAAAAATAACTATTATACAACTGAATTACAGTAGCTAAATATGAAAAACTAACCTACTTCACACATTGAAAACATGTAAATATTTTTTGACAATTGCAAAAATTAATTTATTCCGACCCTGTAATAATAGCAGTGGCTGAAATTGGTAACGTCCAATAAAGTAGTATTGTATTTCGAGGACAGAATCGAGAATGTTAATGTCTTCATTTTTGAACAATTACATAATAGCTATTTATGAAACTAGTAAGGAAATGAAGGTTATTACCTTACGTATGTGAAATATGCAGAACGAAGCGTAGCCGAGTTATTTTAACACATATGTAAGGTAATAACCTATTTCCTTACTAGTTTCATACAATATTTTTTCTACTTCCGTTCTATGAAATACGAAAGAGCGTTTTTGAAATTATGATATTTTGACATATTAATGACAGTTATAAATTCAAAAAATAAAAGAATAACACATCAGAATTCGTCTACCAAGATATCTGTTGCTATGTTACCTCATTATTTCACTAGTTAAATAATGCAGTTCATTACCTAACTCAAATAAGTGAAATAAAACGTCTATTTCGTAACGGAAGTAGAAAAAAGTCTAAAATGTTCTTTTGTACTTGGAATTAACTTTCTGTTATAAAACCCAATAAATAATGCAAATATTAGCTAATTAATTGATTAATTAATTATAGTAGACAACAAATAAAAAATCTAATTACAAATAACCATTCGAAATTATAATTACTGATAACACAAATGAACCTTTCCAATCCATCTACGAGAATTAAAGCAAATAATGAGACATAAACCAATAAATATTAACATGAATCCATGCACGCACAATTCTTATAACCAATCACAAAGCATCTTTGTGAATCACCGGGTGGCTCATAATAAAATAACGAGTACCTATTCGAAGAACCGACGACGACGTTGTCTGTATGTATGTGTGTCGTTGTATGTCCGTATGTTCGTCGTTAACGATCGCGGTACACGTTACAAACATAATCGAACACGCGACTGACAATATGTGAGCATCGACAATGCCTTGAATGAGATGTATATTGCGTTTCAGATCATTTTAGCAGCTGTGGACAACTAGATTTTATTTTTCGTAACCCAGTTGATTAGTTTATTTATTTATTTGTGTAGAATACACAGATATACAGGGTGTTTTAATATGTATGCACTTTACTGGGTTATATAATTTGACAAACAATTTTCACCAATTTAAATCTACCCCTGTGGCTCACCCTCCACTAATATATTTTTAGGTCGTGATTTGACGGTTGTTCACGCGAAGAAATATATCACTTACCGAGATCTATTTAGGCAGAGTGCTACGCTAAGTAATGAGTAAAAGGCGTGATGATATATTTATATATAAAGTGGTTATTGAGTAAAAATGTGTTTTTTTACAATTAGTAAAAATAAGTGCACTTTATGTGAAGTACACTCATTATACAAAATCTAACCCTTAAAACAAAATTTAAATATCTGTTATAGTTTTAGAGATATGAGTGATAAAAAATTTGTAGCAGGTAATTTTCAAATGTACTTTACTGCCGTTTGACAGAAAATATTTTACTCAATTTTATTTTGTTAGTATAAGCAAGTTATGCTAAATTTAATAGTTTAAACAGAATTAAAATATCTTTTGTAGTTTTAAAGATATGGCTCATCAAAGACTGCAGCAGGAATGAACAATTTTTTAGTTATACATAACCTATATATTGTTTCTTTAAATACTGTTCTATTTATCAGGTTTAAGAAGTTTAGGTCAAAATATGCTTCAAAAACTATTGTTTTAAAAAGTTGTAACAAGAAATAATTTAATACAAATTCATGACACTCTGATAAATCTATATGTTTTTAGATTCGTATATTTGTAAATAATAAACAAAATCACATCAACATTTGCTGATAAGTAGAAAATACTTTATAAAGTCATAAGTTTCGTTGCGATTTTGTTTATTATTTCTACATTTATGGATCTACAAAACTTATGGAGTTACACAGAATTTCACCATTTTAAAATGAATGAGGGATCTTGTATTATAATTAAAATTGAGCTATTATTATATAACAGTAGCTGGATAATTAGACTGTTAGCATCACAAGCAAGAGTTCAATTATACTTAATCTTATAAATACAAATTTTACCATAAGCTGCAACTAAAACAAAATTTAATATTAAACCAAATAAAAAACGAATGTTCTTGTTTGTCTTGAATCAGCATATACGCGATTGATTCTTCCAGACATAGCCCTCGTCCGTAACCGTCGTATTCGTCCGGAGTCGTAACCGGAACACGCAGTCAGTCGGCAGACACGCGTATCGATCAGTTTTCCGGGCGACGGGCACGGGGACGCTACCCTGAATGCTCATTACTTGTGCAAGCCCAGAACAACAACGTATGATTGACTGAGATGGCAGGATAGTAGTTAGTGGTAGAGGGAAAGAGATAGGTGGGGAGTTAATGGAAGAAATGTGTAGAGGGGTAAATGAATTAGTTACGGGGTGGATTTAATGTTAACTTGGAATGGAGTGATTGACAGGGATCATGCAAATAGATAAATATTCATTTAGACTTTTAAGGATTACAATAATCTTTAGCTTTATGCGTTTCTAGGGCTGCTCATTACATGAGGGTGGTAGAAAATTTGGCTATAAAATAATTTTAAAATGTTTACAATCAAATTAATCTATTATTATATTATATTATCATACAACAGAGAAAGTAACATCATTTCCACTTATTAAAACAAATTAATATTTATTTCAAGCATTTTGAAATGATTGTAAATATAATATTATATTATAAGTTAGTAAAATATACGAGCACAAAATAATATATTGACGAAATGTACTTAAAAAATAGGTGGCTCAGATAATATAATTTTTGTAAAGCTATTTTAATGGGTTAGATTGCTCAGTGGTATCGAGTCGGGCTGTGGATCTTGAGAACCCTGATTCGCACAGCCGACAAACAATTTTCACCAATTTAAATCTACCCCTGTAGCTCCCTCTCCACTAACACCTTTGGGGGGCGTAATTTGACGACTGGTTACCGCACTTCACGCAAAGAAATATATCACTTACCGAGATTTGCTTACAGCAGAGTGCCACACTTAGTAATGGGTAAAAGGCGTGATGATATATTTATTTATTTATTTTATTTTCTACTCAAAAAATTCTGGAAAGAATTAATGCTTCAGGCAGATTTTAAGTGAAAATATTTGAAGCCTATATTTATGTATTATTAATAGATTTAATATTGGCAATTAACTTTAATTAATTAGCTTCCGAGTAATTTGAATTCCTCTAATTAAAAATAGGAACAGTAATTTCCTTTTGAGTCGAGTACCAAATAAATAAGATTTTAATAATACATTTGTCCCGTTGTGTTAGCCGCGCGGGTTGAAGGCCTGAGTCACAACCATAAGGTCGTGGGTTCGGGTCCCGCCCGTGGCTACCATGCAAAGGACATATCGGCATATGACCTTAGTAGTTGGTAGGATATATAAATTAAAAAAAATAATAATAATACATTTTGTCCCGGGTTGAGAGCTTGAGTCACAACCATAAGGTCGTGGGTTCAGGTCCCGCCCGTGGCGACCATACAAAGGACATATCGGAAAATGACCTTAGTAGTTGGTCCGATATATAAATAAATAATAATAATAAAAATACATTTTAATTTATTAAAAAGTAAAACTATAAAACAAAGCAATTCTTTCACTGTACCCAAGAAAGTTCTCTGCAAATCTCACTTGACAAAAATCCCACTCCGCAGCGACCTCAACTCCTTCTTCAATTCAGCCACAGCGCAATTGATCTCTATTTATCTTGTACGATTGGCGATGTCCAGGCCTCGCCGGTAAACACCGCTATTATCCAGCCGCGCCTCCACCAAATTGCGCGTATCTGTCACAAGCCACGCTACAGTCGCACTGGCCAGGTGGGCAGTAGCAGAAAAGGTTTAAATTTCGTGGTTTCATTTTGTTTGCTTGTTGGTAACACTGTGATTGAATAATAAAGTGGAAAGTCTATGAGGGTGGTGTTATTAAGGTGGTAAATTATAGCGTGTGGTTTTTTTGGATTAGCAGAAAATAAAATATATATTTTATTATATTGAGGTTCACCTACAAATATTTTTTTCCCCAAAAACTTTAGTAGAGATTATTTAAACAAAATAAACAAATAAATACAGGCTGTTACAAAACAACTTGTAATCAATACATAGAATAATATAAATATAAATAAATATCATCACGCCCTTTTACTCATTACTGGGTGTGGTACTCTGCCTAAGCAGATCTCGGTAAGTGATATATTTTGTCAAGTGAAGTGTGGTTACCAGCCGTCAAATCACGCCCCCCAAAGATGTTTAGTAGAGGCGGAGCCACAGGGGTAGATTTAAATTGGTGAAAATATATATAAAACCTTAATTTTTTCGATAATAATTTTGAAACACGTATATATTATCACGCCATATATTTATTACTGGGTTGGCATAGTATGTGACACATTTTATCAACGTTTTAGACGATCGTAACTAAAGACATACATACATACATAACATCACGCTATATCCCATTAAATGGGGTAGCACGAACCCGTCAACATTGTCATCCTGACACACGATACTTGTTTCGACCACATTAACACTTCCTCCATACAAACTCTTTCTTTTCTCACAACCAAAATCCATCATCACGCAACAAACATTCATCCATTCACTCCTGTACACCAGTTTCGTAAATCTTCACTTACGCCCACTTCTCTAACAACGAATCTATAAGAAACGAAGGCAGCATCGCCTGCGCTTGTTTAAAAATACATTTAACACAATTGCAGTTACACACTGTATAGTAAAAACTGAAAATGAATCCTTACCATACATACATACATATCATCACGCTATATCCCATTAAATGGGGTAGCACGAACCCCTGAAACATTCTCATCCTGACACACGATACTCGATTCGACCACATTAACACTTCCTCCATACAAACTCTTTCTTTTCTCACAACCAAAATCCATCATCACGCAACAAACATTCATCCATTCGCTCCTGTACACTTGTTTCGTAAATCTTCACTTACGCCCACTTTTCTAACAATGAATCTATAAGAAATGAAGGCAGCATTGCCTGCGCTTGTTTAAAAATACATTTAACACAATTGCAGTTACACACTGTATAGTAAAAACTGAAAATGAATCCTTACCATACATACATACATATTATCACGCTATATCCCATTAAATGGGGTAGCACGAACCCCTGAAACATTCTCATTCTGACACACGATACTCGATTCGACCACATTAACACTTCCTCCATACAAACTCTTTCTTTTCTCTCAACCAAAATCCATCATCACGCAACAAACATTCATCCATTCGCTCCTGTACACCTATTTCGAAAATCTTCACTTACGCCCACTTCTCTAACAACGAATCTATAAGAAATGAAGGCAGCATTGCCTGCGCTTGTTTAAAAATACATTTAACACAATTGCAGTTACACACTGTATAGTAAAAACTGAAAATGAACCAAAAGATAAGAAGGTGAACTCCACACAATTGCAGGTAAACATTCGAAACATCTAACCAATGAATCTAAAGAGACGTTTATAAAACTTGTTACATTATATACTATAATGAAAAATATAACTAATACAAAGTGTAAAACGTATATGGCATCTTGTTCTTGCCCCAACTAATCAAATGATCAAACAAGTGTTCCGGTTATCCAGCATTCATACAACAAAATATACCGGACGGGATGAGGAAACAGTTTCCCAACGGCGCGTTTTACATTGACGGCGGCGCGAATCTAAACCATAACATCATCCATCACCGCTGGCACTCCCACCTGGCGGCCAGCCGAGCAACAAGCCAAGACGCTACGGACGCCTGTTGCAGAGGATGTCCGTATGGCCCGTTATAGGCCCTTGTTATACGGACTTGTGTAAGATGCTAATAAATATAAGCAAGGCATACAGGAAAATTGAGAAAGTTAGCGGACTCGAGTTCGATTTTTGCAACCGACAAACTGATTGAAATCTACCCCTGTGGCACCCCCTCCACTAATATCTTTGGAGGCCGTGATTTGACGACTGGTAACCGCACTTCACGCGTAAAATATATCACTTACTGAGTTCTGCTTAGGCAGAGTACCACACTCAGTAATGGGTAAAAGGCGTGATGATATATTTATATTAGAGATGGGCGAATATCAAATTTCTCGAATTCGAATATCGAATACGAATATTAATCAGATCTCGAATATTCTAGAAGCTCCCAGAAGTTAATTTATTTATTATTAATAATTATTTAATTATGTCCTTTTCATTATTTGAATGAAATTGTTAAGATAAAATAAAATAAAAATAAAAAGTACAAACAAAAAATAAAAAGACGAAAACTTCAAAGTGAAGTGAAGTGAATTGTAATAGCTTATGTACAAATGATAAAGAAAAACATAGTCAAAAATTGAGGTCAACATATGACGCGATATTCGAGGTATTCGACTGTTCGTTATACTGACGTTAATATTCGAAAATCTCGAATATCTAATAATGTCAATATTCGCGGCATTCGACTATTCGTGGATTCTATTCGCCCATCTCTAATTTATATATTTATTTATAAACGCAAGTTTTATTTCTTTTTATCCACTTCGTTACAATTAAATGGAATACATATAACACGATGCTTGAATATGAAGAATCTTGCAACATTTATTCGCCACAACTGGAACATAAACGTTGTAGCTCCCCCACATTCCTTTCCGTTTCCTGCACGCACTATCGCACGCACCTAGAGTCGTACACCGTTTCCCGGTCCCCGAGAGATTGGCTTTTTTATCACCGGCGCCGTGGGCTGCGGGCCCGCGAAATTGGAAAGTTTTCAATGGGGACCGACGCCGCTCCACCGCAGATCGAATATTGAAAAGACTCCGGCGGAGAATGCGAACACGACGGAGTTAATGACCCGGTTGTGTTTTGTCGCCTGCTGCCGTTGTCTAGGTAGCGAAAGCTTTTATTTTTACGGAGATTTGGAGGAAATGAGCTGATGTATTCGATTTTGGCTTTAATTAATTTTTATTTCACTCGATTTACAACGAATTGTATCCTGCCTTTTATTCGTTTATTGTTCAACTTTACTTTTACGGACACATCAAATTTCGCTGACTCCGAATTCAGATATTAAGTCCTGTAATTAGAATTAATTTGAAATTCTATTTCTAAATATACTGGTGTTTGACATAGTGACCAACGAAACTAGATGTACAACTCTTTTGAAATATATATATATATATATATATATATATATATATATATATATATATATATATATATATATATATATATATATATATATATATATATATATATATATATATATATATATATATATATATATATATATATATATATATATATATATATATATATATATATATACAGGGTGTAGAATTGAAATGTGGCGTACAGGGATTTCAATTGTTTTTTTTAAATATTGCTGTATCTCTTTACCTATTCACTTTAGAGCAAAAGCGTAAATACAAAAATTGTTTAGAAATTAAAAACTCTTCCTGTATCATTGAAACGTACGGGCTGATGTTGGCGAAAAACAAATTTGAAATATGGTTCGTCTTCATGGTTTTGAAACAAAATATCTTTGTTATTAATAACTTCAAAGTATTACAATAGCTTTAAGTTTATGTACAAATGACAAAGAAAAACATAGTCAAAAATCGAGGTCAACATATGACGCGATATTCGAGGTATTCGAATGTTCGCTAAACTGACGTTAATATTCGAAAATCTCGAATAGCGATTAATGTCAATATTCGCGGCATTCGACTATTCGCGGATGATATTCGCCCATCTCTACATAAAATACAATGAACAAAACTTCCTACTAGTTCCTTGAACTTCTAAACTATAACATGAAATAGAAAAGAGAGACGAAGTCGTCCTCTGTTACAAAAATCTCCTGTCTCCTGTATCTCTCCGCATATCATCCTTATAATCCTTGGCATAGCTGCTTAACGCTTGCTGTGTTAATTGGTCGGACGTAACCGCCGCCATTGCCGCCGCTGACTAATTAGGTTCTGTCGATCTGGGGACTTTACATCGGTCCATCGGTCCGCGCGGGGTGAGATACAGGGATCAGGCGATAAAGTGACGTGTCCATCGTGAGCAAGGACATGGAGAAGGTATTAGTGGTTATTGAAGCGGGCAATTCACAAGGACTTGAAATTTCACTGTGGTAGATGTGCCGGAAACATTTGTTATTTGCGGTCACATGTTACTTTGTTAGTTTAGAGAACAATGGTTCAAATATAAATGGTAGCTAATATAGTTATCTGTTTCTATTTATCTTTGACAATACTTGAAAAATTGTTATTTTTTATGATCAGTAAAAAAAGTAGAATTTTTGGACGTCTTGCAGATCAAGGCAGTTAACAAATCGTATTTGTTGAGAACTACTGGCTCTCCTCACCCCCAAACGTTGTGTGGGTGTAAACAAAGGGGTTTTTACCCTAAGACGAGATGACTACCCTTAGTAGCTTAGTAGCTTAGTAACATTCAGTTCAGAACATCCTGAATACATGTAAATGTATGTACCTTATTAGTAATAGTAAATAAACTATTGTTATAATTAAACAAACCGAGTTTCTACTTTCGTACACTCGCGTTAAACAGTATACTTGTGAAAGTTACATTTCCCTAACTCAATTTAATTGTGATAATAATCGTTTCCCTCACTAGTGATGAAAGTAAATAACTTTCCTTACTAGTGAGGGCAACGGTTATTATCACAACTAAATTGAGTGAGGGAAATGTCATTTGACATGTTGACCAAGGCAACGTGATGTGTATTTGCAAATACAACTCCTTTGACTTATATAAGATAATTATTAAATATCCTGTATCGCAAACGTAAAAGTGTAATTTTCATATTTAATGTTGAAAAAATTGTTTGTAACAATATTGGAGCACGAGCGCCTTTCGTACCCGTTTTGTAATTAAACCCTTTCCTCACTAGTATTACAATATATTATTCCCTGACTCAATTTAATTGTAATAGTAACTGTTTCCCACAATAGTGATGAAAATAACTAATTTTCCTCACTAGTGAGGAAAACGGCTATTATCACTACTAAAATGAGTGAGGAAAATATCATTTTATTTGGTGACCAAGGATAAAAAATATCTTGCAATTTAACACTTTCGTTGCTAGTATTACAATATTTTCAACGACCATGCGGAAAAGACTGAATTTTCGCACACATTTCCGTGCGGAAAGTAATTATTTTCTGCAGTCATGTGTCAACAAAATGACATTATTGTTTTCGGTTGTCATAAATAGATCAATCATATTAATACAGTGATATTCACAACAACTTTTATTGTTATTTAAGAAATTTGTGAAATATATATAATTATTTAAATATCCAAGCTTAAGGCATCAATTGAATATAATAAGACGTTTCGAGCTTAACACATGGTTCATCTTCAGCTGTAATAAGTTTAATTAAAAAAAAATTAAAGAATTTGTGGGGGACCTTACTGAGAGAAGGTTCTTACTGTTCTACCAAACACTGTTTACTAAAATAATGAACACAAATGCAATCATTCTTCCCTCAACCTGTCTCCGACCTCAGTGCCAACACAACTCTCTGTGCGTCGCTGGCCGTCAAGCGTCGCGACGCCTCCCGACTGCTCATGCGCAGCTCTGCCGCCCCGGCGTCCGCCCCCGGCCAGCCAGTCGCCCGCCGCGGTGCTCGACGCGAGGACGCCTCACGCGTTATAGACGCAGTCGTCGCGTACAACGCAACTTAACAAGTAACAACAGTAGTCGCCTAGACGTGACAGACGGTAGTGACGTGTTGTTGAGAGTTCACATAGTGTAGTTGTGACGTAGAGAAGATCTCTTCCTACTCAGAGCACCCTGATTGAAAAAGGATCAAAACCAGCCAAGATTTTAATGACTAAAAGTGACAATTTAGAAAAAAACTCAACAGTAATTTAGTGTTAAAGTGCCAGTGTCCAATAGTGTTTAGTGCCATTAGAAGATACAACATTTAGTTTAGCGAAGAGCTATCCGCTTTTTGGATTACTATTCTTGTGTATGTATTTCTCGAATTGAAGAATTCAAAATATTGTTTCTCCTTTTCATTTATTTGTGGATCTTCTTTCTAAACTCTTATTAAATTCGGTGTTTTTTCTTGCGTTTCTTGGGCTGCCTGTCCTGCCGAATTTTACTCGTATCCTTTTCCGGTGTGTGGATGGTTTGTTGACACGGAGTTCGGTCCTTGGGTCTAAACTGAACGCGGGACAAGAAACCGGTGAAACTGAATCATAGAGACAATTGACGTTTGTTTATATTTCCACGTTGCTATCTTTTTTACGCGATGAACAATAAATAAATATATTTTATTTCCATATTAATTTGCAAAATAATTTTGAATCGCGGACATTATTGATTGAGTTCAATTTATTTTTAGCCTGAAGGCTTGTTCAATGTTTTTTAGTATTAAATTTCATGGGAGGATTTTAGTTATCAAATTTCATTTATAATTTCATGGCGACTAGATTAAGTTACATCTGTTTTGTGTCAAATTGTTTGTCTAGATAAGACGCAATTCAAGAAATACTTAAATACAATACACATTCTTTAAAGATCTTGGCAAATTCAACTTAAATAATGCTTTGCAGTTACTAATTTTAATAAATAAATATGACAAATTTGGACCAATTTGACTTTGTATATTTTTTACTGTCAATAATTATTGAAATAAAAATGCTTCAATAAAAGGTGTATGTTAACTATTTATGGTTGATATTCAATCTATAATTAATTTATTTGTAAAATAAACATAAAAATATCACATCTGAATCATAATTAAAGTTATGAGAATTATATTTACTCTAATTTTTTGTTCATTACTCGTATAAATTAATTAAAATCTTTGTTAAAATATTGAAATATTAGTTCTTAATGTTGGGTTTTATACAATATCTACATTATAACTAAATCATAAAATCTAATTTTCGTATGCACATCATACATATTTTGACATTTTATTGCTCTTTTCTGAAATGTCACATATATTTAAATATTATTTTTGTAACTTTTTTTTAGTCATTATTTATATTTAATTCTATTTTATTTGAAGTAAATAAGTTTGACGTTTAACTAAAAACTAAAAAGTAGAAAATAGTTCGTAATGTTAGTTTGCACCACCGAAACATCTGACTAAATTAAATCGAATCGAAATAAAATGAGGACATTAACATTTGATGCGATATTGTTAGTGTATGTAAAACTTAAAATTTAAGTTTCGTTGATACAAACGCTAATTAGATATTTGTGCTAAACATACAAAAAATAATTCCTTAATATTGTAGATCAAATTATAAAAATGTACTGTCATTTTTTATGGCCAATTTTCTTTTATGTGACGGAAAAACTTAATAGCTTTTTTTTTTAGTTAGGTGTCTATATAATCCAACATTATTTTAAAATAGTTGACAGCAAAAAATATATTGTACCAAATTTGTTTCTTGTTTCTTTATCAAGATCATTTTGTTACGATAAAACTGTAATTTTACAAATTTAAATAAGATATTAGATTTTTTATGTAAGTAAAAGTAGATGAAACAAACATCGAAGATATTTTGGGGTAAATATCATTATTTAATTTAATAAATATGGCGTCTCCGTGACAGCTTGACGTAGGTCCGAAATGCCGCATGTCTTTGTTTCACTTGTTTCTGGCGCCTGGCCCAAGACTAACTCACATGCCATCTTCCTCGAAGTAGGGACAGCAATCATTTGATTGGCTGAATAATCATTTCAGGAAGTGGGGGTGAATGAGTCACAATCGCCGTGGAAGGTGTCCGTGTTCGTAGTCTTGGCTCATCTGGAGCTGGGGATCTTCTCCAAAGCTTAGCTGGAAATGAAGCAGAGATACTGAAGAAACTTCTGTTGAAGACCGAAGGAAAAATTGCGCCTTTAATTCAATCGGAAATAGCCGCGAAGATTGCTGGGATCATTGTCGGACAAACTGTAGGCCTTTCTAATGACTTAGCTACGAAGATAGCCAATATTTTAGGAGGAAACTCACCTGTATCTCAAGTAGAGTTAGTCAGCAAACAAGTGGGCTTATCCAATGATTTAGCAGCGAAGCTTATTACCATACTAGCAGGAAATTCTACTTTATCTTCGGAGATAGTGGCGAAGATTGCTTCGCCTCAAGTAGCTAAGCTTGCTACCATCCTGGGAGGTTAGTTTCTTCTTTGAAGCTTGGGTAAAGCAACGATAAACGATAACAGCGAAGAAATTATTATGACCAAATTCTTTGACACTGAATTTATATTTGATACAATTTCTATATATTCAGTTCAATATGAGAACTCTTTGGTATATTTATAATTACTAATTATATAATAATTATACTCGTTTAAAAGAATTCATTTTTTTATACACTTCTAAATTGTTTTGAGTTCGTATTGGATAAGTTTGAAATGTTACTGGCATAACTAGCATCCGCTAAATTAGATTTTAAATTATTCCGAATTTTATGGATTTATTTAAATACTCAATGTGTTCCTTAGAAAGGTTTGTTTCTCTCGTGATTTAAACAAACAATTCGTAAAAATGGGGTAAATGGTTTAGTGGTATCGAGTCGGACAATAGATTTCAGAACAGGGTTTAACTTCTACAGACTACATTATAAAAACTATCTTTGTGGCTCCCCGGCCATTAACATGTTTGGAGGCTGTAATTTGACGGATGGTAACTCGCATAAATATATCACTTACTGATATCTGCTATCTTAGAGTGCTACATCCAGCAAAGGGTAAAACGCGTGATGATATATTTATTTAGGTTGCATTCACTAAACATTTATTTTACAATAAATAATCTTTCATTTCTCACTGTTTATTTTTTTCGTTCCCACATCACATCTTCAATCATATCTATCCATTTATTCCCAAGTCATCGAAACAATCTCTCTTGCACAATTTTATCAAATTCACCCGTATATTATTTGGCATACGTTTCACAATCCTAATAGTTCAATTGTAATTGATTTACTCCCACTCTTTTAATAACATTATTATCAATTTAACGCTTATCATTTAGTAACGCATGCGCCTGACAAGAATGAGGCAGACAATCTCTTACTGATAAGATCCGTGAAAGTTATTCGGTTTAGTCGTATTCCAATTGCCACTAAATGAACATAATAATAAATTTAATGATAGGTAATATATTGAGAATCAAAAATGAATCGGCAAAATTTCGAATGGTTGTTGTATAGAAACGGACAACCGAGTATCAAAAATGATATAATTAGATCCCGACTGAGTAGACCCCAGTTATATTTGGTTGATTATTTCCTGAATTCATGTTTTAAATGATTGTTTAAATGTAAAAATTTTCAATAACAATAAATGGTTGCCCAGAATATGGTGCAGAGAATTTACCGCTGTAAAATCGGTCCCTTATATAAATTATTTCAAACTGAATTGGAATCAGATAAGAATGACATCCAGGCAAAGTAATTATCAATACAAAAATTGTATTTTATATTAGAATTTTCAACAAATTTATACTAAACTTAATGAGAGCATGCTCTATAATGACAAACGATTATATTCGATTTTACTCAAAATATTTAGTAAAAAACGCGTCTATGGTTACTAACTGTGCTGGCCAGCCTTTGACGATGCCCTCATAAGGTGACTTGGAGGCTGAATTTTGTGAAACTTAGCCAAGTGTTTATTTTATATTTTTTTATTAAACCTAGTTTCACCAAGTGTTGATGACAATTAATTTTGTCTTTGTTGTTATCAAAATATTTAGAATTACATACGTTTCCTTAAATATGAAACGTGTTCTTGAAAAAAGCTCGTTTCATTCACATTTTAAACAAATAAACCTTCAGTTCGTAAAACGTTTGCTCTAAACACGCAAGCTTTTATATTTGATCGATTTAAAAATATGACATTCCTAATAAATTTATTAGAAACTTTTTTTGCATTTCAAACTATCAACTATTAAAATTGAGAGAAATAAGTATAAAAAATAAATACGTACATCATCACGCCTTTTGCCATTAGTTGCTGCAGCAGATATATTTATGCGCGTGAACTGTGTCAAATCATGACTTCCCTAACTAAAGAATTTGGTGGAGGAGAAGACATATAAATAAAATAATGGAATATGTCGTAGAGGCAAAGAATGGTCTGAGCAGTTATCGTTTATGGTTGTTGTAAAAGAAGTGTGGGATGTATCGAAGAGTGGTTTTTAGGAGGGAACTCGGTGTCTCCGCCGTCGGAATTAGTAGCAAAGCTTTCGTCTTCTGCTCAAGTAGAACTACTATCAAAGCTCGCTGGTCTCCTCGGCGGACAAACAGTGACAACCGAAGTGTTATCAAAGCTAGTGGGAGGCGAGCTCTCCACGATAACGAAGTCCCCGAGTGGTGGGGGGGTTGTGGTGGCGGCCGTGTCGCCTCTGGTGCGAACGCGCTACCTCCTCGTCCCGCGCGCGGCTGCCCGCCGACCGGGAGAGCGGCGGCGGCGCGCCAGTGCAGATGCACGTGCCGTCAACCACGAACGCGACTCGCGCGCAGAGATGCTACACTCGCTGGACGCCCTCGCCGGCAAGATCTCCCCTGGAGGCAATGGACAGACCGGCCAGAGCAGTCCTAGTCAGGTGGATGGCAATGCCAATAGGGTGCATCCCTATTCCAAACAACCCAATACGTAAGTTTATACCTTTATTCATTCATGTCGATACACTTTTATTACCCATTGTTTCATATCAATACCTTGTGACTAAACATATTTCATACTTTTCGAAACCAACACTAGTAGTTTCCGGGTATCAAATGTACCATTATGATTAAAGCCCGGATTTTTAGGCAACTGCCTAGATTCAAATTTTAATATACTTCAGGCAATTTCGTTTTTCTATACATAGGTAATATGTTTACGTGTAATAGAAGGTTTTTTTTTCGTGCCTTATAGTCTATTTTTTCTATATTTTGGTTATTGTGCCTATTTTACCTTATACAGCCTATTTTGCCTATTTTTGTTGCCTATTCTAACTTTTATTGAGCAGACAAGGTTTATCATCTACTTTATTGACTAATTCAGCACTCGACAAAGTGTTTCAACCTAACCTATAATATTTAAAGTACTTACTTTAATCAAGTTTATGTGTGTGAATTTAAAATGCCGAAAGAAAAAACGTTTTTTAGTCAAAATTTTACGTGGCAATTCAATTGTGTCTTTGCCATTAATCAATGGAGCTGAAGTAACTTTAGACGATATGGCTAAATATAAGAATGGTCCTGTCACATTTTGTGATGCCGGAACGAAGTTTTCAACTTACAAGCAAGTTCTGAAAGACCAAAGACAGTCCCTTTCCGAAAATTTCATAGAGCAATTGCACGTAAATATTTTGTGAATTAAAGTATACTACATAATTTGAATTTGCATAATAGTTAATAAAATGAGAACCCTACATTATTATTTTTCAGATTGAATTAATTTTTGTTTAAAATGATTATTTTTTTCTAACGAAGAGTAGATAGGAGTACCAATATTAGAAAAAGGATTCGTTTATTTTATTTTTTTAAACAAATTATTTACATTTAGGCTGCCTAAAATCCCGCCTATTTTAGAGTAATTACCGGCCTATATGCCTGCTTATTTGGGTGTTTTTAAGAGCCTAAATATCCGGGCTTTAATTATGATCAATTGCTCCAACAATATTTATAACGCGCCTAACAAACAAAATATACCACATCTATAAATGACAGCTTATTTTCATAATTTCAATGTGACATTTTTTGTTTAACAGATAAATTTAACAAGAATTAAATTATCGGTCCTTAGCTCAAATAAATAAAAGCATATTAAATACTTGTAGCAATTCTTCCATGTAATATATAATTTTAGTTTGCTATTATTAATTTATGTCTTGTTTTGTTGGAGTAACCGGCTTTTATATTTTCCAATATGTAACAAATTAACAAAGTTTTTAATTTAATTTGGGACCCTAATATTTCACACGTTGATCTAAGATACACATTTTATTTTAATTGATACTTAAACAATAGATAGAGGACAGGATAATCACTGTCTGTATAATTTTTTTCCATCATGAATGAATTAGATAATATTTAAATGTTGTAATTATTTATAAGTTGTTCTGTAAATTACAAAATACAGCAAATAAGAATGTATATCTGTCTTTTCAACTGATAAGAATATGATAACAAGTTTTTGATTTACCTAGTGCTATGATATATCAATTTCTTATCAAAATATTTCTTAGAAAAGGAATAAATATATACAGTATGAGCCAAAAGAATGTTGGCATAAGGATATATATTTTTTTACTCTAGAGAGTTTATATTTTTTTATAGTTCAACTATCAAATATTTGTAAACTGTAATCAGTAAATATAAATCTAGAAACAGCTATAGAAGCTGCGTCAACAAATTGCTTAATTAAATTAATTAAAAATATAATTCATCCCTTTAAATAACCTAGCAATGATACAGGATCAAGATTAACGTATAAAAATCTGCTCGTACGAATATGATCTCTTTCAAATGCTATTCGGTAGTGAATCCACACAAGTTCAAAGAATATCCACGCAACCAGCGCATCTGTCTTTATGCGGGGATAAACATCCCCCGCTCCATGGGCGGCGAGAAGGGTGGTTTAGGAAGGGGCAAGCAGTAAGGACACAAGGCCATCCTGTCTGAAGGGAGACACTGATTCATGTCCACGTATTTCAGTTGTTTGGTGCGTGAGTTTGTTTCGGTGACATTGAACTCACCCTAGAGGGGCTGTTCACGAACAGAGTGGGATTAAGGAGGACGCAATTTCTTAGGACATCTAATGTTTTATATAACAATTTGAAATAAGAATCATAAAAATTACAGATAATTTCGATTTGAAAAACTGATTTTCCATATTAAACAATAATAATAATAGTTTATTTACATATATCATAAATATATATAATATAATAGTATATTACATAATAAGTCAGGAAAGTGATGCTTTACTTGACGAAGCGGTTGTTTGAAGTACGAGGCCGTCAGGCCGAGTATTTTAATTCGCTGAGCCAAGTAAAACACTTTCGTGACGTATTATGTGTACTATTTTTTCTGAAATCGTTCATATTTATATTTTATCAATATAATTAATAATAAATATTTCAAAATGTTTAATTTTTTGGTAAGAATCATATTGGCAACAAACTACATATCCAAGGTGATAACAAAAGTTGTTGAAAACAATATCTTATGTGAAAAATCTATTGAACATATTTGTGTCAAAAGTAATATAGTTGACAGAGAAGATTTCTTTATAATGTTGGAAAATATAGATGAAAATGAGTATGAGGCGGTATTTTCAAGTACTCCTCCTGAAATCTTAAATCAAGCAACTGCGGCTGTTGAAAATTTATTACCGAGCAAGTCCAAAGACCGATATGATAAAGAGTATGAAATTTTCATGGATTTAAAAAAGCAAAATAATTTGTCAGCAAATGTGCTACTTGCTTATTTTATTTACTGAATCTCCAAGTAATTTATCGATTGCAACAATAAATTTAGCTTCAAATTCGCCAGTGTCATACATAAATTTTAGTAATTTAAGCAATTGTATATTTAGTATTAATATTATTGATAAAAATAAATAAAAATCTTATTAAATTTTTTAGCTATTTAGTTTATTTATTTGAGTTAGGTAAACACTTACTTTCCATACTAAAATGCGTCAGGAAAGTAGGCATTTTCTTGACGATTTCAGAAAAAGTTATTTAATATATAAAATTAACATTGAATTTAAAAAAAAAACAATGTCTTCTTAAAAGCTGGCAAAGTTTTATATATTTTTATATTATTTGGTATAAATTAATAATTTATTTTGATCTGAGCAACAATTTCCTATTAAAGAAGTTAATGTGTACCAAAATTAATATAATGATTAATTAATACCGATTGTTAGCCAATTATTTCATTAATTATTTAGCAGTTTATTGAATTAAAGAATTGAACTAATTTGCTAAAATGTTCAACAACAGAATTCATCCATTAAATTAATTCGAAATTAACATTAAATTTGAATTTGAATCTGTATTATACAGGCTGTAATATTGATTATTATTTTTTGTCCACGTGTTTTCATTTACATACTAATTGTTTCAGTAAAAAAGATTATTACTGCGTTTAAGAGTGTATTGTAACCGTATATTAGAAACATATTTTTAGTTTTTATGAATACAATTTATAATTAATATTAAATTTGCTTTGCTTCATTTACATATTGTCATATTACATGCAAATGAATTTATAAAATATGCATAATTTCATCTCTAAACTCTTGCACCCATCAATTTTTTTATTACTCTCGAATTACTCTTCCAGCGTTCATTTATCTAAGGGAAAAATAATAAATAATTCATATGTTTACCAGTGAAAAAACAATGGAAAAATATTGTATCGAAATTGCAGCATAAATTGCACAATAATTATTTGTAGAGATGGGCGAATATCAAATTACTCGATTTCGAATATCGAATACGAATATTAATCAGTACCTCGAATATTCGAATACTCCTAAGAGTTAGTTTATTTATTATTAATAATTATTTACTTATGTCTTTTCCATTATTTGAATAAAATTGTTAAGAAAAAGTCGAAAACTTCAAATTTAAGGTGAAACGTACGGGCTGATGTTGGCGAAAAACAAATTTGAAATATGGTACGTCTTCATGGTTTTGAAACAAAATATCTTTGTTATTAATAACTTCAAAGTATTGTTATAGCTTTAAGTTTATGTACAAATGATAAAGAAAAACATAGTCAAAAATTGAGGTCAACATACTGCGCGATATTCGAGGTATTCGAATGTTCGCTATACTGACGTTAATATTCGAAAATCTCGAATATCGAATAATGTCAATATTCGCGGCATTCGACTATTCGCGGATGATATTCGCCCATCTCTAATTATTTGTATATTAAGAGAAGAAAGTGCAACATTTCTTCCTGACGATGTTGTTTACTTTCTGCATGAGCTTAGGTACATGTTATTTAGATGTTACTAATGTCAAATCACAAATTTTTTTTCCCGGTTGTTATAGAAGAATAATTAACTTTTTTACCTAGAGATGAAAATGATTAGTTTCTTCCTTCAACTGAGAACTGAAATAAAATAATATATTGTAATACTAGTGAAGAAATGGTTTAATTACAAAACAAATACGAAAGTTGAAGTACGAGCGAGAGCTAGTTTTACAATGACCCTCCCACGTGTGTTACAAACTATTTTTAACCTTAAACTTGAAACTTACATATTTATGTTTGCGATACAAGAAATTATTTTATATAAATCAAAGGAGTTGTGTAAATGTACATCACGTTTCCTTGGTCACCATGTCAAATTATATTTCCTTCACTCAATTTAGTTGTGATAGTAACCGTTTCCCTCACTAGTGAGGAAAGTTATTTACTTTCATTAGTAGTGAAAGAAACGGTTATAACTAGAATAACAATTAAATAAAAAAACACTAATGACAAGATTAATTGTCCGCTCACTTGGTGAAACTAGGTTTCATAATTTTTTTTTAAATAAACACTTGTCTAAGTCTCACAAAATTTAGTCTCCAAGTCAACTTATGAGGTCATCGTCAGAGGCTGGCCAGCACAGTTAATAACCATAGACGCGTTTCGTTTGTGAGACATAGACAAGTGTTTATTAAATTTTTTTAATAACAATTAATTTAAATAACCTTTACAAAATTGTTATTGTAATTTAATATAATTTATACATATCTTGTTGGCCAATAATTTAAATTTATATCCTTCTTGTATTTTGTCTTGAAGTTAGGTTAAGTGGTATAAATTGAAACCGGTCGACAAATAAAAAATCGTTTTCATGTATTTTCCTAAAGTATCATCAAACAACTAACTGTGAGTTTTATTTACAATATAAAAAAAATTATTTGTACTAAAACTGCATTAAATTAAAAATTGTCCCACTAAATAAGCAATTTAAAATAAAAAAAGTATAAAATTAGTAAAATTATAGAAGTTAAAGTACAATGAAACTCAAATGCTGTTGAAGCTTTTTATGAAAATTACGTTGAGTGTCGTATATTGAGTTTTAAATTCAAATTCAAAACACGAAATGACAATAAAAGTTAGGAGTTTCACAAACAACGCGTCCAAATTCAATTTATTTGTTATTTCATTACCCCCAAACGAAATTATAAAGCACGTAAGTTGTCCATGCAAGATATTTAAAACAGTAAACAGAGTATTTTCCATATCCCTTGTGGTTTGTGACCACAAAGTCAACTATAATACAAACATTATATGAACAAAGTTTAATATAATTGTGTTCAGTTTACGGTCAAGTATAAAGCTATGGAACGCTTGCACCCTTAAATGAAACTGTCCATAAAATATCACATTATATTCGCTGCTTTCATATTGCTTGGTTATCAGAATTTCATTATTACTGCAGTCCCAAACCAGTGGACACTATAAATCCTTATAATAAATATTATTATTTCATCAATTTAAATCTACCCTTGTGGCTCTCCCTCCACTAATATTTTTAGGGGCCGTGATTTGATGGCTGGTAACCGCACTTCATGAGAAAAATATATCACTTACCGAGATCTGCTTAGGCAGTGTGTCACACCTAGTAATGGGTAAAATGCGTGATGATATATTTATTTATTTAAATGTTATTGTAGTTCTACAAGTATGAATTTCGATAGATCCTTGTAATAGTCATTTGATAGTAAGATTCTGCTATTTTAAAATGTTGGTATATTTTCCGTTTTTAATTTATTTTCATAAAGAGTAAAATAACTGTTTGCTAGTGAACGATAGTTATTTGTAGAACGAGGGAGAAAAATGTATTGTTTCTTCCCGCATGGAGGAAATGACACTTTACATTTTTATGATTATTAATTTTTGAATCATGCAAGAATAGCTATTTATGAAACTAGTAAGGAAATGAAGGTTATTACCTTACGCATGTGAAATTTGCAGAACGAGGCGTAGCCGAGTTATCTAAACATATAAGTAAGGTAATAGCCTTATTTCCTTACTAGTTTCACGCAATATTTTTTCTACTTCCGTTCTAATAAATACGAATTTTGACATATTAATGACAGTTATAAATTAAAAAAATAAAAGAATAATACATCAGAATTCGTCTACCAAGTTATCTGTTGCTATGTTACCTCATTATTTCACTAGTTAAATAATGCAGTTCATTACCAAACTCAAGTGAAACAAAACGTCTATTTCATAACGGAAGTAGAAAAAAATTAATATATGCGCGAAATGAAAGTGATAAAAGTTTGACAACAAAACAATTCAAGTATCATATTTATCATCAACAAATTTCATGTTGATAAACTTCCCCATAAAAGTTTGAGTGTTCCTGAATGCAGTCATAACTCTAAATTATTAAAAATACCATATGCTCTTTATTATGATTTTAATAAAACTAATTAAATATGCTTTCGGTTGATAAGAGCACTTGCACATAAATTCTAACGAATTCTTAAAAATGGGTTAATGTTGGCAAACATAATATAGCTCTCTTATCAAAGACAAAATAATGTTTATCTTATCTAGTAGAGATAACGGGATTAACAAAGCTGTTTGAAGTGGCTTGTACTTCACTAGACCCCTAGGTGATACTATATTCGAAATTGTTAAAACGTAAATTTTCAGATCATATTTAAAATTTTTAACTTTATAATAATTAAATAGATAAATTCAGTCAGCCAATAATGATTTTCACCAATTTAAATCTACCCCTGTAGCTCCCCTTCACTAATATCTTTAAGGGCCGTGATTTGACGGTCAGTTCACGCGCATAAATATATTACTTACCGAGATATGCTTCGGCAGAGTGTCACACTCAGTAATGGGTAAAAGGCGTGATGATATATTTATTTATTTTTTATTTACTAATGATTTGTTGGTCAACGATGAGACGAATTTAAGGGTTTTATTTCTTGCACTAATTCTTTACAATTATATACCATTCACCCAAAAATGTGTAAAAGAATTATAGCATATTTCGTGGACAGTACCAAACTAAAAATTGTGGTTCGGTGAATACGAATGCTGTACTGTAATTGAGATTAAGTTCCTGTTGTACAGTATTGCAAAAATAAATAAATATTACATTGTGGAAATGAAATTCTATTACAAGCCATTGTAATTGGGATTAGTTTCCTGTTGTGCAAATAGTAATATTATAACTATCTGCTATTAAAGAGATCGTAAAAATGTATTAAAACTGAGGTACTTATTTAAAAAAATTAATATCTCAATCTTGTTACAATTTAAAATTAATTTTGAAGCTTGTCGATTTCATTTGAAACTTCTGCTTTTAAACTTTGAAGGTAGCCCTCATTTATTTCGTTCACATCGCTGTTTAGAGAGTTATCGATTTCATGTAAAAAGTTTTTTCTTTTATGGTAAAAGCAGAATGTAATAATAAATTAGCTGTAATGGACGAAGTTACTGCAGTTAAAATGCAGAATTTAAACTGTAATTTTGAACAGTTTTAAGACTTCTAAATAATAATATAACCTCGTATATCAGATCTAATTATTATGGAGTAAAGCACAGTATACACAGCTCGCATGAACTGGAATTATACAGGGTGTTCAAAAAGTTCCTGGACGGTGAAATCGAATAAAAAAACTAAAAACCTATCTTATGTCTCGACAAATAAATAAATATATCATTACGCCTTCTACCCATTACTTGGTGTGGCACTCTGCCTAAGCAGATCTCGGTAAGTGATATTTTTTGGTCGGTTATCAGTCCTCAAATTACGGTTCCCAAAGATATTAGTGGAGGTTGAGCCAAAGGGTATATTTTAAATTGGTGAAAATTGTTTGTCGGCTGTGGGGATCGAACCAGGGTTCTCAAGATCCACAGGCCGACTCGATACCATTTAGATGTGTCACGACAAGTGACATTAATTTGCATTTTTCGGTGTTAATTCAATGTTAGTAAATTTTGTGATTGTGGTAAAATTTCAAAGATTTTTAAATGTCTTTATTTACAGAAGAATGCCACCATTAAATTGTTAGTGTCAAATTAAAATCGTAAAATAGAAGATATACAATAATATATTTATTGCGTTATTTGTAATTAAACAGTTTCATATTATTTCACTTAATATTTACAATTAGTGTTTTAATTTCTTTAAGACAAACATTGATAATTGTAATTACTAAATGGATAGCAGTTATCGCAGCTATTACAATATAAAATTGGAATTTTCTGCAGGACAAATAAATTGTATTATCTTTTATTAATTAATTAACCAATAGCTATAATCAATTAAGAAATTCTTCTTTGGCATTTGGTGTTCGCCCTCCTTCTTTCTCAGAGTGTACTAGACTGTTTTTGAATCGAAAGTTTGACTGCTATGTTAAGTATTCTACATGACAAATACATTGTATTTTAATAACAACAAAGACAAAATTAATTGTCGTCCATACACTTGGTGAAACTAGGTTTAATAAAACATATAAACTAAACACTTGGCTAAGTCTCACAAAATTCAGACTCCAAGTCACCTTATGAGGGCATCGTCAGACGCTGGCCAGCACAGTTAGTAACCATAGACGCGTTTCGCTCTTATTAGAGCTCATCAGTATGGTATAACCCACTTCTTCACCTAGAACAAAGTTCACATGAAGGAGCTGTATGACGAAGCACTGTGCCAGCAGAGAATAAGATCTCTAACAAACAGTAAAATGACATGAGAAGTTCTGTCGAACCAGTAATGCCATCGACCGAAAAAAGGAAAAGCTACAAAATAGCAATTTAAATAAAAAACAACAAAGACAAAATGAATTGTCTTTGAATGCTCACTTGGTAAAACTAGGTTCAATAATAAAATATCAAACTAAACACAAAATTCAGCCTCCAAGTCACTTTATGAGGGCATCGTCAGGGGCTGACCAGCACAGTTAGTAACCTTAGACGCGTTTCGCTCTCATTAGAGCTCATCAGTATGGTATAACCCACTTCTTCACCTAGAACAAAGTTCACATGAAGGAGCTGTACGACGAAGAACTGTGCCAGCAATTTTGTGAGACTTAGACAAGTGTTTAGTTTGATATTTTATTATTAAACCTAGTTTCACCAAGTGAGCATTCCAAGACAATTAATTTTATCTTTGTTGTTTTTTACTTCCTTGTACGAAGTAAAGGAAGTATTGTAATCGCGAAAATTTTCGGTTCTCAGATTTCAACGGAAATAGGTGTTTTGGCCCTCCCTGAATCCATTTTGACTAATTTCGTCATGCCGTCTGTACGTACGTATGTACGTACGTACGTACGTACGTACGTACGTACGTACGTATCTCGCATAACTCAAAAACGGTAAACCGTAGAAAATTGAAACTTTATATTTAGGACTGTTATAACATCTAGTTGTGCACCTCCCTTTTTGGTCATTATACAACTACCGGAAGTGGTACTTTACTTGAAGCCTATAATAGATTTTCATGAAAAACTATATTCAAATATAATTTAAAACTTTCCAAATTTGGTATATAAGACTACTATATCAATGGAAATAACATAATAGATTTTGGTTAAAATAGACTAACCGGAAGTGGCACATTACATGAAGCTGCTAACAGTTTTCCTTGAAAAAAATGATATTATTTAAATTTTATAAATAAATGATGCAAATAAAAGTTTTAGAGAATTAAATTCTGCGTCTAGCACATTAAGAATTATTAAATTAGCCTTTTGTATACGCGAGATATCTAAATTTAAAAATTATATATTTATTTTTAAAAAAAATTAAGTTTGCTATGGATTAGAACAAAAAATAAGAAAAAAATAAAAAATTAAATGTCAATGTCATTGCATTAGCAACATTTAGTTGTGCACCTTTCGTTGTATTCATTGAATAATTAAAGGATGGGAAAGAAACAATCAAACAGGCAAAAGAAGGGTAGAATGAAGAAATACATTTCTGAAAAACGACAAGCAGATGAATAAAAAGCTAGACAATTTTAACAACAAAAAGAGAATAAAAATTCTTAGAGAGAAAGATGAATATAAAGAGGGAGAAAATGTAAAGACGAAGGAAAGAATAAAAAAAATTAAGAGAAGTTGCACGAAGTAAAGGAAGTATTGTAATCGCGAAAATTTTCGGTTCTCAGATTTCAGCGGAAATACGCATTTTGGCCATCCCTGAATCCATTTTGACTAATTTCGTCGTGCCGTCTGTACGTACGTAATGTATCTCGCTTAACTCAAAAACGGTAAGCCGTAGAAAGTTAAAATTTTATAATTATGACTGTTATAACATCTAGTTGTGCACCTCCTTTTTTGGTCATTATATAACTTCCGGAAAGTAAAGTACCATACTTGGAGCCTATAATATATTGAAAAACTATATCAAAATATAATCCAAAACTTTCCAAATTTGGTATATAAGACTACCATATCAATGGAAATAACATAATAGATTTTGGTTAAAATAGACTAACCGGAAGTGGCACATTACATGAAGCTGCTAACAGATTTCCTTGAAAAAAATGGTATTATTTTAATTTTAGAAATGAATGCTGCAAATAAAAGTTTTAGAGAATTAAATTCTGCGTCTAGCACATTAAGAATTTTTAAATTAGCTTTTTGCATAAACGAGATATCTAAATTTAAATATTATATATTTTTTGATTTTTTTAAAAATTAAGTTTGCTATGGATTAGAACAAAAAATAAAAGATTTAATGTCAAATATGTGCAATTAAAAAAATATCTATAGTTTAATACGTGTACAAGGAAGTCATGTGGTGTCCACATCAGATATTTATTTAATTGCTAAAATAAAATAACCTACATTTTTAGAATTAAATAAATAAATATATCATCACGCCTTTATCCACTACTTGATGTAGCACTCCCCCGTAGCATATCTCGGTAAGTGATATATTTATGTGCGGTTACTTGCCGTCAACTTACAGCCACCAAAGATGCTAGTGGTGGAGGAGTCTCAGATGTAGTATTAACCTGGTCAAATCAACACCCTGACTCGATACCACTGAATATAATTTATAATCTATTAAGAAATTTTCTCCTGGCATTTCACGCTCTCCCCTACTTCTTTCTGTGAGTGTACTCGCATACCTCGCATCAATTTTTCACCGGCTGCCAATCAAGAATAGACGTGGTATTGGCAGGCGTGCAGGAAAAGAAGCAGAACGATGGTTTGTTCTTTCAGAGTAAAAGGGCACAGTTAAAATTAAAACGCGTCGCCTTGTCGCTGTCTCCTACTCCTGAGTCCTGAGTCCTGATTTGGCGATTGAGGTTGCACGCACTCTGGAGGGGGTGGGTTAAAGGTGACGAATATTGAGGAAGCTAATGGGGAGAATTGATGGAGGTTCTTTAACGGCGGGGAATTTTTATTGGTGAAATTTTATTCCTATATATTCACCATGACAATTAGATTATTTTATTTGACATTTGAATAAGTACAAAAACACTTCATTTATAGCTATCAACATACTTAGGAATGTTATGAGTATCATTACATTCGCAGAGGTCAGTTTGAAATCCAAACTCGTAGAGCAAGGATTTTAAGACATCTAAGGCCTGGTAGAACTCATAACATTCGTGGTTTGTTCAATAGTTTATCAGTAAAAGGCAAAAGGCGTGATGATATATTTGTTTATTTATATATACCGGATGTCTACTTTTTTTTCCAAACATAGGAAATTCAATGTTAAAATTTTACCTATTAATTCTAGAACACAATTGTACTAAAGAAAAATGTTCAGAATGAAAAACTGCATCAATAGAGTATAAGTTTGTTGTTCAATTGTTTCGTATGTCAGAGTTAGAAGCAAAAGAATATACACGCTTTAAAGCTATTATCAGAGTACCATGAGAAATAAAAGAAATTAGATAACTTAATAATAGGTATTTATTTGTCTAGATTATGTAGAAAAAAGAAGATAATAGTTGCTATAATTAATTTTATTATTAAATTAAATGCTCGAATAAATTAATTAGAGTAAGCTTGCAATTCTGCTCCAATATGTCAAATTATGTCACACACAACAAACAAATTATTGTTGACACTCTGATAATTACTTTAAAGCGTATTTTTTTTGCTTCTAACTCGGACATAAGAAACAATTAAACAATAAACTTATATTCTATGGATGCTGTTTTTCATTCTAAACAATTTACTTTAGTATAACTTTGTTCTAAAGTTAATAGGTAAAGAGATATCGCAAAATCAAAATTTTAACATTGAATTTCCTATGTTCGGAAAAAAAGTAGACACCCGGTATATAGAATAAGGGAGAATGTTAGAAATAAAACTGGACCTAAATATAATTGTAATAAAACAACAACCCAAAATACGGCGAGTTCATGGCCAAATTAGGCACCAAAACATAGATTTTTAAACTTAATTTGAATGAGCAATGCCAAGTCCAATATTTGGCAGCCATATTCCAATTTAAATTAGTCTTAAAATTTAAGTGTTACTATAACTATAGAAGAATATATGACCAATTAGTACATTTTTAAAATTTTTAATAATGTTTCCATGCTAGTTGTTATTTCCGTAACAAAGAATTTATGGTGCTATTCTGTAATTTTCTATATCGCTACAGTTCTGTAAATTTGAACAAAAGCACATAGATTTTTATTGACAAATACATTTAATGCTATTTGACAATCAAATATGATGCGGTTTTGTTCAGATTTACAGGTAGCGTTATAGAAAATTACAGAATATCACCATTATATTGATGTCAAAATAAATGGCATATATTACGTCCGTCAGTACGGTGGTGTGGATAGCATTACGGAATTTGAATCCGGAAATCTCGAGTTCGAATCGCACTCAAGCTAAAAATTATATAAACTACTACACTGCGGCTCGGTGAGTGCTGACCCTGTACTGTAATTGGAATTAAGTTCCTGTTGTACAGCGTAACATAAATAAATAAATTCCCTCTTTACCTCGTGAAGAAAGTAGCATTCTTCTTTTAGATGTTTTATATTAAATTAAATAATAAATATACAGGCTGTTGAATCAAAAGATGCACCATAACGTTTTCAATTCTAATCTACCCCAGTACGGTGGTGTGGATAGCGATACGGACTTCGAATCCGGAGATCCCGAGTTTGAATCGCACTTAAGCTAAAAATTATATGAACTACCACACTGCGGCTCGGTGAGTGCGGACCCCGTACTGTAATTGGGATTAAGTTCCTGTTGTACAGAGTAACATAAATAAATAAATAAATATTACCAGTTATATTTTGCGTGAGATAATTTCTTCTGTAAAAGCAAATCCCCACCGAAAATTAACCATCGGTAAGGATTTTTCTTCTGTTAACATTTATAAAAATAGCATTTATGTGATTGTTAACCGAGGAAATTTAATAAATAAATAAATAAAATAAATATATCATCACGTCATTTACCCATTACTAGCCGTGGCACTCTGCCGTAAGCAGATCTCGGTAAGTGATATATTTCTTCGCGTGAAGTGCAGTTACCAGCTATCAAATCACGGCCCCCAAAGATGTTAGTGGAAGGAGAGCCACAGGGATAGATTTAAATTGGTGAAAATTGTATTTTAATTTAAACTAATATTATATTAATAATATTTGAGGAAGAACAATTTTACTTTCAATTTATTAAACTAGCTTTGATTTCATTGATTCATTTTGAAACAAATTTGTGATTTAATTCGTAGTAATTTCACTTGTTTGACAATCAGACGACTTCGTTTCAATATCTTACTATTTACATAGCTTCCTCCCGCAATATCAAAACGACGTTCCGCCACTGTTGGGCGTCTCGGCTAATAATATCACACAATAGCGGTCAGTTGGAGCGGCGACAAGTATCTCCTCGTGTCATTTAGTGTGGCGCGTGGCCAGCAATCAAATGAAGATCGGTTAGGAGCTGGTGCTGTCGATCACTGTGAGGGAGGTGTCAGGTTACAGCGGCTACGTGAACGCAGCAGGAATGATAAACTTTCAGAAGGGGCAAGAGTTTTCATTCGTAGTTGAAATTAAAAGTGAAACCAAATTAATAAAAATGTAAAGTAAACACTTGGCTATGTTTAACAAAATTCAGCCTCCAAGTCACCTTATGAGGGCATCGTCAGAGGCTGGCCAGCACAGTTCAGTTAGTAACCACTGTGCTGGCCAGCCTCTGACGATGCCCTCATAAGGTGACTTGGAGGCTGAATTTTGTTAAACATAGCCAAGTGTTTACTTTACATTTTTATTAAACCTTGTTTCACCAAGTGTTGGATGACAATTAATTTTGTCTTTGTTGGAACCAAATTATTTTTACTCTTTGTGTTGGTATTGTTACGATTTTCTTACCGAGTTATCCGGGAAATTTAATCGTGCATTTCAATCATGTAATCTGTACTCGTGTTCCATTCGTGCAAATTAAGTGTTATTGGAATTATATCAAAAGTATGAGCCGTTGGCACTTGGTGAAACATTATGAATAAGAATAAAGAACGTAGACACTTGATGTAGTTTCACAAAATTATTTATTAACAAATTTGATCGATTTCGGCTTATTAGGCCATCTTCAGAACGTTCAGTCAATAATAAACCGAAATCGATCAACTTGTTAATAAATAATTTTGTGAAACTACATCAAGTGTCTACGTTCTTTATTCTTGTTATTGGAATCCATTAAAAAAAAATTCTAGGGAGAATATAAGTGAATATATCTACAGGCGCGGTGGCCGAGGGTGTTAAGGCACATCTCTTAACATACTGTAACGTCACCCGAACCAAGGTTCGTCAGTTCGAATCCGCCTGTCGACAATGTGTGATTTGTCGTAAAATATAAAAAATACAGTTACATGTATTTATCACACTTGGGCGCTATAAGCTAGTCACTTATACGTCTTAAATAATGTAGCATTCGAATAGGAAAACCGGCAGTACGGCAGTGTAAAAACTGCGGCTCGGGGTGTCCGGTAGCGCCACAGATGATAATGATATAAGTGAATATAATAATTGAAAAACGCTATTATATCTGTGTATTTCGTATTTCACTATAAGCTTAGAGTAATTGAGATTAACGAGTAAATAAATAAAGAAAACTTAACAACAAGAGTTGAAGAATAATAAAATAATAATGTGTACATTTAAATAGTTGATTATCTTAGTAATATTTAATGAAAGTAGATTCTAAAATTGCATTTTAAACTGTTTCTAAAAGATTGAAAACAGTGACAGACAGAAGACAATGTTCAGTTGTATTTTATGTCTTCTCTTCCAGTTATATCTAAATATAACTTGAAAACTATTTTAGGATTTGAATGTCTTTTACGATCTACGGTGTATAAAGCTAAGAATTCTATTTCTAAAGTTCCTGGATCCATTGTTTATTCATTTGTTTTTCCAACGTTCCTAACGTTTCTCGTTACTTATTTAATACTCAATTCTAACATACAATTTTGTTGGACATGCTACTATAACAATTTCAAATTGATATTACGGAAATGGGAACCTTAGGTTGTTTCCTATACTATCAAAAATAAAAGTTATTCCTGTTGCTTTTGACGTATTTTGCATACTGATATTAGTGAGAAAAACTTTTTTTGACATTTGTAGAATAAATTATTTTTTCTACTTCCGTCAGGAAATAGACGTTTTATTTAACTTATTTGAGTTAGGTAATGAACTGCATGATTTAACTAGTGAACATAGCAACAGATATCTTTGTAGATGAATTCTGATGTGTTGTTCTTTTATTTTTTGAATTTATAACTGTCATTAATATGTCAAAATTTCATAATTTCAAAAACGCTCTTTCGTATTTATTAGAACGGAAGAAGAAGAAATAATGTATGAAATTAGTAAAGAAATAGGTTATTACCTTATTTATGTGTTCACATAACTCGGCTACGCCTCGTTCTGCAAATTTCACATGCGTAAGGTAATAACCTTCTTTTACTTACTAGTTTCATAAATAGCTATTCCCTCACTCAATTTAATCGTTTCCCTCACTAGTATGAAAGTAAATAAATTTCCTTACTAGTGAGGGAAACGGTTACTATCACAACTAAATTGAGTGAGGGAAATGTCATTTGATATGGTGACCAAGGAAACGTGATGTGCATTTACAAATACAACTTCTTTGATTTATATAAAAAAATTATTAAATTGTAATACTAGTGAGGAAAGTGTGCTATTTCAGTAAAAATTTAACAAAGGAAAGCGTTTAGTTTATTTTATGAAACTAGTAAGGAAATGAAGGTTATTACCTTACTTATGTGTTTACATAACTCGGCTACGCCTCGTTCTGCAAATTTCACATGCGTAAGGTAATAACCTTCATTTCCTTACTAGTTTCATAAATAGCTATTATTTAATTGAAGTTGTTTAACAGTTCTTTCAATATTTAATGTTTACTGTAACCTATCAGACCAATGCAACGATAAATATTTACTTCAAGTATTGTGCAATTATTATTACAAATATCGAAAAAAAACATTGTATTTAGTAAATCAATAACATATAATCACCCTGTATATCAGTTACTCTGATCTCTCTATATCCAGTAATGGGTAAATAATATATTAATTTATTTTATTTTATGAAATATTGTAATGTGTGAAATAGGAATAACAAAATATCAAATTTAAAAATGGTTGCAACGAGATGATAAAATATTTATTTAATGTATAATTCACCATTTGCATAAATAATGGAAGTTGAAGCAAAATTAAATTGCAGCTAATTTGGTAAATGAAACCCAAACAGCCCGAAAAAGTCCATATTAAAATTTCACACACACCACATCCAGTTGCTGAGTTATATATGGCATTCTACAGAAGTATAAATCCTGCTTTGCATTTCATAAAGATTTACAACTTTCTGCATTTTAGATGTTTTACGGGCTAGTTATGCTCACAGTCGCGCAGAAGCGGCGCACAAGCGGTCAGCTGTGACGGACGAGGCCAGGAATCTGCACAATTTAACTCGGTTTACCCTATGTTATCAAATCATACTAGGAGGGTTAGCGGAATGCGTGCTCGATTAAAATAGAATACATTTTCCGTCGTCAACCTTTTCTTAATTATTTTACAGAAAAATACTTCGAATAAAAGTTGTGGAAAATTTAGTTTTTCGTACTTTTTTTTTGAAGTATTTTTCTCAGAGTACTACACCCAGTAATGGGTAAAAGACGTGATGATATATTTATTTAATCACGCACATAATTTGGCAAATGAAATTTGTGTGTAGTCTTATTGTCACTAAGGGGTTGTTACCCCAGTTAAAAAGAGGGACATTGAAATAAATGCAATTAGTTTCAGTTGTTTAGGGAGGAACTCGTTAAAAGTTAAGGGTTGAATAACAAAGAGATGAGCAATTGGTGATAAACTGACATATTTTCTCCCCTGTTACTCCAATTGCATTCAAAGGAATGTAATATAAATAAATATAAATAAATATATCACCATGCTTTTTACCCATTACTGGGTGTGGCACTCTGCCGTAAGCAGATCTCGGTAAGTGATATATTTCCCCGCGTGAATTGCGGTTACCAGCCGACAAATCACGGCCCCCAAAGATGTTAATGGTGGGGAAGCCACAGGTTAAGATTTAAATTAGTGAAAATTGTTTGTCGCCTATGGGAATCGAACCAGGGTTCTCAAGATCCACAGGCCGACTCGATACCACTGAGCCACCTAAAAGAAATGTAATGTCTTGTATATATTTTTCTTCAGGAATTAGAAACTTTTAAATATGGTTTTGAATTTAAAGTTGGTATTCATAATGAGGGGAAAAATTAATTTTGTCGGCCAAAAAGGCACCATTTTCTGTTCGCCGTGATATTTGCAATGTATTAATTTTATTGTTTGTATTTTTTAATTTTTTAATGGGATAAGTGGCTCAGTGGTATCGAGTCGTCCTGTGGATCTTGAGAACCCTGGTTCGACCCTCAATTTTCACCAATTTAAATCTACCTCTGTGGCTCCCTCTCCACTAATATCTTTGGGGGGGGGCGTGATTCGACGGCTGGTAAACGCACTTCACGCGAAAACATATATCACTTACCGAGATCTGCATAGGCAGAGTGCCACACCCAGTAATGAGTAAAAGGCGTGATGATATATTTATATTATATTTATTTATGTATTAATTTTTTGGCTTGTAATCGCCCAAAGATTTTTCAAAGATTGCAGATTAGGCATGTGTATAAACACATACTGAAACCTATAAAATTTATTTAATTCAAATCCAACAATTACTATAGACGTAATTAATTTTTAAAATTTACAGATAATATTTTTGAAACAGATAGTAATACTTTGAATCTTTAATATAATATTTATTTCAATTCTAGTCACCGCATGAAAACTATATAATTGAAATAGATAGTATGTACTTGTAATCGCGGAACGCGACTTCCTCCTAAGTAACAAGCTCAAACGGCGCCGTGACGTCACTCGAACTCACAATTCGGCGATCGACAACAAAATTTCTTTCCTGCTCAGCCCCTTGAATATCTGTGCGTATGCAATCCTGTTACATTCAGGCTAAATGTAGGCAACTCTCTCCTTATACATTGCATTGAAAATGTACTGCGTATAACATAAGTAACTGCTAATTGTTTATTCAAATAATGTTTCATCTTGACGCCTGCGCTATCCATCAATATTCTACTAATTAACAGTGACAAGCGTGGATCAAAATGGCGTGAGTTTAGTAAAAAGTGCATTTTAAGTGAAATTTTGTAGTGTTTTTGCTTTAATAGTGCTTCTAGATTCAATGTAACGTTTGTTTTAGAGTGTTCCAAGTGTGTAGTTAATAATAATATATCTTAAATCGGTTAAATACAAAGTGAAAAGTGTGTGTGAGTACCAATAACTATGCTGGAAGCTACAGACCTCATGATTTGGACTGCCTCAATTGTAACAAGGTAGAACATATATTCTAAATTGCTCTTGGCGATCAAATCAATGTTATAATTATTTTACTTCTAACGGAAATGTTCTCTCAGCTAATAGATAAAACATTGTCAGGCTTTTGAGGAATGGCGAGTGATATTCTCTGGCATCACACGCATCAAATAATTAATAAAATTGGGAAACTGATACCAGCACTCTTCCAAATCAATAATCAATAAAGGTTTAATAATCAGTAAACATAGTTCGTATTTTCGGCCATGTAAACAGGAATTATGTTTTTGTTAGCTGTTGTAATCCTATGCAATTGTTTTGGGTCACGGAAATTGTTGTCTTTAGTAGATTGGTTTGGTATATTTACTTTACTAAAAATTTATAGCGATTTAGTTCATATCTATGATACATTATATTTGAAGAATAATATATACCTATGAGTATATATATTAAAAAAATAAAAACGTATCCATAAATAAATAAGATATTTTTAAATCATGTGTTATAAAATAAACGCTTCCTTATAGAATTATTTGTAGAAAAATATATTTATATAAATACAAAGTGGTAAATCGGTGTTTATTTTTTTACTCAATTATTTTAAATATAGCCAAAAAAATGTTTCAAAGTTTATTTTAAATTAAAATGCCCACATATCTGCAGTATAAGATTTTTTATGATAAGCAACTTATATTTTTACATAATTTTATAGATCTTTTGTTACACTTTAAAACAGTTCTTATAAATTGTACTAATAAAATGATTAGTACAGAAACTATTCATGATTTTATTAATAAATAATTACACGCAGAAAGTATGTCATTAATTCAATATCGGTATATAATGTTAACTTTATTTATATCAAAACTATTACTTAATATGCTTCATTATTCATTGTTACTTATGTTTTGCTGTTCCCTGTAATTGGATTTCTATTGGGAATAAACTATTATTATTTTTTTCTACTTCCGTTAGGAAATAGACGTTTTATTTCATTTATTTGAGTTAGGTAATAAACTGCATTATTTAACTAGTGAAATAATGAGGTAACATAGTAACAGATATCTTGGTAGACGAATTCTGATGTGTTATTCTTTTATTTTTTAATTTATAAATGTCATTAATATGTCAAAATTTCATAATTTCAAAAACGCTCTTTCGTATTTATTAGAACGGAAGTCGAAAAAATATTGTATGAAACTGGTTAGGAAATAGGGTGATTACCTTACTTATGTGTTTACATAACTCGGCTACGCCTCGTTCCGCAAATTTCATATGCGTAAGGTAATAACCTTAATTTCCTTACTAGTTTCATAAATAGCTATTATTTACCAAGGGCAATAAAAATGACAAGTACTCTCTAAGGACATAAAGTGATTCAAGGTGCCAAGTCTCTTTTGTTAAATATCACATTTTTTTGTTTCTATATAAATAGATAAAATGAAAAATAATTGCTCATATTTGCAACCTTTACAAACGCCTAAATATCAAACAAAATAATATTGTCAAGTTTTTTATCCATTGATGCAATACCAGATTTCGGTAATTAATATATTTATGCGCCTGAATTACAGGTACCAGCTGTAAAATCACTGCCCCCAAAGATGTTAGTAGAGAGAGAGAGGCACAGGGGTAGTTTTTAATTTACACAATCTGGACTATATTTATTTATTTATTTATTTATTTTATTCTGTACAACAGGACTTTAATCCCAATTACACTACAGGGTTCGCACTCCCTGAGCCGCAGTGTGGTAGTTCATATAATTTTTATCTTGAGTGAGATTCGAACTCGGAATCTCATTTATTTGCTCATTGTAAGGAAGTGCTAAATGTAATATAAATGTACATTTATTCAGAAAATGAGAGAAAGTAATTGAAAGTCATGACTCCACGTACATCTCTTTGTGTTATTCGATACGTATGAATACAATTGTCACTGCGAATAAGACATCAAAAATCCTTCATCCATCTGTTCGCACCTCTCTGAGTTTCTCGTGATCTGAGATCCGAGCGTTCAGGGTTTCTTCGCACACAGATCTTTATGAAATGCAAAGCGAGACGTCGGCGTCGTGGCGCTCGATAATGTTTGGGCGCTTGGCGCGTGCGAACGAACGCTCACTGAGTCGGTCGCGGTGGTTCGCGATGTTAGCGGTTCCAACGTCACCTTGGGGGGTGACGTTCACGCTCAGGGAACGAACATATATCCAAGTTTTTTTACGGGAATATATTTTATTTATTTATTATAGTTATTTGTAAAGCCCGGATATTTAGGCTCTTAAAAACACCCAAATAAGCAGGCATATAGGTCGGTAATTACTCTAAAATAGGCGGGATTTTAGGCAGCCTAAATGTAAATAATTAGTTTAAAAAAAAACGAATCCTTTTTCTAATATTGGTACTCGTATCTACTCTTCGTTAGAAAAAATAATCATTTTAAACAAAAATTAACGCAATCTGAAAAATAATAATAAAATAATCATGTAGGGTTCTCATTTTATTAACTATTATGGAAATTCAAATTATGTAGTATACTATAAATCACAAAATATTATTATATATTATAGTTATTTGTTTCATTATGATTAAAAATAATAGTATTTTAAAAACAATATAAAAATATTAAAATAACCCTTGTCTAAGTCTCACAAAATTCAGCCTCCAAGTCGACTTATGAGGTCATCGTCAGAGGCTGGTCAGCACAATTAGTATCCATAGACGCGTTTCGCTCTTAGTATGGTATAACCCATTCCTTCACCTAAAACAAAGTTCACGTGAAGGAGCTGTGTGACGAAGAACTGGGCCAGCCCCTGACGATGACCTGATAAGTCGACTTGTAGGCTGAAATTTTGTGAGACTTAGACAAGTGTTATTTTAATATTTTTATATTTGATTAAACCTAGTTTCACCAAGGAACGGACAATTAATTTTGTCTTTGTTTTTTTAGTGTGAAAAAGTAACGTCGTTGTGCACCTCAAGCAGTAATGAACAACTTTCTGCAACACCTAAAATGATGTACTACACAGCTAATCACCAAACTTAAAATATATATATTTTCATAACTTGTTATTACCAATATTAGAAATTATGATTTTAGGAAACAACATATCGTAAAGCAAAGCTGGTTGGGAGATGTAATGATATATTTATTATAAAATAGACGTTAAAAGACAAAACTCATGAAACGGAAAAAAATAGGCTAATAAAAATTTCATGTAACAAGCTTGCGTACAAGATGCGTATGGTGTATTTTAGTACATGTTCTTTACCAAACGCATAACTCTTATGTTACATAAATACGAGCTACAAAATGCTTCAAGGTCCTTTTTTATGTTGCGCGTACTCTAAAAGGAAACATGGATAACTTCATTTCCTCTGTTTCCTTCCAAATATAACCACTTACAGTAAGACATGTCATACAGATATTTATATTAAAGACTTTTCCGTCTTCGCATTATTTGATGCTTTCGTGTTATTGATCATTATTGATTCTAAGCCCAAAAATCATCACGTCTTATACCCATAACTAGGTGTGGCATTCATAGCAGATCTCGGTAAGTGATATATTTATATGCGTCAAATCACAGTCTCCATAGAAGGGTAGTTAAAATGTGGTGAAAATTGTTTGCCTGCTATGGGAATCAAACCCGGATTCTCATATCCGGTATATTTTTTATCGTACATTCCTAGACCGTATATGCATATTCTTGAAAGAATCAATGCTCTAGGGAGATTATAATGTGGTATGGATCACACTGCAGCTCGGTGAGTGCGGACCCTGTACTGTACTTGGGATTTAGTTCCTGTTGTACAGCGTAACATAAATAAATAAATTAATAACTGATAATACAATCTAATATTTATTAGAGATGGGCGAATATTAAATTTCTCGAATTCGAATATCGAATACGAATATTAATCAGATCTCGAATACTCCTAAAATTATTAATAATTATTTAATTATGTCCTTTTCATTATTTAAATGAAATTGTTAAGATAAAATAAAATTAAAACAAAAAGTACAATTAAAAAAGAAAAAGACGAAAACTTCAAATTTAATGTGAAGCGTACGGGCTAATGTTGGCGAAAAACAAATTTGAAATATGGGACGTCTTCATGGTTTTGAAACAAAATATCTTTGTTATTAATAACTTCAAAGTATTGTAATAGCTTTAAGTTTATGTACAAATGATAAAGAAAAACATAGTCAAAAATTGAGGTCAACATATGGCGCGATATTCGAGGTATTCGAATATTCGCTATACTGACGTTAATATTCGAAAATCGCGAATATCGAATAATGTCAATATTCGCGGCATTTGACTATTCGCGGATGATATTCGCCCATCTCTAATATTTATCAATCATCTTGTTTTGTATTATAAGTAACTCGAATACCTAACATTTTAATCTGAATCAGAACTGAAGTTTATTAATTTTAAATTGGTGATTATCTTTCGGTGGTTTAAGCATAGCGAAATATATTAATTAGTTAAACAAAACATGTTTTCATATTACATGAAAAATTAATATAGCAGTGTTTATAAAGCAAATAATAATAATGCTACATACATTCTATAAAGCAAGTAAATAAATTAAAAACAAACATTGAAAAATGTAATAAACATGAAACAAACAAACAAATAACAAAATGTTTTTCATTTCAGATAAATTAATAACTGAAAATAGAATATAAAGTAATTACTTTGCACTGAAAACTAACAAAAATATGTATTTATTGAAACGCATGTTGTAATTAAATCACTTGAAAATATTTTATTATTGCTACTAATTCTAAAATAAATAATAAATATGTCATTACGCCATTTTTATTTATACGGGCTGCAATTAACGTGTTCGAGTAATAAAGAATCACTTTACGCTCGTGATACACACATAATTTTTTCAACGATTGCATCTTAAAATTATTAAAAAACGTATACGTACTGAAAATAAATTTGTTCTGTCAACTGACAATATAACAAGTTTCTGTTTTGTTTGTATCCTTGGTAACTATTGAAATAAGCGCGCATTTAACATCTTTTTCGCGCGTTGCCATTGGAAATGCACGTATTTAACATCTTTTTTGCTTACGGCAGAGTGCAACACCCAGTAATGGGTAGAAGGCGTGATGATATATTTATTTATATGATTTTATGAGAACTATATAGAATTTGGAAGTATTATCATTCTTGTCAACATATTATCACTTGTTATACCGGGTGGAATATCATAGCCAAAAATGCTTCAAATAAATGTTGTAGAGCATAAAATTCTGCATCTAAATCAATAAACAGAATTACATTTACATGCGTTGTAACGACAGAAATTAAATAAAAAATATTAAAAATTACGTTCGAAATATCAAATAGCCATGGAAGTGAAACAAAAATAGATAAATGCTTGACGTTTTTCTGTCTATTTGATATTTTACCCCCGACAAATTAATCATTCAATAAAATTCATACAAAAAACTCCATACCTATGATTACAATTTAATAATAAATAAACAATTGTACATTTCAATGAAACGTTTACTTCTTATAGGGATGGTCATGTAAAAATTATAACCTATCTATTATAATTCAAATATCAAACAATAATTCTCTCAATAAAATAATCACTACAATTTATTATTACAATAAATATTCAAATAAACCTCCATTTCCAGCCAAGCAATAACCAAGTGTATTGTAGAAGGAATGTCGTAAATTAGCGAGCTGCCTATTTGTGATTAAGGCGCACTTATCCACGATAGCTTCTCTCAAAGAATTAATATTTGGGTGGCGTTGCTTATAAATTTTACATTTAAGATGACCCCATAAAAAATTGCTAGGTGTTAAATCAGGAGATCTGTCAAACGTAGAGCATCTATCTATTTTTGTTTCACTTCCATGGCAATTTGATTTTTTCAACGTAATTTTTAATATTTTTTTATTTAATTTCTGCCGTTATAACGCATGTAAATGTAATTCTGTTTATTGATTTAGATGCAGAATTTTATGCTCTACAACATTTATTTGAAGCATTTTTGACTAAAATAATTTGGGGAGCAATGCGCACGGAAAAACTGTTTTTTCATGTTAATCGCCTATGTACACAGGTATGATGTTCCACCCGTTATTAAGTTACAATAAAAGTTCAAGAAATTTGCAAACGCGAATTCTTGCACTGTGCTAAGGATGTATGTTCATCTATCGACGTTTCTTTGTGCTAGAAGTGAGCGTTAGTTAAAATCTGGTAGATTTTCGCTGATAAACAGAATGTTGTCTTGAAAGAGAGATCGCAAATGAAATACTAAAGCTTCTCATCAAACTAGGATTAACTCGTACAATATTCAATTTTAGTTTAAACTGCATTCAAGTAAATTCTCTGTAAGGAGAAGGACAAATTTATACAACTTCATGAAGTTAGAAAGAAGTCGTAAATGTTTAAACTAAGTTTTAAGTTGCGGATAAAATGTGAGAATTTTAATCTCTTCTACTTCTTGAATGCAGTTATCTTCTGGAATACGTCACTGGAGAAAATTGTGCTAAAAATATGAATACACGAAACACTGGTTCGAATCACATGATAATATCATTTTTAGTTATCGAAATTTGTAAAGTTGTAGTTGATATTTAAATACGGCAAAAATCACTCAAAAGATTATAAAGATAAATAAAAATATAAAGTAAACACTTGGCTATGTTTCACTACGCGTCTATGGTTACTTACTGAACTGTGCTGACCAGCCTCTGACGATGCCCTCATAAAGTGTTTACTTTATATTTTTATTAAACCTTGTTTCACCAAGTGTTGGATGACAATTAATTTTGTCTTTGTTGTTATATAAAGATAAATATTCAATTTCTCGTGGTTTTAATAAAAGTAAATTGTTTCAAATAATAGTATATTTTCTACTTCCGTTAGAAAATAGACGTTTTATTTCACTTATCCCGTTTAAATGTTACAATAATCAATAAGATTCAAACTTATAAATTTGAAATTAATTATCTGTCATAATTGACAACAAATGTTGCCGATTGAAATAAACTCAGACATTCCCATTATATCTATCTTTGTTTTTCATTGAACAATTTTCTTTAATTAACTCATTATTATTATTCCATCGAATAGATGTAGCAGGAATTTTTGAAACATTCACATTCATCAGATTTAACCCGCAATTAATATTTACCAAATATTATTTTCTTAAAATTAAATGTTTAAACTAAGTTTATTAATATTTTTTTCTACTTCCGTTAGGAAATAGACATTTTATTTCACTTATTTGAGTTAGGTAATGAACTGCATTATTTAACTAGTGAAATAATGAGGTAAAATAGCAACAGATATCTTGGTAGACGAATTCTGATGTGTTATTCTTTTATTTTTTGAATTTATAACTGTCATTAATATGTTAAAATTTCATAATTTCAAAAACGCTCTTTCGTAGTTATTAGAACGGAAGTAGAAAAAATATTGTATGAAACTAGTAAAGAAATAGGTTATTACCTTCATTTCCTTACTAGTTTCATAAATAGCTATTCCCTCACTTAATTTAATTGTGATAATAATCGTTTCCCTCACTAGTGATGAAAGTAAATAAATTTCCTTACTAGTGAGGGAAACGCTTACTATCACAACTAAATTGAGTGAGGGAAATGTCATTTGACATGGTGACCACGGAAACGTGATGTGCATTTACAAATACAACTCCTTTGATTTATATAAAATAATTATTAAATTGTAATACTAGTGAGGAAAGTGTGCTATTTCAGTAGAAATTTAACAAAGGAAATCGTTTAGTTTACTTTCCCGATTATCTCTAATAACAACAAGCAGGAAAATGACATTGTCTGTTTCACTATACAAGTAGCTAGTTTTTGCCCATCTTTGGGTATAACAACATATGTTTCTGTTGTATACAGTAACAAATGAATAAGAAATAAGTATTTAATTTTGTAAACCTAATTTGTACTTATAAAGTTTGTGTGCTAGCCTTTCAAGGAAAACTCCTTATTCTTTCTTTCCGTTAAGAAATCTGTCCGAACTCTGTTAAATTATTAATGATACAACTAAACACAACTATCTTTCTTGGCACTAAAACTATCCAACTTAGTAAAGACAAAAACAACACAAAAAAACGCATTTGCTTTGAATTTCAATTATTTCCAACGCGACAGTCATGATTTATTACCGTCATTTACTGGACTTGTGTAATGATAAATTCCACAGCATTTCAATGTTTCAATGCCGCCTGATAAATTGCTATATATCAAACAATTTTTTTTGCTTATTGTACGAATGGACGAGATTTTTGTAAAGCTTTTTGTTAGAATGGTTGACATTGTAGAAGTTAGGGACAAGCAAGATGATCTACAAGATGTGATGATTTTAACTTACACTCTCGAATATCTTGAGAAATTTACCAGTTAGACATTAGGTAGAGATTGAAGAGAGAGTTCTTTATTTAAATTGCTTCAAATTTGATTATAAGTCAATTCGGACTCGAGGAATTCAACGCCGTTGAGCGCAGCTGTATATTTTGTTTAGTTTTTGAGATATAGTCTCTGGAAAAAATAAATTCTTCATTTTCTTCAGATTTTGTGCTTTTCCGAGGCTATATCTCAAAAACTAAATGATATATGAAGATGCGCTCAACGGGATTGAGTTTCTCGTGCTTCAGTTAACTTTTAAGCAAATTTTCAGCCATTTTTATTTTTTTCAAATTTTCGCCAAAAAAATCGCAAAAAGCGGTTTTTTAACATTTTATCGAAAACTAAAAGACATATGCATTTGGGGATTTTACCACTGGATTCAGTGGGTCAAAATATATATGTATGTAAATTTTCGTTACAATTTTCCTACGATTAAGGATTTTTGAGAAAATTGAATTAAAATCTGAAAAAACCAAAGGGGTACCCCTTAGGAAATAATTAAAAAAATGAAATTGCTTCAAATTGCATGAAAATTTGCTTATAAGTCAATTCGGACACGGGGAATTCAATGCCGTTGAGCGCATTTTCATATCTTGTTTACTTTTTGAGATATAGCCTTCGGAAAAGTTAAATTGTTAATTTTATTCAGATTTTGTACTTTTCCGAGCCTATATCTCAAAAACTACAAGCGATATGAAAATACGGTCAACGGCATTGACTTTCTCGTGCTTCAGTTAACTTATAAACATAGTTTCAGCGATTTTTATTTTTTTCCAAATATCGCCAAAAAAATCGCAAAAAGAGGTTTTTTGACATTTTCTCAAAAACTATAAGACTTATGCATTTAAACATTTCACCACTGGATTCAGTGGGTCAAAATACATATGTATGTAAATTTTCGTTACAATATTTCTACGATTAAGAATTTTTGGGAAAATTGAAGTAAAATCTGAAAAAACCAAAGGGGTACCCCTTAGGAAATAATTTAAAAATTAAAATTGCTTCAAAATGCATCAAAATTTGCTTATAAGTCAATTCGGACACGGGGAATTCAATGCCGTTGAGCGCAATTTAATATCTTTTATAGTTTTTGAGATATACGCTCCGGAAAAGCTAGATTCTCCATTTTTTTTAGATTTTGTACATTTCCGAGGCTATATCTCAAAAACTAAACGACATATGCAACCTCGATCCCATGACATGACACGAGAATCGTCTACAGGAACACCGTTAAAGAAAATTCTTAAATTTGATTGGTTGATTTTATTATGTGTTATATACTTCATATAATAAAATTGAAATGACTGTATTCTTTTGTGAAATGAAGCATAGCTATGCCGCGAAACCAAAAGAATAAAAATCGTAGAAGCATCGCATCTACCATGCGCGTCGCTCGTCTCCGAGAACGTATGTAGAACGTGTGTTTTTGGCACGGATGAAGCTATAGGACTTTCGTGGCTGCAGATCTCATCGCTCGCGGCTGTTTTCATTGAAGCGGCTTTTGCTTTCACGGCCGCCCGCACCTTACTGACAACTTAATATCACTGAAACACTGAAACCTGAAATGCTGAAAGGAATGGCGAAAGCACTGCTGAAATAGGGGAGATAATACTTGAGGTGTGGCTGAGGTTTTAATTTGAAATTTTTCAGGATTTGAGAGAAACGACATTTTAATTGTTTTCAAGAATCGTTTCTCAGTTTTTATTTGCAGTAATTTTATAGAATTTCATATTCTAATTTTTCCAAATTTGTATTGATATTTATTACTTTAATAAGTGGATAAATTTGATCGAACTTTATTTCTTAATCACATGTGGACAAGCCGTGGCTTCGAACGGTTTAGTCACGGTTTGTGTTATTAGGCACGGGGTGAAGTTAGCTTCAGTTATTATAACTTAACTTTACTTTTAAAATGATTCATAAAACTTTACATTTTTTGTTGTCTTAATTTGCTATCGTAGAAACAGTATAGTATGTGACTCGTTTTTTACTTCCTTGTATGAAGTAAAGGAAGTATTGTAATCGCGAAAATTTTCGGTTCTCAGATTTCAGTGGGGAATAGGCCATTCTTGAATCCATTTTGACTAATTTCGTCGTGACGTCTGTACGTACGTATGTATCTCGCATAACTCAAAAACGGTAAGTCGTAGAAAGTTGAGGTATTTAGGACTGTTATAACATCTAGTTGTGCACCTCCCTTTTGGGTCATTATATAACTTCCAGAAGTGGTACTTTACTTGAAGCTTATAATAGATTTTAATGAAAAACTATATTCAAATATAATCCAAACAATTGCAAATTTGGTATAAATGATTACTATATCAATGGAAATTATATAATTGGTTTTGGTTAAAATGGACTAACCGGAATTGATACATCACATGAAGCTGCTAACAGTTTTCCTTGAAAAAAAAACGGTATTATTCTGATTTTAGAAATAAATGCTGCAAATGAAAGTTTTTGAGAATTAAATTCTGCATCTAGCACATTAAGAATTTTTAAATTATCCTTTTGCATAAGCGTGATATCTAAATTTAAAAATTATATATGTCTTGTTTCTTGTAATTAAGTTTGTTATGGATTAGAACAATAAATAAGGACAAAATAATAAATTTAATGTCAATGTCAAATATGTCCAATAAAAAAATGTAGCTATAGTTTAATACGCGTACAAGGAAGTCATGTGGTGTCCACATCAGAATTTTATCTTCTTGTAATTAAAGAGAACTTTACTATTATTTTTTGAAACACGTATGAAGATATGCGATTTTAGAAATGTAGAAGACAATGAAAGATTGAAAATAATTCTAGGCTAAAAGAAACAGCAGCAGGGATATTTGACGAAATGAAGGTTCGAGGAGAAATCCCCAAACGTCCCAAGTCTGCAACTCTCGCAATCTTCCATTCCAATCCTCTATTCTGGAAACAAACACACTTAACAGCGTAAACCACAGACAATACTCATCTCGTAACGTCTGCACTGCAAGTTGTGTATCTATATTTCAGCAACGCTTATCTGGAGGAGCTCAGTAAAGCAACCGCGCAGCACTGTGTCTTGATACTTTATTTTACTACTCTAGTTGTTTCTTGTATGTTGATGGGAGTCGTGTTGGCTCCATGTCACACCAGCGGGCTATAAACACCGCGCACTTCGGTTACGAACATCTGTATGAATAGTGAATATGTTAATTAACTAGAATTATCGTTTATCTAGCCCAGCCACTGAATATCCTGGTTAATTTATTATGGTGTATACGTTTATTATTAAAATGGTTGGAAACTGGATGCATTGTAATGCAAACAGAAACATTTGTGTGTTGGTTGAAATTTGTAGACCTCGTACTATACAGTTCCCAACTATCAAGGATGTTTGTTTTCCTGTCAATTAACAGTATTTATTACTGTTTGCACATTTATTCCTCAGCAATTACTACTACAATAACAATAGTAAATACTTTTTCTATGACCCCAAATTTAAAAAACAAATTAAAATTACCCCTGTGGCTCTCCCTCTACTAATATCTTTGGGTTTTCCTGTCAATTAACAGTATTTATTACTGTTTGCACATTTATTCCTCAGCAATTACTACTACAATAACAAAAGTAAATACTTTTTCTATGACCCCAAATTTAAAAAACAAATTAAAATTACCCCTGTGGCTCTCCCTCTACTAACATCTTTGGGTTTTCCTGTCAATTAACAGTATTTATTACTGTTTGCACATTTATTCCTCAGCAATTACTACTACAATAACAAAAGTAAATACTTTTTCTATGACCCCAAATTTAAAAAACAAATTAAAATTACCCCTGTGGCTCTCCCTCCACTAACATCTTTGGGTACGGTGATTTAACGGCTGGTAACTACACTTTACAGGCGTGGTGGCCGAGCGTGTTAAGGCACATCTCTTAACATACTGTGACGTCACCTGAGCCAAGGTTCGTCAGTTCGAATCCGCCTGTCGACAATGTGTGATTTGTCGTAAAATATAAAAATACAGTTACATGTATTTATCACACTCGGGCGCTATAAATTAGTCACTCATACGCCTTAAATAATGTAGCATTCGACTACGAAAACCGGCAGTACGGCAGTGTAAAAACTGCGGCTCGGTGTGTCCGGTAGGCCCAGGCCCGACTTGGACTGTAGCGCCACAGATGAAGTACACTTTACGTGCTTAAATATATCACGTACCGATATCTGCTATGGCAGAATGCAATGCCCAGTAATAGGTAAAAGACATATTTTAACCGGGTATTAATTTCTATTTTGTTTGAATTTGAGGGTAAAATGAACCGAAGACTATACCTGTTCGACCCCATTACAACCCTTTTCGTTGAATGCTTTGCCATTACAACCACCACCTTTCACCTCTAGCCGATGCCTCTAATTTCTCCTCTCAGTCACAATTACCCTCCAATACTACTACAGCAACAAAAGTATAGTTATTTGTGTATTAAGAGCGTAAAGTGATTCTTTGTTACTCGAGTAATTGCAGCGCGAGCCGAAGGCGAGAGCTGCAATAGTGCAACTTGACGCTCGTGATACACACATAATTTTTTCTACGATTGCATCTTAAAATTATTAAAAAACGTATACGTACTGAAAATAAATTCATTCTGTCAACTGTCAATATGAAAACTTTCTGTTGTGTTTGTATTCCTGATAACTATTGAAATAAGCGCGCATTTAATATCTTTTTCGCGCGTTGCCCTTGGAAATACGCGCATTTAACAGATATTTTTCGATTGTTCAACAGAAAACGTCAACTTTACGATGACAAATGAGAGCGTAATTGTCAACATTTCATAGCAATCGTAGAAAAAATAGTTATTTGTGTACAATTTACGCTCATGATACACACATATTTTTTTCTACGATTGCATCTTTAATTAAAAAAAACGTATACGTGCTGAAAATAAAATTATTCTGCACGCATTTGTTATTTTTTTATTCCTGATAACTATTGAAATAAGCGCGCATTTAACATCTTTTTCGCGCGTTGCCACTCAAAAAAGATATTTTTCGATTGTTCCACAGAAAACGTCAACTTTACGATGACAAATAAGAGCGTAATTGTCAACTTTTCATAGCAATCTTAGAAAAAATACTTTTTCTACGACCCCAAATTAAGAAAACAAATTAAAATTACCCCTGTGACTCTCCCACCACTAACATCTTTAAGTACCCTGATTTAACGGCTGGTAACTACACTTCACGTGCTTAAATATATCACGTACCGAGATCTGCTATGGCTTTAATTTCTATTTTGTTTGAATTTGAGGGTAAAATGTACCGAAGCTCACTAACTATATACCTGCTCGACCCCATTACAACCCTTTTCATTGAATGCTTCGCCATTACAACCACCACCTTTCACCTCTAGCCGATGCCTCTAATTTCTCCTCCCAGTCACAATCACCCTCCAATATCACACTCTCCTTGAACTCTCCGAGAGAGAAGTGAGAAGGAAGTGAGCGAAGCCTTCTCCAGACGAACTATTATGTAGTTATGGAGCAATCAGCACACTCTTGTCCTGCCCCGGGCGACCGCTCCTCGGTAATGGAGAACAGAATGTGGAAAATGTGGAAACTTCGATGTTTGAATGTTTGGATGAGTTTTCGAATGGGTTTGATTTGTGATTGCGTTTATAATATTCGATCGGTAAAGTTGATAACTGCGGTATGCATAATACGAATATGCTTAATATTTTATTGCGAGAAGCTAGATGGTTCTTTTCTATATTTATAGTAAAGTTTTCGATTTACTTTAAATAAATACAGAACCAAATTTATGATAAAATTCTGTGGTAAATCTATATGTTTATAGATTTGTAAATCTTTAAATAATGAACAAAAGCACATCAAGATTTGTTGAAGTATAAAATATTTCATAAACTTCCAGATTTACGGATCAACAAAACATATGAATTTGTATAGAATTTCACCATAAGGTTATTTTTATTACTATCTATAAAACGGTTTTTGAATTAAGATTTTGTAACAAATTAGGTTTTATTTTAAATATGCATTTACAAATACAGCTCCTTTGATTCATATAAAATAATTATAAAATATAAAATACACATTTGGCTAAGTCTCACAAAATTCAGCCTCCAAGTCACCTTATGAGGGCATCGTCAAAGGCTGGTCAGCACAGTTAGTAACCATAGACGCGTTTCGCTCTTATTAGAGCTCATCAGTATGGCCAGCCTCTGACGATGCCCTCATAAGGTGACTTGGAGGCTGAATTTTGTGAGACTTAGCCAAGTGTATAGACGACAATTCATTTTGTCTTTGTTGTTATTTAAATAATTATTAAATTTCTTGTATCGCAAACGTACAAATGTAATTTTTACGTTTAATATTGGAAAAAAATAGTATGTAACACACGTGGGAAAAGGCTATTGCAAAACTTGCTATCGCTCGTGCTCCAAGTTTCGTACTAGTTTTGCAATTAAACCCTTTCCTCACTAGTATTACAATATTACTAATATCAGTACGCGAAGTACGTTAATTTTTCATCATTTACATTACCATAACAACATGTATTTAATTTTTTTATTGTTTATCTTAATTTACTTGAATAAATAAGCAAGTATTGTGTTATTCTTTTTTGACAGTTGTAGAAAAAATGTTGTTTGTATTTCTTGTTTTTTTTTTGGCGCGTTCAAATGACTTTTTGTCTCAATCTGCTGCAGGAAACTAATTTTACATGAAATATCCCTATGTTGGCATCTTCTGAGTACCACTCTGTATAAACAAAAATAGCGTAATGACATATTTATTATTTATTTTAGAATTAGTAGCAATAATAAAATATTTTCAAGTGATTTAATTACAACATGCGTTTCAATAAATACATATTTTTGTTAGTAAATACTTTATAATGCAGTAAATAAACTTGCACATATATTTTGTCATAAAATAAACACTCGTCATTTTCGCTAAAAGAGTGCTTAAAAATCAGCCAAGAAATGAAAACAGCAAAGCATTTCTTCCATCAGTTTTTCTATCGCAAAGGTCAAGAAAAATACAACAACATGTCGGATAAACAGTTGATGGTCACGCACCTGCACTTTTCACTTCATAGCTTCCTCAATCATCGTTTTTGTCATCCATTCTCCCGATTTTTTCCACGCTAACAGAAAAACTAACCATTCGATTTCACCTTTGCGCGAATCGCAGGAAACCAGCAAAAACTTAGGCATCGATCGAAGGTTTTTGCGGGTATCTCACTGCAGATTGCCAACCGGTAAATTCTTTTAGAACAGATGTATATTTTTTTTCGGATTATTTTCTATGGCGAGCTTTCAGACTTCGGGTTTCTTCGTTGCAGACGAACGTTCCCGATTTTGACGTGCAGCACTGCTTTACACTAAAATCTGCAATTGCAGAACTATTGAATTTTCAATTTTCTAGACAAAGTTTACTGTTTAATAATTATAGAAAATATTGTTAAATAAAGGCAGTTATAAAGCACACTAAAACTAATTACGTTATTAAGTACCGGAAACAATTGATTGGTTTAATGGAACCAACTTTTAAGGAAGAAAATTATTGGGCAAAGGTTGCTCAGATATCATTTATCATGGCAGAGCAAACAGCAGTGATACAAGTAATAATTTCTACTTGTCCAACATTTTAAAATAAATGTATATTACGTTTGTATGATCGCAAATTAAGCCAACATCAAAATGTAATGTAAAATGAAGTTACAGATGCAAGAGGCTAACTTCATCCCATGACTAAAACGTTCGAAACCACAGTTTTTTAACTCATGATTAAGATGTTATTTAGCACAATAGAAACTAGTACGTTAACTGACAATTTAATAACAGGAGTAGAACAAATAAATTAAGATCGTCTTGATCTGAGTTTACAATACTGTAATAGTTATTTACATTGCAAGACCGTTATACAGAAATTTACAGGCGAGCATAGAAAGGTAACGGGTGAGCGCTAGCGAACCTGTTATGGTCGAGCATTGTACAATGTTTTATGTGCATTTGAATCGCAATATATGTATATTTAATCAAATTAATTGCAATAGTATAACGCAATAACTAAAATGTTCAATCAAGGTAGACTTTGAAAATCTGACAGATTTTGTTTAATCAAAAAATATTTAAGTGTCAAACGTTGAAACGTTTATATGTAGTCATAATAATCACTATCAACAGCCCGTTATAATTTTTACACGAGCTAGCACGTTATAAGTCTCGTAACCCTTAGAGACAGAGTTAAGTAAACAGTTCATTACGATTCAAATGTACGTAAAGTCAATTACTGTAATGTACAAACAATCTTATTTGTCAGGATAAAAAAAGTGAACATTGTTGCATTTCTTATTCGTATCAGGTTGCAGTCATAGTAAAATCTTATGATTGGTCGGTACCACTTTACTACTTTGAAACGTCTTATCTGAAATGACACGACTGTAATTCCGTAAGAACGAACCGTAAGAGATCTTTAGTATTCCTGTCCCGTACAGACATTGCTTAAAATTTAAAAATCCGTGCTTAAATCCATCCTTTCGAATTTTCCAACGTTTCTGTTAAACGAAGCTTGGTTTCAGGTCCTCGCAGAAACGCAATTCCCTTTAATTACTGCACAATTAACCGAACGATCAAGGACTTAATTACGTGGAGTAATTTACGTCGACGTGTGGTACCCCGAAAGCGTACCAACAACCTGGGTCTAAAAACTCGCTTAAAAATTGCAAATGCCTTTTCGGATACCACAGTTCGCTGTTTTCCTCTGCGTTCAAGAAAATTACACAGAATAACAATTACTTATGGGGTAGGTGGCTCAGTGGTATCGAGTCGGCCTGTGGATCTTGATAACCCTGGTTCGATCCCCAGAGCCGACAAACAATTTTCTCCAAATTAAATCTACCCCTGTGGCTCCCTTTCTACTAACATCTTTGGGGGCCGTGATTTGATGGCTGGTAACCGCACTTCACGCGAAAAAATATATCACCGAGATTTGCTTAAGCAGAGTGCCACACCCAGTCATGGGTAAAAGGCGTGATGATATATTTATTTATTTATAATTGATATTTGATTTTTGTTATTTAAATAAATAAATAAATAATTGTTTGTTGGACAATTTCTACTTGCAAAAATCTAATATCCTGTGTCTCTTTCGATGCAAAAGTATTTACCAAAGTTTTGTCTAACATTTTATGCATTTCTAAAACCTTTCGCAAGAAACTAAGAGAGTAAACTACCAAGTTTAAAATTTCCCATCTAGTTAATCACCTCATAAAAACAAACACCCATTTACACCCCAGAAGAAACATGCAGTAAATGAACTATTATTAGCAACATATTGTACAAGTCCATATAAAACTCGTTACTAAAGTTCCTCGTGCATATAAGCACGTAGCGAACATATGTTTGGGATATTTTTAATGCCCAAGGAGTTAATACAGGAAAATGAACTGTAAAACATGAACCGGATGCACATATTAGATAAAGTAGAAACAGGAGCACGTAGCTTGCATATTTCCTTCTAACTTTATGTTGTTATGTTCGAACTAAACGTTGCTGCATTGATGCATGCTAAAGGATATTAAATGTGTATAGTGTACGCTAGAGAATTTGTGCTATATTGATACATCAATTATTGTTTCCGTCTTCATATTTTGAGAAGTAGTAACATATAATAACTCTTGTGTAACAAAAGTTAAGGATGTATAGTTTTAGACGTGCGGATCATGAATTAAAAATAGTATATTGTAATTTTCACCAATTTAAATCTACCCTTGTGGCTCCTCCTCCACTAATATCTTAAGGGCCGTGATTTGACGGCTGGTAACCGCACTTCACGCCAAGAAATATATCACATACCAAGATCTGCTTAGGCAGAGTGCCACACCCAGTAATAGGTAAAAGGTGTGATGATATATTTATTTATTTATATTGTAATACTAGTGAGGAAAGGGTTTAATTGCAAAACGAATACTAGTATTGCAATGGCTCTTTTCTACGTGTGTTACATATATTTTTTTTCAATATTAAACGTGAATATTTTAATAATGTAATAATTATTTTATATAAATCAAAGAAGTTGTACATTCAAATACACATTACGTTTCCTTGGTCACCTTGTCAAAAGACATTTCCCTCACTCAATTTAGTTGTGATAGTAACCATGTCCCTCACTAGTGAGGACAGTAAATAAATTGAGTGAGGGAAATGTAATGTTGAAAAAAATTAATTAAAAAATATTAAATAAAACTCTAGGCAAAGTCTCACAAAATTCAGCCTCCGAGTCACCTTATGAGGGCATCGTCAGAGGCCGGCCATTTTTTATTATACCTAGTTTCACCAAGTGCATGAATGACAATTAATTTTGTCTTTGTTGTTAAAAAATTAATTAATGAAAATGATCTGGAGATGTCCTATTGTTTTCCAAGTTTGCAAATTTTGATTGGTGCAACATTAACTAAATCTGTTTATTTAAAAACTTCATTTGTTCCAAATTAATATTTTTTGACAGTTACACTAAAGAATACAAATACTTCTCCTAATAAACAATAAATATTTTGTTCTACTTCCGTTAGGAAATAGACATTTTATTTCAATTATTTGAGTTAGGTATTGAACTGCATTATTTAACTAGTGAAATAATGAGGTAACATAGCAACAGATATCTTGGTAGACGAAGTCTGATGTGTTATTCTTTTATTTTTTGAATTTATAACTGTCATTGATATGTCAAAATTTCATAATTTCAAAAACGCTCTTTTGTATTTATTAGAACGGAAGTAGAAAAAATATTGTATGAAACTAGTAAGGAAATAGGTTATTACCTTACTTATGTGTTTACATGCGTAAGGTAATAACCTTCATTTCCGTACTAGTTTCATAAATAGCAATTTGTTTATTAGTACAAAAATATGTCTTGCTGTTTTCAACTTATCTAGAAGATATAATTAAATCTGAGAGTTCAGATTGCAATAAGAGCTACAGTATTTGAGACTAGTGGTGAAATTCTTTGATAGATCTATATATTTATAGATCCATAAATCTATAAACAACAGCACCACTTTAATATTTGTGGATAAGTAGAAAATATTTTATTATTTTAAAAGTATCATTACGACTTTTTTTTATCAATTTAGCTTTATACAGAATTCTACCTCAAATATGGAAATAAAAATCATGTAAAATAATAAAACACTGAGAATTTTTTCCTTGTTCCTTTATGAAAGGAATCTATATAAAATCCCAGTTAGAAATTATTTACAAAAAGAATTCATCATGTGTAGAACAATTTTTAATTAAAATCATATCCCAGGAAACAAATACCAGGTGAAATTAAACGTATAATCTAATAAAATAAAAGAATAAATCCCCGCACGCTTCTTTTGAAAGCAGGCCTGGCATGCAATGTTCTTCAATTATATTTTTGAAAACACATTTCATGCGAACGCACCATTATCCATCCGGCATTGACCCGGGGGAAGACAATAGAATAAACCCGGAACATTTAATTATTTCAACTGTTCAGATTTTTCAGGAAAAGAAATGGGTCGGTCTGAACAATACCCAAGTGCGTAGTACGTACGCGGGGAGAACGAAAATTAGATGAAATTTTAAGAGTTAAATGTCGTAAAAATCCATTTCTCTTCGTGATGGTTTAGCATTTCATTTAACTGATGCAAACAATAGATGACGAACAATGGATGCACACATTAAGCGCACTCTGATTTTAAATGTTAACGAGTATTTTTCCTCTGCATTTTCATAACATTTTAATTGTTTTACTAAAATTTATACGTTTGTAGTTAAACTATAATAAGAATACAGTTAATAAAAAATATAAATTAAACACTTGACTAAGTCTCACAAAATTCAGCCTCCAAGTTACCTTATGAGAGCATCGTTAGAGGATGGTCAGCACAGTTAGTAACCATAGATGCGTTTCGCTCTTATTAGAGCTCATCAGTATGGTATAACTCACTCCTTCACCTAGAACAAAGTTCACGTAAAGATGCTGTATTTTATTATTAAACCTAGTTTCACCAAGTAAATAAAATTATATTTTTTTGTAAAATATAAAATAAACACTTGGCTAAGTTTCACAAAATTCAGCCTCCAAGTCACCTTATGAGGGCATCGTCAGAGGCTGACCAGTACAGTTGGTAACCATAGACGCGTTTCGCTCTTATTAGAGCTCATCAGTATGTTATAACCCACTCCTTCACCTAGAACAAAGTTCACGTGAAGAAGCTGTGTGACGAAAAACTGTGCCAGCAGAGAATAAAATCTTTTTTAAACCTAGTTTCACCAAGTGTATAGATGACAATTAATTTTGTCTTTGTTGTTAAGAATACAGTTATTTTTTTATTTATGTTACGCTGTACAACAGGAACTTAATCCCAATTACAGTACAGGGTCCACACTCACTGAGCCGCAGTGTAGTAGTTCATATAATTTTTAGCTTGGGTGAGATTCGAACTCAGGATCTCCAGATTCGAATTCCGTATCGCTATCCATTCCACCGTACTGACGGATATCAACAAATGTCTCTATAATCATTCACTGTCCATTTTAATATGGAAATTAAATAATGTTTGACAGTTTAAAAAACTGAAAATGTTACATATCAGATACCAATGTAACATTAAATTACACTTCTACTCTAATAAAAATCTCTCTACAACGATTGCTAAAGCTCCATTCACACTCCAGATACGCTCTTAAAAAATAAATAAATAAATAAATCATCATGCCTTTTACACATTACTTGGTGTGGCACGCTGCCGGAAGCAGATCTCGGTAAGTGTTATATTTCTTCGCGTGAAGTGCGGTTACCAGTCGTCAAATCACGGCCCCCAAAGATATTAGTCGAGAGGGAGCCACAGGGGTAGATTTAAATTGGTGAAAATTGTTTGTCGGCTGTGGGGATTGAACCAGGGTTCTCAAGATCTTCTTCTTCTTTTAAAATATGTCAGATGTATTTTGTATTTTTACTGACAAAAGGAAGTCGTAAAAAATAGCATATACACCTCGGAAAAGTATGCTATTTTTCCTGTGTGTTTTGTAGCCACTCTCATAGAAAATAATGCATTTTCCTCCCTAAATATATTGTTGAAATTCGATTAGTCTTATTTAAATATTTAAAAATACGGTTTGAATTCCACTATAAGCTGCAGGTCCTCTATCCTGTAAATCAGATTAGGTTCCTGTTGTACAGAGTAACAAAATAAAATAAACCGAATGTTGTTGCATTGAAGCGCTTTGCAACTGTAACATGTATATTTATAATAACAATTTTGTTTCATGTGACTAAATAAATATATACATAATTTATTACAAAATATGATTTCGAAATTTAAATAAATATTAGCTTAAATAAATCAACATACAATATATTTTCATTCATTCAGTTTGTTTAAATATTATTTTAATAAAGTTTACTTAATTATATGACACAAAATGGATCAATATTAGATGAAGGAATTTCATTCAGGCGAATTTTATTCCGAATCAGGAACAATTTCAGGGCAATTTCATGAACATTTCAGTCACGGATCTGGTTACACTTGCAGTTTAGTTTGTTACTCAAACATTATTTGACCTAATATTCAAAGCAGACGTTTAGTTAATACATCAGTAAACGGACTAACAATGATATTTGGTAATTCGTAATTCTAGTCTGTATTTACAAGTATTCAACTAAATTGTAGTTCGTTTAAACAAACATATAATTTGATACGTTGTTAAATAATCGTCTAAATTCTAGTACTAGCTTAATAATAGTTTAGTATAACAGGATCTATCAAACAAAAGTAGAAGTTTTTGTTTCATTTCTCATGGCAATCTGTTTGAAAGAAATTATTCTCATAAAATAAAGAAATAAATATCTCATCACGCCTTTTACCGTGAAGTGCGGTTACCCGCCGTCAAATCACGCCCTCAATGATATTAGTGGAGGGGGATCCACAGGGGTAGATTTAAATTGGTGAAAATTGTTTGTCGACTGTGGGGATCGAACCAGGGTTCTCAAGATCCCCCACTGAGCCACCTACCTCATCTATTCTCTAAATTTATTATTAGCTGTTATTGATAGATAAATTAATTACATCCCTTATTTTTTATGATTACCGCAATTTTGAAATTATTTTGGGATACTAAGCAGCTTCATAAATAAAGAAAATTAAAGGAATCTTTATTTAGAATTTACAGTCCTGTAGTATAATTATTAGGGAATCATAATATTTTTGTTTCAATTTTAAAAAGCTTCCGGATTGAAAAACTTTTTAGTTTTTCGACCAATTTTTGTCCTACACTTTTTAAATATGATATGTAAAACAATATTTAAGAATAAAAATTACAGGTCATGTATAAGCAAAAAAAAATCATTCCTGCTACAACTTTTGATGAGCCATATCTTCAAAACTACAAAAGATATTTTAATTCTGTTTAAACCATAAAATTTAGCATAACTTACTTATTCTAACAAAATAAAAATGAGGAAAATATGTTGAGGAAAACGGCAGTAAAGTACATTTTAATATTTCCTGCTTTACAGTTTTAATTGTCCATATATCCAAAACTATAATAGATATTTATATTCTGTTTTCAGGGTTGGAATCAGCTTAATATAGTTCATATTTTAGTAGAATATCGTTTCGCTAACAAGCAGTATTTATTGTTGATAAATTTCTAAATTTGCACAGTAAATGTGAATTTATTAAAAGTAAATAAATTCACCCCATGTTGAATGTTGGAAAGAGGAATACTAAGGTACAAAGTCCTCACAGATGCCACCTGTATATATTAGTGAAATTGAAATTCAGTTTCTGCAGTACCAAACTGTATTTTACTTATTTATGTACTAGCATTTTAATTACATTGAAAGAGAGTTTTCAAACAAGAAACAGGGAAAAGTTTAAAGACGGTACCGGCGCGTTTGGAATCCCTAATCCTTATCTTAAGCAGTTTTCACGTTACATTTATTCCAAATTTGTTTAGACTAATTAGAATCTAGACGTGTTTCTAAAATTGTTTCTCTTGCCATCTAACTTATCAACAAGAAAACTTTTATTTCTATCAAATTAATTTCATTTCATTCCACTTTTATCATCTCATTTTGTATTATATTATTTGTATGTAGCCAAGCTATCATAGCTCAGTGCATTAAATTTAAATAAAACTTACGATTTCCGAGGCAGACAATATTCTGAGATAATTTTGACGGTCATTTGAAATTGAAAATGTAGTTTTTTGAGTAATTGTTTCCAATTGCAACAAAGGGAAAAATAAAATTTTCTTTAGTGTAAAAATTATTTTTCGTAACACATGCACAAGAAACACGTTCTTATTTCCTAATTTTAGAGAGAAACACTGCTTTTCTCCCCTAGGGAGAGAAACATTATGTTTCTCACCCTAGGTATCATGTTTCTCTCCCTAGGTAGCATGTTTCTTTCCCTAGAGAGATGTTTCTCTTCCTAGAGACTACGATTATTAGCTGATTGCGGCGTGTCCTAGGTAACTAGTTCTTCTTCCTATGGCACTACAGCCCAAATCGGGCCTGGGCCTACCGGACACACCGAGCCGCAGTTTTTACACTGCCGTACTGCCGGTTTTCGTAGTCGAATGCTACATTATTTAAGGCGTATAAGTGACTAGCTTATAGCGCCCGAGCGTGATAAATACATGTAACTGTATTTTATATTTTACGACAAATCACACATTGTCGACAGGCGGATTCGAACTGACGAACCTTGGCTCGGGTGACGTCACAGTATGTTAAGAGATGTGCCTTAACACGCTCGGCCACCGCGCCTTTTTGTCCCGATAAGACAGTAATTTTTGTGCACTTATTACGAAAAGTATAATATACTTCACGAGAGGACGCGATTATCCCTTGTGTGAAGTTGGCAAACCGAGACGTAAGCGAGGGCTGAAGGCTCGAGCGGAATAATCGCTTGTTTCCCTCCCTTGATTCATAACATACTATTGCTTTTTTTAAGCGTTTAACTATTAGTAAAGCTATTTGACCGGAAATATATGTAAATTTCCTTGAGTGGATGACATTGCATTTTGTACATTAATATGTCAACAACTTTCGCCCACGCAAACCAATTTTTTCTTTCATTCAGGTATCATCTTAATAATTAATTCATTTGGCAAAGCAAACATCCGATTTGGCACGGGGTTATCAACGATTTATTCCAATTCGTGTTTCTGCGATCGAAGGCAGTAAATCAGCCAGCCTTTGATGAAAAAACAACACTCTACTAACAATGTAATTAAGCTAAAAGCGACCTTGTGCACTGAATGAAACTCGGAGCATTCTTTCGTTGCCTCGTGTGATAATTTATCTGAAAAGCTTGACACTTGTAGCTGGAATGTATAAATTAGTAAATTAAAAACCTTACGACCGCTATTTGTAAGGTTAATGGCAAGATACTATTCTCTGATTAGCTTTTAAAAGCGCCCATTTATTATTTTCACATATGGACAAATAAAAACTTATGCAGGATGTTTCATCAGAAACTGTTACCAAAAATCTATTAATTTAGTATTCATTCCTTTATACCAGTTTAATTAATCTTTCATTCAATGTACATTCTAACCATCTAAAACAAAATGTTGCGTATTGTAATAATAGCTATTTATTAAACTAGTAAGGAAATGAAGGTTATTACCTTACGCATGTACACACATAAGTAAGGTAATAACCTTATTTCCTTACTAGTTTCATACAATATTTTTTCTACTTCCATTCTAATAAATACGAAAGAGCGTTTTTGAAATTATGAAATTTTGACATATTAATGACAGTTATAAATTCAAAAAATAAAAGAATAACACATCAGAATTCGTCTACCAAGATATCTGTTGCTATGTTACCTAATTATTTCACTAGTTAAATAATGCAGTTCATTACCTAACTCAAATAAGTGAAATAAAACGTCTATTTCCTAACGGAAGTAGAAAAACAAATATATCATCACGCCTTTTACCTAGTACTGGGTGTGGCACTCTGATATATTTCTTCGCGTGTAGTGCGATTACACATAAACACATAAGTAAACACATAAGTAAGGTAATAACCTATTTCCTTACTAGTTTTTTTTTTTTAGTTTATTGATAATAATTTACAATCTGTCAATTTAAATAATAAGTAAATGTTTTAATATCTAGTTATATCATTTGAGTAGAGGTATCATACAATATTTTTTCTACTTCCATTCTAATAAATACGAATTCATCTACCAAGATATCTGTTGCTATGTTATCTCATTATTTCCCTAGTTAAATAATGCAGTTCATTACCTAACTCAAATAAGTGAAATAAAACGTCTATTTCCTAACGGATGTAGAAAAAATGAGTTATTTATACTATTTTTTCTATTTTGCGTCTTTTATATTTTTTTTTTAATCCGCATTATTATAAACTAAGTCAATTTAGGGTAATTTGCATATGAAATGTTGTGGTTGGTAACTGTTATTAAAATTTATGCAATTGTTCAGATTTTAAAAAGAAGTAAAATTTGGGAAAAACAACTTTTCCGGAGGCTATATCTTGAAAACTAAACAAGATATGAAAATGCGCTCAACGGCATTGAATTCCTCGAGTTCGAATTGACTTTTATGTAAATTTTTAGCAAATTCTAAGAGATTTAATTTCTTAAGGGGTAACCCTTGGGTTTTTTTTCGATTTTAGACCAATTTCAAATAGTTTTCTCTAAAAATCATTCTCGTACGAATATTGTAATGAAAATTTACATACATATGTATTTTGACCCGCTGAATCCAACGGTAATGTTTCCAAGTGCATATGTCTTCCTGTTTTCGAGATACTTATTAAAAACTGTTATATGAGAAAATTTTAGGGAAAATTTTGTGAAAATTAAAAATTACTTAAAATTTGTTCAAAAGTCAATTGAAGCACGAGAATTTAAATTCCGTTGAGGGCATTTTCATTTCTCGTTTAGTTTTAGAGATATAATAGCCTCAGGAATCTGCCCTCGAGCTTTAATTCATATCCGAGAGATTTCTTTATCGTGTTCCACTCGCACAGATTAATACGTTATTGGAATGCACTCAAAGAAAATAAAAAGATAATAAGTTTGAATAATTCCTGCGTATTTTTGATAGATACTATTGCTCATTTGGTGTAATGAATGGTCTCAATGAATTAATTAAACTGCGCATTTAAATATCTATGTATTCATTACATCAAAGTAGATTATTCTCATTAGTACCGAGCTTCATGTATTTCATTTAAAATTCCTGTACACTATATTCAAATCAAATGTAATACAGTACAAAATAACCGGAAACTAAATATCAATTCGGTTCATATACACGTTACATGTTAATTTGGTTTGAAAGAATAACTCAAACGGGATTATTTATGAAAATTTTATGGTAAAGTTTGTTAATTACCAACAATAATTAGCCACACGAATGTTTGTTTGCAAGTATTATGACCCATTTCATTTTACGCGGTATTTGGTTTCATGAAAGATATATGTGGTAACTACTCGAATAAATGTACTAATGTCAAATCAAAGAAACTCGAAATACTCCCGAATGGATACAAGTTTTTTATTTGTATCATATAAATGATTAATATACTATATAATAATGTATTGCATTGTTTTATCATTGTTCATATTATGTTCAAAATGGCTGGTAGCACAAGCTCTGTTTTTGGGTGTTTTAAGAGCACGGTTTTAACATGTTAGAGATAGCCAAATACACTGCTCTTAAAACAGGCAAAAACAGAGCTTGTGCTACCAGCCATAATGTTTAATAAATTATGGTTGTTATTATTTTGTACTAATTATTGTCTTTCTTTTGTTTCAGGTAAGTTTGCTATTGAATTGCTTCCCTTTAAACTTTTGGAAATTTGGTATGACACAATATTTTCTTATTTATATCCATACTTGATATTATAAAATAGTTATTTAGGGTATAAGTCCGGTAAATAAGATTTTACAGTATGAGTAATATATTTCTGTACGAGGCGACAAAGGAGCCTAATTTGGTATTTCTAAATGAGTAAAAAAAATTATTAAAAAAAATATTATTATTACTTATCTGTTTACATAACTCACTTCACATGCATAAGGTAATAACCTTCATTTCCTTACTAGTTTCATAAATAGCTATTTTTATACTAGTGCGAAAAGGGTTTAGTTTCAAAACGAGAACGAAAGTTGCAACACGCGCGATAGCAATTGTTCCAATTGAACGATTTTTGTAATGGCCTTTGCTATTTACTATTTTTACGTTTGCAATACAAGAAATATAATAATTACTTTATATAAATCAAAGGAGTTGTATTTGCAAATGCACATCACATTTCCTTGGTCACCATGTCAAATGACATTTCCCTCATTAAATTAGTTGTGATAGTAGTTTCCCTCACTAGTGATGAAAGTAAATAACTTTCCTTACTAGTGAGGCAAACGATTACTATCACAACTAAATTGAGTGAGGGAAATATCATTTTTACAAGTAAACCATAATTTGTATATGCTAACTTGAAAGTGAGACCTTAATATAACTACAATTAATTTTAAAATACTGTTTGTTACCTAGTAAACTCACACACTAACAGTACCGTTATAGTTATTACTTCGATTTACTTGTATTAATTTAAACAAAGTTGAAAATGTAAGTTTACTGGGTGCATCTACGCCTTAAATAAATAGTGATTATTAAAGAATATACAAAGGGTCGGTTTTAATAACAAAAGTTAAATTTTTACTTGGTTTAAATAAATAACAGCAAATCAAAATTACATGCCAAATTGCTGTCATAAATTCAATTTGTTTTGTTTATTTAAAATTTATTGGTGAAACCAGCTACAAATCTTTTCCTTCTTGCTAAAATAAATGTAGAAGTAATTGAAGAATGCGAAGAATTTCCGAGTTTTATGTTGCATCGTTCTGCAACTTAATCAGTAAAGTACCTCGTGAAAAATTCAAAATTTCTCATAAATTAAAAGGGAAAATATTGCGGTCAGATGTCAAATCTATCCCAATGTACGGACTGCAGTGTCCTGCACTTTGATAAATGAAACCACATTTTTATAATTGCTTTTCTCCGAAACTGCTTTGTCTAATGAATTCTCTTTTGTGTACTTATCTTCGGCATCTTGGAATTGAAACTGTCATGTCCATATAAACCCAAAAGAATCTCATTACAAAATGGCGGACGATGATAAATTGCGACTTTTATAATTAGCAAAAAACGGGCTTGCATGTACTGTGGACATGCTATTGTATTCATATTGCTTTTTCGATCTAAAAAATGATACGCTAGGAAATTAGTTTCGAATGACAATTCGTCTCTTTTAATGACATTTCTATTTCTTTATTTTCTTAATGATTCAGTTGAGCTTGACCGTTTTACATCCTACATTTTCCATTATCAACTGTTTCTATAAAATAGTATATTCCAGTACTTGTGAGGAAAGGGTTTAATTGCAAAACGAGTACTAAAGTTGGAACATTAGCAACAGCGAGCTTTGCTATAGTACATACAATTTTTTTCAACATTAAACGTGAATAGTTATTTTTGATTCTAGATTGCGAAATGTTACTTTTGCATTCGAGAATGCAAAAGCATTTCGCAATCGAGTATCAAACAACGTTTTTTCGAAATCTTTGTCCCAAAATTGGTAATAATGTAATGAGCAAATTTTGACGTTTAGGATTAATTAATGTGACATCTAATGTCTCCATGACAACAATGTATGTAATATAATTGCTATCAAATCTGGTATTCTCTGACCAGCAATTGACAGCTGGTTGGCAATAGAAACCAAACAAACGTTCTAATTTTTTTCTGCTATTTATTGGGATTCGCATTGCATTTCGCATTGCATTTCTCAAGAAACTATTCCAGTACACCAGTTAGCTTCCTCAAGCGGGATAAATATGAATCATTGCTCAATTGGAACATTAAATATAAATTTTATAATAGAAGTATTGTTTCTAAGCAAAAAAATATCAAACTGTGAGCCTTTCTTCTATCAAAAAATTGCAGGATGCAAAAAACTTTTGCATTCTGCATGCAACAGTCTTTTGTGTTCTGTAGACAAAAAACACTCATTTCGCGTGTTGATAGTTGTCATGTACATTTTAACTTTATATGACAGTTTTCGAAAAAAATATTTTTTGCGATACAACAAATTATTTTATATAAATCAAAGGAGTTGTATTTGAATATGCACAACACGTTTCCTTGGTCACCATGTCAAATGACATTCACCTCACTCAATTTAGTTATGATAGTGTCCCTCACTAGTTAAATAACTTTCCTTACTAGTGAGGGAAACGGTTACTATTATTTAATTATTTAATTGTGATTGTAACCGTTTATCTCACTAGTGATGAACGGAAATAAATTTCCTCACTAGTGAGGGAAACAGTAATTATCACAACTAAATTGAGTGAGGGAAATGTCATTTGACATGGTGACAAAGGACACATGATGTGCATTTTCAAATACAACTCCTTTGATTTATATAAAATAATTATTAAATTTCTTGTATCTCAAAAATAAAAATATATGACCAAAAAGGAAGCTGCCAGTACAAAAATGTTTTAAATAAAAATGTTAGAAATGTACTTTTTCCATATATTGTATTTACTATTTTGTCATATTTATTTTGTGCGTTCATATTCGAGTAAAACAAGTAAAACTATGGTACAATCGATGTAATCTCATGAAACAAAACACTGTAAACAGTCAGTTAATAATTAAAACGTCAGTCTTGTCACGCACTGCACTTTATATATCAACAATTAATGTAGAACCTTTATCTTTGTTTCATTATGCCAGCGATAAGCAAATTTAACTTTGTACACGAGTACAAAAGATGTATTAGTGACGTTATGGCTCGAGTAATATGTTTTATCAGGTGTGGCGACAGTCATAATGCGTGGAAACACATCAGGAAATAATTATTCCTTTAGAATTTGTGTCAGGATATTCTTTAAAATTACAGTAGAATATTATAAATGTTGTCGGTACGGTGGTGTGGATAGCGATACGGAATTCGAATCCGGAGATCTCGAGTTCGATTCTCACTCAAGCTAAAAATATATGAACTACCACAGTGCGGCTCGGTGAGTGCGGACCCTGTACTGTAATTGGGATTAAGGTCCTGTTGTACAGCGTAACATAAATAAATAAATAGCTCTGTTACAAATGTTTAATGTTACAAATTTTATAAAGGTTTCTTTAATTTTTTCTACGATTGCAAATATATATTGAGATTAAAATGGCTCAGCAGGAAAGGATATTTGTTGCTGATCGCCGAACAGCGATGTCGAGGAGCCGTTCCAAATTTGTTACTTAGGACCTCGCGTTCCGCGATTACAAGTACATACTATCTATTGTAATTAAATAGTTTTCATGCGATGACTAGACTTGAAATAAATATTATTTTAAAGATTCAAAATATTACTGTCTGTTTGAAAAATATTATCTGTAAAATTTAAAAATTAGTTATGTCTAATAATTGTTGGAAATGAATGAAACAAACTATAAAAGATTTAACATATTCTACATGTAGCTAATTTTTAATTGCAGAACTATGGCGGTTTCAAACCATCATATTAGTATATATTTAAATAATTTATTGTTTAATAATAGTATACTATATAACAAGCTTTTTAAACGTCTCTTTAGTTATGAACATTTTTTTAAAAAGTTTATGAAACGAGTCACATACTATACTTTTTTTTAACGTGGGCAAAACAAACATATCTTATAAAACTCATTCTTTATTTTATTTTTTATGAGGTAGGTGGCTCAGTGGTATCGAGTCGGTCTGTGGATCTTGAGAATCCTGGTTTGATCCCCACAGACTACAAACAATTTTCACCAATTTAAATCTACCCCTGGGGTTTCCCCTCCACTAATTGGGGGCCGTGATTAGACGGTTGGTAACCACACTTCACGCGAAAAAATATATCACTTACCGAGATCTGCTTAGTCAGGGTGCCACACCCAGTAATGAGTAAAAGGCGTGATGATATATTTTATATTTATTGTTATTTACAAATTAAGACAACAAAATAATTTAGTCCTTATTAATTATTGAAAAAAATAAGGTTAAATTACAATGACAGATGCCTGAAGCTAACTTCACTCCGTGCTTAATATCTCAAGCCGTGACTAAAACGGTCGAAGCCACAGCTTATCCACATGTGATTAAGATGTTATTTCGCGCCATGGAAACCAGTACGTTAAATGACATTTTTCTACGATTGCTATGAAAAGATGACAATTACGCTCTCATTTGTCATCGCAAAGTTGACGTTTTCTGTGGAACAATCGAAAAATATCTTTATTGCGCGTCTCCAATAGCAACGCGCGAAAAAGACGTTAAATTTGCGCGTTTCCAATGGCAACGCGCGAAAAAGATTATTTCAATAGTTACCAGGGATACAAACAAAACAGAAACTTGTCATATTGACAGTTAACAAAACGAATTTAGTTTTAGACGTATACCTACGTTTTTTAATAACTTTAAGATGCAATCGTAGAAAAAATTATGTGTGTATCACGAGCGTAAAGTGTCTTTGTTCCTCTTGCACTATTGCAGCTCAATACACAAATAACTATTTAATCACGGGAATAGAAAAAAATGCATTTCTGTCATCTACCAATTATTTGAAACTAAATAATTTAGAAATCTTTGACTGCGAGAAATATATAAATATGTCAAGAACTTTTAAAAATACTCTGCTTTAATTTATTGCTGAACTTAAAGGAGTTGACTTCAGGATGTAGATGTTTAGGATTCGATTCTATTCTTCCATAATGTACCAGTAAAGGCATATTTAAAATATTTATCGCCGTCAATAAGTGACACAATTCGCGATACATTATAGTATATTATATGTTTGAACATTTTAAAGATCTACACATTCATCATCTGCATTTTAAATAGTTTCAAGCAAAGACAATCTCCGAAACGTCCAAACCAATAAATTATTTATTTATGTGTGAATTTAATTCCTGGAACCACATACCAAACGTTTAATCATTAATATACCATAGAATTAAATTCCTGTTGTGCAGACTTACAAATAAATAAATAAACAATCTTTGCCAAGTATTGATAGATAATTTTTATTCTCAGAACGAAAATACAGTTTTGAGTGACGTAGTAAGAAATAGTTAGTGCTGCTTTTATAAGCGAAAACTTTGTATTATAGCCGAGAATAACTTCCCGAGTTTGACCCGGTTTTGTTGAAGGGATACTCTCAAATTGTTCTTTTTGTAAACACGTATAATTAAAAATGCAAATCAGGTACGGTAAACCTGGTAAATTGAATGATTAACAGGGGTTACTTTTAAATTAACCACATTAATTAGACCACATTCATAACCAGCTTTTCAAATGAAAACTTTCACCCGCATAATTTTGTGTAAAAAGATGTTATCTCTTTGAATGAAAATAATTTTATTTGCAAAGATTTCGATATTACAGTTAGTTGATGCAGCCGACATTCTGTGTTACACGAGAAGAGCTGGGTGAATAAGTTAGTCTTACTGGATTGCGTCAATTGTAACACGAAAGGAATGGATGTAGTCTTGAAATTTTATTAACACATTGCTATCAAATATTTTTTACTTATTGTTACACGAAACGTTATAATTTAATATGAGGATGGAAACAGAATTATTTAAATTAAATTTTTATTACTTGTAATACTTAATTCACTAATCTAGTTTAAAAATTAAATAAAACGCGAACACCGCGTGATGTGAAGATCTACATCTTCACGCGTTGAGTCGATGGACAAGACTGATGGTTTCCACCAAAACACTTGCTATCCTGGGTACGATACCCACATCTGGAATCCATCCCCCACACATCGGGGTGGACACAGATGCCTCAAGTGTTATGGTTATGTAGTCTGACACTCTGGCACTGCAGATAACGCGAACATGAAATCTTGTTGGAATATTAACTATAACTGTGTCTTTTTATAATTTAATGCCCTATATTCGAAAACCAAAAGATATCACATTCAGCCTTAATGGCACATGTGGTCACGAGTGTCAAATTACATGAAACCAATCTCATCTAAACGCAACATAACAACAATGAGATAGCTCATATTGTTACATCTGAGAATGCCAAATACATTGCATGTGGTGGATATGTCACCGGTAAATGCTTCTTGTTTTCAGGCAAATTTATGCTCTACATAAATTACAAAATATATCTAGTGTTAGCAATTATAGATTTCTGATTTTTTTGTTATTAATTATAAATTATGAATTTCTTATATCACTACTTTCAAAATTATGTTTTTGGTTGTTTATTATCTGATGTATTTATTTAATTAATTATTTTTATGTAATTAACTAGCCGCTGGTAATCGTGCAGTGATTACGGCAGTATTCACCGGATGCTTGTAGCAAACGGTCGCTAAATATTATTTTGGGTGATTTCGAATAATAAATTTGTGACACAAAAGTGTATCACGCGCTTTGATTTACTAACCTTCTTGATCCTGATATTTAGTGTGTGTGTGTCTTGTGTTTATACAATACTGTGAGGTTACGTGTTGTTCTTATTTTTTTATTTTATTTAATAATTTTACCGCTAACACTAAGAAAGTTGAAAAATGCCTGAAAACTTTTCACAGGTAGAGTTTATGAGACTGCTCGACCGTATTTACTCAGTAAATTACTTATCTGATAGATAACAATTGATAATATTGATTACTGATTACTAAAAAATCAGATGATCATCTCCTATGTTACATACAAATGTTGACTTATGATTGGCTAGAGATAGAGTATTTTAGGTAACGCAAAGCAGGAAGAGAATAGCTATTTATGAAACTAGTAAGGTAATAACCTTATTTCCTTACTAGTTTCATACAATATTTTTTCTACTTCCATTCTAATAAATACGAAAGAGAGTTTTTGAAATTTTTACATATTAATGACAGTTATAAATTCAAAAATAATAGAATAACACATCAGAATTCGTCTACCAAGATATCTTAATTTTTTTGAGTTGCTATGTTACCTCTAGGGTTGTGCCGTGGTCAATTGACCAAAAATATTTGACGGCCAAATAATACGGTCAAATAATCTAAATGGAACCGCCACGACATCTGTTGTTCAATAGAAATAGCTACTTACTATTATTACATGAATATATCTAGTTTGGTATTCTGGGTTCTGGAGAATTTGCTTACTTTGCTTTACAAATAAAATAAATACATATTATTTCTTTTCATTACGTCTTTTACTTTATTTTCCTTTTTATTTTGAATTTGATGTGGCTTTGTTTATTAGTTGTTGTTGGTTTTTCATTGTCAGTAATATTGGATGTAGTAAACTGTACTATATAAATAAATTACAATTTTAATTGTGATTTTTATTAAATGTTTCTTGGTCAATTGACTGGTCAAATAGTCGGTCAATTGACCGAAAAATATTTGACTGGTCAAATACACAACCCTAGTTATCTCATTATTTCACTAGTTAAATAATGCAGTTTATTACCTAACTCAAATAAGTGAAATAAAACTTATATTTCCTAACGGAAGTAGAAAAAAGATGGTTATTTCTTGCTTTCTTTACATTGCTGCGTACATTAATTTATTATAAATCTAGTTTGTAAAATGTTTAACAATATCAAATAATCTAGATTTCAATTTGAAAATACTTAGATATATCAGCTTTCATTGTTTGAAAAAGGATCGAATAATTGTGATATGATATTAAATCGCCGTTTAGCAAACATGATTTTAAAATTTAAATATTGACCCAACCAAAAGAAACATCGCCAACAAATTTCCAAAGTATATAAAAATTTAAAAGAGCAATTCCTATTCCCGTTGAATATTTTTGTTAGACTAGTACTCTGGATTCATTCAATTTCTCTAAAATTAAAACACAAATTTCCATTTGCCTTTTGTCTGTTTATTTTCACAGCGATACTTTTGAATGAACAAACATTCGACTGCACTGCAATCAGTGATGTTCCTGTATAAACAATGAAGCATCGTATTGGTCTACGGTGACTTGATTGGAAAATGTGTCCCTGGAAAAATACAGTTGGACCCGCCAATAACCTTGCGTTTTTTCTATTCGACAGGGTTTCCCAAACTTTTCCAATATACTTACATATGTCCATAGTTAGCTGTGAGGACCATACACAACAGGACGATGAATTATTAACAAATTTTAAGTCAAAATTTCTAAGTTAAAATATAGTAATACTCTATTTAGAAGTAACTAAAACTTTGCTTATAATTTAACTGAAGCACGAGAAATTCAATTTGCAATATCTTCAACTAGATTCCATGCAAACAATCGCGAAATTTTAATGTTTAATTAATATAAGTAAATATAATATATCATCACGCCTTTTACCCATTACTGGGTGTGGTAGTCTGCGTAAGCAGATCTTGGTAAGTGATATATTTTTCACGTGAAGTGCGATTACTAGCCCTCAAATTACGGCCCCCAAAGATTTTAGTGGAGAGGAAGCCACAGGGGTAGATTTAATTTGGTGACAATTGTTTGTCGGTTGTGGGGATCGAACCAGGGTTCTCAAGATCTACAGGCCGACTAGATACCACTAAGCCACCTACCTCATACATTCTAGTTATATTTCTTACAGATCGTCATATAATCTGATTTAAATAAATAAATAAATATATCATCACGCCTTTTGCACATTACTGGGTGTGGTACTCTGCGTAAGCAGATCTCGGTAAGTGATATATTTTTCACGTGAAGTGCGATTACCTGCTCTCAAATTACGGCCCCCAAAGATTTTAGTGGAGAGGAAGCCACAGGGGTAGATTTAATTTGATGAAAATTGTTTGTCGATTGTGGGGATCGAACCAGAGTTCTCAAGATCCACCACTGAGCCACCTACCCCATATGTTTAATTATATAGAAGCAATTATGTTTTTCAGTTTAATTGTAATCTTTAAAAATTCAGGTGAATTACATTTATGTATTGATGAATAGCTTATAAACAATGAAATCATTTAAAGCAACCCTTTAAAAATCGCATCAATAATAATTTTTCAGACTATTCGTCGGCATCTTTGTCACCCTCTCCTTATAATTCGGAAGGGTTCAAGAAGAGAATTTAGGGGTAAATCTGGAGAAACTTGTCGTTTCCCCATGGCAGTGTCGACGGCCGGCGCCCAATTTATAAAAGCTTTAAAAATTACGATAATTTTTCCCGATTTGATCCAGCTTTTATGCGGCTGTCATTTCTGCAGCCTGGCCCGGGGAGATTTTGCTCCCCACTGAAATAATCCTATTAAAGCCGTGTGATTATTTATAGGGCGGCAGTTTCATTTAAATCTGTCAGAAGTTTCTGCTGAATTCGGAAATCAAAGTTTTTATGACACTTGGCGAAAAGTTTTAAAGAAAACGCGTTTACCGACACAGCTACATTCTTGTGCCTCGAGTTCCTTCCACCAGGACAGGACTCGCCAACATTTACAATATTTCTTTGCTTCCATCACATTTTACAGACTTCATTTACCCCTCTAATAATAATTTTAAGAGCCGTGATGTTACGGCTGGTAATCGCACTTCACACAAAGAATATGTCACTTACAAAGAGCAGCTACGGCGGTGTACCACACTAAGTAATGTGTAAAGTTGTGATGATATGTTTAAATTTTATTCTATTTCAAGTGCATATGTCTTCTAGTATTTGCAAAATGTTAAAAAACCGTTTTTTGCGATTTTTTTGGTTATAGTCTCGAGAAAGTAGAAAATCTGTAGAAAATGCAGAATTTCTCTTTTCCGAAGGCTATATCTTAAAAACGAAACAAGATATGAAATTGCGCTCAACGGCATTGGATTCCCCGTGATCGAATTGACTTATAAGCAAATTTTTATGCAATTTTAAGCAATTTCATTTTTTTAATTATTTCCTAAGGGGTACCCCTTTGGTTTTTTCACTTTTTAATTCAATTTGCCCAAAAATCCTTAATCGTTGGAATATTGTAACGAAAATTTACATACATATGTATTTTGACCCACTGAATTCAGTGGAAATATTTTAATATTCATATATCTTCTGGTTTTCGAGAAAATGTTAAAAAACCGCTTTTTGCGATTTTTTTGGCGAAAATTTGAAAAAAATAAAAATCGCTGAAACTATGCTTAAAAGTTAATTGAAGCACGGGAAATTCAATGCCGTTGACCGCATCTTAATATCTGTCATAGTTTTTGAGTTATAGTCTCGAGAAAGTACAAAATCTGAAGAAAATGAAGAATTCCCCTTTTCCGAAGGCTATATCTTAAAAACCAAACAAGATATGAAATTGCGCTCAACGGCATTGGATTCCCCGTGATCGAATTGACTTATAAGCAAATTTTCATGCAATTTTAAGCAATTTTATTTTTTTAATTATTTCCTAAGGGGTACCCCTTTGGTTTTTTCACTTTTTAATTCAATTTGCCCAAAAATCCTTAATCGTTGGAATATTGTAACGAAAATTTACATACATATGTATTTTGACCCACTGAATTCAGTGGAAATATTTTCAAATGCTTATATCTTCTGGGTTTCGAGAAAATGTTAAAAAACCACTTTGTGCGATTTTTTTGGCGAAAATTTGAAAAAAATTAAAATCGCTGAAACTATGCTTAAAAGTTAATTGAAGCACGGGAAATTCAATGCCGTTGACCGCATCTTAATATCTGTCATAGTTTTTGAGTTATAGTCTCGGGAAAGTACAAAATCTGAAGAAAATGAAGAATTTCTCTTTTCCGAAGGCTATATCTTAAAAACCAAACAAGATATGAAATTGCGCTCAACGGAATTGAATTCCCCGTGTTCGAATTGACTTATAAGCAAATTTTCATACAATATTTATCAACTTGTTATAAAAATATCTGATTCCGTCTCTGGTTTGAGTACTGCAGTGTCGCGCCTGTTCTCTAATTGCTGCTATTGCCGGAATGTTTATCACAACCATTCTTTCCGCTGCAACTGCCCGTTACGATCGAAGGCGGCGGGAATTGTTCCAATGCCATCTAGATCGCTTTGTTTTATTTTATTGCTTTCGTTGTACCCGTAACTGGAGGTACCGAGCTTCGGTATCGACTTGCCACTAGCTTTGAATGACGACAATATAAATAAATAAATAAATATATCATCACGCCTTTTACCCATTACTGGGTGTAGCACTCTGCCTAAGCAGATCTCGGTAAGTGGTATATTTTTTCGCATGAAGTACGGTTACCAGGTTACGACAATGTTGAAGTGTTTTCTTATTGAATCTATAAAATTATAACTTTTAGGACTGTTGCTTCAATTTACTAACAAAGCTTGTTATACATTCTCATCTGTACTATTAATAAAAAAAAAACCTATATATTACAAAATGGTCGATACTATAGTTACCATAATTTGAACTGCCAATTGGATGGGGTATCAAGTCTGCATGTGGATTTGAGAACCCGGGTTCGATTACCATAAGCTACAAACAATTTTCACCACATAAAAAGTATCTTTGTGGCTCTCCTTTACTAACATCTTTGGGGCTATGATTTGACGGCTAGTAACCATACTTTATGTAAACAAATATATCATTTACTAGGTCTGTTAAGGTAGAGTGCTACGCTCAGTAATGCGTAAAAGGCGTGATGATATATTTATTATTTTTCGTAACACATGCATGTGAAGCACGTTCTTATTCTCTAATTTTAGAGAGGGAAACACTGCTTTTCTCCCCTAGGGAGAGAAACATAATGTTATGTTTCTCTCCCTAGATAGGATGTTTCTCTCCCTAGGTAGCATGTTTCTCTCCCTAAAGACTACGATTATTGAGCTGTATGCGGCATTTCCTAGGTAACTAGATACGCAACCCATATCTGATATTTGTCCCGATAAGACAGTAATTTTTGTGCACTTGTTACGAAAAGTATAATATGCTTCACAGGAGGGCGCGATTATCCCTTGTTTCCCTCCCTTGATGCATAACATACTATAATATTGTAGATCACACATTTCCTAAATATTTGAGATTTAATTTTGCTGCAAATTTTAAACTTAATGTTTGAGCTATAGAACTATGGAATCAAAATGTTTCAACAATACATTAAAGAATTGAAGAGAGAAACACTGCTTAGGATGGTTTTCTCCCTAGGTAGCATGTTTCTCTCTCTAGAGAGATGTTTCTCTACCTAGAGACTACGATTATTAGCTGTTTGCGTCGTTTCCTAGGTAACTAGTTACGCAACCCATATTTGACATTTGTCCCGATAAGACAGTAATTTTTATGCACTTGTTACGAAAAGTATAATATGCTCACGGGAGGGCGCGATTATCCCTTCTGTGAAGTTGGCAAACACTCGCGGGAACAATAGCTTGTTTCCCTCCCCTGATGCATAACATACAATATTTTATTTCGATGTGATATTTATTGTTGATTTTCTGATTGCATCTTTTTTCCAAAGCGTGAAAATCATAGAATATCGAAATGTCAAATTCTGAATATAAAATAATTTCGGAATAACAACAAATTACAAATACCAAGTTGATTTCCTTAGTTTCATTTTACGTTAACAGGTTCAAGTCGGAAAAGTGAAAGTTCCAGGTCGAAAAGTGACAATTTTAGGTTTAACCAGTAAAAATATCAATCAGAAATTGACATGCTACTTATTAATTTATTTATTTATGTTACGCTGTACAACAAGAACTTAATCCCAATTACAATACACGGTCCGCACTCATCGAGCCGCAGTATAGTAGTTCATATAATTTTTAGCTTGAGTGAGATTCGAATTCCATATTGCTATTCACACCACTGTACTGACCTGACCGACAAATATTTGAACATTTAAATTTGTTGTAAAATGAAATACATTTAATAGAATTGCATATTTTATTTATACATTCAATATTATTAAGGTAGGTTAGATTATATTATTTACGACGTATGTCGGCAAAGGTGCTAGTTGACGTGCTCACGTAGTGTAGTAGTTCATATAATTTTTAGTTTGAGTGGTATTCGAAGTCTGAATTTTCGGATTCGAATTCCGTATCGCTATCCATACCACCGTACTAACGAACATATTACTACCTCATTGGCTGGTAGCACAAGCTCTGTTTTTGGGTGTTTTAAGAGCACGGTTTTAACATGTTACAGATAGCTAAAACACCCTCTTAAAACATGCAAAAACAGAGCTTGTGCTACCAGCCATTGTGAATAAAATATGAATCAAACTGTACAAAGATTAACAAAAAACCACGCTTGTTAATTGATCAACACCAACCAGGCATTATATTTTCCATTTTGCAAATCATTTGTAATCCGAATATCGATTGAAAATGTACTTATCAGCAGACTAGCCCTGCAGGTTTGCTGCCGCCGGAGTGGGACTGCTGCACGTGATTGACAGATGAAAATGCGTGACTTGACAATGCACAGTTGCGTTTGATGTGCTTGCGTGCGCGTGTGTTCTTTTTTTAATTTTTAACGAGTTATCTGCAGGGCTACAATCATTTGTTTTTGCTTGATAATTATAAACGATTTTGGTAATGCTGTGATGATTTTGTTATTAATTGGGTTCAATGTTTGGTCATCGTGGAAATTTAAATGTTGAATTATATATAGAATATTAAGAAGATTCTAATTAAATATAATTTTCTCATGGACGGTTTCACTAAGTAAAGTTAAGTTTTCAACTTGATTTTAAGATCTAATTAAAATTACTTGTCAAATAGAATAATTGCCATTCGATTAGCTTTATTTATTTACTTTAAGTATCATATATTCTTACAGAATTATATTTCCTAATCATATTATTTTATGCATTTATCACAAGAAATATTAAAAGGCCTCACGATTTTGTTAATCAGTTTTTACAAAAACTAAAGAAAATTAGGCATACAACTTTTCCGGAGGCGATATCTAGTTTAGTTTTTGAGATGTAACCTCGGAAAAGTATAAAATCTGAAGAAAATGAAGAATTTGACTTTTCCGGAGCGTATATCTAAAAAACTATACAAGATATGAAATTGCGCTCAACGGCATTGAATTCCCCGTGTCCGAATTGACTTATAAGCAAAATTTCATGCAAATTGAAGCAATTTTAAATTTTTAATTATTTCCTAAGGGGTACCCCTTTGGTTTTTTCAGATTTTAATTCAATTTGCCCAAAAATCCTTAATCGTTGGAATATTGTAACGAAAATTTACATACATATGTATTTTGACCCACTGAATCCAGTGATGCAATCTTCAAATGCATATGACTTCTGGTTTTCGAGAAAATGTTAAAAAGCCGCTTTTTGCGATTTTTTTGGCAGAAAATTGAAAAAAAATAAAAATCGCTGAAACTATGTTTATAAGTTAACTGAAGCACGAGAAAATTAATGCCGTTGAGCGCGTTTTCATATCACATTTCGTTTTTGAGATATAGTCTCGGAAAAGTAGAAAAACTGAAAAATTAGCAGAAGTTCCCTTTTCCGAAGGCTATATCTCAAAAACCAAACAAGGTATGAAGATGCGCTCAACGGCATTGAATTCCCCGTGTCCGAATTGACTTATAAGCAAATTTTCGTGCAATTTTAAGCAATTTCATTTTTTTAATTATTTCCTAAGGGGTACCCCTTTGGTTTTTTCAGATTTTAATTCAATTTGCCCAAAAATCCTTAATCGTAGGAATATTGTAATGAAAATTTACATACATATGTATTTTGACCCACTGAATCCAGTGGTGAAATCTTTAAGTGCGTATGTCTTATGGTTTTCGAGAAAATGTGAAAAAACCGTTTTCTGCGATTTTTTTGGCGAAAATTTGAAAAAAATAAAAATCGCTGAAACTTTGCTTAAAAGTTAACTGAAGTACGAGAAATACAATGCCGTTGAGCGAATGTTCATATTTTGTTTGGTTTTTAAGATATAGCCGAGGAAAAGTACAAAATCTGAAGAAAATGAAGAATTTTACTTTTCCGGAGGCTATATCTTAAAAACAAATAATGATATGGAAATGCACTCAACGGCATTCAATTCCTCGTGTCCGAATTGACGTATAAGCAATTTTATTTGATTTATTTATGCTACTCTCTACAATTGGAATTTAATCCCAATTACAGTACAGGGTGTAGCAATAAAATAAAGCATTCAAATATTAAATAAGTTGAGTGAACAGGTCTATTACTGCTACAGATAATTTAGTTCCAAAATCTTCCAAATAACATCGCTACATACCTCGCCTCAATGTGGTGTTAACATTATAACGTTGTATGGTGTAACACCGCTCTAACGTCGTAACCCATGACATGTCCGCTGGTTCAAGTTCCGCGGTACGACCACCGCGGAACTAGCCGTCACTGGAGATGTGTGTGGTGCTAGAACGGACATGACCTAGTTTAATAAGGAACCAGGAGGTGAGAAAGCACATGGCAGTAATATTGGCGCCTCCACCAAAAAATTCGTCTGAATTAGCCTTTTCATTTTGAAAGCTCTTTCATATCTTTAACTGTCAAAATCTTTTAGATATTAGTTACTCTGCATAACAGGAACTTAATACAATTACAGTACAAGGGACCTACAGCTTATAGTGCAACTTGAACCACTCAGAGATAGATATAAGTTGAAGTGAGTGAGATTTAAACGCACGATATCTTGTTTATAAATAAATAAAAAATAAATAACAACAAAGACAAAATTAATTGTCGCTCATACAGTTACTGAGACTAGGTTTAATAAAATATAAAATAAACACTTGGCTAAGTCTCACAAAATTCAGCCAAGTGTTTATTTAACATTTTTTATTAAACCTAGTTTCACCAGTGTATGGACGACAATTAATTTTGTCTTTGTTGTTATTTAAATTGCTATTGCCGTAGCTTTTCCTTTTTTCGGTGGATGGCCTTGCCTGTTCCACAGAACTTCTCATGTCATCTTACCTTTTGTTAGAGATCTTATTCTCTGCTGGCACAGTTTTTCGTCAAACAGCTAGGTGAAGGAGTGGGTTATACCATACTGATGAGGTCTAATAAGAGCGAGACGCGTCTATGGTTACTAACTGTGCTGGCCAGCCTCTGACGATGCCCTCATAAGGTGACTTGGAGGCTGAATTTTGTGAGACTTAGCCAAGTGTTTATTTTATATTTTAAAATAAAAAATAATTAAATAAATTAATTCAATAATTGATGGAACAATTAAATTAATTAATTAATATTTAATAGTATTATACATATACTGAGCTACAATTGCGTGACTAATCTTTTAAAACGTTTAACCATTTTTCTTATTAGAACTTAGAATCAAAGTTTGTCGTGTGCTAAGTGCTGCAGACAAGTAGGGTTTCCTTTCACGCATCCATACAACCGCAGGCGTTATCCTCGACCACATCCTCATCCTCAGCCTTAGCCTCAGTCTCATCCTCAAAGTTCCGAGGTCGGAGAATAATGGGACAGATTAATTTAATTAAAATTAAAAGTTAAAATATGGTTATGCAGAAAGTTCCAAGAAAGCAATGAGGACGAGCGTGTGAACGAATTTAACTCCGCTTTGAAACACCAGCCTTGTACGTATTTGTATCTGAATTAGGATAGGAAGGGTTAAAGGTTAAAGGCTGCGAACCCTATCGAGGGCGGAAGTGGTCAGTGCAGGAAAGGGCAGGGATTAAATATTTGTAAGGCTTGTGCATACGTGACGATGATGGGATCATCTCGAGGTGAATTTATCATGAATTTGAAAGCCATTTTGTGGATCGAAATTTGCTCCATAAACCGGATGGCGATTTGGACGACGCAGGATAGGAATTTAAAACTAATTTCATTTGTAGAAAAATTAATTAATTATTAACTCATAAACTTTTACTGGTTTAGAATACATATCAGGGGAGAATTAAACTTATGAAAATGACATTTTTCTACTTTCGTTAGGAAATAGACGTTTTATTTCACTCATTTAAGTTAGGTAATGAACTGCATTATTTAACTAGTGAAATAATGAGGTAACATAGCAACACACAAAAATTAAGATATTAAGCGCGCATTTAAAATTTTTTTCTACTTCCGTTAGGAAATAGACGATTTATTTCACTTATTTGAATTAGGTAATTAACTGCATTATTTAACTAGTGAAATAATGAGGTAACATAGCAACAGATATCTTGGTAGACGAATTCTGATGTGTTATTCTTTTATTTTTTGAATTTATAACTGTCATTAATATGTAAAAATTTCATAATTTCAAAAACGCTCTTTCATATTTATTAGAACGGAGGTAGAAAATATATTGTATGAAACTAGTAAGGAAATAGGTTATTACCTTACTTAATTTCACATGCGTAAGGTAACAACCTTCATTTTCTTACTAGTTTCATAAATAGCTATTTAATTGTGATAATAATCGTTTCCCTCACTAGTGATGAAAGTAAATAACTTTCCTCACTAGTGAGGGAAACGGTTACTATCACAACTAAATTGAGTGAGGGAAATGTCATTTGACATGGTGACCAAGGAAACGTGATGTGCATTTTCAAATACAACTCCTTTAATTTATATAAAATAATTATTAAATTTCTTGTATCGCAAACGTAAAAATGTAATTTTCATGTTTAATGTTGAAATTTAGTATGTAACATACGTGGGAAAAGGTTTAATTGCAAAACAAGTACGAATTTTGCAATTTACTATGTGTAGGAAAAATGACGAATTTTCTAGAAAATGATTAATGTTTTGTAACAAATGAGGAAAACCTTTTCATGACATAATATCCTCCAGGGAAATTTAATATTAATTCGTATATTTTGTGTGTGGGTCGATAAACATTAACTGTAGATATTCTACCACTTAAATTATTATTTCTCTTCTGATTCGTAAAGTTCAAAAGTTAATTATATAGGTTTGTTGTAAATAAATATTTATTTTGAAGCTACTCGTACATGTTATTCTAAAGTAGGCTACTTATGTTTTGAATATTTTAAATAATATTCATGTACGTAAAACCTTCAACACATTTTTAGTGATAATAATTTTATATACTTGCCATCGTGTATTTTCCGTTGTCAAATATTCTCAATTTATTTTAGAAGAGAATTTTCAAATTATAAAACAGAAGAATGGTTGCTAGAGAAATGGGGTTTATAAAGAGAAATGAAATGAAACTTAATAATATGTTTAGTGCAAGTTTTTAGGGTTCATGCAATTCTATTTTACGTGAAGTTATGTATGTAAGAATGCATGCAATAATGTCAGAAAAGGACCTACATTTACATCCGTGTTTTAAAGCGAGACAGAAGAATATTGTTTGTATGAGTGTGGGAGTACGTATTATCCTTGTGCGTTTATGTGCGTGGATGACATATAGCCAGGAGAGTAGGAATGCGTCGGAAAAAGGGATATTTTATGTGTGTATCTGGTTAATAAAGATGAGAGTTAGTTAGTAATTAAAATTTTATACACGGTTGCTGTTTTAAGGGAAAAATTGTGGCTATGTGGGAGTGAATGAATGGATGGAATTCTGTTGATGTGTCCGGGTTTTATTCTTGACTAGGGAGTGTATTATGACGTCTTTAATTAAAATTGTTTATGGGGAAAGTAAACCCAAAAATGAGATGTACTTTTCTAGAAAATATGTAGAGTTGTCCGCTTTTTATCACGTCGTTATTTTAAATTATATCTGAGAATTGGTTTTAGAAAGAAAAAAGAATTCACATTGTTTTTACACCTTTCATTTAAAGGAGACGCAATTGCAAATCTTGGAAATGATATCTTTAATGGTACATTTAAATTGTCACCATTAACCCTTGCGCGTGCAATAAAAAATTTATAAATTGAGTTAAAATTAAAATTTAGAAAATCTGATAATATTTTAAACCGACTTAATTTATGACAATTTGTATATGAAATGTTGTCCAGATTATGAGGATATATCAAAATTTGTAAATTATCAGCTTGATAGGTTCAGTTTGTCATCCGCTACTACTAACCATCTAAAACAAAATGTTGCGTATTATAATAATAGCTATTTATGAAACTAGTAAGGTAATAACCTTATTTCCGTACGAGTTTCATACAATATTTTTTCTACTTCCGTTCTAATAAATACAAAAGAGCGTTTTTGAAATTTTGACATAAATGACAGTTATAAATTCAAAAAAATAAAAGAATAACACATCAGAATTCGTCTACCAAGATATCTGTTGCTATGTTACCTCATTATTTCACTAGTTAAATAATGCAGTTTATTACCTAACTCAAATAAGTGAAATAAAATGTCTATTTCCTAACGGAAGTAGAAAAACGTTATTTCGAAATGCAATATAAAAATGCATTATTCTCTACTTTATTTCTAATTATGTTTTCTTTGTTTACAGGTAAGTTCTGCATTATACCAACTACAAACGGACCCCAATTCGGTATGATACAAAATTTGTAATTTACAATAGATTTGGCGAATTTAATTTGTGGTAATTAAGGTATAATATATCGTTGAAAAAACTTCTTGTACATGCTGTATAAACCAACATATAAATTCTAGCACTTGAAATTAATTAATTTGCACAATTTCTTGTAGAACAATTTAAAACAATTTATCGTAAAATCGATACACGATATAATTTAAAATTTAATATTCGTTTAACCGCTTTAATAACTTTGCTGTAAAGTAATAGTTTCTGTTACCTCGTTACTTATACTCCAGTTAACAAATGCTTCGGCGAGATCGTCTGTTACTTCATATTTTATAAAGTAAACAGTTTTTGCGGCAGTTTTCTCCTACTATCGCGCTTATGGCATCCCTGCGGTTAGCTAATGAAGGAGACACACTTTTAAATAGTTCATTAAGGGTGGTTTAAAGTTTTGAAGTGTGGTAATACTGCGTTAAAAGAGAGAAGTTTACATGAGGGTGAAAAATGATCCACTAGTTTTTATTTCTTTTCGAGTTTTAAATGTTTTTAATTTATATTTTACCTACTCGCAAGTCACAGTGTAGTTTAAAATTTGGCGTCGTTTTTTTTTGCTGGCAAACTTTTCTAAATTATTTTAGAATAAATTAAAATTGTAGAGCCACAATTTGACAGCTAGTAACAGCACTTTATGACATACCCGGTATTGGGTAATAGGTATGAAGATATATTTATTTTTCGTAACACATGCACAAGAAACACGTTTTTATTCCCTAATTTTGGAGAGAGAAACACTGCTTTTCTCTCCCTAGGTAGGATGTTTCTCTCCCTAGGTAGCATGTTTCTCTCCCTAGAGACTACGATTATTAGCTGTTTGCGGAGTTTCCTAGATAACTAGTTACGCAACCCATATTTGATATTTGTTACGAAAAATATAATATGCTTCACGGGAGGGCAACCCTCACACGCCGGAATAATCGCTTGTTTCCCTCCCTTGATGCATAACATGCTATATTTATTCTTCTATTTTATTTTAAATGTGAAATGAATGCAATTTCCTTCCGGTGGCCATTTCCTTTGATCGTAGTATATATAGCTAATATTTCAGGAAACAGCAGCAAATTATGTTGGTCTTATTATAATTAAAAATTAATTATAAGAGCTACCAACCTAAGAAATATTAAAAACTAAGAGAAGCCTCCTTAAAATTAATTTCAAAAGCGTAGACGAGTATGGAAGAACAATTATTTGAAACTTTTAAATTTAAAAATCCATTAAGTAAATGAAAAAGCTTTTTGTAACGTTTTTCGAAGCCACAAGGCAAGCGTGTTGGTTTTTCTCTATTAAAGTTTAAAAAACTAATAAAATTATTTTGCGTCTCGCCGTAAAAAAACGTTAATAATGTTACACAAAAAACTAATAAAGATAAAGGAAATTTTCAAAGCGATTTTAATCATATTTGCATATATTAAATAGGTGCATATATATAGCAAAATGCATAAGCCGGATTATTAGTTTTAATTTTCATCACATAAATTAAATACATTTACCACTTTCTGTGAAATAATTTAATTTTTGTTGCTGTATTTCTCCACAATTTATATTGCAACCAATGGCATGTGAAGTTCAAAAAACATAACAAGTAGAATTTCATATGAATCTACAAATTTTGCCAAATAAATACCAACCTAAATAGCTTTGGAAACAGATAAATGTTGGTAGATTTTCTTTTTATAAACTGTCACTTTACATACATATATCCCATTAAATGGGGCAGCACGAACCCCTGAAACATTCATAGAACATTCTCATCCTGGCACACGATACTCGTTTCGACCACATTAACACTTCCTCCATACGAACTCTTTCCTTCCTCACAACCAAAATCCATCATCACGCAACAAACATCCATCCATTCTCTCCTGTACACCTGTTTCGTAAACCTTCACTTACGCCCACTTCTCTAACAACGAATCTATACAGAAATGAAGGCAGCATCTCCTGCGCTTGTTTAAAAATACATTTAACACAATTGCAGTTACACACTGTATAGTAAAAACTGAAATTTATAAAAATTTGAATGTCTTCATTTACATTTAAATTTTCATTATTGTTTCTATCTCTAAAACTATAAGAGAAACGAGATTGATTAAATTAGATAATTTGGGTGCCAAAGTGACACACTTAAACTGAACTCCCTATATATTATATCATTTAGAGGCTTTCTTAGAAATAAAGTATGAAAAAACAATCATCTTCCTTCTATCGAAACGCCAACTTCCTGTTGATATATCTCTAATTAAAAAAAACATTTTAAATTGAAAAACAAAGTGAAGTAAAAATAAAAATGTTTGACGCAATATAATATAAATATGAAGTCACTTTGTTATCAAGCTATATTTGCCTTCAACGGTTAAAAAGTAAAAATGCTATCTGATAACAATATTTGTTTTAAGATTTGACAAGGCTTTCTTAGAAATTGAGATAAAAATTTGTATCTTTTCTTATTGACAATTAAGATAGAAGAAAATTCATAATTTAACTCTATGATATATACCATTAGTGGCAACCAAAATTTATCACATTATCATTTTATAATTAGCCACAATGAGATAGTAAATTTAAATTTAAACTCGACAGTGCCAAGTAGGATTTGTTTGATTTCTTATCAGCTAGTTCGTAATCTCGTCAATTTAAGTTGGTAATTGTTATCTTGTACATGAAATCTTACACGTACAAGTTTTTATAATCTAGGGATTTTAAAAAGTTTCTGCTGTCAAACATTTTTAAGTTGTATAAAATTTAGTTTTCTGTGTCAAAACTATACTTTGCCTAGATCAACATCTTTAGAAAACTAAAAACAACTTTATTTTAAGTTTCCCATTAATGTTTTGTTTATTTACACATTTACAAATATAAAAATAAATATATAAAATATATCATCACGCCTTTTACTGGCTGTGGCACTTTGCCTAAGCAGATTTCGGTAAATGATATATTTTTTCGCGAGAAGTGCGGTTACCAGGCGTCAAATCACAGCCCTCAAAGATATTAGTGGAGGGGGAGCCACAGGGGTAGATTTAAATTGTTGAAAATTGTTTGTCGGCTGTGGGGATCTTTAGATAACACATCAGAATTCGTCTACCACCTTAATTTTTTTTGTGTTGCTATGTTACCTCATTATTTCACTAGTTAAATAATGCAGTTCATTACCTAACTCAAATAAGTGAAATAAAACGTCTATTTCCTAACGGAAGTAGAAAAAAATCTTATAAATTGAGTGAGATATTAGTGGAGGAGGAGCCACAGGGGTAGATTTAAATTGGTGAAAATTGTTTGTCGACTGCGGGGATCTTTAGATTCTATCATATTCAATTGGGAAAATATCGATTGCTTAATTTATTAATAATAATGACGTCAATTCATTATTATCACGTGACCTCTAACCTCCCTCGTCCTTTGTCAAAGACGACCAAAAAACAAAAGACAATCAAAGCACAGTCACGCAAGTAAACCAATAATTCGTTGACCAAATTACGAATTACGGATTACGGATTACCGGTTATCTTCTGATAGAATTACCGATTGAAATAACGAATGAGTCGCTTGGTTAGATAATGAAAAACGAACACGATATTGGTGTCTGGTGATGTTTTTAATGAGGTTGATTCGATATGTGATTTCTGATTGGTGAGTTGATTGCATGAATTGCTTGATAATTTTTGCATTAAGGCGATTGGAAATTAATTTGAAATGATGAACTGGTGAGTAGAAAATATCATGATGGCGTGATGGGTTTCTAAAGGTTACAGTAAATCAAATTGAACTCGGTTACATATTATTTATTTGACTTTCCTGCAAAAGTTTCAACAGAAATAACATTTTATGTTGGAACAACACACTATACAGGGTGTTTCACAACTTAGAGCAAAAAAATTAAAGGGTATATTCTGTACGACGTGCTGATCATGAAACAAAAAGAATTTTTTTTTATCGCAAAACTATTTTCCATGTTTCCCAGTCCAAAATTTTTCGTTGCCACTGCCACTGGGTGGATGATTATGTTAAAGTTATTAATTAAATAAAATTCTATTATAAATAACTGCTAATAATTGAATTGTGTAATTATTCTTTCGTAGTTGATACCTACTTCATTGTTTGTGTTTAATAGGAAAGCGAATCCAGTGCTGTACTACAAAAAATGTTTTAGGTTAAGAACCCTTAATTCTTAATTTAAAAAAAAATTCTTTTTGTTTCATGATCAGCACGTCGTACAGAATATACCCTTTAATATTTTGCTCTAAGTTGTGAAACACCCTGTATATTAGCTTTCGATTTGAGGTAGTCGAAGTGTGCTCCATTTATTTTTTTTATATTGTGGACATAGTCGTTAGGAGTTATTGTAAAGCAAATTTTATATAGTTGTCGAATTTAGAACAAAAATATTAGGTCTCATTCGAAATTTTGAAAGTTTCTATTAAACACTACGAATAGTAAATATATATAAATAAATATATCATCACGCCTTTTACCAATTACTGGGTGTGGCACTCTGTCTAAGCAGATGTCGGTAAGTAATATATTTTTTCGCGTGAAGTGCGGTTACCAGCCGTAAAATCATGGCTCTTAAAGATATTAGTGAAGGGGGAGCTACAGGGGTAGATTTAAATTGGTGAAAATTGTTTGTCACCTGTGAGGATCGAACCAGGGTTTTCAAGATCCACAGGTCGACTCGATACCACTGAGCCACGTACCCCATACACTATGAATAGTTATTTATGTTTTTCGAGCAGAAAGTAGTCTATTCCTGCTGGTGCACCCCTTTTAAAAATAAGAAAAATAGAAACTAAAACTTTAGTGTTCCGGTTTCTCCCAACAATAAAATACATTTTTGTAACAAGATTGATTAATATTTAATGGCTGTGAAACAAAAGCAAGAAATAGAAAAATCGACGTCACAGTAATGTATTTCCGCGCATGTATCCTACTTTCATTTGTTTTATATGTTCCATTGTTTTGAGGGTATTTATGACGTCATTAAATAAATAATTCACCCTTTGTTCGCCGGTAAATGGAAACAAATGCGCATTTGTTAATATGTAATTTGACCTTGTTTCAAAGGGAAAAATATATTTTGATCTCGTTAAATTAGCTGAGTACGTGGTTGATATAAATTTATAAATATGTTATTCGTTGGATTTACTGGTTATTGTACAGCAGGATTAACGAATTTTCCTGCAAATAAAACAGAACTAGAGTTTGGATTATTTTGTTTTGGCAGATATCCCGGATAAATAATGCATAATTTAATTATCTGCATGTGATAAAATTTCACGGTTACTTATTAAAAATTTCATAATTACTTTCAATTCGTGTCATATTTATTAATTTATTATTCAATTATTTTAGTTTGCCAATTATAGCAACGAACTAAATTTAATTTATTCCTGCAAGTTTTCAAAAGATATTTTCAGCTTTTGGAAATATACAAATGCTGAAGGCCCTTCATTTTCAGGTGCAAACATATATCAAACATTTTTAATTAATTTTAGAGATCTTTTTAATTTATTTACAGTTTTTACAATAAAGTGTCTAACTGCAATTGTATGGAATTTACTTTCAAAAATAATAAGCGCAGAAGGACGTTTTCTTCCTTACTTATCTTTCTAGATTCTTTGCTAGAAGGATGAGCGTAAATAAAAGATGAATAAAATAGGTGTATAGGAGTGAATGGATGGATGTGAGTGAAGGTTTGTTGTGTGATAAAAGATCGTAATGTCGTGAAGCGAGGGTGATGTACCTGAATGAAAACTAATTCATTGATAAATCCGCTGAATGAATGTTCTATGAATGTTCAGGAGTTCGTGCTACCCTATTTGATAGGATATAGCGAGCTGTTATGTATGTATCTATAAATCCCTTCTCTTAAACAGCTCTTAATATGCGATAAAAAATGTAAAATAAAATAAATATATCATCACGCCTTTTACTCATTACTGAGTGTGGCACTCTGCCTAAGCAGATCTCGGTAAGTGTAAAGTGTAAATGTAAATCACGGCCACCAAAGATATTAGTGGAGCGGGAACCACAGGGGTAGATTTAAATTGGTGAAATTTGTTTGTCGGCTGTGGGGATCAAACCAGGGTTCTCAAGATTCACCACTGAGCCACCTACCCCAAGATGTTAAATATAATTTTAAATTACTATAGAGTGATTTAAAAAAAAGTTTCGTTGTCAATTGTGACAGATAATTAATTTCAAATTTATGATTTTGAATCTTATTGATTTTTGTAACATTTAAATACTATGATTTTTACCCACCACCAAAATATTTAAACCAATTACATTTATTTCATTAAAAAAAGATTCGTTGACAATTATGGCAGATAGTTAATTTAGAATATTTGATTTTGAATCCTATTTATTATGCTAACATTTAAACGGTATGGCTTTCAACCGACCACCAAAATAATTATAAATAAATAAATATATCATCACGCCTTTTACCCATTACTGACTGCGGCACTCTGCCTAAACAGATCTCGGTAACTGATATATTTTTTCGCGTGAAGTGCGGTTACCAGCCGTCTAATCACGGCCATCAAAAATATTAGTGAAGGGGGAGCCACAGGGGTAGATTGAAAATTTAAAATAATTATATTTAAGCTAATTACATTTATTTAATTTCCTTCTAAATTATGATAGATAGGTATCTAATTAATTTTAGACATACGTTTTGTTTTTCATGGCACGTTTTGATGCCCCATTTTAATTCACCCGATAAATAAATGTTGTAAAATTGGGTGTAACAATAACATTGTTTGTCTCCAATCTTAGAGGGTCTGTATATATTTTCATGTGAATGATTTATGATTTATTCGCAACAAAATTGTTACAGTTAAAAGTTTTTAGGATTCAATGTGGCATTTGGCCATTTTGGGATTAGGAAACAAAATGCAGATGTAATCAGTAAATTTTAGTAATAATTTACATCATTTTCATTGTAATATGCATCAGAAAATCTAATTCAACCCTAAATAATCCGCTTAATTCAACCTCGCCATTAAATTCCTCGCCTCCACGTCAAAAACAATACACAACGTACTGCAAAGCACACTACACTCATGTTTAAAATTAACATATTCAATTGTTTCGTGGCCCACTTTGCTGCCACGCACAGCTGTAGATCTGGCTGCAGTGCTCGCCTAGGAGATACGTTAATTTATAATCACAGAGTTAGGCCAGTGTTAGTCCGTTAGTGGGATGCTTTTAAGCGACGACCCGGATACGACATTCAAAGAGGGAGGCCTTCTATATGCACAAGCTTCAATTTTACTCTTCTTATTACATTAATTTAAATAAAATTTATTTTTTAAATCTTGACACGCCATCACATAGAATCTGAATTCATCAGCTAATATTCCTAACAATACAATTCAAAATATTCGACAAAATGTAATCGAAATTTCCCCTTCTACTAACATCTTTGAGAGCTGCGTTTTGACGATTGGTAACCGCAATTTACGCTTTGCTAGGGCCGTGAGCCGCACCAAGAATAAATAAAAGGCGTAATGCCTTATTTATTTATATAGAAATATCTTAATAGTTAAAGTAATAATTATATTTATTACTGTTTGAACTTCAAATTTTCATCTACCACGACTTTTTACCCTTAATATTTCTTTTTTCAACACACAATATGGCGTGAATTTATTTCCTTTTTAAAAATTCACACTTTACTATGCAACAAACCAATACTCTGTCTGTTAGAAAAAACATATATTACTTAAATATGAAGTAAATTTTGACGAATCCAACCCTGTAAACAGAATTTAATTATCTGTTATAGTTTTAGAGTTATGGTTGATCAAAAATGTTAAGCAGGAAATTTTCAAATATACTTTACTGCTGTTAGACTAAAAACATTTTACTCATTTTTATTTTGTTAGTACAAATAAGATATGATAAATTTAATGGTATAAACAGAATTAAAATATCTTTTATAGTTTTGAAGATATGGCTCATCAAAGATTACAGCAGGAATGATTTTTTTAAAATTATAGATGACCTATATTTTTTTCCTTAAATATTATTTTATATATTATATTTAAGAAGTGTAGGTCAAAAATTTACATGAAATCGGTTTTTTTCTCTATTTTGAACAATTTAAAAAATTTTAATGAAACATTTTTTCTACAACCGTAATATTGTTTTTCATGAAAACCTATTATAGGCTTCAAGTAAAATATTACTTCCGGAAGTTATATAATGACCAAAAAGGGAGATGCACAACTAGATGTTATAACAGTCCTAAATATAAAATTAAAATACGAAATTAGTCAAAATAGATATTTCCTCTGAAATCTCAAAACCGAACATTTTCGCGATTAAAATACTTTCTTTACTTCGTACAAGGAAATAGAAAGATGCTTAATATTTAATATTTGACAAATAAATCTGCTTAAAATGTCTTACGTATCACCCGTCCAGAAACTCGCAAAAGTAGGTATTTTTATCTTCGTCCTTACCCGCGTAATTCCATCACATCCTAGTGTCCAAATCCCTCACTGATGTCGTAAATCAAACACAAAATTATCACCCTACGGCCCATAATCTAATTACCTCCCTGCAAATGTAACCTTCCCTCAATTTCGAGGGTTCAACTGAATTCAAGACGCGTTTACGTGTGTTCGCCACATTGAACGCGTTGCGTGTGGAGTAAACACATTGCATTGCAAGCCTCGGCGACGACATTCGGCCCCTGTGTACTTATGCATCGGAAACGTCTAGTGACGGTTTAATTTAATTACGACCGGGTTGTCCACGTGTTCAACTTGCGTGTGCTACATCCATAAACAGTACTGCGAGAACCAGGATGCGTGAATGCATACTGTACATGTGTGCAGAACAAAGAGATATGTATTTTTAGATTTATTTGGACGATCCGAAAATGATGCAAAATTTTAATTTGTTTGTTACTTAATTCCAATTACAGTAGCTTATAGTAAAATAAGGGGCATTCAGATCTAATCGTATTTTTTTGGGTATAAGTCAGTGAGCATGAAACCCACGACTTCTTGCTTATTAATTTAGAAATGCAAGTTTTACTTCGGCTTATGATAGAAAATTTATTTTTTCGAAAACTATCATATAAAGTTAAAATTTACATGACAACTATCAACACGCGAAATGAGTATTTTTTGTCTACAGAACGTAAAAGACTTTTGCATGCAGGATGTAAAAGTTTTTTGCATCCTGCAATATTTTGATAGAAGAAAGGCTCACAATTTAATAAAATTTGTCACATTATTTTTTTGCTTACAATACTTCTATTCTTTAACAAAATTTATATTTAATGTTCCAATTGAGCGCATATTGATATTTATCCCGCTTGAGGAAGCAAACTGGTGTACTGGAATAGTTTCTTGAGAAATGCAATGCGAAATGCAATGCGAATCCCAATAAATCGCAGAAAAAAATTAGAACGTTTGTTAGGTTTCTATTGCCAACCAGCTGTCATTTGCTATTCAGAGAATAGCAGATTTGATAGCAATTATATTACATACATTGTTGTCATGGAGACATTAGATGTCACATTAATTAATCCTAAACGTCAACAATTTCTCATTACGTTATTACTAATTTTGGGACATAGTTATCGAAAAAACGTTGTTTGATACTCGATTGCGAAATGCTTTTGCATTCTCGAATGCAAAAGTAACATTTCGCAATCTAGATTCAAAAATAACTATTTCGATTCATTCCCACAACCGACAAACAATTTTCACCACATTAAAACTACCCCTGTGGATCGCTCTCCACTAACATTTTTGGGTGTCGAAATTTGCCTGTTGATAACCTCACATCATAGTCAAAAATATATCACCTACTGAGATCTGCACCGGCAGAATGTCACATCTAGTAATGGATAAAACTTTCAGTTGACTTAAAAATGTTTTTATTTCTAAAAGATTTATGGGGTAGGTGGCTCAGTGGTATAGAGTCGGCCTGTGGATCTTGAGAACCCTGGTTCGATTCCCACAGCCGACAAACAATTTTCACCAATTTATATCTACCCCTTGTGCCTCTCCCTCCACTAATATCTTTGCGGGCCGTGATTTGATGGCTGGTAACCGCAATTCACGCGAAAAAATATATTACTTACCGAGATCTGCTTAGGCAGAGTACTACACCCAGTAATGGGTAAAAGGCGTGATGATATATTTATTTAGATTGCAGTAGTGTTAGTGTAAGTACAGGCGCGGTGGCCGAGCGTGTTAAGGCACATCTCTTAACATACTGTGACGTCACCCGAGCCAAGGTTCGTCAGTTCGAATCCGCCTGTCGACAATGTGTGATTTGTCGTAAAATATAAAATACAGCTACATGTATTTATCACACTCGGGCGCTATAAACTAGTCACTTATACGCCTTAAATAATGTAGCATTTGACTACGAAAACCGGCAGTACTGCAGTGTAAAAACTGCGGCTCGGTGTGTCCGGTAGGCCCAGGCCCGATTTGGGCTGTAGTGCCATCAGAAGAAGACAGAAGTGTTAGTGTAAGTGGAATTAATATCCTGTTGTACAGAATAACAAATATAGTATCCATTAATTTGAAATCTAGTTTGGATGAAATCTATAAATCCATTGACACACGGCACTTTTGCACATAAACATAATTTAAATTTCTACTATTTATAACTTACTGGTAAAGTTCCGATCGACATATAAATCAAAAAGTCTAAAACAAGATCAAATAAAGAGGGCCATCAAACGTGCCTACGTGATGAAAACATTTCACATTGGTTCGCCGTAAATTTGCATACGTTACTGCTACAACATAACGCGCATGGCGTTAACGTTAACGCTACGCAACGCGGGAGAATGACAGGCTTCAATGGTGTTTTCCATATTTCATGTTTCGTTCGCGAAAACTCGATTATTCAACTTGGAATTTTGCACCCCATTTGATTTTGCGATTTGTTCGGATGTCTGTCCGTTTGTCAATTGTCATGCCTTAACGCTTATTTGCTTTCATGTCGTTGCTTCTTTCATGCAAATGTTACATTACTCTAAATTCTAAATCATATGGGCCAGACACTTTTTCCACCACTTTCACCCAGTGAAAATTCAGAAATAAGATCTTTAAATTATATCTATCATCTTCGGGAACACTAAAATCTACAGATAATATAGTTCTTACTTTTCTGTTTTTTTTTTGCGCCAAACAATCTTTGCGGGCCGTGATTTGACAACTGGTAACTGAAATTCACGCGAAGAAATACATCACTTACCTAGACCTGCTACGGCAGAGTGCCACACCCAGTAATGAGTAAAAGGCGTGATGATATATTTATTTTATTTATTGAACTAACTTTAATAATGAAAGCGCATGTTTTACAATTCAAAAACCAACTAAAAATATCACTTTTAAATTATACTTGAAATTCTGAAAACTATATTAATTGTCATTCATTGAAGTATCAGTTTAATTTAAAGGTACTTACATGCATAATACATCTATGAGAATTTGTCAAAACAATAGCAGATCTTGTGAAATAAATGTCCTCTAACTTACAGTATTATTCCTATCGTAATAACCAGGGCTAATGATTTACAGTGTACTTATCAAGCTGTAACATTTCCTAGAATCATAATATTTAACTTTCTGCATTTAGAACTCTTTGTTGGTATGCCACGTGTAAGCTTACATACACGATTATAAATTTCTTTATAAAGAACATTAATTTAACTAGGATTTTATCCTACTAATAAGGATTTAGTTAAAGACTACTTGTAAATCTGTCTTTATAAGAAACAAAGTCATAAAAGTTTTCAGTGAAACTGAAAATTTATTTTCTACTATTTGTAAATGTTTTTATTTATGCTAAAAACTTAAGACAAAAATATAGTTAAAATACATGATGTTACGTAAAGAATCAAACAATATTTGTATCCTCTTCTGAGGTTTTATTAACCCAAAAAAGCAATCGCAACTCAATGTTAAAATTGATTAAAAAGTTTAAATAACATAGTAAATTCTTTATTTTAAGTGCAATTGTCAATGTCAATTTTGACAGCTGTCAGGAGTGTACAAAATGCCATGTTAATTAATTCGTCTTTAATTAAATTCGATTTACATAAACAAACTAAATAAATTATAACAAAGAAAAATTGATAAACTAAGTCAGAAAAGCAAGTAATAATTATTAACTAATCTAATAGTTTAAACAAGTGAATTAATGGCATACTTTCTGTGTGTGATTATTTATTAATAAAAATATGAATAGTTTCTGTACTGATCATTTTATTACTATAATATATAAGAACTGTTTTAAAGAGTAACAAAAGATCTGTAATATTTTGTAAAAATATACGAGTAAGTTGCTTATCATAGAGAATCTTATACTGCAGATATGTGGGCATTTTAATTTAAAATAAGCTTTGAAAAAAAATTTTGGCTATATTTAAAATAATCGAGTAAAAAAATACATACCGATGGACCACTTTGTATTTATATAAATATATTTTTCTACAAATAATTCTAAAAGGAAGCGTTTATTTTATAACACTAGATTTTAAAATATCTTATTTATTTATGGAAACGTATTTATTTTTTTTAATAACAATATATATTATTGCACCATTTAATAAATCTGTCATTAGTTAATTCATATTGCTGTTGCAATTTTGCCAGAAGTTACTCTTGAACCATTGCCTCAGCCTTTTCAATATCTTTTGGTAATGCGTTATACATAATAATGCCTTAATAATACATAACCTACCCTATATTATATAATTAAAATTGTTTATTTTGGTCTCCTATACCTAGCCTAAAAATTTGTATTTTGCATCATCCTGTATATATATATATATATACTCCAATATAGGTAAATAGCCTTAATCTGCATGATTTATTATTTCATTGTGTACTTTGCAATATTGATATTTATATAATAATTTAATTACAGAACCTATCCGTATGGCCAGATGAAAATGGAACGAAGTTCTGATAGTAACCCCTTAAGGTAAAATTGACTTTCAATTTTCATTCTTTTCTAATTCTAATACATATTAGAATCTCTACTTCTTTCCCAATTAATCTTTAATGTATTGTTGAAACATTTTGATTCCATAGTTCTATAGCTCAAACATAGTTCTATAGCGCAAAATAGCGTTTAAAATTTGCAGTAAAATTAAAATCTCAAATATTTAGGAAATATTAATATTTTTTATATACAATCGTTAAAATAGAAGGGTTTTTTCCATTAATTTGAGTGCGCAAAATGTAATTTTTTTAGCAGGAATACATCTTTATTATGTCATACCATGACAATTTATAAGAAAACGGTTTTTCACAACTTGGAAAAACAATTTCATACGGTTTTGGAAAAAGATTTTCTACACAATATATGTCAAATATAAAACAACATAAAAGTTATATAAATTTATTTTGTAATAAGATTTTATATAAATATAAACTTTAAAATTAAATTTAAAATTAGGTGGCTCAGTGATATCTAGTTGGCCTGTGGATCTTGAGAACCCTGGTTTAATCCCCACAGCCGACAAACAATTTTCACCAATTTAAATCTACCCCTGTGGCTCCCCCTCCACTAATATCTTTGGGGGCCGAGATTTGACATCACTTCACGCGAAGAAATATATAACATACCGAGATCTGCTTAGGCAGAGTGCCACACCCAGTAATGAGTAAATGGAGTAATGATATATTTATTTATTTTAAAAAAATTAATTATTTGTTAATTTTTACACGCTAAAAATATCTATTTCACGCAGTTAATACAAAAATAAATTTAATTCATTATATAAATATATGGAATAATATAAGACAGCGAGACTGTTTACTTTTATAAAACAACTGAAAGACAAAGACAGAATCACGGTGAAAATAATTAAGATTTCCATGTAAGTGCATTTCCTTTCCTTTAGAAGGAAATTTAATTTACCGGAAACAAAAATAACAACAATAAACTTGTTCTATTTATTTTGTAGCATAAGATATAATTTTCTTTGCAAGTTTTCTTTAAGAAGAAAAATATAATTAAAATATTAATTTCAGATCTTGTGCAAAGAAATGTTGCATCTTTTAACTTTATTAAAAATATCTTTAGCCGGAATATTTTCTCATCGACTTTATTTTGTTTTCGCTGAATTAGTAGCCTAAAGCTGAAAGAAGTACTGAAGTAGATAATGTAATTAAAATATTATCTTTCGTCCGGCTGAATAATTATTATCCTGATCAATTTACCCGGAAGATATTTGATAAATAATAAAAATCATCCTTTATTTTAAGGCTCGAGATACTTTCTTTCATAATTAATTAGCGATTTATCTAACTCCATTAAAGAATATATATAAATATATATATATAAAATAAATATATCATCACGCCTTTTAACCATTTCTGAGTGTGGCACTCTGCTGGAGCAGATCTCGGTAAGTGATATATTTCTTCGCGTTAAGTGCGGTTACCAGCCATCAAATCACGGCCTTTAAAGATGTTAGTGGAGGGGGAGCCACATGGGTAGATTTAAATTGGTGAAAATTGTAAACTATATTTTACATACAATTGAATATTTTTCCTTCAAGTTTATTTCAAACTGTATCGTATATTCATGTTTATACTAGTGATTTCATTTCGAAAAGTGACACTTTAAAGTATGAAATTAAAAATTGTCCGTTCCAAACTCGCCTTATTCGTTTTGTCATACGGAAACATCTTGCTAGTACCGTAATAACATAATTACCGGACTATAACGTAAATGACTATTTTCTTGACCCCTATAAAAAGACAATTTTTTTTGCTTAATTTGAGACTAAAAATTAAATCTGACATCTATCAATAAAATAAATATTAATTATAGAAAAATGCTTCAAATAAAACTGGTAGAAAATGTAGTTTTCTGTAATTTTTATTTGAAACATTTTTCTATAAAATAATAATAAAATGTGGTAGGTGTCTCAGTCGTATCGAGTCGGCCTGTGGGTCTTAAGAACCCTGGTTCGATCCCCACAGCCGACAAACAATTTTCACCAATTTAAAATCTACCCCTGTGGCTTCCCCTCCACTAATATCTTTGGAGGCCACATCCAGTAATGGGTAAAAGGCGTGATGATATATTTATTTATTTATTGTGTTTGACAGCTGAAAATATGCTTAAGACGATTTGAAAATACTGTTAATGCCGAAAGAACAAAGGATATCCACTTAATTTTATTCTTGTAGAAATTTATGGCAAACAACCCTAATAATTAAAATATTATCAACATTCATAAACCTTAACAACCCCGTAAGAATATCGTGTAACACGAAACAAACAACATATCCTGAAAACTAGAATCATTCCATAAACCACAGATCTTATCATCAAATTAATCTAATCACGAAACTAAATTACGAACGTAACAAGCCATCAAATGGCTCGTACAGTTTGCGGTGCTGCCACCACAAAAAGAATTACAATTTGGCAGAGAGCTACGCTACGAAATCAGTTAATAATTTAGCTTTGCTGTCCGTCTAGCTAATTTTGTTTTCCGCGTGTTGGCTGCATTGTCCTTCTTTAATTTGCTCCGGAGAGCTCCGGGTTGCTCCGGGTAGCCTCAGAGTCTTAAAGTAGAAATGCGATTCTGGAAATTCCGGAAATCTGGAACACAATGATAACTTACAACATCGATAACTAAATAAAATTATAACAATTGCAACAAGAAACTTAAATTTTAAACTTTGTTTAAATTAATGAAAGTAAACCGAAGTTTTATTTATTTAAACTAAGTTTACAAATTTAAGTACTGTTGTCAAGTTTTATCTCCCGACGCGATCGTGCAACAATGATGCTTCAACTATGAGTTACTATTAATGAATGGAGAATTACAACAATGCTTTTCTACGATTAGTAAAAAAGTAGACTTTTTGAACATCATTTGTTAATAGAAAATTAACAATTACAGACCAAGTACGTTTCTATAAACAATGGACCTTTTTGTAAACAATTGCTATTGGAAATGAGGCTCTTTACATATTGTCCGTAAAGTAGTCTTTTTTTAAATTGTGTAGAAAGTAACACTTTTTTAACTGTTTTTAAAATACTGTATTCTTATTGGATTTATTTGACTTTTTTCCCTATATTTATTTACTTATTTTTGCAGACGAGATGGTTAAAGTGGGGTTAAAAAGAAACATTTTTATATTATGCTCTTAATTTATAACCCTTAGTGTACATATATAGCATAATTTTGACGTAATAGTAATTTTAGATACTACTTATCTTAATAGCATACTAATCAGGACTATTAAATTGCGATAGTAATATCAAAAACCTTGAAAATAATATACATGAACTCACTTACATATAATTGCAAGGAAAACTGCTTTAATCAATAATAAATATAAATATTAATAAATGTACATATACTGGGTGTTAAAGATTACATGTGTATATGGACAAACAGTTTTTCTATGCGCATTGCTTCTCAAATTTTCTTTGAGGAAATTTTCAATAAATTTTGCATTTTATTCAATAAACAATATTAATTTCAACAATACATTTTTGCCCTCAGAATGAGTACATAATGACAGAGGGTTCTGAAAAAGTGAGTTTTACTTCCTTATGGAAGAACCGTAAAGCTATATTCATAGCAATTAGAAAAAGACAGTACGTTTTAACATTAGTTAAAAGAATAATAAATCTAAATTATATTTTCTGATAGGGGTAAATTATATGTACACCTCGTGAAGAAAGTATCATTACACCCTTAGATGTTTTATATCATGTCCTACTCTCTATACTTGATTTACAAATAACTATTAATACATTACTTTATTTGATAAATTATCTTAAATTTTAATTGTTTTTACACAAATTTACAAAGACTTGTTCGATATTGCCTTCCATAAGTACGTCATATAAAATAGTTTTAGTTCAGAAATGACTAAAAAGTATTTTAGCAAAATATTAAATTTATAATGCGTATAAAATTATATTTATGCAGGGCCGTCTTAAGCATCTCCTGGACCCTAGGCAATATAATATTTAGGGCCCCAAAACATATAAATATATATACAGGGTGGTGACTCGCTCAGCCGGTCATAGAGATTTAACATGGAAAATCAGTTTTTTGCAATTTCCTGCATCCCTAATTATTTTAAGCAAAAACGCGTCAAATAAAAGTTTTAGGGCCTCAAATTCTGCATCTAAATCAGTAAACAGAATTACTTTTACGTGCTTAGTAACAACAGAAATTAAATATGAAAATGTCGAAAATTACGTTAAAAATATTGATAGCCATGGAATTGAATAAAAAATAAATAAATGCTTGACGTTTTATCTGACAAAACATCAACGTTTGACGTAACAGATTTTTTTCATTTTAGTCGAACGATTCGGGCCTTCCCGAATCTCGGGCCCTCAGCACTTGCCTAGTTTGCCTAGGCGAAAAGACGGCCCTGTATTTATGGGGTAAGGGGCTCAGTGGTGGATCTTGAGAACCCTGGTTCGATCTCTACAGTCGACAAACAATTTTCACCTAATTAAATATTCCTCTGTGGCTCCTCCTCCACTAATATCTTGGGGGACAGTGATTTGACGGCTGATAACCGCACTTCACGCGTAGAAATATATCACTTACCGAAATCTGCTTCGGCAGAGTGCCACACCTAGTAATGGGTAAAAGGCGTGATGATATATTTATATTTATTTATTTTATAAAATTATCCACAAATTGAGGAGTTCTTCAGGAAAATTTCCATGAAAAAAAAATTGTTAACAAATCATTACAAACCCTCTGCGTTGCGAAAACACATCCAAAAACATGGTTTCTAGTAAATAGGTAACAAAATCCATTTCAGCACTCGTCATCAAGACCATTTGCAAGTCATTTGCTTCAAATATGACACAAAAACTCCCATTCTTGTAACACAAAACCGTTGCGTGGCTGCAAAAAACACGGGGTTGGGTTTCAGTGGCGTAGAGTAGGGTAGGGCGCGGACATATAATGGAAAGTGTCAGTGTAATTTGAACACCAGAGATGAGTTGGCTGTGAGGTATAATGACGTAGGTGCGAGCGAAACACGCGGCAATTTTGAAATTTGTTAAGAATTATTTCAATGGTTGAATGTAATTGATGTATACAAAACAACAAAGACAAAATTAATTGTCTTTGAATGCTCACTTGGTGAAACTAGATTTAATAATAAAATAAATAATTTTGTGAGACTTAGACAAGTGTTTAGTTTGATATTTTATTATTAAAACTAGTTTCACCAAGTGAGCATTCAAAGACAATTTATTTTATCTTGGTTCTTTTTATTTAAATTGCTATTTCGTAGCTTTAGCTTTTTTCGGTAGATGGCATGGCTGGTTCGACAGAACTTCTCATGTCATTTTACTGTTTGTTAAAGATCTCTGCTGGCACAGTTCTTCGTCATACAGCTCCTTCATGTGAACTTTGTTCTAGGTGAAGAAGTGGGTTATACCATTCTGAGCTTTAGTTAGAGCGAAACGCGTCTATGGTTACTAACTGTGCTGGCCAGCCTCTGACAAGAACCTCATAAGGTGACTTGGAGGCTGAATTTTGTGAGACTTAGACAAGTGTTATTTTAATATTTTTATTTTCATTTTTTATGGTATTTAAAAATTATTCTTTAAGTTTTTAAACGACTTTGAAACACTTAAATTTAAACGTCCTTTATTAATCTACTTAAAAATAAAGTATATCGAGCTTACAACGACTTTAATTTTCAAGTTTCAAACATTTACAATATGTTTGAGACAATGCTTCAAGTAACATTAATTTTTTATCATTTTTATTTGAAGCATATCTAAATTAAATTAAAAATGTGGTATTGGCTTGTGGATTTGCGAACTCAAGTTTGATTCTCGCTACCGACTAATTGTGTTTCTTTTTAAAATAACTAGAGTTCATCAGTAGGTATAACCCACTTCTTCACCTAGAACAAAGTTCACGTGAAGAAGCTGTGTGACGAAAAACTGTGCCAGCAGAGAACAAGATCTTACCGTTGGTTACTAACTGTGCTGGCCAGCCTCTGACGATGACCTCATAAGTTGACTTGGAGGCTGAATTTTGTGAGACTTAGACAAGTGTTTAGTTTGATATTTTTTAAAATACAAAATATTAGGTAATGATTTTTGTGTAAGTTTTAAAGTACAATTAACAAAATGAGAAATGTTTTATTGGCCAGACTGTACACTCAAGAAACTAACAAATACTTTTGCATTCCAAACGCTTGTTTAATTAATAAGGGACATTAATTTTCCTGACCTGCTTACTTAGCAATTGAATAACAGTAATTATTTCCGACACATATTAATTCAACCTCGTATCTGACACGCATCTTATGTGTATTTTATTTTTACCTGAGTTTTCTCATTTTCTAGACAGTTTACATGCTTTTCAAAATGTGGAAAAGTAATAATAATAAAGATAACATCATGCCTGCCACCATTTTCTAAGTGTGAAAGAAAGATAATAGATGAGTAGCTGACAGGCTATGATATAGTTTTGTGAAATTTAAATTGTGAGATTTAGGAATAATTTGATGAATGAGAGAAGTCAACAAGCCTCGTATGAAAGGAATTGTGATTGTGAGTGAAACGAATGTAATAGAATTTTTGTTGAAGATTAATAGCAGGATTTTAATGTTACAAGTATTCTTGTTATCTTATTTGAAGGAGTATAGCATTATATTATGTTATATGGATGGCAAGGTGTACATGTATAAATAGGTGGTCAACATGGTAAAATAGTATTTCATGCTCATTGTACTCGTACCTCCCCCAATTATTTTAGAAGAAACTGTTTGAAATAAATGTTGTAGAGCATAAAATTCTACATTTTAATCAATAAACTAGATTAATGTCACATGCATTATAACTGCTGAAATTAGAATAGAACATTTACAAAATTATGGGGTAGGTGGCTCAGTAGTATCGAGTCGACCTGTGGATCTTGAGAACCATGGTTTGATCCCCACAGCCGACAAACAATTTTCACCAATCTAAATCAACTCCTGTGGCTCCCCCTGCACTGATATCTTTAAGGGTCGTGATTTGACGGCTGATAACCGCACTTCACGCGAAAAAATATATCACTTACCGAGAGCTGCTTAGACAGAGTGCCACACCCAGTAATGAGTGAGTAAAAGGCGTTATGATATATTTATTTATTTATTTTACAAAATTACAGTTTGATTTATTTTTTATAGTATCCCGTTATAAAAATGTCGTTGTTTTAGTCACGGCGTGAAGGTAATAACTAACGTATTAAGCACGGGATGAAGTTAGTTTGAATTTTTTCTATATAAAATTCAATAAAATTGTGGCACTCTACAATAGCAGGTTTCGGTAAGTGATATATTTCTTCGCGTGAAGTGCGGTTACAAGCCGTCAAATCACGGCCTTCAAATATGTTAGGGATCGGGGAGCCACAGGAGTTGTTTTAACGTGGTGAAAATTGAACTCGGGAAGGAGTCATCTACTCCATAACTTTTCCTAAAAGAAATTAATTTAAATTAAAAATGAAAATAGTTCTTATTTTTATAATCACAAGTCAGGTTTCAAATACATACCTACAGTATTTCTTCAAAACAAAAAAATACTTTAAGAATATTTGACAAACTTGTGACGTCACAAAAATTGTGTAGTATTTCAGTTCTTCTTCTTCTTCTGATGGCACTACAGCCTAAATCTGGCCTGGGCCTACCGGACACACCGAGCCGCAGTTTTCGTAGTTAAATGCTACATTATTTAAGGCGTATAAGTGACTAGTTTATAGCGCCGGAGTGTAATAAATACATGTAACTGTATTTTATATTTTACGACAAATCACACATTGTCGACAGGCGGATTCGAACTGACGAACCTTGGCTCGGGTGACGTCACAGTATGTTAAGAGATGTGCCTTAACACGCTCGGCCACCGCGTCTGTAGTATTTCAGTTATCCAGACAATTTTTCAGCATTCCAGAAAACCTTGAACTGTACATAAAAAATATCCAACAAACCACTGTACCCTATAACATACCAACCATATCCTAAAACATAACATTCTTCCATTGTGTAAACCGAGCCCTCCGCTAAAACTTTCCACATTTCCAGAGCCCTCCTGCCGCTATTAGCGGGTAGGAGGGGGTTGTATGTGTGGTCACGTGACCACCAAGTGGAGATGGATGCGATGAACGCGGCTTTTCTCTCGCCCTCCGATGCTATATTGTTCTCGGTGGAACTACAGATCATTCCAAATGCGTTTTTGTGATACCTGAGGATTATTGTTTGTAAACAGAGTTTTTGTTGAGTTTGTTCGAGGTCCCTCTTTCCGGGTTTTAATGCCGTTGTTGTATTTTTTCACGAAATGTACGTAAATGAATATTTTTGTAAAAGGATTTATCTCGTAAAATTTACCCCATGGCTTCGGCGCAGGGTTTTCCGACTGGGGCGGCTTTTCCATAAATCTAATTAGATAGCTTTGCCATTTATATTTCCTGCTGTCAAATATTCCCAAATTATTAAATAAAATAACTTACAAGTCAATTCGGACATGAGGAATTCAATGCCGTTGAGCGCATTTTCTTATATTGTTTAGTTTTTAAGATATAGCCTTCGGAAATGGGAAATTCTTCATTTTCTTCAGATTTTGTACTTTCTCGAGACTATAACTCAAAAACTATGACAGATATGAAGATGCGGTCAACGGCATTGAATTTCCCGTGCTTCAATTAACTTTTAAGGAAAGTTTCGGCCATTTTTAATATTTTCAAATTTTCGCCAAAAAAATCGCAAAAAGTGGTTTTTTAACATTTTCTCGAAAACCAGAAGATATAAGCATTTGAAAATATTTCGACTGAATTCAGTGGGTCAAAATACATATGTATGTAAATTTTCATTACAATATACCTACGATTAAGGATTTTTGGGAATATTGAATTAAAAAGTGAAAAAACCAAAGGGGTACCCCTTAGGAAATAATTTAAAAAATAAAATTGCTTAAAATTGCATGAAAATTTGCTTATAAGTCAATTCGAACACGGGGAATTCAATGCCGTTGAGCGCAATTTCATATCTTGTTTGGTTTTTAAGATATAGCCTTCGGAAAAGAGAAATTCTTCATTTTCTTCAGATTTTGTACTTTCTCGAGACTATAACTCAAAAACTATGACAGATATGAAAATGCGGTCAACGGCATTGAATTTCCCGTACTTCAATTAACTTTTAAGCAAAGTTTCAGCGATTTTTATTTTTTTTCAAATTTTTGCCAAAAAAATCGCAAAAAGCGGTTTTTTAACATTTTCTCGAAAACCAGAAGATATATGCATTTGAAAATATTTCCACTAAATTCAGTGGGTCAAAATACGTATGTATGTAAATTTTCGTTACAATATTCCAACGATTAAGGATTTCTGGGAAAATTGAATTAAAAAGTGAAAAAACCAAAGGGGTACCCCTTAGGAAATAATTAAAAAAATGAAATTGCTTAAAATTGCATGAAAATTTGCTTATAAGTCAATTCAAACACGGGGAATTCAATGCCGTTGAGCGCAATTTCATATCTTGTTTGGTTTTTAAGATATAGCCTTCGGAAAAGTTAAATTCTTCATTTTCTTCAGATTTTGTACTTTCCCGAGGCTATATCTCAAAAACTATACTAGATATGAAGATGCGCTCAACGCCATTATATTTCTCATGCTTCAGTTAACTTACAAGCAAAGTTTAGTAATGTTAACAATGGCAGCAACTAGCTGTTAGTGTCAGTTTTATGTATTGAGTACTTAAAAATTCCAGATTTTTGAGCTCAATTGTTTATTGTGAATTCAAATTAAGTAATTATAATTAAATTTGTATTTGCAATAAAATATGTGATATAAATATCTATTATATTAGTAATAGTCTAGTTTTGGTTATTTTTTGTACAGATATATAAAACAGGTATATAATTGCAAAAAGGCGATAATGCGTGGATTCCATCCACAAAATTAATAAAGTGTTCGATTTCCATCGTAGGAAATACCTTTTATTTAATTGCCCTACATTTTCCGACAACATAAGCCCGCCTTTCAAGGCTGCTTCTAAAAATAAATCCTTATCAACTTCCAATAGCAGGCACCAGATACACACACAAACACTCACGCACTCTCAGCCAGGCGTTCGCTGGTCCCGCGAGACTCTGTCAAATGAGTAGGAGCGCCGTACGCTACCCACTTCATTTACTCACTTGATGACTTTTTGTGTTTGAGTTTATCTGAATTTAACACTACCTGCAGTCTATCATCAACAGATATTTCATCATTCAAATAAGACAATTTTTCCCCAAATATTAGTACTAAAACGTACGCATCTTCATATCTCGTTTAGATTTTGAGATATAGCTTCAGAAAAATATAGTTATTTTTGTATTAACTGTGCAAAATGAGACCGCAGGCCGAGACAAAAAAAAAACAAGAATTTTGCCCACGAAATACAAACAATATTTTTCTACAACTGTAAATAAAGAATAATACAATAATTATTGATATGTTTAAGTAAATTCAAGGAAAAAACAATCAACAATAATATGAATTTGATACTACTGATGTGTTGTAACTAATGGAACCTGACCAAAAATAATTTCGGAGCGTGCGCGAGATTAGTTATTTACATATAGTATTTTAATTTTAAACCGGAGGGATCGGCATAAAACGATTAAACGTCCCTGTCCCATATAACTACAATGAAATCTATTAGTGCGGCTAACCCAAATCGCATAACGATGGTCACAACAGGTACATTTTTAAGGGTTGTATTCAGCCTAAAATTATTCTTGTTTTTTCCTTTTACTGACGATTTAAAAATTACTAATTCGGATTAAATTATCCAATTAGCAGTTATGTTACTCAATAAGAAAATTAAATATCCTGTACTGAATCAGACTGAGTAATGTAGATAAATGTTTAGATTATGTTGGTATATAACATTTATAATATATTATACTTGTATCGTATGAATAAGGAAATATACTTATTTATAGATTGTAATTTTGTTGTTTTTATTATACACGTACCGGCGAATGGGGCTGTGCAACCCTGTGCGAACCTTGTGACATATTTTGAGTTCCTTTGTATACGTAATTGAGATGCATTTAATCGTTTTATGCCGATCCCTCCAGTTTAAAATGAAAATAATATATTAATTTTACGCACTAGGATATAAAATACGCGTTGCCATGGTAATGTAAATGATGAAAAAATCACGTACTTCGCGTATTGATATTAGTGGAAAAATGAACATTTTTTTATATACATTTATTTATTTATTTATTTAAATTACACTGTCCAACAGACCGTAGCCTAATAATAGAACAGGAACAATTACAAACATAATTACAAGAGATAAACACTTTACTAATAATATACATGTTACCAATTGTGGTAAGAAATCAATCTTTGTTTTTTATGCCACGAATTGATGGCATTTTTATAATCAGCCGATATATCAAAAAGATCAAGATTATCCATAGTTGTACCATTCCTATAAATGAGTTTATCATCAAATCCAACATTGAATTCCACAAACAGTGTATCCATGTCACAATAACAAACTAACACTAATGCCACCTCATAACTCGGGAGCATTTGGGGGGTTGTGTTGCTCGCTTGCTGGCAATGGCAATGTATATCTACTAGAACAGAGTGCGTATTCATAACGTGTGTAATGCGATGTGACATGTTCATCCCGACCGATGATGCTCAGATGTGGACGATTAAAACTCAACAGGTCCGTAGTATGCAGAGTGTATTGATCTGTGCTACTGAACTACCCTCGCAGGGCGGAGGAAGATTGGCCCCATTTGTAGGTTTGTTCTTTAACATAAATTTTGTCCTATTTTGATTAGAAGGTTTCGAAGCTTCTTTAATAATTATTATTTCTACGATTGCTATGAAAAGTTGACAATTACGCTCTCATTTGTCATCGTAAAGTTGACGTTTTCTGTGGAACAATCGAAAAATATCTCTTCTGCGCGCGTTTTCAATGACAACGCGCGAAAAAGATTATAAATGCGCGCTTATTTCAATAGTTACCAAGGATACAAACAAAACAGAAACTTGTCATATTGGCAGTTGACAAAATTAATTTATTTTCAGTACGTATGTTTTTAAATAATTTTAAGATGCAAAATTATGTGTGCATCACGAGTGTAAAGTGTCTTTGGTCCTCTTGCACTATTGCATCTCTCGCCTTCGAATCGTGCTGCAATTACCGTGCTCGAGTAACAAATAATCACTTTACGCTCTTAATACACAAATAATTATTTGTATTAAGTCCGCGAAATGAATGTTTTTTGTTACGCGTGAGAATGTTACTTTTAGTCGGGACAAACAGTCATTCAAACGTTAAAAAACTGTCAAAAAATGTTCACTTCTTGTCACTAATATCAATACGCGAAGTACGTGTTTTTTCATCATTTACATTACAATGACAACGCGTATTTTGCACCCTAGTACGCAAAAAGTTTCTGGCAAGGTGGTAAAATAAAATTCACACCAATTTTTAGCCTATATATATGATATGTAGAACAATATTTAAGGACAAAAATTATAGGTAATGTATAACCAAAAAAAAATCATTCCTGCTGAGACTTTTAATGAGCTATATCTTGAAAACTACAAAAGATATTTTAATTCTGTTTTAACTACTAAATTAAGCATAATTTGCTGATACTAACAAAATAAAAATGAGTAAAATATTTTGCTCCAAACGGCAGTAAAGTACATTTGAATTATTCCTGCTAGTCACCTGTATCTCTGAAACTATGATAGATATTTCAATTCGGTTTGAACTGTTGGATTTATCGTAATTGACTACGTATTTTAGTAAAATATCATTTATCTAGTATGTAGATTTAGGGGAATTTACCCTTGGTAATTTTTTGAAGTTTCGCAGAACAAGTAAATTTATTAAAAATATCTATTTCTCGTCTCAAATGAAGAAATAAATTTGTACTTTCCGGCAGAGTCGCGTGAAATGTATGTGTCAAAATATCGAGTCATCAAGAATTCAAAAAGCGTCGATGTATCAAATTTATGTTATCCTAAAAATCAGTAGAAAAAGGCAACATTTTAATTTATTATTACCTACTAGCATGCTATACTATATAATGTTCACTAGAAATTGCTTCTAAAATTATAATATGGTCTATGAATTATTGGCAAACATTATATGAAAATATTTTTAGCACTAAAGATTGATTTTCCTGACCTACTTATTGCTCTGCAATTACAGATCTCTGTATCTCTACATTTAATCATATATTTAATGCAATAAATAAAAATATTTCATCAAGTCTTTTATGATAATTGTCAGTTTATATTTTAACATGAATTTAAATTCATTGGCTGGTAGCACAAGCTCTGTTTTTGGGTGTTCTAAGAGCACGGTTTTAACATGTTAGAGATAGCTAAAACACCCAAAAACACTGCTCTTAAAACACCCAAAAACAGAGTTTGTGCTACCAGCCATTGTTACGAAAATATAAAATACATGTCTAAATATTATCGACAAGTAAAATTCCTCTATTGAACGAAATTTGTAAAAAGTTTGATAAATTCGAAAATAATTCTTATTTGGCAAAAAGTTTCCGATTTGAAATCCGTCAAATTATTTCCAATTTATTCCTACTTTTTCTTGTTATATTAATACTGAAAATAAATTGTAACCTTTGAAAATAAACTCAAAATCTCTCTCTAATATATTCAGTGAAATACCGGACATACAACCAGGCATTTCTATAGGACATCAGACATAACATACCCTCCATAACTCGGCAGGGTATACACTGGCATTAGCTCAATGTGTTAGTGCGTGCACACATGTGTTTAGAGGTAGATTATCCCCTGTCCTGTGCCCTAGTTTACGGATCAGCTCGCGGAAATACGAATAAGCGTCCCTTGGAGATGAAGAGTAAATATCCTGTGCCCTTGTTCATGGCTCCGTGTCACACTCAATGAGATGTTTAAATATGTGGAAGAAGGACATTATGAAAGACGAATGAAATTTGTTGACTCATTCTGTCAAGCGCTTCATATGATTCCTGTAGTTCTTTTCATTTAAAAAAATATACGATGATAACAAATGGGGTAGGTGGCTCAGTGGTATCGAGTCGGCCTGTGGATCTTGAGAACCCTGGTTCGATCCCCACAGTCGACAAACAATTTTCACCAAAATAAAACTACCCCTGTGGCTCCTCCACCACTAATATCTTTGGAGGCCGTGATTTGACGGCTGGTAATCGTTCTTCACGCGAAAAAATATATCTCTTACCAAGATCTGCTTAGGCAGAGTGCCACATATTAATTTTATTTATTTTATTTATTTATAACAATTGCGTCAATTTGAAAATACGTCTAGCAATGACTTCATCGCGCTTCATTGATAAGTTGGGTAGAAAAACAAGCATCCTACGCTACTGAATTTAGTGAATTTCGACTCCCACTTCCACTTCCCATATAGAGAAAGAGGAATGCTAGTGGCAGCAGTGTTGTTTGTTTACCACCATCGGAAGTCCGGTGCGTGCATCGAACGTTTCTCCACAAGCGATGCGTCGATCGCGGACATCGAAAACAGCGCATTGGCGGGGTTCTCATACACAGTTACATACAAGTTATTTTTTCTACGATTGTTATGAAAAGTTAACAATTATGCTTTTATTTACATCGTAAAGTTAACGTTTTCTGTGGTACAATCGAAAAATATCTTTTTTGCGCATCTCCAATGGTAACGCGCGAAAAAGACGTTAAATGCGCGCGTTTCCAATGGCAACGCACGAAAAATTATGTGTGTATCACGAGCGTATAGTGTTTTTGTTCGTCTTGCACTATTGCAGCGCGAGCCGAAAGCTCGAGTAACAAAGAATCACTTTACGCTCTTAATACACAAATAATTATTTTATCATACACTTATAATTTAAAACAATGAACGTCCAATGAATATCCGAAATTATAGCATGAAAACTGCGACCATTATATATTGTAGATCACTTACTTATACAATATGAATAATTGTCATTCGACTGTTTCTAACATGTATTTAGTATTTTTTATTTCATTTATAAATGTAACATAAAGTTATATTTGTTACTTTGCTCAACAGGAATTTAATCCTAATTGCAGTATAGATATAGTTTTCTAGTAACCCATAACTTAGTGGTTAAAAAAACTAATTAAATCCCACCCTCATCATTTTTGGAGTGTTTACTCTAATTCAGCCCCAAATAACGCCAGTCTCCTCCGGCACTGGCCCGTCCAGCTCCGGTGAACTCACGCCGGAACTGCTAGATAGATGGGGTCGTAATTCTTCCAGGCCTGCCGATGCGAGCGCCACTACCGCTGTATTGATGCGGCGGCTGCGGAACCAGCGACGTATCGGGAAAAACAAACGGGTGTTTGGCTCCGTTTGGTCTTAGCTGCTTGATTTAATAGAAATGATATGGGTGTTGTTTTCGAGTTGGCTTTGAACGCTACGGTGCAATGAAGTGGGTGTTAGTTGGGCAACTGCTCAATCTGATTTTTGTCAGCGTTTTTCATTCTTTACTGCTCTTTTATTCACTAAATACAGACAGAGTTACAACTCCAATGCTGGATTGATGTTTAAAACTAAATTTCATGACTTTTATTCATTTCTAAAGACTTGTTTAATTTACATTCTACATTGTACGGAATCGTAGGAAGCACCATAGCGATTTCAATGCTATTTTTAAATTGTTAAATTATTGGCTTCCCTCATTATTTAACATTAAAAAAGTTAAATAGTTTATAATCAAAGACAAATTTTATATTTTTACATTTAGTTTTCGAGATATAGCCTCGGAAAAGTAGAAAAATTGAAAAATTCGAAAAATTTCACTTTTCCGGAGGATATATCTAAAAAACTAAACAAGATATGGAAATGCGCTCAACGGCGTTGAATTTCCCGTGTCCGAATTGACTTATAAGCAAATTTTCATACAATTTTAAGCAATTTAATATTTTTAATTATTTCCTAAGGGGTTTTTTCAGATTTTAATTCAATTTTACCAAAAATCCTTAATCGTAGGATTATTAAAACGAAAATTTACATACATATGTATTTTGACCCACTGAATCCAGTGAATCTTCAAATGCATATGACTTATGGTTTTCGAGAAAATTTTAAAAAACCGCTTTTTGCGATTTTTTTGGCGGAAAATTGAAAAAAAATAAAAATCGCTGAAACTATGTTTATAAGTTAACTGAAGCACGAGAAAATTAATGCCGTTGACCGCGTTTTCATATCACATTTAGTTTTCGAGATATAGCCTCGTAAATGTAGAAAAACTGAAAAATTCGAAAAATTTCACTTTTCCGGAGGCTATATCTCAAAAACTAAACAAGATATGGAAATGCGCTGAACGGCGTTGAATTCCCCGTGTCCGAATTGACTTATAAGCAAATTTTCATACAATTTTATGCAATTTAATATTTTTAATTATTTCCTAAGGGGTACCCCTTTGGTTTTTTCAGATTTTAATTCAATTTTACCAAAAATCCTTAATCGTAGGATTATTAAAACGAAAACTTACATACATATGTATTTTGACCCATTGAATCCAGTGGTGCAATCTTCAAATGCATATGACTTCTGGTTTTCGAGAAAATGTTAAAAAACCGCTTTTTGCGATTTTTTGGCGGAAAATTGAAAAAAAATTAAAATCGCTGAAACTATGTTTATAAGTTAACTGAAGCACGAGAAAATTAATGCCGTTGAGCGCGTTTTCATATCACATTTAGTTTTCGAGATATAGCCTCGGAAAAGTAGAAAAACTGAAAAATTCTAAAAATTTCACTTCTCCGGAGGCTATATCTCAAAAACTATTTCATATTTTTATATAATGGATATATATCATTGCAAAAATATGACGATATATATCAAAATAAATATCATGATATATATCGATCGATATATATCTTCGAACCCTGCTTTTTTGTCTCATTTTAAAAAAATTTATACTGGATGTGTCAATATCTTTTGAAAATAAATAAATAATCATCAAACATTTTATAATGCTCTGCCGAAATTCTACTAAATTTGGGTAAAAATGGTTTAATTTTCATATGGTGTTAATTTCAGTCTTAATAATTTTAGAAAATTAAATCTACCCCCACCCTCCACTAACAACTCTGTGATTTGACTGCTGGTAACCGCAGTCCACGCGAAGAAATATATCACTTACCGAGATCTGTTACATTTGATTGCTATACCCAGTTTTTTAGACATTTTTTTAATCACTCGTTGCATTCGAACATTGTACAGTGATGTGGATAGCTTTACAGAATTCAAATCCGGAGATCCCGAGTTCGAATCACACTGCAGCTTCATGCATCCAGACATTGTATTATAGTTGAGATTAGGTTTCTGTTCTACAGTGTAACATAAATAAATTATATTTACTACATTTGAAATGAAACACAAAATAAATATTTATTAAATGTTACAAAATAAAAATAATTTACTTTTAAAATAATAATATTTATAAATCAAAATAAATCCACAAGATGGCCATACTTATATTTGTATTGAAACAATTTATTATTCAAGACAAAACTAGAAACCAACCAAAATATAGTGTATCGCGCACGCGGCAAACATTCTTGAATCATCTCGTCTTTTGCTTCATCCACACTTTAGTTAGTAAAATTCATTCTTTCGGTGCGAATGTGCAAACCTTTCTACAACCATGCTGGACCCCTTCTACTACAAAGAGGAAATCCACGATGACTTCGAGTAAGTACAACCCATATATCTCACCATAAATAAGAAACAGAAAATCTGTGAATTTCTCGACAAAATCACGAGAAATAAATGTAAAAGATTCGACTGTAATATGAAAATTCTGTGAGCAAGACTTGGTTTATTGTTTCAATAAAGTTTGAAAAACTTGGTTAGTTTTATTCCAATGCGTTTCTCGTGTTAAGTTGAAGCAATGTCGTGAAAGAGACTGGTAGTGAATTGTTGGAGTTAGGTTAGGTTATATGATATTTTACTGGTCGATTTTATTCTTGAACTGAACGTTCGGCTGTTGGATTCGATTTAGAGAGATTGGTTTTTGTGGTAGAATATGAACCATACTTTTTACTACATAATTATAGACTTATTATTATTATTCGTCAGTACGGTGGTGTGGATAGCAATACGGAATTGGAATCGAGTCGCACTCAAACTAAAAATTAGATAAATTAGCACACTGCGGCTCGGTGAGTGCGGACCCTGTACTATAATTGGGATTAAATTTCTGTTGTACAGAGTAACAAATAAATAAATAAATAAACAAATAAATAATGAAAATACACCGCATTTCAATATCTCTTTTAAATTTCGAGATATTGTCCTTAGAAGTTGAAATTTTAAAAAGTAAAAAACTCGGATACTGAAAGAGATAAGAAAATGCGCTCAAATGCATTCGATTTTCCGTTATCTATGTAATATATCGTATATATAAAAAAAAACTACTACACTGCGGCTCGGTGAGTGCGGACCCTGTACTGTAATTGGGATTAAGTTCCTGTTGTACAATGTAACATAAATAAATAAATAATAATGATATGTATACAGTTCTGAATCTGTAATTTAAAATGAAACAATTGGTTAGAAGTTTGTTAAACAATATATTGTTAAATAATAAATCTCAAGAAACTGAATAAATTGTATGCCCAAATCTTGATTGTAATTTATTTATTTTTTCTGTTTTCAATTACATATCTGCTTATTGTTCGCTCGTCGTAGCTGCGAAAAAAAACATATTTATTTATTTATTTATTTATGCTACTCTGTACAAAAGGAACTTAATCCTTATTGCAGGAACTCACTGAGCCGCAGTGCGGGTAATTCATATATTTTTATAAAAATCAAATGAAAATGACTTGGGTTTGTTTAACAAATTAAACAATATGACTTTATCGTAAAATTTCGGCTGTTATGCTATTTATTTATTTATTATAAATATATACTGGCTGATGAAGGACGTACCATAGAGTTTTCAATTTTTGAAATGTTTAATTATTGGCTTCCTTAATTATGTAGCAAATATGTTTGCATTTTCTGATACTAATATTTATAATTTTAATCTACCAACCAATAAGATAATTGTCTTGAAATTACAAAATAAATGTACCAATCAAATTGTTTTTATATGTCATTATTATAATAAGCATTTATTTCATGTATTAAATCAAATAATCTCTTTATTAATATCACATTTGTTGCTATTTTAACTCGTGTAAAGTTAGTAAACCGTTAAAATAGAGTTCCGACCTAGGAACGTAATGTACTACTTTTACAACTGTCAAATAATATCAATAACATACAAATTGTCATGGAAATAAAACGAATGCAAAATTAACCTATTGCACTCTATATCTTAGTTTGAAAAGTAAACTGTTTTGACAATATAAAAAGTTATTAAATCATTTAGTTATGATATTTAAATTAAGTACATCAGTGTTTAGTAGGAAAATTATACCTGGAACATGGAAAGAAATAATAAAATATTTGAATACTTTAATAGTAAAATATTTTAAATCGATAATGAAAATACGCGATATTAAATTTATTAATTATTTATAACGATATATTTAATAAATTGATGAAATTGTATTAATTCATCTATTCATTTAGTGCATGGTTACCGGAATTAATATTTGTAAATACTGGAATTTATTATTTGATATTCATTTCAACAAACAAACATGACATATATTTCTCAATTTCATTCATCCATTATTCCTCATTCTCAACCCATCTCCTCTGACACACTCCTCAATCCTCCATTTATTCTAAACTCCTAAAAACAAACTCCAGTTTTCATCTAATCAATGCACCACGATCCAGAATCAATCCTAGTTCGATCCTAGATATCTGTGCAATACACCGCGTCTAGGCCGATAATACAGCTCGCTTCGGTATTATCGACACCAACCTGGTGGAGGTGGTGGCCACACAGTGGTAGAGGATGAGGAAATATTAACCGCTAGATTAGCCCGTCCGATGTTATAGCGTCTAAGCTTGGTTGAGCCCTGCAAACACGTCTGCTGTCTAGGTGTGCAGACGACGTATTCAGGTGTTAGAGACGGGAACGGTTACAGGGTTATTGGAATATTGTGATGGTTTAATTCATAATAAAATAGTTCAAATGTAATATAAAATAAATATAGCATCACGCCTTTTGACAATTACTTAGTGTGGCACTCCACTGTAGCAGATCACGGTAAGAGATATATTTAAACGCGTGAAGCCCAGTTAAATCACGGCCATCAAAGACGTTAGTGGGGGAGGAGCCACAGGGGTAGTTTTAAAGTTTGTCGGCTGTGAGTATCAAACCCGGGTAAATTTATTTTTTCTGAAATCGTCAAGAAAATGCCTACTTTCCTGACGCATTTTGGTATGGAAAGTAAGTGTTTACCAAAACATTTGCAAAACAGTCAGGTAAAGTACTTTCTTGACTAGTCAGGAAAGTACTTTACCTGACACAAGTAAATTAACTAAATAACTAAAAAAATTAATAAGATTTTTAATTATTTTTATCAATAACGTTAATACTAAATATACAATTTGCTTAAGTTACTAAAATTTATGTATGACACTGGCGAATTTGAAGCTAAATTATTTGTTGCAATCGATAAATTACTTGGAGATTAAGAATAAAATAAGCAAGTAGCACATTTTCTGACAAATTATTTACTTTACAATCCATGAAAATTTCATACTCTTTATCATATCGGTCTTTGGACTTGCTCGGTAATAAATTTTCAACAGCCGCAGTTGCTTGATTTAAGATTTCAGGAGGAGTACTTGAAAATACCGCCTCATACTCATTTTCATCTATATTTTCCAACATTATAAAGAAATCTTCTCGCTCAACAATATTACTTTTGACACAAATATATTCAATAGATTTTTCACATAAGATGTTGTTTTCAACAACTTTTGTTATCACCTTAGATATGTAGTTTGCTGCCAATATGATTCTTACCAAAAAAATCTGATGTGGACACCACATGACTTCCTTGTACGCGTATTAAACTATAGATATTTTTTTAATTGCACATATTTGACATAAAATCTTTTATTTTTTTATTTTTTGTTCTAATCCATAGCAAACTTAATTACAAAAAAAACACAAAATGTATACTATTTAAATTTAGATATCTCGCTTATGCAAAAGGCTAATTTAAAAATTCTTAATGTGCTAGACGCAGAATTTAATTCTCTAAAACTTTTATTTGAAGCATTTATTTCTAAAATTAAAATAATACCATTTTTTTCAAGGAAATCTGTTAGCAGCTTCATGTAATGTGTCACTTCCGGTTAGTGTATTTTAACCAAAATCTATTATATTATTTCCATTGATATAGTAGTCTTATATACCAAATTTGGAAAGTTTTAAATTATATTTGAATATAGTTTTTCATGAAAATCTATTATAGGCTTCAAGTAAAGTACCACTTCCGGAAGTTATATAATGACCAAAAAGGGAGGTGCACAACTAGATGTTATAACAGTCCTAAATATAAAATTTCAATTTTCTACGGCTTACCGTTTTTGAGTTATGCGAGATACATACGTACATACGTACATACGTACGTACAGACGTCACGACGAAATTAGTCAAAATGGACTCAGGGAGGGCCAAAATGCGTATTTCCACTGAAATCTGAGAACCGAAAATTTTCGCGATAACAATACTTCCTTTACTTCGTACAAGGAAGTAAAAATAACATTTTGAAATATTTATTATTAATTATATTGATAAAATATAAATATCAACGATTTCAGAAAAAATAGTATACATAATACGACACGAAAGTGTTTTACTTGACTCAGCGAATTAAAATACTCGGCCTTACGGCCTCGTACTTCAAACAACCGCTTCGTCAAGTAAAGCATCACTTTCCTGACTCACTATGTAATATACCTACTATTGTTACTATTAAAACTTTAAGCTTAGAGATCTTGTTTAATAACCAAGAAAACATTTTGATCTTTTTCTTATTAATTTATCATTGCAGATATCTTTCTTTATATTATTTTTAGAAAAGCTTGTTTTGTTGTTGAGTATATCAAAGTGTCAGTATTCCCAAACAGGTGCGTTGGGAACAAATTATCTCCGTGATCTTCCGATACGACCTTATTTAAAAGATTATCCCGATCAGAACCATTCGACCGTATCGAAATCCAGGGGATTAACGGAAAAAGATGATCGTGTACTGTGTACCTGTTCGTTTTTCGGTTTTTCGTTCCGTCGTATCCGGATTGCTATGTCCGGAAAGGCGGAAGGAATATAAAGAGATATATTGAGTTTATTCTGCTTTGATATCGTGAATAGAGAATTACTGAAATGGTAAAATGTAATGAATAAATTATGAATTAACTAATGTAGAATCGGGACTGGGAGGAGTTCGTTCAATTTGGATTTTTTATGGTAGTTAAAAATTATTCTTTAAGTTTTAAAACGACTTTGATACTCTTAAATTTAAACGTCCTTTATTAATCTACTTAGAAATAAAGTATATCGAGCTTACAACGACTTTAATTTTCGTAACAACAAAGACAAAATTAATTGTCATCCATACACTTGGTGAAACTAGGTTTAATAAAAAATATTAATAAAAATGTAAAGTAAACACTTGGCTATGTTTCACAAAATTCAGCCTCCAAGTCACCTTATGAGGGCATCGTCAGAGGCTGGCCAGCACAGTGCAGTTAGTAGCTTCCCCTTTTTTTCGGTAGATGGCATGACCAGTTCCACAAAACTTCTCATGTCATCTTACTAGTTTGTTAGAGATCTTATTCTCTGCTGGCACAGTTCTTCGTCACCAGCTTCTTCACATGAACTTTGTTCTAGGTGAAGAAGTGAGTTATACCATACTGATGAGCTCTAATATGAGCGAAACGCGTCTATGGTTACTAACTGAACTGTGCTGACCAGCCTCTGACGATGCCCTCATAAGGTGACTTGGAGGCTGAATTTTGTGAAACATAGCCAAGTGTTTACTTTACATTTTTATTAAACCTTGTTTCACCAAGTGTTGGATGACAATTAATTTTGTCTTTGTTGTTAAAAAAATATTAAATAAACACTTGGCTATGTCTCACAAAGTTCTTCGTCACCAGCTTCTTCAGGTGAACTTTATTCTAGGTGAAGAAGTGAGTTATACCATACTGATGAGCTCCAATAAGTGCGAAATGCGTCTATAGTTACTAACTGTGCTGGCCAGCTTCTGATGATGCCCTCATAAGGTGGCTTAGAGGCTGAATTTTGTGAGACTTAGACAAGTGTTTATTTAATATTTTTTACTTTAATTTTCAAGTTTCAAACATTTGCAATCCACTGTCAAATGTTTTTAAACTATTAGAGACATTGCTTCAAGTAACATTAATTTTTTATCATTTTAATTTGTATATTTGTATCTAAATTAAATTAAAAATATGGTATTGGCTTGTAGATTTGGGAACTCAAGTTTGATTCCCGCTACCGACTAATTGTGTTTCTTTTTAAAATAATTATTAATCGTTCAATATCAGAAAATATACGATCCTAAATATATCGGTAAATTAGAAAATTTTGTTAATTTACTAGTTTATAAAGTTTAAACATTCTGTAGTTAATATTACAACGAAAACTAAACTTTCATCACAAAATAATGTAGCAAGCAGAACAGAAAAAATGTTTAAATATTTTCGTTTTAAAATGTAAAATCTGTAAAGCACAGAATCATAGCATGTCGTACACCACTGCATGTCAGAATGTTTATATTGTTGGAAAACTATCGAAGTACAGTGTATTATGAACTGAACACGATATGGTTGTAAACGTATGTGTATATGAACGTTGAACATATAGAATGTTATGTAGCTTAACTGAAAGAAGTTAAATTTTATCGGGTTTAACCTTTTTACCATGAAATCAATAATGCATTGCTAGTAGGGTCGTTTTGTTTGCCTGTTTATTTAACTCGATACTGGTGAAACTGCAGTTCTCAAACTTTGAGAATTGTTCTCTTAAAACTAGCTATTATAACCAAGGGATAAAATGTAGATGAAACTTGCAGCTTAAGATCGTGAGTTGGAATATCGATGATTTCAACTTATATATTTTTTTAAATGGGGTAGGTAGCTCAGTGGTGGATCTTGAGAACCCTGGTTGGATCCCCACAGCCGGGAAACAATTTTCACCAAATTAAATCTACCCCTGTGGCTCCCCCTCCACTAATATCGTTGGGCAGGGGGGGGGCGTGATTTGATGGCTGGTAACCGCACTTCACGCGAAAAAATATATCACTTACCGAGATCTGTTTAGGAAGAGTGCCACACCCAATAATGGGTAAAAGGCGCGATCATATATTTATATTTATTTTTAAAAATTTGATTGTGTCTAAATGTTTTAAATTTCACTATAAGTTACTGCTGAGGTAGACGATATTCTAAGAATGCTAGACTTATTTCACGGACTAAATATACATTTATTTCACGGCCTTGTTATAAAGTACAAATTGTTCCCTCATTTGAGAGAAAGGTAGGAACTAGATTTTTCTTCCCTAAAAAAAGAAAGTAAAGCCAAATCCATGTCATTTGAAACCCAATGGTTAATTTTGATATTAGTAACATCCAGATGATATGGGAGCTATGATTTGACGACTGGTAACTGCTCTTCACGCTTGAATGACATGTCATGTGGCTATCAATTGTTTCAGATTACTCTGTATTAATTCACAAGGCAATAATACTGTTACTTATTTTTAGCACTTATTGCGAATAGCAACGGGCGATAAAATCGTTTTAACAGCCATTATTAATATTATTCTGTGGCTCCTTTTCCATTATCATCTTGGGACGACATGATTGACGGTTGGTAATCACACTTCACGAGTATAAAAATACTACTTATCACGATCTGCTACAGCAGAGTGCCACGCCCACTAATGGGTTTAAGGCGTTATGATTTATATATTTTTTATACTACAGTTGTTACAACAGAACTGTGCTTATAAATTTTATTTACTAATCGTTCTCTTTTAACTTATGAGATTCTAATACCCACGTCAAAAAGAATTAATTTTTAATAATAAAATATAAAACTAAACACTTGTCTAAGTCTCACAAAATTCTGCTTCCAAATCACCTTATGAGGGCATCGTCAGAGGCTGGCCAGCACAGTTAGTAACCATAGACGCGTTTCGCTCTTATTAGAGCTCATCAGTATGGTATAACCCACTTCTTCACCTAGAACAAAGTTCACGTGAAGAAGCTGGTGACGAAGAACTGTGCCAGCAGAGAATAAGATCTCTAAAAAACAGTAAAATGACATGAGAAGTTCTGTGGAACAGGCCATGCCATCTACCGAAAAAAAGGAAAAGCTACGCAATAGCAATTTAAATAACAACAAAGACAAAATTAATTGTCATCCAACACTTGGTGAAACAAGGTTTTTTTTTATGACGAAAAACTATGCTAGCAGAGAATAGAAACTAACTGTGCTGGTCAGCCCTCAGACGATGCCCTCATAAGGTGACTTGGAGGCTGAATTTTGTGAGACTTAGCCAAGTGTTTATTTTATATTTTTTATTAAACCTAGTTTCACCAAGTGTATGGATGACAATTAATTTTGTCTTTGTTGTTAATTAATATAGTTTAGTAAGTAATAAGGTTTAGTAAAACGCTGTTTTATAAATGGATAGAATATCTAGCAGATTATATCTTTTTTATTATGTTCTTCTGTTCCTTTGTAAAAGTTTGAGATCTCCTCCTTCGCTTGCGTTTACAAACACTTACGTCTTTTTCGTGTTTTATTGCTCATTTAAACCACATTGGCCACCGCTTGGCTTAGAATATAAATTGGATGGATCTATTCGCGCTGTAGAACGTAGATTAAATACAGATTGCGTTTCGTGAATTGCGCTGTATGCTGTATGATAGCTAGGTGCGAGTGTTGCCTCTGTTATCATGCGTGGGAATCGAATGATTTTTAAGAGGATAAGTCATACATCACCTTCTGTGGATTGAGTAGAGGAATGACTGGAATAAATAAATACTTAAAAGTGATTGAATATTAATATTTTCTATAAAATGATTTAGAAAGATTTATGCCACAATTGTAGATATTTTTTGAGTGAGTTTTTGAATGAAGTAATAAAATGAACCAGGAACTTTGAGTAAATTACATACTTGTGCCAAGAGTAGAATCTTGTTTACCTTTTCTTTCACTGCACTAAACTGTCAATGTTTGGCACTGAAATAATAAACATTTCAGTTTTCTGAACAATCTCTTGCAGTAGTTACTTTATAAAATGTAACACTGTTTATACTTTCTATTTTCAACTTGTTGAATTTTTGTTTTCCTTGTTTATATTTATTTTGACATGTATTTAGAACAAAGCGCTTTTCACAAAAGGTTTGAAAGAATTTCCTGAACATTTTCTCACAGCTTGTCACTTTGACATATGTCAAAATTTGTTTTATTTTGCTTAGATAACTTAATTTATGTTTTGATAGTTACTAAAACTTTCAATATACTTTGTCTAGCTTAAAAATGAACTAATTTACAGCGAATGCAAATTGTTTATGGGGTAGGTAGTTTAGTAGTACTAGGTTGGCCTGTGCATTTGAGAACCTGGGTTCGATTCTTACAGCGGACAAATAATTTTCACCACATTAAAACTACTCCTGTGACTCGCTCTTTACTAACATCTTTGAAGGCCATGATTTGACTGCTGGTAACTATGAAAAAATATATTACTTACCGAGATCTGCTTCGGCCGAATGCCACATCCAGTAAAGTGTAAAAGGGATGATGATATATTTATTTATTTTATCTATCGTTTAAATATCTACAATTTTGTAAATTTAATCCATTTCAATTGATTGATAAAATATCGCATCAATTCTATTATAATTTTCTTTCCTCAATTGGAAAAAGAAAGTAATACTTTTCATCCATAGAGTCCCAAGGATCCCAAGAGACCCTAGGGTCCCTAGGATCCATACAATCCCTAGAATAATTAGGGAAGAGAAGTAAAACCATATCCATATCAACTGGAAAACAAAGACATGATTTGACATTATTGATATCCATCAAGAAAATAATAAATTTAAATTTATAATTTATTTCTAGTGCAAAATTATATGTATACTCCATGAAGAAAGTGTCAGACACCTTCAGGATAAAATGTCTCGCTTTCCTCCCTTGATATACGAATAACTATTCTTACTTATCCGTATGATTTCGATGCGATATTTTTATTTTATTTGACATATAAAATGAACTTATTTTACACAAGTTGTCAGTTGTCAACTGACTTTGTTTTATATGTCAAACATTTCCAAATTATTTTTAAGGAATAGTTCTACAAGCAAGAATTGTAATAAAATTTTTATTATTTATTTACAACTTTTGTTTGAAGTATACTGGAATAAAAAATAATTTGGTAATGTTTGAAAGGGTTGAATGTTTGTAACTATAGTGGTTTGTTCTAAATAAAACAGGAGAACCTCAAATAGCAACCTCTCCTATTGGGTAAAACATTTTAAGTATATACAAAGCTCCTATGAATTCTGCGTTCCTGTTACAAATTTTCTAATATTTGTCTCTTGTTGCAGGTCGCTTACAATGAACAATAACGTCTGCAGCGGGGTGTCTGTCGGGGGTGGCAGTCCGGAGGCGGCAAGTGGTGAACAGCCTGACCCTGACAACATCAAGATGTTCGTGGGGCAAGTGCCACGCTCCATGGACGAGAAGGAGCTGCGGCAACTCTTCGAACAGTTTGGAAGAGTGCACCAGATCAATGTGTTGCGAGATAAAACCACTGGCGCTAGCAAAGGTAAGAAACATTATTTTTATTTGCTGCTCAGAGACATAATAATAATAATAATAATTTATTTCCAACAAAATCATTACAATGATATTTGGAAAGAGTATAAAGATGTTGTTACAAACCTACATTTAGTAATGGGTAAAAGGCGTGATGATATATTTATTTATTTGTTGCATTTTCTGATAGATGAAAGTATCCATTTTTAAATAACAAGTTCTAGACATCTATATGAACACACCTATTCCAGCAGCACTAATAGATTTTCTCAAACAACGTGATTATATTAACAATCTCAATCCATCTGTACACCAATCACAATCGCCTGATTCTGTCACCAACCCTTTCCTTTACCATCCCTCTGTACCAATTCTAAGCTCAGTCTCACGTATTGTTACCTTGACGACGGGGTTCGTAGCAAAGTAATTACGCACGGAGACGCGAACGTCGCGGTAAAATAATTAGAAGCGCGAGACGCAAGACGATAATACTCTATGCCAGATCCAAGACCAATGCCTAGATTCTAGGTGGGCTGGAGGAGTGAGTGAGTGAGGGGGAAACCATGATGTCGGAGGGCTGGTTGCTAGGAGTCGATGAGCGATAGTTGTGATATAGTTTAAAGTAGAACTGCAGATGTGCCGCAGGATTTTTCAGTACACGCATTAATTAAAGATTTTATTTTAATTCGAAAAAATATATCACTTACCGAGATTTGAGAGAGAATTGTGGGTGCTGTAATTATTAAAGAGTAGAGATGGGCGAATATCAAATTTCTCGAATTCGAATATCGAATACGAATATTAATCAGATCTCGAATATTCAAGGTACTCGAATATTCGACTACTCCTACAAGTTAATTTATTTATTATTAATAATAATTTAATTATTTGAATGAAATTGTTAAGATAAAATAAAATTAAAACAAAAAGTACAAACAAAAAAGAAAAGAAAAGACGAACACTTCAAATTTAAGGTGAAACGTACGGGCGATGATGGCGAAAAACAAATTTGAAATATGGTACGTCTTCATGGTTTTGAAACAAAATATCTTTGTTATTAATAACTTCAAAATATTGTAATAGCTTTAAGTTTATGTACAAATGATAAAGAAAAATATAGTCAAAAATTGAGGTAAACATATGGCACGATATTCGAGGTATTCGAATGTTCGCTATACTGACGTTAATATTCGAAAATTTTCGAATATCGAATAATGTCAATATTCGCGGCATTCGACTATTCGCGGATGATATTCGCCCATCTCTATTAAAGAGACATATTTTTACCATGAATTTCTATTACTAGATATAAAATTTTGGAACCCATCGAAGTTAATAACGGTTATTAATATATTTTTTACCGAAATTCTGATTTAATATCTTAGTTACTACCCCTGTGGCTTCTCCTCCACTAATATCTTTAAGGGCCGTGATTTGACGGCTGGTAACCACACTTCACGCGAAAAAATATATCATTTACCGAAATCTGCTTACGACAAAGTGCCACACCCAATAATGGATAAAAGGTGTGATGATATATTTATTTAATTATTTATTTTTAATGAGGAATTTATAATTAAAATAAGTCTATGCGATAAATCACCCCTGTGACTCCCCTTCTACTAACATCTTTGGGGGCCGTAATTTAATGGCTGGTAGCCACATTTTCCGCACAATAATATATCACTTAACGAAATCTGCTATGGCAGAGTGCTATACTTAGTAATGGGTAAAAGGCGTGATGATAGATTTATTTATTAAGTTTTTAGTTTCTCTTCAATTTAAAAAGAAATTGCAATTTTTTGTATCAAATATAATTTAAAAACAAATATAATTAAATATAAATATATCATCACGCCCTTTACCCATTACTGGATGTAGCACTCTGCCGGAGCAGATCTCGGTGATATATTTTATCGCGTGAAGTGCGGTTACCAGCCGTCAAATCACGGCCCTCAAAGGTGTTAGTGGAGGGGGAGCCACTGGGGTAGATTTAATTTGGTGAAAATTGTTTGTCGGCTGTGGGGATCGAACAAGGGTTCTCAAGATCCACCACTGAGCCACCTACCCCATATTTAAAAACAAATGACTATTAAATTAAAATTTTGATAATTGCTGCATGTATGTTACAACTGAGGTGTATTAAATTTTTATTTATAATATTAATTACACCCCTTGAATAAATATAAAACACACACACACTTTGCCTTATAGTATCATCCCTATTAATTATTCTTATATTTATTTTTTTAGTATCTTTATATTTTCATTTCCTTTGGCGTTATTTTTCCAGCGCTAAAAATATGAAACACATAATCTAAAATATGAATAATAAAACGCAGAACATTCGCAAAAAGTCTCCCAATTTTTATTCAAATCATCCACAATCTCGCGTTTAATAACCAAGTTACCCAATAACCATTAACATAATAACATCACTGGAAGCGTGGAAAGTAAAACTGTTCTTCTTCCCCGCTGATGACGTCGCGTCGCCGGAGTTATCAAGCGCCTGCTCAATCCCCAAATGGCTATTCGAGTGTGCATGCGGTGGTCTCGCAGTGTCGCTACTGTTGACGTCTGCACAAATTTTCGCAAATTTTCACGTTTCGCTCATTTAGAGAAGTGGAACACACAGAAGACGACGACGACGACTTCATTTTGCTTCGTTTCATCCCCCTGCTTCACCCTCTGCTGACAACACATAGGCGGAGAAACTAGGGCAGATTTAAGGGGTAATTGTTCAAGGAAGGTTTAGAGATTTTAGAGATTGGAATTGAAGTTGCTGACAAGGCGGGTTGGTTTATTTTGGCGAGCGCTGAATTTTAAGATCGAATTTGCATTCATTACTATTAATCTCTGAATATGTTCATTACTGCCACTGCTACAATTTTACCAATTGCTACAAATATTCCCTAAAATACTTAACAGTGAAATATATAAAACTGAATCTTCTGAAGAATACATTTATATATATATATGAACTAGTTTAAATAAATTAACTAACTTAAATACATGGTTGGGATGACAAACATTGTAATTTTTTAATTACATTATCAATTATTGAAAGGATTGACTGATCGTGTCACGTGATGATTGTTAAGGAACGAGATAGTCGGTATTCGGACAATAAATTAATCAAAAACTCATGATATTTATCGTTAACGTTTCGGTTAATTTATAACCATCTTCAAAACTACAATAAGATTCAAAAGTTTTTTAATATTAACAAATGTAATACAAAATTTAAATTTTAAACAATAATTAATAGTACATATTAAAAAACTTTTGTATCTTGTTGTAGTTCTGAAGATGGTTATAAATTAATCGAAACTTTAACGATAAATATCATGAGTTTTTGATTATTTTATTGTCCGAATACCAAATCTCGTTCCTTATTATCAATTATTATTACAAAATAAGTACAGGAAATTATCTGCATATTGTAATAAGTGATACAATTAAAAGGACCCCTCCGGGGTACGAGGCAGCACTAATTCAAAGTAGAGATAACCAAACGAATTATCTAATTTTCATTTCAAAATTTACCGAAGTTTATTACTTTTTACATCAATTGAATGCAAAAATAAGAATATGGATCGCTAAAAATTATATAAACTATCACACTGCGGCTCGGTGAGTGCGGACCCTGTACTGTAATTGGGATTAAGTTCCTGATGTTGGACAGCGTAACATAAATAAATAAATAAATAAGTAAATATATCTACAGAGGAATTAAAAATTATATGTTAATACAATCTTATAATTCGTGCAAAGTAAGGCTAATGTGTAGACAGTGGAGCAGTTTAATATTGCTCAAAGAATAGCATCACGGGATAAGTATTTTACTGGGTATCTACGGTCGCACCAGGCCTCATAAACTCTATCTGTTTTTCAATAGTTTTGAAGCAATTTATATTTTTTCTAGATATATATTTTATGCCTGACAACAAGTATTTTTAACAGTAGCATCAATTAATGTTTTATTTATTAGTTTTATAAAAAGATACATTATATATTTTGTAATGAAAGGTTGTTGGCGGTAGGACAATTTATAGCTAGACGTTGTCATGGTGTTGTGATCGAACAACTACTTTCAGTGTCAACAGTTTCGTCAATTTTAGTAATAAATAATTTGACATAGTGTATATAATGCCTGACGAAGATTTTGAAGGTAATTTTCTTGCAGCTCAAGAAACTATACAAAATATTGCAGATGCTGGAAGTAATAACTTTTTAATTAGTTTATATTAGTTTTTTTTTATGAATCCTGTAAAATTTTGTTGAGTCCTAGCATTACGCGCTTATTACTTATTTACCTTAAATACTTATAAAGTTTCGTTTACATAGAAGGTGAAAATAAATATTTAACCCCGTTTGACAAAAGTATTATTGAATGTACGCGTGTAAGTTGTCAATATTAATTAGCAATCAAGACATTACGCCTGTACAAAATAACTTATTTTAATTTAAATATAGTATCGCCGCCTATGTATTCCTCCCCTGTCGTCTTTTCGATTCCCCCGTCGAGTTACCCAACAAAACCCACCCTCGTCTTTTCACCCCCACCCCATGACGTGTATATGTATATGTAACAGCGTCGCGATGGCACGAATCCTCCCGAACACTTCCGAACTTGTTACACTTCTCGTAATTACTCGACGACCGGCGTCGCGACCGATTTTCCTAGCGAGAATTGATGGAAGTAAACGCCGACGCTTACAGCTTAGTTCTTAGTATCTCAGTTGGTGTAAGTGTAGGATGTAATAGATATTGAACAGAATGTAGTGGGAGTTAGGAGAATGTTTCAAGTTTCTGAATATGGAAAGGTGTTTTTACCCTTTCCAACAATAAGAGGGAAAGTATTGATGAACGTACGAAACCGATATGCTATTTGATAATTTGGTGAATTACAAAAATTATTTGTGTGCTTCGCAGAAAAATTTAATTACAATCGCATGCTGCTTCTTTTCGTCATTTTCTACTATATATATATATTGTAAATGTATTAACCGCTTAACAAATTCATAGCAGCTTGATGTCTAAGATAATAATTTTTTTCGAAATCATGGACCCCAAAGATGTTAGTAGAGGGGGAGCCACAGGGATAGATTTAAATTAGTTTTATAAACGACAGTAGTATATTGTAATTTTCGCCTGTCAAACAGTCAAATTATTTGTGCATTTTTTAAATTAATATTTATAAATTTACTACACATGGAACCGGATAAATGTTTATTGGCAATTTTCTAAACATTGTTATAATAAATTTTTCGAAAACTGTCATATAAAGTTCAAATTTACATGACAACTATCAACACGCGAAATGAGTGTTTTTTGTCTACAGAACACAAAAGACTTTTGCATGCAGGATGCAAAACTTTTTTGCATCCTGCAATTTTTTGATAGAAGAAAGGCTCACAATTTAATAAAATTTGTCACTTTATATTTTTGCTTAGAAACAATACTTATTCTTTAACAAAATTTATATTTAATGTTCCAATTGAGCAATTATTCATATTTATCCCGCTTGAGGAAGCTAACTGGTGTACTGGAATAGTTTCTTGAGAAATGCAATGCGAATCCCAACAAATCGCAGAAAAATATTAGAACGTTTATTTGGTTTCTATTGCCCATCAGTTGTCAATTGCTGGTCAGAGAATACCAGATTTGATATTACATACATTGTTGTCATGGAGACATTAGATGTCACATTAATTAATCCTAAACGTCAAAATTTTCTCATTACATTATTACTAATTTTGGGACATAGTTTACCAAAAAACGTTGTTTGATACTCGATTACGAAATGCTTTTGCATTCTCGAATGCAAAAGTAACATTTCGCAATCTAGAATCAAAAATAACTATTTAACAAACGGAAAACAGTAGACAATAAAACTCTAACTGCATCAATTAAATCTATCATTTTTTGTCTACATATCGAAGTTGAAATTTTTGATAAATATTGTTTAAATTTATTCGAAGAATTATAAAATTTGTAACGGTGAACCAATATTAAATGTATTTTTAGTAAGAAATTATGTTTGTAATATAAGTATGGTTAAATTCCTCTTTCAAAGCATTTCCTTTCTAATCTTACGCTATGTCATCATTAAAATTGTGATATCACATCTGGTGGACTTGGCACACACTGAGTATATCTCTCTCTGTTTCATACACATCTATACTTCGTATCAAATAGGTAAATCTATACTGTAGTTATAAGACAAAACAGATAATAACAATCAAACTCAGTAGATACACGAGACCTTACAATAAATTCGTGGATTATTCGCTGTCATCTACTTGAAGCAATGACTAGATTTCTCTGATAAAATAAATATAAATATATCATCACGCCTTTTACCTATTACTGGGTGTGCCACTCTTTCTAAGCATATCTCGGTTCGGATATATTTTTTCGCGTGAAGTGCGGTTACCAGCTCTCAAATCACGGCCCTCAAATATATAGTGGAGAGGGAGCCACAGGGGTAGATTTAAATTGGTGAAAATTGTTTGTCGGCTGTGGGGATCGAAACAGGGTTCTCAAGATCCACAGACCGCCTCGATACCACTGAGCCACCTACCCCATACTTAATTAATTATTAATTAACTTATTAATTTCACTAGTGGAAAACTATCAAAATAGTTTTCATTGGTTAATTGTCAAACTAATTCGTGATGCTATTAGTTCTCAAATATACATGGTAAATTTTCAAATTAATAACTATTTTTGTGGAACTTCAAAAATTTTATCAAAACGGAAATATTATCAAAATAATCTGTATATTGGTGAGGAAACGTTATTTAAATCATTAAATTTTCCTATTCCTTAAAACATTATGTTATGAAATTTGCAATTTCAAAGTTATGCAAAAATCACGGTAATAATTAGTAGTAATATACTAGGTACATTCAGGGCCGTCTTAAGCATATTCTGCGCCGGGGTGCCGGGTGGTCATCCTGCGCCCCGGCTCTTGTCAACCAAAAAAACGTAATATAATTTTTAATGTTCCATTTATTTATTTCTCAAAATTCTTAAATTATATAAATTAAAAGTCAACACTTTTTTTTCAATTTAAAAGCCCGGAAAAATACATCAGTAATGTTTTATTTTATATTATTATTTAATAGGTACCAATTTATTCTGATTATTATTCTCATCCATTAGAAACTCGAATCTCTCATTTAATTTCGAGTAAATAAAATAAGAATTTATTTTAACTTTTTTTATTGGGTCTAAAATGGGCTCATCTATAGTCTCGTTATTAAAATGTCTTTTTCGGGGACAAACAATTTTCACCAATTTAAATCTACTCCTGTGACTCCCCCTCCACTAACATCTTTGGGGGCTTGATTTGACGGCTGGTAACCGCACTTAAAATAAAGTAAATAAAATAAGAATTTATTTTAAATTTTTTCATTGGGTCTAAAATGGGCTCATCTGTAGCCTCGTAATTAAAATGTCTTTTTCGGGGACAAACAATTTTCACCAATTTAAATCTACTCCTGTGGCTCCCCTTCCACTAACATCTTTGGGGGCGTGATTTGACGGCTGGTAACCGCACTTAAAATAATGTAAATAAAATAAGAATTTATTTTAAATTTTGTCATTGGGTCTAAAATGGGCTCATCTGTAGCCTCGTAATTAAAATGTCTTTTTCGGGGACGTGGACGAGCAGTTTTGGTAATTGTTAGGTGTGTAGTAATAAGAGCTATTTTAACTTGCACATTGTGAGCGGTGTAACAAGTGCCGAAAGCGGTATGAGGTGTGTTTAATAAAATAATGTAATATTGGTGCCTATATTTTTATTTTGTGCATACATTTGACCTAACAAAGTGTACGAAATGGTGCAATGATGTTAATATTGAATGAGTTGAGTTTAATGAAATATCTAAATTTCTAGGGCTCGGCTTGCACTCGCACCCCTTAAACCCCCGGGTAAAGACGGCCCTGGGTACATTTAAACAGGAAAAAAGAAAATAATTTCTTATCGAGTAACAGTTATTTTATCTTCTAACTAGTTATAAATAAGTGAGTAATAAGTCCACCTACAATAACCGCGTTATCACCCATGAATTCTGGTTACTCACAGTTTCAAACCTGATTACACGATAGCTATAACCGTGCAACCGATACCACGATACCACGATACCAGATGTAGAACAGTATAACCCTATCGACACAGAGCGACCAGAACGGTTAGCAGTGGAATCGAATCGTCGACTATGTTAGTTGGAGTCCGACTTATCTTATCAAATGCCGATGTGTGTACGTGCATGCATTGATAACCTTCTTGCGACTTGAACAAACATTTACACACAGAACCGTATGGACAAGAAGCCAACCTTGGTTTTCATTACTGGACATTTCTTTATTTTAAATCAAATAAATATATCATCACACCTTTTACACATTACTGAGTGTGGCACTCTGCCTAAGCAGATTTCGGTAAGTGATAAAGATATTAGTGGAGAGGGAGCCACAGGGGTAGATTTAAATTGGTGAAAATTGTTTGTCTCAATTAATTGAAATATGGGGTAGGTGGCTCAGTGGTATCGAGTCGGCCTGTGGATCTTGAGAACCCTGGTTCGATCTTGCAGCCGACAAACAAGCTATTATAAATGAAACATACTATATAATAAATAAATATATCATCACGCCTTTTACATATTACTGGGTGTGGCACTCTGCCTAAGCAGATTTCGGCAAGTGATATATTTTTTCGCGTGAAGTGCGGTTACCAGCCGTCAAAGATATTAGTGGAGGAGGAGCCACAGGGATAGATTTATAATTACTTATTATAAATAAATATATCATCACGCCTTTTACACATTACTGGGTGTGGCACTCTGCCTAAGCAGATTTCGGTAAGTGATTAAGATATTAGTGGAGGAGGAGCCACAGGGGTAGATTTAAATTGGTGAAAATTGTTTGTTTCAATTAATTGAAAGATGGGATAGGTGGCTCAGTGGTGGATCTTGAGAACCCTGGTTCGATCTTACAGCCGACAAACAATTTTCACCAATTTAAAATCTACCCCTGTGGCTCCTCCTCCATTAACATCTTTGAGGGCCGTGATTTGATGGCTGGTTACTGCACTTCACGCAAAGAAATATATCACTTACCGAGGTCTGCTTAGGCAGAGTGCCACACTCAGTCATGGGTAAAAGGCGTGATGATATATTTATTTATTTATTTCAATTTTGTTAAATCAGTATTGCATTTGCTGTTTGGTTGATTTTATAGTACTATGTTTCAAAGGCTTTAAGGTTGTATTCTGTAATGGTCTTTGGCAAAAATCGTGCGACACTAATTTACAGCCGATATAAACATTGTACTACTACTAATTATAAACTATAAATAAGAGAAAATATTCCAATAAAAATTGTGGGTACTAAATCCTAGTTTATTCTACAAATTTAATGTAATTGTTTTAGCTGCCCATTTAAAAAAAGAACGTTAATGAAGTGGAATATTTTTGAAGTTGGTTGAACGAAAATGTATTTGGAAATAGTAATGAAATTGCAAAATTTGCCTCTACTAACATCTTTAGGGTCGTGATTTAACTGCACTTTACGCACATAAATATATCACTTATGAAAATCTGCTACTGCAGAGTGCAATACCCAATAATGGATATAAAGCGTTTAATTACATTTATTAAAAACGGTTAAAAGGTTGTAAAATAAATAAATAAATATATCATCACACCTTTTACCAATTACTGGGTGTAGTACTTTCCGTAGCAGATCTCGGTAAGTGAATTATACGCATGATGTACGATTACCAGTCGTCAAAACATGGCCCTCAAAGCTGTTGGTGAAAGGGCAGTATAGGGACAATTTTAATGTAGTGAAAATTATTTGTCGGCTGTGGGAATCGAACCCGGGTTTTTAAATCCATACCTCCTACCCTACCTACTCATAAAATTAATAGTATATTATAATACTAGTGAGGAAAAGGTTTCATTTCAAGCTCTGATCCTTTCCCACGTGTGTTACATACTATTTTTTTTAACATTAAACGTGAAAATTACATTTTTAGTTTAAGAAGTTTAATAATTATTTTATATAAATTAAAGGAGTTGTACAAATGCACATCACGTTTCCTTGGTCACCATGTCAAATGACATTTCCCTCACTTAATAGTAACCGTTGTCCTCACTAGTGAGGAAAGTTATTTTCTTTCATCAGTAGTGAGGAAAACAGTTACTATCACAACTAAATTGAGTGAGGGAAATGTCATTTTAACAAGTAATGTTGAAAAAAAAATGTATTTGGGGGACATAATTTAACAGCTAGCAATCACATTTCACAAAATAAACCATATTACCAGTTAGCGTAGCTAGCACTTGGTGGGCCCTATATTAAATATTTATCTGCGAGGACCAATTTAATAAATGCTGTTTCAATACTTCAGGAAAAAAATATAAATGGCATATATTAAATCAGTGCTTCTCAAACATTTTTGAATCACCGTTTCTTTTACTTATTTAACTCATATTAATGCTATACTATTAAAAAGATTAAAAATATGGAATTAAATTTCAATTTCATATGTTGCTCTCCCTGTAATTAATTACCTTTCAAACCCTTCAAATTCAGTACTGTTCACTATAGTCCTATCAAGATCTGCAACTATATTTACACATATAATTGTTTATTGTCCCGCGTGGCCATCACGCGGGTTGAGGGCCTGACTGACGATCATAAGGTCGTGGGTTCTGGTCCCGCCCGTGGCGGCCATACAAAGGACATATTGGCATATGACCTAAGTAGTTGGTCCGATATATAAATTTTTAAAAAAATAAAAAAATGTTTTTACAAACAACTTTAGTAAATGTTAAAATATACTATCTGTCAAGATCTGCAATTGCAAAGCTACACCACACAACCATGAACCTAGTCTTCCTGCACTGTACTCAGCCTGAATTTCCATGCTGCTCTGAAGCCGGTTCTGTACAGGCACAGCACACTATGTTTGTCTAGTCGTTCGCTAGCTTTACACACCACACACTACTTCTTCATTATTCTACGGAGCGTCTAGAAGTTTAGCTTCGTGCAAGCGTGCGTGTTTGCTAATACGTGTAGTTTGCTTCGAGACGTGGTACACGCGTGGTGTGATTGTGGTGTGTTGAAACGGCGTGGACTGAATTTGTACGGAGTGAATTGGGGAGGTTCGTGCAGATTTGGAACAATAGTTTGTAGTGAAGGTTTTTTAAAGGAATGTACACGTATTTAGGAAGGGATTGAAAGGTGAGTTTGGTTTGTTTAAATGTTTAAATAGTCACGTGGGTATATGGCGGGAATTTTTTTAAATCGTCAAGCATTTATTTGTGCGGGATGTACGGTTACGAGTTGTCAAATAACGGTCCCCAATAATGTCAATAGAAGGAAAACCGCATGACTAACTTTTGTTTTATCACTTTTAAACACTGATATATCTTAGTAAATATGCGATTAAATTTTATTAGCTGTTAACAGAGACGTATCATGATTTTTGGGGCCCTCAGAAAGAAAGATTTATTATTTTCTGGCTGTCACTAATGTCAAATCATATAACTGTTTTCCAATTTTTTTATTTTATTTATTTAATTATGTTACTCTGTGCAATAGGATATTAATCCCAATTACAGTACAGGGTCCGCACTCACCGAGCCGCAGTATGATAGTTTATATAATTTGTAGCTTAAGTGCGATTCGAACTCGGGATCTCCTGATTCGAATTCCATATTGCTATCCACACCACCGTACTTACGAACCAATTGCCATAAATATGGCTTTACTTTCCTTCTCTCGGAGAAAAAATACTTTTATAAATAACTTTAGTAGGCTTGTCTGTCCTCATATGTGGGTAGAAAGTAACCAGTTCTCTCCCAGGGAAGAAAGTAACTGTTTTCTTCACTTATTTGTGATTGTTTCATAGCAACCGTCAGCACAGTCTTAGATAATTATTTATTAATAAACCTTAACAATTTTTAATTTTTATTAAATGACATGAAAAAATGGTCGTAGAAAAAATTATATATATATATATATATACCTCGGAAGTAAAGTGTCATTTCCTCACTTATGTAATTAATTTACTTCCAAAGTAAATAAAAGTTATATATTCAAATGACAATCGAAGTTTTGAGAGTAATTTTATGCCATAAAATAAATAAAATTGTTCCTAATTTATTAATTGAAATACATTTACTATGAAAGTAAATTTATTATGCCCCTTATAAAATCAGGCAAAAGTAAATCGTTACATCCCTGCAACAGGGATGTAATGAGTAATTTACCACTTATGAACGGTCGAGAAAATTTTGGCATTATTGTTATGATAACCAAACATTAATCATAGCACTTGATACATATTTCAAAGTATGACATTTTAAATTTATTTTTCGCTGTTGGTAAAAGTCTTAAGTTTGACCTTAAAACATCACTTATCGCTCTGGATGCATAAATAACTAATTTTCTCTATGGACGATAAAAGTGTCACTTATTACTTTCAACCGAAAAAAATTACTCTCCGATGAAATCGTAAAAATTATTGTCAGTTACTAAAACAAATATATCATCACGCTTGTTACCCATTAATGCGTGTGGCATTCTGCTGAAGCAGATCTGAGTAAGTGATATATTTATATGATTGAAGTGCGATTACCAGCCGTCAAATCACACCCCTCAAAGTTATTAATTTGATGTTTAAAAATAAATTGTTCTTAAATTGACAGTTACTAAAGCAAATATATCATCACGCTTGTTACCCTTTAATGCGTGTGGCATTCTGCTGAAGCAGATCTGGGTATGTGATATATTTATATTATTGAAGTGCGATTACTAGCCGTCAAATCACACCCCTCAAAGTTATTACTTAAAGTTATTAATTTGATTTTTAAAAACAAATTGTTTTTAAATATTTATTTTTACGTCTTTGGGGGCCGTGATTTGACGCCTTATACCCGAAAAAATATATCACTTACCGAGATCTGCTTAGGCAGAGTGTCACACCCAGTAATGGGTAAAAGGCGTGATGATATAGCAGGTAATGAACTTCTTATCGTAATTTAATCTAAGAAACAAGAAGCAATGAAACTAACAGGAAAGAGAGATACAATTTCTGCAACTGCAACAATAATTCTCAATGTTACGAAACAGTGACGTCTCATCGTCACTGTTATCACATGTTGCAAAACTTGACATTTGCTGAAAATATTGATCCACATACACATATGTGATTTGATAAACTGTCCTTGCTGGTATTTTCAACAAAAACACATCAAAATATAAATAATTATCTCAGAATTAATTTGTGTCAGCAACAAAAATTTAATTTTAAATTTGGTTTAAATAAAAATTACATTGCAGTCATACATTCAATTTGCTTTGATTTATTTAAACCAAATTTTTAAATAAATTTTTGTTGGAAATTAGAAATATGTATTTAAAGATAATTATGATTGTTTGAAATCTCGTCTGTTGTTTGTTTAAAATACATTAGAACAAAAGGTATTAAAAAATGCGGTAGTCAAGCCATGAAAATACGTGTCGACAGACAAGCAGCAAAGCTAATGGTTAGAATATGACCGTTGAACATAATTATATGTTTACTGATTTTTAAAAGAGTGTCAACTTATAAATAGACTATTGTAGTGTGTTCAAAAATCTATGTATTATTCAAGAAACTAAAGAAATCTACCAGTTAGAGATATAGGTACAGGTTGAAGAGAAAGTTGGATTTTCTAAATGCATCACTTTTCTAAAAATGTTTTTATTGCAAAACATAAACTACTGATAATAATAGAAATATTTGTGGTTGCAAATATACCTACAATGTTTTAACAGAATTTATAAAAAACCAGCGATTCTTAACCCCTTAGTTAATACATTAAATTTGCTTGAAATTGCATGAAAATTTGCTTATAAGTCAATTCGAACACGGGGAATTCAATGCCGTTGAGCGCAATTTCATATCTTGTTTGGTTTTTAAGATATAGTCTTCGGAAAAGAGAAATTCTTCATTTTTTACAGATTTTCTACTTTCTCGAGACTATAACTCAAAAACTATGACAGATATGAAGATGCGGTCAACGGCATTGAATTTCCCGTGCTTCAATTAACTTTTAAGCACAGTTTCAGCGATTTTTATTTTTTTCAAATTTTCGCCAAAAAAATCGCAAAAAGTGGTTTTTTAAGATTTTCTCGAAAACCAGAAGATATATGCATTTGAAAATATTTCCACTGAATTCAGTGGGTCAAAATACATATGTATGTAAATTTTCGTTACAATATTCTAACGATTAAGGATTTTCTGGAAAATTGAATTAAAAAGTGAAAAAACCAAAGGGGTACCCTTAGGAAATAATTAAAAAAATGAAATTGCTTAAAATTGCATGAAAATTTGCTTATAAGTCAATTCGAACACGGGGAATTCAATACCGTTGAGCGCAATTTCATATCTTGTTTGGTTTTTAAGATATAGCCTTCGGAAAAGAGAAATTCTTCATTTTTTACAGATTTTCTACTTTCTCGAGACTATAACTCAAAAACTATGACAGATATGAAGATGCGGTCAACGGCATTGAATTTGCCGTGCTTCAATTAACTTTTAAGCACAGTTTCAGCGATTTTTATTTTTTTTCAAATTTTCGCCAAAAAAATCGCAAAAAGTGGTTTTTTAAGATTTTCTCGAAAACCAGAAGATATATGCATTTGAAAATATTTCCACTGAATTCAGTGGGCCAAAATACATATGTATGTAAATTTTCGTTACAATATTCCAACGATTAAGGATTTTCGGGATAATTGAATTAAAAAGTGAAAAAACCAAAGGGGTACCCCTTAGGAAATAATTAAAAAAATGAAATTGCTTAAAATTGCATGAAAATTTGCATATAAGTCAATTCGGACACGGGGAATTCAATGCCGTTGAGCGCAATTTCATATTTTGGGTAGTTTTTGAGATATCGCCTCTGGAAAAGTTAAATTCTTCATTTTCTTCAGACTTTGTACTTTTCCGAGGACCTCATTGTTACTTTCCGCCACCAAATGACATTCAAAACAACTACTAATTTTTACTAATCCTAGAAAATATAAACCAATTGTCACTATTTTATTTCATTCACTTTACAGCTTGTTTCTGTCACCTTTATAGATAGTATAAATCTGTATACATGTAAATATCGTGTTGTAAGTGTTATTCGATGTTCACATGTGTTTCTCCTTGTTGCAGGTTGTTGTTTCGTGACGTTTTTCACCCGCAAGGCAGCGTTACAAGCGCAGGACGCTCTACACAACATTAAAACGTTGGGCGGGGTAAGTGTCAACTTTTCATGTCATTCTAACATTTCTTGACGTCTTTATACGTTGTATAAATAAGTGTTTGAGTAATTTGTTAGATTAAAATGCATGTTGTGTTTACATATTTCATTTTAAAAGGATGACGGTGGAAAAACCTGGTGTCCTTACTGTAAATGAATTATAATGGTGACATTTACTGTTACAAGATAATTGTAGTGATTATGAAAATTATCTTTTATTATTTAGTACAAAAATAGGAACTCTAATTTATTGTTGCTGTGACTTGGGACAGCACCAACTAAATAGTTCACTATTTACTATATTTTTGTTCAAAATTAGATTGTACCCCGAGTAGGAGGTTTAAACCACAAATTTGGATAATTTTTTTTAAAATAACCTTTTTTTTATATATATATATTAATTCTGAAAATAATTATTTATGTAATTGTAATTACATGACAAAAATACGGGAATTAACAATTACTTGTATAATTAATTACAGATGTAATTGAAATTTTAAATTAACAATTACAAACTGTAATTAATTAAGTATTTTAAGAACTTAAGTAATTAATTACTACTCAAAAAATCGCGAAAGTAAGGTTGAGAATTTTGAAAAACCTTCTGTTTTGTAATCAGTACGTTGAGTACTATATAGGTTTAAAATAAGGGCCTTAAGTTATGAAACACTCTGTATATCGAATAGCAGATGAACAGTAATTTCACCGTCGATTTTGTCTGGATCTTCTACAGAACTTAATACAAATATGACTAGAGAAACTTGATAAATTTTAAGTTTAAGATACCACAAAACTCTGAACGAAAAAGTAAATTCCACGCATTGTTTCAACTTCAAATTTGCATAGTTACTCTTTATAAGTTGTACTTTAACCTGTATTTTTTTTGTCAAAATCAAAACAGCGCAAATTTTTGAAAATTTTACCTTAAATTTAACATCATTTTTAGCATATAAAATCAACTTTTTGCAAGAATCTAAATTCACCATCGGAAAAAGCAGGAAAAAATCTACCTACCTATATTTTTAGAAGTTGACAATTATGCTCTCATTTGTCATCGTAAAGTTGACGTTTTCTGTGGAACAATCGAAAAATATCTTTTTTGCGCATCTCCAGTGTAAATGCGCGAAAAAGACGTTAAATGTGCGCGTTTTCAATGGCGCGTTGCTATTAGAGACGCGCAATTAACGTTTTTTTTTCGCGCGTTGCCATTAGAGACGCGCAAAAAATATATTTTTCGATTGTTCCACAGAAAACGTCAACTTTACGATGATAAATGAGAGCATAATTGTCAACTTTTCATAGCAATCGTAGAAAAAAATTATTTTTGCATTGTAATTAGTACCTCTGTATATTTTATAATATCATGAACTTTTCGAAATATTAACACGGAAAAATAACTTTTCTTTGATATCTCTATTGAGATGTTTTACAATATTTCCTTGATGCCTCTATAACTCAAACTCAAATTAAAACCATTTGAATGAATTCCAAAACCAAGAACCTATCTTCGTAATTATTAAAATAATGTAGGGTTCTCATTTTATTAACTATTATGCAAATTCAAATTATGTAGTATACTTTAATTCACAAAATATTACGAGCAATTGCTCTATGAAATTTTTGGAAAGGGACTGTCTTCGGTCAGTCAGAACTTGCTTGTAAGCTGAAAACTTCGTTAAACATCACAAAATGTGACAGGGGCATTCTTATATTTAGCCATATGGTCTAAAGTTACCTCAGCTCCATTGATTAATTGCAAAGACACAATTGAATTGTCACGTAAAATTTTGACTAAAACACGTTTTTTCTTTCGGCATTTTAAATTCACGCACAAAAACTTGATTTAAGTAAGTACTTTAAATATTATAGGTTAGGTTGAAACACTATGTCGAGTGCTGAATTAGTCAATAAAAGTTAAAATAGGCAAAATAGGCTGTATAAGGTAAAATAGGCACAATAACCAAAATATAGAAAAAATAGACCATAAGGCACGAAAAAAATTCTTCCATTACACGTAAACTTATTACCTATGTATAGAAAAACTAAATTGCCTGAAGTATATTAAAATTTGATTCTAGGCAATCCGGGCTTTAGTAATTATACTTCTAAATTCGTCCGTCCATTGAGTCCATTGTCCTCCTCCCCCGAATCTTTCAACAATGTAAGACGCTCGGCACCCGCCCTCGACCTAAACTAACCCCAGCACGTATCAAATCCACGCAAATTTCTGCCAGACATGCTAGCACCCCCGCGCTACGTTCTACGTTCTGCCACACTGGTACGTAAAGACGAACCTCGGGTGTTTTTTTGGCCGGTGTCAGCAACAGCAGTACGTGGTACGTGCCTTGCATGTCGGATGCCGTGTAACGTAGTTAAGCTAGGATAGGCGTTCATACATGCAGAAGAACATACACATAAATGTGAATGTTTCATGATGGTGGTGGAATTCGAGGATGTGTGTGTTACTTTGCTTTGTGGGAACTTACACTTAAGATTTGTCAAGTTTCTGTTGTAATCAGTGACGTATTTAGGCGGGGGTATAAGGAGGAACAGAAGGAAAAATGAATATATATGTACATATGGGGAGTAATAATAATAATATATCATCACGCCTTTAACCCATTACTAAGGAATAAGGGGAGCAGAAGGAAAAATAAATATATACATATGGGGAGCATCCCAGAGAGGCAAGATCCGGTTTTGGTAACTCGCTAGCGTTGGCCTCTCGACAATCAGAAATTGTTATTTTTCGAACTTCGTAAAAATATGTGTACTTTACTTGTTGGACATAACATTTTTAGTACCACTAGACTAATATGATACAATAATGAATAAAAAGAACTTACAAACTTCAAAATGGGGAAGGTGACTCAGTGGTATCGAGTCGGCTTGTGGACAAACAATTTTCACCAACTTAAATCTACCCCTGTGGCTCCCCCTCCACTAACATATTTGGAAGCCGTGATTTGACGACTGGTAACCGTACTTCACGCGAAGAAATATATCTGCTACGGTAGAGTGCCACACCCAGTAATGGGTAAAAGGCGTGATGATATATTTATTTATTTATTTTACAAACTTCAATCAAATTAAATCAATTTAATTACGTTGTTGGAATGAACGACAAAATATTTTCCGGATATTAATTAATGCTGAAAATGCACCGCATTTCAATATCTCTTTTAAATTTTGAGATATTGTCCTTAAAAGTAGAAATTTTAAAAAATTCAAAACTCGGATACTAAAAGAGATAAGAAAATGCGCTCAACTGCATTCGATTTAGAAGTGGTTCAACCAAAAATTCATATCTTCACGTCCAGATCCTTTTGAAATGTTTTAAGGTTTTAAAAGAGTAAAAAATGGTTTAATTTAAAAGTTAAAAAAGATATGAAGATGCGCTGAACGACATTCGATTTGTCGTACTCATATATTGGTTATTTTATTTAAGTTTCTGATGAGTTTCAACCGACATTAAAATCAATAACAGTATATTATTTAAATTAATAAAATATCAAACTAAACACTTGTCTAAGTCTCACAAAATTCAGCCTCCAAGTCAGCTTATGAAGGCATCGTCAGAGGCTGGCCAGCACAGTTAGTAACCATAGACGCGTTTCGCTCTTATTAGAGCTCATCAGTATGGTACGAAACCTACTTCTTCACCTAGAACAAAGTTCACGTGAAGAAGCTGTACGACGAAGAACTGTGGTTGAATTTAAAAGTTATAAAAGATATGAAGATGCGCTGAACGACATTCGATTTGTCGTACTTATATTGGTTATTTTATTTAAGTTTCTGATGAGTTTCAACCAGCATTGAAATCAATAACACAGTATATTAAAATAACATTTATATGAGCTAGTATGATTTGTTTGAAAACATTTTCTTCGCGATGACGTCAGACACATAACATTTTTAAACACTGTATTATGTTACATAAATACGGTCCATAATTACAAGTATGCATAACAAAATGTTTACTTATGGCTAGTTACAAATATGCAAGAGTTAATATTTCCACCAAGAGTTTCATTATTGTTTAGTTTTATTTTGTGCCGTATACACAATCTAAGAATAAAGTACAGAAGTAATTGAAATTTGTTTTATGGTAGGTTTGTGTCTCGGTGAGAAATGAGAGGGAAAATTAGACAGATAAAATTAGAATGTCTCAAACTATCACAAATACGAGTACATTTTTGTGATATTTTTGTCGGTTCGCGTTGCACGTTTTCCATCAAATAGGGTAGCACGGACCTTTTAAGCAATAATTAGTATATATATTATATATATATACCGGGTGTCTACTTTTTTTCCGAACATAGGAAATTCAATGTTAAAATTTTGGTTTAGCGATATCTCTTTACCTATTAATTTTAGAATAAAATTGTACGGAAGATAAATGTTCAGATTGAAAAACTGTATTCATAGAATATAAGTTTGTTATTCAATTGTTTCTTATGTCCGAGTTAGAAGCAAAAGAAAATAACGCTTTAAAACAATTATTAGAGTGTCATGAGAAATAAAATAATAATTTGTTTGTTGTGTCTGACATTATTTGAAATATTGGATCAGAATTGGAAGCTTACTCTAATTTATTCATTTATTTATTTATTCGAGCATTTAATTTAATAATAAAATTAATTATAGCAATAAAAAACAACAAAGACAAAATTAATTGTCTTTAAATGCTCACTTGGTGAAACTAGGTTTAATAATAAAATATCAAAATAAACACTTGTCTAAGTCTCACAAAATTCAGCCTCCAAGTCACCTTGTGAGGGCATCGTCAACTGTGCTGGTCAGCCTCTGACGATGCCCTCATAAGGTGACTTGGAGGTTGAATTTTGTGAGACTTAGACAAGTGTTTATTTTGATATTTTATTATTAATTATAGCAACTATTATTTTCTTTTTTCTACATAATCTAGACAAATAAATACCTATTATTAAGATATCTAATTTGTTTTATTTCTCATGACACTCTGATAATTGCTTTAAAGCGTGTATTTTCTTTTGCTTCTAACTCGGACATAAGAAACAATTGAACAACAAACTTACACTCTATGGATGCAGTTTTTCATTCTGAACATTTTTCTTCACTATACTTTTGTTTTAAAATTAATAGGTAAAGAGATATCGCTAAATCAAAATTTTAACATTGAATTTCCTATGTTCGGAAAAAAGTAGACATATTTTTTTAATCCCCCGTATATGTATGTGTATGTAAATAAAAAGAGAAATAAGTGCATTGGCTCTGCAACTTCAGCTCCGGTTCCCTCAACAACATAGTATTCCTTACAACGCAGTAATGTCTCAGTAAAAGAACAATTTCCTTCTAAAAACAATAACCTCCCGTAACAACGCCATCCCCTTCCAAATCCTTCCGAAACCAAAACCGGAAACCCCTCCACCACATCCTGAACCTGAGCAGTCAGTAGTGCCGGTGTGGGTCTCGCAGTCAGCATCAGGTGTTCAGCACGCCGCCAGCAAGGAAATCACGCGGGCCGCATACATATTCATGAGCTAGCGTCGTCGCTGCTGTTGCTGGTGCTGACACCGCGTAGCGACCGCGTGCATTCAACGCAGGAGGGAGGCCTGCGGTGCATATCACCCTGCAGGAGTTGGATGAGTGGTTAATGTGGGATGTGTGGTTCAACGAGTTCACTGCAGGAGATTCAACGCGAGAGAGGAAGAAACTATTCTAACTAACTTCATATTTTATTATTTGTTTTTTGATATTATAGGGTAGGTGGCTCAGTGGTGGATCTTGAGAACCTTGGGTTCGATCCCCACAGCCGACAAACAATTTGCACCCTGTGGCTCCTCCTCCACTAATATCTTTGGAGGCCGTGGGTGAGAATTTAATTTCTTCTTCATAAGCATTTGTCATTTCGATATATTTTTTACAAACTAATAAAATAACTTAGATTTCATTGGTTAATTTTGAAACAAATTCGTGATTCTATTGGCCGCCACATATACGTGGTAAATTCTCAAATAAATAAACTTGATTTTCCCAATTGTGGGTGCTGTATTTATTAAAGAGACATATTTTTACCATGAATTTCTGTTACTGAATATCAAATTTTGGAACCCATCGAAGTTATTAACGGTTAATTTATATATTTTTTACCGAAATTCTGATTTAATATCTTAGTTACTACCCCTGGGCTTCCCCTACACTATCTTTGGGGCCGTGATTTGACGGCTGATAACCGCACTTCACGCGAAAAAATATATTACTTACCGATATCTGCTTAGGCAGAGTGCCACACCCAGTAAAAGGTAAAAGGCGTGATGATATATTTATTTATTTTTTATTAATTTAATTATAAGTACAGTAAATTATACTGAAATCCAAATCACTTAAGGTCGTTTAACACGATACATTTTTATATTCAAAATAATGTACATAACTTTTATATCACATCAACTAATTGTACATAAATGTTGTCCGTCAGTACGGTGGTGTGGATAGCGATACGGAATTCGAATCCGGAGATCCCGAGTTCAAATCGCACTCAAGCTAAAAATTATATAAACTATCACACTGCGGCTCGGTAAGTGCGGACCCTGTAGTGTAATTGGGATTCAGATCCTGTTTTACAGCGTAACATAAATAAATGAATAAATAAATAAATATGTAATAATGAATTAATATATGCAGGAACATTTAGCTAAATTAAATAAATAAATAAATGTCGAATGAAAGGTTGGTTAAACAAGTGCCGTTGGTGAAATTGAGAGTAAGAAATTTATGGACGATTTAAAATAACAAAAATTGTTACCCATTGTTCAATTTAAAAGGACCCTTTTAATGAAATAAATGTAAAAGGTTTAAATATAATTTGGTGGTCCGTGAAAGCTATCTCGTTTAAATGTTACAATAATCAATAAGATTCAAAAATATAAATTTCAAATTAATTATCTGTCATAATTGACAACAAAAAATGTTACCAATTGTGATAAACTCAGACATGCCCATTATATCTATCTTTGTTTTTCATTGTACAATTTTCTTTAATTAACCTCTTATTATCATTCCATCAAATAGATGTAGCATGAATTTTTGAAACATTCATCGAGCATTTATTCATCAGATTCAACCAGCAATGAATATTTACCAAATATTATTTTCTTAAAATTAAATGTTTAAACAAAGTTTATTAATATTTTTTTCTACTTCCGTTAGGACATAGACATTTTATTTCACTTATTTGAGTTAGGTAATGAACTGCATTATTTAACTAGTGAAGTAATGAGGTAACATAGCAACAGATATCTTGGTAGACGAATTCTGATGTGTTATTCTTTTATTTTTTGAATTTATAACTGTCATTAATATGTCAAAATTTCATAAATTAAAAATGCTCTTTCGTATTTATTAGAACGGAAGTAGAAAAAATATTGTATGAAACTAGTAAGAAAATAAGGTACTTATGTGTTTACATAACTCGGCTACGCCTCGTTCTGCAAATTTCACATGCGTAAGGTAATAACCTTCATTTCATACTAGTTTCATAAATAGCTATTATGTCACCTCGATGTAATTTTAAATCGTACCGTTTACCATGAATACTTTCTTTCTCTGTAGAAGAATATTTTACTTTCTTCGCCATGACTTTCTTCTCTGAATTGAGGGAAGAAAATTGTACTTTCTAATAGGGTTGTAAAAGAAAAGGTTTTAATTAAACAAAAGCGTATTTTCAAACCGCTCCATCCTCTATTTTGCAATTCTATCCGCCTTCATTCTAAAAATATCCTCAAAAGCAATAACTCATTGCTTGTTAAACCATGTCATGATAAAACTATAAAACCCGCCTAACACAATTACACTACCAACGAAAATATCACTCGCCCTTCTTTCTTAGTAAACGTCACAACTTCCATAACCAACGAATCAATCAACGGACGTCCAGTCAATCGTCACTTGCCTCTATTTTTATACTTCGTCACCGCCTAAGTGTAGCTCCAACTCTTTCTAACACTAATACTACCTCACATGAAGATGAGATGAAAAACACACACAGATAGCACTTAGACACTCAGTCTATAACTGTAGAACTATATAAACTTCTAAACATTCGTAAGAGAATAGTTTTCGCTATTCGAAGTGCTGCTGAAATCTCTGAAAAGATTGGAATTAAAGCCGGGACATCGAAAGCCATAACTCAACGATTTTGTGTTCTAATTGAGTGTATAGAATTTCTGAAAGATTTGGCAGAGAAATTGTTTGTTTATATTCAGTTGTCAAAGCTTTCTGAAGTATTTTAGAAAAAAATGTTTCAAATAAAACTGATAGATAATTTAGTTCTCTGTAACTTTTATTTGAAGAAATTTTCTCTACAGTAGTTTAAAAACGTTTGACAGTCGAGAATGTACAATTTCAAATGTGTGACATGCGCTCATATTTTGCAGGAATAATGTTCGTATATTTTCTGCTATCAATTGTTTCCTAACAATTTTAGAGGAAAATACCTTAAATAAATTTGTGGAATATTTAGTTTAGAATATTTTTATTTAATGCAATTTTCTCAAAAATAATTTGGACACGGATAACAGTTGAGAATACACGATGCTAATATTTGATACGCGATCATTTTTTGCAGGAATAATTTTCCTATATTTTCCGCTGTAAATACTTTCAAAACTATTTTAGATAAAAATACTTCAAATAAAAGTAGTTTTTCCAACATGTGAAAATGACATTTCCTTCACTCTATTTAGATAGTAACCTTTTCCCTCACTAGTAACAAAAGTTATTTACTTTCCACATTTTTGAGGGAAACAGTTACTATCACAATTAAATTGAGTGAGGGAAATGTCATTTGACATGGTGACCAAGGAAACGTGATGTGCATTTGCAAATACAACTCCTTTGATTTATATAAAATAATTATTATATTTCTTGTATCGCAAACTTAAAAATATAATATTCAGGTTTAATGTTGAAAAAATAGTATATAACACACGTGGGAAAAGGCCAGTGCAAAACTTGTACTCGTTTTGCAATGAAACCCTTTCCTCACTAGTATTATAATACACTATTAATTTTATGAGTAGATAGGGTAGGAGGTATGGATTTAAAAACCCGGGTTCGGTTCTCACAGCCGACAAATAATTTTCACTACATTAAAATTATACCGATACTCCCCATTCACTATCAGCTTTGAGGGCCATGTTTTGACGACTGGTAATCGTACATAATGCGCAAAAATCACTCACCGAGATCTGCTACGACAAAGTGCTGCACCCAGTAATGGGTAAAAGGAGATCTTTTATTGTAAATAAATTTCAGTAAAATAAGTTTGACACAAGAAAATCTATGTTACCGAAAGACAACGATTCTAACAATGAAAAAATTGAGACATAGTATATACTGATATTGCTCTTTTTAACAGGGTTCGAAGATATATATCGATCGATATATATCATGATATTTATTTTGATATATATCGTCATATTTTTGCAATGATATATATCCATTATATAAAAATATCAAATAGTTTTTGAGATATAGCCTCAAATTTGCTTATAAGTCAATTCGGACTCGGGGAATTTAACGCCGTTGAGCGCATTTCCATATCATGTTTAGTTTTTGAGATATAGCCTCCAGAAAATTGAAATTTTTCGAATTTTTCAGTTTTTCTACTTTTACGAGACTATATCTCGAAAACTAAATGTGATATGAAAACGCGCTCAACGGCATTAATTTTCTCGTGCTTCAGTTAACTTATAAACATAGTTTCAGCGATTTTTATTTTTTTCAATTTTCCGCCAAAAAAATCGCAAAAAGCGGTTTTTTAACATTTTCTCGAAAACCAGAAGTCATATGCATTTGAAGATTGCACCACTGGATTCAGTGGGTCAAAATACATATGTATGTAAATTTTCGTTTTAATAATCCTACGATTAAGGATTTTTGGGAAAATTGAATTAAAATCTAAAAAAACCAAAGGGGTACCCCTTAGGAAATAATTAAAAATATTAAATTGCATAAAATTGCATGAAAATTTGCTTATAAGTCAATTCGGACACGGGGAATTCAACGCCGTTGAGCGCATTTCCATATCATGTTTAGTTTTTGAGATATAGCCTCCGGAGAAGTGAAATTTTTCGAATTTTTCAGTTTTTCTAAATGTGTACAAAAACTAAAATTAAAAAATAAATATCCAAAAAGTGATATTTATCTGATATATATCCTATATATCAGATATTTTGATATTTATTATAAATATCATGATATTTACGAACCCTGCTTTTTAATGATGTCACTTGAATGAATAGAAAACTCAAACAGTTACATATTTGTGTTAGGGTGTGTGCAGAGAAAATGAGCCTGACCCACTTAAAAGAAAATATGAGACTTTATATAAGAATGACGAAGACGGAAATATAAATGGAAGTTGTATGTTCGAACCGGAAATATACTACGTTTACATGCAATAAAACAAGCGGCTTGACTAACATATGTTTCCTTTCATTTTCTATTTTAAAAAGATACATTTTGCTGTGCGTTCAATCACTTTGAAAACAGTTTTTCAAATAGCAGTAGTTTTATTTGAACTACTATTAAATAATTTAAAAATGTTTGACAGTGTCAAGAACTTTTAAATCTTATTGTTTAGTACTTACGGTTTATTATTATTTACATTTATTTGATTAGAACAACAAATATAAATATAATTAATTTCAAAAAGGACATTTATAAATTTATGACAATTACTCACATAAAATCAAAATTGATTAACGACGGTGCTAACAACATTACCTTGAATCAAATTTTTCACGAAAAATTATGTTGATATCGTGCCAAGATCTATAAATTTAATTTGCTTTAATAAAACCTATTTTAAAACTGTCATAAAGGTGCTTTTAAATAGACGACAACAAGATTTGACATTTGAGAAAATGTTAGTTTTTGTTTAACTATATTCTAGATTTACAAAAAACAATTTATTTCGACATATTTTATAGCAGCAACAAGCTAGATTAATAATAAAATATCAAACTAAACACCTGTTAAGAGTGAAACGTGTCTATGGTTACTAACTGTGCTGGCCAGCCTCTGACGAGGACCTCATAAGGTGACTTGGAGGCTGAATTTTGTGAGACTTAGACAAGTGTTTAGTTGGATATTTTATTATTAAACCTAGTTTCACCAAGTGAGCATTCAAAGACAATTAATTTTGTCTTTGTTGTTTTTTATTTAAATTGCTATTTCGAAGCTAGATTATATCTTGAAACCTCTAGACTAGATCTGTAGAGTTCTCTAGATGCACTAGCTATTGTCTTGATATGTCATTTTCGCAAGTAATGCTGAAAAAAATTGTTTTTTATTGTCAATTTTAGTTACTTGACATAAATTGCTATGGATATTAATTATTTTAAGTATAAAATTTAAATTATTGTTACTTTTTGTGTTGATGTCGTTACGATTCTCTTACCGAATTTGCCCTCGAGCATTAATTCATATCCGGGAAACATTTTATCTTGCATTCCAACAAAGGAATCGGCACGAGTGGAACACGAGTGCAGATTAATACATTGTTGGAATGCACTCAAAAAAATAATTTGAGAAGCATTATGAAATAGTATGTTATGCATCAAGGGAGGGAAACAAGCGATTATTCCCGCGTGTGATGTTATACTTTTCGTAACAAGTGCACAAAAATTACTGTCTTATCGGGACAAATGTCAAATATGGATTGCGAAACTAGTTACCTAGGAAACGTCGCAAACAGCTAATAATCGTAGTCTCTAGGGAGAGAAACATCCTACCTAAGGAAGAAAAGCAGTGTTTCTCTCTCTAAAATTAGGGAACAAGAACGTGTTTCTTGTGCATGTGTTACGAAAATTTATTTTTTTTAAATATAGGCATGTTATTACTTTTGAGAAATTTAATGATCTAAGAACTTACAATCACTGTTTTTGAGATAAAAGCGAATATTTTAAAGATACTTATGGAAAAATTTAATTGTCTTAGTTTTGTATTTTTCATTTTAACCTTCAACTTAAATCTCTCGTTATTTCTCGAGCAAAGCTCGGACTTTTAGATATTATTGGTGAACTTGAGGATGATAGATTGCGAGGACGTTCTAGGAATAAATAGATTGCTGCGTGAACGAAACATGAGAGGAGCTAGTATGAAATAAATTATGAATGCAGATGAATGGCAAAATAAGTAAATTCTTGTCCATAAATATAAATAAATAAATAAAATAAATATATCATCACGACTTTTACCCATTACAGAGTGTAGCACTCTGCCTAAGCAGATCTCGGTAAGTGATATATTTTTCGCGTAAAGTGCGGTTACCAGCCGTCAAATCACGGCCTTCAAAGATATTAGTGGAAAGGGAGCCACAGGGGTAGATTTTAAATTGCTGAAATATATAAATATAAATAAATATATCATAACGCCTTTAACACATTACTGGGTGTAGCACTCTGCCTAAGCAGATCTCGGTAAGTGATATATTTTTCGCGTAAAGTGCGGTTACCTTTCGTCAAATCACGGCCCCCAAAGATATTAGTGGAGGGCAAGCCACAGGGATAGATTTAAATTGGTGAAAATTGTTTGTCGTCTGTGGGGATCGAACCAGGGTTCTCAAGATCCACCACCGAGCCACCTACCCCATTTAATTAATAATAATTCTTGTCCATTATTGGTGGAAATCAGAATTAATAAGTTTGTTTTCTTTCCAGATGCACCATCCAATTCAAATGAAGCCTGCTGATAGTGAAAACCGAAATGGTAAGTTTTCCAAAGTTTATATAATAATATAAAGTAATAGTTTGGTGACGTCACAACTAACCTTGAAAACAATTGAATATATATGTGTATCTATGCAATTCACTTGTTGTAGAAATTACAACATGCACTTTTCTTTTTAATGCGTCCTCCATTACCATTTATCTAAAGTAAGCATATGACATACTTTATTGGTGTAATTTAGATATTTTTATCTATTTTTAATGAGCAGTTGCATATTGATAAATAATTGATACGAAAAAATAAGGTAACCTTGATTGCAAAAACTGTATGAAAACATGTTTTTATTTTTGATAGCTTCGTGTTTATTTACTAATAAGTTTAGAATGCAATTCTTTGAAGCAACATTAAAAGTATTCTACGGTAATCACTCTCAAATGTATTGTTAGATTCATTAATCATTCTGTTAGTTTAAACCTACGTTTAGGAAGTGGCGGTAGAAAAAAAATGAAATACTGTATCCCACTCATATTTGTTACCACATAACAATTATCTTGACGAGTGAATAATTATTATAATTTTATTCTAAAATGTAGTATTCGTTCATGAAAGAATATCATTGCAGTTATGTTGTAGAATAGTAAAAGTATTCAAGTATTCAAAAACTTTTGAAAACAGAAAAACATCAGTTACTGCATTACCTATGGAATAAGTAAATGTATTTTTCTACTTCCGTTAGAAAATAGACGTTTTATTTCACTTATTTGAGTTAGGTAATGAACTGCATTATTTAACTAGTGAAATAATGAGGTAACATAGCAACAGATATCTTGGTAGACGAATTCTGATGTGTTATTCTTTTCTTTTTTGAATTTATAACTGTCGTTAATAGTCAAAATTTCATAATTTCAAAACACCCTTTCGTATTTATTAGAACGGAAGCAGAAAAAATATTGTATGAAACTAGTAAGGAAATAGGTTATTACCTTACTTATGTGTTTACATAACTGTGCAAATTTCACATGCGTAAGGTAATAACCTTCATTTCCTTATTAGTTTCATAAATAGCTATTTTTTATAGTTGATATACAAAGTAAACATATGTCAATGCAAAATGTGCACACTTTTTTGCACCCTAATACGCAAAATAAGTACTTCGCGTTCGCTTCTAATTCAATAGTACCAAACTCATATTATTTTCCTTTAATTTACTTGAAATAAATCATACATTATTGTACTATTCTTTTGTGACAATCTTAGATAAAATGTTGTTTGTATTTCGTGGCCGAAATTCTTGTTTTTTTAACGCGTTCAAATGACTTTTTTGTTTCGACTAAAATGTAACATTCTCACGTGCAACAAGAAGCCTCTCATTTCGTGAAGGTAATACAAAAATAACTATTTATTAACAAGAGTAGAGATAATAATAAAGAAACGTTACTAAATATTGAAGTTATTTTGAAAATACTATTTTTTTTCTATTTGAGATTGTAATGGACAACCCTGTATTATAAATTTAGTGATGCAAAACCTCCTACTTAAGTTTTTCGTCAGGAAAGAGAAGACCAAAAAGATTGAAAACTCTTGCTGAATAATAATATCGTGAATTCATTAAACGGTCATCAGTTCTATAATAGCATGACATCTTCAACAACTACAAATTGTCTTGAACTTACTCCAACGATTGTAATCTTAATATAATCTTAACAGTAACCTAATTTACGTCCTTTTCTTCTGGAATAACTTCTAATCTATTTACAGAAACTCGAGTGTCTGTACGTTATACAAAGTTATCTCATTGCAATGAGACATGCGAGTATCTTATTTATATTTTTCTCTAGATAGCAATAACAGTTCCCCGATCAAATACTTTGCAGTCCAGTAGGTCTATTGGTGTAGATCAGTATAATGGCCTAATGACTCATTATATCTTTTGGAAAATTATCAGGAATTAAAAGTATTTAAACAGTGAATCATTACTAAACATAGCAACAGTAATGTCAGTTTAATTGAAAGCAAACATAAACAAAATTACAGATTAAAGTATTTTGTTTTTTGCGCTGCAGTTTACCCATTTTGTTTTTTCAAGAATCAGAATAAATTGTTTTCTGTATTGCCTCGTGCTTCTACCCAATTCTAATATGAGTTTTAGCTAATCTACATTTTTGGATTAGTAAAATAAAATAAATAAATATATCATCACGCCTTTCATCCATTACTGGGTGTGTCACTCTGCCTAAGCAGATCTCGGTAAGTGATATATTTATTCGCATGAAGTGCGATTACCAGCCGTCAAATCACGGTCCCCAAAGATATTAGTTGAGGAGAAGCCACAGGGGTAGATTTAAATTGGAGAAAATTGTTTGTCGGCTGTGGGGATCGAACCAGTAAAATGAAGCTAATTATTTATTTGTGTTATGCTATACAATAGGAATTTAATCCCAATTACAGTACAAGGTCCGGACTCACTGGTAATTCATTTTTAGCTTGAGTGCGGTTCGAACTCGGGATCTCCCAATTTGAAATCCGTAGCGATATATGTATATTAATTGCCGGTAATATTTTGACATAAATTGTTAGTTATTTAAATTCATGTCAAAATATTTGACAATTATTATATTACGTCTTATATTTTGGGCGAAAATTTAACAAGCAAAAATTTTTTCTTCATAAGTATTTGTCATTTCGATATATTTTTTATAAACTATTAAAATAACTTTGATTTCATTGGTTAATTTTCAAACAAATTCGTGATTCTATTAGTCACCACATATACGTGGTAAATTCTCAAATAAATAAACTTGATTTTCCCAATTGTGGGTGCTATAATTTATTGCTTTTAGTTCCAATTTATAATGGAGTAGGTTCGATCCCCCACAGCCGACAAACAATTTTCACAAATCTACCCCTGTGGCACCCCTCCACTAATATCTTTGGGAGTCGTGATTTGACGGCTGGTAAAGAAACATATTTTACCATGAATTTCTGTTACTAAATATCAAATTTTGGAATCCACCGAAGTTAATAACGGTTAATTAATATATTTTTAACAACAAAGACAAAATTAATTGTCATCCAACACTTGGTGAAACAAGGTTTAATAAAAATATAAAGTAAACACTTGGCTATGTTTCACAAAATTCAGCCTCCAAGTCACCTTATGAGGGCATCGTCAGAGGCTGGCCAGCACAGTTCAGTTTGTAACCATAGACGCGTTTCGCTCTTATTAGAGCTCATCAGTACGGTATAACTCACTCCTTCACCTAGAACAAAGTTCATGTGAAGAAGCTGGTGACGAAGAACTGTGCCAGCAGAGAATAAGATCTCTAACAAACTAGTAAGATGACATGAGAAGTTTTGTGGAACTGGTCATGCCATCTACCGAATAATATATTTTTTACCGAAATTCTGATTTAATATCTTAGTTATTACCCCTGTGGCTCCTCCTCCACTAATATCTTTGGAGGCCGTAATTTGACGGCTAGTAACCGCACTTCACGCGAAGAAATATATCATTTACCGAGATCTGATTAGACAGATCTTGAGAAGAACTTTCACCAATTTAAATCTACCAGTGTGGCTCCCCCTCCACTAACATCTTTGGAGGCCGTGATTTGACGGCTGTTCACGCGCATAAATATATAATTTACCGAGATCTGCTTAGGCATAGTTCCACACCCAGTAATGAGTAAAAGGCGTGATGATATATTTATTTATTTTAGTTACTAGCCGTAAAATTGAAGCACCTACACTTGTAAATACTATAGTTAATTCTTGAAATAAATAAAGTAATTTGCAACGCAAAAACTGCAATGAAACAAAATATATCCTTGGCTGAGCATCACTCTCTGTCTCTCTCTCATGGCTCTCCTCTCGCACGTGACAAAACATCTCACTTTCAATATGACCATGAGTACTGTTAACATTGAGTTGTTGTGTTAGTACTAACTGCATGGTGGTTTAGTACTCAACATGGTAGTGTAGAGCAATGCAGTACTAGAGTCGGTCTTACTGTAAGCTAGTGGAACACTAGCAATGTTGTGTATGAATGATTGGTTGTTTACTTGCCTATTTCCGTTCGGTGTCCGTGACTCTGCTAGTGATCATGTGTGACGAAGTACACTACAGGAAAATATAATGCGAATCAGATGTTGCTGTAGAATAGATATACCTGTTTTTAATTTATTGCTTTTAGTTCCAATTTATAATGGAGTATGCTCGAAACAATTTTCACCAATTTAAATATGGGGTAGGTGGCTCAGTGGTATCGAGTCGGCCTGTGGATCTTGAGAACCCTGGTTCGATCCCCACAGCCGACAAACAATTTTCACCAATTTAAAAAAAAAATCTACCCCTGTGGCTCCTCCACCACTAATATCTTTGGAGGCCGTGATTTGACGGCTGGTAACCGCACTTCACGCGAAAAAAATATATCACTTACTGAGATCTGCTTAGGCAGAGTGCCACATCCAGTAATGGGTAAAAAGGCGTGAGGATATATTTATTTATTTATTTAAATATAGCTCTGTGACTCCCCTTCCACTAACATCTTTAGGGGCCGCGATTTTACTACTGGTAACCGCACTTCACGCGAAAAATATATCACTTACCGAAATCTGCTTAAGCAGAGTGCCACACCCAGTAATGGGTAAAAACGCATGATGATATATTTATTTATTTAAACAATAATTTAAAACATAAACATACATACATATATACGCTATATCCCATTAAATGGGATAGCACGAACCCGTCAACATTCTCATCCTGACACACGATACTCGTTTCGACCACATTAACACTTCCTCCATACGAACTCTTTCTTTTCTTACAATCAAAATCCATCATCACGCAACAAACATTCATCCATTCGCTCCTGTACACCTGTTTCGGAAATCTTCACTTACGCCCACTTCTCTAACAACGAATCTGCTTTAATATTGTAATAAATACGATTGTGTTTGAGATGAAGTTTCGTTTCGACCACATTAACACTTCCTCCATACGAACTCTTTCTTTTCTCACATCCATCATCACGCAACAAACATTCATCCAATCGCTTCTAAAAACATAAAAAAAAACATAAATTCAGGAAATAATCAACAAAGTATAACTGGAGCCATGAATTTATAATTCCTGCAACTCGTGTTGGGATCTAATTATGTCATTTTTGACACTCGACTGTCCGTTTCAATACAACAAATATTCTTGCTCCATTCCTGCTGAATCCAATCCGCCGTCGAGTGTCGTCCTGCATCGCAAGAAAAACATAAATTCAGGAAATAATCAACAAAGTATAACTCGAGCCATGAATTTATTTGGTATAATTCCTGCAAGTCGTGTTGTGATCTAATTATGTCATATTTGACACTCGACTGTCTGTTTCAATACAACAAATATTCCTGCTCCATTCCTGCTGAATCCAATCCTCTGTCGAATGTCGTCCTGCGTCGCATAGAACCCTTCCTCGTTTTTGCGTCCATGCATCTCCTGCTCGTTAGGTATGCACGATGACGTCGTACTGCACAATCCTACCTCCGTCGCCTTCACCGCCAGATCTATTTGTATTCGTCACATCGGCTGGCGTGAGGCGTGCGGTGACTGACTACGGACAAGTCAAATGAGTCGTAGCGCTCGTCGTTCGTACACCGCGCGAACGATCAGTTGCTTTACACGCGCTGTTGTACGAGGTGACATTGTTGCGCGCGGAAATCGTCTCACTCCTGTCAAACTTTACTCACTTCTAGTTCAGTACTTTTAAGTGTGCAGGTGCTTCTAGTCAGTTTATGATACGTACCAAATCTTAGGAATTGTGATAATATTTAAGTAATTTTGTGTTTGTTGTGTATTTTAAACAATTGTGCTCTATCCAAAAAAAAATTGTGTTCCTTTTCTGTCATATTTATCTTTGCATATTCTGACATTACTTCGATTGTTACTGGTCGTACAATTTGTCAATATAAGTGAACTGTGCAAATAAAGTTCTTGTCGCCTTAATTAACAAATAAATATAGTGAAATGTTGGGTAAATTAGTGTATTGATCTCATTGAAAAGTGATTCTTGTTAGTTTGGCGTTTGTATGCCATACATCGATGTCACACATCGACAGTGCGTAAGTTTTCGTGTATAAGGTGTGACAGAAATCTGTGACATTCCCGCGGCGATGAAAAGCCGCACCTCTTCTAGGAGTCCGACCGGTAACGGACACGGGCCGATGTCCGGGTATCCGGCCATCTCGGCTGCATATTGGCAACCACCACCTAATCCTGGACCCTACTTGCTTCCAGGTAAAAAGAAAGATGGAATAGTGTGTGTTGTGGGATGAATTGTAAATAAGAGATTTAATCGGAGAGTATTTATTTGGTTGTCATGGTTAGAAGTAAATGTTTATTTTTATTTAATTGTTATTGTTATGACGAATGGTGATTCTTTCAACGTAGAGATAAAGTGTCTTAAAGAATTATAAATAAATGCAAGTATAAATAATAATAGCTCGGTGCAGGGACGTAACTAGGGCTGGGAAAACTCAAAACAAAAATTACTATAGTTACTTAGAAAACTAGTGAATTATTTATTTATATTTGTTGCTCTGTACTACAGGAATTTAATCCCAAATTACAGTGTAATATCTTGAGTGGGATTCGAACTAAGAACTAATGCTAACCACATTCTGTAACATAATTATTAATTTTTAGCCAACGACAACAAATGACTCTAAATCAAATATGAACATATTTATTTATTGTTTAAAGTTTGTAACTGACAAAAATAAAAAGATTAATTACAAAATTATTTTGCAAATGTCAAAATGTGGATTGCATGTTATTAAATTTTAAATGGTTTCCAAAGAGATAAATAAATAAGAATAGTAAAAAAAGCTAAATTAAACTAATGTGAATGTATTATTTACATGTTTTCATTTACAATTTTTAAAATGGTTGAGAAATGTGTTATTTTCTACACGATTTTATCTAGAAAAAATTGTTCTATAATATTTAATCTAACATCTATTAAAGAACGTGAAGAAAGACGCTATTAATTTAAAACACTTAGTTTTTATTTTCCTTCATACTTATCCACTTCACGATTTTGGGCATTTTCTTTCAATATATAATATTTAATTCTATTTTATTCTATTGTAATAAGCATGTCTTTATGTACAATAAATACTATTATTATTATTATTATTATTATAATTCTATTTTAAATAAAGTACAAATATAATGGCTAGTTTTATAAATGGCAAATTAATCAATCAAATTAATTTATTAAAAAGACAGTTGAACTTTTGACACATGTCATTATTTATGGCATAAAATAAATAAAATTGATTTGGACTTGTAAATTTAAATTAATTTACAATGGACGAAAATTTATTCTGTCCTTTGTAAAATCGCACTTTTTACCTACAACTGGGTATGGTCCAGTGTGATAATAAATTATGTATAGATGTTCTAGTTTTATGTTGTTGAAAATAATTATTTAACTGAACGTGTGTACAGGGTGCGTGGAAAGATAAAGGGTGCAGACATGCGATCTGACACTCTTGAGAGTTGAAAAATTGATTGCTGCTGTTCGAAGTACATTTTTGATATTGTTCTTTAAACATTTCTATGTACAGAAAACATAAATAATAATTAATACGAATACACGAAAATTAAATTTATAACAAGCATTTGTTTGTAATAAAAATTACGATGACTTTCAATATTCATGTAATTTATAAAAAACAAGTACTCTTTTATTATACTTAAAAATAAAAGTGCGCTTTTGAAAACTTAAAAACTGAAAAGAATGTTATGTTATACCATTTTTATTTTGTATTCATGCAAGAATACAATAGGTAGTTAATATAAATAGTATTGTTATCATTAATGTAAGGAAACGCAAAAATGCAATAAACAGCAGAGTTAAGTAAATTCTGTAATGTAACTAATTTTACGGTTAGCAGAAATTTATATTTTTCTTTTGAGATAATTTTTATACCTAAATTTAATTTAAATTTGTATATCACCTACTCAAACAAGTACACATTTCTGTGTGTGGTACTGTGTCGTAGCAGATCTCGGCAAATGATATATTTATGCGCAAGAAATGCGGTTACCAGTCGTTAAATCACGGTTAGCAGAAATTTATATTTTTCTTTTGAGATAATTTTTATTCCTAAATTTAATTTAAATTTGTATATCACCTACTCAAACAAGTACACATTTCTGTGTGTGGCACTGTGTCGTAGCAGATCTCGGCAAATGATATATTTATGCGCCAGTAATGTGGTTACCAGTCGTTAAATCACAGCCCCCAAAGATGTTAGTGAGAATTTGTCCGTTAGGCCGAGTTTTTGTTTGCCGGAACAATAAGGTCAATTTTACAAATTTACATCTTTTACGCGGACACCCGTCCTAAATTCCGCGCGGAACTAGGGGAATTACCTGTTTATATGCAACGTAAATTTCCTAACCTTAATTCCAAGCTGTGTCTACGAATTCTAATACAATGTTGTCAAACTTATAAAGCAATTCTTCTGTAACTCGCAAAATATTCCTTTTGAAACTAAAAGTAATATTTATTATATGTAATTCAAATCCGGAGACCTGAGTTCAAATCCTATTTAAGCTAAAAATATATGAACTATCATACTGCGGATCCTGCTCTGTAATTGGGATTCAGTTTCTGTTGTACGGAGTAGCATAAATAAATAAATAAATAAATAAAATAAATAATTAAATAAATGTTTGGTTAAAATTTAAAATGGGTTTAAAATAGAGAAATAAAATATTTTCGAAACAATTTTTCACCTACACTCTTTAAATATGATATATAAAACAATATTTAAGGATAAAAAATATAGGTTATGAGTAACAAAAAAAAATTCATTCCTGCTGAAATCTTTGAAGAGCTATATCTTGAAAACTACAAAAGATATTTTAATTCTGTTTGAACCATTAAATTAAGCATAACTTACTTGTACTAACAAAATAAAATTGAGTAAAATATTGTTAGTCAAACGGCAGTAAAGTAGGTTTGAAAAATTCCTGCTCCGAATTTTTGAGCGACCATATCTCCGAAAGTGTTATAGATATTTAAATTATGATTACAGCGTTGGATTTGTCATAATTAACTGCATATTTTAGCAAAGTTTCAATGTTCTAGCAGACAGTTAAAGTGAATTTATCGTTAGGTAGCTTAGTAAAAGTGATTTTTTTAAAAATAAATAAATTCACCCTATATTGAGTATTAGAAAGACGAATGCTAATATAGAATATCTTCTCAAATGAAAATTTGAGGTATTTTTAGTTATTTGAGTGCCAACACTTGTCTGGCAATTGTTTCTTACTAACATTAAGTAAATAAATAAATATATCATCACGCCTTTCACATATTAATAAGTATGGCATTTTGTCATCTATTAATCGCGTGAACTGTGGTTACCAGCCGTTAAATCACACCCCCCAAAAATGTAATGAAGACAGAGGTCATTTTAATGTGGTGAAAATTGTTTATTGGCTGGTCCGATTCGATAAAATCGTTATTTTTAAGTGGATTAATTTTAAAGAATAAAACAACATTTCCTGCTCATTTAAGTTTGACAGTCACTGTACGTCCATAAGAATCAGCAGTGCAAATAGATTTCGCAGTAGCCGTTACGAAGTAACCAAGTTACTTAACCAGTAACCGGATTTACTTACCACGTGCATCTTGCATATTTTTCTTCCTTGCATTATTATTGTGTATTTATCTTTTTCATTTATATTGTTTAATTATTAGGTAGGAATAAAATTGTAAATATATTTCGCAACTGATTAAATTGTACTTTTTAAATTATTGTTATTATTTTATTATTATTAGTGAATTTATTTTTATTAGATTTACTGACGAAGAATGATTATTTATAATCGAATTGTTTTTATCTTTATAACCTTTGTATCGTACTTAATTGGACACAACATGAACTTTGTTGTACATCAGAAACTGGAAGTTATTCGTTTGTCGTCTTTTTTACTTATTTATTTGATTTATAAACAAAATTATTTGTCGTAACCCAGGATATGAAAATAAAATAAATAAATATATCATCACGCCTTTTACCCATTACAGGGTGTGGCACTCTGCCTAAGCAGATCTCGGTAAGTGATATATTTCTTCGCGTGAAGTGCGGTTACCAACCGTGAAATCATGGTCTTCAAAGATGTTAGTGGAGGAGGAGCCACAGAAGTAGATTTAAATTGGTGAAAATTGTTTGTCGGCTGTGGGGATCGAACCAGGGTTCTCAGGATCCATAGACAAATAACATAGAAACATGATAGTGAGAACATTATAAGAATGAAACTCATAAACCCTGATAAAACTTAATAAAACCATAAGGAACTGGTGCAATATTTAAATGACAATTTAAAAATAAAAATGGCATTGAAACATAAATATAAGAATGTTGAATAATAGCTATATTTACTATCAATTAATGTATTAAAAGCAATTATTTTTAATTCCTAATGTTTATTTAATATTTTGTACGTTCACACAGCACATAATTTCTGTATACTTCGAGTTGTCATTCATCTGTCTGATTCATGAACAATTATTTCAAATATAAAAATATAAACAAATAAATATATCATCATCGAATACAATTTTCACCAATTTAAATCTACCCCTGTGGCTCCTCCTCCACTAATATCTTTGGAAGCTGTGATTTAACGGCTGGTAATCGCACTTGACGCGATGAAATATATCACTTACCGAGATCTGCTGATTCAGAGTGCCACACCCAGTGATGAGTAAAAGGCGTGATGATATATTTATTTAATTTAACTTATCTAACAGATAAATTTGTTAAATTTCGAAATAATTAACAGAAGAAAATCTAAGCTAACCATCTAAAGTGTGAAGTTCTAAAATATTAATATAAATTAGTGCATTGGTAATAAAGTATCAATAACATGTTAATGCAATGAACACCTGACTGTGTTGATCTCTAAGCACGTTGCTAACTGCTGACGTCACCAGATTACATGTGCATGGCTTGTATATTCATTCACATATGATTATACTTTTCTTACACTTACATGTTAATGAATCAGTACAAAATGATATTAACATTGTACAAGTGTACACCCATAAAACTTTCTCATTTGAATCTAGTCAGATTATTTATTTTATTTTATTTTATTTATGTTATTCTGTACAACAGGAATTTAATCCCAATTACAGTACAGGGTCTGTACTCACCGAGCCGCAGTGTAGTAAAACTTTCAAATGATTGTGACAATTTCGTGTCAATTCTTCCTGAATTATTTAGGGGAAAATTGTTCGATTTTGTACAATAATTTAGGAACGTTTAATAGCAGAAAGATTAATTTTACCACGGCTGTGTCAGAAAGTAAAAAAGCTGTTTTTCCTGAATTAATGACCGGTTTAATAAATGACTAATTAATTTATACATTTTATTCACTAATGTCTAGTATTATAAACATAAATAAATATATCATCACGCCTTTTACCCATTACTGAGTGTGGCACTTTGCCTAAACAGATCTCGGTAAGTTATATGTTTTTCACGTGAAGTGCGGTTACCAGCCGTTAAATCATGGCCCTCAAAGATGTTAGTAGAGGGGGAGCCACAGGGATAGATTTAAATTAGTATTATAAACGACAGTAGTATATTGTAATTTTCGCCTGTCAAACAGTCAAATTATTTTTTTCGAAAACTGTCATATAAAGTTAAAATTTACATGACAACTAACAACAAGTGAAATGAGTGTTTTCTTTCTACTTTTCCGAGGCTATATCTCGAAAACTAAATGTGATATGAAAACGCGCTCAACGGCATTAATTTTCTCGTGCTTCAGTTAACTTATAAACATAGTTTCAGCGATTTTTATTTTTTTTCAATTTTCCGCCAAAAAAATCGCAAAAGCGGTTTTTTAACATTTTCTCGAAAACCAGAAGTCATATGCATTTGTAAATTGCACCACTGGATTCAGTGGGTCAAAATACATATGTATGTAAATTTTCGTTTTAATAATCCTACGATTAAGGATTTTTGGGAAAATTGAATTAAAATCTGAAAAAACCAAAGGGGTACCCCTTAGGAAATAATTAAAAATATTAAATTGCTTAAAATTGTATGAAAATTTGCTTATAAGTCAATTCGGACACGGGGAATTCAACGCCGTTGAGCGCATTTCCATTTCTTGTTTAGTTTTTGAGATATAGCCTCCGGAAAAGTAAAATTTTTCGAATTTTTCAGGCTATATCTCGAAAACTAAATGTGATATGAAAACGCGGTCAACGGCATAAATTTTCTCGTGCTTCAGTTAACTTATAAACATAGTTTCAGCGATTTTTATTTTTTTTCAATTTTCCGCCAAAAAAATCGCAAAAAGCGGTTTTTTAACATTTTCTCGAAAACCAGAAGTCATATGCATTTGAAGATTGCACCACTGGATTCAGTGGGTCAAAATACATATGTATGTAAATTTTCGTTTTAATAATCCTACGATTAAGGATTTTTGGTAAAATTGAATTAAAATCTGAAAAAAATAAAGGAAATAATTAAAAATATTAAATTGCATAAAATTGTATGAAAATTTGCTTATAAGTCAATTCGGACACGGGGAATTCAACGCCGTTGAGCGCATTTCCATATCTAGTTTAGTTTTTGAGATATAGCCTCCGGAAAAGTGAAATTTTTCGAATATTTCAGTTTTTCTAAATGTGTACAAAAACTAAAATTAAAAAATAAATAAATAGTGATATTTATCTGATATATATCCTATATATCAGATATTTTGATATTTATTATAAATATCATGATATTTACGAACCCTGCTTTCCATACTAAAATGCGTCAGGAAAGTAGGCATTTTCTTGACGATTTCAGAAAAAATTATTTGTATGAATTTTGTATGATTTGTGTTTTACAGAACGCAAACTCTTCGTGGGCATGCTAAGCAAGAAGTTCGGTGAAAACGATGTCCGAGCGATGTTCAACAACCACGGTCAAATCGAGGAGTGTACGGTCCTCCGGGACCCTGCGGGCAACTCCCGTGGATGTGCGTTCGTTACGTTCGGTTCTAAACAATCGGCAGTGGCAGCCATCAAAGCTTTGCACCATTCACAGACCATGGAAGGGTGCAGTGCACCTCTCGTGGTTAAATTCGCTGATACGCAAAAGGAAAAAGACCAGAAGAGGCTGGCGCAGATGCAGGCGTCGCTTTGGGGTGCTGCTGCAGGTGAGACAAGAATTATTTATTTATTTATTTTTACCTCTTGTATTTGCATAATTGTATCATTCTTTATTTCTTAAACTCTTGTCATTTGTTTCACTTAAATCAGTTCTAATTAGAGATTGGTATGTTGGATCTTTTAAGTGAACTGGATCAGCAGATTTTGATTGCAAAAAAGAACCGAATCATCGATTCATTTTATACATATTTTTTATTTTCGTCAGTTCAGCAGAACAACTGATCTGCTCATAGGGGCGGATCCAGACCTTGAATTAGGGGGGTGGGGAGGGTCATGAATAAAAAAAATATTTGTATTTGCTCATATTATATTCCTGCTTTAAATAATTTTTACAATAACATTAAATCGTCTTTGGAATCGCATTAAATCACATTTTTAGGTGTAGGAGAATGTGTAGCTTTAAGTAAAATTACTTTTCTATAAACGTGGTGAGGAAAAGTGATTTTTTTTCACCTCAGATATTTCCCCTAAGAACGCCAACACTTTTTAAATCATAAAGTTTCAATATCTAAACGGTTCTTCCATAGAATACAAAAATTATTGAATTAGAAGTTGTTTTTCTAAGTGCAAATGTCGGTAGTCACATACTTGACTAGGTCTTAAATAGAATACCTCCACAAAATATTGGTTTTTGGCTATTTATTAGAATAATAAATCAAACAATAATTCTTAATTATCTTAGAATTTTAAGTTCTTAGATAATATTTTCTATTTAATTTGTTTAACAAATTGAGTTATCGTAAATAATAACATCATTATTATATATTAGGGCCAATATTAAAAAAAGTCCAGGCTTAGGGGAGGGGTGTCATGGCCCCCATGATCACCCCCCCCCGGATCCGCCCCTGTCTGCTCAGTTCTCGATTTGGGGTTGCACATTACTTTCAGCAATCGACAATCCGGTTCACTTCGTTTGCGGTACTAATTTTATTTACTAAATTTATTTATCAAACAAAGTTTAAATTGCTAAATAGTTATTTGTGTATTAAGAGCGTAAAGTGTTTCTTTGTTACTCGGCTCACGCTGCAATAGTTTAAGAGGAACAAAGACACTTTACGCTCGTGATACACACATAATTTTTTCTACGATTGCATCTTAAAATTATTAATAAACGTACGCGTATTGAAAATAAATTCGTTCTGTTAACTGTCAATATGACAAGTTTCTGTTTTGTTTGTATCCCTGGTAACTATTGAAATAAGCTCGCATTTAATATCTTTTTCGCGCGTTGCCATTGGAGACGCGCAATGAAGATATTTTTCGATTGTTCCACAGAAAACGTCAACTTTACGATGACAAATGAGATCGTAATTGTTAACTTTTCATAGCAATCGTAGAAAAAATTTGTAAGATTTTCATTCACTGTCTTAAGGTGTTGGTAGTGGTCTAATTGAAAAAGGTTATTGAATGTAATTGGATTGGCAGTAATTAGTAAAATGAATGAGCTTTAGTGTAGTTCCTGATCCTTCCTAGATAATACTGTTTGAAGCATGTTCTCTAATGATATAGTAGTCGTCAATCCTGACGAATCACCATTCTTCTTTCTAGCGGCCGCTCAGCCAACGATGGCAACCCCCACCCAACAATTCCCCCTCCTCCAAACAACCGACGCTCTCAACCCCTCCTCCTTGCAACTCCTCCAAGCGATGGGTAACTCCGCGCTGCTGCAGCAGCACCTGCTAGCAGGAACCGACGGTCTTCTAGCGCCCATCGGCGTGCAGAACTTGGTGACGCTGGCCGCCATGGCGCAGCCTGCAGCCACGGCGCCGCTGTGCATGGCGTCGTTGCTTGGCGGGAAGGGTGCTGCGACGGAGCGATGCCTCCCGGTTGCGCCGACGCTTGCGGCTGCCACGACGGACCTCACGGGAGGGTATGGGACTCTCTTGGGCACCGCGGCGCTTGGGACGGCGGCGGCGGCGGTTGCTGGCAAGCAGGTTGAAGGTAAGCAATACTTTACTTATTCGGGACTAGAAAATAGAAGGTAGAATGGTGGATGGGTAGCTACAAAGACACTCGCCCAATTATTGTCTTTTTAGTTGCTTTTAACAAACATGGTGGAACATTGGTAGATCATTCTCAATTAACTTATTTGACTAACTTATGTTCGGTGTAATAAAGGACAGATTAACTTTTGCTTTTATAGTAAATCTATTGAAATTAACAGATTTTATTGCACATTATTGGCAAAAATTCAATGGTTCGATTTCTACAACCGACAAATAATCCCTTTTGTTGTTTTGAGGTCGTGATTTGATGTCACCCGAAGAAATATATCACCTACCGAGATACATACATACATACATAACATCGCGCTATATCCCATTAAATGGGGTAGTACGAACCCGTCAACATTCTCATCCTGACACACTATACTCGTTTCGATCACATTCACACTTCCTCCATACGAACTCTTTCTTTTCTTACAACCAAAATCCATCATCACGCAACAAACATTCATCCATTCGCTCATGTACACCTGTTTCGTAAATCTTCACTTACGCCCACTTCAAATTTAATATCGGGAAAATACTGTAGTGACCACAGCATGTTTATAAATACATACATACATAACATTACGGTATATCCCATTAAATGGGGCAGCACGAACCCATCAACATTCTCATCCTGACACACGATACTCGTTTCGACCACATTAACACTTCCTCCATACGAACTCTTTCTTACCTCACAACCAAAATCCATCATCACGCAATAAACATCCATCCATTCGCTCCTGCACACCTGTTTCGTAAATCTTCACTTACACCCACTTCTCTAACAACGAATCTATAAAGAAATGAAGGCAGCATCTCCTGCGCTTGTTTAAAAATACATTTAACACAATTGCAGTTACACACTGTATAGTACAAACTGAAAATGAAGTAAAAAAGATGAGGAAGGAAAGGAGTATCTACCTGCGCTTGTTTTTGAATTCCACATAATTGCAGTTGGACATTCTATAGTAAAAACAAAATGATTATATATGAACCCCTGAAACATTCATAGAGCATCAACATTCTCATCCTGACACACGATACTCGTTTCGACCACATAACACTTCCTTCATACGAACTCTTTCTTTTCTCACAACCAAAGTCCATCATCACGCAACAAACATCCATCCATTCGCTCCTGAACACCTGTTTCGAAAATCTTCACTTATGCCCACTTCAAATTTAATATCGGGAAAATACTATAGTAGTATGTTTATAAATACATACATACATAACATCACGTTATATCCCATTAAATGGGGCAGCACGAACCCCTGAAACTTTCATAGAGCATCAGTGCACATCAACATTCTCATCCTGACACACGATACTCGTTAACACTTCCTCCATACGAACTCTTTCTTTCCTTACAACCAAAATCCATCATCACGCAACAAACATTCATCCATTCGCTCCTGTACACCTGTTTCGTAAATCTTCACTTACGCCCACTTCTCTAACAACGAATCTGCTTTAATATTGTAATAAATACGATTGTGTTTGAGTGTGAATATCTACCAATGTTTCTTGCGTTTTGATTGCAAAATGGGCGATTGTCTGTTGTGGGGTAAAGTAGGTATTGGTTATGGGGTGTTTAGGACCTGAAGGCTGCAACCTGTTCATCTACCACCTCCCGCAAGAGTTCAACGACACAGACCTGGCATCGACGTTTCTACCGTTCGGACACGTGGTATCCGCGAAGGTATTCATCGACAAGCAGACCAACCTGTCCAAATGCTTCGGTTTCGTGTCGTTTGACAACCCATCGTCGGCACAAGCTGCCATCACCGCCATGAACGGTTTCCAAATCGGAACCAAACGCCTCAAGGTGCAGCTCAAGCGTTCGAAGGAGGCCTCGCGCCCCTACTAATAGTGAACTATCAAGTGACTCTCGCGCAAGATGGCCTCATCTCAGGAACAAATCTAGTAGCTACTATTTATACACGAACAGTGAGATATTTTTACTAGTTTATTACTATCACCCGGCCCGCAAATTAACGGTAATTTGTTGGTAATTTAAGAGAGAATATAAAAAATAAATTCTGGATGAGTCGTGAATGAAGTGCATTTGCGAAATATCTTAATAAGTGTTATGTTTGATGATGAATAATATGTTATTGTTTTTTTTTCTTTGGTTAATTATTTAGAGTTTTTTTGTAAAGTTTACCTATTTGTGTTTTTTTTTTCGTGGCACATATCAGATGTCAATAAATGCTCTGTTCTGAAACTGATGTGTAGGCATATAAATGTTCGTGCACGCCTGCCTGACGTCTGCGAGCTGTGAGGCGATGTGTGATGTTGGGTGACCTCCCGCTGGACACGTGGGCTCGGATGCACACGTGACTCACCATACACGTGAACAAACACACACACACACAACACACCAGACAGTTACGTTATACAGTTTACAGTACTGAGCCAAAAATCAACGCGATCGTTTATACTACTCATTACCTCACACTTTCTAATCACTTTTGTTACATCTTCAAAGTTTACAACCCTAAAAATACATAAAAACAATGATTAATATCTCAATTTAATTTGGAATAATAATGTTGCTACATTGTGTTCTAAAGCAAATTATAAACATTTGAAAAATTTGTGAAAAATGCTCATATTTTGTAGCAATATATTATTCGTTATAAAATGTTGAACGTTCAAAGGTTCAAATCCCAATAAAAAATACAAAATGAACCATCTAAAATTGCTTTCATATGAGCCATAATTTCTGAATTAGAAAAAACTGCTTCAAATTTAATTCTTTCTAATTTTTATTTGAAACAATTTGTAAGTTAGAAGATGATCAGTAGTACCAAAAGTGTGTTAGAAATGTGGCCCAAAGTACTTACAATACCTCCTGCGGTACTAAAACTGTTTTGCTAGATTCAACCATGATAATTTTTTGTTTTTTTTACGTCTATTATTTTATGCTCTTACGTATTTCAATTTTTGATTAAACTGAATGAAACTTATTTGTAATATATTTGTTAATTGTTGTGCCCTGTAAAAACCCAACTGGTACGCCTTTGTATAATGATCATAGACTTAACATTGAACTGATTACATCACCAAAGTGTATTCAATGTACTTATTAAACGTAGTCTTTATAATTTTATATTATTAATACTTTCCAGGGACGTACTGACTATAATGAAAATTTTGTACTTATAATTCCGGTGAACAGTCATTAAACCAACCGGACTTGAATTAAATTGTGCCAGTCCGTCCCTGCTTTTGACTGACTATTAATTTAATACAAGATTTGGATGTATCCAACTAACATATCACTTTAAGTAATTAAGCTATTAAACTAATTAGTAAATAACTATATGTAATTACGTAAAGCGTAACACAGGGCAGGAGCGCAAGTCCTGCCCTGGCAAGAATGTTAAGTCCAGTTGATTGCTCAACCTAAATAACAAAGGTACCAGATATAAATTTGTATTTGTTGATTGACTTGTCATAACAATCCCAAGATTTTTTGGCTCAGCTCTGAATACACACACATAGACACATATGAAAAGAGTATGTCCAAAGAAAACACACACATATACATGGAACACAGTAGAGATAGCCCACCGGTCACTAACACTACCAAACATAAAATTTCGACCAAAGAATGAATATAATACGTGATGTAACATATATGTCTATAGTACAATCATTCGGCACCCCGAAGAATGAAAACATTCGGGGAGCTTCACATTGTATGGTTAGATTTGTTACAGTCCATGCTAAAAGTATGTCTACTTGGTATGAACTATATTTATATATAATGTTGATAATGTTGTTTAGTTAAACGAATTAAGATATTGGTTTATATTTGCAAAATCATACTGTGTATATTGTTCTATATTTTCTATTACTATTTTCTAATAATTAGTGTTTAAAAAATTTAGTTTTCATTTTCCCTGGAAAAATTGATGAATGCTTTGCACATATACTTGTAAAATTGACCAGTGTTACAGGTTACAAATAAATATTCTGTTTATAAAATTGATCACTAGAAATTTCCAACCAGCGACGGAACGATTTGACGAGTCTCTTTTGTTTAGTTCGGATTTAGTGGTGGTGCTAAGTGTTCGGTGGACTGTAGTATGTTTACGCTTCTGTTTGTCTTTTACTAATGTAACTGTTCAAACTTCATCTGACAAAATATGTAAGTGGTCTCATTCTTGTTGTAACTAATTGTGCCTTCTAACGAGTCTCTGTTGTCACGGATGTCTGGCCAGAACCATCTTGGTTTCGCCCCCGAAATGTACGACTTTTGTGCAAAGAAATGTTGACAATTTAATTCCCGAACTTTATTCGTTCAAAAAATTGTAACAACAAAAAATTAAAATAGCTATTTATGAAACTATGCCTCGTTCTGCAAATTTCACATGCGTAAGGTAATAACCTTACTAGTTTCATTCAATATTTTTTCAACTTCCGTTCTAATAAATACGAAAGAGCGTTTTTGAAATTATGAAATTTTGACATATTAATGACAGTTATAAATTTAAAAAATAAAAGAATAATACATCAGAATTCGTCTACCAAGATATCTGTTGCTATGATACCTCATTATTTCACTAGTTGAATAATGCAGTTCATTACCTAACTCAAATAAGTGGAATAAAACGTCTGTTTCCTAACGGAAGTAGAAATTAGCTATTTATGAAACTAGTAAGGAAATAACCTTATTTCCTTACTAGTTTCATACAATATTTTTTCTACTTCCGTTCTAAAATATACGAAAGAGCGTTTTTGAAATTACGAAATTTTGACATATTAATGACAGTTATAAATTCAAAAAATAAAAGAATAACATCAGAATTCGTCTACCAAGATATCTTAATGTTTTGTGTTGCTATGTTACCTCATTATTTCACTAATTAAATAATACAGTTCATTACCTAACTGAAATAAATGAAATAAAACGTCTATTTCCTAACGGAAGTAGAAAATAGCTATTTAGAAACTAGTAAAATAATAACCTTATTTCCTTACTAGTTTCATACAATATTTTTTCTACTTCCGTTCTAATAAATACGAAAGAGCGATTTTGAAATTATGAAATTTTGACATATTAATAACAGTTATAAATTCAAAAAATAAAAGAATAACACATCAAAATTCGTCTACCAAGATATCTGTTGCTATGTTACCTCATTGTTTCACTAGTTAAATAATGTAGTTCATTACCTAACTCAAATAAATGAAATAAAACGTCTATTTCCTAACGGAAGTAGAAAAAATAATATAGGTATTATATTTTGTTTGAAATAATCAAGTTATGATAAAAAAATATATCTATATCAACTTTTATCAAGTAAATAAAATTGACAATAAAAAACAATTTTTAAACGTTTTTAACCGTAAAAATTTCCACTTATTAATTTCGCCAATATAATACTAAGTGGTTCCGATTCCACTAGAAGGTACTATAATTGGGATTAAGTCTCTTTTGTACAGATCAGCAAATAAATAATTATTCAACATTTGCCAATTCAGTTATGTCGATAGCTAACATTATTTTTTCTTTTGTGTTTCTTAGTAAACTGGGCGATTTTTTAACGATTTTTAAATGAACAATGAAGGTATATTATTATTTAGTGATAGTTAAATGTCAAAGCAAGAATTAATGATCGGAAAAGTAATTGGTCATCAAAATTTATATCGTCGTAAAAGGTATTTAGGAAAAATTATGTCGCACATTTTCAGTTATGAAATTATGGACACACAACATTTTTTATTGCCCTGCCGTAATTTTTCATTACATAAAATTTTACAAAATATTGCAGTTTACCTGTCGTTTATATTTTCTACTCTGATAGTCAGTCGTACCAACAAAAATTTAAATATCAAACTTTAAAAAATTATAGTATATTATGTAATAAGTTTTATAAACGTCTCTTTATGAGTCTTTAAAAATGACTATATAAAGAGTTTATAAAACTAGTCACATAACATATTACACATTTTTTACGATCGCAAATTAAGACAACAACAAAATGTAAAGTTTTATAAACGATTTAAAAAGTAAGGTTGTGTTACAATGATAGATGCAGAAAGCTAACTTCAAACCGTGACTAAAACGTTAGAAGTCACAGCTTGTCAATATTTATTTATTTATGTTCGCTGTACAACAGGACCTTAATCCCAATTACAGTACAGAGTCCGCACTCACCGAGCCGTAATGTAGTAGTTAATTTTTAGCTTGAGTGCGATTCGAACTCGGGATCTCCGGATTCGAATTCCGTAATGATATTCACACCACCGTACTGACGGACGAATATGTGATTAAGATTTAGGAAAACAGTACGTTAAATATCATTTTAATAACGGGAATAGAAAAAAATGTATTTTTGTCTTTATTATTTAATTTACTAGTTATTTGAAACTAAATAATTTAGAAATTTTTGACACCGGGAAATATATAAATATATCAAGAACTTTTCAAAATACTTTGCTCTTATTTAGTGCTGAACGTAAAGGAGTCAACTTTTACATATTTAAATTATTTATTGCCGTCAATAAATGAAACAATTCGAAAATATATATTTTGTTGTTGTTTGGGATTGTAGTGTATCCACAATTCACGATCTTTTTAAATTTACACAAAAGTCGTACAGACCGGCAAATTATAACGTTGGCTCAGACATTCCACTGTCCGTAACGATTTTTGCATTAGCCAAGAGAAGCCCTTGAAAAATCTGTTTTCCTCTACGAAACAGAGGAGAAGGCAGGGGGGTTAGTAATTAGCCTTGTTGTTCCTTTAACGTAGGTTTTTTATCTATACATTAAATTAATTGTTATTACTTTATTAATGGGCAGTTTTGAATTACCAACAGTTCTTATTAATTAATTAGATAATAGATTATTTAATACAATTGGTTCCGGTTATTTGGGACACATTGAGACTAGACCAGTAAGTGGCTGCCCCAAATATGCAGGTCAAGAAAAATAGTTATTTACGTATCAAGTGCAGAAAGATGTTTTTTTTTTAATGAGTGGTCATTCAAAAAAACCGCTTTCTGCACGAGTTGCGTACACTATTTTTTCTACAACCATAAACCATATTTTGATAAAAATAATAAAACAAATTTCAGTAATTGTAACATCTCTGAAATTTTGTATTAATTTAGAAACTTTAGAAAGATACTTGCTTTAATGTATCCATGACAACTGACAATGACAAACTAACTCAATTATTTTGTTGATAATGAGAAAAATTTCTCCGTGCTTTCAATTTAAAAAATGTTTAAATCGAGTGGCGAACACGTATTAGATTCTATAGACATTATAGAAGAAGCAAATTCTGCAACATTAAATTTGCTTCCATAAATATTAATAGAAAATATACCGTATAGAGCTTATTTATATTAAATTACTTTTCTGCACTAGTGCAGGAATAATTCACATTTTTGCACTAGTGCAAAAATCTGCTACTTTCATAATAAAAATAAGTTCAAAAACGCATACTTTTTTTAATGGTTGTAGAAAAAATAAATTTATAATACATTTTTGAACAAGAAATATAAAAACAATTATTTATATGTACAATGAAGAAAGTGATACATTTCTTCGCGAAAGTACCATTTAAGTCGTAAGAAAAATGATTATTTAAATTATTATTAATATAATTAAAATTATTTTGGTAGTTTTTCTGTTTTCAAATTCGTTTGAAAATGTTGACAGTTTTCATGTATCCATAGTACAGTATACATCAACTTTCTTCACTAAACTGACAGTTGGAAATGTCTACTTTCCGCTAGGTCTTAGAAAAACAGATGAAAAGTATCACTTTCTTTATTCAACAAAGGATAGAAAATGTTTTATTTGAAAAATATATACATGTCGTAATTCTGGTCTCCTGATAATTCATTTAGTTTGAAACTTATGGCTAGTTACTTACTTACTACCTCCCGATGAAATTTCTCTGAATACTGCAGAAATAGTTCCGGACTTGCACAGGGGTGTAATAAATATAATCTTTACACACGTGTTTTTTAAATGCATGTTGCAGTGATAGCAAATAGTATCGGGCTTATCGTTTTAATAAACCACGAGGTCCATACTATAATGCTTCATAATTTGTGAAAATCATTGTTGTTTTGTGTTTTATTATTTTTTAAATGTTGTACATATAAAAGTTAAAGTAAACTTTGGAAAAATAGTTGAAATTTAAAATTACGTTTATTGAGAATAAGAAATTACAATTTTACTTATATCAAACTAAAACTAAGTTAGGACAGTTTCACAAACAGTGAAATAAATTATTATTATTTTTATAATAAATTAACAATTTTAAAATTATAAATAATTTTTTGTTTCGCTGTTAGTTAATGGCACAATATAAGGTTTTTATCTTAAAATTAAACAAATGTATGTATCTTAACCTAAAATATTTTGCAAATAATTGCAAATTTGTTTAATTTTACAAGTATTTTATTTTAAGAAATACAGAATTTCACCCATCTATTATAACTGTCAACATTTTTTTATTATTTTTAATTTTCCTGAAATAAAAGTTGAATAAAACCACTTTTATTTGTAGTGATTTATTATTATTATTGGGTGAAATTCTATGCTTTTCGTCATTATCTAATAATAATTCGATTTAGGGGGCTCTATTCGACCCCGAGGGTTGATGCCTACCCGCAGATCCGAATGACAGCTTTCCCAGGTTAATCGGACTTGGGGACGGTAGATTAAACCGTACGGGTCGTGAATATCCTGCAGGTCGTGGGTATCCTACTCCAGACGGGACGCCGACGCCTCGTGCTATGGACGCACGTGAACCGGAAGATGCTGCAGACGCTGCAGACGCTGCTGATGACGTCGCTTGGTAGATGGAAGGCATTGCAAAGGATTCTTGACCCTAAGAAGAAAATAAGTGGTGAGTGTTTTTTTTGTATTTATTGGGGATGGGATTTGATGGCTGGTAACTATATTTTATAGTAAGATAATTTGATGGCAAAATACACTTCATAATTTTCTAGAAAACGTAAAACAGGTATGCAATATCTTCAAAATAAATAAATAATACTTTTTTCGAAAACTGTCATATAAAGTTAAAATTTACATGACAACTATCAACAAATGAAATGAGTATTTTTTGTCTACAGAACGCAAAAGACTTTTGCATGGAGGATACAAAAGTTTTTTACATCCTGCAATTTTTTGATAGAAGAAAGGCTCACAATTTAATAAAATTTGTCACTTTATATTTTTGCTTAGAAACAATACTTCTATTCTTTAAAAAAAATTATATTTAATGTTCCAATTGAGCAATTATTCATATTTATCCCGCTTGAGGAAACTAACTGGTGTACTAGATTAGTTTCTTGAGAAATGCAATGCGAATCCCAATAAATCGCAGACAAAAATTAGAACGTTTGTTTGGTTTCTATTGCCAATCAGCTGTCAATTTCTGGTCAAAGAATACCAGATTTGATAGTAATTATATTACATACATTGTTGTCATGGAGACTTTAGATGTCACATTAATTAATCCTAAACGTCAAAATTTTCTCATTACATTATTACTTATTTTGGGACATAGTTTTCGAAAAAACATTGTTTGATACTCGATTGCGAAATGCTTTTGCATTCTCGAATGTAATTTTCTTTTTGACGTATGACTATAGATAACACTATCACCTTGTTCAAAGTTCTAAGTTACTTTTTTAATAGCTTTCAAGGAAAAATTGTCCGGTACATTATTATCATTTACATAATTTTTTTTCTAGAAAATGATACTTAAAATACGTTATTTCCATGTTTTTATTTAAAGTCGTATCATTATCGTTGAGTATTTATTTTCGTTGTCATTTTGTAACACTACTGACACCCAAGATTACTTTTAAACGCTGCAATTTTAAGTAATTACGGTAGCTTACTGTTGTTTGAACAATTCTGAATTTTTGAATTGTTTTAAAAGTACGTTTTCTACAACTGTCAATAAATGTTTAATTTTTTCACTAATACTAGTACGAGAAGTACCAGATTTACATTACCATGACACGCATATTTCACGCACTGTTTTACACCCTAATGCGCAAAATAAGTACTTCGGGCACGCCCCCAAATTATAATTTTTTTCAAATTCGTATTATTTTTGATTGTTTTCCTTCAATTTACTTGAATAAATCAATCATTATTGTAAATAAATAAAATAAATAAATATATCATCACGCTTTATACCCATTACTGGATGTGCAGATCATTATTATATCATATTATATTATTGTATCATTCTTGTAGATAAAATGTTGTTTGTAATTATTGTTTTTTGGCGCGTTCGAATGACTTTTTTCTCTCGATTAAACATACCATTCTCTGCCACCAATGGCAATAATTTTTCTCACTTAATACAAATAATTATTTTGATAACTATTATGCAGGGTTCGTAAATATCATGATATTTATAATAAATATCAAAATATCTGATATATCGGATATATATCAGATAAATATCACTTTTTGGATATTTATTTTTTAATTTTAGTTTTTGTACACATTTAGAAAAACTGAAAAATTCGAAAAATTTCACTTCTCCGGAGGCTATATCTCAAAAACTAAACAAGATATGGAAATGCGCTCAACGGCGTTGAATTCCCCGTGTCCGAATTGACTTATAAGCAAATTTTCATACAATTTTATGCAATTTAATATTTTTAATTATTTCCTAAGGGGTACCCCTTTGGTTTTTTCAGATTTTAATTCAATTTTCCCAAAAATCCTTAATCGTAGGATTATTAAAACGAAAATTTACATACATATGTATTTTGACCCACTGAATCCAGTGGTGCAATCTTCAAATGCATATGACGTCTGGTTTTCGAGAAAATGTTAAAAAACCGCTTTTTGCGATTTTTTGGAGGAAAATTGAAAAAAAATAAAAATCGCTGAAACTATGTTTATAAGTTAACTGAAGCACGAGAAAATTAATGCCGTTGAGCGCGTTTTCATATCACATTTAGTTTTTGAGATATAGCCTCGGAAAAGTAGAAAAATTGAAAAATTCGAAAAATTTCACTTCTCCGGAGGTTATATCTCAAAAACTATTTGATATTTTTATATAATGGATATATATCATTGCAAAAATATGACGATATATATCAAAATAAATATCATGATATATATCGATCGATATATATCTTCGAACCCTGCTATTATGCGATAATTTTTTCCTGAATAAAATGAATTGAAGTAAGTGCAATATTAGTAATTTAAAATCGCATATTTTGTAATAGTTTACATAACTTCACCTTGAATTCTTGTTTTTCATAATAAAAGTGTTATTACGTACATAATTTTAATGCAAAATATATTTGCACACGTCATATGTTTAAACAATAGCATAATTCTACACGAGACTACTTCGATATTTAATATTACTTTATTTATTTAATCATTGCAGTTCTCCATGGTTACGAATTTGACAGTAATACTCCTATGTTTGTGCGTTTATTTTTTTACAAATTATCTAATTAAAAAATAACAGTATTGACAAAGAAAAGTTTGAAATAAAAATTGTAGATACTAAAGATGCAATTTATAATGAAGAAATATAATTGAAATTATTTAAAAAAGTCTCCTTATTTTTTTTTAGTCTTTTCGAGGGCATTGATTTAATATTAAGGTTATTTTCATAAATCAATTTCAATTTATGAAAGAAATTTGGCATATTAATCAGGTTTCTGTTTTTTTGAAATTCGACAGACGTCAAGACAAATCTTACAATTTAAAATGTAAAAAAAAGTTGTGTTTCGTTTGAGCCTAATCGAAGGCATTATGTTTGCGATACAAGAAATTTATTAATTATTTTATATAAATCAAAGGAGTTGTGCAAATGCACATCACGTTTCCTTGGTCGCCATGTCAAATAACATTTCCCTTACTCAATTTAATTGTGATTGTAACCGTTTCCCTCACTAGTGAGGAAAGTTAATTTTCTACTTCCGTTAGGAAATAGACGTTTTATTTCACTTATTTGAGTTAGGTAATGAACTGCATTATTTAACTAGTGAAATAATGAGGTAATATAGCAACAGATATCTTGGTAGACGAATTCTGATGTGTTATTCTTTTATTTTTTGAATTTATAACTGTCATTAATATGTCAAAATTTCATAATTTCAAAAACGCTCTTTCGTATTTATTAGAACGGAAGTAGAAAAAATATTGTATGAAACTAGTAAGGAAATGAAGGTTATTACCTTACTTATGTATTTACATAACTTGGCTACGCCTCGTTCTGCAAATTTCACATGCGTAAGGTAATAACCTTCATTTCCTTACTAGTTTCATAAATAGCTTTAAATTGAGTGAGGGAAATATTATGTTCACAAGTAATGTTGGAATTTAAAATTTAGTAAAAATTATGAATCCTTTGACCCTTGTCGAAGGAGATAAAAAAAATTGTTTAATTTTCGTGGTTTTCAAGGTATAAACCTGGGTTTAGAAGCTCCCTGTTAGTTTAATATCCAAGTAGGTGCAGACAAGACTTATCTAAAAAAAAATCTATGAATCTTTTGAGGCTTGTCTAAGATATTAAAAAAGTTTGTGTAGTTTTGGAGGGATTTCAAGGGCAGTAGTTTAATTCTAAGGGTGTAAACGTGTCTTTAAAAGCACCCTATTCTTTGAAATTCCGCATACGTCTCGTCGGTATACCATTACAGCGACTTGTGCCCCGACTGAGGAAACGCGATGACCCGACTTCTGAATATGAATGCTGCCGTGAATACATTTAAATAATTTTTCATTATGTTTTGAGGTCAGGATAGGATACTGTTTGACTTGGGCATTAGCATTTGTTTAGTCAACAACTTATCGGCGATGATACGTTTGCCATTGTAATTTATTTTCAAATAGATTTGAATTTGTGTTACAAATTTAGCTTCATGGACATGTTACAAAATATTCAAAGATATTGGGGCATGTTTGTGCTACTTGTTACACAAAGTAAATATATCATAATGCCACACCGTTCACCATTTTATAATTTTATATATGTTGATTTAAAAATGTAAATATTTTTTTCTACTTCCGTTAGGAAATAGACGTTTTATTTCACTTATTTGAGTTAGGTAATGAACTGCATTATTTAATTAGTGAAATAATGAAATAACATAGCAACAGATATCTTGGTAGACGAATTCTGATGTGTTATTCTTTTATTTTTTTGAATTTATAACTGTCATTAATATGTCAAAATTTCATAATTTCAAAAACGCTCTTTCGTATTTATTAAAACGGAAGTAGAAAAAATATTGTATGAAACTCGTAAGGAAATGAAGGTTATTACCTTACTTATGTGTTTACATAACTCGGCTACACCTCGTTCTGCAAATTTCACATGCGTAAGGTATCGAGTCGGCCTGTGGATCTTGAGAACCCTGGTTCGATCCCCACAGCCGACAAACAATTTTCACCAATTTAAAAAAATCTACCCCTGTGGCTCCTCCACCACTAATATCTTTGGAGGCCGTGATTTGACGGCTGGTAACCGCACTTCACGCGAAAAAATATATCACTTACCGAGATCTGCTTAGGCAGAGTGCCACACCCAGTGATGGGTAAAAGGCGTGATGATATATTTATTTATTTATTTATTTGTAAGGTAATAACCTCCATTTCCTTACTAGTTTCATAAATAGCTATTCTTGCATGATTCAAAAATTATTAATATTATTATTTATTTATGGGGTAGGTTAGGTTAGGTATCGAGTCGGCCTGTGGATCTTGAGAACCCTGGTTCAATCCCCACAGTCGACAAACAATTATCACAAAATTAGAACTACCCCTGTGGCTCCCCCTCCACTAACATCTTAGGGATGCGTGATTTGACGGCTGGTATTCGCACGCGAAGAAATATATTACCGAGAACTGCTTCGGCAGAGTGCCACACCCAGTAATGGGTAAAAGGCGTGATGATATATTTATTTATTATTTAAATTTTTTATTTTTTTCTTAGTACAAAACAATGCCTTTACAGTAAAAGTCTAAACATTTCATTATTTGATCATTTATATTATTAGACATTCTTATCAATTTGTATTCGTGTTGTCTTAAATATCTTGAATATAAAAATAACAAAGACAAATATTTATAAATAAATCGTTGAAAAGAACGCGAAATTGCCACTAAGATAATGATATTCATTTTTGGTACAAAAGATATTATTACAAGAAAAAGAACTCAAAAAAATTGAAAACACAAAAGTCTTATCATTAGGAAGATGATATTATATCTATCGATTCTCTTCTGTCATGTTACCTCATTATTTATATAAAAGATACGACTTTTGTAGCATTTAAACCGTTAAACTCATACAGCATTTATACATATACAGGGTGAAAAATGTTTGCTTCAAGCAATACGTAATTATTTTTCGAATTGCGTTACAAAAATAATATGCACACTTAATTTTATTATTCGTCTACGGATTTGATATTATTTTGACAGGTACGCTTTGAAATATATGTAATAATTTGTTGCGTTTCTTTCGAAGGTTTTTCGCTTTATTTTTGGTATTGAAATTTAAAAATACCTGTTAATTTGATATAAACAAATTTGTTTACATAAGACTAGTGATGAAAGTAAACAGCTTTCTTCACTAGTAAGGGAAACGGTTACTATACAACTAAATTGAGTGAGGGAAATGTCATTTGACATAGTGACCAAGGAAATTGCTTTGATTTATATAATTTTTATAAATTTTCTGTATCGCAAACGTAGAAATATAATTTTCACGGTTAATATTGAAAAAAACATTATGTATCGCATGAGGGAAAGGGCTATTGCAAAACTCGTACTCATTTTGCAATGAAGCCCTTTTCACACTAGTATTATAATATACTACTGTCATTTATAATACTAGACATTAGTGAATAAAATGTATAAATTAATTTATCATTTATTTTTATTTATATACACCTCGTGTCGACCTGGGTTCGATTCCCACAGTCGACAAACAATTTTCACCACATTAAAACTACCCCTATGGCTCTCCCTCCACTAACATCTTTGGGGGCCGGGATTTTACGGCTGGTAACCGCACTTCACGCGAAGAAATATATCACTCCTAGTAATGGGTGAAAGGAGTGATGATATATATATTTATTTTCCTATCACCACAAAATGCTATTTTTCTACGATTGCTATGAAAAGTTGACAATTACGCTCTCATTTGTCATCGTAAAGTTGACGTTTTCTGTGGAACAATCGAAAAATATCTTTTTTGCGCGTCTCCAATGGCAACGCGCGAAAAGGATGTTAAATGCGTGCATTTCCAATGGCAACGCGCGAAAAAGATATTAAATGCGCGCTTATTTCAATAGTTACCAGGGATACAAACAAATCAGAAACTTGTCTTATTCACAGAAAGAATTTATTTTCAGTACATATACCTGTATTAATAAATTTAAGATGCAATTATAGAAAAAAATATGTGTGTATCACTTTACGCTCTTAATACACAAATAACTATTTATTTCTCTCCCTACATTATAATATACTATTGCAATAATTTTGAAACATTCTGTGTATGTAAAGACTTTGTACCCTATTTCAAGACGCACCCCTTAAATAAGTTGTTAATAACAGTTCGAAATTCGAACCACATCCAATTAAACTTACCATACCCTTCACGCACCCTTTGCACAGCAGTTTGCAACAAAACCAAACTTCAATAACTCTCAACATTCATCCCTTCCTTGCTGTACATACACGTATTTCCACACTCGGCAGTCAGCGGAATAGGCAATGCATACCCGACGCATAGGCGCCGGTGGCGATAACGTAATTGCTAAGTTATCACGCTCGTGTCAAAGAATTGCTCAAGGCTACTTCGGCTAATGTATAGGTACAGTATAAGTACCTGGCGTGCCGAAATATCTAGTTTATAGATTCATTGAACGGTGGAGATAGTTTGTTTTAAATTAATTTTAAGGGTTATTGGTTGTTTTATTACGCCTACAATAATTAGTTATAAATTTTCAAGCAATTGTCAAACAAATAATTCAACTTTCTTTGAAATTAAATAAATATATCATCGCGCCTTGTACCCATTACTAGGTGTGATATATTTCTTCGCGTGAAGTGCGGTTACCAGCCGTCAAATCACGGCCCTCAAAGATATTAGTGGAGAGGGAGCCACAGGGGTAGATTATTTAAATTGGTGAAAATTGTTTGTCGGCTGTGGGGATCGAACCAGGGTTCTCAAGATCCATAGGACGACTCAATACCACTGAGCCACCTACCCCATTAAAAATGATAAACATTTATGACTGGGTTGTTCTGAACCAATCAAAAACATGGAAACGTCTTCTTGGTTACATATTCATATTTATAATAACCATCATTACCAAATGGGGTAGGTGGCTCAGTAGTATCTAGTCGGCCTGTGGATCTTAAATCCTGGTTCGATCCCCACATCCGACAAACAATTTTCACCAATTTAAATCTATTCCTGTGGCTCCCCCACCACTAATATCTTTGGGGGCCGTGATTTCACGGCACTTTACGCGCATAAATATATCACTTACCGAGATCTGTTTAGACAGAATGCCACACCCAGTAATGGGTAAATGACGTGAAGATATATATTTATTTATTTATCATTTCAAAATTAAAATTGTAATAATTTTTCATTATTATTATTTTTTTAAATAATGTAGACACATTGCAGTAAAACATAGCAAATATATTATGAATATATCTTGATATGCAATAGCATGTAGCGCCCAGAATAGGGTAAAATGAGTGATGAAATAAACGGGCCACATGGGTAAACTTTACAAAACTTTTAATATAAAATAGATAAAATTCTAGAAAGTCATTCTTAGAATAGATTACGAATAAGAGTGCCCTTAGGACACCAAAAAAAAGTATAAAAAGATTTTTTATGAACAATCACATTTTAATGATTTATGCTCAAGTTTTCTCTTCAGCAAATATCTTTTGAAAACTTTGGTAACGTGAGCCATGTAAGCAGTGATAACTTTCGCTCTCCCTTAGAAAATTAACTCATTGATACGTCCCTGGTGGCCCGGACTAGCCCAAAGGAAGAGGAACGTTTCCATCATATTTATGGTGGTTTTTACTGCGGAGCTTAATAACTTATTTCAAACTTGAATTCTTACTCAAATTAAGATTTCGTTATAGAAAATAGCTACCTGGTAATGCATGGTACTGTTAATGTCAGTACTTGGGTTCGATTCCTTTTACTGACAAACTAATTTTTTACTATACAATTAATAATACTAGAGTAAATTTATTTAAAAAAAAATAAATATCCGTTATTGAGTGTGGAAGAATCGGTAAGTGATATGTTTCTTTGGGTGAAGTACGGTTATCGGCTGTCAAATCACGGCCTCCCAAATAAAGGTATTTACTTTAATCACTAATGATGGAATAGCTATTTATGAAACTAGTAAGGAAATGAAGGTTATTACCTTACGCATGTAAACACATAAGTAAGGTAATAACCCATTTCCTTACTAGTTTCATACAATATTTGTTCTACTACCGTTCTAATAAATACGAAAGAGCGTTTTTGAAATTATGAAATTTTGACATATTAATGACAGGTATAAATTCCAAAAATAAAAGAATAACACATCAGAATTCGTCTACCAAGATATCTGTTGCTGTTACCTCATTATTACACTAGTTAAATAATGCAGTTCATTACCTAACTCAAATAAATGAAATAAAACGTCTATTTCCTAACGGAAGTAGAAAAACTTAATTAATTAATTAATTATTCGTGTGGCTGTTGTTTTGATAACAGTGAGCCACACTCAAGAATGAATAAAATATTAGATTTCCTGATGATTTAAATTGAAAGAATGTTTTGTGTGAGTAATAATAAAATTAGTTTCCTAATTTCTGGCAAAATTTCAATGTTCAACAAATAAATTTTACTTCAAGTACAAAATGAAATTGCATTCTATTCTAAGAATACACACCTACTATTAAACGTCTGGTTTAAAATTAAAACAATTGATCATTATTATTTCAAAATATGTAGGCGGTCCCTGTTTTGTTTCATACATAATTTATTTCTAGTTAATTTATAACTTTCTATAAAAGTGCATTTAACAACAACCTGATAATATTATTGAGCTTTATTCTTCATTTATTTTATTTAATTTGTTTTTTTTTTTAATTAGAACAAGAGCGACTTTCGTACTCGTTTTGCAATTAAACTCTTTCCTCACTATTATTAAATAATATAAAATAGAATAAATATATCATCACGCCTTTTACCCATTACTGGGAGTGGCACGCTTCTGTAGCAGATCTCGGTAGTTGATATATTTCTTTGCATGAAATGCTGTTACCAGTAGGTAAATTACGGCCCCCAAAGATGTTAGTTGAGGGGGAGCCATAGGGGTAGATTTAAAATGGTGAAAATTGTCTGTCGACTGTGGGAATCGAACCAGGGTTCTTAAGATTCACAGGACGACTTGATACCACTTGTTTTTTTTTAATTTGAAAAAGAGCGACTTTCGTACTCGTTTTGCAATTAAACCCTTTCCTCACTATTATTAAATAATATAAAATAAAATAAATATATCATCACGCCTTTTACCCATTACTGGATGTGGCACTCTGCCTAACCAGATCTCGGTAAGTGATATATTTTTCGCGTGAAGTGCAGTTACCAGCCGTCAAATCACGCCCCACAAAGATGTTAGTGGAGGAGGAGCCACAGCGGTAGATTTAAATTAGTGAAACCAGGGTTCTCAAGATTCACAGGCAGCACATTAACCAATAGTTTCGATAAGAATAAAGTTGAAATTATTTACCGGTTGTCTGTGATTAATATACACAAAAATGTAGATAGTAAACCTACTTTAGAAGGTGGAGAGCCATATAAACACAAATACTTGAGTGAGTGAAACAATACCTTTCGCGTATCATGTTTAAGTACGGTATCTGTGTATGTACGGGTATGCAGACGACACACAACAAAAAGCATATACGGTGAACGATTCTGATAACGGCAAGCAGACAAGCCAAGCCGTTATCACACCACTGAATAGGGGCAATGTGTTCTGATGCCTTCTTTACTTCCTTTATGTTATATTTAACCATTTTATCAGTGGTTCTCAACCTTCTTTTGGTGAGAAATGACGAAAATATTTTTACAAACAATTTTCACCAAATTAAATCTACCCCTGTGGCTCCCCCTCCACTAACATCTTTGCGGGCCGTGATTTGATGGCTGGTAACCGCACTTCAGGCGAAGAAATATATTACCTACTGAAATCTGCTATGGCAGAGTGTCACACCTAGTAATGGGTAAAAGGCGTGATGATATATTTATTTATATTTATTTTTTATTGTCAAGTTATTAATAAAATCTTTGGGGCTGTAATTTTATGGCACTTCACGCGAGATCTGCTATGGTCGAGTGCCACATCCAGTAATGGGTGAAAGGCGTGATGATATATTTATATTTATTTATTTATTATTAGTTGTATGGGGTAGGTGGCTCAGTGGTGGATCTTGAGAACACTGGATCGATCCCCACAGCTGACAAACAATTTTCACCAATTTAAATCTACCCCTGTGGCTCCCCTTCCACTAATATCTTTGGGGGCCGTGATTTGCTGGCTGGTAACCGCACTTTACGCAAAAAAATATATCACTTACCGAGATCTGCTTAGGCAGAGTGTCACACCTAGTGATGGGTAAAAGGCGTGATGATATATTTATTTTTATTTATTTAAATCTACCCCTGTGGCTCCCCCTCCACTAATATCTTTGGGGGCCGTGATTTGCTGGCTGGTAACCGCACTTCAGGCAAAAAAATATATCACTTACCGAGATTTGCTTAGGCAGAGTGTCACACCTAGTGATGGGTAAAAGGCGTGATGATATATTTATTTTTATTTATTTAAATCTACCCCTGTGGCTCCCCCTCCACTAATATCTTTGGGGGCCGTGATTTGCTGGCTGGTAACCACACTTCACGCAAAAAAATATATCAAGTACCGAGATCTGCTTAGGCAGAGTGTCACACCTAGTAATGGGTAAAAGGCGTGATGATATATTTATTTATTTATATTTGGTTCATTTTCAAACAAATTTGTGATGCTATTAGTCCTCAAATATACATTCTTAAATTAATAACTATTTTTGTGGAACTTCAAAAATGGGTAAAATGCGTGATGATATATTTATTTATTTATTTAAATAAATAAGAACAGCTGAAGAAGCTGCATCAACAATTTCTTGGAATTCTTCGGAGGATTGTAATATTTTTGGGGGAAAGTTGGTATTTCTGATCAATTGTAAACATATTTAGCAAGTAAAACAAACTGTCAGGAAAGCGAAAATATAAAGACATCTAATGAAACATGAAAGGCAAGCAATAATGTATTCTAGCTATTTCAATCCATTCTCATGACAGTTTTCCGATATAATAAAGCTCGAGCTTTCGATAACGTGAGAAAGCTCCGAAATAGCACTCTGCCAAAGCCGACTGTAACAAATAATAACACCGTTGCATACCTGTCAAGCTTTAAGCTCACAAGGAAAGCTTTTAGGGAAATGAATCGATGTCGATCTGTGATTGGCCAATGGCTACCTTTAGATGTTCTACTTTTTTTATTAGCTCCTCCCTTATGACTAAATTGTATCTGATCGCTTATGTTCTTTTATTAGATAGAAAAACGATTATGTTTTATTTTATGGATCGAGACACATTTTAAATGAATGTTCTGTTCCACTTTATTTCATTCTAAATGCAAGAATTGTATTATTTGATTAAATTCTGCATCTAAATCAGTCCGACAAATGTTCTTTTTTACTTATTCAACATGAGTCTTTTAGCAAAATACTAATTTTTGTATTAAGTGCGTAAAGTGAGTGGTTTTTTTTATTGTGCGTGAGAATGTCACTTTTATTCGAGACAAAATAGTTATTTGTGTATTAAGAGCGTAAAGTGATTCTTTGTTACTCGAGCACGGTAATCGCAGCGCAAGCCGAAGGCGAAAGCTGCAATAGTGCACGAGGAACAAAGAATCTCTGTACGCTCGTGATACACACATAACTTTTTCTACGATTGCATCTTCAAATTATTAAAAACCGTATACGTACTGAAAATAAATTCATTCTGTCAACTGTCAATATGACAAGTTTCTGTTTTGTTTGTATCCCTGGTAACTATTGAAATAAGCGCGCATTTAACATCTTTTTCGCGCGTTGCCATTGGAGACGCGCAAAAAAGATATTTTCCGATTGTTCCACAGAAAACGTCAACTTTACAATGACAAATGAGAGCGTAATTGACAACTTTTCATAGCAATCGTAGAAAAAAGTCATTTTTTCTACAACTGTCAGAAAAGAAGTAAATTGAAGGAAAAAAATCGAAAAAATATGAATTTGTTATTATTGATGTGTTGTAACCAATAAAACGTAAGAAAATAATTTGGGAACGTGGGCGAAATATTCATTTTGCGCACTAGGGTAAAAAGCAGTGAGCGAAATACGCGTTGTCATGGAAATGTAAACGATGAAAGAATCACGTACTTCTCATATTGATTACAGTGAAAGAATTGACATGTGTCAAAATAATTGTCAGTTTTTGTCTTTGTAAAATCAATATGCAAAAATTATATTTTTTTTTTCACTCATTTTAAATTCAAGAAAAATAGTATTGTTTTTATTACTATTTGTACATATTTATTTATTGTGGCAATCAAATTTGAAATACTTTTAATATGAGTGTTTGACAACATGTAACCTTGATTTTAGCAGTAATTAAATAACCAAATTTAGAATAAACAATAATTTTACGGCCTATGTACACAAATAATAATTCCTGTTGTGGAGACTAACAAATAAATAAATAAATGATTTATTTTTAAAGAAAAATAAATATTAATTAATTCCAGGTTTGTTCTAGAGAATATTGAGTCCCTTGAGTCATTAATTCGCAGGGAGGGCTTAACTCAATTCTGTGCTCTCCCCTATAATTATGATTTAGCAACACAGCCTTTATAACAAATGAGCCTAAACATCGCATGCAATTTTTTTAATTAGCTACAAAATCACAAACTCTGTAGAGAAACATGCAAATTGGTTAACTCAATTTTGCGATTTATATTATTACGGTTGACGCCTGCGATCAGACGCGGTTTAACTCGGTTATGATTGTTGCTTCGCGGTTAATGTAATTTGAAAAACGAAGACAAAGGGATGGGAATGTAAATTAACTTGTTATTGGGTTTGAGGTTTCGTCTGGATCTAACTTCATTTTGACTTTGTTGCAGTCATGTTTGTTACGTTGTTGAAGTTATAAACACTAATTTATAAAGACTGTTTACGAATTATACGTCTTCTTATTAAAGAATTCTAGTTTTGTTATAGTAGAAATACATAAAATTGTACAGGGATATTTTAAAATTTGAATGTAAAATTAAAACTGAATATGAAATAAATAAAAGGGTTATTAAATACATATTTATAAAATGAAAAATAATGTTGTAAGGATTCTTACAAATTGTTTGAATATATAAACTAAATAATAGTATGTCATGCATCAAGAGAGGGAAACAAGCGATTATTCCCTTCGGCCCTCGCTTACCTCTCGGTTTGCCAACTTCACACAAGGGATAATCGCTCCCTCCCGTGAAGCATATTATACTTTTCGTAACAAGTGCACAAAAATTACTGTCTTATCGGAACAAATGTCAAATATGGGTTGCGTAACTAATTACCTAGGAAACGTCGCAAACAGCTAATAAGCGTAGTCTCTAGGGAGAGAAACATCTCTCTAGGGAGAGAAACATGCTACCTAGGGAGAGAAACATAATGTTTCTCTCCCTAGGGGAGAAAAGCAGTGTTTCGCAATCTAAAATTAGGGAATAAGAACGTGTTTCTTGTGCATGTGATACGAAAATAAATATATCATCACGTCTTTTACCCATCACTGGATGTGGCACTTTGCCATAGCAGATCTAGGTAAGTGATATATTTTTTCGCGTGAAGTGCGGTTACCAGCCATCAAATCACGACCCCTAAAGATATTAGTGGAGGAGAAGCCACAGGGGTAGATTTTAAATTGGTGAAAATTGTTTGTCGGTTGTGGGGATTAAACCAGGGTTCTCAAAATCCACAAGCCACCTACCCCATATTTATAATTTATAATTTTGTTTTAATTTTACATTCAATTTATCCCGAGTTCGAATCGCACTCAAGCTAAAAATTATACAAACTACCACACTGCGGCTCGGTGAGTGCGGACCCTGTACTGTAATTGGGATTAAGCGTAACATAAATAAATAAATAAATTGTAGCAGAGTGTTTCTAATATAATAATAGCCTTAATACTTTTATTTAGATTGAAAAATCATGAACAAATATTATTGACATTGACAATTCTATTTATATATTTTATTATATTCTATAGCAACAAATTACGCCAACTTAAATTCCAGAGCGCTATTTTCAACATAAATAAATAAATAAAATATCTGTGTAGAATTTTGGACAGTATACGTGTATTATTTTGACATTTACATCTAGACGTATCGGTAAATATTTAGAAAATGTTATCGTTATTACTACAAATGATGAATTAAATTAAATGCCAACAGGTATTCTGGTAATACTTCCTAGCAGTTCGAAGCTGTCTGTTTGCATTCAGCGAATGTTGAATGATCTCTATGTATAGGGTACGAAGTTTGCAGTCACGCGAATGTCACGAAAAATTACAGCACGCACCCGACAAGTGAAATGGTTCAAACACGCGACGCTATGCAACCAAACTCAACTACGTCCATTCCTATTATACATTCACTGTGACACCAAAAATGTTTTCTTCTCTTGTGCAATAACTACTAAATTAGTTTCCTCACTATTTACTGTACTGCTTAAAATTGTACAGGTTAAGTTAAAACTTAATATTACTTACATAATTATTAAATACATGTTTATAAAATTAAAACGATAAATTATATTCAAATATTGATAAGAAAAATAATATCTTAGGTATTCTTGACGACTGGTAATCGCACTTCACGCGAAGAAATATGTTATTTATCGAGATTTGTTTAGGCAGAGTGCCACAGCCAGTAATGGGTAAAAGGCGTGATGATATATTTATTTATTTTATTTAGTTTATGGGGTAGGTGGCTCAGTGGTATCGAGTCGGCCTATGGATCTTGAGAACCCTGGTACGATCCCCACAGCCGACAAACAATTTTCAACAATTTTAATCTACCCTTGTGGCTTCCCCTCCACTAACATCTTTAGGGGCCGTGATTTGACGGCTGGCAACAACACTTCACGCGAAGGAATTTATCACTTACCGAGATCTGCTTAGGCAGAGTGCCACACCCAGTGATGGGTAAAAGGCGTGATGATATATTTATTTATTTATTTATTTTTAAATATAAATTTTGTTAAAGAATAGAAGTACTGTTTCTAAGCAAAAAAATAAAGTGACAAATTTGATTAAATTGTGAGCCTTTCTTCTATCAAAAAATTGCAGGATGCAAAAAACTTTTGTATCCTCCATGCAAAAGTCTTTTGCGTTCTGTAGAGAACCCTGGTACGATCCCCACAGCCGACAAACAATTTTCAACAATTTTAATCTGCCCTTGTGGCTTCCCCTCCACTAACATCTTTGGGGACCGTGATTTGAGAAGAAATATATCACTTACCGAAATGTGTTTAGGCAGAGTGCCACACCCAGCAATGGGTAAAAGGCGTGATAATATATTTATTTTATTTTAGTTTTCTTACAAATATTTAAATATAATTTATAGTTTTAAATTTACAGTCAATTATCAAAATATCCCTGTAGAATTTTGCCTTATTTTGAGGCATGAAATTGTTTTTTTTTCCAAAAAGGGGAATAAAAATTTGGTTACCATGACACCAAAATAATAATAATAGAAATAATCAATTTTAACCTGACATGCTGTTATTTATCGTTACCAATAGCAATGGGCGTAATAGTAGTTTATATAACAAGTTAGTAAAGTTTGTCATTATTTGTCAAGAGCGAAAATTAAATTCTGAGGGTGTAACAATCGCTATTTGGTTTTCGAATAGAGACTAGAATAAGATGAAATAAATATAAAATAAATAAATATATCATCACGCCTTTTACCCATTACTGTGTGTGGCACTCTGCCTAATCATATCTCGGTAAAAATATATTTTTTCGCGTAAAGTGCGGTTACCAACCGTCAAATCACGGTCCCCAAAGATGTTAGTGGTGAGGGAGCCACAAGGGTAGATTTAATTTGGTGAAAAGGGTTCTCAAGATCCACAGGCCGACTCGATACCACTGAGCCACCTACCTCATATTAAATAAATATAAAATAAATAAATATATCATCACCCCTTTTACCCATTACTAAGTGTATAACTAGGCCGTAGTAGATTTCAGTAAATGATATATATTTTTTCGTACCAGCTATAAAATCACGGCTCCCAAAGATGTTAGTGAAAGGGGAGCCACAGGGATAGTTTTAACGTGGTAAAAAATATTTAACGGTTGTAGGAATTAAATTCAAGACAGACTTGATACCACTGACCCATCTATCTTATCAATAAGATTAGCTTATCCAAAATTCAAGATAAAGAATTAACCTGTTAATTATTCTTTAAAAGTGAATTCCTAGAATCATGCATTTACGTCAACCGATTAATTCGTAATAATTAGTCAAATACACTTGCATATTTCACACCGTGTGCAATCATCATTATTCTAGTTTAGCATTGTATTAAATACCTATTCATTTAGGCATCGATTAAAGTATTGCATTAACCTTGAGCCATAATTTTAATATTAATTTTCATGCAACTAATAGCCAAGGTAAGGTGGCATAGTACTTTAGAAATTCTCCGTGTTTGTTTAAACATTTCATGATGAGAACTATGTTAAATTGATGTTGCAATATTTTAGAATTGTCTTTGAAAATATTGCGGTTCTTATATGTTTCTGTATGGGAAATTTAGCGACAAAAGTTATACTAAAATTTGTAATTTATTGATGATATCTCTTCACAAACATCTTTGTGGGCTGGGCTGGGAACCGCATTTCACGCGAAGAAATATATCACTTACCGGGATTTGCTACGGCAGAGTGCCACGCCCATAAAGAGTAAAAGGCGTGATGATATATTTATTTATTAGTAGTTTTTGATGTACCTCTTCACAAACATCTTTGTGGGCTGTTATTTGACGGCTGGTAACCGCATTTCACGAGAAGAAATATATCACTTACCGAGATTTGCTACGGCAGAGTGCCACGCCCAGTAAAGAGTAAAAGGCGTGATGATATATTTATTTATTAGTAGTTTTTGATGTACCTCTTCACAAACATCTTTGTGGGCTGTTATTTGCCGGCTGGTAACCGCATTTCACGCGAAGAAATATATCACTTACCGGGATTTGCTACGACAGAGTGCCACGCCCAGTAATGAGTAAAAGGCGTGATGATATATTTATTTATTAGTAGTTTTTGATGTACCTCTTCACAAACATCTTTGTGGGCTGTGATTTGACGGCTGGTAACCGCATTTCACGCGAAGAAATATATCACTTAACGAGATTTGCTACGGCAGAGTGCCACCGCCCAGTAATGAATAAAAGGCGTGATGATATATTTATTTATTAGTAGTCTTTGATATAACAGTAGGTGAAAGCTATCATTATTCCATATGACATGTAATTTAGATTTGCTTTTGTTAAATGAAACCAAGTTTAAAATTTAAGTGCAACTAGCCTTTAGAATGTTTTTTTAACTCCAAAGTGTGAATTTGAAACTGAAGTTCTCTGAAACGTCTCAACGTCTAATTTCTTTGGATTAATTTTATTGGCGCGCAAATCTAAATTCGGATTTAAAAACAAACTTTAGATAGAAAATCAGATAAGAGGTGATACTTTTTTCCCCAAATCCTAAAATAAATACGTTCAAAGCTCCTCCTGCAGTAAAGCCATGTTTACAAAGCTGAAAAAAGCGCGAGCAAAGTATTTGATCGTTGCACTCTGCAATTTGTTACCGTTTTTCTTTCTGTACTAGGAAAGCATTAGTTTCTCCTTTCAGTTTTTCAGTTCTTCGCCATTTTCAGCAAGAAATTCCATTGTATTGTATTTATTCAGTAATGATTCAAATAAAACTTATACATTCATCATTTTTATTTGAAACAGGGAGAGAAATGAGGCAGACGATTTTCTGAGAACGCCGAATTCATATACACATTTTTTTTTATTTCGACTGGGGGAGTATTTGATAGTTTCTATGATAAAAAAATCTGAATAAAAATAAAACATTTTGTCCTTAAGATCCTTATTTTCCTTAGGATCCCTAGAGAAATAACTCCTTTAGGGGGTTTAGAAAAAAGACATTCGAACGCGCCAAAAAAACAAGAATTTCGTCTACAATATATAAACAACATTTTTTCTACAATTGTCAAAAAAGAATAATACAATAATTTTTGATTTATTTAAGTAAATTCAAGGAAAACAATCAGCAATAATATAAATTTGATACTACTGGTCAGTTGTAACTAATGGAACAAAAAATAATTTGGGAGCGTGCACGAGATACTCATTTTACGCACTAGGGTGCAAAACAGTGCTCAAAATATTTATTTTCGTAACACATGCACAAGAAACACGTTCTTATTCCCTAATTTTAGAGAGAGAAACACTGCTTTTCTCCTCTAGGGAGAGAAACAATACATTTCTCTCCCTAGGTAGGATGTTTCTCTCCCTAGGGAGATGTTTCTCTCCCTAGAGACTACGATTATTAGCTGTTTGCGGCGTTTCCTAGATAACTAGTTACGCAACCCATATTTGACATTTGTCCCGATAAGACAGTAATTTTTGTGCATTTGTTACGAAAAGTATAATATGCTTCACGGGAGGGCGCGATTATCCCTTGATTGAATAATCGCTTGTTTCCCTCCCTTGATGCATAACATACTATTTGCCCTCCAGGGTACAAAATAGTGCGCTAAATACACGTTATAGTAATATAAATGATGAAAAAATCACGTACTTCGCGTATTGATATTAGTGCAAAAAAGTAATATACAAACACAAGTTTGTAACGCCCAGAATAGGGTAAAAGGAGTGATGAAATAAATGGGCCACATGGAAAAACTTTACAAAACTCTTAATATAAAATAGATACAATTCTAAAAAGTCATTCGTAGAATAGATTGTAGAAAATAATAATTTAAGAACTTTGGACAAAAATAAAATAAATCATATTTCATACTAATTATTTTTACCGTAAACTACGGTTACCAGTCGTCAATTTACAACACCCACATATACAAATAACCCCATCCACAAATTACATTTCAATGTTTTCCATAATAACTTATTATAAATAAATATATCATCACGCCTTTTACCCATTACTGGATGTGGAACTCTGCCTAAGCATATCTCGGTAAATGATATATTTTATCGCGTGAAGTGCGGTTACCAGCCATCAAATCACGGCCCACAGAGATATTAGTAGAGGGGGAGCCACAGGGGTAGATTTAAATTGGTGAAAATTGTTTGTCGCCTGTGGGGATTGAACCAGGGTTCTCAAGATCCACCACTGAGCCACCTACCCCATTATAACGTATTAATTTATACATATTTCTTTATTACAGATTCAGTCGTACCACTGCCAGAAGACCAACAATACCTACTACTAGCCTCACAAGTCATAAGTCAGTCAGATGAAGATTTAAACACTAGTCATTATTGCATAGTTACATAATCTGTGATAAAAACAAATGTACGAGTAGTTACCATGCTCAATGCATCTTTACTTTTCATTCGACCTTACAATATGTCTCGTGTGTGTATTCCTCACTCTTACCTTGAAGAAAATGAAATAAATATCGTTAAAAAATACTGTACATTTTTTTCACATGTTTAGGTAAGTACTGGTTATTTTTATTGTTTTCTAAAATGTATTATTTGTTTAACCTACCTATTTATCCCAGTGATGATAAATAAAACACGTTAATGGTCTATTCAAGGTTTTAGGGATAAAAATAGTTTTAGTTGTGTTATTAAAATGTAATTATAACAATTAGTTAATTAATTTGACCGGGTATTGAATTTCAGATGTTTGGCTGTTAAATATGGTTAATAGATCCGCTAATTGATTGCATTAATTATGTTGGATATAGTGGATATTTATTGGTAAATTTGCGATAATGATATTTCAATTTATTTATTTGTTTTACGCGTTTTATTTACTGAAATAATAATGTAAATATGGCATTATGTTATTTACTAAATAGACTTATCAACCATGATATATACAGGGTGAGTTATTTAAAGTAACCAATCAATTTTACTGATTATTAACTTTAAAAAAAACTTATACAGCAAGGGTAGATGGCTCAATGGTATCGAATAAACTCGGGTTTGATCCCCACAGCAAACAAATAATTTTCACCACGTTAAAACTACCCCTGTGGCTCTCCCTTCACTAACATCTTTAGAGGCCATGATTTGATGACTGATAACCGCCGACCAAAAAATATCACTTACTGAGATCTGCTGCGGCAAAGTGCCACGCCGAGTAATGGGTAAGAGGCGTGATGATATATTTATTTATAAAACAGGAAGGAGGGCATCATTGTATGTTGTTAAAATAAATTAATTAAGGGGATGTATTGGGGGGGATATTAAAGTAATATTTTCTTAAATTGAAAGGGGTATTTTTCTATTGATGCACAGCCTATCTGAACGTTTTTTTCAAGTAGAAGAAAATATAGAAAATTATTGTTTCATAATTAATTACATAAAATAGAAATAATAAAACTATTTATTTTCGATACACACGCATTGCCAATGAAATGTATGCTATAAGAGATCTGCAAGCTCAGGTCATTGACTCTACAGCGAGTACAGAAATATACACAACCCTGTATAGAGACTGTATGTAATAGGATTCCATAAGCAGAAAAGAATATTTGTTGCTGATCGTCGAACTGCGACGTCAAGCGACGTCACGACGCCGTTCAAGCTTTTTACTTAGGACGTCGCGTTCCGCGATTACTAATACATACTATCTATTGTAATTATATAGTTTTCGTGCGATAACTAGAATTGAAATAAATATTATTTTAACGATACAAAATATTACTATCTGTTTGAAAAATATTATCTGTAAATTTTAAAAATTAATTGTGTCTGTAATAATTGTTGCACATGAATGAAACAAATTTTAAAAGGTTCAGCATGCATTTCTACTAGTGCCTAATCGGTAATTGCAGATCTTTGGACCGGTATAAAACGTCAAATTAGTATATATGTTTAGTGCAATTTTAAGTAATTTATTTTTTAATTAATTTAAAGTTGGTTTACTTTAATTTTTATAAATTTTAAGGTTGTTTTTATAACTTAATTGAGTGGTTAATTTTATGAAATAAAAATAAAAATCGTTAGATCGCATTACTTGATGTATCAAATCCGTAAAAAAATAATAATAATCATTAGCCACAAAGAAAGTAATTAAATTCATCCTGAATCCATCTCTGATCTCACTACATAGACTATGCAACGTATTAGCATAAATTCTTCAACGATATGAGTACTGAGAACTTCGTTTGCTGTTAGCGCATTGCAAGTAAACATCGCTAAACTAGTTAGCGATAGTAGTGTGTTAGTATTTCACTATTTTACTGTTTACTAATGATGATACGGTCAATGAAACTTTAGAGAAAGTTTCATTGCAATATGTGTGTACGTTACGAATGATTTTACACAATTTGATGTGTTTAAATAAATAAATATATCATCACTCCTTTTACTCATTACTGGGTGTGGCACTCTGCCTAAGCAGATCTTGGTAAGTGATATTTTTTGGTCGGTTATCAGCAGGGTTCGAAGATATATATCGATCGATATATATCATGATATTTATTTTGATATATATCGTCATATTTTTGCAATGATATATATCCATTATATAAAAATATCAAATAGTTTTTGAGATATAGCCCCCGGAGAAGTGAAATTTTTCGTATTTTTCAGTTTTTCTACTTTTCCGAGGCTATATCTCGAAAACTAAATGTGATATGAAAACGCGCTCAACGGCATTAATTTTCTCGTGCTTCAGTTAACTTATAAACATAGTTTCAGCGATTTTTATTTTTTTTCAATTTTCCGCCAAAAAAATCGCAAAAAGCGGTTTTTTAACATTTTCTCGAAAACCAGAAGTCATATGCATTTGAAGATTGCACCACTGGATTCAGTGGGTCAAAATACATATGTATGTAAATTTTCATTTTAATAATCCTACGATTAAGGATTTTTGGTAAAATTGAATTAAAATCTGAAAAAACCAAAGGGGTACCCCTTAGGAAATAATTAAAAATATTAAATTGCTTAAAATTGTGTGAAAATTTGCTTATAAGTCAATTCGGACACGGGGAATTCAACGCCGTTGAGCGCATTTCCATATCTTGTTTACTTTTTGAGATATAGCCTCCGGAGAAGTGAAATTTTTCGAATTTTTCAGTTTTTCTACTTTTACGAGGCTATATCTCGAAAACTAAATGTGATATGAAAACGCGGTCAACGGTATTAATTTTCTCGTGCTTCAGTTAACTTATAAACATAGTTTCAGCGATTTTTATTTTTTTTCAATTTTCCGCCAAAAAAATCGCAAAAAGCGGTTTTTTAACATTTTCTCGAAAACCAGAAGTCATATGCATTTGTAGATTGCACCACTGGATTCAGTGGGTCAAAATACATATGTATGCAAATTTTCATTTTAATAATCCTACGATTAAGGATTTTTGGTAAAATTGAATTAAAATCTGAAAAAACCAAAGGGGTACCCCTTAGGAAATAATTAAAAATATTAAATTGCATAAAATTGTATGAAAATTTGCTTATAAGTCAATTCGGACACGGGGAATTCAACGCCGTTGAGCGCATTTCCATATCTTGTTTACTTTTTGAGATATAGTCTCCGGAGAAGTGAAATTTTTCGAATTTTTCAGTTTTTCTACTATTCCGAGGCTATATCTCGAAAACTAAATGTGATATGAAAACGCGGTCAACGGCATTAATTTTCTCGTGCTTCAGTTAACTTATAAACATAGTTTCAGCGATTTTTATTTTTTTTCAATTTTCCGCCAAAAAAAATCGCAAAAAGCAGTTTTTTAACATTTTCTCGAAAACCAGAAGTCATATGCATTTGAAGATTGCACCACTGGATTCAATGGGTCAAAATACATATGTATGTAAATTTTCGTTTTAATAATCCTACGATTAAGGATTTTTGGTAAAATTGAATTAAAATCTTAAAAAACCAAAGGGGTACCCCTTAGGAAATAATTAAAAATATTAAATTGCATAAAATTGTATGAAAATTTGCTTATAAGTCAATTCGGACACGGGGAATTCAACGCCGTTGAGCGCATTCCCATATCTTGTTTAGTTTTTGAGATATAGCCTCCGGAGAAGTGAAATTTTTCGAATTTTTCAGTTTTTCTAAATGTGTACAAAAACTAAAATTAAAAAATAAATATCCAAAAAGTGATATTTATCTGATATATATCCTATATATCAGATATTTTGATATTTATTATAAATATCATGATATTTACGAACCCTGGTTATCAGTCATCAAATTACGGACCCCAAAGTTATTAGTGGAAGGAGAGCCACAAGGGTAGATTTAAATTGGTGAAAATTGTTTGTCTCCTGTGGGGTTCTCAAGATCCACAGGCCGAGGGTGCAATATTTGGTTTCCTTCAGTCAAACTTAAATATATCATCACGCCTTTTACCCATTACTGGGTATGGTACTCTGTCAAATTATGACCCTCAAAGAGCCACAGAGATAAATTTAATTTAATGAAAATTGTGGGACTTGAGCCCGGGTTTTAAATACCACTGAGCCACCTACCCCATTATCAAATTATTTTAGAAATAAATACTTGGAATAAAACTGGTAGATTATTTAGTTCTTAATTAATTAATTAATTCGGAAATATTTGACATAAAGAAGGTTAAAGAAATTTTGAAGATTTATTTATTCTTATGTATATATTTTATATCTTAAATGGGGTAGGTAGCTCAGTGGTATCGAGTCAGCCTGTGGATCTTGAGAACCCCAAAGGCGACAAACAATTTTCACCAATTTAAATCTACCGCTGTGGCTCCCCCGCCACTAATATCTTTGGGGGCCGTGATTTGCTGGCTGGTAACCGCACTTTACGCAAAAAAATATATCACTTACCGAGATTTGCTTAGGCAGAGTGTCACACCTAGTAATGGGTAAAAGGCGTGATGATATATTTATTTTTATTTATTTAAATCTACCCCTGTGGCTCCCCCTCCACTAATATATTTGGGGGCCGTGATTTAACGGCTGGTAACCGCATTTCATGCGAAAAAATATATCACTTACTGAGATCTGCTAGGCAGAGTGCCACACCCAGTAATAGGTAAAAGGCGTGATGATATATTTATTTAGTATATATTTTACGTAAAACCATAATTGTTTATAAGTTAAAAATAAAGAATAAAATTTATATTTAACAAAAAATATTGCCTAACAAAGGCAAAACTGTAAACATGAGTTCAAAACAAACTCAATTATTAAAACACATAATTCAACAGGTACATTTTGTGACATGCAATAAATGACGGATAAGTCAACAATAGTAAATTAAATAACAGTGTATGATAATAGAATTTTGTTCTGTTTTGTTCATTTATTGATAAAATAAATTAACGTGTACCGGACATATCATTCACTTGTACAATAAAAATATGAAAAGTTTTTAGTAGATTTATAACAATGAAGCTTCCTTCACAGAAATCAAATTAGTAATTACAATTATCAATTAGTACAAGCGATCAAATTACAATTAAAAGCATCATAAATTAATTAGCAGTGGTATTGAATCAGCCCGGTTTTATTTTTTTTCACGTTAAAACTACCCCTGTGGCTCTCTCTTTACTAACATCTTTGGCAGCCGTAATTTGACGGCTGTTAACCGCACTTATAATTATAGGGATCTACTACGGCAGAGTGTCACTTCCAGTAATTTGTATTTATGACAACCGAAAACAATAATGTTATTCTGGTAAATATTGCGTGTAGAAAATAGTCACGTTCTATACGTAAATGAGGGTGAAAAATGAGTGTTTTCTGGACTGTAGTAGGAAATTTGTATTTTTTAATTAACTATTGTGTCTTTATCATTTTTCATTAAAATTCTTTTGTTTTTATTATAATTAAATAATTTTGTCGGTATAAACACCAACGTATCATTTGACATATGACAAAAAATGACTATTAATTGCAATTGATAATTATAATTACTAATTTAAAAATAGATATTTTTAATTGAACGTAAAAGATAGCGACCGGGAAATAAATGGATGAAAATATAATTGAAGGTTTGTTGAATTATGAAAGTAGATGAAGTGAAATGAATTTTAAGGAATAAATAAATAATGGGGTAGGTGGCTCAGTGGTATCGAGTCGACCTGTGGATCTTGAGAACTCTGGTTCGATTCCCACAGCCGACAAACAATTTTCACCAATTTAAATCTACCCCTGTGGCTCCCCCTCTACTAACATCTTTGGGGGCCGTAATTTGACGGCACTTCACACGAATAAATATATCACTTACCGAGATCTGCTTAGGCAGAGTGCCACACCCAGTAATGGGTAAAAGGCATGATGATATATTTATTTATAAATAAACAAAATGACCAACCTGGTTATTCATACTGCTTCTATTCAACATAAATCGGGACGCATTACTCGAATCTGGAGTGGCAATAACAGGGGTAGGTTGTCCTGTAGGAGTCCTTTGAAAACTATTGTTTCCAGGGTTTCCAGAACCGGGAGTTGGTTTAGACATCTATCGAATATACAGAATAATAAATGGAAGAATAAATATGGGAAATTACATTGTACCTTAAACATATTTCGAAGACGCTGATGATCTTTCTGTATTATCTCGTTTTGTTTGACAAGTTTTGCCGCGTACTGTTTATAATGCTCGTATTTATATTCTAACATTTTATTTTTTTTAACTAAATGTTCGATTAGTCTCTTGCAATGATTTTTTTGAAAATCGCGTACCTATGATACAAGTAAATATAATAAATACAGGAATATAAAGTAGTAAAATAATTTATATACTTTTGCAATTTTTAGCGAAGATTCGTCAGGATCCATGAAGAACATTTGAATATCCGGAGGTAAATTTGGAGATAATTCAATTATCGTACATTGTGTACGACATATGTAACAATGGTTTTTTCCTGTTAAATATTTAGTTATAAAATCAATTTTTATGTTTAATTTTAATTATTTACCTGGTGTTAAACATTTATTGCAATATGTATGTCCACAATTTGTTAAAATATATTTTGCGCCGTTAGATGAGTTAATTGTTAGATAACACTTATTGCAATGGAACCAAAACGTCATAATTAAATATATATATTACAAGAATTATCACAATTTATTAATTAATTATCAAATTTTGACACTAGAGTTGACGGGCACAATATGTCTGGTCTATGGGCACAATTGTTTTCGCGGTACTGTCAACATGACTCATTGCGCATGTACACATTCATTATCTTTATTTAACTTGTATGATGATAAAATGAGCAAAAACAGTAAATATCTTTAAATAAGTACTTATTTATTATTTATTTTTCGTATTAAATAAACTAAAAGATATGTATTTAATAAATATTTTATTTTTCATTTCAGAACAAGTTGGTATAACTGTCAATGTCAAATCTGACAGAACGTAAAAATGGCTGCGTACAGTACATTTTGACGTAGAAAATGGATTTTTCTGTGTATTTAAGTTAAAAACGTGCATTAACATGAATTTTAGCAGCTATAAATGATCTATAAACATGGCTGGACCAGATGTTAATGTTACTTCCATAGTACAAGCCAAATTTACATCCGGAGAGGTTGTGAAGGCTGTATCCTTGTCATATTATTTGAATATTTTACATGAAAGTTTCGTAAGTAACACTCAATAAATATAGTAACAATCTAAATTATACTTGTACTTTATTACTACATACGATATGTATATTTATTTATTTATATTTAGTTATTAATTTGGCATGGTAGGTTAAGTACATTAAATGAAAATGAAATATTCTTTAATTATACATCACAGACACACTTAAATGCTAAAATAGGAGACTTTGGATGGACCCAAGAGAACAGAATCTTGGCTTTAGTAGAAAACAGTAATTCGATAGCTTTATTTATATTAATTTCAACAAAAGTTCCACCCACCGCTTTTTCCGATTTGACAATCGAGAGAGCAGTGCCTATTGATTCTGACTTCAAATGCGAGATAGGTAATTTCACCATTGATAATTTACGTAAAATATTAATCAATATTACTTTTAGATAACAACAATATCGTTAGTGACGTTCCGTATATTGTTTTGAATATACTATCAACAAAACTAAGCTTTCAGCTGCAAGTTTCTGAAGGGAAAGAGAGTTCATTTTTTGTAGCTGAAGTTTACAGATCAGTTGAAGGTAAATTTACTATTTTTTACAGTTGATTTGATTCTAATATTGTTGTTTTTACAGGAGCTTCCAGAGAAAAAAAGGATTTTGACTGGTTACAAAAATATACTTGTATGAGAAACGGGAGCAGCACGGATGCGCTCCAGAATGCTGGCTGCGATGATGATGTAAGTACATTTTCCGCCTATTCTTAATCCTTTTAAAATATACATACATACATAACATCACGCCGAAGAATTCGCGATGAAATACAATTATAATCCCTTACAAACGGTTTCATCCTTTCACTAACAAGCACTCCTACATCATGTTTTGCCCGTTCTTTCTTTGCAACACCTGACCACAAGCAAAACAATCCATCTACCTCTTCTTCATTACAGCCTTTCCGCTTTGTCTCGCTCACACACAAAACATCTACATTATACACGCATTATATTCACCAATTCATTTTCTTTTCCATTTATACTCCTAACATTCCACGTACCAAACTTACATTCATCAAGTTTCGCCCATTTATTCCTCATTAGAACAAAAGATAAAAGAAATAGGGTTCTCTCGGTAAAAGAAGAAGTTAAATATGAATGAATTATTTCATCAAGAGCTGCTGATGAATCATTCAATGTCCCAGCATCTAAATTAATTTTCTTATAATCTTATAGTTGGATTCACCGGACATCGCAGTCCCACGCCAAAAAATCGCGCAAGGGCAAAATGTCCAAGCCCGCGAATCTCTTCTCCGTTATCAACTTGCGTTAAAAATCTCCGATTATACACACATCCAAGACTTTAACATCTTCATCGGCACATGGAATGTAAATGGACAAGCGCCGACGATACCGCTAACCCAGTGGTTAGCTGCTGATTCTGAACCGCCTGATGTTTATGCGATTGGTTTTCAAGAATTGGATTTGAGCAAAGAAGCGTTTTTGTTCAATGATACTCCAAGAGAGGAAGAATGGGCGTAAGATGCATTTTTATTTATGTTTGAGGGTGTTTTTGTAAAATAAAATAAATCTTGTAGGAAAGCAGTTGCAAATTATTTGCACCCTGGAGCAAAATATCGCCAAGTAGCTTTAGTCCGACTAGTTGGAATGTTATTAATAGTTCACGTTCGAAACGAAATGTATTCTTTTGTGAAAAATGTGGCTATTGATACAGTCGGAACTGGAATCATGGGAAAAATGGTAAATATACATTGTTTTTTACATATTTTTCATAAAAATAATAAATGAAAATATTACAGGGCAATAAAGGAGGAGTAGGTGTTCGATTAAAGCTTCACGACACAATATTATGTTTTGTTAATTCACACTTGGCAGCCCATACGGAGGAAGTGGAAAGACGAAACCAGGATTATCAGGAAATTTGTATGAGAATGAACTTTAGGCGGCCTCCTCAAGCCATCAAAGATCACGAGTACGTTTTAACTTTTCTGTTATTCCATAATTATTATTGTAAATATAAAAAATGATCGTAATAATTCCATTTCCTGTTTGCTGTTCCTTTCCAAAATGATTTAAAATACCAAATTTCTGATTTCCTGTTAGTTGTTCCTTTGTAAAATGATTTAAACTTCTAAATTTCTGTTTTCCTGTTAGCTATTCCTTTGCAAAATGATTTAAAATCCCAAATATCTGTTTGTAGTTTCATTTTTAAATTCTTATAAGCATCAGATAATTTGTATTTCTAGTCAAGTATACTGGCTAGGCGATCTAAACTACCGCGTAACCGACCTCACAGCCAAACAAGTGAAAGACTACCTCACTCGCGGAGCCATTGAGGCAATCCTCCCCGCCGATCAACTCACACAACAACATACAAAAGGTCGAGTTCTTTCCGGGTACACAGAAGGTGAAATCACCTTCCGACCTACCTACAAATACGATCCAAACACCGACCACTTCGACACGAGTGAAAAAGCTCGTGCACCAGCTTGGTGCGACCGAATACTCTGGAAAGGACATGGCATCAACCAGAAAGCTTATAGGAGTCATCCTGATCTAAGGATTAGTGATCATAAACCTGTGAGCGCGATTTTTAAGTCACAGATTAGGGTTGTTGACCCGGAGAAGTATAGGAAGACTCATGAGGAAGTTTTGAAGAAACTGGATAAACTTGAGAATGAGTTCTTGCCACAGGTGATGGTGGATCAGACTGAGGTGATTTTTGAGACTGTAAAGTTCTTGGAGGCACAAAGTCGGGATATTATTATTGCTAATACTGGACAGGTAATCGATACAAATTACAATTAAATATTCCTGTCCACATCCATACTTCTAAGACACTTTTCCTGCAATTTTCTAATCAAATAAAAATAATAAAATAGTTTTTTGGTGACTTTTAGGTCCCAGTTCAATTTGAGTTTATCAAAAAACTAAATGACTCAAGTTACTGTAAAGATTGGTTACGAATTACACCATATTCTGATTATATTCAGCCAGGTACGCTTCGAAAGATTTATTTTTTCTGTATTTAAAAAACAAATAATTTGATGTTTAGGAGAAAAATGTGACGTACGACTTGAAGTTCAACTAGAATCTGCGTTAGAACAACTTTATGATATTTTAGTTCTACATTTGGAGGGTGGCAAAGATGTTTTCATTACAGTAACTGGGAATTGTCAAAGGTCTTGTTTTACTACGACTTTTTCAGCTTTATGTAGAGCTCCGGTTCCGATTCTGCATTTGTCGCCTGAGCAGCTGGCACATGCAGTAAGTACAGGTTTTTAAAATGATTTTATTTTATTAAACATACACGAAACACAGAAACTTGAAATTGCTTATGTATTAAGCAATGTCCCGACCATTGCTTCCAGCCATTTTTAAGTAGAAGTGAAAGTATAAATAAGAAGTTAAATGTTATTTATAAACTATTATAATTTTAAGATAAAATTCATATCTTAGATGTTAAACTTAGCGTTGCTTAACCCTTTGCACTCCGTTGTCGCCGCATTTGCGACATTTCGTATGTTAGGAATAAATCCGTTGTCGCCGCATTTGCGACACGCTTGTTTATCTCACTCAGCGCTCTTAAGTCTTAGATAATCAAAAGTGTTTACGTTTGCATTCCAATGTGTGTGATCTGCATTTGTTTGGAGTTACTGGTTCCTACTATTGCTTATTAGGCTGGAGTACAAAGGGTTAATAAATATTGAAATTTCAAGTTTCAAACTTTTATCTATTATTTTTTTAAATAACAACAAAGACAAAATTAATTGTCCATACACTTGGTGAAACTAGGTTTAATAAAATATAAAATAAACACTTGGCTAATTCTGCATATTCTGTGGTATTTCAGGATTCTGGAAGAGCCCCAATCTTGTACGCAATTCCTAGAGAATTATGGCTGTTAGTAGACCATTTGTATCGACATGGAATGAAAACACAAAATCTGTTTGATACACATGGTCTACAAAGTGAATTAATACAAGTGAGAGATTGGTTGGATTATGGCAGCCCAGATCCAATTCGTATCCTTAAATATAAATTAACAATATTGCATTTGAAGTTTGTTTGATTTCTTTAACAAAGATTTAGCTACCAATGTTCACGCCGTGGCTGAATCACTTTTATTGCTACTTTCGTATACAGCAGACCCAGTCATTCCGTTTAGGCTTCAACCAATGTGTGTTGCTGCTGCTTCTAATTATAATTCCTGCAAACAGGTAAATAAAACGTTAAGAAATATTTTTTAAACAATTATTAATTAGATTTGTACATATTTATAATTAATTTCATCCCCTTTTTTTGGTCTAATATAGTTAAAGGAAAATATTAAAATACAGAACATTATATTCTGTTTATGAATTACATTTATATCCGATTTTATAAAGACTTATAGTAAATGTATTCTTAAATTAACAAATTCAAATCGGTTTTATTTATTTTGTGGCAACATTACTTTCAAAAGTTCGTCTGTCATTTAAATGAATACATTTTATTTATTTTGTAGGTAAATTAATTTGTTATTTATAAATCGGTTATTTAGTTTAAAATTTATTACCAATTTGAAGTTTAGTTTAAAATTCTTCGCTTTCTTGATACCAAAACCGTTAATCGTAATCAAATCCCAAAATTTTTCGGCTCAACTTTCTGTTTAAAATAAAAAATCTTTCACTTTTGGCTTTACTAAAACAATTATAAAACAAACAAAAATTCTGTGATTAATTTATTATTCCTGCCCTATTAATTAATTAATTCCTTGGTGGTTGATACAATAATCAGGAATAAAACCTGAAACCGTCTTCAGCGAAATAAATAAATATGTGTTTCCTTACAGATAATAATGACGAAACTATCCGAATTAGAGCGTAACATATTTTTGTACCTCTGTTTATTCTTACAAGAACTTCTTGTATACAGCACAGAAAATGGAACTGACGCCAAAACCTTGGCGTCAGTTTTTGGTGACGTTTTGCTCAGAGATCCAATCAGGAACTCCAAACCGCAGGCAAATCGTGGCAAAGCAGGATTTGTATATCATTTTTTGATTAATGATCAAAGTCAACTCATTGCTATGAGAAAATAATTTCTTTTCGCGCTTTGTCCAGGATATATAATATAACCAATAGTGCAATTTATTAAAAATTTAATTACATCACTTTGTTTTGTTTGGAAGGAAATATGTGTTTCAGTTTTTAATGACGTATTTTTTATTTGCTTATTATTTATAAATTTTGCAGCCTAAAGTAGATTTAATATATTTAATAATATATCTTAAGTTCTGCATTTTCTTCTTAGTAATTTTAATAATAACTTAGATTAATTTTAGTGTGTATTTAGTAGATATGTATATTATTTTCTATTTTTCTTATATGGAAGAAAATGAAGAATGAATTAAATTATTGTATTATTTATATTTCATACAAATAAATGTGCACCACATCCAAATATAATTCAGCGAATAAAATTTATATACAAAACTGTTTTTCATAATATATATATTTTTTCATTCATTATTCTAAAAATTTGCAGCAATGAAGACGATTTTCAGATGCTCCAGGTCGTTGCAGAATATTTTTTACTGCCTTTATAGTCTTTATAGTTTCTGTATTATCCACGTATTTTACCCATTATTGGGTGTAGCATTCTGTCTCAGCAGATTTTAGTAAATGTCGCCAGAGTTTGTAGCATTATTATGGAGTAGCTGGTGTTTTAACCAGCGTCACCATAGCAATTATCAACGTGGACAACGTTTCCGGAGTTTATATCATCATGTTGGAGCAGTTGGAGTTCTGGCCATCGTCACCATTGCTTTTTTCAACGTGGATAGCGTTACCGAAGTTTGTATCATCATCTTGAAGAAGCTGGTGTTCGAACCAGCGTCCTCATGGCTGTTATCAACGTGGATAGCGTTACCGAAGTTTGTATCATCATCTTGAAGAAGCTGGTGTTCGAACCAGCATCCTCATGGCTGTTATCAACGTGGATAGCCTTACCGAAGTTTGTATCATCATCTTGGAATAGCTGGAGTTCTAATCAACGTCACCGGTGTTGTTATCATCGTGAATATCGTCTTCTAAATAACCGTCTTCTCCTGAAACATCATCAGCCATCCACTTGCCAGTTGTTATATTTAAAATAGTATTAAGATATAAATAAAATAATTATCTAACTTGTCTTTTATTATAATTTTGTAACAAATATATATGTTATAATAAATTATTTAATAAAATAATACAGCGCGTTATTATTAAATGTCAACCTGGTTCCCGAACGTCCTGGTCAACTTCAACAGAGTCCCCGGAGCCGATCCTAGCTGTGAAGTCCACGTTTGGCGACATCAATGTAAGTAGATTGTAATAATTGTATAAAAATAAATATATCATCACGCCTTTTACCCATTTCTTGGTAAGGCACTCTGCCGTATCAGATTTCGGTAAATTATATATTTCTTCGCGTGAAGTGCGGTTACCAACCGTCAAACATGGGTCCCAAAGATACCGATTTTGGTGTGTAGGATGGAGATTATCTTAGCCGTGTCGCGTATGTAAAATGCAAAATAAGACTGGAAATATGTTTAAAACAAACAATGCTTTATATATTCATAGAAACAAATATCATTATACAATAAATCTCTTTAAAAGATATTTATTCTTTAAGAATAAGAAATATTGTAATAGTAATTTCAGTGGCGTCACCACTTCATGTGGCACAAAGCTGAACTAAAAATATCATTCATAATTTAACGATTTACACAAAAACTAGACTTTATTTGAAGAAATCTTTCAAATAAGAGTTGTTTCTTGTATTTTTCTCTACATCTTTTCGTTGAAACTTTTTTCTCTACAACCCTTAATTACGGAGATATAAAAAAACCACCTTCAAAGTGAATTATCTTTTATACTAATAAAAATTTAGGGGATTTTCATAAAATATACATTTAACCTGAGGACCTAAAAGCTTAATAAAAAATTTCAGCAAAATCGAAGCTTTATTAATAATAAAAAATAATAAAATTTGAGATAACTACGTTATCTCCCTAACTTGATATCGTCGATTTCGAAAATTCTATTGAAAAAATTATTAAGCCATAGTTTTTGTGTAAATTGCTAATGAATATTTTTTTATACACAATAGGAAAAATGTCAAACTAAAGTGAACCCTAAATACATGTAACATTAGATAAAAAATCGAATACAATACAGGAATAAAAAAGGAATAGTTTTTTAACTTTTTTTCAAAACTATGAGGTTTTTTAATGAAATGTTTCAAATAAAAGTAGCTTATTATTTTATTCTCTACAGCTTTTGGTTGAAACATTTTTCTCTACAACCCTTAACTTCGGAGTTACAGAAAACCACCCTTAAAGTGAAATATCTACCCTACTAATGAATATTTTGGCCTCGTTCCCGGTTCCGCATCGAATATAAAGCCCTAGAATATGCATGCAAAATTTCAGCGCGATCGGAGATACTTTAATTTAACGATAAATAAGATGGTAAGGGGTTAGTCCATGGATTTGAAACACCTAATTGGTACCCATATATGCTATTTCGCTGAAATTTTGCAAGCATGTTCTACGGCGTCATATTCGATGCGAAGTCCGCGGACGACCCCAAAATTTGCATTAGTAGGGTAGATATTTCACTTTAAGGGTGGTTTCTCGTATCTCCAAAGTTAAGGGTTGCAGCGAAAAAAGTTTCAAGTAAAATATGTAGAGAATTAAATAATATTTATCTTTTATTTGAAAGATTTTATCAAATACTTTCTAGATTTGGCAATAAACTTAAAAAACTATCATGTTTTGTATGCAGTTGTGTTACGGTCATGTATGCGATATTAAATCTTAAATTATATTTACTTAAGGTTCATATTAGTTTGACATCCATCCTATAAGAATTTTTAAAACATGAATGAGTAATTTACCCAAAAACTAAGGCCCAAATAATTTTTTAACTAGAATTTTCTAATTCAACGATATCGAATTAGGGAGATAACATTGTTATCTCAATTTTTATTATTTTTTACAAATAATAAAGCTTCGATTTTGCTGAAATTTTGTATTAAGCTTCTAGGACCTCAGGCTAAACGTATATTTAATGAAAATCCCCTAAATTTTTATTAGTATGAAAGATAATTAATTCTAAGGGTGGTTTTTTATATCTCCGAAATTAAGGGTTGTAGGGAAAAAAGTTTCAACCAAAAGCTGTAGAGAATAAAAGAAGAAACAACTTTTAGTTGAAAGAATTTTTCAAATAATGTCTAGTTTCGATGGAAATTGCTAATATTTTAACATTATTGTTAGTTCAAATTTTCGACACATAAATTGGTGACGCCACTGAAATCACACAACAAAATTCGAATCTTTATTAATATGATGCGCCATCGAAATTTTGTATCAAGGGAGAGACTATAATTAGTCCTACGCCCTTGAGACTTTGCTAGGTGGTAGCGAAGGGTCAGTTACAGGGGTAGATCCTAGGGGGGCGAAATTTCGTTATTTTTGCTCTATTTCTTACGGTTTTCGAGATATTTCATTGTAAAGTTTTCCAAATATTTTAAGGGCAAAACTCCATTAATTTTTGTAATATCCCATTGTTTACTATATGTTATTGTTTAATTATTTAATATACGGTCAATTATGATTGAAATTAATTAATTACAACATCCTAATATGAAAAACCTATGATAGTGTGTATTACTTGGGCTAAATAGTTGCCCTACGCCCTTTAAACTTCGTCATGTGGTAGGAAACGGTCGATTTTTCAAGGGTTCTATGAGGGGTCGGCGGGATTTCGTTACTTTTGCTCTATTTTTCACGGTTTTATTTTATTTATTTAATTATTTTAAACAATAAAAACTATGTTTTAAATTGATTATTTTACAATAAATCTCTTTAAAAGATATTTATTCTTTAAGAATAAGAAATATTGTAATAGTAATTTCAGTGGCGTCACCACTTCATGTGGCACAAAGCTGAACTAAAAATATCATTCATAATTTAGCGATTTACACAAAAACTAGACTTTATTTGAAGAAATCTTTCAAATAAGAGTTGTTTCTTGTATTTTTCTCTACATCTTTTCGTTGAAACTTTTTTCTCTACAACCCTTAATTACGGAGATATAAAAAAACCACCTTCAAAGTGAATTATCTTTTATACTAATAAAAATTTAGGGGATTTTCATAAAATATACATTTAACCTGAGGACCTAAAAGCTTAATAAAAAATTTCAGCAAAATCGAAACTTTATTAATAATTAAAAATAATAAAAATTGAGCTAACAACGTTATCTCCCTAAATAGATATCGTCGATTTCGAAAATACTACTGAAAAAATTAATTAGGCCATAGTTTTAACGTAAATTTCTAAATAATATTTTATTAATCCCAATAGGAAGAATGTGAAACTAAAGTGAACCCTAAATACATGTAACATTAGATAAAAAATCGAATACAATACATGAACAAAGATACATAAAAAAGCAATAGTTTTTTAACTTTTTTTCAAAACTATGAGGTTTTTTAATGAAATGTTTCAAATAAAAGTAGCTTATTATTTTATTCTCTACAGCTTTTGGTTGAAACATTTTTCTCTACAACCCTCAACTTCGGAGTTACAGAAAACCACCCTTAAAGTGAAATATCTACCCTACTAATGAATATTTTGGCCTCGTTCCCGGTTCCGCATCGAATATAAAGCCCTAGAATATGCATGCAAAATTTCAGCGCGATCGGAGATACTTTAATTTAACGATAAATAAGATGGTAAGGGGTTAGTCCATGGATTTGAAACACCTAATTGGTACCCATATATGCTATTTCGCTGAAATTTTGCAAGCATGTTCTACGGCGTCATATTCGATGCGAAGTCCGCGGACGACCCCAAAATTTGCATTAGTAGGGTAGATATTTCACTTTAAGGGTGGTTTCTCGTATCTCCAAAGTTAAGGGTTGCAGCGAAAAAAGTTTCAAGTAAAATATGTAGAGAATTAAATAATATTTATCTTTTATTTGAAAGATTTTATCAAATACTTTCTAGATTTGGCAATAAACTTAAAAAACTATCATGTTTTGTTTGCAGTTGTGTTACGGTCATGTATGCGATATTAAATCTTAAATTATATTTACTTAAGGTTCATATTAGTTTGACATCCATCCTATAAGAATTTTTAAAACATGAATGAGTAATTTACCCAAAAACTAAGGCCCAAATAATTTTTTAACTAGAATTTTCTAATTCAACGATATCGAATTAGGGAGATAACATTGTTATCTCAATTTTTATTATTTTTTACAAATAATAAAGCTTCGATTTTGCTGAAATTTTGTATTAAGCTTCTAGGACCTCAGGCTAAACGTATATTTAATGAAAATCCCCTAAATTTTTATTAGTATGAAAGATAATTAATTCTAAGGGTGGTTTTTTATATCTCCGAAATTAAGGGTTGTAGGGAAAAAAGTTTCAACCAAAAGCTGTAGAGAATAAAAGAAGAAACAACTTTTAGTTGAAAGAATTTTTCAAATAATGTCTAGTTTCGATGGAAATTGCTAATATTTTAACATTATTGTTAGTTCAAATTTTCGACACATAAATTGGTGACGCCACTGAAATCACACAACAAAATTCGAATCTTTATTAATATGATGCGCCATCGAAATTTTGTATCAAGGGAGAGACTATAATTAGTCCTACGCCCTTGAGACTTTGCTAGGTGGTAGCGAAGGGTCAGTTACAGGGGTAGATCCTAGGGGGGCGAAATTTCGTTATTTTTGCTCTATTTCTTACGGTTTTCGAGATATTTCATTGTAAAGTTTTCCAAATATTTTAAGGGCAAAACTCCATTAATTTTTGTAATATCCCATTGTTTACTATATGTTATTGTTTAATTATTTAATATACGGTCAATTATGATTGAAATTAATTAATTACAACATCCTAATATGAAAAACCTATGATAGTGTGTATTACTTGGGCTAAATAGTTGCCCTACGCCCTTTAAACTTCGTCATGTGGTAGGAAACGGTCGATTTTTCAAGGGTTCTATGAGGGGTCGGCGGGATTTCGTTACTTTTGCTCTATTTTTCACGGTTTTATTTTATTTATTTAATTATTTTAAACAATAAAAACTATGTTTTAAATTGATTATTTTACAATAAATCTCTTTAAAAGATATTTATTCTTTAAGAATAAGAAATATTGTAATAGTAATTTCAGTGGCGTCACCACTTCATGTGGCACAAAGCTGAACTAAAAATATCATTCATAATTTAGCGATTTACACAAAAACTAGACTTTATTTGAAGAAATCTTTCAAATAAGAGTTGTTTCTTGTATTTTTCTCTACATCTTTTCGTTGAAACTTTTTTCTCTACAACCCTTAATTACGGAGATATAAAAAAACCACCTTCAAAGTGAATTATCTTTTATACTAATAAAAATTTAGGGGATTTTCATAAAATATACATTTAACCTGAGGACCTAAAAGCTTAATAAAAAATTTCAGCAAAATCGAAACTTTATTAATAATTAAAAATAATAAAAATTGAGCTAACAACGTTATCTCCCTAAATAGATATCGTCGATTTCGAAAATACTACTGAAAAAATTAATTAGGCCATAGTTTTAACGTAAATTTCTAAATAATATTTTATTAATCCCAATAGGAAGAATGTGAAACTAAAGTGAACCCTAAATACATGTAACATTAGATAAAAAATCGAATACAATACAGGAATAAAAAAGGAATAGTTTTTTAACTTTTTTTCAAAACTATGAGGTTTTTTAATGAAATGTTTCAAATAAAAGTAGCTTATTATTTTATTCTCTACAGCTTTTGGTTGAAACATTTTTCTCTACAACCCTTAACTTCGGAGTTACAGAAAACCACCCTTAAAGTGAAATATCTACCCTACTAATGAATATTTTGGCCTCGTTCCCGGTTCCGCATCGAATATAAAGCCCTAGAATATGCATGCAAAATTTCAGCGCGATCGGAGATACTTTAATTTAACGATAAATAAGATGGTAAGGGGTTAGTCCATGGATTTGAAACACCTAATTGGTACCCATATATGCTATTTCGCTGAAATTTTGCAAGCATGTTCTACGGCGTCATATTCGATGCGAAGTCCGCGGACGACCCCAAAATTTGCATTAGTAGGGTAGATATTTCACTTTAAGGGTGGTTTCTCGTATCTCCAAAGTTAAGGGTTGCAGCGAAAAAAGTTTCAAGTAAAATATGTAGAGAATTAAATAATATTTATCTTTTATTTGAAAGATTTTATCAAATACTTTCTAGATTTGGCAATAAACTTAAAAAACTATCATGTTTTGTATGCAGTTGTGTTACGGTCATGTATGCGATATTAAATCTTAAATTATATTTACTTAAGGTTCATATTAGTTTGACATCCATCCTATAAGAATTTTTAAAACATGAATGAGTAATTTACCCAAAAACTAAGGCCCAAATAATTTTTTAACTAGAATTTTCTAATTCAACGATATCGAATTAGGGAGATAACATTGTTATCTCAATTTTTATTATTTTTTACAAATAATAAAGCTTCGATTTTGCTGAAATTTTGTATTAAGCTTCTAGGACCTCAGGCTAAACGTATATTTAATGAAAATCCCCTAAATTTTTATTAGTATGAAAGATAATTAATTCTAAGGGTGGTTTTTTATATCTCCGAAATTAAGGGTTGTAGGGAAAAAAGTTTCAACCAAAAGCTGTAGAGAATAAAAGAAGAAACAACTTTTAGTTGAAAGAATTTTTCAAATAATGTCTAGTTTCGATGGAAATTGCTAATATTTTAACATTATTGTTAGTTCAAATTTTCGACACATAAATTGGTGACGCCACTGAAATCACACAACAAAATTCGAATCTTTATTAATATGATGCGCCATCGAAATTTTGTATCAAGGGAGAGACTATAATTAGTCCTACGCCCTTGAGACTTTGCTAGGTGGTAGCGAAGGGTCAGTTACAGGGGTAGATCCTAGGGGGGCGAAATTTCGTTATTTTTGCTCTATTTCTTACGGTTTTCGAGATATTTCATTGTAAAGTTTTCCAAATATTTTAAGGGCAAAACTCCATTAATTTTTGTAATATCCCATTGTTTACTATATGTTATTGTTTAATTATTTAATATACGGTCAATTATGATTGAAATTAATTAATTACAACATCCTAATATGAAAAACCTATGATAGTGTGTATTACTTGGGCTAAATAGTTGCCCTACGCCCTTTAAACTTCGTCATGTGGTAGGAAACGGTCGATTTTTCAAGGGTTCTATGAGGGGTCGGCGGGATTTCGTTACTTTTGCTCTATTTTTCACGGTTTTATTTTATTTATTTAATTATTTTAAACAATAAAAACTATGTTTTAAATTGATTATTTTACAATAAATCTCTTTAAAAGATATTTATTCTTTAAGAATAAGAAATATTGTAATAGTAATTTCAGTGGCGTCACCACTTCATGTGGCACAAAGCTGAACTAAAAATATCATTCATAATTTAGCGATTTACACAAAAACTAGACTTTATTTGAAGAAATCTTTCAAATAAGAGTTGTTTCTTGTATTTTTCTCTACATCTTTTCGTTGAAACTTTTTTCTCTACAACCCTTAATTACGGAGATATAAAAAAACCACCTTCAAAGTGAATTATCTTTTATACTAATAAAAATTTAGGGGATTTTCATAAAATATACATTTAACCTGAGGACCTAAAAGCTTAATAAAAAATTTCAGCAAAATCGAAACTTTATTAATAATTAAAAATAATAAAAATTGAGCTAACAACGTTATCTCCCTAAATAGATATCGTCGATTTCGAAAATACTACTGAAAAAATTAATTAGGCCATAGTTTTAACGTAAATTTCTAAATAATATTTTATTAATCCCAATAGGAAGAATGTGAAACTAAAGTGAACCCTAAATACATGTAACATTAGATAAAAAATCGAATACAATACATGAACAAAGATACATAAAAAAGCAATAGTTTTTTAACTTTTTTTCAAAACTATGAGGTTTTTTAATGAAATGTTTCAAATAAAAGTAGCTTATTATTTTATTCTCTACAGCTTTTGGTTGAAACATTTTTCTCTACAACCCTCAACTTCGGAGTTACAGAAAACCACCCTTAAAGTGAAATATCTACCCTACTAATGAATATTTTGGCCTCGTTCCCGGTTCCGCATCGAATATAAAGCCCTAGAATATGCATGCAAAATTTCAGCGCGATCGGAGATACTTTAATTTAACGATAAATAAGATGGTAAGGGGTTAGTCCATGGATTTGAAACACCTAATTGGTACCCATATATGCTATTTCGCTGAAATTTTGCAAGCATGTTCTACGGCGTCATATTCGATGCGAAGTCCGCGGACGACCCCAAAATTTGCATTAGTAGGGTAGATATTTCACTTTAAGGGTGGTTTCTCGTATCTCCAAAGTTAAGGGTTGCAGCGAAAAAAGTTTCAAGTAAAATATGTAGAGAATTAAATAATATTTATCTTTTATTTGAAAGATTTTATCAAATACTTTCTAGATTTGGCAATAAACTTAAAAAACTATCATGTTTTGTTTGCAGTTGTGTTACGGTCATGTATGCGATATTAAATCTTAAATTATATTTACTTAAGGTTCATATTAGTTTGACATCCATCCTATAAGAATTTTTAAAACATGAATGAGTAATTTACCCAAAAACTAAGGCCCAAATAATTTTTTAACTAGAATTTTCTAATTCAACGATATCGAATTAGGGAGATAACATTGTTATCTCAATTTTTATTATTTTTTACAAATAATAAAGCTTCGATTTTGCTGAAATTTTGTATTAAGCTTCTAGGACCTCAGGCTAAACGTATATTTAATGAAAATCCCCTAAATTTTTATTAGTATGAAAGATAATTAATTCTAAGGGTGGTTTTTTATATCTCCGAAATTAAGGGTTGTAGGGAAAAAAGTTTCAACCAAAAGCTGTAGAGAATAAAAGAAGAAACAACTTTTAGTTGAAAGAATTTTTCAAATAATGTCTAGTTTCGATGGAAATTGCTAATATTTTAACATTATTGTTAGTTCAAATTTTCGACACATAAATTGGTGACGCCACTGAAATCACACAACAAAATTCGAATCTTTATTAATATGATGCGCCATCGAAATTTTGTATCAAGGGAGAGACTATAATTAGTCCTACGCCCTTGAGACTTTGCTAGGTGGTAGCGAAGGGTCAGTTACAGGGGTAGATCCTAGGGGGGCGAAATTTCGTTATTTTTGCTCTATTTCTTACGGTTTTCGAGATATTTCATTGTAAAGTTTTCCAAATATTTTAAGGGCAAAACTCCATTAATTTTTGTAATATCCCATTGTTTACTATATGTTATTGTTTAATTATTTAATATACGGTCAATTATGATTGAAATTAATTAATTACAACATCCTAATATGAAAAACCTATGATAGTGTGTATTACTTGGGCTAAATAGTTGCCCTACGCCCTTTAAACTTCGTCATGTGGTAGGAAACGGTCGATTTTTCAAGGGTTCTATGAGGGGTCGGCGGGATTTCGTTACTTTTGCTCTATTTTTCACGGTTTTATTTTATTTATTTAATTATTTTAAACAATAAAAACTATGTTTTAAATTGATTATTTTACAATAAATCTCTTTAAAAGATATTTATTCTTTAAGAATAAGAAATATTGTAATAGTAATTTCAGTGGCGTCACCACTTCATGTGGCACAAAGCTGAACTAAAAATATCATTCATAATTTAGCGATTTACACAAAAACTAGACTTTATTTGAAGAAATCTTTCAAATAAGAGTTGTTTCTTGTATTTTTCTCTACATCTTTTCGTTGAAACTTTTTTCTCTACAACCCTTAATTACGGAGATATAAAAAAACCACCTTCAAAGTGAATTATCTTTTATACTAATAAAAATTTAGGGGATTTTCATAAAATATACATTTAACCTGAGGACCTAAAAGCTTAATAAAAAATTTCAGCAAAATCGAAACTTTATTAATAATTAAAAATAATAAAAATTGAGCTAACAACGTTATCTCCCTAAATAGATATCGTCGATTTCGAAAATACTACTGAAAAAATTAATTAGGCCATAGTTTTAACGTAAATTTCTAAATAATATTTTATTAATCCCAATAGGAAGAATGTGAAACTAAAGTGAACCCTAAATACATGTAACATTAGATAAAAAATCGAATACAATACATGAACAAAGATACATAAAAAAGCAATAGTTTTTTAACTTTTTTTCAAAACTATGAGGTTTTTTAATGAAATGTTTCAAATAAAAGTAGCTTATTATTTTAGTCTCTACAGCTTTTGGTTGAAACATTTTTCTCTACAACCCTTAACTTCGGAGTTACAGAAAACCACCCTTAAAGTGAAATATCTACCCTACTAATGAATATTTTGGCCTCGTTCCCGGTTCCGCATCGAATATAAAGCCCTAGAATATGCATGCAAAATTTCAGCGCGATCGGAGATACTTTAATTTAACGATAAATAAGATGGTAAGGGGTTAGTCCATGGATTTGAAACACCTAATTGGTACCCATATATGCTATTTCGCTGAAATTTTGCAAGCATGTTCTACGGCGTCATATTCGATGCGAAGTCCGCGGACGACCCCAAAATTTGCATTAGTAGGGTAGATATTTCACTTTAAGGGTGGTTTCTCGTATCTCCAAAGTTAAGGGTTGCAGCGAAAAAAGTTTCAAGTAAAATATGTAGAGAATTAAATAATATTTATCTTTTATTTGAAAGATTTTATCAAATACTTTCTAGATTTGGCAATAAACTTAAAAAACTATCATATTTTGTTTGCAGTTGTGTTACGGTCATGTATGCGATATTAAATCTTAAATTATATTTACTTAAGGTTCATATTAGTTTGACATCCATCCTATAAGAATTTTTAAAACATGAATGAGTAATTTACCCAAAAACTAAGGCCCAAATAATTTTTTAACTAGAATTTTCTAATTCAACGATATCGAATTAGGGAGATAACATTGTTATCTCTATTTTTATTATTTTTTACAAATAATAAAGCTTCGATTTTGCTGAAATTTTGTATTAAGCTTCTAGGACCTCAGGCTAAACGTATATTTAATGAAAATCCCCTAAATTTTTATTAGTATGAAAGATAATTAATTCTAAGGGTGGTTTTTTATATCTCCGAAATTAAGGGTTGTAGGGAAAAAAGTTTCAACCAAAAGCTGTAGAGAATAAAAGAAGAAACAACTTTTAGTTGAAAGAATTTTTCAAATAATGTCTAGTTTCGATGGAAATTGCTAATATTTTAACATTATTGTTAGTTCAAATTTTCGACACATAAATTGGTGACGCCACTGAAATCACACAACAAAATTCGAATCTTTATTAATATGATGCGCCATCGAAATTTTGTATCAAGGGAGAGACTATAATTAGTCCTACGCCCTTGAGACTTTGCTAGGTGGTAGCGAAGGGTCAGTTACAGGGGTAGATCCTAGGGGGGCGAAATTTCGTTATTTCTGCTCTATTTCTTACGGTTTTCGAGATATTTCATTGTAAAGTTTTCCAAATATTTTAAGGGCAAAACTCCATTAATTTTTGTAATATCCCATTGTTTACTATATGTTATTGTTTAATTATTTAATATACGGTCAATTATGATTGAAATTAATTAATTACAACATCCTAATATGAAAAACCTATGATAGTGTGTATTACTTGGGCTAAATAGTTGCCCTACGCCCTTTAAACTTCGTCATGTGGTAGGAAACGGTCGATTTTTCAAGGGTTCTATGAGGGGTCGGCGGGATTTCGTTACTTTTGCTCTATTTTTCACGGTTTTATTTTATTTATTTAATTATTTTAAACAATAAAAACTATGTTTTAAATTGATTATTTTACAATAAATCTCTTTAAAAGATATTTATTCTTTAAGAATAAGAAATATTGTAATAGTAATTTCAGTGGCGTCACCACTTCATGTGGCACAAAGCTGAACTAAAAATATCATTCATAATTTAGCGATTTACACAAAAACTAGACTTTATTTGAAGAAATCTTTCAAATAAGAGTTGTTTCTTGTATTTTTCTCTACATCTTTTCGTTGAAACTTTTTTCTCTACAACCCTTAATTACGGAGATATAAAAAAACCACCTTCAAAGTGAATTATCTTTTATACTAATAAAAATTTAGGGGATTTTCATAAAATATACATTTAACCTGAGGACCTAAAAGCTTAATAAAAAATTTCAGCAAAATCGAAACTTTATTAATAATAAAAAATAATAAAAATTGAGCTAACAACGTTATCTCCCTAAATAGATATCGTCGATTTCGAAAATACTACTGAAAAAATTAATTAGGCCATAGTTTTAACGTAAATTTCTAAATAATATTTTATTAATCCCAATAGGAAGAATGTGAAACTAAAGTGAACCCTAAATACATGTAACATTAGATAAAAAATCGAATACAATACATGAACAAAGATACATAAAAAAGCAATAGTTTTTTAACTTTTTTTCAAAACTATGAGGTTTTTTAATGAAATGTTTCAAATAAAAGTAGCTTATTATTTTAGTCTCTACAGCTTTTGGTTGAAACATTTTTCTCTACAACCCTTAACTTCGGAGTTACAGAAAACCACCCTTAAAGTGAAATATCTACCCTACTAATGAATATTTTGGCCTCGTTCCCGGTTCCGCATCGAATATAAAGCCCTAGAATATGCATGCAAAATTTCAGCGCGATCGGAGATACTTTAATTTAACGATAAATAAGATGGTAAGGGGTTAGTCCATGGATTTGAAACACCTAATTGGTACCCATATATGCTATTTCGCTGAAATTTTGCAAGCATGTTCTACGGCGTCATATTCGATGCGAAGTCCGCGGACGACCCCAAAATTTGCATTAGTAGGGTAGATATTTCACTTTAAGGGTGGTTTCTCGTATCTCCAAAGTTAAGGGTTGCAGCGAAAAAAGTTTCAAGTAAAATATGTAGAGAATTAAATAATATTTATCTTTTATTTGAAAGATTTTATCAAATACTTTCTAGATTTGGCAATAAACTTAAAAAACTATCATGTTTTGTTTGCAGTTGTGTTACGGTCATGTATGCGATATTAAATCTTAAATTATATTTACTTAAGGTTCATATTAGTTTGACATCCATCCTATAAGAATTTTTAAAACATGAATGAGTAATTTACCCAAAAACTAAGGCCCAAATAATTTTTTAACTAGAATTTTCTAATTCAACGATATCGAATTAGGGAGATAACATTGTTATCTCAATTTTTATTATTTTTTACAAATAATAAAGCTTCGATTTTGCTGAAATTTTGTATTAAGCTTCTAGGACCTCAGGCTAAACGTATATTTAATGAAAATCCCCTAAATTTTTATTAGTATGAAAGATAATTAATTCTAAGGGTGGTTTTTTATATCTCCGAAATTAAGGGTTGTAGGGAAAAAAGTTTCAACCAAAAGCTGTAGAGAATAAAAGAAGAAACAACTTTTAGTTGAAAGAATTTTTCAAATAATGTCTAGTTTCGATGGAAATTGCTAATATTTTAACATTATTGTTAGTTCAAATTTTCGACACATAAATTGGTGACGCCACTGAAATCACACAACAAAATTCGAATCTTTATTAATATGATGCGCCATCGAAATTTTGTATCAAGGGAGAGACTATAATTAGTCCTACGCCCTTGAGACTTTGCTAGGTGGTAGCGAAGGGTCAGTTACAGGGGTAGATCCTAGGGGGGCGAAATTTCGTTATTTTTGCTCTATTTCTTACGGTTTTCGAGATATTTCATTGTAAAGTTTTCCAAATATTTTAAGGGCAAAACTCCATTAATTTTTGTAATATCCCATTGTTTACTATATGTTATTGTTTAATTATTTAATATACGGTCAATTATGATTGAAATTAATTAATTACAACATCCTAATATGAAAAACCTATGATAGTGTGTATTACTTGGGCTAAATAGTTGCCCTACGCCCTTTAAACTTCGTCATGTGGTAGGAAACGGTCGATTTTTCAAGGGTTCTATGAGGGGTCGGCGGGATTTCGTTACTTTTGCTCTATTTTTCACGGTTTTATTTTATTTATTTAATTATTTTAAACAATAAAAACTATGTTTTAAATTGATTATTTTACAATAAATCTCTTTAAAAGATATTTATTCTTTAAGAATAAGAAATATTGTAATAGTAATTTCAGTGGCGTCACCACTTCATGTGGCACAAAGCTGAACTAAAAATATCATTCATAATTTAGCGATTTACACAAAAACTAGACTTTATTTGAAGAAATCTTTCAAATAAGAGTTGTTTCTTGTATTTTTCTCTACATCTTTTCGTTGAAACTTTTTTCTCTACAACCCTTAATTACGGAGATATAAAAAAACCACCTTCAAAGTGAATTATCTTTTATACTAATAAAAATTTAGGGGATTTTCATAAAATATACATTTAACCTGAGGACCTAAAAGCTTAATAAAAAATTTCAGCAAAATCGAAACTTTATTAATAATTAAAAATAATAAAAATTGAGCTAACAACGTTATCTCCCTAAATAGATATCGTCGATTTCGAAAATACTACTGAAAAAATTAATTAGGCCATAGTTTTAACGTAAATTTCTAAATAATATTTTATTAATCCCAATAGGAAGAATGTGAAACTAAAGTGAACCCTAAATACATGTAACATTAGATAAAAAATCGAATACAATACATGAACAAAGATACATAAAAAAGCAATAGTTTTTTAACTTTTTTTCAAAACTATGAGGTTTTTTAATGAAATGTTTCAAATAAAAGTAGCTTATTATTTTAGTCTCTACAGCTTTTGGTTGAAACATTTTTCTCTACAACCCTTAACTTCGGAGTTACAGAAAACCACCCTTAAAGTGAAATATCTACCCTACTAATGAATATTTTGGCCTCGTTCCCGGTTCCGCATCGAATATAAAGCCCTAGAATATGCATGCAAAATTTCAGCGCGATCGGAGATACTTTAATTTAACGATAAATAAGATGGTAAGGGGTTAGTCCATGGATTTGAAACACCTAATTGGTACCCATATATGCTATTTCGCTGAAATTTTGCAAGCATGTTCTACGGCGTCATATTCGATGCGAAGTCCGCGGACGACCCCAAAATTTGCATTAGTAGGGTAGATATTTCACTTTAAGGGTGGTTTCTCGTATCTCCAAAGTTAAGGGTTGCAGCGAAAAAAGTTTCAAGTAAAATATGTAGAGAATTAAATAATATTTATCTTTTATTTGAAAGATTTTATCAAATACTTTCTAGATTTGGCAATAAACTTAAAAAACTATCATATTTTGTTTGCAGTTGTGTTACGGTCATGTATGCGATATTAAATCTTAAATTATATTTACTTAAGGTTCATATTAGTTTGACATCCATCCTATAAGAATTTTTAAAACATGAATGAGTAATTTACCCAAAAACTAAGGCCCAAATAATTTTTTAACTAGAATTTTCTAATTCAACGATATCGAATTAGGGAGATAACATTGTTATCTCTATTTTTATTATTTTTTACAAATAATAAAGCTTCGATTTTGCTGAAATTTTGTATTAAGCTTCTAGGACCTCAGGCTAAACGTATATTTAATGAAAATCCCCTAAATTTTTATTAGTATGAAAGATAATTAATTCTAAGGGTGGTTTTTTATATCTCCGAAATTAAGGGTTGTAGGGAAAAAAGTTTCAACCAAAAGCTGTAGAGAATAAAAGAAGAAACAACTTTTAGTTGAAAGAATTTTTCAAATAATGTCTAGTTTCGATGGAAATTGCTAATATTTTAACATTATTGTTAGTTCAAATTTTCGACACATAAATTGGTGACGCCACTGAAATCACACAACAAAATTCGAATCTTTATTAATATGATGCGCCATCGAAATTTTGTATCAAGGGAGAGACTATAATTAGTCCTACGCCCTTGAGACTTTGCTAGGTGGTAGCGAAGGGTCAGTTACAGGGGTAGATCCTAGGGGGGCGAAATTTCGTTATTTCTGCTCTATTTCTTACGGTTTTCGAGATATTTCATTGTAAAGTTTTCCAAATATTTTAAGGGCAAAACTCCATTAATTTTTGTAATATCCCATTGTTTACTATATGTTATTGTTTAATTATTTAATATACGGTCAATTATGATTGAAATTAATTAATTACAACATCCTAATATGAAAAACCTATGATAGTGTGTATTACTTGGGCTAAATAGTTGCCCTACGCCCTTTAAACTTCGTCATGTGGTAGGAAACGGTCGATTTTTCAAGGGTTCTATGAGGGGTCGGCGGGATTTCGTTACTTTTGCTCTATTTTTCACGGTTTTATTTTATTTATTTAATTATTTTAAACAATAAAAACTATGTTTTAAATTGATTATTTTACAATAAATCTCTTTAAAAGATATTTATTCTTTAAGAATAAGAAATATTGTAATAGTAATTTCAGTGGCGTCACCACTTCATGTGGTACAAACCTGAACTAAAAATATCATTCATAATTTAGCGATTTACACAAAAACTAGACTTTATTTGAAGAAATCTTTCAAATAAGAGTTGTTTCTTGTATTTTTCTCTACATCTTTTCGTTTAAACTTTTTTCTCTACAACCCTTAATTACGGAGATATAAAAAAACCACCTTCAAAGTGAATTATCTTTTATACTAATAAAAATTTAGGGGATTTTCATAAAATATACATTTAACCTGAGGACCTAAAAGCTTAATAAAAAATTTCAGCAAAATCGAAACTTTATTAATAATAAAAAATAATAAAAATTGAGCTAACAACGTTATCTCCCTAAATAGATATCGTCGATTTCGAAAATACTACTGAAAAAATTAATTAGGCCATAGTTTTAACGTAAATTTCTAAATAATATTTTATTAATCCCAATAGGAAGAATGTGAAACTAAAGTGAACCCTAAATACATGTAACATTAGATAAAAAATCGAATACAATACATGAACAAAGATACATAAAAAAGCAATAGTTTTTTAACTTTTTTTCAAAACTATGAGGTTTTTTAATAAAATGTTTCAAATAAAAGTAGCTTATTATTTTAGTCTCTACAGCTTTTGGTTGAAACATTTTTCTCTACAACCCTTAACTTAGGAGTTACAGAAAACCACCCTTAAAGTGAAATATCTACCCTACTAATGAATATTTTGGCCTCGTTCCCGGTTCCGCATCGAATATAAAGCCCTAGAATATGCATGCAAAATTTCAGCGCGATCGGAGATACTTTAATTTAACGATAAATAAGATGGTAAGGGGTTAGTCCATGGATTTGAAACACCTAATTGGTACCCATATATGCTATTTCGCTGAAATTTTGCAAGCATGTTCTACGGCGTCATATTCGATGCGAAGTCCGCGGACGACCCCAAAATTTGCATTAGTAGGGTAGATATTTCACTTTAAGGGTGGTTTCTCGTATCTCCAAAGTTAAGGGTTGCAGCGAAAAAAGTTTCAAGTAAAATATGTAGAGAATTAAATAATATTTATCTTTTATTTGAAAGATTTTATCAAATACTTTCTAGATTTGGCAATAAACTTAAAAAACTATCATGTTTTGTTTGCAGTTGTGTTACGGTCATGTATGCGATATTAAATCTTAAATTATATTTACTTAAGGTTCATATTAGTTTGACATCCATCCTATAAGAATTTTTAAAACATGAATGAGTAATTTACCCAAAAACTAAGGCCCAAATAATTTTTTAACTAGAATTTTCTAATTCAACGATATCGAATTAGGGAGATAACATTGTTATCTCAATTTTTATTATTTTTTACAAATAATAAAGCTTCGATTTTGCTGAAATTTTGTATTAAGCTTCTAGGACCTCAGGCTAAACGTATATTTAATGAAAATCCCCTAAATTTTTATTAGTATGAAAGATAATTAATTCTAAGGGTGGTTTTTTATATCTCCGAAATTAAGGGTTGTAGGGAAAAAAGTTTCAACCAAAAGCTGTAGAGAATAAAAGAAGAAACAACTTTTAGTTGAAAGAATTTTTCAAATAATGTCTAGTTTCGATGGAAATTGCTAATATTTTAACATTATTGTTAGTTCAAATTTTCGACACATAAATTGGTGACGCCACTGAAATCACACAACAAAATTCGAATCTTTATTAATATGATGCGCCATCGAAATTTTGTATCAAGGGAGAGACTATAATTAGTCCTACGCCCTTGAGACTTTGCTAGGTGGTAGCGAAGGGTCAGTTACAGGGGTAAATCCTAGGGGGGCGAAATTTCGTTATTTCTGCTCTATTTCTTACGGTTTTCGAGATATTTCATTGTAAAGTTTTCCAAATATTTTAAGGGCAAAACTCCATTAATTTTTGTAATATCCCATTGTTTACTATATGTTATTGTTTAATTATTTAATATACGGTCAATTATGATTGAAATTAATTAATTACAACATCCTAATATGAAAAACCTATGATAGTGTGTATTACTTGGGCTAAATAGTTGCCCTACGCCCTTTAAACTTCGTCATGTGGTAGGAAACGGTCGATTTTTCAAGGGTTCTATGAGGGGTCGGCGGGATTTCGTTACTTTTGCTCTATTTTTCACGGTTTTATTTTATTTATTTAATTATTTTAAACAATAAAAACTATGTTTTAAATTGATTATTTTACAATAAATCTCTTTAAAAGATATTTATTCTTTAAGAATAAGAAATATTGTAATAGTAATTTCAGTGGCGTCACCACTTCATGTGGTACAAACCTGAACTAAAAATATCATTCATAATTTAGCGATTTACACAAAAACTAGACTTTATTTGAAGAAATCTTTCAAATAAGAGTTGTTTCTTGTATTTTTCTCTACATCTTTTCGTTGAAACTTTTTTCTCTACAACCCTTAATTACGGAGATATAAAAAAACCACCTTCAAAGTGAATTATCTTTTATACTAATAAAAATTTAGGGGATTTTCATAAAATATACATTTAACCTGAGGACCTAAAAGCTTAATAAAAAATTTCAGCAAAATCGAAACTTTATTAATAATAAAAAATAATAAAAATTGAGCTAACAACGTTATCTCCCTAAATAGATATCGTCGATTTCGAAAATACTACTGAAAAAATTAATTAGGCCATAGTTCTAACGTAAATTTCTAAATAATATTTTATTAATCCCAATAGGAAGAATGTGAAACTAAAGTGAACCCTAAATATATGTAACATTAGATAAAAAATCGAATACAATACATGAACAAAGATACATAAAAAAGCAATAGTTTTTTAACTTTTTTTCAAAACTATGAGGTTTTTTAATGAAATGTTTCAAATAAAAGTAGCTTATTATTTTATTCTCTACAGCTTTTGGTTGAAACATTTTTCTCTACAACCCTTAACTTCGGAGTTACAGAAAACCACCCTTAAAGTGAAATATCTACCCTACTAATGAATATTTTGGCCTCGTTCCCGGTTCCGCATCGAATATAAAGCCCTAGAATATGCATGCAAAATTTCAGCGCGATCGGAGATACTTTAATTTAACGATAAATAAGATGGTAAGGGGTTAGTCCATGGATTTGAAACACCTAATTGGTACCCATATATGCTATTTCGCTGAAATTTTGCAAGCATGTTCTACGGCGTCATATTCGATGCGAAGTCCGCGGACGACCCCAAAATTTGCATTAGTAGGGTAGATATTTCACTTTAAGGGTGGTATCTCGTATCTCCAAAGTTAAGGGTTGTAGCGAAAAAAGTTTCAAGTAAAATATGTAGAGAATTAAATAATATTTATCTTTTATTTGAAAGATTTTATCAAATACTTTCTAGATTTGGCAATAAACTTAAAAAACTATCATATTTTGTTTGCAGTTGTGTTACGGTCATGTATGCGATATTAAATCTTAAATTATATTTACTTAAGGTTCATATTAGTTTGACATCCATCCTATAAGAATTTTTAAAACATGAATGAGTAATTTACCCAAAAACTAAGGCCCAAATAATTTTTTAACTAGAATTTTCTAATTCAACGATATCGAATTAGGGAGATAACATTGTTATCTCAATTTTTATTATTTTTTACAAATAATAAAGCTTCGATTTTGCTGAAATTTTGTATTAAGCTTCTAGGACCTCAGGCTAAACGTATATTTAATGAAAATCCCCTAAATTTTTATTAGTATGAAAGATAATTAATTCTAAGGGTGGTTTTTTATATCTCCGAAATTAAGGGTTGTAGGGAAAAAAGTTTCAACCAAAAGCTGTAGAGAATAAAAGAAGAAACAACTTTTAGTTGAAAGAATTTTTCAAATAATGTCTAGTTTCGATGGAAATTGCTAATATTTTAACATTATTGTTAGTTCAAATTTTCGACACATAAATTGGTGACGCCACTGAAATCACACAACAAAATTCGAATCTTTATTAATATGATGCGCCATCGAAATTTTGTATCAAGGGAGAGACTATAATTAGTCCTACGCCCTTGAGACTTTGCTAGGTGGTAGCGAAGGGTCAGTTACAGGGGTAGATCCTAGGGGGGCGAAATTTCGTTATTTCTGCTCTATTTCTTACGGTTTTCGAGATATTTCATTGTAAAGTTTTCCAAATATTTTAAGGGCAAAACTCCATTAATTTTTGTAATATCCCATTGTTTACTATATGTTATTGTTTAATTATTTAATATACGGTCAATTATGATTGAAATTAATTAATTACAACATCCTAATATGAAAAACCTATGATAGTGTGTATTACTTGGGCTAAATAGTTGCCCTACGCCCTTTAAACTTCGTCATGTGGTAGGAAACGGTCGATTTTTCAAGGGTTCTATGAGGGGTCGGCGGGATTTCGTTACTTTTGCTCTATTTTTCACGGTTTTATTTTATTTATTTAATTATTTTAAACAATAAAAACTATGTTTTAAATTGATTATTTTACAATAAATCTCTTTAAAAGATATTTATTCTTTAAGAATAAGAAATATTGTAATAGTAATTTCAGTGGCGTCACCACTTCATGTGGCACAAAGCTGAACTAAAAATATCATTCATAATTTAGCGATTTACACAAAAACTAGACTTTATTTGAAGAAATCTTTCAAATAAGAGTTGTTTCTTGTATTTTTCTCTACATCTTTTCGTTGAAACTTTTTTCTCTACAACCCTTAATTACGGAGATATAAAAAAACCACCTTCAAAGTGAATTATCTTTTATACTAATAAAAATTTAGGGGATTTTCATAAAATATACATTTAACCTGAGGACCTAAAAGCTTAATAAAAAATTTCAGCAAAATCGAAACTTTATTAATAATAAAAAATAATAAAAATTGAGCTAACAACGTTATCTCCCTAAATAGATATCGTCGATTTCGAAAATACTACTGAAAAAATTAATTAGGCCATAGTTTTAACGTAAATTTCTAAATAATATTTTATTAATCCCAATAGGAAGAATGTGAAACTAAAGTGAACCCTAAATACATGTAACATTAGATAAAAAATCGAATACAATACATGAACAAAGATTCATAAAAAAGCAATAGTTATTTAACTTTTTTTCAAAACTATGAGGTTTTTTAATGAAATGTTTCAAATAAAAGTAGCTTATTATTTTATTCTCTACAGCTTTTGGTTGAAACATTTTTCTCTACAACCCTTAACTTCGGAGTTACAGAAAACCACCCTTAAAGTGAAATATCTACCCTACTAATGAATATTTTGGCCTCGTTCCCGGTTCCGCATCGAATATAAAGCCCTAGAATATGCATGCAAAATTTCAGCGCGATCGGAGATACTTTAATTTAACGATAAATAAGATGGTAAGGGGTTAGTCCATGGATTTGAAACACCTAATTGGTACCCATATATGCTATTTCGCTGAAATTTTGCAAGCATGTTCTACGGCGTCATATTCGATGCGAAGTCCGCGGACGACCCCAAAATTTGCATTAGTAGGGTAGATATTTCACTTTAAGGGTGGTTTCTCGTATCTCCAAAGTTAAGGGTTGCAGCGAAAAAAGTTTCAAGTAAAATATGTAGAGAATTAAATAATATTTATCTTTTATTTGAAAGATTTTATCAAATACTTTCTAGATTTAGCAATAAACTTAAAAAACTATCATGTTTTGTTTGCAGTTGTGTTACGGTCATGTATGCGATATTAAATCTTAAATTATATTTACTTAAGGTTCATATTAGTTTGACATCCATCCTATAAGAATTTTTAAAACATGAATGAGTAATTTACCCAAAAACTAAGGCCCAAATAATTTTTTAACTAGAATTTTCTAATTCAACGATATCGAATTAGGGAGATAACTTTGTTATCTCAATTTTTATTATTTTTTACAAATAATAAAGCTTCGATTTTGCTGAAATTTTGTATTAAGCTTCTAGGACCTCAGGCTAAACGTATATTTAATGAAAATCCCCTAAATTTTTATTAGTATGAAAGATAATTAATTCTAAGGGTGGTTTTTTATATCTCCGAAATTAAGGGTTGTAGGGAAAAAAGTTTCAACCAAAAGCTGTAGAGAATAAAAGAAGAAACAACTTTTAGTTGAAAGAATTTTTCAAATAATGTCTAGTTTCGATGGAAATTGCTAATATTTTAACATTATTGTTAGTTCAAATTTTCGACACATAAATTGGTGACGCCACTGAAATCACACAACAAAATTCGAATCTTTATTAATATGATGCGCCATCGAAATTTTGTATCAAGGGAGAGACTATAATTAGTCCTACGCCCTTGAGACTTTGCTAGGTGGTAGCGAAGGGTCAGTTACAGGGGTAGATCCTAGGGGGGCGAAATTTCGTTATTTTTGCTCTATTTCTTACGGTTTTCGAGATGTTTCATTGTAAAGTTTTCCAAATATTTTAAGGGCAAAACTCCATTAATTTTTGTAATATCCCATTGTTTACTATATGTTATTGTTTAATTATTTAATATACGGTCAATTATGATTGAAATTAATTAATTACAACATCCTAATATGAAAAACCTATGATAGTGTGTATTACTTGGGCTAAATAGTTGCCCTACGCCCTTTAAACTTCGTCATGTGGTAGAAAACGGTCGATTTTTCAAGGGTTCTATGAGGGGTCGGCGGGATTTCGTTACTTTTGCTCTATTTTTCACGGTTTTATTTTATTTATTTAATTATTTTAAACAATAAAAACTATGTTTTAAATTGATTATTTTACAATAAATCTCTTTAAAAGATATTTATTCTTTAAGAATAAGAAATATTGTAATAGTAATTTCAGTGGCGTCACCACTTCATGTGGTACAAACCTGAACTAAAAATATCATTCATAATTTAGCGATTTACACAAAAACTAGACTTTATTTAAAGAAATCTTTCAAATAAGAGTTGTTTCTTGTATTTTTCTCTACATCTTTTCGTTGAAACTTTTTTCTCTACAACCCTTAATTACGGAGATATAAAAAAACCACCTTCAAAGTGAATTATCTTTTATACTAATAAAAATTTAGGGGATTTTCATAAAATATACATTTAACCTGAGGACCTAAAAGCTTAATAAAAAATTTCAGCAAAATCGAAACTTTATTAATAATTAAAAATAATAAAAATTGAGCTAACAACGTTATCTCCCTAAATAGATATCGTCGATTTCGAAAATACTACTGAAAAAATTAATTAGGCCATAGTTTTAACGTAAATTTCTAAATAATATTTTATTAATCCCAATAGGAAGAATGTGAAACTAAAGTGAACCCTAAATACATGTAACATTAGATAAAAAATCGAATACAATACATGAACAAAGATACATAAAAAAGCAATAGTTTTTTAACTTTTTTTCAAAACTATGAGGTTTTTTAATGAAATGTTTCAAATAAAAGTAGCTTATTATTTTATTCTCTACAGCTTTTGGTTGAAACATTTTTCTCTACAACCCTTAACTTCGGAGTTACAGAAAACCACCCTTAAAGTAAAATATCTACCCTACTAATGAATATTTTGGCCTCGTTCCCGGTTCCGCATCGAATATAAAGCCCTAGAATATGCATGCAAAATTTCAGCGCGATCGGAGATACTTTAATTTAACGATAAATAAGATGGTAAGGGGTTAGTCCATGGATTTGAAACACCTAATTGGTACCCATATATGCTATTTCGCTGAAATTTTGCAAGCATGTTCTACGGCGTCATATTCGATGCGAAGTCCGCGGACGACCCCAAAATTTGCATTAGTAGGGTAGATATTTCACTTTAAGGGTGGTTTCTCGTATCTCCAAAGTTAAGGGTTGCAGCGAAAAAAGTTTCAAGTAAAATATGTAGAGAATTAAATAATATTTATCTTTTATTTGAAAGATTTTATCAAATACTTTCTAGATTTGGCAATAAACTTAAAAAACTATCATGTTTTGTTTGCAGTTGTGTTACGGTCATGTATGCGATATTAAATCTTAAATTATATTTACTTAAGGTTCATATTAGTTTGACATCCATCCTATAAGAATTTTTAAAACATGAATGAGTAATTTACCCAAAAACTAAGGCCCAAATAATTTTTTAACTAGAATTTTCTAATTCAACGATATCGAATTAGGGAGATAACATTGTTATCTCAATTTTTATTATTTTTTACCAATAATAAAGCTTCGATTTTGCTGAAATTTTGTATTAAGCTTCTAGGACCTCAGGCTAAACGTATATTTAATGAAAATCCCCTAAATTTTTATTAGTATGAAAGATAATTAATTCTAAGAGTGGTTTTTTATATCTCCGAAATTAAGGGTTGTAGGGAAAAAAGTTTCAACCAAAAGCTGTAGAGAATAAAAGAAGAAACAACTTTTAGTTGAAAGAATTTTTCAAATAATGTCTAGTTTCGATGGAAATTGCTAATATTTTAACATTATTGTTAGTTCAAATTTTCGACACATAAATTGGTGACGCCACTGAAATCACACAACAAAATTTGAATCTTTATTAATATGATGCGCCATCGAAATTTTGTATCAAGGGAGAGACTATAATTAGTCCTACGCCCTTGAGACTTTGCTAGGTGGTAGCGAAGGGTCAGTTACAGGGGTAAATCCTAGAGGGGCGAAATTTCGTTATTTTTGCTCTATTTCTTACGGTTTTCGAGATATTTCATTGCAAAGTTTTCCAAATATTTTAAGGGCAAAACTCCATTAATTTTTGTAATATCCCATTGTTTACTATATGTTATTGTTTATTTATTTAATATACGGTCAATTATGATTGAAATTAATTAATTACAACATCCTAATATGAAAAACCTATGATAGTGCGTATTACTTGGGCTAAATAGTTGCCCTACGCCCTTTAAACTTCGTCATGTGGTAGGAAACGGTCGATTTTTCAAGGGTTCTATGAGGGGTTGGCGGGATTTCGTTACTTTTGCTCTATTTTTCACGGTTTTATTTTATTTATTTAATTATTTTAAACAATAAAAACTATGTTTTAAATTGATTATTTTACAATAAATCTCTTTAAAAGATATTTATTCTTTAAGAATAAGAAATATTGTAATAGTAATTTCAGTGGCGTCACCACTTCATGTGGCACAAAGCTGAACTAAAAATATCATTCATAATTTAGCGATTTACACAAAAACTAGACTTTATTTGAAGAAATCTTTCAAATAAGAGTTGTTTCTTGTATTTTTCTCTACATCTTTTCGTTGAAACTTTTTTCTCTACAACCCTTAATTACGGAGATATAAAAAAACCACCTTCAAAGTGAATTATCTTTTATACTAATACAAATTTAGGGAATTTTCATAAAATATACATTTAACCTGAGGACCTAAAAGCTTAATAAAAAATTTCAGCAAAATCGAAACTTTATTAATAATAAAAAATAATAAAAATTGAGCTAACAACGTTATCTCCCTAAATAGATATCGTCGATTTCGAAAATACTACTGAAAAAATTTATTAGGCCATAGTTTTAACGTAAATTTCTAAATAATATTTTATTAATCCCAATAGGAAGAATGTGAAACTAAAGTGAACCCTAAATACATGTAACATTAGATAAAAAATCGAATACAATACATGAACAAAGATACATAAAAAAGCAATAGTTTTTTAACTTTTTTTCAAAACTATGAGGTTTTTTAATGAAATGTTTCAAATAAAAGTAGCTTATTATTTTATTCTCTACAGCTTTTGGTTGAAACATTTTTCTCTACAACCCTTAACTTCGGAGTTACAGAAAACCACCCTTAAAGTAAAATATCTACCCTACTAATGAATATTTTGGCCTCGTTCCCGGTTCCGCATCGAATATAAAGCCCTAGAACATGCATGCAAAATTTCAGCGCGATCGGAGATACTTTAATTTAACGATAAATAAGATGGTAAGGGGTTGTTAGTCCATGGATTTGAAACACCTAATTGGTACCCATATATGCTATTTCGCTGAAATTTTGCAAGCATGTTCTACGGCGTCATATTCGATGCGAAGTCCGCGGATGACCCCAAAATTTGCATTAGTAGGGTAGATATTTCACTTTAAGGGTGGTTTCTCGTATCTCCAAAGTTAAGGGTTGCAGCGAAAAAAGTTTCAAGTAAAATATGTAGAGAATTAAATAATATTTATCTTTTATTTGAAAGATTTTATCAAATACTTTCTAGATTTGGCAATAAACTTAAAAAACTATCATGTTTTGTTTGCAGTTGTGTTACGGTCATGTATGCGATATTAAATCTTAAATTATATTTACTTAAGGTTCATATTAGTTTGACATCCATCCTATAAGAATTTTTAAAACATGAATGAGTAATTTACCCAAAAACTAAGGCCCAAATAATTTTTTAACTAGAATTTTCTAATTCAACGATATCGAATTAGGGAGATAACATTGTTATCTCAATTTTTATTATTTTTTACCAATAATAAAGCTTCGATTTTGCTGAAATTTTGTATTAAGCTTCTAGGACCTCAGGCTAAACGTATATTTAATGAAAATCCCCTAAATTTTTATTAGTATGAAAGATAATTAATTCTAAGAGTGGTTTTTTATATCTCCGAAATTAAGGGTTGTAGGGAAAAAAGTTTCAACCAAAAGCTGTAGAGAATAAAAGAAGAAACAACTTTTAGTTGAAAGAATTTTTCAAATAATGTCTAGTTTCGATGGAAATTGCTAATATTTTAACATTATTGTTAGTTCAAATTTTCGACACATAAATTGGTGACGCCACTGAAATCACACAACAAAATTCGAATCTTTATTAATATGATGCGCCATCGAAATTTTGTATCAAGGGAGAGACTATAATTAGTCCTACGCCCTTGAGACTTTGCTAGGTGGTAGCGAAGGGTCAGTTACAGGGGTAGATCCTAGGGGGGCAAAATTTCGTTATTTTTGCTCTATTTCTTACGGTTTTCGAGATATTTCATTGTAAAGTTTTCCAAATATTTTAAGGGCAAAACTCCATTAATTTTTGTAATATCCCATTGTTTACTATATGTTATTGTTTAATTATTTAATATACGGTCAATTATGATTGAAATTAATTAATTACAACATCCTAATATGAAAAACCTATGATAGTGTGTATTACTTGGGCTAAATAGTTGCCCTACGCCCTTTAAACTTCGTCATGTGGTAGGAAACGGTCGATTTTTCAAGGGTTCTATGAGGGGTCGGCGGGATTTCGTTACATTTGCTCTATTTTTCACGGTTTTATTTTATTTATTTAATTATTTTAAACAATAAAAACTATGTTTTAAATTGATTATTTTACAATAAATCTCTTTAAAAGATATTTATTCTTTAAGAATAAGAAATATTGTAATAGTAATTTCAGTGGCGTCACCACTTCATGTGGCACAAAGCTGAACTAAAAATATCATTCATAATTTAGCGATTTACACAAAAACTAGACTTTATTTGAAGAAATCTTTCAAATAAGAGTTGTTTCTTGTATTTTTCTCTACATCTTTTCATTGAAACTTTTTTCTCTACAACCCTTAATTACGGAGATATAAAAAAACCACCTTCAAAGTGAATTATCTTTTATACTAATACAAATTTAGGGAATTTTCATAAAATATACATTTAACCTGAGGACCTAAAAGCTTAATAAAAAATTTCAGCAAAATCGAAACTTTATTAATAATAAAAAATAATAAAAATTGAGCTAACAACGTTATCTCCCTAAATAGATATCGTCGATTTCGAAAATACTACTGAAAAAATTAATTAGGCCATAGTTTTAACGTAAATTTTTAAATAATATTTTATTAATCCCAATAGGAAGAATGTGAAACTAAAGTGAACCCTAAATACATGTAACATTAGATAAAAAATCGAATACAATACATGAACAAAGATACATAAAAAAGCAATAGTTTTTTAACTTTTTTTCAAAACTATGAAGTTTTTTAATGAAATGTTTCAAATAAAAGTAGCTTATTATTTTATTCTCTACAGCTTTTGGTTGAAACATTTTTCTCTACAACCCTTAACTTCGGAGTTACAGAAAACCACCCTTAAAGTGAAATATCTACCCTACTAATGAATATTTTGGCCTCGTTCCCGGTTCCGCATCGAATATAAAGCCCTAGAATATGCATGCAAAATTTCAGCGCGATCGGAGATACTTTAATTTAACGATAAATAAGATGGTAAGGGGTTAGTCCATGGATTTGAAACACCTAATTGGTACCCATATATGCTATTTCGCTGAAATTTTGCAAGCATGTTCTACGGCGTCATATTCGATGCGAAGTCCGCGGACGACCCCAAAATTTGCATTAGTAGGGTAGATATTTCACTTTAAGGGTGGTTTCTCGTATCTCCAAAGTTAAGGGTTGCAGCGAAAAAAGTTTCAAGTAAAATATGTAGAGAATTAAATAATATTTATCTTTTATTTGAAAGATTTTATCAAATACTTTCTAGATTTGGCAATAAACTTAAAAAACTATCATGTTTTGTTTGCAGTTGTGTTACGGTCATGTATGCGATATTAAATCTTAAATTATATTTACTTAAGGTTCATATTAGTTTGACATCCATCCTATAAGAATTTTTAAAACATGAATGAGTAATTTACCCAAAAACTAAGGCCCAAATAATTTTTTAACTAGAATTTTCTAATTCAACGATATCGAATTAGGGAGATAACATTGTTATCTCAATTTTTATTATTTTTTACAAATAATAAAGCTTCGATTTTGCTGAAATTTTGTATTAAGCTTCTAGGACCTCAGGCTAAACGTATATTTAATGAAAATCCCCTAAATTTTTATTAGTATGAAAGATAATTAATTCTAAGGGTGGTTTTTTATATCTCCGAAATTAAGGGTTGTAGGGAAAAAAGTTTCAACCAAAAGCTGTAGAGAATAAAAGAAGAAACAACTTTTAGTTGAAAGAATTTTTCAAATAATGTCTAGTTTCGATGGAAATTGCTAATATTTTAACATTATTGTTAGTTCAAATTTTCGACACATAAATTGGTGACGCCACTGAAATCACACAACAAAATTCGAATCTTTATTAATATGATGCGCCATCGAAATTTTGTATCAAGGGAGAGACTATAATTAGTCCTACGCCCTTGAGACTTTGCTAGGTGGTAGCGAAGGGTCAGTTACAGGGGTAGATCCTAGGGGGGCAAAATTTCGTTATTTTTGCTCTATTTCTTACGGTTTTCGAGATATTTCATTGTAAAGTTTTCCAAATATTTTAAGGGCAAAACTCCATTAATTTTTGTAATATCCCATTGTTTACTATATGTTATTGTTTAATTATTTAATATACGGTCAATTATGATTGAAATTAATTAATTACAACATCCTAATATGAAAAACCTATGATAGTGTGTATTACTTGGGCTAAATAGTTGCCCTACGCCCTTTAAACTTCGTCATGTGGTAGGAAACGGTCGATTTTTCAAGGGTTCTATGAGGGGTCGGCGGGATTTCGTTACATTTGCTCTATTTTTCACGGTTTTATTTTATTTATTTAATTATTTTAAACAATAAAAACTATGTTTTAAATTGATTATTTTACAATAAATCTCTTTAAAAGATATTTATTCTTTAAGAATAAGAAATATTGTAATAGTAATTTCAGTGGCGTCACCACTTCATGTGGCACAAAGCTGAACTAAAAATATCATTCATAATTTAGCGATTTACACAAAAACTAGACTTTATTTGAAGAAATCTTTCAAATAAGAGTTGTTTCTTGTATTTTTCTCTACATCTTTTCATTGAAACTTTTTTCTCTACAACCCTTAATTACGGAGATATAAAAAAACCACCTTCAAAGTGAATTATCTTTTATACTAATACAAATTTAGGGAATTTTCATAAAATATACATTTAACCTGAGGACCTAAAAGCTTAATAAAAAATTTCAGCAAAATCGAAACTTTATTAATAATAAAAAATAATAAAAATTGAGCTAACAACGTTATCTCCCTAAATAGATATCGTCGATTTCGAAAATACTACTGAAAAAATTAATTAGGCCATAGTTTTAACGTAAATTTTTAAATAATATTTTATTAATCCCAATAGGAAGAATGTGAAACTAAAGTGAACCCTAAATACATGTAACATTAGATAAAAAATCGAATACAATACATGAACAAAGATACATAAAAAAGCAATAGTTTTTTAACTTTTTTTCAAAACTATGAAGTTTTTTAATGAAATGTTTCAAATAAAAGTAGCTTATTATTTTATTCTCTACAGCTTTTGGTTGAAACATTTTTCTCTACAACCCTTAACTTCGGAGTTACAGAAAACCACCCTTAAAGTGAAATATCTACCCTACTAATGAATATTTTGGCCTCGTTCCCGGTTCCGCATCGAATATAAAGCCCTAGAATATGCATGCAAAATTTCAGCGCGATCGGAGATACTTTAATTTAACGATAAATAAGATGGTAAGGGGTTAGTCCATGGATTTGAAACACCTAATTGGTACCCATATATGCTATTTCGCTGAAATTTTGCAAGCATGTTCTACGGCGTCATATTCGATGCGAAGTCCGCGGACGACCCCAAAATTTGCATTAGTAGGGTAGATATTTCACTTTAAGGGTGGTTTCTCGTATCTCCAAAGTTAAGGGTTGCAGCGAAAAAAGTTTCAAGTAAAATATGTAGAGAATTAAATAATATTTATCTTTTATTTGAAAGATTTTATCAAATACTTTCTAGATTTGGCAATAAACTTAAAAAACTATCATGTTTTGTTTGCAGTTGTGTTACGGTCATGTATGCGATATTAAATCTTAAATTATATTTACTTAAGGTTCATATTAGTTTGACATCCATCCTATAAGAATTTTTAAAACATGAATGAGTAATTTACCCAAAAACTAAGGCCCAAATAATTTTTTAACTAGAATTTTCTAATTCAACGATATCGAATTAGGGAGATAACATTGTTATCTCAATTTTTATTATTTTTTACAAATAATAAAGCTTCGATTTTGCTGAAATTTTGTATTAAGCTTCTAGGACCTCAGGCTAAACGTATATTTAATGAAAATCCCCTAAATTTTTATTAGTATGAAAGATAATTAATTCTAAGGGTGGTTTTTTATATCTCCGAAATTAAGGGTTGTAGGGAAAAAAGTTTCAACCAAAAGCTGTAGAGAATAAAAGAAGAAACAACTTTTAGTTGAAAGAATTTTTCAAATAATGTCTAGTTTCGATGGAAATTGCTAATATTTTAACATTATTGTTAGTTCAAATTTTCGACACATAAATTGGTGACGCCACTGAAATCACACAACAAAATTCGAATCTTTATTAATATGATGCGCCATCGAAATTTTGTATCAAGGGAGAGACTATAATTAGTCCTACGCCCTTGAGACTTTGCTAGGTGGTAGCGAAGGGTCAGTTACAGGGGTAGATCCTAGGGGGGCGAAATTTCGTTATTTTTGCTCTATTTCTTACGGTTTTCGAGATATTTCATTGTAAAGTTTTCCAAATATTTTAAGGGCAAAACTCCATTAATTTTTGTAATATCCCATTGTTTACTATATGTTATTGTTTAATTATTTAATATACGGTCAATTATGATTGAAATTAATTAATTACAACATCCTAATATGAAAAACCTATGATAGTGTGTATTACTTGGGCTAAATAGTTGCCCTACGCCCTTTAAACTTCGTCATGTGGTAGGAAACGGTCGATTTTTCAAGGGTTCTATGAGGGGTCGGCGGGATTTCGTTACTTTTGCTCTATTTTTCACGGTTTTATTTTATTTATTTAATTATTTTAAACAATAAAAACTATGTTTTAAATTGATTATTTTACAATAAATCTCTTTAAAAGATATTTATTCTTTAAGAATAAGAAATATTGTAATAGTAATTTCAGTGGCGTCACCACTTCATGTGGTACAAACCTGAACTAAAAATATCATTCATAATTTAGCGATTTACACAAAAACTAGACTTTATTTGAAGAAATCTTTTAAATAAGAGTTGTTTCTTGTATTTTTCTCTATATCTTTTCGTTGAAACTTTTTTCTCTACAACCCTTAATTACGGAGATATAAAAAAACCACCTTCAAAGTGAATTATCTTTTATACTAAAAAAAATTTAGGGGATTTTCATAAAATATACATTTAACCTGAGGACCTAAAAGCTTAATAAAAAATTTCAGCAAAATCGAAACTTTATTAATAATTAAAAATAATAAAAATTGAGCTAACAACGTTATCTCCCTAAATAGATATCGTCGATTTCGAAAATACTACTGAAAAAATTAATTAGGCCATAGTTTTAACGTAAATTTCTAAATAATATTTTATTAATCCCAATAGGAAGAATGTGAAACTAAAGTGAACCCTAAATACATGTAACATTAGATAAAAAATCGAATACAATACATGAACAAAGATACATAAAAAAGCAATAGTTTTTTAACTTTTTTTCAAAACTATGAGGTTTTTTAATGAAATGTTTCAAATAAAAGTAGCTTATTATTTTATTCTCTACAGCTTTTGGTTGAAACATTTTTCTCTACAACCCTTAACTTCGGAGTTACAGAAAACCACCCTTAAAGTAAAATATCTACCCTACTAATGAATATTTTGGCCTCGTTCCCGGTTCCGCATCGAATATAAAGCCCTAGAATATGCATGCAAAATTTCAGCGCGATCGGAGATACTTTAATTTAACGATAAATAAGATGGTAAGGGGTTAGTCCATGGATTTGAAACACCTAATTGGTACCCATATATGCTATTTCGCTGAAATTTTGCAAGCATGTTCTACGGCGTCATATTCGATGCGAAGTCCGCGGACGACCCCAAAATTTGCATTAGTAGGGTAGATATTTCACTTTAAGGGTGGTTTCTCGTATCTCCAAAGTTAAGGGTTGCAGCGAAAAAAGTTTCAAGTAAAATATGTAGAGAATTAAATAATATTTATCTTTTATTTAAAAGATTTTATCAAATACTTTCTAGATTTGGCAATAAACTTAAAAAACTATCATGTTTTGTTTGCAGTTGTGTTACGGTCATGTATGCGATATTAAATCTTAAATTATATTTACTTAAGGTTCATATTAGTTTGACATCCATCCTATAAGAATTTTTAAAACATGAATGAGTAATTTACCCAAAAACTAAGGCCCAAATAATTTTTTAACTAGAATTTTCTAATTCAACGATATCGAATTAGGGAGATAACATTGTTATCTCAATTTTTATTATTTTTTACAAATAATAAAGCTTCGATTTTGCTGAAATTTTGTATTAAGCTTCTAGGACCTCAGGCTAAACGTATATTTAATGAAAATTCCCTAAATTTTTATTAGTATGAAAGATAATTAATTCTAAGGGTGGTTTTTTATATCTCCGAAATTAAGGGTTGTAGGGAAAAAAGTTTCAACCAAAAGCTGTAGAGAATAAAAGAAGAAACAACTTTTAGTTGAAAGAATTTTTCAAATAATGTCTAGTTTCGATGGAAATTGCTAATATTTTAACATTATTGTTAGTTCAAATTTTCGACACATAAATTGGTGACGCCACTGAAATCACACAACAAAATTCGAATCTTTATTAATATGATGCGCCATCGAAATTTTGTATCAAGGGAGAGACTATAATTAGTCCTACGCCCTTGAGACTTTGCTAGGTGGTAGCGAAGGGTCAGTTACAGGGGTAGATCCTAGGGGGGCGAAATTTCGTTATTTCTGCTCTATTTCTTACGGTTTTCGAGATATTTCATTGTAAAGTTTTCCAAATATTTTAAGGGCAAAACTCCATTAATTTTTGTAATATCCCATTGTTTACTATATGTTATTGTTTAATTATTTAATATACGGTCAATTATGATTGAAATTAATTAATTACAACATCCTAATATGAAAAACCTATGATAGTGTGTATTACTTGGGCTAAATAGTTGCCCTACGCCCTTTAAACTTCGTCATGTGGTAGGAAACGGTCGATTTTTCAAGGGTTCTATGAGGGGTCGGCGGGATTTCGTTACTTTTGCTCTATTTTTCACGGTTTTATTTTATTTATTTAATTATTTTAAACAATAAAAACTATGTTTTAAATTGATTATTTTACAATAAATCTCTTTAAAAGATATTTATTCTTTAAGAATAAGAAATATTGTAATAGTAATTTCAGTGGCGTCACCACTTCATGTGGTACAAACCTGAACTAAAAATATCATTCATAATTTAGCGATTTACACAAAAACTAGACTTTATTTGAAGAAATCTTTTAAATAAGAGTTGTTTCTTGTATTTTTCTCTACATCTTTTCGTTGAAACTTTTTTCTCTACAACCCTTAATTACGGAGATATAAAAAAACCACCTTCAAAGTGAATTATCTTTTATACTAAAAAAAATTTAGGGGATTTTCATAAAATATACATTTAACCTGAGGACCTAAAAGCTTAATAAAAAATTTCAGCAAAATCGAAACTTTATTAATAATAAAAAATAATAAAAATTGAGCTAACAACGTTATCTCCCTAAATAGATATCGTCGATTTCGAAAATACTACTGAAAAAATTAATTAGGCCATAGTTTTAACGTAAATTTCTAAATAATATTTTATTAATCCCAATAGGAAGAATGTGAAACTAAAGTGAACCCTAAATACATGTAACATTAGATAAAAAATCGAATACAATACATGAACAAAGATACATAAAAAAGCAATAGTTTTTTAACTTTTTTTCAAAACTATGAGGTTTTTTAATGAAATGTTTCAAATAAAAGTAGCTTATTATTTTATTCTCTACAGCTTTTGGTTGAAACATTTTTCTCTACAACCCTTAACTTCGGAGTTACAGAAAACCACCCTTAAAGTGAAATATCTACCCTACTAATGAATATTTTGGCCTCGTTCCCGGTTCCGCATCGAATATAAAGCCCTAGAATATGCATGCAAAATTTCAGCGCGATCGGAGATACTTTAATTTAACGATAAATAAGATGGTAAGGGGTTAGTCCATGGATTTGAAACACCTAATTGGTACCCATATATGCTATTTCGCTGAAATTTTGCAAGCATGTTCTACGGCGTCATATTCGATGCGAAGTCCGCGGACGACCCCAAAATTTGCATTAGTAGGGTAGATATGTCACTTTAAGGGTGGTTTCTCGTATCTCCAAAGTTAAGGGTTGCAGCGAAAAAAGTTTCAAGTAAAATATGTAGAGAATTAAATAATATTTATCTTTTATTTGAAAGATTTTATCAAATACTTTCTAGATTTGGCAATAAACTTAAAAAACTATCATGTTTTGTTTGCAGTTGTGTTACGGTCATGTATGCGATATTAAATCTTAAATTATATTTACTTAAGGTTCATATTAGTTTGACATCCATCCTATAAGAATTTTTAAAACATGAATGAGTAATTTACCCAAAAACTAAGGCCCAAATAATTTTTTAACTAGAATTTTCTAATTCAACGATATCGAATTAGGGAGATAACATTGTTATCTCAATTTTTATTATTTTTTACAAATAATAAAGCTTCGATTTTGCTGAAATTTTGTATTAAGCTTCTAGGACCTCAGGCTAAACGTATATTTAATGAAAATCCCCTAAATTTTTATTAGTATGAAAGATAATTAATTCTAAGGGTGGTTTTTTATATCTCCGAAATTAAGGGTTGTAGGGAAAAAAGTTTCAACCAAAAGCTGTAGAGAATAAAAGAAGAAACAACTTTTAGTTGAAAGAATTTTTCAAATAATGTCTAGTTTCGATGGAAATTGCTAATATTTTAACATTATTGTTAGTTCAAATTTTCGACACATAAATTGGTGACGCCACTGAAATCACACAACAAAATTCGAATCTTTATTAATATGATGCGCCATCGAAATTTTGTATCAAGGGAGAGATTATAATTAGTCCTACGCCCTTGAGACTTTGCTAGGTGGTAGCGAAGGGTCAGTTACAGGGGTAGATCCTAGGGGGGCGAAATTTCGTTATTTCTGCTCTATTTCTTACGGTTTTCGAGATATTTCATTGTAAAGTTTTCCAAATATTTTAAGGGCAAAACTCCATTAATTTTTGTAATATCCCATTGTTTACTATATGTTATTGTTTAATTATTTAATATACGGTCAATTATGATTGAAATTAATTAATTACAACATCCTAATATGAAAAACCTATGATAGTGTGTATTACTTGGGCTAAATAGTTGCCCTACGCCCTTTAAACTTCGTCATGTGGTAGGAAACGGTCGATTTTTCAAGGGTTCTATGAGGGGTCGGCGGGATTTCGTTACTTTTGCTCTATTTTTCACGGTTTTATTTTATTTATTTAATTATTTTAAACAATAAAAACTATGTTTTAAATTGATTATTTTACAATAAATCTCTTTAAAAGATATTTATTCTTTAAGAATAAGAAATATTGTAATAGTAATTTCAGTGGCGTCACCACTTCATGTGGCACAAAGCTGAACTAAAAATATCATTCATAATTTAGCGATTTACACAAAAACTAGACTTTATTTGAAGAAATCTTTCAAATAAGAGTTGTTTCTTGTATTTTTCTCTACATCTTTTCGTTGAAACTTTTTTCTCTACAACCCTTAATTACGGAGATATAAAAAAACCACCTTCAAAGTGAATTATCTTTTATACTAATAAAAATTTAGGGGATTTTCATAAAATATACATTTAACCTGAGGACCTAAAAGCTTAATAAAAAATTTCAGCAAAATCGAAACTTTATTAATAATAAAAAATAATAAAAATTGAGCTAACAACGTTATCTCCCTAAATAGATATCGTCGATTTCGAAAATACTACTGAAAAAATTAATTAGGCCATAGTTTTAACGTAAATTTCTAAATAATATTTTATTAATCCCAATAGGAAGAATGTGAAACTAAAGTGAACCCTAAATACATGTAACATTAAATAAAAAATCGAATACAATACATGAACAAAGATACATAAAAAAGCAATAGTTTTTTAACTTTTTTTCAAAACTATGAGGTTTTTTAATGAAATGTTTCAAATAAAAGTAGCTTATTATTTTATTCTCTACAGCTTTTGGTTGAAACATTTTTCTCTACAACCCTTAACTTCGGAGTTACAGAAAACCACCCTTAAAGTGAAATATCTACCCTACTAATGAATATTTTGGCCTCGTTCCCGGTTCCGCATCGAATATAAAGCCCTAGAATATGCATGCAAAATTTCAGCGCGATCGGAGATACTTTAATTTAACGATAAATAAGATGGTAAGGGGTTAGTCCATGGATTTGAAACACCTAATTGGTACCCATATATGCTATTTCGCTGAAATTTTGCAAGCATGTTCTACGGCGTCATATTCGATGCGAAGTCCGCGGACGACCCCAAAATTTGCATTAGTAGGGTAGATATTTCACTTTAAGGGTGGTTTCTCGTATCTCCAAAGTTAAGGGTTGCAGCGAAAAAAGTTTCAAGTAAAATATGTAGAGAATTAAATAATATTTATCTTTTATTTGAAAGATTTTATCAAATACTTTCTAGATTTGGCAATAAACTTAAAAAACTATCATGTTTTGTTTGCAGTTGTGTTACGGTCATGTATGCGATATTAAATCTTAAATTATATTTACTTAAGGTTCATATTAGTTTGACATCCATCCTATAAGAATTTTTAAAACATGAATGAGTAATTTACCCAAAAACTAAGGCCCAAATAATTTTTTAACTAGAATTTTCTAATTCAACGATATCGAATTAGGGAGATAACATTGTTATCTCAATTTTTATTATTTTTTACAAATAATAAAGCTTCGATTTTGCTGAAATTTTGTATTAAGCTTCTAGGACCTCAGGCTAAACGTATATTTAATGAAAATCCCCTAAATTTTTATTAGTATGAAAGATAATTAATTCTAAGGGTGGTTTTTTATATCTCCGAAATTAAGGGTTGTAGGGAAAAAAGTTTCAACCAAAAGCTGTAGAGAATAAAAGAAGAAACAACTTTTAGTTGAAAGAATTTTTCAAATAATGTCTAGTTTCGATGGAAATTGCTAATATTTTAACATTATTGTTAGTTCAAATTTTCGACACATAAATTGGTGACGCCACTGAAATCACACAACAAAATTCGAATCTTTATTAATATGATGCGCCATCGAAATTTTGTATCAAGGGAGAGATTATAATTAGTCCTACGCCCTTGAGACTTTGCTAGGTGGTAGCGAAGGGTCAGTTACAGGGGTAGATCCTAGGGGGGCGAAATTTCGTTATTTTTGCTCTATTTCTTACGGTTTTCGAGATATTTCATTGTAAAGTTTTCCAAATATTTTAAGGGCAAAACTCCATTAATTTTTGTAATATCCCATTGTTTACTATATGTTATTGTTTAATTATTTAATATACGGTCAATTATGATTGAAATTAATTAATTACAACATCCTAATATGAAAAACCTATGATAGTGTGTATTACTTGGGCTAAACAGTTGCCCTACGCCCTTTAAACTTCGTCATGTGGTAGGAAACGGTCGATTTTTCAAGGGTTCTATGAGGGGTCGGCGGGATTTCGTTACTTTTGCTCTATTTTTCACGGTTTTATTTTATTTATTTAATTATTTTAAACAATAAAAACTATGTTTTAAATTGATTATTTTACAATAAATCTCTTTAAAAGATATTTATTCTTTAAGAATAAGAAATATTGTAATAGTAATTTCAGTGGCGTCACCACTTCATGTGGCACAAATCTGAACTAAAAATATCATTCATAATTTAGCGATTTACACAAAAACTAGACTTTATTTGAAGAAATCTTTCAAATAAGAGTTGTTTCTTGTATTTTTCTCTACATCTTTTCGTTGAAACTTTTTTCTCTACAACCCTTAATTACGGAGATATAAAAAAACCACCTTCAAAGTGAATTATCTTTTATACTAATAAAAATTTAGGGGATTTTCATAAAATATACATTTAACCTGAGGACCTAAAAGCTTAATAAAAAATTTCAGCAAAATCGAAACTTTATTAATAATTAAAAATAATAAAAATTGAGCTAACAACGTTATCTCCCTAAATAAATATCGTCGATTTCGAAAATACTACTGAAAAAATTAATTAGGCCATAGTTTTAACGTAAATTTCTAAATAATATTTTATTAATCCCAATAGGAAGAATGTGAAACTAAAGTGAACCCTAAATACATGTAACATTAGATAAAAAATCGAATACAATACATGAACAAAGATACATAAAAAAGCAATAGTTTTTTAACTTTTTTTCAAAACTATGAGGTTTTTTAATGAAATGTTTCAAATAAAAGTAGCTTATTATTTTATTCTCTACAGCTTTTGGTTGAAACATTTTTCTCTACAACCCTTAACTTCGGAGTTACAGAAAACCACCCTTAAAGTGAAATATCTACCCTACTAATGAATATTTTGGCCTCGTTCCCGGTTCCGCATCGATTATAAAGCCTTAGAATATGCATGCAAAATTTCAGCGCGATCGGAGATACTTTAATTTAACGATAAATAAGATGGTAAGGGGTTAGTCCATGGATTTGAAACACCTAATTGGTACCCATATATGCTATTTCGCTGAAATTTTGCAAGCATGTTCTACGGCGTCATATTCGATGCGAAGTCCGCGGACGACCCCAAAATTTGCATTAGTAGGGTAGATATTTCACTTTAAGGGTGGTTTCTCGTATCTCCAAAGTTAAGGGTTGCAGCGAAAAAAGTTTCAAGTAAAATATGTAGAGAATTAAATAATATTTATCTTTTATTTGAAAGATTTTATCAAATACTTTCTAGATTTGGCAATAAACTTAAAAAACTATCATGTTTTGTTTGCAGTTGTGTTACGGTCATGTATGCGATATTAAATCTTAAATTATATTTACTTAAGGTTCATATTAGTTTGACATCCATCCTATAAGAATTTTTAAAACATGAATGAGTAATTTACCCAAAAACTAAGGCCCAAATAATTTTTTAACTAGAATTTTCTAATTCAACGATATCGAATTAGGGAGATAACATTGTTATCTCAATTTTTATTATTTTTTACAAATAATAAAGCTTCGATTTTGCTGAAATTTTGTATTAAGCTTCTAGGACCTCAGGCTAAACGTATATTTAATGAAAATCCCCTAAATTTTTATTAGTATGAAAGATAATTAATTCTAAGGGTGGTTTTTTATATCTCCGAAATTAAGGGTTGTAGGGAAAAAAGTTTCAACCAAAAGCTGTAGAGAATAAAAGAAGAAACAACTTTTAGTTGAAAGAATTTTTCAAATAATGTCTAGTTTCGATGGAAATTGCTAATATTTTAACATTATTGTTAGTTCAAATTTTCGACACATAAATTGGTGACGCCACTGAAATCACACAACAAAATTCGAATCTTTATTAATATGATGCGCCATCGAAATTTTGTATCAAGGGAGAGATTATAATTAGTCCTACGCCCTTGAGACTTTGCTAGGTGGTAGCGAAGGGTCAGTTACAGGGGTAGATCCTAGGGGGGCGAAATTTCGTTATTTTTGCTCTATTTCTTACGGTTTTCGAGATATTTCATTGTAAAGTTTTCCAAATATTTTAAGGGCAAAACTCCATTAATTTTTGTAATATCCCATTGTTTACTATATGTTATTGTTTAATTATTTAATATACGGTCAATTATGATTGAAATTAATTAATTACAACATCCTAATATGAAAAACCTATGATAGTGTGTATTACTTGGGCTAAACAGTTGCCCTACGCCCTTTAAACTTCGTCATGTGGTAGGAAACGGTCGATTTTTCAAGGGTTCTATGAGGGGTCGGCGGGATTTCGTTACTTTTGCTCTATTTTTCACGGTTTTATTTTATTTATTTAATTATTTTAAACAATAAAAACTATGTTTTAAATTGATTATTTTACAATAAATCTCTTTAAAAGATATTTATTCTTTAAGAATAAGAAATATTGTAATAGTAATTTCAGTGGCGTCACCACTTCATGTGGCACAAAGCTGAACTAAAAATATCATTCATAATTTAGCGATTTACACAAAAACTAGACTTTATTTGAAGAAATCTTTCAAATAAGAGTTGTTTCTTGTATTTTTCTCTACATCTTTTCGTTGAAACTTTTTTCTCTACAACCCTTAATTACGGAGATATAAAAAAACCACCTTCAAAGTGAATTATCTTTTATACTAATAAAAATTTAGGGGATTTTCATAAAATATACATTTAACCTGAGGACCTAAAAGCTTAATAAAAAATTTCAGCAAAATCGAAACTTTATTAATAATAAAAAATAATAAAATTTGAGATAACAACGTTATCTCCCTAACTTGATATCGTCGATTTCGAAAATTCTATTGAAAAAATTATTAAGCCATAGTTTTTGTGTAAATTTCTAAATAATATTTTATTAATCCCAATAGGAAGAATGTCAAACTAAAGTGAACCCTAAATACATGTAACATTAGATAAAAAATCGAATACAGTACAGGAATAAAAAAGACATAGTTTTTTAACTTTTTTTCAAAACTATGAGGTTTTTTAATGAAATGTATCAAATAAAAGTAGCTTATTATTTTATTCTCTACAGCTTTTGGTTGAAACATTTTTCTCTACAACCCTTAACTTCGGAGTTACAGAAAACCACCCTTAAAGTGAAATATCTACCCTACTAATGAATATTTTGGCCTCGTTCCCGGTTCCGCATCGAATATAAAGCCCTAGAATATGCATGCAAAATTTCAGCGCGATCGGAGATACTTTAATTTAACGATAAATAAGATGGTAAGGGGTTAGTCCATGGATTTGAAACACCTAATTGGTACCCATATATGCTATTTCGCTGAAATTTTGCAAGCATGTTCTACGGCGTCATATTCGATGCGAAGTCCGCGGACGACCCCAAAATTTGCATTAGTAGGGTAGATATTTCACTTTAAGGGTGGTTTCTCGTATCTCCAAAGTTAAGGGTTGCAGCGAAAAAAGTTTCAAGTAAAATATGTAGAGAATTAAATAATATTTATCTTTTATTTGAAAGATTTTATCAAATACTTTCTAGATTTGGCAATAAACTTAAAAAACTATCATGTTTTGTTTGCAGTTGTGTTACGGTCATGTATGCGATATTAAATCTTAAATTATATTTACTTAAGGTTCATATTAGTTTGACATCCATCCTATAAGAATTTTTAAAACATGAATGAGTAATTTACCCAAAAACTAAGGCCCAAATAATTTTTTAACTAGAATTTTCTAATTCAACGATATCGAATTAGGGAGATAACATTGTTATCTCAATTTTTATTATTTTTTACAAATAATAAAGCTTCGATTTTGCTGAAATTTTGTATTAAGCTTCTAGGACCTCAGGCTAAACGTATATTTAATGAAAATCCCCTAAATTTTTATTAGTATGAAAGATAATTAATTCTAAGGGTGGTTTTTTATATCTCCGAAATTAAGGGTTGTAGGGAAAAAAGTTTCAACCAAAAGCTGTAGAGAATAAAAGAAGAAACAACTTTTAGTTGAAAGAATTTTTCAAATAATGTCTAGTTTCGATGGAAATTGCTAATATTTTAACATTATTGTTAGTTCAAATTTTCGACACATAAATTGGTGACGCCACTGAAATCACACAACAAAATTCGAATCTTTATTAATATGATGCGCCATCGAAATTTTGTATCAAGGGAGAGACTATAATTAGTCCTACGCCCTTGAGACTTTGCTAGGTGGTAGCGAAGGGTCAGTTACAGGGGTAGATCCTAGGGGGGCGAAATTTCGTTATTTTTGCTCTATTTCTTACGGTTTTCGAGATATTTCATTGTAAAGTTTTCCAAATATTTTAAGGGCAAAACTCCATTAATTTTTGTAATATCCCATTGTTTACTATATGTTATTGTTTAATTATTTAATATACGGTCAATTATGATTGAAATTAATTAATTACAACATCCTAATATGAAAAACCTATGATAGTGTGTATTACTTGGGCTAAATAGTTGCCCTACGCCCTTTAAACTTCGTCATGTGGTAGGAAACGGTCGATTTTTCAAGGGTTCTATGAGGGGTCGGCGGGATTTCGTTACTTTTGCTCTATTTTTCACGGTTTTATTTTATTTATTTAATTATTTTAAACAATAAAAACTATGTTTTAAATTGATTATTTTACAATAAATCTCTTTAAAAGATATTTATTCTTTAAGAATAAGAAATATTGTAATAGTAATTTCAGTGGCGTCACCACTTCATGTGGTACAAACCTGAACTAAAAATATCATTCATAATTTAGCGATTTACACAAAAACTAGACTTTATTTGAAGAAATCTTTCAAATAAGAGTTGTTTCTTGTATTTTTCTCTACATCTTTTCATTGAAACTTTTTTCTCTACAACCCTTAATTACGGAGATATAAAAAAACCACCTTCAAAGTGAATTATCTTTTATACTAATACAAATTTAGGGAATTTTCATAAAATATACATTTAACCTGAGGACCTAAAAGCTTAATAAAAAATTTCAGCAAAATCGAAACTTTATTAATAATAAAAAATAATAAAAATTGAGCTAACAACGTTATCTCCCTAAATAGATATCGTCGATTTCGAAAATACTACTGAAAAAATTAATTAGGCCATAGTTTTAACGTAAATTTCTAAATAATATTTTATTAATCCCAATAGGAAGAATGTGAAACTAAAGTGAACCCTAAATACATGTAACATTAGATAAAAAATCGAATACAATACATGAACAAAGATACATAAAAAAGCAATAGTTTTTTAACTTTTTTTCAAAACTATGAGGTTTTTTAATGAAATGTTTCAAATAAAAGTAGCTTATTATTTTATTCTCTACAGCTTTTGGTTGAAACATTTTTCTCTACAACCCTTAACTTCGGAGTTACAGAAAACCACCCTTAAAGTGAAATATCTACCCTACTAATGAATATTTTGGCCTCGTTCCCGGTTCCGCATCGAATATAAAGCCCTAGAATATGCATGCAAAATTTCAGCGCGATCGGAGATACTTTAATTTAACGATAAATAAGATGGTAAGGGGTTAGTCCATGGATTTGAAACACCTAATTGGTACCCATATATGCTATTTCGCTGAAATTTTGCAAGCATGTTCTACGGCGTCATATTCGATGCGAAGTCCGCGGACGACCCCAAAATTTGCATTAGTAGGGTAGATATTTCACTTTAAAGGTGGTTTCTCGTATCTCCAAAGTTAAGGGTTGCAGCGAAAAAAGTTTCAAGTAAAATATGTAGAGAATTAAATAATATTTATCTTTTATTTGAAAGATTTTATTAAATACTTTCTAGATTTGGCAATAAACTTAAAAAACTATCATGTTTTGTTTGCAGTTGTGTTACGGTCATGTATGCGATATTAAATCTTAAATTATATTTACTTAAGGTTCATATTAGTTTGACATCCATCCTATAAGAATTTTTAAAACATGAATGAGTAATTTACCCAAAAACTAAGGCCCAAATAATTTTTTAACTAAAATTTTCTAATTCAACGATATCGAATTAGGGAGATAACATTGTTATCTCAATTTTTATTATTTTTTACAAATAATAAAGCTTCGATTTTGCTGAAATTTTGTATTAAGCTTTTAGGACCTCAGGCTAAACGTATATTTAATGAAAATCCCCTAAATTTTTATTAGTATGAAAGATAATTAATTCTAAGGGTGGTTTTTTATATCTCCGAAATTAAGGGTTGTAGGGAAAAAAGTTTCAATCAAAAGCTGTAGAGAATAAAAGAAGAAACAACTTTTAGTTGAAAGAATTTTTCAAATAATGTCTAGTTTCGATGGAAATTGCTAATATTTTAACATTATTGTTAGTTCAAATTTTCGACACATAAATTGGTGACGCCACTGAAATCACACAACAAAATTCGAATCTTTATTAATATGATGCGCCATCGAAATTTTGTATCAAGGGAGAGACTATAATTAGTCCTACGCCCTTGAGACTTTGCTAGGTGGTAGCGAAGGGTCAGTTACAGGGGTAGATCCTAGGGGGGCGAAATTTCGTTATTTTTGCTCTATTTCTTACGGTTTTCGAGATATTTCACTGTAAAGTTTTCTAAATATTTTAAGGGCAAAACTCCATTAATTTTTGTAATATCCCATTGTTTACTATATGTTATTGTTTATTTATTTAATATACGGTCAATTATGATTGAAATTAATTAATTACAACATCCTAATATGAAAAACCTATGATAGTGTGTATTTCTTGGGCTAAATAGTTGCCCTACGCCCTTTAAACTTCGCCATGTGGTAGGAAACGGTCGATTTTTCAAGGGTTCTATGAGGGGTCGGCGGTATTTCGTTACTTTTGCTCTATTTTTCACGGTTTTATTTTATTTATTTAATTATTTTAAACAATAAAAACTATGTTTTAAATTGATTATTTTACAATAAATCTCTTTAAAAGATATTTATTCTTTAAGAATAATAAGGCTGGAAATGGATAAATATGTTTAAAACACAAACAATGCTTTATAAATTCATTGAAACAAATTTTATTTTAATAAAATAATACATAAAAATACATAGAAATACATAAAAATTCATATTTAATAATAAAAAACAATATTAAAAGACATATTTACAATTGATCAAAAGTAAATCGTTAAAAACAATTTATTAGCAGTAATTAATTTACAAATATAATACATACTGATGCTAAATGACCCACAGGACCCATATTTGTAACATTTGAAGCGATCGCTTCAACAGTTTTAGAGATATAAACAAACGAAAATATTGTATTTTCACAGCATACCAGCTATTTTTAAATACGTCATTAAACCATTAAAAACAAATAAACTATAAACAATTCTAATATTTCCTAATGCTAAATGACCAATTAGATCCATATTTGTAACAATTGAAACGATATCTTCCACAGTTTGAAAAATATTAAAGAAATAAAATATTCTAATTTGACAGCATGGCAGCCATTTTTACATACGTCATTAAACCATTAAAAATAAATAAAATATAAACAAATCTAATATTTCTTAATGCTAAATGACCCATATGATCCATATTTGTAACAATTGAAGGAATAACTTTAACAGGTTTTGAGTTAGTAGATAATTAATATTGTGTAAGTTATTCCTACAATTAGAGAACTTAAATTAGAAAATTTCTTTGTTGAATTTGAAGAAAGAACATCGGCAACTATTTAGTGGAGCGAAGAGGACACAGAAGAAGATTCCAAGCGCAGAGATGTTGCAGGAAATCTGTCCGAGTGAGTTTTCAAGCATTCTAAATAAACATACAAAGAACTTATAGTAAAATATAATTTGTTATGAAAATGAACCTTAAGTACATGTAACGTAAGTTACAATATCGGATACAAGACCGTAACTGGGCCTCAGATGAGGCAAACCGTTTTTAGTTATTATTCCAAAATCCAGACGTTGTTTAATAAAATGTTTTAAATAAAAGTTGCTTAATTTTTCATTATGTACATCCTTTGTTTGAAACTTTTTCCTGTACAACCCCTAAATTCGGAGATTCAAACAAACACCCTTAAAGTGAAATAACGTCTGTACTAATTAAAAATCGAGGGTCGTTCGCGGGCTCCGCACTCAGTATTTAGCCCTAGAAGCTGCATGGAAAATTTCAGCGCGATCGGAAATAGTTTAAAAATTAGTTCAAAAAAGTGGCAATTGGTTAACCTTTGGTTTTGAAAAGCCTAATTAATGACGATATATTCGATTTCGCAGAAATTTTGCATGCAGCTTCTAGGGCTAAATACTGAGTGCGGCACCCACGGACGTCCCCCAATTTTCAATTAGTACAAAAGTTATATCACTTTAAAGGGGGTTGCTTGTATCTCCGAAATTAGGGGTTGTACAGAAAAAAGGTTCAAACAAAACCTGTAGAGAATATTAATATAAGGATATTTTATTTGAAACTTTTTTCGATTCAACCCTTAAATAAAGAAATATTTACTAATTAATGCATCAAGCAAATGTACAATTATTTCAAATATGAAAGCCCCAATCAAAAAATACTTTAATTAAAGTCTGCAGGATATAATGAAATAAAAATATTTTATTAAAACATTTTTTTGATTTGAGGTAAAAAAAATTCACCGCAAAAATCGTGCTCACCTTATCGGCCATCGAAGCTACCGGTGTTCGGCATTTATCAGCATGAATTTGCGAGGTTCTGCACTCTGGATACGTCACGGGATCAATACTTTGTAACAGGCGCAATGGCGATTATTTTTCTGTTCTTGTCCATTCTTTGAAAAATTCTAAAATATAGATAATACTATAAATAAATATGACATTTTCTAATATTAGATGTAATCTAGGGCCAAAATATTCAACATTTGTGTCTATAATACAAATAGTTTTTGAGATTTTAAAAGATAAAAATATTCCAGTATGACAACATACCAAGCAAATTTACATAAATCATAAAACCAATAAATATAAACTGAACTTGTATAAAACCAATATTGTTTAATGCCAATTAACTTGTAGGATCCATATTTGTAACTTGTAAGAATTGGAAACACATCTTTTGGTATTTTAGCAAAATAAAATATTCCAGTTTGACAGCTCGGTGTGCATTTTTGTATTTGTTATTAAAACAATAAATATTAATGAAATATTAGTATATCAAACATTTTCTATTGTTTACTGTGTTATATGGTCCATAGTTCGTCACTGAACAAGCCTGAATCTCATGTTGTCCTAATATCTGCAAGAAACTTCAATGATCACTATGGAAACATTATTTCTTTCAAAATATGTCATCTATGGAGTATTGTATTTTTTCAAGAGATATTTCCATGTATGGAGAACGTAATAGTCATCTTTATAATCTAAAAAATAAAACAGAAATCAGTAAAAGAAATGTACATTTCAATAATATGTACAAAATACGTAAATACTTACAAAAAACTTGAAATTATAATTTTCCAAAATTGTCTTTACTTTTTAGGCATCCTTAGTGACCCCCTGAAATACATAAAAACACAGTTTCACCCTTAAACTTATAAAAACAGTTCAAAAATACTTAAAACGTCACACATCTGTCAGAACTATATGACATTTCATTAATTAGTTTGTAACAGTTCAATAGTTATATCAACAGATGACACTAGAGTACAAAGCAAAAATTATTTTGTAAAATAAACTTCAAAAACATATTTTTAGTACCTAAATATTTTATTTTAAATGACAATTGATCAATTCGGGCTTTACGACTTTTATTTATAGCGTTTTACAAATAATTACAATAAATAAGTCAGCCATTGTATCCAATTAATTCGGCCATTGTCCCCAATTAAAAATTAATATACTGGCGTGGCCACGAATTAATGGGGCCGGTACGATTTTTCGCAGAGCTGCCAACCTGTGATAAATGAAAAAATTGTTAGTTACCTTCTCATCAACGTGTTCTCATGCTACTTCGGATACGATTTTGGTGTGTAGGATGGAGATTATCTTAGCCGTGTCGCGTATGTAAAATGCAAAATAAGACTGGACATATGTTTAAAACACAAACAATGCTTTATATATTCATTGAAACAAATTTTATTTTAATAAAATAATACATAAAAATACAACTATGTTTTAAATTGATTATTTTACAATAAATCTCTTTAAAAGATATTTATTCTTTAAGAATAAGAAATATTGTAATAGTAATTTCAGTGGCGTCACCACTTCATGTGGCACAAAGCTGAACTAAAAATATCATTCATAATTTAGCGATTTACACAAAAACTAGACTTTATTTGAAGAAATCTTTCAAATAAGAGTTGTTTCTTGTATTTTTCTCTACATCTTTTCGTTGAAACTTTTTTCTCTACAACCCTTAATTACGGAGATATAAAAAAACCACCTTCAAAGTGAATTATCTTTTATACTAATAAAAATTTAGGGGATTTTCATAAAATATACATTTAACCTGAGGACCTAAAAGCTTAATAAAAAATTTCAGCAAAATCGAAACTTTATTAATAATAAAAAATAATAAAATTTGAGATAACAACGTTATCTCCCTAACTTGATATCGTCGATTTCGAAAACTCTATTGAAAAAATTATTAAGCCATAGTTTTTGTGTAAATTTCTAAATAATATTTTATTAATCCCAATAGGAAGAATGTCAAACTAAAGTGAACCCTAAATACATGTAACATTAGATAAAAAATCGAATACAGTACAGGAATAAAAAAGAAATAGTTTTTTAACTTTTTTTCAAAACTATGAGGTTTTTTAATGAAATGTATCAAATAAAAGTAGCTTATTATTTTATTCTCTACAGCTTTTGGTTGAAACATTTTTCTCTACAACCCTTAACTTCGGAGTTACAGAAAACCACCCTTAAAGTGAAATATCTACCCTACTAATGAATATTTTGGCCTCGTTCCCGGTTCCGCATCGAATATAAAGCCCTAGAATATGCATGCAAAATTTCAGCGCGATCGGAGATACTTTAATTTAACGATAAATAAGATGGTAAGGGGTTAGTCCATGGATTTGAAACACCTAATTGGTACCCATATATGCTATTTCGCTGAAATTTTGCAAGCATGTTCTACGGCGTCATATTCGATGCGAAGTCCGCGGACGACCCCAAAATTTGCATTAGTAGGGTAGATATTTCACTTTAAGGGTGGTTTCTCGTATCTCCAAAGTTAAGGGTTGCAGCGAAAAAAGTTTCAAGTAAAATATGTAGAGAATTAAATAATATTTATCTTTTATTTGAAAGATTTTATCAAATACTTTCTAGATTTGGCAATAAACTTAAAAAACTATCATGTTTTGTTTGCAGTTGTGTTACGGTCATGTATGCGATATTAAATCTTAAATTATATTTACTTAAGGTTCATATTAGTTTGACATCCATCCTATAAGAATTTTTAAAACATGAATGAGTAATTTACCCAAAAACTAAGGCCCAAATAATTTTTTAACTAGAATTTTCTAATTCAACGATATCGAATTAGGGAGATAACATTGTTATCTCAATTTTTATTATTTTTTACAAATAATAAAGCTTCGATTTTGCTGAAATTTTGTATTAAGCTTCTAGGACCTCAGGCTAAACGTATATTTAATGAAAATTCCCTAAATTTTTATTAGTATGAAAGATAATTAATTCTAAGGGTGGTTTTTTATATCTCCGAAATTAAGGGTTGTAGGGAAAAAAGTTTCAACCAAAAGCTGTAGAGAATAAAAGAAGAAACAACTTTTAGTTGAAAGAATTTTTCAAATAATGTCTAGTTTCGATGGAAATTGCTAATATTTTAACATTATTGTTAGTTCAAATTTTCGACACATAAATTGGTGACGCCACTGAAATCACACAACAAAATTCGAATCTTTATTAATATGATGCGCCATCGAAATTTTGTATCAAGGGAGAGATTATAATTAGTCCTACGCCCTTGAGACTTTGCTAGGTGGTAGCGAAGGGTCAGTTACAGGGGTAGATCCTAGGGGGGCGAAATTTCGTTATTTCTGCTCTATTTCTTACGGTTTTCGAGATATTTCATTGTAAAGTTTTCCAAATATTTTAAGGGCAAAACTCCATTAATTTTTGTAATATCCCATTGTTTACTATATGTTATTGTTTAATTATTTAATATACGGTCAATTATGATTGAAATTAATTAATTACAACATCCTAATATGAAAAACCTATGATAGTGTGTATTACTTGGGCTAAATAGTTGCCCTACGCCCTTTAAACTTCGTCATGTGGTAGGAAACGGTCGATTTTTCAAGGGTTCTATGAGGGGTCGGCGGGATTTCGTTACTTTTGCTCTATTTTTCACGGTTTTATTTTATTTATTTAATTATTTTAAACAATAAAAACTATGTTTTAAATTGATTATTTTACAATAAATCTCTTTAAAAGATATTTATTCTTTAAGAATAAGAAATATTGTAATAGTAATTTCAGTGGCGTCACCACTTCGTGTGGCACAAAGCTGAACTAAAAATATCATTCATAATTTAGCGATTTACACAAAAACTAGACTTTATTTGAAGAAATCTTTCAAATAAGAGTTGTTTCTTGTATTTTTCTCTACATCTTTTCGTTGAAACTTTTTTCTCTACAACCCTTAATTACGGAGATATAAAAAAACCACCTTCAAAGTGAATTATCTTTTATACTAATACAAATTTAGGGAATTTTCATAAAATATACATTTAACCTGAAGACCTAAAAGCTTAATAAAAAATTTCAGCAAAATCGAAACTTTATTAATAATAAAAAATAATAAAAATTGAGCTAACAACGTTATCTCCCTAAATAGATATCGTCGATTTCGAAAATACTACTGAAAAAATTAATTAGGCCATAGTTTTAACGTAAATTTCTAAATAATATTTTATTAATCCCAATAGGAAGAATGTGAAACTAAAGTGAACCCTAAATACATGTAACATTAGATAAAAAATCGAATACAATACATGAACAAAGATACATAAAAAAGCAATAGTTTTTTAACTTTTTTTTCAAAACTATGAGGTTTTTTAATGAAATGTTTCAAATAAAAGTAGCTTATTATTTTATTCTCTACAGCTTTTGGTTGAAACATTTTTCTCTACAACCCTTAACTTCGGAGTTACAGAAAACCACCCTTAAAGTGAAATATCTACCCTACTAATGAATATTTTGGCCTCGTTCCCGGTTCCGCATCGAATATAAAGCCCTAGAATATGCATGCAAAATTTCAGCGCGATCGGAGATACTTTAATTTAACGATAAATAAGATGGTAAGGGGTTAGTCCATGGATTTGAAACACCTAATTGGTACCCATATATGCTATTTCGCTGAAATTTTGCAAGCATGTTCTACGGCGTCATATTCGATGCGAAGTCCGCGGACGACCCCAAAATTTGCATTAGTAGGGTAGATATTTCACTTTAAGGGTGGTTTCTCGTATCTCCAAAGTTAAGGGTTGCAGCGAAAAAAGTTTCAAGTAAAATATGTAGAGAATTAAATAATATTTATCTTTTATTTGAAAGATTTTATCAAATACTTTCTAGATTTGGCAATAAACTTAAAAAACTATCATGTTTTGTTTGCAGTTGTGTTACGGTCATGTATGCGATATTAAATCTTAAATTATATTTACTTAAGGTTCATATTAGTTTGACATCCATCCTATAAGAATTTTTAAAACATGAATGAGTAATTTACCCAAAAACTAAGGCCCAAATAATTTTTTAACTAGAATTTTCTAATTCAACGATATCGAATTAGGGAGATAACATTGTTATCTCAATTTTTATTATTTTTTACAAATAATAAAGCTTCGATTTTGCTGAAATTTTGTATTAAGCTTCTAGGACCTCAGGCTAAACGTATATTTAATGAAAATCCCCTAAATTTTTATTAGTATGAAAGATAATTAATTCTAAGGGTGGTTTTTTATATCTCCGAAATTAAGGGTTGTAGGGAAAAAAGTTTCAACCAAAAGCTGTAGAGAATAAAAGAAGAAACAACTTTTAGTTGAAAGAATTTTTCAAATAATGTCTAGTTTCGATGGAAATTGCTAATATTTTAACATTATTGTTAGTTCAAATTTTCGACACATAAATTGGTGACGCCACTGAAATCACACAACAAAATTCGAATCTTTATTAATATGATGCGCCATCGAAATTTTGTATCAAGGGAGAGACTATAATTAGTCCTACGCCCTTGAGACTTTGCTAGGTGGTAGCGAAGGGTCAGTTACAGGGGTGGATCCTAGGGGGGCGAAATTTCGTTATTTTTGCTCTATTTCTTACGGTTTTTGAGATATTTTATTGTAAAGTTTTCCAAATATTTTAAGGGCAAAACTCCATTAATTTTTGTAATATCCCATTGTTTACTATATGTTATTGTTTAATTATTTAATATACGGTCAATTATGATTGAAATTAATTAATTACAACATCCTAATATGAAAAACCTATGATAGTGTGTATTACTTGGGCTAAATAGTTGCCCTACGCCCTTTAAACTTCGTCATGTGGTAGGAAACGGTCGATTTTTCAAGGGTTCTATGAGGGGTCGGCGGGATTTTGTTACTTTTGCTCTATTTTTCACGGTTTTATTTTATTTATTTAATTATTTTAAACAATAAAAACTATGTTTTAAATTGATTATTTTACAATAAATCTCTTTAAAAGATATTTATTCTTTAAGAATAAGAAATATTGTAATAGTAATTTCAGTGGCGTCACCACTTCGTGTGGCACAAAGCTGAACTAAAAATATCATTCATAATTTAGCGATTTACACAAAAACTAGACTTTATTTGAAGAAATCTTTCAAATAAGAGTTGTTTCTTGTATTTTTCTCTACATCTTTTCGTTGAAACTTTTTTCTCTACAACCCTTAATTACGGAGATATAAAAAAACCACCTTCAAAGTGAATTATCTTTTATACTAATACAAATTTAGGGAATTTTCATAAAATATACATTTAACCTGAAGACCTAAAAGCTTAATAAAAAATTTCAGCAAAATCTAAACTTTATTAATAATAAAAAATAATAAAAATTGAGCTAACAACGTTATCTCCCTAAATAGATATCGTCGATTTCGAAAATACTACTGAAAAAATTAATTAGGCCATAGTTTTAACGTAAATTTCTAAATAATATTTTATTAATCCCAATAGGAAGAATGTGAAACTAAAGTGAACCCTAAATACATGTAACATTAGATAAAAAATCGAATACAATACATGAACAAAGATACATAAAAAAGCAATAGTTTTTTAACTTTTTTTCAAAACTATGAGGTTTTTTAATGAAATGTTTCAAATAAAAGTAGCTTATTATTTTAGTCTCTACAGCTTTTGGTTGAAACATTTTTCTCTACAACCCTTAACTTCGGAGTTACAGAAAACCACCCTTAAAGTGAAATATCTACCCTACTAATGAATATTTTGGCCTCGTTCCCGGTTCCGCATCGAATATAAAGCCCTAGAATATGCATGCAAAATTTCAGCGCGATCGGAGATACTTTAATTTAACGATAAATAAGATGGTAAGGGGTTAGTCCATGGATTTGAAACACCTAATTGGTACCCATATATGCTATTTCGCTGAAATTTTGCAAGCATGTTCTACGGCGTCATATTCGATGCGAAGTCCGCGGACGACCCCAAAATTTGCATTAGTAGGGTAGATATTTCACTTTAAGGGTGGTTTCTCGTATCTCCAAAGTTAAGGGTTGCAGCGAAAAAAGTTTCAAGTAAAATATGTAGAGAATTAAATAATATTTATCTTTTATTTGAAAGATTTTATCAAATACTTTCTAGATTTGGCAATAAACTTAAAAAACTATCATGTTTTGTTTGCAGTTGTGTTACGGTCATGTATGCGATATTAAATCTTAAATTATATTTACTTAAGGTTCATATTAGTTTGACATCCATCCTATAAGAATTTTTAAAACATGAATGAGTAATTTACCCAAAAACTAAGGCCCAAATAATTTTTTAACTAGAATTTTCTAATTCAACGATATCGAATTAGGGAGATAACATTGTTATCTCAATTTTTATTATTTTTTACAAATAATAAAGCTTCGATTTTGCTGAAATTTTGTATTAAGCTTCTAGGACCTCAGGCTAAACGTATATTTAATGAAAATCCCCTAAATTTTTATTAGTATGAAAGATAATTAATTCTAAGGGTGGTTTTTTATATCTCCGAAATTAAGGGTTGTAGGGAAAAAAGTTTCAACCAAAAGCTGTAGAGAATAAAAGAAGAAACAACTTTTAGTTGAAAGAATTTTTCAAATAATGTCTAGTTTCGATGGAAATTGCTAATATTTTAACATTATTGTTAGTTCAAATTTTCGACACATAAATTGGTGACGCCACTGAAATCACACAACAAAATTCGAATCTTTATTAATATGATGCGCCATCGAAATTTTGTATCAAGGGAGAGATTATAATTAGTCCTACGCCCTTGAGACTTTGCTAGGTGGTAGCGAAGGGTCAGTTACAGGGGTAGATCCTAGGGGGGCGAAATTTCGTTATTTTTGCTCTATTTCTTACGGTTTTCGAGATATTTCATTGTAAAGTTTTCCAAATATTTTAAGGGCAAAACTCCATTAATTTTTGTAATATCCCATTGTTTACTATATGTTATTGTTTAATTATTTAATATACGGTCAATTATGATTGAAATTAATTAATTACAACATCCTAATATGAAAAACCTATGATAGTGTGTATTACTTGGGCTAAATAGTTGCCCTACGCCCTTTAAACTTCGCCATGTGGTAGGAAACGGTCGATTTTTCAAGGGTTCTATGAGGGGTCGGCGGTATTTCGTTACTTTTGCTCTATTTTTCACGGTTTTATTTTATTTATTTAATTATTTTAAACAATAAAAACTATGTTTTAAATTGATTATTTTACAATAAATCTCTTTAAAAGATATTTATTCTTTAAGAATAATAAGGCTGGAAATGGATAAATATGTTTAAAACACAAACAATGCTTTATAAATTCATTGAAACAAATTTTATTTTAATAAAATAATACATAAAAATACATAGAAATACATAAAAATTCATATTTAATAATAAAAAACAATATTAAAAGACATATTTACAATTGATCAAAAGTAAATCGTTAAAAACAATTTATTAGCAGTAATTAATTTACAAATATAATACATACTGATGCTAAATGACCCACAGGACCCATATTTGTAACATTTGAAGCGATCGCTTCAACAGTTTTAGAGATATAAACAAAAGAAAATATTGTATTTTCACAGCATACCAGCTATTTTTAAATACGTCATTAAACCATTAAAAACAAATAAACTATAAACAATTCTAATATTTCCTAATGCTAAATGACCCATTAGATCCATATTTGTAACAATTGAAACGATATCTTCCACAGTTTGAAAAATATTAAAGAAATAAAATATTCTAATTTGACAGCATGGCAGCCATTTTTACATACGTCATTAAACCATTAAAAATAAATAAAATATAAACAAATCTAATATTTCTTAATGCTAAATGACCCATATGATCCATATTTGTAACAATTGAAGGAATAACTTTAACAGGTTTTGAGTTAGTAGATAATTAATATTGTGTAAGTTATTCCTACAATTAGAGAACTTAAATTAGAAAATTTCTTTGTTGAATTTGAAGAAAGAACATCGGCAACTATTTAGTGGAGCGAAGAGGACACAGAAGAAGATTCCAAGCGCAGAGATGTTGCAGGAAATCTGTCCGAGTGAGTTTTCAAGCATTCTAAATAAACATACAAAGAACTTATAGTAAAATATAATTTGTTATGAAAATGAACCTTAAGTACATGTAACGTAAGTTACAATATCGGATACAAGACCGTAACTGGGCCTCAGATGAGGCAAACCGTTTTTAGTTATTATTCCAAAATCCAGACGTTGTTTAATAAAATGTTTTAAATAAAAGTTGCTTAATTTTTCATTATGTACATCCTTTGTTTGAAACTTTTTCCTGTACAACCCCTAAATTCGGAGATTCAAACAAACACCCTTAAAGTGAAATAACGTCTGTACTAATTAAAAATCGAGGGTCGTTCGCGGGCTCCGCACTCAGTATTTAGCCCTAGAAGCTGCATGGAAAATTTCAGCGCGATCGGAAATAGTTTAAAAATTAGTTCAAAAAAGTGGCAATTGGTTAACCTTTGGTTTTGAAAAGCCTAATTAATGACGATATATTCGATTTCGCAGAAATTTTGCATGCAGCTTCTAGGGCTAAATACTGAGTGCGGCACCCACGGACGTCCCCCAATTTTCAATTAGTACAAAAGTTATATCACTTTAAAGGGGGTTGCTTGTATCTCCGAAATTAGGGGTTGTACAGAAAAAAGGTTCAAACAAAACCTGTAGAGAATATTAATATAAGGATATTTTATTTGAAACTTTTTTCGATTCAACCCTTAAATAAAGAAATATTTACTAATTAATGCATCAAGCAAATGTACAATTATTTCAAATATGAAAGCCCCAATCAAAAAATACTTTAATTAAAGTCTGCAGGATATAATGAAATAAAAATATTTTATTAAAACATTTTTTTGATTTGAGGTAAAAAAAATTCACCGCAAAAATCGTGCTCACCTTATCGGCCATCGAAGCTACCGGTGTTCGGCATTTATCAGCATGAATTTGCGAGGTTCTGCACTCTGGATACGTCACGGGATCAATACTTTGTAACAGGCGCAATGGCGATTATTTTTCTGTTCTTGTCCATTCTTTGAAAAATTCTAAAATATAGATAATACTATAAATAAATATGACATTTTCTAATATTAGATGTAATCTAGGGCCAAAATATTCAACATTTGTGTCTATAATACAAATAGTTTTTGAGATTTTAAAAGATAAAAATATTCCAGTATGACAACATACCAAGCAAATTTACATAAATCATAAAACCAATAAATATAAACTGAACTTGTATAAAACCAATATTGTTTAATGCCAATTAACTTGTAGGATCCATATTTGTAACTTGTAAGAATTGGAAACACATCTTTTGGTATTTTAGCAAAATAAAATATTCCAGTTTGACAGCTCGGTGTGCATTTTTGTATTTGTTATTAAAACAATAAATATTAATGAAATATTAGTATATCAAACATTTTCTATTGTTTACTGTGTTATATGGTCCATAGTTCGTCACTGAACAAGCCTGAATCTCATGTTGTCCTAATATCTGCAAGAAACTTCAATGATCACTATGGAAACATTATTTCTTTCAAAATATGTCATCTATGGAGTATTGTATTTTTTCAAGAGATATTTCCATGTATGGAGAACGTAATAGTCATCTTTATAATCTAAAAAATAAAACAGAAATCAGTAAAAGAAATGTACATTTCAATAATATGTACAAAATACGTAAATACTTACAAAAAACTTGAAATTATAATTTTCCAAAATTGTCTTTACTTTTTAGGCATCCTTAGTGACCCCCTGAAATACATAAAAACACAGTTTCACCCTTAAACTTATAAAAACAGTTCAAAAATACTTAAAACGTCACACATCTGTCAGAACTATATGACATTTCATTAATTAGTTTGTAACAGTTCAATAGTTATATCAACAGATGACACTAGAGTACAAAGCAAAAATTATTTTGTAAAATAAACTTCAAAAACATATTTTTAGTACCTAAATATTTTATTTTAAATGACAATTGATCAATTCGGGCTTTACGACTTTTATTTATAGCGTTTTACAAATAATTACAATAAATAAGTCAGCCATTGTATCCAATTAATTCGGCCATTGTCCCCAATTAAAAATTAATATACTGGCGTGGCCACGAATTAATGGGGCCGGTACGATTTTTCGCAGAGCTGCCAACCTGTGATAAATGAAAAAATTGTTAGTTACCTTCTCATCAACGTGTTCTCATGCTACTTCGGAGACGATTTTGGTGTGTAGGATGGAGATTATCTTAGCCGTGTCGCGTATGTAAAATGCAAAATAAGACTGGACATATGTTTAAAACACAAACAATGCTTTATATATTCATTGAAACAAATTTTATTTTAATAAAATAATACATAAAAATACAACTATGTTTTAAATTGATTATTTTACAATAAATCTCTTTAAAAGATATTTATTCTTTAAGAATAAGAAATATTGTAATAGTAATTTCAGTGGCGTCACCACTTCATGTGGCACAAAGCTGAACTAAAAATATCATTCATAATTTAGCGATTTACACAAAAACTAGACTTTATTTGAAGAAATCTTTCAAATAAGAGTTGTTTCTTGTATTTTTCTCTACATCTTTTCGTTGAAACTTTTTTCTCTACAACCCTTAATTACGGAGATATAAAAAAACCACCTTCAAAGTGAATTATCTTTTATACTAATAAAAATTTAGGGGATTTTCATAAAATATACATTTAACCTGAGGACCTAAAAGCTTAATAAAAAATTTCAGCAAAATCGAAACTTTATTAATAATAAAAAATAATAAAATTTGAGATAACAACGTTATCTTCCTAACTTGATATCGTCGATTTCGAAAACTCTATTGAAAAAATTATTAAGCCATAGTTTTTGTGTAAATTTCTAAATAATATTTTATTAATCCCAATAGGAAGAATGTCAAACTAAAGTGAACCCTAAATACATGTAACATTAGATAAAAAATCGAATACAATACATGAACAAAGATACATAAAAAAGCAATAGTTTTTTAACTTTTTGTCAAAACTATGAGGTTTTTTAATGAAATGTTTCAAATAAAAGTAGCTTATTATTTTATTCTCTACAGCTTTTGGTTGAAACATTTTTCTCTACAACCCTTAACTTCGGAGTTACAGAAAACCACCCTTAAAGTGAAATATCTACCCTACTAATGAATATTTTGGCCTCGTTCCCGGTTCCGCATCGATTATAAAGCCCTAGAATATGCATGCAAAATTTCAGCGCGATCGGAGATACTTTAATTTAACGATAAATAAGATGGTAAGGGGTTAGTCCATGGATTTGAAACACCTAATTGGTACCCATATATGCTATTTCGCTGAAATTTTGCAAGCATGTTCTACGGCGTCATATTCGATGCGAAGTCCGCGGACGACCCCAAAATTTGCATTAGTAGGGTAGATATTTCACTTTAAGGGTGGTTTCTCGTATCTCCAAAGTTAAGGGTTGCAGCGAAAAAAGTTTCAAGTAAAATATGTAGAGAATTAAATAATATTTATCTTTTATTTGAAAGATTTTATCAAATACTTTCTAGATTTGGCAATAAACTTAAAAAACTATCATGTTTTGTTTGCAGTTGTGTTACGGTCATGTATGCGATATTAAATCTTAAATTATATTTACTTAAGGTTCATATTAGTTTGACATCCATCCTATAAGAATTTTTAAAACATGAATGAGTAATTTACCCAAAAACTAAGGCCCAAATAATTTTTTAACTAGAATTTTCTAATTCAACGATATCGAATTAGGGAGATAACATTGTTATCTCAATTTTTATTATTTTTTACAAATAATAAAGCTTCGATTTTGCTGAAATTTTGTATTAAGCTTCTAGGACCTCAGGCTAAACGTATATTTAATGAAAATCCCCTAAATTTTTATTAGTATGAAAGATAATTAATTCTAAGGGTGGTTTTTTATATCTCCGAAATTAAGGGTTGTAGGGAAAAAAGTTTCAACCAAAAGCTGTAGAGAATAAAAGAAGAAACAACTTTTAGTTGAAAGAATTTTTCAAATAATGTCTAGTTTCGATGGAAATTGCTAATATTTTAACATTATTGTTAGTTCAAATTTTCGACACATAAATTGGTGACGCCACTGAAATCACACAACAAAATTCGAATCTTTATTAATATGATGCGCCATCGAAATTTTGTATCAAGGGAGAGACTATAATTAGTCCTACGCCCTTGAGACTTTGCTAGGTGGTAGCGAAGGGTCAGTTACAGGGATAGATCCTAGGGGGGCGAAATTTCGTTATTTTTGCTCTATTTCTTACGGTTTTCGAGATATTTCATTGTAAAGTTTTCCAAATATTTTAAGGGCAAAACTCCATTAATTTTTGTAATATCCCATTGTTTACTATATGTTATTGTTTAATTATTTAATATACGGTCAATTATGATTGAAATTAATTAATTACAACATCCTAATATGAAAAACCTATGATAGTGTGTATTACTTGGGCTAAATAGTTGCCCTACGCCCTTTAAACTTCGTCATGTGGTAGGAAACGGTCGATTTTTCAAGGGTTCTATGAGGGGTCGGCGGGATTTCGTTACTTTTGCTCTATTTTTCACGGTTTTATTTTATTTATTTAATTATTTTAAACAATAAAAACTATGTTTTAAATTGATTATTTTACAATAAATCTCTTTAAAAGATATTTATTCTTTAAGAATAAGAAATATTGTAATAGTAATTTCAGTGGCGTCACCACTTCATGTGGCACAAAGCTGAACTAAAAATATCATTCATAATTTAGCGATTTACACAAAAACTAGACTTTATTTGAAGAAATCTTTCAAATAAGAGTTGTTTCTTGTATTTTTCTCTACATCTTTTCGTTGAAACTTTTTTCTCTACAACCCTTAATTACGGAGATATAAAAAAACCACCTTTAAAGTGAATTATCTTTTATACTAATACAAATTTAGGGGATTTTCATAAAATATACATTTAACCTGAGGACCTAAAAGCTTAATAAAAAATTTCAGCAAAATCGAAACTTTATTAATAATAAAAAATAATAAAAATTGAGCTAACAACGTTATCTCCCTAAATAGATATCGTCGATTTCGAAAATACTACTAAAAAATTAATTAGGCCATAGTTTTAACGTAAATTTCTAAATAATATTTTATTAATCCCAATAGGAAGAATGTGAAACTAAAGTGAACCCTAAATACATGTAACATTAGATAAAAAATCGAATACAATACATGAACAAAGATACATAAAAAAGCAATAGTTTTTTAACTTTTTTTCAAAACTATGAGGTTTTTTAATGAAATGTTTCAAATAAAAGTAGCTTATTATTTTATTCTCTACAGCTTTTGGTTGAAACATTTTTCTCTACAACCCTTAACTTCGGAGTTACAGAAAACCACCCTTAAAGTGAAATATCTACCCTACTAATGAATATTTTGGCCTCGTTCCCGGTTCCGCATCGAATATAAAGCCCTAGAATATGCATGCAAAATTTCAGCGCGATCGGAGATACTTTAATTTAACGATAAATAAGATGGTAAGGGGTTAGTCCATGGATTTGAAACACCTAATTGGTACCCATATATGCTATTTCGCTGAAATTTTGCAAGCATGTTCTACGGCGTCATATTCGATGCGAAGTCCGCGGACGACCCCAAAATTTGCATTAGTAGGGTAGATATTTCACTTTAAGGGTGGTTTCTCGTATCTCCAAAGTTAAGGGTTGCAGCGAAAAAAGTTTCAAGTAAAATATGTAGAGAATTAAATAATATTTATCTTTTATTTGAAAGATTTTATCAAATACTTTCTAGATTTGGCAATAAACTTAAAAAACTATCATGTTTTGTTTGCAGTTGTGTTACGGTCATGTATGCGATATTAAATCTTAAATTATATTTACTTAAGGTTCATATTAGTTTGACATCCATCCTATAAGAATTTTTAAAACATGAATGAGTAATTTACCCAAAAACTAAGGCCCAAATAATTTTTTAACTAGAATTTTCTAATTCAACGATATCGAATTAGGGAGATAACATTGTTATCTCAATTTTTATTATTTTTTACAAATAATAAAGCTTCGATTTTGCTGAAATTTTGTATTAAGCTTCTAGGACCTCAGGCTAAACGTATATTTAATGAAAATCCCCTAAATTATTATTAGTATGAAAGATAATTAATTCTAAGGGTGGTTTTTTATATCTCCGAAATTAAGGGTTGTAGGGAAAAAAGTTTCAACCAAAAGCTGTAGAGAATAAAAGAAGAAACAACTTTTAGTTGAAAGAATTTTTCAAATAATGTCTAGTTTCGATGGAAATTGCTAATATTTTAACATTATTGTTAGTTCAAATTTTCGACACATAAATTGGTGACGCCACTGAAATCACACAACAAAATTCGAATCTTTATTAATATGATGCGCCATCGAAATTTTGAATCAAGGGAGAGACTATAATTAGTCCTACGCCCTTGAGACTTTGCTAGGTGGTAGCGAAGGGTCAGTTACAGGGATAGATCCTAGGGGGGCGAAATTTCGTTATTTTTGCTCTATTTCTTACGGTTTTCGAGATATTTCATTGTAAAGTTTTCCAAATATTTTAAGGGCAAAACTCCATTAATTTTTGTAATATCCCATTGTTTACTATATGTTATTGTTTAATTATTTAATATACGGTCAATTATGATTGAAATTAATTAATTACAACATCCTAATATGAAAAACCTATGATAGTGTGTATTACTTGGGCTAAATAGTTGCCCTACGCCCTTTAAACTTCGTCATGTGGTAGGAAACGGTCGATTTTTCAAGGGTTCTATGAGGGGTCGGCGGGATTTCGTTACTTTTGCTCTATTTTTTACGGTTTTATTTTATTTATTTAATTATTTTAAACAATAAAAACTATGTTTTAAATTGATTATTTTACAATAAATCTCTTTAAAAGATATTTATTCTTTAAGAATAATAAGGCTGGAAATGGATAAATATGTTTAAAACACAAACAATGCTTTATAAATTCATTGAAACAAATTTTATTTTAATAAAATAATACATAAAAATACATAGAAATACATAAAAATTCATATTTAATAATAAAAAACAATATTAAAAGACATATTTACAATTGATCAAAAGTAAATCGTTAAAAACAATTTATTAGCAGTAATTAATTTACAAATATAATACATACTGATGCTAAATGACCCACAGGACCCATATTTGTAACATTTGAAGCGATCGCTTCAACAGTTTTAGAGATATAAACAAACGAAAATATTGTATTTTCACAGCATACCAGCTATTTTTAAATACGTCATTAAACCATTAAAAACAAATAAACTATAAACAATTCTAATATTTCCTAATGCTAAATGACCAATTAGATCCATATTTGTAACAATTGAAACGATATCTTCCACAGTTTGAAAAATATTAAAGAAATAAAATATTCTAATTTGACAGCATGGCAGCCATTTTTACATACGTCATTAAACCATTAAAAATAAATAAAATATAAACAAATCTAATATTTCTTAATGCTAAATGACCCATATGATCCATATTTGTAACAATTGAAGGAATAACTTTAACAGGTTTTGAGTTAGTAGATAATTAATATTGTGTAAGTTATTCCTACAATTAGAGAACTTAAATTAGAAAATTTCTTTGTTGAATTTGAAGAAAGAACATCGGCAACTATTTAGTGGAGCGAAGAGGACACAGAAGAAGATTCCAAGCGCAGAGATGTTGCAGGAAATCTGTCCGAGTGAGTTTTCAAGCATTCTAAATAAACATACAAAGAACTTATAGTAAAATATAATTTGTTATGAAAATGAACCTTAAGTACATGTAACGTAAGTTACAATATCGGATACAAGACCGTAACTGGGCCTCAGATGAGGCAAACCGTTTTTAGTTATTATTCCAAAATCCAGACGTTGTTTAATAAAATGTTTTAAATAAAAGTTGCTTAATTTTTGATTATGTACATCCTTTGTTTGAAACTTTTTCCTGTACAACCCCTAAATTCGGAGATTCAAACAAACACCCTTAAAGTGAAATAACGTCTGTACTAATTAAAAATCGAGGGTCGTTCGCGGGCTCCGCACTCAGTATTTAGCCCTAGAAGCTGCATGGAAAATTTCAGCGCGATCGGAAATAGTTTAAAAATTAGTTCAAAAAAGTGGCAATTGGTTAACCTTTGGTTTTGAAAAGCCTAATTAATGACGATATATTCGATTTCGCAGAAATTTTGCATGCAGCTTCTAGGGCTAAATACTGAGTGCGGCACCCACGGACGTCCCCCAATTTTCAATTAGTACAAAAGTTATATCACTTTAAAGGGGGTTGCTTGTATCTCCGAAATTAGGGGTTGTACAGAAAAAAGGTTCAAACAAAACCTGTAGAGAATATTAATATAAGGATATTTTATTTGAAACTTTTTTCGATTCAACCCTTAAATAAAGAAATATTTACTAATTAATGCATCAAGCAAATGTACAATTATTTCAAATATGAAAGCCCCAATCAAAAAATACTTTAATTAAAGTCTGCAGGATATAATGAAATAAAAATATTTTATTAAAACATTTTTTTGATTTGAGGTAAAAAAAATTCACCGCAAAAATCGTGCTCACCTTATCGGCCATCGAAGCTACCGGTGTTCGGCATTTATCAGCATGAATTTGCGAGGTTCTGCACTCTGGATACGTCACGGGATCAATACTTTGTAACAGGCGCAATGGCGATTATTTTTCTGTTCTTGTCCATTCTTTGAAAAATTCTAAAATATAGATAATACTATAAATAAATATGACATTTTCTAATATTAGATGTAATCTAGGGCCAAAATATTCAACATTTGTGTCTATAATACAAATAGTTTTTGAGATTTTAAAAGATAAAAATATTCCAGTATGACAACATACCAAGCAAATTTACATAAATCATAAAACCAATAAATATAAACTGAACTTGTATAAAACCAATATTGTTTAATGCCAATTAACTTGTAGGATCCATATTTGTAACTTGTAAGAATTGGAAACACATCTTTTGGTATTTTAGCAAAATAAAATATTCCAGTTTGACAGCTCGGTGTGCATTTTTGTATTTGTTATTAAAACAATAAATATTAATGAAATATTAGTATATCAAACATTTTCTATTGTTTACTGTGTTATATGGTCCATAGTTCGTCACTGAACAAGCCTGAATCTCATGTTGTCCTAATATCTGCAAGAAACTTCAATGATCACTATGGAAACATTATTTCTTTCAAAATATGTCATCTATGGAGTATTGTATTTTTTCAAGAGATATTTCCATGTATGGAGAACGTAATAGTCATCTTTATAATCTAAAAAATAAAACAGAAATCAGTAAAAGAAATGTACATTTCAATAATATGTACAAAATACGTAAATACTTACAAAAAACTTGAAATTATAATTTTCCAAAATTGTCTTTACTTTTTAGGCATCCTTAGTGACCCCCTGAAATACATAAAAACACAGTTTCACCCTTAAACTTATAAAAACAGTTCAAAAATACTTAAAACGTCACACATCTGTCAGAACTATATGACATTTCATTAATTAGTTTGTAACAGTTCAATAGTTATATCAACAGATGACACTAGAGTACAAAGCAAAAATTATTTTGTAAAATAAACTTCAAAAACATATTTTTAGTACCTAAATATTTTATTTTAAATGACAATTGATCAATTCGGGCTTTACGACTTTTATTTATAGCGTTTTACAAATAATTACAATAAATAAGTCAGCCATTGTATCCAATTAATTCGGCCATTGTCCCCAATTAAAAATTAATATACTGGCGTGGCCACGAATTAATGGGGCCGGTACGATTTTTCGCAGAGCTGCCAACCTGTGATAAATGAAAAAATTGTTAGTTACCTTCTCATCAACGTGTTCTCATGCTACTTCGGATACGATTTTGGTGTGTAGGATGGAGATTATCTTAGCCGTGTCGCGTATGTAAAATGCAAAATAAGACTGGACATATGTTTAAAACACAAACAATGCTTTATATATTCATTGAAACAAATTTTATTTTAATAAAATAATACATAAAAATACAACTATGTTTTAAATTGATTATTTTACAATAAATCTCTTTAAAAGATATTTATTCTTTAAGAATAAGAAATATTGTAATAGTAATTTCAGTGGCGTCACCACTTCATGTGGCACAAAGCTGAACTAAAAATATCATTCATAATTTAGCGATTTACACAAAAACTAGACTTTATTTGAAGAAATCTTTCAAATAAGAGTTGTTTCTTGTATTTTTCTCTACATCTTTTCGTTGAAACTTTTTTCTCTACAACCCTTAATTACGGAGATATTTTAAAAAACCACCTTCAAAGTGAATTATCTTTTATACTAATAAAAATTTAGGGGATTTTCATAAAATATACATTTAACCTGAGGACCTAAAAGCTTAATAAAAAATTTCAGCAAAATCGAAACTTTATTAATAATAAAAAATAATAAAAATTGAGCTAACAACGTTATCTCCCTAAATAGATATCGTCGATTTCGAAAATACTACTGAAAAAATTAATTAGGCCATAGTTTTAACGTAAATTTCTAAATAATATTTTATTAATCCCAATAGGAAGAATGTGAAACTAAAGTGAACCCTAAATACATGTAACATTAGATAAAAAATCGAATACAATACATGAACAAAGATACATAAAAAAGCAATAGTTTTTTAACTTTTTTTCAAAACTATGAGGTTTTTTAATGAAATGTTTCAAATAAAAGTAGCTTATTATTTTAGTCTCTACAGCTTTTGGTTGAAACATTTTTCTCTACAACCCTTAACTTCGGAGTTACAGAAAACCACCCTTAAAGTGAAATATCTACCCTACTAATGAATATTTTGGCCTCGTTCCCGGTTCCGCATCGAATATAAAGCCCTAGAATATGCATGCAAAATTTCAGCGCGATCGGAGATACTTTAATTTAACGATAAATAAGATGGTAAGGGGTTAGTCCATGGATTTGAAACACCTAATTGGTACCCATATATGCTATTTCGCTGAAATTTTGCAAGCATGTTCTACGGCGTCATATTCGATGCGAAGTCCGCGGACGACCCCAAAATTTGCATTAGTAGGGTAGATATTTCACTTTAAGGGTGGTTTCTCGTATCTCCAAAGTTAAGGGTTGCAGCGAAAAAAGTTTCAAGTAAAATATGTAGAGAATTAAATAATATTTATCTTTTATTTGAAAGATTTTATCAAATACTTTCTAGATTTGGCAATAAACTTAAAAAACTATCATGTTTTGTTTGCAGTTGTGTTACGGTCATGTATGCGATATTAAATCTTAAATTATATTTACTTAAGGTTCATATTAGTTTGACATCCATCCTATAAGAATTTTTAAAACAATAATGAGTAATTTACCCAAAAACTAAGGCCCAAATAATTTTTTAACTAAAATTTTCTAATTCAACGATATCGAATTAGGGAGATAACATTGTTATCTCAATTTTTATTATTTTTTACAAATAATAAAGCTTCGATTTTGCTGAAATTTTGTATTAAGCTTCTAGGACCTCAGGCTAAACGTATATTTAATGAAAATCCCCATAATTTTTATTAGTATGAAAGATAATTAATTCTAAGGGTGGTGTTTTATATCTCCGAAATTAAGGGTTGTGGGGAAAAAAGTTTTAACCAAAAGCTGTAGAGAATAAAAGAAGAAACAACTTTTAGTTGAAAGAATTTTTCAAATAATGTCTAGTTTCGATGGAAATTGCTAATATTTTAATGTTATTGTTAGTTCAAATTTTCGACACATAAATTGGTGACGCCACTGAAATCACACAACAAAATTCGAATCTATATTAATATTATGAGCCATCGAAATTTTGTATCAAGGGAGAGACTATAATTAGTCCTACGCCCTTGAGACTTTGCTAGGTGGTAGCGAAGGGTCAGTTACAGGGGTAGATACTAGGGGGGCGAAATTTCGTTATTTTTGCTCTATTTCTTACGGTTTTCGAGATATTTCACTGTAAAGTTTTCCAAATATTTTAAGGGCAAAACTCCATTAATTTTTGTAATATCCCATTGTTTACTATATGTTATTGTTTAATTATTTAATATACGGTCAATTATGATTGAAATTAATTAATTATAACATCCTAATATGAAAAACCTATGATAGTGTGTATTACTTGAGCTAAACAGTTGCCCTACGCCCTTTAAACTTCGCCATGTGGTAGGAAACGGTCGATTTTTCAAGGGTTCTATGAGGGGTCGGCGGTATTTCGTTACTTTTGCTCTATTTTTCACGGTTTTATTTTATTTATTTAATTATTTTAAACAATAAAAACTATGTTTTAAATTGATTATTTTACAATAAATCTCTTTAAGATATTTATTCTTTAAGAATAATAAGGCTGGAAATGGATAAATATCTTTAAAACACAAACAATGCTTTATAAATTCATTGAAACAAATTTTATTTTAATAAAATAATACATAAAAATACATAGAAATACATAAAAATTCAAATTTAATAATAAAAAACAATATTAACAGACATATTTACAATTGATCAAATGTAAATCGTTAAAAACAATTTATTAGCAGTAATTAATTTACAAATATAATACATACTGATGCTAAATGACCCACAGGACCCATATTTGTAACATTTGAAGCGATCGCTTCAACAGTTTTAGAGATATAAACAAAAGAAAATATTGTATTTTCACAGCATACCAGCTATTTTTAAATACGTCATTAAACCATTAAAAACAAATAAAATATAAACAAATCTAATATTTCCTAATGCTAAATGACTAATAGGATCTATATTTGTAACAATTGAAGCGATATCTTTAACAGATTTAAACATATTAGAGAAATAAAATATTCTAATTTGACAGCATACTAGCCATTTTTAAATACGTTTTTAAACCATTAAAAATAAATAAAATAAAAACAAATCTAATATTTCCTAATGCTAAAAGTCCCATAAAATCCATATTTGTAACAATTGAAGCGATATTTTCAACATATTTAAAAATATTAGGGAAATAATATATTCTAGTTTGACAGCATAGAAGCTATTTTTAAATACGTCATTAAACCATTAAAAATAAATAAAATATAAACAAATCTAATATTTCCTAATGCTAAATGACCCATAGGATAATTAAAATTGTTTTATTGTTTATTTAAAAAAAAAGTAAGTTCACGCATGTCTCAAATATGGGTGACTAAAAAAATTATTTAAATAAATCTAGTCTATTAAAAAGAAGCTAAGATTAAAATCATTTAAAACATAATTAATAATAAGTAAAAATCTATGTGAAAACCAATTAAATTAATAATATTTCAGCAATTATGACAACATCCGCTTATAAACTTGTAAGCTATAATTAAATGCTCATGCTCTTCAGACACATATCCATATTCAAAATGAACCAAGTGATCAAGCCAGCGTCTCTAGGGCTTTAACATTACAACTAACACATCCTGTTAACATTAATTACCCTTTAACAAAATTCAATAATCAATTTTCACGTACGGTAATTTATTCAAATATTCATAACTGATTAGTTGCTCAAAACAAGCGTGCTTGGAGTCATAGAAGTAAGAAGAATATAGAGCGCGACTAAAAATTAAAATATTGGTTTATCACCTTCATAATTCCGTCTCATCTTGCGTTCACGCAACAAATCCTTATTTATCTATTTATCTAGATCATCCATGTAATCTCTTATATGGAAACAATTACCGCCATTTTGATTAGAAGCCCCATATCAGAAATGCCTTTTAAAAATGTAGATGAATTGTGCAAAGTTTCATAATAAATAAAATAAATAAATATATCATCCCGCCTTTTACTCATTACTGGATGTGGCACTCTGCCGAAGCAGATCTCGGTAAGTGATATATTTTTCGCGTGAAGTGCGGTTACCAGCCGTCAAATCACGGCCCCCAAAGATACTAGTAGAGGGAGAGCCACAGGGGTAGATTTACATTGGTGAAAATTGTTTGTCGGCTGTAGGGATCGAACCAGGGTTCTCAAGATCCACAGGTCGACTCGATACCACTGAGCCATCTACCCCATAGTTTCATGACATTAATAAAGTCGTATCTAGCAAGTGTACGCCATTTTAACAAGTAACAACATGCAATTTACCGAGTTGAGTTAGTTGGCAAAATTCATACTACAGAAAATAAACATTGTCAAAATACATGTATATGAAATTATGAATGCAAAACAATGAGCGAAGTGAGCTTAAAAATGCATTTATTTAAAAAGTTACTTAGGTATCTAGAGCGTGAAACTCTTGTTTAGCGCACCGAGAATAAAACAATTACTTGAGGGCGATAAAGATATTTCAGGTACGAAGTGCATACAATGGATTTTTCGTAACACATGCACAAGAAACAAGTTCTTATTCCCTAATTTTAGAGAGAGAAACACTGCTTTTCTCCCCTATGTAGCATGTTTCTCTCCCTAGGGACTACGATTTTTAGCTGTTTGCGGCGTTTCCTAGGTAACTAGTTACGCAACCCATATTTGACATTTCTACCGATAAGACAGTAATTTTTGTGCACTTGTTACAAAAAGTATAATATGCTTCACAGGAGGGCTCGACTTCAGCTCGAGCGTTCGGCCCTCGCATACGTCTCGGTTTGCCAACTTCACACGCTGGAATAATAATAATATATAATATTTTAAAAAATATATAATTACTCCTCTGGTTTCGCCGTCACTAACATTTTTGGGGCCGTGATTTGACGACTGGTAGCCGCACTTCAAGCGCATAAATATATATCATTGGCAACGCAAGAAAAAGATGTTAATGGCAACAAGCGAAAAAGTTATTAAATGCGGGCTTATTTCAATAGTTACCAGAGATATAAATAAAACAGAAACTTGTCATATTGACAGTTGACAGAACGAATTTATTTTCTATACATATACGTTTTTTAATAATTTAAGATGCAGTCATAGAAAAAATTATGTGTGTATCACGAGCGTAAAGTGTTTTTGTTCCTCTTATACTATTGCAGCTCTTGCCTTCGGCTCGCGCTGCAATTACCGTGTTCGAGTAACAAAAAATCACTTTAAGCTCTTAATACACAAATAACTATTTCGTCAAGATCGTAAAAAAATAAAAATAAATAAAAATATCATCACGCCTTTTACCCATTACTGGGTGTGGCTCTCTACCATAAGCAGATCTCGGTAAGTGATATATTTCTTCACGTGAAGTGCGGTTACCAGCCGTCAAATCACGGCCCCCAAAGATATTAGTTTAGAGGGAGCCACAGGAGTAGATTTAAATTAGTGAAAATTGTTCTCAAGATCCACAGGCCGACTCGATACCACTGAGCCACCTACCATATAATAAAAATAAAAAATAAATTCTTTATTGTATAAATTTAACAACTGCACACTTCAGAATACCTCACTGGCTTCGCCGTTGTTACAATATTTTAAATCTTAAAGATGATCCTAACTTATACTCACATTATCTCGTGCATTTCACGATCTCTCTACTTTGTAACTCTGTGATCCAGGTCTTGTAATAGCCCGACTCGATGACAGTTAAGGATTGGTGGTTTGCTGCAGGTAACAGAGATGTCTCGCTTTCCTCGTACGCAGCAGGGGGTCAGCCACACTGGCGCATCAGAAGATCGGTGCCCCCCAACAAATATCCGCCAGACATCAAGACAGCTTGAACTGTATGAGGCCAGAGATATGGTTTTGTTTTCTGTGAGTTCTACAAACAAAAAGAAATGATTTGTGTGAGATTTATTGATTGATTATTGGGTTTTAATATGAGGGAATATTGGTATTGGTTGTGGAGGTGTGCATTATTGATTGGAACTGTTAATTAGATTAATTGTTGTTTGAAACTAGAAAATAGTTTAATTAATAACATTATATAGTCTGTACAACAGGAACTTAATCCCAATTACAGTACAGGGACTCATTGAGCCGCAGTGTGATAGTTTATATATTGTTAGCTTGAGTGAGATTCAAATTCAGGATCTTTGAATTCAAATGTTGTATTGATAACCACGCCATCGTAATGACAGAGTTTGAAATCTGAATAAAATTAACAATTTAACTTTTCCGGAGCGTATATCTAAAAAATTAAACAAGATATGAAAATGCGCTCAACGGCATTGAATTCCCCGTGTCCGAATTGACTTGTAAGCAAATTTTCATGCAATTTGAAGCAATTTTAATTTTTAAATTATTTCCTAAGGTATACCCCTTTGGTTTTTTCAGATTTTAATTCAATTTTCCTAAAAATCCTTAATCATAGGAATATTGTAACGAAAATTTACATACATATGTATTTTGACCCACTGAATCCAGTGGTGAAATGTTTAAATGCATAAGTCTTATAGTTTTTGAGAAAATGTCAAAAAACCTCTTTTTGCGATTTTTTTTGGCGAATTTTGGAAAAAAAATAAAAATCGCTGAAACTATGTTTATAAGTTAACTGAAGCACGAGAAAGTCAATGCCGTTGACCGTATTTTCATATCGCTTGTAGTTTTTGAGATATAGGCTCGAAAAAGTACAAAATCTGAATAAAATTAACAATTTAACTTTTCCGGGGCGTATATCTAAAAAATTAAACAAGATATGAAAATGCGCTCAACGGCATTGAATTCCCCGTGTCCGAATTGACTTGTAAGCAAATTTTCATGCAATTTGAAGCAATTTTATTTTTTAAATTATTTCCTAAGGTATACCCCTTTGGTTTTTTCAGATTTTAATTCAATTTTCCTAAAAATCCTTAATCATAGGAATATTGTAACGAAAATTTACATACATATGTATTTTGACCCACTGAATCCAGTGGTGCAATCTTCAAATGCATTTGGCGGAAAAATGAAAAAAAAATAAAAATCGCAAAAAGCGGTTTTTTGACATTTTCTCGAAAACTATAAGACTTATGCATTTAAACATTTCACCCCTGGATTCAGTGCGTCAAAATACATATGTATGTAAATTTTCGTAACAATATTCCTATGATTACGGATTTTTGGGAAAATTGAATTAATAAAAAAATTAAATTGCTTTAAATTGCATGAAATTTTGCTTATAAGTTAATTCGGACACGGGGAATTCAATGCCGTTGAGCGCATCTTCATATCTTCTTTGGATTTTAAGATATAGCCTCCGGAAAAGTTAAATTGTTTTTATTCTCCAGATTTTGTACTTTCCCGAAGCTATATAAAGCTACTACATTTAAAATTAGCTTAAAAAAACAGCATATATTTATTTAGTAATTTACGAAAGATAATTCATTTTCAGAACTTATTTGAGTGCTGATAAATATGGCCTGTAATTCACCATTCAGTTGTTTATTCATTTGTTACTCTGCACAACAGGAACTCAATCTCAATTACTGTAACTTATACCATTTAAACAATTATATTTTATTGATATACGTACGAGGTTTGAATGCGCAAATTCTTAATTTAATTTCCAATAAAACAACTATAATGACTTTTCTGCATTTGTTCTACAAATTAAATACCACGATCCTGCTATAAAACAGCAGAATACTACAAATATCAAATATACTTTTGTCACATTCTTTGTCGATTGTCAGTTTATTGGCTGATATTTATTTCATGTCAAATGACATTCAAGTGGATTTACGATGATTTAATATCCACAGTGGTGCTAAACTGACAAACAGGGTTGGTTTCAGGTATATTTTAAGGGTGTAAAAATTATTTCTCACCTGGAAATCAAACTAAAAGTTTTTTTTATCGTTAATTTTTAAATGATTTATAAAATTTTACCTTTTTTACTCATTAGATACTCCTTTTTTTACACACACGTAACTAAAGAGACGTTTATAAAACTTGTTACATTACATACTATTATTATAAAATAAATTATTTACAAATAAGTACTAATTTGATGGTCTGAAACTGTCACAGATCTGCAATTACAGATTAGACATATGTAGACATTCATAATGAACCTTTTAAAGTTTGTTTCATTCATTTGCAACAATTATTACAGGCGTAATTAACTTTTTAAATCTACAGTAAATATTTTTTAAACAGATAGTAATATCTTGTATCGTTAAAATAATATTTATTTCAATTCTAGTTATCGCATGAAAACTATATAATTGAAATAGATAGTATGTACTTGTAATCGCGGAACGCGACGTCCTCCTAACTAACAAGTTTGAACGGCGCCGTGACGTCACTCGACATCGCTGTTCGGCGATCAGCAACAAATTTTCTTTCCTGCTGAGCCCCTTGAATCTCTGTGCGTATGCAATCCCGTTACATTTAGTCGCATTGCGGGCATGTATACTTCTCTAATCGCTGTAGAGTCGGTTGCCTAAGCTTGCAAATCTTTCATAGCATATATTTCAACGATAATACTCCTCTGTTTATTGTAATAAAGTAATTTTTTCTACGATTACTAAAAAAAGTCGACAATTACGCTCTTATTTGTTATCTTAAAGTTGATGTTTTCTGTAGAGCAATAGAAAAATAACTTAGAAATGATAATAAATGCGTGCTTATTTCAATAGTTACCAGAAATACAAACGAAATAGAAACTTGTCATATTGACAGAACAAATTTATTTACAGTACCTATACAGGGTGAGTCTGGGAAGACGCCCCCACCCCCCTTTAACTTTTTTATTATGAGTAATAGAAAAAAATGGTTCATATGGAAGTTTTATTATTTTAAATATACTATTTGATGGCAGATGTAGATATTTTTTATAAAGTCAGGTTTACAAGATACGACTATCAACTTTTATTTTTTAAATAGCAACCTATAATTATTTTACTAAAATAAAAACCGCCATTTTTTTCTCTTTTCAACGGTGTATTAGTTTTTATTAATGTATCTGAAAAAATTCGAGAAAAATAAGAAAATCGAGAAATACTAGAAATAATTTTTATACAAATATTATAGGTGGCTATGTGAAAATAAACAAAATGTAACAGTGTTATACAACTTAACAAACTAAAGCAACAAATTCAGTAACAAAAACAACTTAAAACAAATTATTTTTATTTGCTTAAATTATAGTTTAAACCAGAGTTCGTAAATATCATGATATTTATAATAAATATCAAAATATCTGATATATAGGATATATATCAGATAAATATCACTTTTTGGATATTTATTTTTTAATTTTAGTTTTTGTACACATTTAGAAAAACTGAAAAATTCGAAAAATTTCACTTCTCCGGAGGCTATATCTCAAAAACTAAACAAGAAATGGAAATGCGCTCAACGGCGTTGAATTCCCCGTGTCCGAATTGACTTATAAGCAAATTTTCATACAATTTTATGCAATTTAATATTTTTAATTATTTCCTAAGGGGTACCCCTTTGGTTTTTTCAGATTTTAATTCAATTTTCCCAAAAATCCTTAATCGTAGGATTATTAAAACGAAAATTTACATACATATGTATTTTGACCCATTGAATCCAGTGGTGCAATCTTCAAATGCATATGACTTCTGGTTTTCGAGAAAATCTTAAAAAACCGCTTTTTGCGATTTTTTTGGCGGAAAAATGAAAAAAAATAAAAATCGCTGAAACTATGCTTATAAGTTAACTGAAGCACGAGAAAATTAATGCCGTTGAGCGCGTTTTCATATCACATTTAGTTTTCGAGATATAGCCTCGTAAAAGTAGAAAAACTGAAAAATTCGAAAAATTTCACTTTTCCGGAGGCTATATCTCAAAAACTAAACAAGATATGGAAATGCGCTCAACGGCGTTGAATTCCCCGTGTCCGAATTGACTTATAAGCAAATTTTCATACAATTTTATGCAATTTAATATTTTTAATTATTTCCTAAGGGAAACTTTCAACGCGTTTTTCTCGAAATTATATTTTCAAAATCGGACGAAAAGAAATCTGAAATACTAACTGATGGATCGTGCTGAATCATTTTATTTCTTATTCTAGATATAAAATACTTAAAAACTACGGGGGATTTTTTTTAAAGTGCTTCATTCGTTTTTTATGGTCGTTTTTATACAGAAATTTAGTCCCGAATAATGAACTTTTCTTCAAACGTGCGCTTTTTGTTAAAAATCAAAATTTTCAAAATCCAGCCGGTAGGTTTTTAGAGTATACATCAGAGATTAAGAAAACATATCCCTTTTTGATCCAGGTCTATTGCTGTTCCTGGAATGTTTTCGCCCGATTTTCCCTACGCGCCGAGAGGAGTCACCATTTTTTTAAATTTCTGACGACAATTTTGAATAATTTCTTAAAAAAAATTTAAATAAAGTTTAAAGACCACTAAATAAAGATCCAAAAACAGTTCTTAAGCAGCACGTTTAGATTTCGTTAAAAAAAATCTAGAAAATGACCCTTTTTTTCCTTGTCTAGAGTGGCCTTACCCCTTAAAAGTAATTTTTCCAAATGATCGCTGGACATACTATACTACTGCACAAACAAAACGAAACCAATTTACATGAAAATGAGTTCTGTATTAAAAAATAAAAATGTTGTTCATCCGTTAGTGATGTTAAGTTATCAAAGAAGTCAGAAAAATAAACCAAAAAAACTCTCTAAAAAAAGAAAACATCTGATTAACAAAATAGTCGCAGAAAAAGTTGAAGTGAGCCGTAATTAAGATGTTATCTGGTAGATCACTGTCAACAATTAAAGTTATTTATTATTAGTCAACAATGACCGCAGTGATATTGTTATTGGGTGGTCCAAAATGGCTGAATCATCATCATTAGTTAGTTATTGAATCCTGAATCTGTTTGATCGTCGTTTCTTTAGTCGGCGGAGTTAGTTCTGGATGTTGGCTTAATTGACTCTACGACTTTTCAGTAATTCTATTGCTGATTGTACCTCAATGGCTGATTGGAAATATTTTTGCGGTGATTGTATCAATTGTAATTGAAAGTAATTAATTTTTAATTGTTGGAAATCGATGAATAAGAATTGTGATTAAGAAATGAGAAATGGAATGACTTTTAAGTTTGGTAATTGTTCAAAAAGTATTCAATTGATTTTTGAATACAGTTTTAATTGCATTTAAAATGTAAACTGCAATTTTTAAATATGTTGCTTAATGAGGTAAATAACTAAATGTTTGAAGCCTACTAGAATTCCTACCTACAATTATTGCCTCCTTCAACAATATTTTTAATTTGATTTAATTTCTACAAACATACATACAAAGTACGGGAATCTACCAAAATCTGCAATAGAAGAGCTCCTATATCTAGGGAATTATAGTGTCATTTATTCAGATATCTCTATCCATGTATTAATGTATTATATGGAAATGTTTGCTACTTTTGTCATTTAAAATCTTATATATAAACAGGGAAGAAGACTGAATTATAATAGTTGTATTTAAAAAAATATTAATTCCATTGAAAGGTAATTAGTTTTCCGTCTCTAGTAGTGTCATATAGATTTACAATTGTTTTTTCTACGATTGCTATGAAAAGTTGACAATTACGCTTTCATTTGTCAACGTAAAGTTGATGTTTTCTGTGGAACAATCGAAAAAGACGTTAAATGCGCGCTTATTTCAATAGTTACCAGGGATACAAACAAAACAGAAACTTGTCATATTGACAGTTGACAGAACGAATTTATTTTCAGTACGCATACGTTTTTTAATAATTTGAAGATGCAATCGTAGAAAAAAATATGTGTATATAAACATAGTTTCATCGATTTTTATTTTTTTCAAAATTTCGCCAAATAAATCGCAAAAAGCGGTTTTTTGACATTTTCTCAAAAACTATAAGACTTATGCATTTAAATATTTCACCACTGGATTCAGTGGGTCAAAATCAAATATGTGTGTATTACGAGCCTAAACTGTCTTTGTTCCTCTTACACTATTGCAGCTCTCGCTGCAATTACCGTGCTCGAGTAACAAAGAATCACTTTATGCTCTTAATACACAAATAACTTTTAAAGTATGTCGTGAAAAAATGTGTTTAACACGAGAAGAAAGTGTTTTTCTAATCTCATTTGAATTCGTTTCGCTCTTGAGGCATACTTCAAATTCAAGTGGAAAAAATTACGGAAAATAAAGGAAAACTTAAAAATAAATAGAAGTAGTTTTAAAGAACTATAGTACAACAAGGCATTAATGCAATTCTGAAGTTATTTCGCGTATCTGTTTTGTTCAATTGGTAGAAAATTACCAAAAATTTGTCGTAACAATCATCCGATTAACTTTTTACTCCACTCTTCAAAATTAAAATTTTCGCGGAACGGGGCTGTGAAGAATTCGCCTTTGCTTCTTGCAGTGTGTCGTTTAACAAGTTTCGCATTTCGGACAATTTTCAAGTCATTCAAGTAATTAAAATGTTCGGAGTTGATGCTGAACACAAGCATTTTATCGTCGGGTGCGGATAGTGAAGACTTAAGACGGAGAATTCAGGTATCTCTGTTTGTATCTCAACATAATTCATTTGTCAACTGCGTGGGAATATAAAGACAATGTTAAAAATGTTACTTCGATGTCTGCTTTCAACTTACGTGGTATTTGTTACGATTCTTAAGCTCTAGCTTCGTTTACATCTACTTGCAAAGGTTTAGACATCATTTTAAATTGATACACTTCTTTAGTTTGCTATAAATTGTGTCGCATAATTTTGTTTATGCTGTCAAATGTTTTTAAATTATAAACACTTGACTATGTTTCACAAAATTCAGCCTCCAAGTCACCTTATGAGGGCACCGTCAGAGGCTGGCCAGCACAGTTCAGTTAGTAACCATAGACGCGTTTCGCTCTTATTAGAGCTCATCAGTATGGTATAACTCACTTCTTCACCTAGAACAAAGTTCATGTGAAGAAGCTGGTGACGAAGAACTGTGCCAGCAGAGAATAAGATCTCTAACAAACTAGTAAGATGACATGAGAACTAACTGAACTGTGCTGGCCAGCCTCTGACGATGCCCTCATAAGGTGACTTGGAGGCTGAATTTTGTGAAACATAGCCAAGTGTTTACTTTATATTTTTATTAAACCTTGTTTCACCAAGTGTTGGATGACAATTAATTTTGTCTTTGTTGTTTTTTAAATTATAGTTATTTTTGATTCTAGATTGCGAAATGCTTTTGCATTCTCGAATGCAAAAGTAACATTTCGCAATCGTAAACAATCGAGTATCAAGCAACGTTTTTTCGAAAACTATGTCCCAAAATTAGTAATAATGTAATGAGAAAATGTTGACGTTTAGGATTAATTAATGTGACATCTAATGTTTCCATGACAACAATGTATGTAATATAATTGCTATCAAATCTGGTATTCTCTGACCAGCAATTGACAGCTGGTTGGCAATAGAAACCAAACAAACGTTCTAATTTTTTTCTGCGATTTATTGGGATTCGCATTGCATTTCTCAAGAAACTATTCCAGTACACCAGTTAGCTTCCTCAAACGGGATAAATATGAATAATTGCTCAATTGGAATATTAAATATAAATTTTGTTAAAGAATAGAAGTATTGTTTCTAAGCAAAAAAATAAAGTGACAAATTTTATTAAATTGTGAGCCTTTCTTCTACCAAAAAATTGCAGGATGCAAAAAACTTTTGCATCCTGCATGCAAAAGTCTTTTGCGTTCTGTAGACAAAAAACACTCATTTCGCGTGTTGATAGTTGTCATGTAAATTTTAACTGTATATGACAGTTTTCGAAAAAATTAATTGTTACTGAAATTCAAATTACTAAAATGAGAAAGATTTCTTTTTGTATATTTCGTTTCGTGTTCTAATCAAAAAAGGAAAAATAATAAATATAATAAGTCATCATTCCTATTACCAATCACTGGATGTGGAACTCTGCCGTAGCAGATCTTTGTAAATGACATATTTCTTCGCCTGAATTGTGGTTATCAGCAGTTACATCACGACTTTCAAAGATGTTAGCGGTGGAAGAGCCACAGGGGTAGTTTTAAATAAATAAATATATCATCACGCCTTTTACCCATTACTGGGAGTGGCACTCTGCCATAAGCAGATCTCGGTAAGTGATATATTTCTTCGCGTGAAGTGCTGTTACCAGAAGTCAAATCACGGCCCCCAAAGATGTTAGTAGAAGGGGAGCCACAGGGGTAGATTTAAATTGGCGAAAATTGTTTGTCGCCTGTGGAGTTCGAACCAGGGTTCTCAAGATCCACAAGCCGACTCGATACCACTGAGCCACCTAAGGGGTAGTTTTATTGTGGTAAAAATTGTTTTTCAAATTCACTCCATAAAATAAATAAAATATTTAGTTAGTAGAAAAATGAGTAACAAATAAATTCCACTCAAACTATATTCCTAAATGAGCTACTAAAGTTTGTCAGTAATATCCTTTCAAAATAATAACTCATTTAAGTTTTGAGAAGCAATAAAGATAAATAAATATGAAATAATTGCTCTCAAAAAATTAATAACACGTTGGCCAACAGTCAAAATTCCCTAATAACTCTGTCAAGCCCCGAACATATATCCGACAGTGAGAAGTCGAAGTCACAGGCATCTATAATTAACGCCGCAGAAAAACGTTTCCTATTACACAGAATTACTTATACAGATATATTTAGCAGCAGTGGCGGCTTTTTAACTCGGGACGATTTTTTTTTATTGCTCATTATCATGTTCTCATTATTGGACACGTTACTGAAATGCTGCCGACGGGATACCTGCTGTTGGTATACCTGTACCAGGTAGATTGGGTGTTCTACTAGGAGGAACTCTGTTGAAGAACTGTTCATCGAATGCTTTTCTTACAAAGACAGAATTTGGTAATTTTATTTTTAATAAATGTCCAGAAGAATAAAAATGCGCTTATAACGGCAATAAATGTATAGATTGCTACTAACCTAAATAAAAATGAATGATAATTAAAAAATATATTAGCTTTAAGTTAAATTCAATCTACCCCTGTGAATCTCCCTCCACTATCATCTTTGAAGATCGTGATTTAATGGCGCACGCGAAAAAATATATAAATAAATATATAAATTTAGTTTTTCTACGATTGCTATAAAAAGTTAATAATTATTCTCTCATTTGTCATCGTAAAGTTGACGTTTTCTGTGAAACAATTGACAAATATCTTCAATGGCAAAGCGTGAAAAGATGTTTCCAATGGCAACGCGTGAAAAAGATATTAAATGCGAGCTTATTTCAATAGTTACCAGGGATAAAAATAAAACAGAAACTTGTCATATTGACAGTTGACAGAACGAATTTAGTTTCAGTACGTATACGTTTTTTAATAATTTTAAGATGCAATCGTAGAAAAAATTATGTGTGTATCACGAGCGTAAAGTGATTCTTTGTAATTGCAGCTCGAACTGAAGTTGAGAGCTGCAATTGTGCAATAACTATAACTGTCAAAAAATGCTCACTTTTTTCACTAATAGCAATACGAAAAGCGCGTGATTGTTTCAAGATTTACATTAACATGATAACGCATATTTTGTGCATTGTTTTGCACCTTAGTGCGTAAAATAGATATTATACGCACGCTCCCAACTTATTTGTTGTCACATTCCATTGGTTACAACTAGGGTTGTGCATTTGACCAGTCAAATATTTTTCGGTCAATTGACCGACTATTTGACCGGTCATTTGACCAAGAAACATTTAATAAAAATCACAATTAAAATTGTAATTTATTTATATAGTACTGTTTACTACATCCAATATTACTGAAAATGAAAAACCAACAACAACTAATAAACAAAACCACATCAAATTCAAAATAAAGTAAAAGACGTAATGAAATGAAATAATATGTTTTTATTTTATTTGTAAAGTAAAGTAAGCAAATTCTCCAGAACCCAGAATACCAAACTAGATATATTCATGTAATAATAGTAAGTAGCTATTTCTATTGAACAACAGATGTCGTGGCGGTTCCATTTAGATTATTTGACCGTTTTTTTTTGCCGTCAAATATTTTTGGTCAATTGACCGGTCAATTGACCACGGCACAACCCTAGTTACAACACATCAATAGTACCAAATTCATATTATTTTGGACTGTTTTTCTTCAATTTACTTGAATAAATCTATAATTATTGTATTGTTCGTTTTTAATAATTGTAGATAAAATGTTGTTTGTAATTCATGAGCGAAAATCTTGCTTTTTGCCCCGATTAAAATTTCGTGCATTTAATATAAAAATAACTATTCTTAATTAATTCTGAGAGTGTAACATCTGCAGAAATATATTTATGCCAATTTAAAAATATTTAACCAAATTAAGTAGTTAACTATACTAATTTTATTTAATCGATCAAGAATATTTCACAAATACAAGTAATAAAATATTTAATTTATTCCTACAGTTGTGTATTAAGAAAATTCATTAAAAATATAATTACAAAATGAGAAGTGGGTAGTCAAACAAGATAATAAAATAATTCAAATAAATTAAACAGTCCAATCCAATTCTAGTTAATTAAAAAATAATTTACAACTAATCCTCAGAAATTGAGCCATCAAATAAATAATTATAAACAACAAAAAAACATTTAAAACCTTACAGAAAAAGTGACAGCATCCATCTGACGCATATCCCAAAGCCGAAAATCAGTTTTAAAAAAACTTCTAACCACCATATATCATAATAAAACTGGTCATTTTTCAAAAAATCCTATTTTAACAAATTGGGGTCCTTTTTAGTCCACCGCTTTAGACAAACCATTGTCGTTAACTAAAGGTCACAACTCTAAAAGCAATTTTAGACTAAATTTAATCTTTCAACGATTCGACACAGCACTACAAAAATTCACATTTAGAATATTTTGTTTAATAATGCGTGAAGTTGTGAAGTGGCGATTCACCTGTAAAGACATTGGGTATAGCTTTGTATGTTTATATTTTTCCCACGATGAACGGAAGATTGGGTGAAGTATTTGGGAAAATTTCGAAGATGATTTTTACACCTGAATAGAATCATTTATTACCTCTTGTTAAAATTTAATGTGTCTACATTGTTTTCAAATAATTTTAGTTTTAGCCAAATGCAGTTTTGTACAAATAAATTTTGCAATTTGATTTTTTTTAAATCGCAAATTAGTGCTGAAAAAAACAAACAATATTTTGAAATAATGATAACCGAAATACGTTATTGTTTTGTTTATGTAAAATGGATAAAAACAAGTTGTCAAAAGTTGATATTATCTACCTTAAGGACCTGGAGAAAATGCAAACAAATATGTAACATTAAATGTTACATATTTTAATCTTGATTTATCAGTAACTAAATGAGTAAATAGATATTTATGAAACTAGTAAGGAAATGAATGTTATTACCTTACGCATGTGAAATTTGCCGAACGAGGCTTTGCCGAGTTATGTAAACACATAAGTAAGGTAATAACCTTCATTTCCTTACTAGTTTCATACAATATTTTTTCTACTTCCGTTCTAATAAATACGAAAGAGCGTTTTTGAAATTATGAAATATTGACATATTAATGACAGTTATAAATTCAAAAATAAAAGAATAAAACATCAGAATTCGTCTACCAAGATATCTGTTGCTATGTTACCTCATTATTTCACTAGTTAAATAATGAAGTTCATTACCTAACTCAAATAAGTGAAATAAAACGTCTATTTCCTAACGGAAGTAGAAAAATAATAGAACCATAATTTCATAGTCTAAACATCCCTTTAATCAAACAAGCAATTGTAATATATTTATACAGAATGTTCATTTTATTTTGTCCATTATTGCTATCTCGAGAACTATAAGACACGAGGTCGGTTAAATTACCAAACAATTTCTATTTTGCAAGACTATTTTAATGAGCACAAAAAATGTTGTTTTTTTCAACCAGTAGATACCAACTTTATTATTTTAAATGGAATTATATTTTTTATTTGCTAGTTCGATAGAGAATTTTATTCTGAATTCAATGATATAATATTTGTGCACCGTTTTTATGAGAAAAATGCATGTTTAGATTTATTTCATTATAGCTAAAATAAGGGTAAGAAATAATTATTTATTGTAGTAATTACTAACATAAATAAATATATCACTTACCGAGATTTGCTTCGGCACAGTGCCACACCCAGTAATGGGTAAAAGGTGTGATGATATATTTATTTATTTTATTTACAAATGTACAAATTTAACAATTAATATTAAACTAGAAAAGGTTATTTAAAAAATTGTATTTGTTAATTTTATATTTTCTAATTATTAGATAAAATATTCTGGGGTACGAGTGAGTGAAGAGCTTTTATCCTTGCTATTAAGGCACTCAAGCATAAATGCCTTACTTCATTTGCTATTTTCGCTTCACTCCATTCAAAATTCCACTCACAAAAGTTCGTTTATTTCTCTCATACTCAATCTTTCATTCATCAAATCAAATTTTTATTCATCACCCTTAATATCACTAGTTTTTTCACCTTCGACATACATTCTACATGCCTAAACCATTTCAATTGACATTCACTTACTGTTTTAACAACAAATTTCCCAAACATATTTATTTATTTATTCTACTTTGCACAACAGGAACTTAACCCCAATTATAATACAGGGTCTAGACTAGCTAAACCCGCAATATAGTAGTTCATTACATTTAGTTTGAGTGAGATTCGAATTCGGGATGTCCGGGTTATTTAAATCTATTTAAATAACAACAAAGACAAAATTAATTGTCATCCATACACTTGGTGAAACTAGGTTTAATAAAAAATATTAAATAAACACTTGGCTAAGTCTCACAAAATTCAGCCTCCAAGTCACCTTATGAGGGCATCGTCAGAGGTTGGCCAGCACAGTTAGTAACCATAGACGCGTTTCGCTCTTATTAGAGCTCATCAGTATGGTATAACTCACTTCTTCACCTAGAACAAAGTTCACGTGAAGAAGCTGGTGACGAAGAACTGTGCCAGCAGAGAATAAGATCTCTAACAAACGGTAAGATGACATGAGAAGTTATGTCGAACCAGTAATGACATCTACCGAAAAAAAGAAAAAGCTACGCAATAGCAATTTAAATAACAACAAAGACAAAATTAATTGTCATCCATACACTTGATGAAACTAGGTTTAATAAAAAATATTAAATAAACAATGATGAGCTCTAATAAGAGCGAAACGCGTCTATGGTTACTAACTGTGCTGGCCAGCCTCTGACGATGCCCTCATAAGGTGACTTGGAGGCTGAATTTTGTTAGACTTTGCCAAGTGTTTATTTAATATTTTTTTTATTAAATCTATTTCTTTAAAAGATTTAATAGAAGTTAAATTACAAAGTTTTTCAATTCAAATGAAGTAATAATAATAATAAACAACTAGTGGCAAAATTACAATAAAAATATATCCATTTAAAATGAAACAAACTGTTTGATAATAATTAACATTTTTCGTTTAATTGCTTGTTAAGATTTGAACTCGGGATGTATTTCTCAATGTGTAAGACAAGATTCTCTGAAACTAAACTCGAGTAGATAGCATTAATTTATGTCCACTTTGTAGGAATTAATTATAAACGAAATAAAAATTTAATGTGTCTGGATACTTTCTAGGATCGGTGTTTTTATGACTGGTATAAAACTACAATTTTAGTTACCTTTTAAAGATATTGGATGGTGTTCAGGGTGAATATTATAGTTGATATTTAGTAGGACTATTAATTAATATGTGGGCAATATATTAAGCGTCTGTCATTGTCAATTTAGAATGAAGTTATGAGGAAAACATTATCCGTCATGAATTTGTTTAAACTTTTGTAAAAGATCTTAATGTACTGGCTTAATTATTTAATTTAGAGCAAGTCAAATTTTTTGATAGGTGGGCCAAATTTTATTAATAAATTGCTCGCGAATCGCACAACTTATTATATAGGTAATTCGAGAATAGAGGGTAGGTGGCTCAGTTGTACCTGTGGATCTTGAGAACCCTGGTTCGATCTCCACAGCCGACAAACAATTTTCAACAATTTAAAATCTACCCCTGTGGCTCCCCCACCACTAACATCTTTGGGGGCCGTGATTTGACGGCTGATAACCGCATTTCACGTGAACAAATATATCACTTACCAAGATCTGCTTACGGCAGAGTGCCACACTCAGTAATGGGTAAAAGGCGTGATGACCAGAATTGGTAATATTTTGAAGATATAATTATTGAAAAATTTATTGTATTCAAAATAATTATAAGTTTACCTCGAATATTTTTTTTGTTGATATTAATAATTACGCAATATTTTGTATACATAAACAGTATTTTTATGTACTATATATTGACACTATAGTAAAACTGTAATTTACACTATAATGACACTATATGTTAACACTATAATGACACTATATGTTACACTATTATAACACTATACATTAACACTATAATGACACTATATGTTACACTATTATAACACTATACGTTACACTACAATAACACTATACATTACACTATAATAACACTATGCGTTTACACTATAACATTGTACATTTACACTACAATAACACTAAATATTGACACTATAATAACACTATGTGTTCACACTATAATGACACTATATGTTTACACTATAGTAACACTACTGCTCACACTATTAACGTGTTCTTTTCACCAGCAATGTTTTGTTAAAGTTCACTAAAATTAACCATTCGTGAAAGTGTAAGTGCTAACACTAAATATTTTGTCCTCGAGGGTACACTGATTTTGGTTAGTTTAGTGTTATTTTTATCACTATATTTTTTAGAGTGTAGCAAATAAATCATAATGTCTATAAATAAAATAAATATATCATCACGCCTTTTACCCATTACTGAGTGTGGCACTCTGCCGTAAACAGATCTCGGCAAGTGATATATTTCTTCGCGTGAAGTGCGGTTACCAACCGTAAAATTACGCCCCCCGAAGATATTAGTGGAGGAGGAGCCACAGGGGTAGATTTAAATAGGTGAAAATTGTTTGTCAGCTGTGGGGATCGAACCAGGGTTTTCAAGAACCACTGTGCCACCTACCCCATAAATATAAATAAAAAATAAATTCATCAGTTGTAAGGTGCCATTATTTCCCTTTCTGTTTATACCGTAGTTACAGTCAAGAGTTTTAATCAAATGAATTTTTAACAATTGAAAACCAGATCGTTTAACTTTTAAGATTTCTTTTAATCAATGTTAACAATAAAATATAATCAATTCACACATATTTAAATTCAATCAAGAATCGACGACCCGAATCGCAGTAAAACATATTAGGCGGTGACCCTAGGCACACTACGATAATTATTTAAAGACTCTGGTATTTACGATCTCTCGGTATTAATAAATTTCAATTTCCACGACTGCGGTACTGCGGACCTAATTATAGTATTCCTGCGACTGCGAAACATAAAAGAAATGAATTTTTCAGTTCATGCCTTAGCTTCGTTAATTAAGAAATTGGTGCAAATTTCTCATTGGAATATTAGTTCTGCGTTTACGTTTACGTTGCGTTTACGCTATAGGCTGAGTTTCAGGTGGCTAATGCCCATGAATAGCGGTCACGCGAGAGCGTGGTAATTGTGATTTTATTCCAGGGGTTTCCAACATTCTACGCAAACACCATTTACTATCAATTTAAATATTCACCCAAGAAATACAAATACAAATATTCTGGCAGTATTCGAATCCGAAAATCCCGAGTTTGAATCCCACTCAAGTTAAAAAAACTATCACATTGCGGCTCAATGAGTACTTTAATTGAGATTGCAATTACTAGCCGTCAAATTACAACCCTTAAAGATGTTAGTGCAAAGGAAGCCACAAGGGTAGTTTTAACGTGGTGAAAATTGTCGCCTGTGGAAATCGAACCCGGGTTCTCAAATTCACAAGCCAATTTGCACCACTGACATATACATTTTTGTAATAATTAAAAGTAGACTAACTGTAGTATATATATATTTAATTAATAACTATCGTTACAATACTTTTATTGTTTGTTTAATATTTATTTGAGAATTTATTAGATAAATATATTTTCATATTTAATATAACAAGTAGTATGAAAATTGCTGAAAATATTTTAACATAAATTATGAGTTGTTATGGAAATGGAAACATAACGAGTGAATATTAAATGTACACTGAAAAAATGTAGAACGTTTATGAAAATATCATTTATTTTATTCGTAACCAAGGATATTATTAACAGTGGTATTTCCGATATCAATTTCACTAGTGATGAATTTCCGACGAAATGTACATTTCATTGGTTCATTTTCAAACAAATTCGTGACCCTATTGGTTGACAGTGACGTGTGGTGAATTCTCACTTAAAAATAATTATGGTAAAGAGTAACTGACAATCTTCTATATAGTTTTTCATGAAAACTCTAGTAGATTTTTAGCTAGTGACACATTATCAGTTAGAATAGTGGCAAAACGCCCCTTGTGGGGCAACACCGCTTCTTTCAAAGTTCTCTAGATCCTTTTTAACGGGGGATCATCCCTTCTTTCTTCTTTTATTTTATCTTCTCACCTATGTTCCTTCATATTTTACTATTTCCTGCTTTTTCTTTCCATTTTTAGACTCTTGCATTTTTCAAGTTTTCTATTACTTTCTTCATCTACATAGATCTGGGTCTACTATAGTATCTAATGAGTATTTATTTTGGTGTTGAAATGTTTAGGAAATGCTGATTTAGTGGTCCTGTGGGCGGAGTTTGTTTTATGAGTTTAACCAATTTGGATATGGTCAACAGAATTTGTATTCGCATATAAATTTTTTAATGAATTTAATTTAAAGCCTTACTTATTGATATTTTCAAATTGTTAGTGTTCACCTACTTGATATTTTAATAATTGTTACCTCTATATGTACTAACTTATTACTAAAGTTTCAAGTTTACTTTAAACGTTAGTTTTTTGAAAGAAGTTAAACAGTTAAATATAATGAATTGCAAGTATAATTGAACAACTGGATGTATACTTGAAATATGTAACATAAAGAATTCACCACACGTCACTGTCAACCAATAGGATCACGAATTTGTTTGAAAATGAACCAATGAAATGTACATTTCGTCGGAAATTCATCGCTGGTGAAATTGATAACGGAAATACCACTGTTAATAATATCCTTGGTTACGAATAAAATAAATGATATTTTCAATATCTATCAAAATTCTACATTTTTTCAGTGTACATATAATATTCAAAATTTTCATCACTGTAATACCAAATTAATAATGTGCAAATAAATACCTAACTATTCTTGTTAATTAAATCTTGTTTGATAAATTCTCAAGCCGAATACAACTCGTAGTATGAAAATTGACAGATAATATTTTGACATAAATATACATTCGTTGTTACGGAAATATGAAACACAACTCATAATTTATGTCAAAATATTTTCAGCAATTTTCATACTACTTGTTATATTATATATGAAAATACAATAGTATCTTTGGGGGCCATAATTTGACTATTGGTAACACTTAAATTCAAATCTGTTATATTCAAAAACTGCTCAAAAAAGGGTACTATTGTATTGACGAATATATGACAGATGCAAACTTCTGAACAAATATCTAGTAAAATAAAATATAAAATAAACACTTGGCTAAGTCTCACAAAATTCAACCTCCAAGTCACCTTATGAGGGCATTGGCAGAGGCTGTCCAGCACAGTTACTAACCATAGACACGTTTCGCTCTTATTAGAGCTCATCAGTATGGTATAACACACTTCTTTACCTAGAACAAAGTTCACGTGAAGAAGCTGTGTGACAAAAACTGCCAGCCTCTGACAATGACCAGAAAAGTTGACTTGGAGGCTGAATTTGGTGAGCCTTAGCCAAGAGTTTATTTTATATTTGATTAAATCTAGTTTCACCAAGTGTATGGACGACAATTAATTTTGTCTTTGTTGTAAATATCTAGTATTTTCTCCCTTTAACAATTCTGAAATTTTGCCTGACTGTAGACATTTCTTGTCTCATTTAATGTATTTTTAATATGTACTTATGTATTTTTTAACGAACTGTGCATGTATTTGCATAGGTACCAGTAAATTAATATTATTATTATTATTATTATATGGGGTAGGTGGCTCAGTGGTATCTTGAGAACCCTGATTCGATCCCCACAGCCGACAAACAATTTTCACCAATTTAAATCTACCCTTGTGATTCCCTTTCCACTAATATCTTTAGGGGCCGTGATTTGACGGTTGGTAACCACACTTAATGCGAAAAAATATATCACTTACCGAGATCTGCTTAAGCAGAATGGTACATCCAGTAATGAGTAAAAAGCGTGATGATATATTTATTTATTTATATTATTATTATTATTATTACTTACCGATATCAAGTAATTAAATATATACGTACAAGAATGCACAATTAAAAACTCATTCTATTTATTTACAGAACTATGCCTCAATTTTCCGGGCAATACCTCCACCACTGCTCCTTTTCCACAACGTTTATCACCAAAGCAAAACCCATCATGTAATCTATTAACCCACGGGTTCATTTAAACCTGACAAATGGTTAGCGGTCTGCGATGATGCTGGTCGAAATGAAGATGTACACTTGACGTGCTTATTAGTTAGTTATATCGCCTCTAGGAGCGTTGCTCTTCAGAGGGAGAAAATTGAGAATGTTTTTTGAAAATTGTACCATTAGTTTTTACATTGCCATTGCTTCCTTGAGTCCTTGATAGGAAAATATTTCAAATATAATTTGTGCAGGATAAAATTTTGAATCAAAATCAGTCTATGTATTTATACATACATACATACATAACATCACGCTATATCCCATTAAATGGGGTAGCACGAACCCGTCAAAATTCTCATCCTGACACACGATACTCGTTTCGACCACATTAACACTTCCTCCATACAAACTCTTTCTTTTCTCACAACCAAAATCCATCATGACGCAACAAACATCCATCCATTCACTCCTGTACACCTGTTTCGGAAATCTTCACTTACGCCCACTTCTCTAACAACGAATCTATAAGAAATGAAGGCAGTATAGTTTGCGCTTGTTTAAAAATACATTTAACACAATTGCAGTTACGCACTGTATAGTAAAAACTGAAAATTAAGTAAAAAAAGATGAGGAAGGAAGGGAGTATCTGCCTGGGCTTGTTTACGTTGTATAACAGGAACTTAATCCCAATTACAGTACAGGGTCCGCACTCACCGAGCCGCTGTGTAGTAGCTTATATAATTTTTAGCTTGAGTGAGATTTGAATTCGGGATCTCCGGATTCGAATTCGGTATTGCTATCCACACCACCGTACTGATTCTTATTTATTTCAGTAAAGTTTAAATTGAGTTGATAAATGTATCAATATATTTATTAAACTAGAATTGTATTTCCATTTACAGAAACTGAATGCCGTCCAAGTTTAACTATGTTTTACGAATTAAAGTTGATAGAACATCACGCTCATTCTTTATTACCGACACAATAAACTTTGATTCTCTATCGATAAACACGTTTCCTACTTTCTATTATGGCGTTACAAACAGATGTGTGTACCACAGAATTTGTTTAATTAAATAAATGAGCAGTAAATTTGTTCTAAACGTTTACAAGCATTAAATAGCATGCTAACGAGTTGATGTTGACGATGATTCGTACAGGGAAGATTCGTCTTGGTTTCAATTGCAATTTATCTGAAATAGAAAATGAATTCAGGAAATTGTAGACCAATAGATAAAAGCGACTATATTTGCACGCCTTTTTACCAGGGTTCGTAAATATCATGATATTTATAATACATATCAAAATATCTGATATATAGGATATATATCAGATAAATATCACTTTTTGGATATTTATTTTTAAATTTTAGTTTTTGTACACATTTATTATCACAATAGGAAATACAAAATAAATTATTACTCCTAAATAAAAAATTAACATAGGTAATGAAAAAAAGTAAATATACATTGAATGGATACACAAATATTATATAGTACTAAGAATAGTAAGAATATTTAAATAATCCTATATTCCAGATAGGGGCAAATCATCATATTCTGATGAACTTCCTGAACATACCGTTGCAGATAGAGACTCACTTGGCCAAATCCAATCTAAATTAGTTTTTTTTTGTAGTTTCTTTTTGGTTGAAATATTTAAACATAAAAACTAATTTACCGGCTTTGTCGTTACCGAGACGATTACGTAATTGAGATTGGACAATGCCAAGTGGAGAAATATCGTTCCAGCCCTGCTGTGGCTGTTACAGCAAGTGTGTAACTGTTCACATAGTTCAATAAATGTACTTTTATTTGGCCACTCTGACTCATTGATAGTTACACTTTTCCACCATATTAAAGGATTTGTATTTCTAAAATGAGTACCAAATAAAAATTTTGGAAATGGTTCAGACTTTGCCGTTAATGACATCACAAATGGCACACAATTTGGATTTATGTCGTTGATGTGAAGTTAGTCAAAAGCTAGTAAAGTAAGAATTATCTTTAGAATATAATTTTAACAGAATTAATGAAAGCAATAATGAGAGGTATACTGTATTTATTATAGACTATATGATATTTTTATATAATGGATATATATCTTCGAACCCTGTTTATAAGTTAACTGAAACACGAGAAAATTAATGCCGTTGAGCGCGTTTTCATATCACATTTAGTTTTTGAGATATAGCCTCGGAAAAGTAGAAAAACTGAAAAATTCGAAAAATTTCACTTTTCCGGAGGCTATATCTCAAAAACTAAACAAGATATGGAAATGCGCTCAACGGCGTTGAATTCCCCGTGTCCGAATTGACTTATAAGCAAATTTTCATACAATTTTAAGCAATTTAATATTTTTAATTATTTCCTAAGGGGTACCCCTTTGGTTTTTTCAGATTTTAATTCAATTTTCCCAAAAATCCTTAATCGTAGGATTATTAAAACGAAAATTTACATACATATGTATTTTGACCCACTGAATCCAGTGGTGCAATCTTTAAATGCATATGACTTCTGGTTTTCGAGAAAATGTTAAAAAACCGCTTTTTGCGATTTTTTTGGCGGAAAATTGAAAAAAAATAAAAATCGCTGAAACTATGTTTCTAAGTTAACTGAAGCACGAGAAAATTAATGCCGTTGACCGCGTTTTCATATCACATTTAGTTTTCGAGATATAGCCTCGGAAAAGTAGAAAAACTGAAAAATTCGAAAAACTTCACTTCTCCGGAGGCTATATCTCAAAAACTATTTGATATTTTTATATAATGGATATATATCATTGCAAAAATATGACGATATATATCAAAATAAATATCATGATATATATCGATCGATATATATCTTCGAACCCTGCTTTTTACCCTTTATTGGGTGTGGTACTCTGCAGTAGCAAGTCTCAAATACGTCGAGCGATCATTTGGAAAAATGAGTTTTAAATCACTCCATTAACACTAATTGATGCTACTGTTAAAAATTCTTGTTATCAGGCAAATGTATGCTCTACGTATATTACAAAATATATGTAGGTAAGATGAAAATTGCTTGAAAACTATTGAAATACCGATAGAGTTTATGGAGTCTAGCGCGACCATAGTTATCCCTACTTATCCTGTTGTACAGCGTAATATAAATAAATTATTAATACATAAATAAAAATAAATAAATAATGGGGTACGTAGCTCAGTGGTATCGAGTCGGCCTGTGGATCTTGAGAACCCTTGTTCCGACAAACAATTTTCACCAATTTAAATCTACCCCTGTACAACAAAATGTAGTTTTATGAATTATTTAAAAAGTAAGGTTGAATTACAATGACAGATTCTAGAAGCTAACTTCACCCCGTGCTTAATATTTCAAGCCGTAACTAAAATGTTCGAAGCCACGGTTTGTCAACATGTGATTAAGATGTTATTTAGCGCCGTGGAAACCTGCACGTTAAATAACATTATTTTTATTAACAAATTACTAATTAATCGTAGCATATATCTTTCTTTATATTTTTATTTTTAAAGAAGTTTCTTAGATGTGAAAAGTTTGCTAACTTTTTTTATATTATTAATAAACGCAAGTAGGTAGGTAGCTCAGTGGTATCGAGTCGGCCTGTGGATCTTGAAAACCCTGGCTCGATCCCCACAGCCGACAAACAATTTTCACCAATTTAAATCTACCCTTGTGGCTCCTCCACCACTAATATCTGTAGGGGCCGTGATTTAACGGCTGGTAACCGCACTTTACGCGAAAAAATATATAACTTACCGAGATCTGCTTAGGCAGAGTGCCACACCCAGCAAAGGGTAAAAGGCGTTATGATATATTTTTTTATAAATAAAAAGAAAAAAATTAACAATATCAGTTTAATTAAATCTGTGAAGTAATCAACAAAAAAATAGTAATGAAAAATTGATCTTTTCAAAAACAGTTAAATTTGAATTCTGAGTGGTTTAAATTGTGATCCTGTATTTGGACAAATCCGTATTGAACAAAACCGCACATGAACATACATTTAGCTAGACCAATAAATATACAAAGCCTTTTTGCATTCTACCCATAGAAACAAGTATTGATATTTTTCTCCCTATAGCGTTACATCCTCTCGAATAGAAATCCCGTTCGAATATAATCAAACCTTGCATCCATGACTGAAAACGGGTATTTTCAAATTTAAATTTCCAACCAAAGATAACGACATCTCTATTTGAAAGACCACACTAGTGAATACTGTTCGCTTACAAAACAAAGAGCGGGAATAACTTTATAACAACCAGTCGTCGCTATATTTGAATGGAAGCGTGGTTAAAAATGCTCAGTCTGTTTGGCGATGTTTACGACTGTTGAAAAAATGCGACAATGCATCAAGTGGCCTGTGGTTGCGCTGCGCTTCTTCGCTCTTTTGTTTTGGTGCTAAGCTCGACTTGCAGAGGCGGATTCTTCCAGAATGGAAGCAAATTTTTACCGGGACATCAATTCCGGTAAGGGAACTATAAAGGTATAAGCTGTTGCCATAAATTTTGAATTCAAATCCAGCAGTGGGTCGGGAAATAATTTTCAAAGAATAGCAAAATTATTATTTATTAAAAAAATATACTACAAATTTTAAAACAAAAATTGGGTTGCCAAACATTTCCTTCTGATATACAAGTCGTATATTTAAAAAGTTTGAAGTCCATTGCTCTAGTATACAGGGTGTTTCAGGACTAGTGTAACAAACTTTAACAGCTTATTCCTGAGGTCATTTTGAACCAAAAATGTCATATGAACATAGGTCCTATTCCTTCTAGTTACCAAAATACAAGAGGTTGAAGTTCTATAAATAACACGACATTTTCAAATTTTTGCAATCAAGATACTTTCGGAAAACAAGAGTTTTATTGAAAAGTCATCCCTTATATGTCTTAATTATTTTTTTTATTAATAATAACGAATACGATTTAGAGAACAAAACAAAAAATGACACAATTAAATAGACACAGAACAACATAACCAAACATGGAATAGGTTAACATAATATGAAATAAGATAACAAATTTAAAAAAAATTACAGCATGTGTTCAAAATGAGCGCATTGAACTCGTATGCATGTTATTATTAATAAATAAAATTAATTAAGACAAAAAAGATATGACTTTTCAATAAAACTCTTGTTTTCCGAAAGTATCTTGATTACAAAAATTTGAAAATTTCGTATTATTTATAGAACTTCCACCTCTTGTATTTTGGTAACAAGAAGGAATAGGACCAATGTTCATATGACATTTTTGGCTCAAAATGACCTCAGGAATAAGCTCTTAAAGTTTGTTACACTAGTCCTGAAACACCCTGTATAATATCACACTATATCTCATTAGATGAGGTAGCACGAACCCCTGAAACATTCATAAAATATCCAGCCATTCATCAAAGTTATATTCGTCAAACATTCTCAACCTAATACACCATCCTCGCTTCAAGCACATTGATAGTTCCTCACATACAAGTTCATGTATTCCTCACACTTGAAATCTTTTATCACGCAACAAACTTTCAATCTCTCCTCCTACACCTTTTCATTTATCTTTCATTCATTTCAAATTACTAGAGTCGTCTTATAAAGCATCTGTAGGAAGAATATAAAATACAATTTATAAATACAAATTTTCAGAAATAAATTATAAGAAATCAGATAAAAATCAGACACACGTAGATGCCATTAATATCAAATCATACTGCTACTTTTCAGTTGCCATGGATACAGGGTTATTTTTCTTTCCCAAGGGACGCAAAATTTACTTCCTTAAGGATGAAAAGTATCACTTTCTTCTCCCAATTGAGAGAAGAGAATAAATAAATACATCCTGATAGGATCGTGATAATTTTGTGACCATTTCTTTTCATTTATAATTTCTTTAGAAGCCTAGAGCATAGATTATTTCTAAGCGTGTCAAATTTGCATTTATACTGAATGTCTCAAGGATTCTTACTACCCCATTTTTTGGTACATACTAGACATAATAGTATGCTTCAAGAGAGGGAAACAAGTGATTATTCTCGCGTGTGAAGTTGGAAAACCGAAACGTAAGCGAGAGTCGAAGGCTCGAACTGAAGTCGAGGTTTGCCAACTTCACACAAGGGATAATCGCGCCCTCCCGTGGAGCATATTATACTTTTCGTAACAAGTGCACAAAAATTACTGTCTTATCGGAACAAATGTCAAATATGGGTTGCGTAACTAGTTACCTAGGAAACACCGCAAAAGCTAATCTCTCTAGAGAGAGAAACATGGTACTTATGGAAACATAATGTTTCCCTCCCTAGGGGAGAAAAGCAGTGTCTGTCTCTCTCTAAAATCAGGGAATAAGAACGTGTTTCTTGTGCATGTGTTACGAGAAATATTTTTTACATTCGTCGTTTATAAATTCCTGATTTTCTTATTATTTTAGAGAAAAAAGCTTCAATCAAATGTTGTAAAACCAATACATAGAATCTCTTCTTTAAAACGTTGAAAGAAATATCTATATTGAAACCTTTATATATAAGACTAAACCAACTTTGTTATTAATTCCTATTAAACAATGATTAATCCCCTCTCAGATAAGCTAATAAAAGATTAAAAACCATCTCTTCGATTTCAAAACTTTAATATGTCTACATTAAATACTCAGCATGTTGAAACTGTTAACGCCCGTACATTACAGTAAACCCAACATTTAAACATTAAAAAAATATCGAACACCGCTTCATAATTACCATAATTTATTATACAAAATATCCATGTTGATTAATAATACATAGTCAAAATAAAACAATCTACTTTAGCTGCAAACATTGAACAAATCGACTGGTTGGAACAAAAGCAATCCGGAAGAAAGTTTCGACAGACTTCAGAGCAGTTTGTTATTCGTTTCAGGGTGGATTATATTCAAAACTAGTTTCCGCGGTGGTTACTAGGTGGTCAACAGATGAGATTAAGACATTCAGACAAGAGCTTTAAATTATATCAGAGCTAAACACAAGCTGTGTTGGGATAAACATACATTTTATATTCTTCTAGGGTCTTCTGTTCGTGATATCTTCGATATTTGGAGCTGAAGAAACAAAGATATGAGGCGCCACATTAAAATTGGAATATTTGTTGCATTTTCTTGGCAATAAGAATCTATCTAGATCAGGAGTTCTTAACCGGAGAGATATGCCTTCCATGGAGGGCATAAGTGATTCTTAAGGATGGTATGAGGCGTGGAAGATCTTAATTTTATAATTAATTATAATTAATCTTGATCGAAAAATAAAATATGTAAGTTTTAGTAACTTTAATCAAATAAATAAATAAATATATCATCACGCCTTTTACCCATCACTGGGTGTAATACTCTGCATAAGCAGATCTCGGTAAGTGATATAATAACTTTAATATTATGTAAAAATCTGATGTGGATACCACATGACTTCCTTGTACGCGTATTAAACTATAGATATTTTTTAATTGCACATATATGACATTAAATCTTTTATTTTTTATTTTTTGTTCTAATCAATAGCAAACTTAATTATAAAAAAAAACAAAAAATATGTAATATTTAAATTTAGATATCTCGCTTATGCAAAAGGCTAAATTAAAAATTCTTAATGTGCTAGGCGCACAATTTAATTTTCTAAAACTTTTATTTGCAGCATTTATTTCTAAAATTAAAATAATACCATTTTTTTCAAGGAAAACTGCTAGCAGTTTCATGTAATGTGTCACTTCCGGTTAGTCTATTTTAACCAAAATCTATTATGTTATTTCCATTGATATAGTCGTCTTACATATCCCAAATTCGAAAAGTTTAGGATTATATTTGAATATAGTGTTTCATAAAAATCTATTATACGCTTCAAGCAAAGTACCACTCTCAGAAATTATATAATGACCAAAAAGGGAGGTGCACAACTAGATGTTATAACAGTCCTAAATATAAATTTTCTACGGTTTACCGTTTTTGAGTTATGCGAGATACATACGTACGTACAGACGTCACGACGAAATTAGTCAAAATGGATTCAGGGATGGCCAAAATGCGTATTTCCACTTCCTTTACTTCGTACAAGGAAGTAAAAAAGATGCATTATTTGCTTATAAATTCATCTATAATAACAATAACATCATATTTCAAAAGCTCAGTTTTCAAGTGCTAACTTCAAATCCAATTTATCTAATGTTAAAGTCATTATATTGTAAAGGTAAAAATTAATATCCATTAAATAATATTGGAAAGAGAATCTAAAATCTTACAGTACAAGTATTCCCCTATTTTCAATAGGAAATACCTGCTCAATTTCCTTGAGCAGATGCTATAGACTTGAGTTATCCCTGCAATCCTTCAGCTTCATGTCACTCCCGGCAGGAAATCAGCATCTCAGTGCAGCACGTTCAAATCGGGACAAAAACGCGCGACGGAGACTGAATTTCCGCAATACTTTACTTTAGCGACGAACCTGCCATTTGTTTTCTATTTCCATGGGAACTAGATTCATTTCCCCTTGTATAAATTTATGTCGAACAGCTGAATGACGTGAGGGATTCTTCGGAAAATATGGAAGAGAAGGATTCAGGAAAATAGGAGGTTTTGAAATTGTGTTTATCTACTTATTGTGCAACTATTTGCTACTTCGTACAACAAGAAATCAATTCCAATTCAATAGTAAGAAAGAATCTAAAGTTGGTTAGTGAAATTTTAACTAGATTCTCAAATCACAATAAATTGATAAAATATATCCGTCAGTACGGTGGTGTGGATAGCGATACGGAATTCGAATCCGGAGATCCCGAGTTCGAATGTCACTCAAGCTAAAAATTATATAAACTATCACACTGCGGCTCGGTGAAGGCGGACCCTGTACTGTAATTGGGATTAGTTCCTGTTATACAGCGTAACATAAATAAATAAATAAATAAAAAACAACAAAGACAAAATTAATTGTCTTTGAATTAAACTAGGTTTAATAATAAAATATCAAACTAAACACTTGTCTAAGTCTCACAAAATTCAGTCTCATTCAGCCAGCACAGTTAGTAACCATAGACGTGTTTCGCTCTTATTAGAGCTCATCAGTATGGTATAACTTCTCATGTCATTTTACTGTTTGTTAGAGATTTTATTCTCTGCTGGCACAGTTCTTCGTTATACAGCTCCATCATGTGAACTTTGTTCTAGGTGAAGGAGTGTGTTATACCATACTGATGAGCTCTAATAAGAGCGAAATGCGTCTATGGTTACTAACTGTGCTGGCCAGCCTCTGACCTCATAAGTTGACTTGGAGACTAAATTTTGTGAGACTTAGACAAGTGTTTAGTTTTATATTTTATTATTAAATAAATAAATATTGACTACAACAATATATTGGACTACCGAAAAAACAATTCATTTATATCTATTTATTTATATATGTTACTCTGTACAACAGGAATTTAATCCCAATTACTGTACAGGGTTCGGACTCATTAAACCGCAATTAATATACTTTTAGTTTGACCAATATTTGCTTCACCAATCATACTTATCCATTTTCTTAAAAAATATTGTAAATATTAATAATAGAAGGAAAATGATACACAAACAAATTGAGTGACATAAGTGTCACGTTATTTAATGTGGAGTATTCTCGTACGAAATAAATCAATTTGGTGGTAATTAAAATTAGCAGACATTAATTTACAGACTCTTAACCCGCCAATAAAAAACGACGCTTAGCAAATCTAGACACTAATGTGCGTGCAACTCGTTAGCGATGAAAAATGATAATAAATGATCGATAAACGACCATAATGCATCGACCATTATGAAAATATAACAAGACGTTGTCCATGTTTATTAATATCAGGTCAGGACTAAACCCTAATCGTTCCAGTGATTTATTTACACAAATAAAATTTCTGAATAGGATTTTTCGGTGGAGGGGGGCTCTTTGTGTTGTTCGAGACGCCGCCGTTCATTAGTGGTGGCGCTGCGCTCTGTCACGGATGATTGATTGCCTTGGCGTCTCTCTCTCTCCTCCGAGATGCTGGGATGATTTGTCTCTGTTCATGCAGACCGATTTTGCAACGACTAGGTTGTATGCAAATGGTCCATTGATTCGAAGAATTTGGCAGACTGGTTTTTTAAAAATAAACGAAGTTGAAGGAGAATTTGAGAATAGAATGGTGAGTTGAATAGCTGAGCTGCGCAAACTACTTGAGAAAAGTAGTAAAGCCATACAATTCTACTACAATTCTTTTAAAATATACCGAATTTTGTAAAAAATGCCGAAGATGTTATTTTTTTAATCAATTTGTTAGATACTGCAACAAATATATTTGTGTATTAAGAGCGTAAAGTGATTCTTTGTTACTCGAACACGGTAATTAAAGCGCGAGTCGAAGGCGAGAGCTGCGATAGTGTAAGAGGAACAAAGACACATTACGTTCGTGATACACACATAATTTTTTCTACGATTGCATCTTAAAATTATTAAAATATCTGATGTGGACACCACATGACTTCCTTGTACGCGTATTAAACTATAGATATTTTTTTAATTGCACATATTTGACATAAAATCTTTTATTTTTTGTTCTAATCCATAGCAAACTTAATTTAAAAAAAAATATATATATATATATATATATATATATATATATAATATTTAAATTTAGATATCTCGCTTATGCAAAAGGCTAATTTAAAAATTCTGAATGTGCTAGACGCAGAATTTAATTCTCTAAAACTTTTATTTGCAGCATTTATTTCTAAAATTAAAATAATTCTATTTTCAAGGAAAACTGTTAACAGTTTCATGTAATGTGTCACTTCCGGTTAGTCTATTTTAACCAAAATCTATTATGTTATTTCCATTGATATAGTAGTTTTATATACCAAATTTGAAAAGTTTTAAATTATATTTGAATATAGTTTTTTATGAAAATCTATTATAGGCTTCAAGTAAAGTACCACTTCCGGTAGTTGTATAATGACTAAAAAGGGAGGTGCACAACTAGATGTTAAAACAGTCCTAAATATAAAGTTTCAATTTTCTACGACTTACTGTTTTTAAGTTATGCGAGATACATACGTACGTACGTACATACGTACGTACAGACGGCACGACGAAATTAGTTAAAATGGATTCAGGGAGGGCCAAAATACCTATTTCCGTTGAAATCTGAGAACCGAAAATTTTCGCGATTACAATACTTCCTTTACTTCGTACAAGGAAGTAAAAACGTATGCGTACTGAAATTAAATTCATTCTGTCAACTGTCAATATGACAAGTTTCTGTTTTGTTTGTATCCTTGATAACTATTGAAATAAGCGCGCATTTAATATATTTTTCGATTGTTCCACAGAAAACGTCAACTTTACGTGGACAAATGAGAGCGTAATTGTCAACATTTCATAGCAATCGTAGAAAAAATATCTTGTACAAATTGAAGAAAAAGTTGCTAGCATTTAGCATCAATAATTTGTAGGAATACATTATTTTAATTTTGATCTCCCGCAGCTAAACTGTAATACAGATTCGGAAAAACTCAGACTCAAAAGAAAAAACAAGCTCAGTTAATTGTTAAAACAATCGCAAACAAATGACATGTAGGCGCGTATAAATTATCTGCATGGAGACAGGAACAATAGATTGTCATTTCGAAAACAAAAGATCTGAACTTTTAAATTTATTAGTTTCGTCGAATTGTCAATCATCTGAGTTTGGCCGACGAGGAGACGCGGATATCTCATTGATTTATTTGAAATATTCCTGATAGATGTCTCTGGAAACAACGCTCAAATTGCTTTGTATTACTGACGAATTTATACCCCGGATATCGCTTATCACAGAGCATTCATTTGTTTTTTACGCTGATACTCACATTTTTATTTGCTTTTTATTGATTGGAAGGTTTGTATATCCACAGATATTGCAGGAAAGTTACTTAAAATTTTGGTACTTTTACTTTATCCTGGCGATCGGGAACTTTATCCTTAAATTATCGGTGCAGAAATTCATCGAACTATTAAAATATATACCGGGTGTCTACTTTTATCCGAACATAGGAAATTCAATGTTAAAATTTAGTGATATCTCTTTACCTATTAATTTTAGAACAAAATTGTACTGAAGAAAAATGTTCAGAATGAAAAACTGCATTCATAGAGTATAAGTTTGTTGTTCAATTGTTTCTTATGTCCAAGTTAGAAGCAAAAGAAAATACACGCTTTAAAGCAATGAGTGCCATGAGAAATAAAACAAATTAGATAACTTAATAATAGGTATTTATTTGTCTAGAAAAAAGAAAATAGTAGTTGCCATAATTAATTTTATTATTAAATTAAATGCTCGAATAAATAAATTAGAGAAAGCTTCCAATTCTAGTCCAATATGTCAAATAATGTCAGACACAACAAACAAATTATTATTTTATTTCTCATGACACTCTGATAATTGCTTTAAAGCGTGTATTTTCTTTTGCTTCTAACTCGGACATAAGAAACAATTGAACAGTAACCAGCCGTCAAATCACGGCCCCCAAAGATACTAGTGGTTTATGGATCTTGAGAACCCTGGTGCGATCCCCACAGCCGACAAACAATTTTCACTAATTTAAATCTACCCCTGTGGCTCCTCCTCCACTAATCGAACTATTGTGGTTTTAAATGGGATATCTATTTAACCTTTTCATCTTAAAAATAACATTCTACAAACTTTCAATTCCACTGGTACTTAATTTAAATTTTATGTTTTGTGGTTTTGAAATCTAAAAAATTAATCTTTTCACTATTCATTTACATAAGTTTAATTATATTATCAGTAGAAAATATCACTTAATTTTTATCAAAAGTTGTTAATCGCTGAAAAATAAATTATTTTGATTAATATATTTTATCTGATAATAAATGGTAATAAATATAATTTAATTTGATATTTTCATTTAGTGTTTGAGTTTTTGCTTAAATTTAAATTTTCATTAACCATAACTTTCGACTGGCATATTTTAAATTATTTAATGAATAGATAATATCGGAGAAAATAAAATAAATTTTTAACATATAAAATTCACGTTTTATTAATCCTTGTACCCATTACTGGGTGTAGTACTTTACAGTAGCTAGAAGATTTTAGTAAGTGATTTATACAAATGTAGCATCAAATTAAGGAGCCCAAAGATGTGATGTGAACTTGGGTATAAATGTATCCCTTATCGAGATCTACTATGCTAACATTTCCCTCACTCAATTTAGTTGTGATAGTAACAGTTTCCCTCACTAATGAGGAGAGTTATTACTTTCATCACTAGTGATGAAAACTAAATTGAGTGAGGGAAATGTCACTTTCAGAAGTAATGTTTAAAAAAAGAAATGATTGTATACGGCAGTTGGAATATTTGTTGCCAATTCTTTTCCATCCCAGTGTACTCTCTCATACGCATACACACGCATTTAAACACCATCACTTGGCGTTAATTGTTCAAACATAAAACAGAACCGTGAAATAACATAAAGAGACGGTAACTATGGTAACCATTTAATTAATACAAGCCAAATTACCGCCGTCATTGTGACGTCACCAGAAGACGGGAATAAATTATAAGCGAGGAGTTAATTAAGATTTAGTGTGGGTCTTTCACGCTACAACGGTAGTTGGCGCCACAAGCAACAACTACAACGACTAGCATTCGCCAGAATTTGTTTCTTATTTGGAGTTTTTAAATTGTTTATTGTAAGAATTTTGTTGTTCTGTTTCATATAATTAGATTGAAGTAAAAACAACTAAATTGCTGGATAAATTTTGAATAGTGTTTCTTTTATGCTTAGGTGGGTCAGTGGTATCGAGTCGGCCTGTGGATCCAGGGGCGCCGAGAGGAAAAGCGGGCCCGGGGAAAAAAAATTCGGGCCTCCTTTAACTTTGAATATTTATTAATTAAATATAAGATACCAAAAAAAAAAAATTTATAAATATATGTATGACAACAATAAGAATTATTAATATCTAAATAAAGTTATAACAATATAAATAAAATACAAAATTCTGAGTTAATTGGTGCAGCGATGTGTATTGTATACTCACTGTATGACTATCTAATATCTAGTTGCATATTCGATAAATGCAGGGGATACCAAAACAGCACTACGCACAAATGTATAGAGCCTTTGCCTATGTGTAATATAAGAAACAAAAATGCAACAATGTAATAATGTACTTTTGAATAGTGTATAAATTTATTTAAAATTTGCAACTGGGGCCCTTGATCAAGCATTTTGTAATTTTTATACAATGTAATAAATTGTTGGAAACGTGTATCAGACATTTCGTTATACATGTTTTTGTAAAGAATATAAAAAATTGATGAAATAGTAGAAAATTAAAAGCAATTTATAAAATAGCATCACATCCGGGCCCTTTGAATTCCACGGGCCCTGGGTATTTTACCCTCCCCTCTCGTCGGGCCTGTGTGGATCTTGAGAATCCTGGTTCAAATCCTACAGCCGACAAACAATTTTCACCAATTTAAAATCTACCCCTGTGGCTCCCCGTCCACTGGCTGGTAACCGTATTTCATGCGATAAAATACAATAGTACAATACAGTTTCATTATAATTTATACATATTTTATTTTAACATTTTTGTTACAATAATAATATCTACCTTGAATATGTGAGTCCAGCTGCAGTCCTGAAGACGAAGTCGGCAGTTTCCAGCAGGAATAATGTTAGTTTATAATCACACAAATACACTTCACATTCACAAACATAGACAGGCCATGATATATACACTCACACACACTTTTCACTTTGTATTTAACCGATTTAAGATATATTATTATTAACTACACACTTTGAACACTCTAACACAAACGTCACATTGAATCTCGAGGCACTATTTCAGCAAGAAACACTAAAAATGTCACTTAAAATGCACTTTTTACAAAACTTACGCCATTTTGGTCCACGCTTGTCACTGTTAATTAGTGGATTATTAATCGATAGCGCAGGCGTCAAGACTAAACAATATTTGAATAAACAATTTGCAAATAGTTATGTCTGTCTGTAGATAGGATAATCTTGAAAATTCTGGCGCGCGGCTAGAACTTGTATTCCTATGATATTTCAAAATGTATTATTACTTCCTTGTACGAAGTAAAGGAAGTATTGTAATCGCGAAAATTTTCGGTTCTCAGATTTCAACGGAAATAGGTGTTTTGGCCCTCCCTGAATCCATTTTGACTAATTTCGTCATGCCGTCTGTACGTACGTACGTATCTCGCATAACTCAAAAACGGTAAGCCGTAGAAAATTGAAACTTTATATTTAGGACTGTTATAACATCTAGTTGTGCGCCTCCCTTTTTGGTCATTATACAACTACCGGAAGTGGTACTTTACTTGAAGCCTATAATAGATTTTCATGAAAAACAATATTCAAATATAATTTAAAACTTTCCAAATTTGGTATATAAGACTACTATATCAATGGAAATAACATAATAGATTTTGGTTAAAATAGACTAACCGGAAGTGACACATTACATGAAGCTGCTAACAGTTTTCCTTGAAAAAAGTGGTATTATTTTAATTTTAGAAATAAATGCTGCAAATAAAAGTTTTAGAGAATTAAATTCTGCATCTAGCACATTAAGAATTTTTAAATTAGCTTTTTGCATAAACGAGTTATCTAAATTTAAATATTACATATCTTTTGATTTTTTTAAAATTAAGTTTGCTATGGATTAGAACAAAAAATAAAAGATTTGATGTGAAATATGTGCAATTAAAAAAATATCTATAGTTTAATACGGGTACAAGGAAGTCATGTGGTGTCCACATCAGATATTTTTGTAAATGTAAATAAAATAAAACTCTGAAATATATTAAATAAATAAATAAATATATTATTACGCCTTTTACTCATAAATCTCTGCCGATGCAGATCACGATAAGTGATATATTTATACGCGTGAAATGCGGTTACCCGTCGTCAAATCACGGCCGCTAAATATGTTAGGAATAAGCAATCATAGGCGTTATTTATCGTGAAGAAAAGTTTGTCGGCTCCGGGGATCGAATTCCATTAGCCGACATGCTTCCACTGTGCTATATGCTCCATAATTATCGATATTTGGGGCTCCAAATGTTTGATTACGCGCTTTTTTAATTTTTCAAATAAAATAATATTTTTAAGATATTTTAAATAAAATTGATTTGAAAAATGATTAATTATAGTTGTCAGTCTATATATATATATATATATATATATATATATATATATATATATATATATATATATATATATATATATGTTATATATGTTATATATGTTATATATGTATTCATTTATAGTAAAACCATATTAAAAAAAATAATTATTATTCGTCTAATCAAAAAATGCTTCAAATAACTTACATAGAAAAAATTAAGCAGACTTTTCTTTCATATAAAATTTTCTGTGAAGTTAACGGTATAGTCAGAAATCGGGAAAATTGTTTAGTGTAAATTTCAAACGAGACTGTTGGCACCATCTCTTGGTACTTTCGGAACTATATAAAGGTGTGAATATCTCGAAACTGAAGGGTTGTACCGAAAAATACTTCGAATAAATGTGATAGAGTATAAAATAACTAAGAACTTTTATATGAAACATTTTTTGATTAAATGCATCGTTTCCAACATAACCAATATTAAATGTTATTCAAAAAAGAATAAATAAATCGAAATCTAGCAGGTAAATAAAGAAATGTTTCAAATAAAATAATATTTTTAAGTTGTTCTAAATACAATTAACTTGAAAAATGTTTAATTAGATTTGTCAGTCTACAGTAGTTCCCTTATTGTTACCGCGTATGAAATATATAATAATTTGTCGTCTAATAAAAAAATGCTTTAAATAAGCTAGATAGATAAAAAATTAAGGAGTATTTTCTTTCCTACAAAATTTTCAGTAAAATTAACGGTATAGTCAGAAATCGGGAAAGTTGTTTAGGGTAAATTTCAAACGAGACTGTTGGCACCATCTCTTGGCAACTTGAGAACTATATAAGGGTGTGAATATCTCGATATTAAGGGGTTGTATCAAAAAATACTTCAAATAAATGTGATAGAGAATAAAATAACTAAGAAGTTTTATTTAAAACTTTTTTTGATTAAATGCATCGTTTCCAACATAATCAGTCTAAAATTTATTCAAAAAAGAATAAATAAATCGAAATCTAGCACGTAAGTAAAGAAAAGTTTCAAATAAAATAATATTTTTAAGTTGTTCTAAATACAATTGGTTTGAAATATGTTTAATTAGAGTTGTCTGTCTACAGATATTCCCCTATTGTTACTCCATATGAAAAATATAATAATTTGTCGTTTAATCAAAAAATGCTTCAAATAAGTTGGATAGATTTAAAATTAAGGAGTATTTCCTTTGTGTAACATTTTTTTATAAAGTTAACGGTATAGTCAGAAATCAGAAAAATTATTTATGGTAAATTTGAAACGAGACTGTTGGCTCCATCTCTTGGTACTTTCGGAACTATATAAGGATGTGAATATCTCAAAACAGAGGGGTTGTATCGAAAAATGCTTCAAATAAATGTGATAGAGAATAAAATAACTAAGAAGTTTAATTTGAAATTTTTTTTTATTAAATGCATCGTTTCCAACATAACCAATTTTAAATGTTATTAAAAAAAGTAGATAATTCGAAATCTAGCAGGTAAATAAGGAAAAGTTTCAAATTAAATAATATTTTTAAGTTGTTCTAAATACAACTAATTTGAAATATGTTTAATTAGAGTTGTCAGTCTACAGTAGTTCCCTTATTATTACCGCGTATGAAAAATATAATAATTTGTCGTTTCATCAAAAAATGCTTCAAATAAACTAGATAGATAAAAAATTAAGGAGTATTTTCTTTCCTACAAAATTTTCAGTAAAATTAACGGTATAGTCAGAAATCGGGAAAGTTGTTTAGGGTAAATTTCAAACGAGACTGTTGGCACCATCTATTGGCAACTTGGGAACTATATAGGGGTATGAATATTTCGAAACTGAAGGGTTGTATCGAAAAATACTTCAAATAAATGTGATGGAGAATAAAATAACTAAGAAGTTTTGTTTGAGACATTTTTCGATTCCGTTCTTAGTTAAAGAGATAGTTACTATTTAATATATCATGCAAATATACGATTATTTAAAATATGAGGGCCTTAATGACAAAACACCCTAATTAAAATGGCCCAGAAATAATTAAATAGCAATCTTTTATTTGGAGTAAAAAAGATTCACCTCAAAATTTAATTGTTTTATCAGTTATTAAAGTTTCTCGTGTCTGCCATTTGCAACAAACTGAAATATTTTATTTTCCTTATATCTTAAAAATTATTTGAGATTTTATTAAAAAAATTAAATAATCGAATTCCACGTAAAATGCACCATGAATAAAAATTATATATGTTTATTAGTTGTTGCTATTTAAAAAATTATTCACGATTTTTACAATTGAACTATTTTACAAATATGTCTTTTGGCTTTTGCTTTGAAATAAATATAATTTATAAATATATATTATTGTGTATTTTGATTCATATTTAGTTAAAATGTATGTCAGCACATTTATAATGCAAAGCTTGTGCTTATTTTAACATATTATCGTTTCCCAGCATACCTTTTTGTGCACTTTAAATACGAGAAACGTTCATTAAAATCTCTAAAATTCGTTTCTGAAGTATCGGGAGAACACGTTGTTGAGACACCTACTCGGGTTTTGTTAGTTACAGCACATTGTCTACAACTAAAAGTCACTAATTAATTTTCTTACATCCCCAACATTTCGTAGCCACGCCAATTGATTAATTTTTTGTAATGGCGTTAGTAAATAGTTAATTATAATAATTAAATATAAAATACAATAGATACATGTCTTTAAAGCCGTAAAATATTATTGCTGATTTTGAAATATTTGTGAACTAAAAAACATGGTTTAAATGTGTATTTTGCAAAATAATGTATTTATAATTATTTCACAATACTAGAGTCATCTGTTGATAATAACAATGAACTATTATCAACTAATTAGTTAAATTTACAAAATATAAATGGAGTTTGACAGTTGTGTGCTATTTGAAATGTTTTTATAAGTTTGAGAGTGAAGTTGTGTTTTAGAGTATTTTAGGGTTCACTAAGGGTGCCTAGAAAGGGAAGCAGATATTCGAGATATTATATTGGCAGAGTTTCTATAAGTATTTAGTTATTTTATAGCTGTTATTGATATTTCTGTTTAATTTTTAGATTACAAGGATGAGTATTTCGTCTTCCACCTTCGGAGATATTTGCCAATTTCAGGACAGATACTATTTAATAGGATATCGGTGACCAATGCAAGCCTCACTAGATGTTATATTTAAAATGATGATTGGATTCAGCGTTGAAATGATTGAAGAACTTGGGATCGAATCCTTACCTTATACAGTTCGTCTGCAGGATTTCTGGATACACTATCAGCTTCTGCAATGTTTCTTCAGTTATATCTGCCAATGTTGCATCCCTCAAATCTGTGATTATTTATCACTGTAATTTATTCTGGGCCAAAACTAATTTGAATACATTTTAGATTTATTCATATATCAAAACTATTAGTGGTATTGCTTAAAAATTAATCCTGCAACACATTTAGCATTATAAAATATTAGATTTACTTATTTATTGTAATTATTTTTAGATTTAATGATATATGAAAAATTCTACTACATGCTGTCAAATTGGAATATTTTATTTTGCTAAAATCACAAAATCTATTATTGTTGTAGTTTCAAATGTTGCAAATATGGCCTCTGCAGTATATTTAGCATTAGAAAATGATAGATTTATTTATATTTTATAAATATTTATTGGTTTTATGACATATGTAAAATTGCACGACATGATGTCATATTGAAATATTTTATTTTGTTAAATTCTCAAAAGCTATTTGATCTTTTGCTGAAAATAATGAATACTTGGGTCGTAGCATTAGTCAATGATAAGTTTATTTAAATTTTTAAAATATTTGTTACTTTTCTGACGTATGTAAATGTGACGCCATGTTGTCATACTGGAATATTTTGTTTTGCTGATATCTCAAAATCTATTGGTCCTATTCTTTCAAATGTTAAATATATGAGTCCTACAGGACATTTAGCATTAGAAAATGTTAGATTTGTTTTAATTTTATAAATATTTATTGATTTTATGAAGTATGTAAAAGTGACGTCATGTTGTCAAATTGGAATATTTTATTTAGTTGATATCTCAAAATCTATTGGTCCTATTGTTTCAAATGTTAAATGTTTGGGCTCTCTGGGATATGTAGCATTAGTCTATGTTAAGTTTATTTATATTTTTTTAGTATTTATTAGTTTTATGAGGTATGTAAAGGTGACGCCATGTTGTTATACTGGAATATTTTATTTTGTTTATATCTGTGAAACCATTTGTTGTATCACTTCAATTGTTGAATATTTAGGCCCTCTGGCACATGTAGCATTAAATATTGTTGGATTTATTTTATATTTTATACGTTTTTATTGGTTTTATGGCGTATGTAAAATTCACGATATACTGTTACAGTGCAACATTTTCTTTTGCTAAAATTTTACAAACTATTTATGCTATTGATGCAAATGTTGTAATTTTAGATACTATTGTTTAGTTACTATTATAAAAAGTTAGATTTGTTAATTATTTGTTGCTAATTAAATAGTTGAAACGTTTAGAAATTTAACAATTGTATCTATGGGTATTTTCAGTGTATTTTCTAAATAAATATATATTATTGTAAATTTGATGCATTATTTAGTTAAAATAATATTTAGTTTAACAAATCATGAAACAAATCTTATGGTTTTTATATTATTTATTCGTTATAATCCTATTTTTTGCACGTCAGACATGATACATGTCTACAATAATTTCAGATGAATCGTCAAAATTTGTATTTGGAGTATCAGGAGAACACGTTGATGAGAAGGTACCTCGAAATATTTTTAATTTCAGCAGATTGGCTTCACTGAAATTCATTAATGAATTTCGTTCCATCCTCAGTATTTAGTGGCCATGCCAATCTATTAATTATTTATAATGGCGTCAGTATAAACTTAATTATAATAATTAAATGTATAATACAATAAATAAATGCCTATAAAGTCTCAAAATAAAATTTTTGATTTTACATTAAATTGTTTTAAAGTAAATAACTCGTTTTAAATGTTTATTTGGAAAAATAATTTATTTGTTATAGTTGATTAATACTAGCAGAGTCATCTGTTGATGAAACAATAAACTATTATCAGTTAATTAATAAATATAACAAAATGTCAATGATTTTTGACAGTTCTGTGCTGATTTGAATATCTTTGAATTGTTTAAATAAGTTTGAGGGTGAAATTGTGTTTTAGCATATTTTAGGGGTCACTAAGAGTGCCTAGAAAGGGGAGCAGATATTGGAGACATTATATTTGTAATATGTCTGTAAGTATTTACATATTTTATATCTGTTACTAATATTGCACATTTCTCTGCTTAATTTCTATTTAATTTTTAGATTATAAGGATGAATATTCCACTCACCACATTAGGAAATATTTTAGGAAACGATTATATTTACTAAAATGTCAATACCAATGATGGTCTCGCTAAATGACATTTCTAAAGTTATGATTGATGACTGATCATTGAAGTCTATTGCGGGTGTAAGTATATGATGAATATAAGGTTAGTTTCAGCGCTGAAATAAGGTAAATGAAGAACCTGGGATTGAATTCTCGCCTTATATATTTCTCCTGTGTAATTTATAGAAATAAAATCACATTCTGCAATGTTTTTTTCAGTTGTATATGTCTGACAAAGTTTCAACCATCAAATCTTTGATTTTTTAACACTGAACTTTATTCTGCACTAAATTTAACATAAATATATTTAAGATTTATTCATATGTTTATTGATATGTGAAATTGCAGTACATGCTGTCAAACTGGAATATTTTATTTGACAAAAGTTCAAAAGCTATTTATGCTCCCGTTTCCAATATTAAATATTGATCCTGCAGAACATTTAACATTCGGAAATGTTAGATTTATTTATATTTAATGAATATCTATTGGTTCTACGAAATATTTAAAAGAGAACGATAAGCAGTCAAACTGGAATATTTTATTTTGTTAATATTACAAAATCTGTTAATGATGTCGTTTTAAATGTTTCAAATATGGTTCCTACATCATATTTAGCATTAGCAAATACTATATTTATTTATATTTTATAAATATTTATTGGTTTCATGACATATGCAAAATTGCACGACATGATGTCATATTGGAATATTTTATTTTGTTATTATTAAAAAACTATTTGATCTATTAATCCAAATGGTGATAATATGGATGCTGGGGCATATTTAGTCTTAGAAAATGTTACATATATTTAAATTATTTAAATTTTAGAAATATTCAATGGGACAATATGATCCAAGAAGAAATCACCAATGCGCAGGATTTAAAGTATTGATCGGCTAATGTTTAACATCTGGAACCTGTATGTCCATATAAGGATTGCTGGATCTCGCAAGTTTATGCCAAAAAAAAAACACAGGCAACTAAGACAACTTTTCTGAAGCTGCTCTGGTCTGGAGTCTTCTCCTGGGTCCGTGTCACACCTGGACATGTCTCCTGATGTGCTGTCTTCAAGTTCAACGACGAAATTTATTACATAGTTTTAGAATACCAGATACATTTTTATTTTGAAAATACTTTAAAATCTAAAGGTCCTTTTGTTACAAATGTTAAATATTAGGACCATATACGACTTTTAGCATTAGATAATGTTAAGTTTGTTTAAGTTTTATCAATATTTATAGCTTTTATGACAGATGTAAAATTGACGCCATGTTGTCATATTGGACTATTTTATTTTGTTGATATCTCAAAATCTATAGGTCCGATTGTTCCAAATGTTAAATATTTGGGCCCTCTACGATATTTAGCATTAGATAATATTAAGTTTGTTTAAGTTTTATCAATATTTATAGCTTTTATGACGGATGTAAAATTGTCGCCATGTTGTCATATTGGACTATTTTATTTTGTTGATATCTCAAAATCTATTGGTCCGATTGTTCCAAATGTTAAATATTTGGGCCCTCTACGATATTTAGCATTAGATAATATTAAGTTTGTTTAAGTTTTATCAATATTTATAGCTTTTATGACAGATGTAAAATTGTCGCCATGTTGTCATATTGGACTATTTTATTTTGTTGATATCTTAAAATCTATTGGTCCGATTGTTCCAAATGTTAAATATTTGGGCCCTCTACAATATTTAGCATTAGATAATATTAAGTTTGTTTAAGTTTTATCAATATTTATAGCTTTTATGACAGATGTAAAATTGACGCCATGTTGTCATATTGGACTATTTTATTTTGTTGATATCTTAAAATCTATTGGTCCGATTGTTCCAAATGTTAAATATTTGGGCCCTCTACGATATTTAGCATTAGATAATATTAAGTTTGTTTAAGTTTTATCAATATTTATAGCTTTTATGACAGATGTAAAATTGTCGCCATGTTGTCATATTGGACTATTTTATTTTGTTGATATCTTAAAATCTATTGGTCCGATTGTTCCAAATGTTAAATATTTGGGTCCTCTAGGATATTTAGCATTAGATAATGTTAGGCTTGTTTAAATTTTATCAATATTTATAGCTTTTATGACGTATATAAAAGTTACACCTTCTTGTCATATTGGACTATTTTATTTTGATGATATCTCAAAATCTATTGGTCCGATTGTTCCAAATGTTAAATATTTGGGTCCTCTAGGATATTTAGCATTAGATAATGTTAGGCTTGTTTAAATTTTATCAATATTTATAGCTTTTATGACGTATATAAAAGTTACACCTTCTTGTCATATTGGACTATTTTATTTTGATGATATCTCAAAATCTATTGGTTCTATTGTTCCATATGTTAAATATTTGGGCCCTCTACGATATTTAGCATTAGATAATATTAAGTTTGTTTAAGTTTTATCAATATTTATAGCTTTTATGACAGATGTAAAATTGACGCCATGTTGTCATATTGGACTATTTTATTTTGTTGATATCTTAAAATCTATTGGTCCGATTGTTCCAAATGTTAAATATTTGGGCCCTCTACGATATTTAGCATTAGATAATATTAAGTTTGTTTAAGTTTTATCAATATTTATAGCTTTTATGACAGATGTAAAATTGACGCCATGTTGTCATATTGGACTATTTTATTTTGTTGATATCTTAAAATCTATTGGTCCGATTGTTCCAAATGTTAAATATTTGGGCCCTCTACGATATTTAGCATTAGATAATATTAAGTTTGTTTAAGTTTTATCAATATTTATAGCTTTTATGACGGATGTAAAATTGACGCCATGTTGTCATATTGGACTATTTTATTTTGTTGATATCTCAAAATCTATTGGTCCGATTGTTCCAAATGTTAAATATTTGGGTCCTCTAGGATATTTAGCATTAGATAATGTTAGGCTTGTTTAAATTTTATCAATATTTATAGCTTTTATGACGTATATAAAAGTTACACCTTCTTGTCATATTGGACTATTTTATTTTGATGATATCTCAAAATCTATTGGTTCTACTGTTTCAAATGTTGAATATTTGGCCCCTGTAGCATGTATAATATTAGATTATATTATATTTATTAATTATTTATTGGTAATTAATAAGTTTTTAAGGCTTAGATTTTAAACCATTATACTTATATCTGTTGGTAGTGTATTTAGTAATAAATAAGTCTTTTTTGTATTTAGATGAATTAATTTCTTAATATAACATTTATTTTAACAAATTTATAAAGCAACGTTTGTGTTTTCAATATATTTATCCTTTTCAACCATTATTATGCATTATAAACTCGAGAAAGTGTTATCTACAATGGTACTTGTTAAAATTAATTAAATTTAATTTAATTAGATCAGATTTAGCTCCACCTTATATACATTCGTAACTCCGCCCATTTATTAATTTTAAAATCAGAGTTGCCAATCTGCTGAAACTAAATTTTGTTCAAGTTAACTCCTCGAGAAGCTGTTCCCCTGATGCAAATTCGCTCAAACAGAGCTGTGTACCAATTAGCAAGTGTCATGATTTGCTGTAATATTTCGTAGCTTTGAACAAGAGATGGAGCCACGGGTATCATTTGAATCCAAAATTAAATTATATTATCAATAGATGGCGCTAGTGTTATTATCTGATTCAAAAAAATTTTAATTTTTAAACACGGACATTACTAATAAAAGAATGGAGATAATTTGAAATTCATTTATAGGTATTTTCAAACTAGATACATAAGGTAACTATATTTATATAAAAATTATTAATTTAAACAAAATTTAATAGTATATTTTCTCATCAACTCTGTATTACAATATGTTGTACTGTAAGTACTTATATATTTGTTATTACATTGGAATAATATTTAATAACATTATATATTACATTTATTAATACAAATATTGTAGTCATTTATAATACAATTTTCATTATAAATATAAAGCCTGGATCGGTGACCTGGATCATCTTTCAGGATAAGCGGCTGCCCCGGTCATCTCAGTATTAGCTGCGCCCCACTGCTACAACACTGGCTTTCTTCGCTGCTGCCACTGACACTGTATACACAGAAAAAATATTAGAAATAAGTATGAATAATAGTAATAAAACAATAAATTAAAATTAATTATTTTCTTGCACTAAGACCTCATTTTTAATATGCACATTAAAATTATTACATATTGAGAATTAAATTCTATTTTAAAATACGCTATATATAAATACAAATATATGAATTAAATTACTAATTATTTCCTAAGGTATACCCCTTTGGTTTTTTCAGATTTTAATTCAATTTTCCCAAAAATCCTTAATCGTTGGAATAATGAAATGAAAATTTACATACATATGTATTTTGACCCACTGAATCCAGTGGTGCAATCTTCAAATGCATATAACTTCTGGTTTTCAAGAAAATGTTAAAAAACCGCTTTTTGCGATTTTTTTGGCAGAAAATTGAAAAAAAATACAAATCGCTGAAACAATGTTTATAACTTAACTGAAGCACGAGAAAATCAATGCCGTTGAGCGCGTTTTCGTATCACATTTAGTTATTGAGATATAGTCTTGGAAAAGTACAAAATCTGAAAAATGAGAAAAATTTCACTTTTCCGGAGGCTATATCTCAAAAACCAAACAAGGTATGAAGATGCGCTCAACGGCATTGAATTCCCCGTGTCCGAATTGACTTATAAGCAAATTTTCATGCAATTTTAAGCAATTTTAATTTTTTAATTATTTCCAGTGGTGCAATCTTCAAATGCATATGACTTCTAAGATTAACAAACAGATGTCACCAGTATAATCCCCAGTTAAACATAGATTAAAGCCCCCTGCCCACCGGAAACGATCTAAACACATCCGGAATATCTTTTCGTTCATCTATCGAATTGAATTAAAATTCAAATTCAAACAATCCATTTTGTAATCTGCTTTAACCCAATACATTTCCTCCGATTCCATCGATACGATCGCGTAAGAAGAATAAGAAGTGGAGATTGGCGCGTATTCGATCACGTACTACGTCACATCCGTTCTATGCAAATCAAATGGCCGGCAGATTTACATCTCCGGTGGCGGTAGACTGTGAGGGAGGCTGGGGGTGGAAATGGAGGCGGGAGCAGTCTAACATGCTGACTAAGCAAAACGTTTAAAATGTGTTTATTTGAATTTTCTCGCTTGCGCTACGAGAACGAATTTCGCGAACGGCTACTCAACGGATATGGAGCTGTTTAAGCGATCGATGGAATATATATTGCGTTTTATCGAATTTTAAGTATTATTTCTCTACTATTTTTCATTCTTCTTTCATTGTCCACAACTTTATTATTCTTATTTTCCAATTGACATTCAAACTTTCGAAGGAAACTAATAATTATGTATTCATTTGTGTTACTTTACACCAACAGAAACTTAATCCTAATTACAGTTCAGGATGACTACAATTTATATAACAACAAAGACAAAATTTATTGTCATCCATACACTTGTTGAAACTAGGTTTAATAAAAAATATTAAATAAACACTTGGCTAAGTCTCACAAAATTCAGCCTCCAAGTAACCTTATGAGGGCATCGTCAGAGGCTGGCCAGTACAGTTAGTAACCAAAGACGCGTTTCGCTCTTATTAGAGCTCATCAGTATGGTATAACCTACTTCTTCACCTAGAACAAAGTTCACGTGAAGAAGCTGATGACGAAGGACTGTGCCAGCAGCGGTAAGATGACATGAGAAGTTCTTAGCATTTAAAGACAATTAATTTTGTCTTTGTTGTTTTTTATTTAAATTGCTATTTCGTAGCTTTTGCTTTTTTCGGTAGATGGCATTACTGGTTCGACAGAACTTCTCAATCTCATGTCATCTTACCATTTTTTAGAGATCTTATTCTCTGCTGGCACAGTCCTTCGTCACCAGCTTCTTCACGTGAACTTTGTTCTAGGTGAAGAAGTAGGTTATACCATACTGATGAGCTCTAATAAGAGCGAAACGCGTCTATGGTTACCAACTGTGCTGGCCAGCCTCTGACGATGCCCTCATAAGGTGACTTGGAGGCTGAATTTTGTGAGACTTAGACAAGTGTTTAGTTTGATATTTTATTATGACTACAATTTATATAACAACAAAGACAAAATTTATTATCATCCATACACTTGTTGAAACTAGGTTTAATAAAAAATATTAAATAAACACTTGGCAAAGTCTCACAAAATTCAGCCTCCAAGTCACCTTATGAGGGCATCGTCAGAGGCTGGCCAGAACAGTTAGTAACCATAGACGCGTTTCGCTCTTATTAGAGCTCATCAGTATGGTATAACTCACTTCTTCACCTAGAACAAAGTTCACGTGAAGAAGCTGGTGACGAATTTTGTGAGACTTAGCCAAGTGTTTAGTTCATATTTTATTTTACTACAATTTATAGTGGAAACATAGAAAAATGAAAATGACGTTTCCCTCACTCAATTTAGTTGTAATAGTAACTGTTTTCCTCACTAGTAATGAAAGTAAATAACTTTCCTCATTAGTGAGGGAAACAGTTATTATCACAACTAAATTAAGTGAGGGAAATGTTATTAGACATGGTGATAAAGGAAACGGGATGTACATTGAAAAATTACGTATGAAAATGATGTTTCCCTCACTAAATTTAGTTGGAATAGTAACCGTTTCCCTCACTAGTGATGAAAGTAAATAACTTTCCGCACTAATGAGGGAACCGGTTGCTATTACAACTAAATTGAGTGAGGGAAATGTCATGTGAGATAGTAAAAACAAAACATATTGTGCATTTACAAATACAACTCCTTTAATTTATATAATATAAATATTAAATTTCTTGTATCGCAAACGTTAAAATGTAATTTCCACATTTAATGGTAAAAGATATAGTATGTAAAACTCGTACTCGTTTTGCAATGAAACTCTCTCCTTACTAGTATTACAATACACTATTTCCGCATCCCTACTATGTAATTAACAGATTATTTACCTCATTTGAAGTTAAAATAGCGGGAAAATATGTAAACGCGGGACGCTATAAAAATTTGGTTGTTTTGTTATTCATGTGTACGAAGCAATATTTAACAGATTGAATTAGAAACAAATTTATTTAACAATACAAATGTAATTGTAATTATACTTCAAGTAATGGGGTAGGTGGCTCAGTGGTATCGAGTCGGCCTGTGGATCTTGAGAACCCTGATTCGATCCCCGCAGTTGATAAACAATTTTCACCAATTTAAATCTACCCCTGTGGCTCCCACTCCACCAATATCTTTGGGGACCGTGATTTGACGGCTAGTAACCGCACTTCACGCGAAATATATCACTTACCGAGATCTGCTTAGGCACAGTGGCACACCCAGTAATGGGTAAAAGGCGTGATGATATATTTATTTATTTTATTTATTTCAAGCAATGTGAAATTATTTTTGTGAATTTTATATACCTAATCATTTTTGCATTGTAATTAATAGATCAAATAATATATTTCCTTAATTTTATTTGCAATAATTTTGAAACACCCTGTGTAATAAATGGGGTAATACTATTTGCAAGAAATAACAATGTAACAGTATTGGTATTCCTTGTGGGTGAAAAAAGTGGTTAAACTAAGTAAAAAAGTGAAAAGGAAAGCCCTCCTCCAAAATCAGAGGTTGGGGGTTAAAATTGATGCGTTCAACTTGGCCAGTATTTCTTCACGTCCTCCTAACGACCTGCAATCTCAGAATTCAAATAACCCCGAGTTCGCTCTACGTTTGAATAAAAAACTACTTATATTCTCTTCAAATGGGAGTGTAGAATACACCTACACTTTTCCAGATCATTCGTCAACGTCTTTTCGCTGAAATGGAAGGAGAGTTCAGCTGAGCCGCTGTGAAAGCCGCCACTTTTCGCCCGACCGTGTTTTGTCGAGTGAAATGAAATTGCGAATATTGGATTACCAGAATTTAAATATAGAGTGGCTGGAATAATAAAATGGCCGACTCGGCGTTTGGCAGTTGATATGTTATTTGGGTTTCTCAGAGTCTCATTGGTGAGATTTCATTGGTGTTTGTGATTTCCAGTGACGGCGAATGCAACTTCTCGTAGGGCGCACTCTACATAGATAATAATATACAACAAGGAATATTAAAAAATATTTATTCATTTGCCAAAGTAAAATAATTTAAAACTAAAGGAACTGCAAACTTCTAATACTATATGAGAAAGCTCTATAATTGCAGATCTTGCAGCGTTTAATTTAAAAGCTATAAAATATCATTACATTTTTATCAGATTTAATTTAATTATTACATTTGTAGTTAAGCCACGCCCCCTCAGCACTGAGGGGTATAAATACGAGAAATTTAAAATTTTCAAACAGCAACTCTAGTTGGGAAGCAGGGTTATGTCTCTTTGCTTCGTAAATGTAGTTAAAATATGCAATGATATTTTCACTTCTTTGAAATTAAACCTTGCGAGATCTGCAATTATAGAGCATTCTCATATAGTATTAAAATATATAGGGCAATGCAGTGTTAAGTCTGACAATTAAGTCCGCGAACTCATTGCCATGTGAACGCTATGCAGACAGTTCGCGGTTTTTTAGTGATGTATTTTAAAAGATATTTACTAATTAATTAATCGATAATTGAGAGCCAAGTATTGCACAAATTGTGCGGAACAATTAATATACATTGCAAAAGCATAAAATCTGATTAGAAACATATTAGAGTTAATGTAATTATGCTATAATTAATGATTAACAAAAATTAAGATTTGTAGTTAAGCCACGCCTCCTAACGCAGAGGGGTATAAATACGAGAATTTAAGAATTTTCAAACAGCAACTCTAGTTGGGAAGAACGGTTATGTCTCTTTGCTTCGTAAATGTAGTTAAAATATGCAATGATATTTAATTTCTTTAAAATTAAACTTTCTAAGATCTGCAGTTATAGAGCATTCTCATATAGTATTAAAATATACAGGGCAATGCAGATTTAGGTCTGACAATTTAGTCCGCGAATTCATTGCCATGTTACCGCTATGCAGACAGTTCGCGGTGTTTAGTGATGTATTTTAAAAGATATTTACTAATTAATTAATCGATAATAGAGAGCAAAGTATTGCACAAATTGTGCGGAACAATTAATATCCATTGTAAAAGTATAAAATCTGATTAGAAACATATTAGATTTAATATAATTATGCTATAATTAATGATTAACAAAAATTAAGATTTGTAGTTAAGCCACGCCCCCTCAGCACTGAGGGGTATAAATACGAGAATTTTAAAATTTTCAAACAGCAACTCTATTTGGGAAGCTGGGTTATGTCTCTTAACGATTTAAAATATATTAAGATATATTATGTCTGTGTTCTTATTAGTCCTACCACTACTAAATAATTAAAAATTAAAGATATACAATCACATATTGTATTATGATACATGGAAAATGCAGTTGTAAAAATTGTTCGCCGAATAACTAGTATTTCCTTTATAGTTTATTTCCTAATTACTTTACAACAAAATCTTTCAAATAAAAAAGTTAGAGTATTTAGAACTCTTCATCTTTTGTTTAAAGTATTTTTCTCTAAAATTATTTAGTAACGTTTTATAGCGTTATAACTGACTTACCCTGTCTTTTTATTGCCCTAATTGCAAAGAATTTGCTCCGCCGAATGTTCCCTAATTATTTTAGACAAAAATACTTTAAATAAAAAATATGAGAAACTAAATTGTCTATAACTTCTATTTGAACACTTTTTTAATAAAATAATTTATAAACGAGCAATAGCACAAAATATATGATACCACACGAACATAGCATATGATTTCAATAAACAGTATTAACCTAAATGTTTGATCGGTTCTTGGCACACTATTAATTGAAATATAGCACTGTATCCACATTTACACGTATTTACTATTACAATTGTTGTTTTTAGTCAACGTGAATTTATGAAATTCTCATGACAAAAATTGCTCAATACTCGAAAGCAGAGTCAGCACGTACTACTTCGAGCCAAGTTACGGCCTCGTAAAATGTCGCGCAACCCTTAACTGGAGGTAGTTTTACAGCGATGGGTGATTGGTACAAGGTTTATTAAATAGTTGTTGTAAATAACGTGTCCATTAAATATTTACAACAAATTTCAAAATTTGAAACTTAATTTATTATTCAATGTAGTATTAAAATATACAGTGTTAGGTCCGACAATTAAGTCCGCGAACTCATTGCCATGTGAACGCTATGCAGACAGTTCGCGGTTCTTTAGTGATGTTTTTTAAAACATATTTACTAATTATTTAATCGATAATTGAGAGCAAAGTATTGCATAAATTGTGCGGAACAATTAATATTCATTGCAAAAGCATAAAATCTGATTAGAAACATATTAGAGTTAATGTAATTATACTACAATTAATGATTAACACTAATTATGATTTGCAGTTAAGCCACGCCCACTCAGCAATGAGGGGTATAAATACTGGAAATTTTAAATTTTCAAACAGCAACTCATTTTGGAAAGCAGGGTTATGTCTCTGCTTCGTAAATGTAGTTAAAATATGCAATGATATTTAAAATTAAACCCTGTGAGATCTGCAATTATAGAGCATTCTCATATAGTATTAAAATATACAGGGCAATGCAGAGTTAGGTCTGACAATTAAGTCCGCGAACTCATTGCCATGTGACCGCTATGCAGTCAGTTCGCGGTTTATTAGTGATGTATTTGAAAAGATATTTACTAATTATTTAATCGATAATTGAGAGCAAAGTATTGCAAAATATGTGGGGAACAATTAATATTCATTGCAAAAGCATAAAATCTAATTAGAAACATATTAGAGCTAATGTAATTATGCTATAATTAATGATTAACAAAAATTAAGATTTGTAATTAAGCCACGCCCCCTCAACACAGAGGGTTATAAATACGAGAATTTAAGAATTTTCAAACAGCAACTCTAGTTGGGAAACATGGTTATGTCTCTTTGCCTCCTAAATGTTGTTAAAACATGCAATGATATTTCACTTCTTTAAAATTTAACCTTGTAAGATCTGCAATTATAGAGCGTTCTCATATAGTATTAAAATATATAGGGAAATGCGGTGTTACATCTGGCAAGTAAGTCCGCGAACTCATTGCCATGTTACCAATATGCAGACAGTTCGCGCTTCTTTAGTATTGTATTTTAAAAGATTTTTACTAATTAATTAATCGATAATTGAGAGCAAAGTATTGCACGAATTGTGCGGAACAATTAATATCCATTGTAAAAGTATAAAATCTGATTAGAAACATATTAGATTTAATGTAATTAAGCTATAATTAATGATTAACAAAAATTAAGATTTGTTAGTTAAGCCACGCCCCCTCAACGTAGAGGGGTATAAATACGATAATTTAAGAATTTTCAAACAGCAACTCTATTTGGGAAGCTGGGTTATGTCTCTTAACGATTTAAAATATATTAAGATATATTATGTCTGTGTTCTTATTAGTCCTACCACTACTAAATAATTAAAAATTAAAGATATACTATCACATATTGTGTTATGATACATGGAAAATGCAGTTGTAAAAATTGTTCGCCGATTAACTAGTATTTCCTTTATAGTTTATTTCCTAATTACTTTACAACAAAATCTTTCAAATAAAAAAGTTAGATAATTTAGAGGTCTACATCTTTTATTTAAAGTATTTTTCTCTAAAATTATTTTGTAACGTTTTATAGCGTTATAACTGACTTACCCTGTCTTTTTATTGCCCTAATTGCAAAGAATTTGCTCCGCCGAATGTTCCCTAATTATTTTAGACAAAAATACTTTAAATAAAAAATATGAGAAACTAAATTGTCTATAACTTCTATTTGAACACTTTTTTAATAAAATAATTTATAAACGAGCAATAGCACAAAATATATGATACCACACGAACATAGCATATGATTTCAATAAACTGTATTAACCTAAATGTTTGATCGGTTCTTGGCACACTATTAATTGAAATATAGCACTGTATCCACATTTACACGTATTTACTGTTACAATTGTTCTTTTTAGTCAACGTGAATATAAGAAATTCTCATGAAAAAAATTGCTCAATACTCGTAAAATGTCGCGCAACCCTTAACTGGGGCTAGTTTTACAGCGATGGGTGATTGGTACAAGGTTTATTAAATAGTTGTTGTAAATAACGAGTCCATGAAATATTTACAACAAATTTCAAATTTGAAATTTAATTTATTATTCAGATTTGAAATATGGACAGTAATTTTATAATACACTAGTATTTTTTGTGGATAAGTTCCTGTTGTATAGCGTAACATAAATAAAAATATAAGACGATGGAGATGATTTAGTTACAGTAAAGAGTATTTTAATAATTGTTAAATAAGTTAAATGTGCACATATGCATTCTACATTAGCACAACGTATCTCTATTCCGTCCGATAAGTACGTACTTAAGGGGAGCACTCAAGCGTTGTTAAGTTTGATTCGGCTTGTGGTGTAGTAGATGTTCTCATAGTTTTTAGAGTTAACTTTGGGTTGAATTACTTAGATTACACTTATCTATTGGCACCTCTAAGGACCTCGTGATGTCTTGTTAGGCTATAGGGTGAAGGCAGACGGAACCAACATAAATAAGGATGGTCCCGTCAAATATTTTTTTGTAAAACATTGGTTGTTAGTGGGGTTAAAATCAAAGTAGACAAAAATGCCATATGCAATTAATCAGCTAGGTATCATGACAAACCCTCGGCTCTTTTTAGAGCCACCAAGTAGATCCAAAAAGAACTAATATTCAAATTGTGCTAATCAACATGAACAAATAAAATAATTTAATTTTTTAACTAAATATGCACGTCATGCTTAGATAGTCTTGAAACACGAAAATCTTCCGGATCTTTACAGTGGTAATAGGTAGATCTAAATAAACAATATTCACTCTAATTTAGTTTCTGTAATACGATACATATGTAATATTAATTTATTGTAAATATTAAGGTTTTATTATATGAACAAATAAACTTATAAAATGAAAAATTACTACAGCATATCTATGCGGTCCGATAACTATTTACTTCAGGTGGACAGTCATATAGCTCGTGTCGCCAAGCTTGTAATAATATTCAAAATATGTGATTATTTTTATTATTCTTTCTATGCGTTGTTATATATATTAACTAAATAATTAATAAATATAACTACAAATAAAATCATAGCATATATCATGTCACAAAACACATTTCAAATGCAAAGAAACATGACCCTGCTTCCCAAGTACAATTGCTGCTTGAAAATTTCAAAGTGCTACTATATATACTCAAACACGTAGCATACTATATCCACTTTGTAAATGTTGTTTTTGGGTTGAACATGTAAAAATATTGAACAAATATTGTTAATTTACCATTAATTAAGTAATAAATAAGTCATAAACATGTTTTTAGTATGTTTTTAATTGTAAATAAACTAAAAACTGCGAAATTGGGAAAAAAGTGGGCGTGGCTTACAACTACATATAAATTTTTCAGATAATTGATACCGTGTAATTGTAATATATAAACTTAATTTTTGATTTTATTGAATAAATGATCTTAAAAATATGTTAGTGATTATTTTTATTATTCTTTTGTTGCATTATTATATTTATTAACTAAATAATTAATAAATATAGCTGTAAAAATAAATCATACCATATTCCATGTCAAATGCAAAGAAACATTCATCTGCCTCCCAAGTAGAATTGCTGCTTGAAAATTTCAAAGCGCTCATAAAAATTAACATTGCATTTTTAACAGATTTAATGTAGTTAAAATATGAAATGATATTTCACTTCTTTGAAATTAAACCTTGTGAGATCTGCAATTATAGAGGATTTTCATATAGTATTTTTTTTTAAATTTATATATTGAACCAACTACTAAGGTCATATGTCGATATGTCCTTTGTATGGTCGCCACGGGCGCGACTCGCACCCACGACCTTATGGTTGCGAGTCAGGCCCTCAACCCGCGCGACCATCACGCGGGACAATGTAGTATTAAAATATACAGTGTTAGGTCTGACAATTAAGTCTGCGAACTCATTGCCATGTGAACGCAATGCAGACTGTTCGCGGTTCTTTAGTGATGTATTTTAAAACATATTACTAATTAATTAATCGATAATTAAGCAAAAAAGTGGGGAACACTTAATATCCATTGTAAAAACATAAAATCGGATTATAAACATATTAGATTTAATGTAATTATATTACAATTAATGATTAACAATAATTAAGATTTGCAATTAAGCCACGCCCATTCAGCACTGAGGGGTATAAATACGAGAAATTTAAAATTTACAAACAGCAACTCTAGTTGGGAAGCAGGGTTATGTCTCTTTGCTTCGTAAATATATGTAAATATGCCATGATATTTTCACTTCTTTGAAATTAAACCTTGCGAGATCTGCAATTATAGAGCATTCTCATATAGTATTAAAATATATAGGGCAATGCAGTGTTAAGTCTGACAATTAAGTCCGCGAACTCATTTCCATGTGACCGCTATGCAGACAGTTCGCGGTTCTTTAGTATTGTATTTTAAAAGATTTTAACTAATTAATTAATCGACAATTAAGAGCAAAGTATTGCATAAATTGTGCGGATTAATTAATATCCATTACAAAAGCATAAAATCTGATTAGAAACATATTAGATTTAATGTAATTATGCTATAATTAATTATTAACAAAAATTAAGATTTGTAGTTAAGCCACGCCTCTTCAGCACTGAGGGGTATAAATACGAGAATTTTAAAATTTTCAAACAGCAACTCTATTTGGGAAGCTGGGTTATGTCTCTTAACGATTTAAAATATATTAAGATATATTATGTCTGTGTTCTTATTAGTCCTACCACTACTAAATAATTAAAAATTAAAGATATATAATCACATATTATATTATGATACATGGAAAATGCAGTTGTAAAAATTGTTCGCCGATTAACTAGTATTTCCTTTATAGTTTATTTCCTAATTACTTTACAACAAAATCTTTCAAATAAAAATGTTAGATAATTTAGAGCTCTACATCTTTTATTTAAAGTATTTTTCTCTAAAATTATTTAGTAACATTTTATAGCGTTAAAACTGACTTATTCAGTCTTTTTATTGCCCTATTTTCATACAATTTACTCCACCGTATGTGCCCTAATTATTTCAGATTTGAAATATGGACAGTAATTTTATAATATACTAGCATAATTTGTGGATAAGTTCCTGTTGTACAGCGTAACATAAATAAAAATATAAGAGGATGGAGATGATTTAGTTACAGTAAAGAGTATTTTAATAATTGTTAAATAAGTTAAATGTGCACATATGCATTCTACACTGCATGAAACATTAGCACAACGTATCTCTATTCCGTCCGATATGTACGTACTTAAGGGGAGCAGTCAAGCTTTGTTAAATTTGATTCGGCTTGTGGTGCAGTTGTAGATGGGTTGAATTACTTAAATTACACTTATCTACTGGCACCCCCAAGGACCTCGTGATGTCTTGTTAGGCTATAGGGTGAAGGCAGACGGAACCAACATAACTAAGGATGGTCCCGTCAAATATTTTTTTGTAAAACATTGGTTGTTAGTGGGGTTAGAATCAAAGTAGAGAAAAATTCCATATGCTATTAATCAGCTAAGTACTATTACAAACCCTCGGCTCTTTTTAGAGCCACCAAATAAATCCAAATATAATATTCAAATTGTACTAATCAACATCAACAAATGAAATAATTTAATGTTTTCACTAAATATGCACGTCATGCTTAGATAGTCTTGAAACACGAAAATCTTTCGGATCTTTGCAGATCTAAATAGACAATATTCACTCTAATTTAGTTTCTACAATACGATAAATATGTAACATTAATTTATTATTGTAAATGTTTAAAGTTTTATTATATAAATTATCTCAAAAATATGTTATATAGATATATATATAAGTGCTCCAGTGTTTCGGGTTTAACTAAATTAATGATCTCAAAAATATGTTTGTCAACTTTAAATTTGTAGTAAATAACTAATAAAGAAATGCACAAATAAACTTATAACATGAAAAATTACTACAGCATATCTATGCGGTCCGATAACTATTTACCTCAGGTGGACAATCATATAGCTCGTGCCGCCAAGCTTGTAATAATATTCAAAATATGTGATTATTTTTATGATTCTTTCGATGCTTTATTATATTTATTAACTAAATAATAGAATAAATATAGCTGAAAAAATAAAAACAGCATATATCATGTTACAAAACACATTTCAAATGCAAAGAAACATGCCCCTGCTTCCCAAGTAGAATTGCTGCTTGAAAATTTCAAAGTGCTAGTATATATACTTAAACACGCAGTATACTATATCCACTTTATAAATTATGTTTTTGGGTTAAACATGTAAAAATAGTGAACAAACATAGTTAATTTAACATTAATTAGGTAATAAATATTTTATAAACATGTTTTTAGTATGTTTTTAATTGTAAATAACACTAAAAACAACTAAAAACTGCGAAATTGGGAAAAAAGTGGGCGTGGCCTAGAACTACATACGAATATATCAGATACATTGATACTGTGTAATTTTGGTGCCTTTATTGAATAAATGATCTTAAAAATATGTTAGTGATTAGTTTTAATATTCTTTCGTTACATTATTATATTTATTAACTAAATAATTAATAAATATAGCTGTAAAAATAAAATCATACCATATACATATAATATCAAATGCAAAGAAACATACATCTACCTCCAGAGTTGAATTGCTGCTTGAAAATTTCAAAGTGCTTATATATATACCTAAACCCATAGCGTACTATATCCACATTACACATGTTGTTTTTGAGTTGAACATGTAAATATATATTACACACAAATAATTAATTTAATATTAATTAGATAACAAATAAGTCATAAACATGTTTTTGATTGTAAATAACGCTAACAACTGTGAAATTGTAATCTATAAACTTAATTTTTCTATTTTTTGTAATTTTATTGAATAAATGATCTTAAAAACGTATCAGTAATTATTTTTTTCATTCTTTCGTGGCATTATTGTATTTATAAACTAAATAACTAATAAATAATGCTGTAAAAATAAAATCATAATATATTACATATCACAAAATAAATGTCGAATGCATAGAAACATACGCCAGCTTCCCTAGAAGAATTGCTACCTTAGAAATTTCAAAGTGCTATTATATATACCACAACCCATAGCGTACAATATCTATTTTACAAATATTGTTATTTCAGTTAAATATGTAAAAATATTGTAAAAATAATAAACAAATTAGGATTAATTAAATAATATTTATTAATATAATTAGTTTTTAGTTAATTTTTGCTGTAAATATCACCTAATAATAAATAAAAACTATAAAATTTCAGAAGTGGGCGTGGCCTACAACTACATACGTTTACTACAACCACCTTGAATCAGACAAAGTACTGTGCACAAATATTAAATATTCTAGGAGTAGTTATGCAGAAAATATGTTGAATAATGTTTATATATTAGGTTTTATGCTGATTTAGGTTTCTGATTAATATATTTACTGGCACTATGGTCATTTTCTATATCTAAAAATGTTCGCTAGGAATGAAATACCCTAATTTATGTGAATTAAAAAAAACCTTCTTGATTTATAATAAAGAAATAAAATAAATATATCATCACGCCTTTTACCCATTACTGGGTGTGGCACTCTGCCGGAAGCAGATCTCGCTAAGTGATATATTTCTTCGCGTGAAGTGCGGTTACCAGCCGTTAAATCACGGCTCCCAAAGATATTAATGGAGGGAGAGCCACAGGGGTAAATTTAAATTGGTTGTCGGCTGTGGGGATCGAACCAGGGTTCTCAAGATCCACAGATCTAATTATATAATGTCATTAAAGTTTATCCACTGACTTGTACTTGAAGCGTTTAATAACATGTTTAGTAATAAAGTAATAAAACAGTATTTTTACTGACTGTGTTTAGAGTAAAGATCAGTTACTGCCTGTGGTTTTTGCAGGAATCTTACCGTTCATTTCTCCACCTCCACTTAAGCCTGCACCATCATCCGTTACTCCCTCCCCCTGTTTCAACCCTGCGTCGCTTCAGTCGCTTCTAATCTCGACTTTCCAGTCGATTAGCTACCGTGCCGACCACACCAACCGCCATATTGCAATTTGATTTAAGAACTCTCATTTCCCGCCAACAAAACCGTCTAACGCTCCTGTCGACGATCGCTTTTTGTCAACTTTGACACGTGGGAGGTGACGGAGAAGATGTTCACGGAGAGGATTTCTGGAGGAAAGAGAGAGGAGAAATTGGGAGGGTTGCTATGAGTATGAGTACAACTAATTGAATAAGGAACGAGGTAAAAATGGAACTAGAATTCGGATACTATTGAAGTTTTGGTTAATTCAAGCTTCAAATTTTTAGTAACCCCTGATGATGAATTAGTCTCCACTAACTCTACTAATATCTTAAAATGTTTTAATATTTTTATACGACTATTTAAAAACACTTGAAAAGAATTTAATATTATTTAACCAACCGCAAACATTACTATCCTCTTATTAGTATTAAATCCTGCTTCTAAATCAGTCGAGGTAGTAATATATATTATATTTTACTTATTTACTTACCGTACTAATAAAGTACCTACGTATTGAATTTAGTTTATTTTTTACAATGATTTATAATGAACCTAATTAACGAAAAACAGTAGGAATTCAATGCCGTTGAGCGCATCTTCATATCTTGTTTAGTTTTTGAAATATAACCTCCAGAAAAGTGAATTTTTTTTCATTTTTCAGATTTTGTACTTTTTTGAGGCTATATCTCAAAAACTAAATGTGATATGAAAACGCGCTCAACGGCATTGATTTTCTCGTGCTTTAGTTAACTTATAAACATAGTTTTAGCGATTTTAAATTTTTTCAAATTTTCGACAAAAAATTCGCTAAAAAACAGTTTTTTAACATTTTCTCGAAACCTAGAAGCCATATGCACTTGAAAATTTTTCCACTGGATCCAGTGGGTCAAAATACATATGTATGTACATTTTCGTTACAATATTCCTATGATTAAGGATTTTCGGGAAAAATGAATTAAAATCTAAAAAAACTTAGAAAATAATTAAAAAAATGAAATTGCTTAAAATTGCATGAAAATTTGCTTATAAGTCAATTCGAACACGGGGAATTCAATGCCGTTGAGCGCAATTTCATATCTTGTTTGGTTTTTAAGATATAGCCTTCGAAAAAAAAAATTCTTCATTTCCTTCAGATTTTGTACTTTCCCGAGGCTATACCTCAAAATCTATGAAAGATATGAAGATGCGGTCAACGGCATTGAATTTCCCGTGCTTCAATTAACTTTTAAGCACAGTTTCAGCGATTTTTATTTTTTTCAAATTTTCGCCAAAAAAATCGCAAAAAGAGGTTTTTTTAACATTTTCTCGAAAACCAGAAGATGTAAGCATTTGAACATGTTTCCACTGAATTCAGTGGGTCAAAATACATATGTATGTAAATTTTCGTTACAATATTCCTGCCATTAAGGATTTTTAGGAAAATTGAATTAAAATCTGAAAAAACCAAAGGGATACCCCTTAGGAAATAATTAAAAAAATGAAAATGCTTCAAATTGCATGAAAATTTGCTTATAAGTCAATTCGGACACGGGGAATTCAATGCCGTTGCATATTTTCATATCTTGCTTAGTTTTTGAGATATACGCTCCGGAAAAGTAAAATTCTTTCATAAATAAAAGCTGTAATTAAATAAACAAAATAGATTCTGTTAATTGATTTAAATGCAGATTTTAATTTATTTTCCAATAATGTGTATATTGAATTAATTACATTCCTGTTGTGCTGAATAACAAATAATAATAAACTATATACAATGTGTCGAAAAAGTATTGTTTTCTTTCAAGATAACTCGTATATTTAATATTTAAAAATTTGACTTGCATATAGGCTTTCCTACGTAGACTTTTAATAGATTCAACGCGCTGTATGTCCCAAGCCCCTTCAATATCAAGAAGCGTCTTCGAGCAAATTTATATCTTAATAATAATTGCACCATTCTCAACAAAATCTAAAATTCAACGCGCTGGAATCGTGCTTCAGTTGTTTGTTTAATAGCACATTGTGCTTCACCGTCCCTGACTTACGATTGGTTTGGTTGGTAACGCGGGCGGTACAGCGAGCGTTTGTACCGACTGAATGACGCGAACCACCTCACAGCTCCTTGTTAGCCAGGAGCTAACCTAATCTGATGCCTTGGTTTACAATGAAGATATACTTTGAAAACGCTAAGTGGACAGTAGAGTTGGGGAAAAAATAGGGGATTTATTGCATAGGGTGGTTTTCAGGAACTTGATGTCGTGGTTGTATTTTAAAGAAAGTGGTTGTTTTTCATTGTTAGCTATCGATTTATAAAGGAATTCAAATATATTAGTATTACTTGCATTCTTGTCCGGTTGATTACAATTTAAATTTGCGGGCTGAATGATAACTTTGTTATTATATTAATATTTCACAATTTATTAACAGTTTATAAGAAACAAAATGTATCTAAATTTTGCTGTTTTCAACGTTATTTGCGTTACTCATTACCATTAGTCATATTTGACATATTTTGTAGAAATTCCGAAGAAATCTCAATTTAGTTGACATATTTTCCGAGTTTAAATGTTTGTTTTATGCGCTATAATAATATATAGAATACCTAACAAATATGTCAATGCATATAATCAACTTTTTATTTATTCTATTCATTTGAGAAGTCTGCAATTTGTGTTTGGAGTTAAAAAGAGAAAATAATTATTGACTGGTGGTCCCTAACAGATTTTGAAAATATGTACAAATATTTGACTTACTTTAGTAGAAATCTGCAATTGTTTCGCCAGGAAATACACTCCAGATCTGGAATAAATAAAAAAGAATTATTAAACAAATATATAAATAATATAAATAAATGAATTGGGGAAGGTATATTAGCACAAGTAATTCAATGCCGTTGAGCGAATCTATATATCTTGTTTAGTTTTTGAGATATAACCTCCGGAAAACGAAAATTCTTCATTTTCTTTAGTTTTTCAACTTTTTTGCTGCTATATCTTAAAAACTAAACAACATATGAAGTTGCGGTCAACGGCATTGGATTTCCCGTGCTTCAATTAACTTTTAAGCACAGTTTCAGCGATTTTTATTTTTTTCAAATTTTCGCCAAAAAAATCGCAAAAACAGGTTTTTTAACATTTTCTCGAAAACTAAAAGATATTTGCACTTAAAGATTTTACCACTGGATTCAGTGGGTCAAAATACATTTGTATGAAAATTTTCGTTACAATATTCCTACGATTAAGGATTTTTGGGAAAATTGAATTAAAATCTGAAAAATACAAAGGGGTACCCCTTAGGAAATAATTAAAAAAATGAAATTGCTTAAAATTGCATGAAAATTTGCTTATAAGTCAATTCGGACACGGGGAATTCAATGCCGTTGAGCGCATTTTTATATCTTATTTGGTTTTTAAGATATAGCCTTCGGAAAAGGGAAACTCTTCATTTTCTTCAGATTTTGTACTTTCTCGAGACTATAACTCAAAAACTATGACAGATATTAAGATGCGGTCAACGGCATTGAATTTCCCGTGCTTCAGTTAACTTTTAAGTATAGTTTCAGCGATTTTTATTTTTTTCAAATTTTCGCCAAAAAAATCGCAGAAAGTGGTTTTTTAACATTTTCTCGAAAACCAGAAGATATAATCATTTGAAAATATTTCCACTAAATTCTGTGGGTCAAAATACATATGTATGTAAATTTTCGTTACAATATTCCAACGATTAAGGATTTTTGGGAAAATTGAATTAAAAAGTGAAAAAAACAAAGGGGTACCCCTTAGGAAATAATTAAAAAAATGAAATTGCTTAAAATTGCTTAAAATTGCATGAAAATTTGCTTATAAGTCAATTCGAACACGGGGAATTCAATGCCGTTGAGCGCAATTTCATATCTTGGTTGGTTTTTAAGATATAGCCTTCGGAAAAGGGAAACTCTTCATTTTCTTCAGATTTTGTACTTTCTCGAGACTATAACTCAAAAACTATGACAGATATTAAGATGCGGTCAACGGCATTGAATTTCTAGTGCTTCAGTTAACTTATATACAAAGTTTCAGCCATTTAAAATTTTTCCCCAATTTCCACAAAATATTATTCAAATTACCTCACCCAATAATGAATAAATTAATAAAATGGCGTTATGAATGATAATTATTGTAACATTAACAATAATTATATTTATAATTATCAAATTAATTGTAGTTGAAACAATTGATATTGACACATAGTCTCAATTTTCAATCTTCGTCTACAATTTCACTGTCGGCACTTCTAAAAAGCGGCACCCCTATTTAAGGGTTGTTTACACAAGTTTAACAGATTTAAAATGGATAACAAGGGCTTTAAGTGGCCAACTCTTAGCAAATACAGGTTTCAACCCGCGTGTTCTGTCAATAATTGTTTACGGACGCTAGGGGTGGCAGCTTGCACCCTAACGGAGCCGACAAACGAATCAACAACCCTTACTTACATAGAATATACGGGTGAGAATGGTTGTAACCCACACAGGCGGTTTTAAATAAAGTCAAAGGTTCAATATTGACTCTGGTTTTTAAGGGTTGTGGTTGACTGTTATATTTTGCGCCGTATTTAAACCTGGACTAATTCTGCTTTTAAATTTTCAATATTTAGTTACTTTAATAGACTTTAATGTATATTTATTTTAGTTTATTTCCCATTTACTTTTTTTGTAACAATCATAACGCAAAAGTACTTAAGGTATAAAATATTAAAATAATATCAATAATAGTTATTTGTATATCAAAGGAAGAAAATTAGACATTTCTTCATGAAGGCTCCGGTTTATTTCCTGGTCTAAAGTCGAGGAATATAAAGCACGTGAGAGAAAAATAACAACCCGATTATTAAACATTCTAAATTTATGATTTGATATTCTTATTCATGGGATAAGTGGCTCAGTGGTATCGAGTTGGCCTGTGGATCTTGAGAACTCTGGTTCGATCCCCACAGCCGACAAACAATTTTCACCAAATTAAATCTACCCCTGTGGCTCCCCCTCCACTAATATATTTGGGGGCCGTGATTTGACGGCTGGTAACCGCACTTCACGCTAAGAAATATATCACTTACCGAGATCTGCTTAGGTACAGTGCCACACTCAGTAATGGGTAAAAGGCGTGATGATATATATTTATATTTTTATTTATTTTTATATTCTTATTCTAGCCCGTTTTAAAAAAGTTAATCCAAATCACTTTCTATAACCTAATGGTAACAAAATTTAAATTTAAACTGTTTTAAGTATTTTACTTTCTGTCCTTAAGGATGAAAAGTATCACTTTCTTGTCACAATTTTATGACTGTATCGTGAAAATTTTCTTACGTTACTGTTAAATAAGTTAACAATTTGCAATCGGTAACAATGTTCATCTTTTGATACTATATTACTTTATTTTACGTTGCTAATAGCGACAACTATTAAAACATGTAAATAAATAAATAATTGCAGGAATAATAATAACTGTATATAAATAAATAAAATAAATGTTTCATTCATGCTAGGGATTTAAAACCCAGAATAAAAATTCGTTGAATACAGTCGCCATTACCTTGATACCTCTTTCAAAATGGCGGTCGTAATACCGGGTGTCCAGTAAATGAGGGCATTTATATGCCCGCAAAATCGGAAACAGATAAAATATTTAGATTATGGTAAACCAAGTGGACTTTGAATAATTTTGCAAGAAATATATTTTGATTTCGACATTAAATGTCTATTTTGAAAGGTCTGGAATATTTTATATGTTTTGTTTATGTTTATACGGATTGAGAAAGGATATTTTTAAGGGCGATTGAGCCTAGATATATATGGATTGATCTAATCGAAAATTCACTTATAAATACATAAAATATATATACCAGCTTTGAAAACTGTATTTTAGTCCAATTTTTAACATGATAAACTTTTTGTTACATAAACAAAAATAATTTTAATTGTTGCCAATAACAATAACTATGAAGATAAAGATATATTTCTTGTTTTTTAATTGTTTACTAGTACAATTACTAAATTAAACTGTACTAAATTATAATTATTTCTTACTCAAATAAAGATAAATATTACAGAAATATACGCAGCATATTAATATCTACTTTAGGTCTTCAAATATTTAATGGTCGCTTAAAAATAATAAATAGTATTAATGTTACTTAAGTTTAAATCTACCCCTGTGGCTCCCCTCCACTAACATCTTTGGGGGCCGTGATTTGACGACTGTTCACGACCATAAATATATCACTTACCGAGCTCTGCTCAGGCAGAGTGCCACACCTAGTAATGGGTAAAAAGCGTGATGATATATTAATTAATTTATTTTTTATTCAAAGTAAAAATTTTTGTTGAGTAATTAGTAAATTAGCTAAACCCGTCCCTGTTCTAGTTTCTACTAATTATTCGTATCTGTAATATCATTGGCATTAGCATTTTCTTAATTACAATTCTAGTAACAAAGGCAGTTTAGTATAGCTACATAAATATTCCCAGTACAAAATGTTTTTCTAATCTTGGCCTCTGCAGTAATAACTAATTATAACACCGGGGTACAAGTCGTTATTATGCCGATAATAAAACAATGAAATACACTTTTAAATCCTAATTATCAGTTTCTACGTAAGTCTGTTTGTTTTATCTTTGGTGCTAGGCGTTAGTTTTATCGTCGTTTGTTTATTTAACCACAAATTAACTAGGAATTACGAATGTACTTCGGTTTAGAATGACACTAATTATTTGTGATGGCTTTTAAATTAAAAATAATTTTTATTTATTTTTAGCCTTTAAAATTGTAAAAGATATGTGGAATAGACAAACTGAAACTACATGATTGTACAAATTTATGTAACTAAAAGTGATAATATTTAACCTAATTTTCAAACATGATTATTTTTAAATTTGCTTGTAAGTGAATTCGGACACGGGGAATTCAATGCCGTTGAGCGTATTTTTATATCTTGTTTAGTTTTTGAGATATAGCCTTCAAAAAGTTAGGTACTTCATTTTCTTCAGATTTTCTATTTTCCCGCAACTATATCTTAAAAACAAAACTAAATATGAAGATGCGGTCAACGGCATTGAATTTCTCGTGCTTCATTTAACTTTTAAGCAAAGTTTCAGCCATTTTAAATTTTTTCAAATTTTCGCCAAAAAAATTGCAAAAAACGGTTTTTTAACATTTTCTCGAAAAGTAAAAGACATATGCACTTGAAGATTACACCACTGGATTCAGTGGGTCAAAATACATATGTATGTAAATTTTCGTTACAATATTCCTATGATTAAGGATTTTCTGGAAAATTGAATTAAAATCTGAAAAAACCAAAGGGGTACCCCTTAGGAAATAATTAAAAAAATGAAATTGCTTAAAATTGCATGAAAATTTGCATATTAGTAAATTCGGACACGGGGAATTCAATGCCGTTGAGCGCATTTTCATATCTTGCTTAATTTTTGAGATATACGCTCCGGAAGAGCTGGATTCTTCATTTTTTTGAGATTTTCTACTTTTCCGAAGCTATATCTTAAAATCTAAGCTAAATATGATGTTGTGATCAACGCCATTGAATTTCCCGTGCTTCAGTTAACATTTAAGCAAAGTTTCAGCGATTTTTATTTTTTTTCAAATTTTCGCCAAAAAAATCGCAAAAATCGGTTTTTTAACATTTTCTCGAAAACTAGAAGACATATGCACTTGAAAGTTTTTCCACTGGATTCAGTGGGTCAAAATACATATGTATGTAAATTTTCGTTACAATATTCCTATGATTAAGGATTTGCGGGATAATTGAATTGAAATCTGAAAAAACCTTAGGAAATAATTAAAAAATTAAAATTGCTTAAAATTGCATGAAAATTTGCTTATAAGTCAATTCGGACACGGGGAATTCAATGCTGTTGAGCGCAATTTCATATTTTGTTTAGTTTTTGAGATATAGCCTCTAGGAAAAGAAAATTCTTCATTTTCTTCAGATTTTCTATTTACCTGCAGCTTAATCCTAAAAACCAAACGATATATGAAGATGCTCTTAACGGCAATGAGTTTCTAGTGCATCAGTCAACGTATAAATAAAGTTTCAGCAATTATTGAATGTGGCACTCTATCGTAGCAAATCTCAATAAGTGATAAAATTTTTCAAGTGACGTGCGGTTACTAGCCGTCAAATCACGGCCCTCAAAGATGCTAATGGAGAAGGAACCACATGACTAATTCTTAATGTAGCTAAAAATATTTTTCTGGTATGAGAATCGTATCCAGAATCTCAAATCCAAAAGCTGACTCGACAACATTGAACCACCTACCCTACATTATAATTAATATCTATTTATTTATTTTTGCTACTCTGTACAACAGGAATTTAATCCCAATTACAGTACAGGGTCCTGAGTCACCGAGCCGCAGTATAGTAATTCAAATTAAAAATATATTTGTAATTAGTGGTAGATTCTTAAAAAGAAAAAATCTGCCACCACTATGTGAAACAAATCTAACAAAACACATAATAACCCAGTACTAAAAACACATCTAAAAGTGTTTGTATTTCAGATTATCATTATATCCGGTGGTAGCTATCACTACCACCCGTGCAAATACAGGTGTACCAACATAGCGGCTTGAACTCTGAAACATCTGTCACCACGTTAAGTGCTCAATAATTACTTCAGCTCAATTAAGAAGCGGAAAAAACTGTGTTAATTAAGCAGATTATCTCAAGAAAACGATTTGTGAGAAGGATATGTGTAACAGAGTGTTGAAGATCGCTAAAGTGTTAGGATGTACTTCTTAAGTGCTTAGAATTATCTCTAATGTTCGTAATGGTGTTTATACGATCTTAAGAGGGTGAAATGTTCCTAAGAGGATGTCACTAAAGCGTTTTTTTTTTTATTATTTTTAACCAACATGTTCTAAACAACTTGCAAATTATTGCTGCATTTATTCAGAAAGATTGAAAGGAGAATATTTTTATGAGATTATTTAGTTTCTTTGTACAACAGGAATTTTATAGAAACTATAGTGGAATTCTAACCACAATTATAGTATTAAATATATTTTAAAAATATATACATATATATATATATATATCATCACGCCTTTTACCCATTACTGAATGTGGCATTCTTTCGTAGTAGATCTCGTGTTATGTTATTCTAACGCGTAAAGAAACAAGAATTTCGTCCAAGAATACAAACAACATTTTTTTCTACAACTGTCAAAAAAGAATAATACAATATTTGTTAATTTATTCAAGTAAATTCAAGGCAAACAATAAAAAATAATATGAATTTGGTACTATTGATGTATTGTAACCAATGGAACGTGACAAAAAATAATTTGGAAGCGTGAGCGAAAAACTCTTTTTGCGCACTAGGGTGCAAGACAGTTACGCGTTGTCATGATAATGTAAGTGATGATAAAATCACGTACTTTACGTATTGATATTAGTAAAAAAAGTCAACATTTTTAACAGTTATAAAATAGGTATTTTTGATTCTAAATGTTACTTTTGCATTCGAGAATGCAAAAGCATTTCGCAAGTGAGTATCAAACAACGTTTTTTCGAAAACTATGTCCCAAAATTAGTAATAATGTAATGAGAAAATTTTGACGTTTAGGATTAATTAATGTGACATCTAATGTCTCCATGACAATAATGTATGCAATATAATTGCTATCAAATCTTGTATTCTCTGACCAGTAATTTACAGCTGGTTGGCAATAGAAACCAAACAAACGTTCTAATTTTTTTCTGCGATTTATTGGGATTCGCATTGCATTTCTCAAGAAACTATTCCAGTACACCAGTTAGCTTCCTCAAGCGAGATAAATGTGAATAATTGCTCAATTGGAACATTAAATATAAGTTTTGTTAAAGAATAGAAGTATTGTTTCTAAGCAAAAAAATAAAGTGACAAATTTTATTAAATTGCAGGATGTAAAAAACTTTTGCATCCTGCATGCAAAAGTCTTTTGCGTTCTGTAGATAAAAAACACTCATTTCGCGTGTTGATAGTTGTCATGTAAATTTTAACTTTATATGACAGTTTTTTCGTTATAAAACTTTGTATTTAATTTTTGTAACAATTTCTTAAAACGATTTATATTTATTTGCACTAAATATTACCTGTATTATTATATTTTCTATTGATATTGCAATTTGTAATAACCATAACAACATTATCAAACATAAAACTTTTTCACATCATTCTATAAACGAAAATTATACCTTTAAGTTCAGTGTAATATGTTTCCCCTATATTATTAAATATAGCTGAAGGCTAATTATATTTCAAATCAATATGTATGTGGCTTAGTTAGATTGTTATACCTTCCTTTAATAATTCAATAAAAACATTTAATTATATACTTGATACAACAACAAAATAATATTTAATAATTCAATGCTATACAACCAAAGTGAAATGTACCATCATGTCAAACCACTTTGTATATTATACCTTATTACTGATACTATTTTTATAATATAACTAAAATAAATAAATATATCATCACGCCTTTTACCCATCACTGGCTGTGGCACTCTACCTAAGCAGATTTCGGTAAGTGATATATTTATTCTTGTGAAGTGCGGTTACCAGCCGTTAAATCACGGCCTCCAAAGATATTAGTGGTGGAGGAGCGACAGGTGTAGATTTTTTAAATTGGGGTAGATTTAAATTGGTGAAAATTCATCTTTAAAATATTAATTTTTGGCAATTCAATATTTTAAAACGTTGTAATTTGTATAGTATGCATTGAGTTAATATTGTTTTATCATTGTTTACATTTAACCTGCTATTAACTAACAATATAGTTAACATTGCTTTATGGATCCGGGTCTAAGGATTCTTACAATTAATTTATCTGTTTGATTAATACAAAGTATAAAATTTCTTGAAGTCTGCCATGTTATTTAAACAAATGGTAATAGTAAACTTTTTCACGCAACTAGAAAAGTTGACATTTATATGTACCATTTATAAAAATAAATAAATATATCATCACGCCTTTTACCCATTACTAGGTGTGGCACTCTGCCCAAGCAGATCTCGGTAAGTAATATATTTCTTCTCGTGAAATGCGGTTACCAGCCATCAAATCACGGTCCCCAAAGATATTAGTGGAGGGGGAGCCACAGAGGTAGATTTAATTTGGTGAAAATTGTTTGTCGGCTGTGGGGATCGAACTAGGGTTCTCAAGATTCACAGGCCGACTCGATGCCACTGAGCCACCTATCTCATTTATATTTTTATAAATAAATAAATATATTACCATTGGTACTTACTTCACAGAGGCAGTACCAATCTCGTCCATAAAAACACAACAACCTTAAAGAATATTTGAGCTTCTAAAGTCTGTCACTTCACCTACTAGCACCACTATTTTAACGACACTTCACACATATTAATTAGTATCACACATCAAAATCATATTTTATTATAAGTTTAAACACTATAAATATATAGTAGATGTAAACGACAGCAGCCGACGCGAAGAACTAAACTGAACGTTGGAAATAATTGCTGAAATTAATTGTTTTGTTACGTTTATACAAGATTAATTAAGAATGACTGGGTGAATAAATCAATACTCATATTATGTTTATATTTATATACAGGGTGTTTCAGGACTAGTGTAACAAACTTTAACATCTTATTCCTCAGGTCATTTTGAGCCAAAAATGTCATATAAACATAGGTTCTATTCCTTCTAGTTACCAAAATACAAGAGGTTGAAGTTCTATAAATAACACGAAATTTTCAAATTTTTGTAACAAGATACTTTCGGAAAACAAGAGTTTTATTGAAAAGTCATACTTTATTTGTCTTAATTAATTTTATTTATTAATAATAACATGCATACGAGTACAAGGCTCTCATTTTGAATACTTGCTGTAATTTTTTTAAAATTTGTTATCTTATTTCATATTGTGTTAACCTATTCCATATTTGGTTATGTTGTTCTGTGTCTATTTAATTGTGTCATTTTATGTTTTGTTCTCTAAATCGTATTCGTTTATATTAATAAATAAAACTAATTAAGATAAATAAGGTAAGACTTTTAATAAGACTCTTGTTTTCCGAAAGTATTTTGATTAAAAAAAAATTGAAAATTTCGTGTTATTTATAGAACTTCAACCTCTTGTAGTTTGGTAACTAGAAGGAATAGGACATATGTATATATGACATTTTTGGCTCAAAATGACCTCAGGAATAAGCTGTTAAGTCCTGAAACACCCTGTATATTATTATTTGTATCTACAATTGTTAGTAGAGTGTAGAATTATATGCACTAAAATATGCGCATATATATGCATTAAACACACCTAATATATGCACCATATTGCATATTATATGCACCAGTTTAAGCATTATATGCACACAACAAAAATAATATTTAAATATTTAGAGGGAACAACACAATTTCATTGTTTAAATAAGTATGCAATTAAATAATAATAATGATAAATTAAGTTTCACATTAATTATGAAAACAATGAATTTCTAAATTATCCAGCAGGAAAGAATAACATCGATCAGAAAATACGTGCTGATAAATAGAAAAACTTCTTTACTACACGCGACGTCATAGAGGCATATTTAAATTTACATGTTATGTGTGGCTCCATTCTTATATTATTGCAATATTTTTCTTTTAAAATAGTTGCAGGTAAAAGATTTTAATTCACATTGGCACTAAAATGTTTAAGTACCTCGTGTAAAGTGGAATAAATTAAAAATAATGTTTTTTGATTTGTGAGTAGAACATCAGATAATATTTATATTTTTATCCTGAACTTGTGTTTATAATTATAATTTAATTATTAATATAATAGAGATAATTCTTAAACAATTACAAATGTTCACTTTATTTAAAGTGCAAATAATTTTGTATATTTAAATGAAATTGTTTTTGATTCGTGTTTAATATATCATAATATAGTATAAGCTATTTAATTTTTATCCTGAAGTTGTGTTTATAATTATAATTTAATTAATAATATAAAAGAAATAACACTTAAACAATTGCAAATGTTCATTTTATTTAAAGTGCAAATAATTTTAACAAATTTAAATGAAATTATTTTTAACAACAAACACAAAATTAATTGTCATTCATACACTTGGTGAAACTAGGTTTAATAAAAAATATTAAATAAACACTTGTCTAAGTCTCACAAAATTCAGCCTCCAAGTCACCTTATGAGGGCATCGTCAGAGGCCGGCCAGCACAGTTAGTAACCATAGACGCGTTTCGCTCTTATTAGAGCTCATCAGTATGGTATAACTCACTTCTTCACCTAGAACAAAGTTCACGTGAAGAAGCTGGTGACGAAGAACTTATTTTTGATTCGTGTTTAGTATATCATATAGTATAAGCTATTTAATTTTTATCCTGAAGTGTTTATAATTATAATTTATTATTCATATATTAAAAATAACTATAAAAGCAGTGGCACTAAAATATTTATGTCAAGTATAATTAATTTTGCAAATTAAAAAAATATATTTTGTTTCGTGATTAGTATTATTGTCGCTTTCCAAATCACACCCACTTACATACATTCACTCTGCCATATTCCGACAAAGCCCCATTCGATTTTTGCCGCTGCTGACGGCATTTGGGGGCGGGTGGTGCTCGGGGGTAGCAGTGGCGTTACCTTGACAACCAGTGGCGGCGTCGCGGGGTTACCGTGGCGACAACTCGCGCGCCAATCTCTGCCACATCGAGAGTGGAGCAATGCGAACGAGGGTGATATCAAACGCCATTTTTATGTTGTTTGGCTGAATTGGGGATGTAATTTGTTGAAATTATTTGTAGTTACATTTAATGTGTTTACTCTCAGCCATGGAAAATAAGAAAATAATTGTTGAAATTATGACAACGTAACAATAAATAAAATATGTTACAATATTTGATTTAAATAAAATAAATAAATATATCATCACGCCTTTTACCCATTACTAGATGTGGCACTTTGCCTAAGCAGATATCGGTAAGTTATATATTTCGTCGCGTGAAATGCAGTCAAATCACGGCCCCCAAAGATGTTAGTGAAGAGGAAGCCACAGGGGTAAATTTAAATTGGTGAAAATTATTTGTCGGCTGTGAGGATCGAACCAGGGTTCTCAAGATTCACAGGCCGACTCAATACCACTGATTTAGGCTGCATAAAACGTTGTCCACTAATCAATTTGTTAATTACGTTAAAAAGTTGAATTGAAATTAAAAAAATACGTATCTGTGTAATGTCAAAAATTATAAAATGTTATAATATCTATAGTACTTTTATCAATTAAAGAATAAATGTTTTATTTTCTGACAGAGATTCTAATAAGTTATTGGTACCATATAAGCCATCTCTTCACCGCATCATAATATGAAACATGATACATGAATTCTTGAAATTCTTTCAATTCTTCAACAATTACATTCATAGAAACATCAAATCCATGATATTTCAACTCTTAACAAAGCTATTCAATTGTTAACGAAACAATATGCCCAATTACACAACCCTTTCATTCATCATGACAACCAAGAAGTCTCAACTCAAACAAAACACAAACCCTGACGTCACCAATCAGAAAAATGTGAGAAACGCAAATAAAAAAAAAACAATTTAATGATCAAAACTATAAATCAGTCTAATATACTATTTTACACAATCAATATGCTCGGAAAAATGTATTATAATCTTGTGTAAACCACATAATGCCTATTCGCATATATATGGTTGGAGGGTGCATATTATATTTCAGATTTATTTATTGTGTGATATTGTTTTGTTTCGAGGGGTGGAAATTGATACCCTGCGAAAATTTACTTACGGATTATGCGACACCACTGCCACGTGTCGGTAAAAGATGGAATTATACTGGGTTGATATTATTTTTCATTTGATTTATACCATTTATAAAATAATAAATAAATGGCTATGAAATTTAAAATATCATTGCAAAGATTATAGTTGTTGGTCTTCGGGTTTAATGCCTATGAAACAACAGAACGCACCCGTTATTGACGAAAAATAAAAGACTAAAGACAAACTAAATTTCAAAAATATTCTTACGTGAAATGAGATACAAAAGATACGAGCGAATTGAGATACGTTCGTTTCATTGATGAGCTCTTCGATGGAAATAGAGGAACCTCTATTTTTCGTCAATGGCGGATGCGTTCTGTTGTTTCATTGAAAGGCTCATAGATGCTCTTCGATCAGTGTGCCATAGGCATAAAACAACAGTAGTTTAAAAAGATAAATAATAAATAAAATAAATATATCATCACGCCTTTTACCCATTACTAGGTGTGGCACTCTGCCTAAGCAGATCTCGGTAAGTGATATATTTGTTCGCGTGAAGTATGGTTACCAGCCGTCAAATCACAGCCCTTAAAGATATTAGTGCCACAGGGGTAGATTTAAATTGGTGAAAATTGTTTGTCGCTTGTGGGGATCGAACCAGGGTTTCAAAATCCACAGGACGACTCGATATACCACTGAGCCATCTACCCCAAGATAAATAATAAATAAAATAAATATATCATCATGCCTTTTACCCATTACTGGGTGTGGCACTCTGCTTAAGCAGATCTCGGTAAGTGATATATTTGTTCGTGTGAAATGAGGCTACCAGCTATCAAATCACCCAAAGATATTAATGGAGGAGGAGCCACAGGGGTAGATTTAAATTAGTGAAAATTGTTTGTTGGTTGTGGGGATCGAACCAGAGTTCTCAAGATCCACAGGTCGACTCGATACCACTGAGCCACCTACCCCATAAAAGGATAAATAATAAATTAAATAAATATATCATTACGCCTATTACCCATTACTGGGTGTGGCACTCTGCCTAAGCAGATCTCGGTAAGTGATATATTTGTTCGCGTGAAGTATGGTTACCAGCCGTCAAATCACAGCCCTTAAAGATATTAGTGGACGGGGAGCCACAGGGGTAGATTTAAATTGGTGAAAATTGTTTGTCGGGTGTGGGGATCGAACCAGAGTCTCAAGATCCACAGGCCGACTCGATATACCACTGAGCCACCTACCCCATAAAAAGATAAATAATAAATAAAATAAATATATCATCATGCCTTTTACCCAATACTGGGTGTGGCACTCTGCCTAAGCAGAGCTCGGTAAGTGATATATTTGTTAACGTGAAGTGCGGCTACCAGCCGTCAAATCATCCAAAGATATTAATGGAGGAGCCACAGGGGTAGATTTAAACTAGTGAAAATTGTTTGTTGGTTGTGGGGATCGAACCAGAGTTCTCAAGATCCACAGGTCGACTCGATACCACTGAGCCACCTACCCCATAAAAAGATAAATAATAAATTAAATAAATATATCATTACGCCTATTACCCATTACTGGGTGTGGCACTCCACCTAAGCAGAGCTCGGTAAGTGATATATTTGTTAACGTGAAGTGCGGCTACCAGCCGTCAAATCACTCAAAGATATTAGTGGAGAGGGAGCCACAGGGGTAGATTTAAATTGGTGAAAATTGTTTGTCGCTTGTGGGGATCGAACCAGAGTCTCAAGATCCACAGGCCGACTCGATATACCACTGAGCCACCTACCCCATAAAAAGATAAATAATAAATAAAATAAATATATCATCATGCCTTTTACCCAATACTGGGTGTGGCACTCTGCCTAAGCAGAGCTCGGTAAGTGATATATTTGTTAACGTGAAGTGCGGCTACCAGCCGTCAAATCATCCAAAGATATTAATGGAGGAGCCACAGGGGTAGATTTAAACTAGTGAAAATTGTTTGTTGGTTGTGGGGATCGAACCAGAGTTCTCAAGATCCACAGGTCGACTCGATACCACTGAGCCACCTACCCCATAAAAAGATAAATAATAAATTAAATAAATATATCATTACGCCTATTACCCATTACTGGGTGTGGCACTCCACCTAAGCAGAGCTCGGTAAGTGATATATTTGTTAACGTGAAGTGCGGCTACCAGCCGTCAAATCACCCAAAGATATTAGTGGAGAGGGAGCCACAGGGGTAGATTTAAATTGGTGAAAATTGTTTGTCGCTTGTGGGGATCGAACCAGGGTTTTCAAGATTCACAGGCCGACTCGATACCACTGAGCCACCTACCCCATTATTTACCTATATCTGGTTCTGAGAAACGCAATGTCCTATGGGGTAAAAGGCGTCATTTACTTTAAAATTAACATTTCATTAAAAATTATTATTATTGTTTTACATGAAAGGAAAATATCTGATGTGGACACCACATGACTTCCTTGTACACGTATTAAACTATAGATATTTTTTAATTGCACATATTTGACATTAAATCTTTTATTTTTGTTCTAATCCATAGCAAACTTAATTTAAAAAAAAATCAAAAAATATATTATATTTAAATTTAGATATCTCGTTTATGCAAAAAGCTAATTTAAAAATTCTTAATGTTCTAGACGCAGAATTTAATTCTCTAAAACTTTTATTTGCAGCATTCATTTCTAAAATTAAAATAATACCATTTTTTTCAAGGAAAACTGTTAGCAGCTTCATGTAATGTGCCACTTCCGGTTAGTCTATTTTAACCAAAATCTATTATGTTATTTCCATTGATATAGTAGTCTTATATACCAAATTTGGAAACTTTTAAATTATATTTGAATATAGTTTTTCATGAAAATCTATTATAGGCTTCAAGTAAAGTACCACTTCCGGTAGTTGTATAATGACCAAAAAGGGAGGTGCACAACTAGATGTTATAACAGTCCTAAATATAAAGTTTCAATTTTCTACGGCTTACCGTTTTTGAGTTATACGAGATACGTACGTACAGACGGCATGACGAAATTAGTCAAAATGGATTCAGGGAGGGCCAAAACACCTATTTCCGTTGAAATCTGAGAACCAAAAATTTTCGCGATTACAATACTTCCTTTACTTCGTACAAGGAAGTAAAAAGATGAAGAATTATTGAAAGAAAAATCTTAGAAGATATAAATTATTTTGAAGTTGAAACCGAACAATAAAATGATTATAAGTACTAGAAGAAAATAGTAGAAATGTTATCCGATTTCCATTTAATAATCTTTCTTATTCGCAAACATAAAATTGAATTTAATTTACCGCCAGTAATCAAACAGAGTTTCTTGTCACATAAAATCCAAAAACAATTTAAGATTGCAACGCTAACATCAGCATAGAACGCCTGCTCGCGCTCCATTCCGCCGTTTATAAACTGGCGACTGGCGACATTAAAAACGCGGGCAAGAATCGTTTAACTTTCTCAATTACGATCCCAGTCGAAAATTCATACTTCCCGAATTCGCACTGGCGTAATTCGCATTTGATATAGAGGATGCAATAACAAGAACGCAGCAATAAAGACGCTGGCGTGAATGCGAAATTGTCGCGGGAACTTTAATTTCTTTTCCTATAATTCACGGACATTAAAATAACGCCGACATTTTTATGACGTTGAAGAAATATTATTGTGAATTACACTTTTGCACATTTGAAATATTCAAATTTACTCCATTTATTGCTTTTGTTCTTGCCTGTTTATTTTCTTTTCCCAGCAATTGTTAAATGCGAAATTTTAAATTGTTGCAAGCGTAAGACAGATATTATTCCACGAAGAATTATTTCTGTTTGAATTGCAATGTCAAGGCATTCATTACTCCATCTTATTAACAAAAGATAAAACAAAAGTAGTGCGCCAGCATACCAGAATAGAATAAAAGCATGCATAAACGCTGTATAATTATTGGTGAAATGAAATACAAATTGATTATAAACTACGGGACAAAATAAGGATATTTTATATAACATATTGATCAGAGAAGAAAATAGTATTAAGTATTAAGTGCGTAAAGTGATCCTTTGTTGAAATACACGTTGTTATGCTGATATAAATAATGAAAAAATTATGTACTTCGCGTATTGGTGTTTTTTTTAAATTTATTTATTTATTTATGGTACGCTGTACAACAGGAATTTAATCCCAATTACAGTACAGGTTCCGCACTCACCGAGCCGCAGTGTAGTAGTTTATATAATTTTTAGCTTGAGTAAGATTCGAACTCGGGATCTCCGGATTCGAATTCCGTAGCGCTATACACACCACCGTACTGACGGGTGAACAAAAGAATCTAATGTGAGGAATAAACGAGGATGTATAAAATATAAATATATCATCACGTCTTTTACCTTATAGGGTGTGGAATATATTTTTATGCAGTTACCAGCCGTCAAATCACGGCCCTCAAACATATTAGTGTAAGGAGAGCCACAGGGGTAGTTTTAATGTTTGTCGGCTGTGAGAATCGAATCTAGGTTCTCAAATCTATTTGATACCACTAAGCCATCTACGATTTTGTATAAAAGAAAATATGAATGTTGATGAAGCCAATGTCGCGTAATTGCAGGATCAATTTTATTTCAAATTTCAAGTATTACCAATTTAAATCTACCCCTGTGGCTCCCCCTCCACTAATATCTTTGGAGGCCGTGATATGACGGCTGGTAACCGCACTTCACGCGAAGAAATATATCACTTACCGAGATTTGCTTAGGCAGAGTGCCACACCCAGTAATGGGTATAAGGCATGATGATATATTTAATTAAGTATTACTAATAAGTGGTTTCTAAGAATAAGTGTTAGCCATCGTGTTAACGCGCATGGCTATCTGCATGGCATAATAATAATAATAATAAGAGAGAAAGAGTAACCCTTCCAGCAACACTTTGATAGGATCGTAAAGTCAAGAATAAGCAACTTAATTATAGGGCAACATCACATTACGAGTAGATTATTACCCAAGGAACACTTATTAATTCCGCTAGCAGGACTATAAAATCAGCAAAACTCAATCTCATTACAGTTCCCCAATGTGAACCAGGCTTTAAATTACCCCACCCCTTTCTAACACGCCTTCAGGCACAGGACAATGAATAATAACTCAATCATACATATTAATCGCCACGGTTATTAATATAAACGTTCGCAGCATTCACAGCGTTGGTAATGGGCTATAAAAGGGCGGATTGACGCCTTCGGGTGTTTCCGTTGATCTTCGGATGGAGGATAAATAAATATTGCATTTGAACACGTGACCTTTCAGATTTGAAACTGATGGATCACCTAAATGGTTATTTGTTACGGGAAATTTTCTAGAATACAATATGAATGAGTTTCTGCAGGAAGCGTTCACGCTGTTCCACTTTTCAGGAGCGGGTTCGCACAAATTTCAAGTTTTTCAGGACCCCCACAACAATCTTATTTGTTATTCATTTAGAATTCGCCCAAATTTGTACAGGGATATTTTAAAAATTGAATGTAAAATTAAAACATATTAGTTATTTTTATGTTAAATCCACAAAATGATTATTTTTTAGTTGCGCGTGAGAATGTCACTTTTGGTCGAGACAAAAAAATTATTTTAACGCGCCAAAAAACATGAATTACAAACAACATTTTTTCTACAACTGTAAATAAATAATATTACAATAATTATTGATATATTTAAGTAAATTGATGGAAAACAATCAATGATAATATGAATTTAATACTATTGATGTGTTGTAACTAATGGAACCTGACAAAAAATAATTTGGGAGTGTGCACGAAATACTCATTTTGTGTATTAGGGTGCAAAACAGTGTGCAAAATGCTCATTTTGCACTTTAGGGTGAAAAACAATGAACAAAATAAACGTTGTCAAGTTAATGTAAATGATGAAAAAATCACGTACTTCGCGTAATGATATCTTTTGAGAGTAGTAGAAAAATTATATTTAAATGTTTGTAAGAATACTTAGGGTAATAATTTTTTTCGAATTAGAATATAATGTTATACTAGGTTCTTCTTAAATACATTTTTCTACGATTGCTATGAAAAGTTAAAAATTACGCTCTCATTTGCCGTCGTAAATTTGACGTTTTCTATGGAACTTTGCCGCTCGTAGCAACAAAACTCTAATTTTAAACTCTAAATCAAACGTTTACTTGAACCAGTGACTGCAAATAAACACTGAAAACTTGTAAAATTAAATTCTCAAAAAGGTTATTTCGAGAGATTGCCTCTCAGTCGACAATGTAGCATTTTGCATTTGTATTACACAAATGACTATTTCTGGATCATTGATCTGCTTTGCTATTTAGAAATCGGTAAAGTTTGTACTGAACTCTTTGGTCATATTTTCCGATCTAGATCAGTAGAGACGAATTTTCCGATCAAATTTTCTGAGCAGTTGCAAAAAATACAAAACTATGGTAACAAAAATATCAAGTTCTGAAGCAAAGTTCAACCAGGATGATTCACCTTAACGATATATGTATGAAAGATAAGTGTCTTTGCCTAAAAAGACAAAGTCAATTAAGCAAGTAATTTTTAAGTCAATAGCATCAATACGCATTCCCAATTAGATGAAGCCATGTTAGGTCTAATTAGTAAAATAAACTCATTTAGTTATTTGAGAACAAGTACAGCAAGTCATCTCAATTCTCCTTTTGTTTTGAAATCCGACGAGGCGAGAACTCAACTGACCCAACCGTACTTACAATTTTAGCACTTTGTTATGGCAGTCACTTGTTTGTTTTTTGTTAATCGTTGCCAAGCAACGGCTCCTTTATTGTTCACTAAACAAGCGACTGTTAATTGCTCTTTCGGTCGCGGTGTGCCATTGTTTTTGTGTTTAGATATTCGTTTGTTTGCGTTGTTAGTAGCCGTGTTGATTCCAAACTTTTTCTTGTGACGGTATTTTAAATATTGGTTTGGGGTTTTGTTTGACTTTCTTTGCATTCGGACTTCTTTTACTTTTATACATACTCGTATTAGAAAACTTTTATTTGCTTCCAGCAAATTCGTCATTGGTTTCACGAGATAGTGAAAATATAAATGATTGATACACTTTTCTTCTACAACTTACGCACTTATTTTCATAGGGAAGTGATTATTTTCTGCACTGATGTATCAATAGTAGAGATGGGCGAATATCAAATTTCTCGAATTCGAATATCGAATACGAATATTAATCAGATCTAGAATATTTGAGGTACTCGAATATTCGAATACTCCTAAAATTATTAATAATTATTTAATTATGTCCTTTTCATTATTTGAATGAAATTATTAAGATAAAATAAAATTAAAACAAAAAGTACAAACAAAAAAGAAAAAGGCGAAAACTTCAAATTTAAGGTGAAACCTACGGGCTAATGTTGGCGAAAAACAAATTTGAAATATGATACGTCTTCATGGTTTTGAAACAAAATATCTTTGTTATTAATAACTTCAAAGTATTGTAATAGTTTTAAGTTTATGTACAAATGATACAGAAAAACAGTCAAAAATTGGCGCGATATTCGAGGTATTCGAATGTTCGCTATACTGACGTTACTATTCGAAAATCTCGAATATCGAATAATGTCAATATTCGCGGCATTCGACTATTCGCGGATGATATTCGCCCATCTCTAATCAATAGAATGATATTATTGTTTTCCGTTGTCATAAATACAAAAAATGACAGTAAGACAATGGAATTTGCAACAACTTTTGATTTGAAACTAAAAATAAAAGTACTTGGTTTTGTTTCATAAATTAAACAATATTACTTTATTGTACAATTTAGGCTGTTATTCCATCTTCAGAAGTTAATACATTCTAACATAATATACAGGATGTTTCATAATTTTAGGTGCATACGTTAATGGTATATGTTATTTGATATGCTGATTACGAATCAAAAAGATTTTTTTTTTAAATCGTAAAATTATTTTCATGTCCAAAATTTGTCGTTGCCACTGCCACTGGGTGGATGATTATGTTAAAGTTATTAATTAAATAAAATTCTATTATAAATAACTGCTAATAATTGAATTGTGTAATTATTCTTTCGTAATACGTCAGTAGGTCAATTTATTGTTTCTTTTGTGAATGATATATACATAACAGTGTAAAAAAATTGGTGATTTGTTTTAAAAATAGATAACACGAACGGATTTAGTAACGAAGCTTGCAGCGTGCCTTTAATTCACCGTGCTGCATTATGTATGACAGAGAATGGCAACAATTTTGAGCAATTTTTGTAAAAATTATTCGAATTGTATGTGTTTTATTTATTTTGATATGTCAATTATTTTGAATACATAATAAACTATAATTATCGTTTCATTAAAAATAATTAAATTTTGTTTGTTTATTTTACTAGTATTATGTAATTTAAATTTTTGATTACCTGCTTCATTGTTTGTGTTTAATAGGAAAGCGAATTGAGTGCAGTACTACAAAAAATGTTTTAGGTAAACAAACCCTAACTTTTCGAATTTAAAAAAATTCTTTTAGATTCGTAATCAGCATATCAAACAACATATACCATTAACGTATGTACTCGAAGTTATGAAAAACCCTGTATATGATACAGAGTAACAATTTGTTGGGAGACATAATTTTAGTATTCTTTGCTACGTCTATGAATAGAGAACTGATCAAATATAATTGTTCATTCATTAAACTTGTAACTGTGTTCAGAGCTTTCTTAATTTTCAAAGCTTCTAAGAAGGTTTATCCTTCTTTACGGACAATTGAAATTTTTTTAACTTAGCAATTATGGTCGAAATCTATCAGATGTTTCGCTACATTTGATTGGAATATTTTTAAATTACTTAGATTAATGATTATATCAGGAGATAATATCACCGTCAGTACGGTGGTGTGAATAGCGATACGGAATTCGAATCCGGAGATACCGAGTTTGAATCTCACTCAAACTAAAAATTATATAAACTACTACACTGCGGCTCGGTGAGTGCGGACCCTGTACTGTAATTGGGATTAAGGTCCTTTTGTACAGCGTAACATAAATACATAAATAAGTAAATATTTCTTACTTGTATGAATTGTAACATTGCGACTCGATGGGTGGTAGCACAAGCTCTGTTTTTGGGTGTTTTAAGAGCACGGTTTTAACATGTTAGAGATAGCTAAAACACTCAAATACACTGCTCTTAAAACAGGCAAAAACAGAGCTTGTGCTACCAGCCGATGAGTCCTGTACTATAATTGAGATAAATTTTCTAAAAGTAGAATAAATAAATTTAAATAAAAAATTAAACTAATAATTAAGTATGAATTATTAATAATTAAGCCGTGATTTGACGGCTGGTAACCGCACTTCACGCGAAAAAATATGGTAAACAGTAATGAGTAAGAGGCGTGAAGATATATTTATTTATTTCTTAAGTATTGTTTCTTGGGAGACCAGTTAATACATGGATAAGACAAATCCATCAAGAACATGCAGAAATAGGATATACTTGGCATGATATGAAAATAAATGCCAAAGATAAAATTGAATGGAAGAAGATCATTGGAAAATTGTGCAATGAAACAGAGGAAACGTCAGTGCAAGACTAGCATCCTTGCACTCAAAACTGCTGATGAATCATCTTGTAATATGCCCTATGCTGCATAAGGAGCGAAAGGACTTATTATTATTATTATTATTATTGTTTCTTTAAGGGATCAAGCTACCAATTTTCCCGGGTGAAAACCTAAGAAAAACTTTCCTGTCCTCAAATTAACCATCTCCAATTTTTCACTTTTTCCTTCAAACAAGAAGCGTAGTCCTGGACACAACAAATTCCGCTGTCAGTCTCCCCGCAAAAAGCTTGTAACTCCCTGCGTCTCTCTTCCACCACCAGAGCGTTCTGTAATCGGCCTCACGCTAAATTTCATCTGAACGTCTCTATTATCGCGTCAACCCTTATTTAGGGGTAGATAGTGCCCTAACTGCTAACGGCCTGAAGGGAATAGTGAGTTTGCAGTCGGTGAAGAGGACTCGGAATACGGTAAGTGGAGGTTGTTGAGTTTTGGTTGGTTTTAATTGAGAGAAATTATGTTTGGTGTAATTAGAATCAAGTGATGGTTTGGAATATTTGCAGGAATTCATTTTGTATTGTTTCAGGAATGATTCAAATTAAGAATTGGAATTAAAAATTAAATTGTTATTTTACAAACAATTTTCATCAATTTAAAACTACCCCTGTGGCTCCCCCTCCATTAATATCTTTGCGAGCTGTGATTTGACCGAGATCTGCTTAGGCAAAATGCCACACCTAGTAATGGGTAAAAGGCGTGATGATATATTTATTTATTTAATTTATTCTTATTGTTATTTCTGTTGAAATCGTAGGATAATTTACATTACCATGACATCGTGTATTTGGTGAGCTATTTTGCACGTTCCATTGGTTACAACACATCAATAGTATCAAATTCATATTATTTTTGATTGTTTTCCTTCAATTTACTTAAATAAATCTATAATGATTGGATTAACAACAAAGACAAAATTAATTGTTGTCCATACACTTGGTGAAACTAAGTTTAATAAAATATAAACTAAAGATTCTTCACGAGAACTTTGTTCTAGGTGAAGGAGTGGGTTATACCATACTGATGAGCTCTAATAAGAGCGAAACGCGTCTATGGTTACTAACTGTGCTGGCCAGCCTCTGACGATGACCTCATAAGTTGATTTGGAGGTTGAATTTTGTGAGACTTAGCCAAGTGTTTAGTTTATATTTTATTAAATCTAGTTTCACCAAGTGTATGGATGACAATTAATTTTGTCTTTGTTGTTATTTAAATTGCTGCCTAGCTTTTCATTTTTTCGGTAGATGGCATTGCCTGTTCGATAGAACTTCTCATGTCATCTTACCGTTTTTTAGAGATTTTATTCTCTGCTGGCACAGTCGTTCGTCACCAGCTTCTTCACGTGAACTTTGTTCTAGGTGAAGGAGCGGGTAATACCATTCTGATGAGCTCTAATAAGAGCGAAACGCGTCTATGGTTACTAACTGTGCTGGCCAGCCTCTGACGATGCCCTCATAAGTTGCCTTGGAGGCTGAATTTTGTGAGACTTAGCCAAGTGTTTAGTTTATATTTTATTTTTAATTATTGGATTAATTTCGGTAGATGGCATTAATGGTTCGACAGAACTTCTCATGTCATCTTACCGTTTGTTAGAGATCTTATTCTCTGCTGGCACAGTTCTTCGTCACCAGCTTCTTCACATGAACTTTGTTCTAGGTGAAGAAGTGAGTTATACCATGCTGATGAGCTCTAACAAGAGCGAAACGCGTCCATGGTTACTAACTGTGCTGGCCGGCCTCCGACGATGCCCTCATAAGGTGACTCGGAGGCTGAATTTTGTGATACTTTGCCTAGAGTTTTATTTAATATTTTTTATTCAACTACTTGGCTATTTGTCCAGTAATCATGGTAGGAAGTGAAGTAGTAACCATCATATTAGCTCCATTTCTCATTAATGTTTATAAAGATACATTTGCAAGCGTTGCTTAATTGGTTTCTCGTCTATAATTTGACTAATTACATTGAAATGCATTAAAATAGCAACTAAACGTATACCGTGCAATTCAAAGTGAGCCTAACATGGAACATGTGGGTTTCGGGATCTGTATAATGTATTTTGATGAGCAATTAGTGCAATGTATGCAGGTACCTCTCTACTTACGTCAGTTGGATTCGTTCAATCCGATTAACTGAAGCAAATGGATTAAATGTATATGACGTGTACATGCTCCTATTTAAATTGGCATACATGTGTACTAAACAATACTTACACTAACATCTTTGGGGACATCATTTGACAGCTAGTAGCAGAAAATATAAGCTACAGGGAGTTGCAATTACAAGGTTATACTGCAGATAAAATTGAGACAAAGACAAATTTAATTTTTCTATGATTGCTATAAAAAGTTGACAATTACGCTCTCATTTGTCATCGTAAAGTTGACATTTTCTGGGATTCAATAAAAAAATAACTTTGTCAAGTGCTTCCTATGGCAATGAACGAAATAGTTATTTGTGTATTAAGAGCGTAAAGTGATTCTTTGTTACTCGAACACGGTAATTACAGCACGAGACGAAGGCGAGAGATTCAATAGTGTAAGAGGAACAAAGACACTTTACGCTCGTGATACACACATATTTTTTTCTGCGATTGTATCTTCAAATTATTAAAAAACATATGCGTAATTGTCAACTTTTCATAGCAATCGTAGAAAGAAGATATTAAATGCGCGGTTTCTTCGATAGTTACTAGGAGTACAAACAAAACAGGAACTTGTTATATTGACAGAACGAATTTATTTTCAGTACGTATATGTTTTATAAGAATGCAAGAGATGCAATCGTACAGTTTAATTGTCTAATATAAGACAGAATGATACAAATAATAACCTAAGAACTTAGGAAGATGATACATTTTAAAAATATAATATAATTTATTTATTTGTTTAATTCTGACAGTATCAATTTAAATAAATATAAATATCAACAAAGACAAAATTAATTGTCATCCAACACTTGGTGAAACAAGGTATATATACCATACTGATGAGCTCTAATAAGAGCGAAACGCGTCTATGGTTACTAACTGTGCTGGCCAGCCTCTGACGATGCCCTCATAAGGTGACTTGGAGGCTGAATTTTGTGAAACATAGCCAAGTGTTTACTTTACATTTTTATTAAATATAAATATATCATCACGCCTTTTACCTATTACTAGTTGTGGCACTCTGCCGAAGCAGATCTCGGTAAGTGATATATTTCTACGCATGAAGCCGTCAAATCACGGTCCCCAAAGATGTTAGTGGAGGGAGAGCCAAAGGGATAGATTTTTTTAAATTGGTGAAAATTGTTTGTCGCCTGTGGGGATCGAACCAGTGTTCTCAAGATCCACAGGCCGATTCGATACCACTGAGCCACCTACACCATTGTACCAGTTTATTGTATTCTAAGTGACTTTTTTCATGAGCCAATGAATGAGTTAATAAAAGAAAAAAAAACAATTCGAAAGCCTATTAATCCATTTCCTTGTATTTAATAAATACTAAGTTTCTGCAATTTCAAACAATATCCACTGTATTTCAAACCTCTAACATTCATTATAATCTGTAGGTCCCTTACTACAATAATTAGAATGAATTTCTTTGATGTATTTAAAACATTATCTCCCTTATCACAATTTCTAAATCGCCAGGTAATCTTTCAAAAATCAAACCTCCCCTAACTTCATTAAACAAACCCAATTACCACCCTAATCTATAACCCCCATATCCCACACTGAATTCCAAACATCCCTTACTGCATCGCTACCCTATATCGCGACACATAGCCCTCTGTCGTCAGAAGTTCTAACTGCAAACTCACATTCGCGTTTAGCTTGGGGGGCAAGTGTTAGTGATATATAATAGACGTTTTCCAACCCCAATGCGTATAATAGTTTAATACGATGAGGGTGGAGAGACAAGTTTCGAAGCGCATGCGTGGTGGAATCGATGAGTATAGTTTGTTTTGGAATTGTATTCCTGAAGAATTTATTTTATTTATTTTTATGGGGTAGGTGGCTCAGTGGTATCGAGTCGGCCTGTGGATCTTGAGAACCCTGGTTCGATCCCCACAGCCGACCAACAATTTTCACCAATTTAAATCTACCCCTGTGGCTCCTTTTTCACTAATATCTTTAGGAGCCGTGATTTGACGACTGGTAGCTGCACTTTACGCGAGATCTGCTTAGGCAGAGTGCCACACCCAGTAATGGGTAAATGGCGTGATGATATATTTATTTATTTATTTAAGAATTTATTCATTTAATTATGGATCTCAACAGCGTAGCTGGAAAGATTTAAGGGTCATTTTTGGCGCAGGAATTATGAGAAATTTTACCAAATAAATGTATGGCTCAAACTATATTCGATTGATTATTTTCTGAATTAACATTTTTAATTATTTAGAGTAAATACGATGATCGGCTGTTTTAATAATGAAGAAACTTAGATCGTTGTTAAGAGTTGTTGTAATTTTTAAACATTTTTGACTATTTATTCTTTTAATTTGTGACTAATTATGTTAAGTTCTTTTAAACAATTTATTTATGTCAATTATTAGATGTTACATGTAAGTTTTTTGTTTCTGTGTTTAAAATTAAAATAAGTCTTATTGTTATTTACTTTGAAGATCCCTGAAGAAGGCGATGGTTATCGCCGAAACGTCGGAATTGTTACAGTTTTTAAATAAATTAGACTGATATTCCAATTATCTAAGTTTCTTTATTTTAAATTATTGTTTAAATGTCAAAATTTTCAATATTAATAAACAGCTGTCTAGAATATGGTGCATCCTTTTGAAACAAATGAAGCATTCTTAATGACTTATATGTAATGAAGAAAATAATTAAAAATAGATACATGAATTGATAAGATTAAAAAAAATGGTCTTAGCTTTGCTATATATTTTAAAGGATTCAATTTTAGGACTTTTTTTTCTTCCTAAGTGAAAGAATTATTTTCTTTCCTAGGGATGAAAAGAATTACTTTCTTTTTACAACTGAGGAAAGACAAGTGTTTTCTTTCTAATAAAATAATTACAAAAAATAGTAATTGAGATAAATGTCCTGTTGTACATAACAGTAAAAAATAGATTTAGCTTTGCTCTATATTTTAAAAGCTTCAATTTTATGACTTTATTTTCATTCCTTAGGGAAAGAATTACTTTCTTTCCTAGGGATGAAAAGAATCACTTTCTTTTTACAACTGAGGAAAGACAAGTGTTTTCTTTCTAATAAAATTATTACAAAAAATAGTAATTGAGATAAATGTCCTGTTGTACATAACAGTAAAAAATAGATTTAGCTTTGCTCTATATTTTAAAAGTTTCAATTTTATGACTTTATTTTCCTTCCTTAGGGAAAGAATTATTTTCTTTCCTAGGGATGAAAAGAATCACTTTCTTTTTACAACTGAGGAAAGACAAGTGTTTTCTTTCTAAGAAGATCACAAAAAAAAATAATTGCGATAAATGTCCTATTGTACATAACAGTAAATAACTAATAAAAAATAAATTTGTAATATATATTTAAAAAGGATTGAATTATATTATATATTAAATAAATAAAAGGCTTCAGAATTCAATGTTTCTTTTTAAATATTTATTTTTGGGACATTTCGAGCAAAAATATTAGCTCATCATCAGCTCCTTTAAAAAATATAAAACAATATTTGTAAAATGTCAATAATAACAAAAAAGATACATATAAAAATAAATTCACTGCGAAAAATGTTTTCCAACTGAACTATAACATCTTTACTATCGTTCATATATACTCTGTTATCACCCGGGGTTGATGTATGAAAAATTATATTACACTCGATTAGGACACTGATTTAATGTCTGGCCTACAATAAGGGCGACAATCCAGGCTCGAATTCCCGGATTTTAGCTTTAGGGGCCGCTGATAAAAATGCGCAGCTGATAAGCGGTGATAATGTGATTAAATGGCTGTTGTCTCGTGTTTTATGTTTTGGAATTTGGGGTTGATGGGCGTTTGTTTCAGCTGATTTTATGAGAAGGGGAACCAATATGTGTATTGATTTTTATTACCCCAATGTACTGATAATGTAGGTGTATTTACGTTGTGGGTAGAAATTTGTTAAATTATAATTTCTTCAATTTTCACCAATTTAAAATCTACCACTGTGGCTCTCTCTCCACTAATATTTTTGAGGGCCGTGACTTGACGGCTAGTAACCGCATTTCACGCGAAAAAATATATCCCTTACCGAGATCTGCTTAGGCAGAGTGCCATATTCAGTAATGGGTAAAAGGTGTGATGATATTTATTTTATTTATAATTTCTTCAAGCGAATATTGCTGTCTAATTTTATACACAACCGGTAATGAATATAAACTTTTTTACTTATTAAAATCATGACTTAATGTGCTTCATTTTTACCCAAGTACTCTCTAGGAAAATAAATTGATTCAAGTCCATTTAATTTCAACTAAATGAGTATAATAAACTTTTCGTTTTCAAAATAATAATTTGTTTTTAATGGTGTTCTTGATTGCCCGCAAAAGTACTTACGGCCCACTAATTTTAGTCGGGCTGTTTAGTTTTGCAGACTGAATTCTGCGCGTAAATGTCAACTTTTTGTGACAGTTGCGTAACATGATCAATTATTATTTGCCCAACATTTCGATTTATAAAAAAACATATTTTCCAAGGAAGAAATCGAGAGGCAGACCAAGCAAATCATGGGATACAACAATTAATGAACTAATAGTAAACATAGGAATGAGCACAGCAGAAGCGAAAAATATAGCGAAAGACCGAAAAAACTGGAGAAAACTAACAAAGGAACATAAATAAGAGAAGAAAAGAAGAAAAGAACAATACTCAACACTCTTTAAAGGGTAGAAGAGTTGAAGATTATATATATATATTTTCCAAGTTAAATTGTCTCAATTTATTTCGAACATAATAAATATATCATCACGCCATTTACCCATTACCGGGTGTGGCACTCTGCCTAAGCAGATCTCGGTAAGTGATATATTTTTTCGCGTGAAGTGCGGTTACCAGCCGTCAAATCACGGCCCTCAAAGATATTAGTGGTGAGGGAGCCAGAGGGGTAGATTTAAATTGGTGAAAATTGTTTGTCGGCTGTGGGGATCGAACCAGGGTTCTCAAGATCCACAGGCCGACTCGATACCACTGAGCCACTTACCCCATACTGTATATATATGTATGTGTAAATGTATATATGTAGGTAGTGGTGTGCGCAAAGCTGTAACAAAGAATCCCAAGAATAATTAGCTGGCAAGACGGCTATAAATTCCTCGCGTCAATATTAATATTAAAATATTCTATAATCGTTTACATCTCGCCACGTAAAATTGACAACATCAATAAAGTATAAGCGCTGTAATCTCTGTAAGATGTGCCGCAGATCCGTACTCAGTTATTCTTCAAACTAAGATTCTATTCTTTACTTATTGGTACTTGGAATCGTAATAATGCTGAAGGAGATATGTACACGAATTTTTTGATAAGGGTTTTAAATTAAATTAAAAGAAAGGAAATAAAAAAATAGTTATAGTTACATTATACATACAAAATAATTTAAATTAAAATAATGTTTATATCTTGCAAGATGAAATATGGGTAGACTGGTAGAATTGGAAAAACTGGTAGAATTGGGAAGACTGGTAGAATTAGGAAGAGTGGTAAAATTGGGAAGACTGGTAGAATTGGGAAGACACATAACAACATTAGTGATATAAAGAAATCTATTACTTCTTTCTAATTCTGAGTTTCTTCCTTACCCTAGAATTGGGCGTTTGCCTGTTGGGTAATGTATTAATAATAATAATAATAATAATAATAATAATAATAAGACTGGTAGAATTGGGAAGACTGGTAGAATTTAGGAAGAGTGGTAAAATTGGAAAGACTGGTAGAATTGGAAAACTGGTAGAATTGGGAAGACTGGTAGAATTGGGAAGACTGGTAGAATTGGAAAACTGGTAGAATTGGGAAGACTGGTAGAATTGGGAAGACTGGTAGAATTATGAAGACTGGTAGAATTAGGAAGAGTGGTAGAATTGGGAAGATTGGTAGAATTGGGAAAACTGGTAGAATTAGGAAGAGTGGTAGAATTGGGAAGACTGGTAGAATTGGGAAGACTTGAAGAATCAGGAAACAACTCAACTTCCCGACATTGTGCACTTTGTCAAGCAATTTGAAATTCGCGGCACTGAATTGTGAATTGTTTCTTTGTCGGGGGTCACCAATGTAAAACAATTAATTTAATTGTATGTAGCTTCATTTTATTTAAATATATAACAATAATAACATTGAATTTAGAAATAAAATAGAAACATATAATATGGAAGATGTTTACACTTTGAAATTTGGAAGAAGAATGAAAATAAATAAATAGTTGACAGAAAAGTAAACATAAATAATAGAGTAATAATCAGAAGTTACTTGGCGACGAAATAATGTAATATGTATATATATATATATATGTAATTTAAAAAAAATTATATAGTAGCAAAATGTGACCATCTAGGATTAAATTAACATAGATTTTCTAAGCCAATGCAGCTTCGTTTGATTGCCTTAGTAGCAGTTATTTTCAAGCAATATTTCTCTAAGAATACAGGATGATTTATAAAAGTCTGATACTAAGAATATTTCGTTGAATTTGAGAAATACAAAAAAAAATGTTAAGAATCAAAGGGGTTCAAGATAATAGTAATCAGAATTTGTATTCTTTCCGGTTTGGGCGAAAATGGAAACAAGTTTATATCTAGGGTAGGAAATCGGCAATTTTCTAAATGTATATATAAATATATATATATATTTAAAATGTTTATTAAATTAGCTTTACAACTTCAAAATGGTGGTCATTTATTTTCAAAATATGTATTAAGAATAAGTCATTGAAACTATGATAATTTTTATACTAGATTTAAAGTTATTTATTTATTTATTTATGTTACGCTGTAACAGGAAATTAATCCCAATTGCAATACAGGATCCGCACTCACCCGCAGAGTGGTAGTTTATATAATTTTTAGTTTGAGTAAGATTCGAACTATGGATCTCCGGATTCGAATTTTATATCGCTATCCACACCACCGTACTGACGGACTATATTATAGTTATAGTTATAGTTCATATATTTTTAGCTTAAGTATCTTTTGTTTATAACACATAATTTCTTGATTGCCGATCAAAATTCCAACATCAATATTACCCAGAAATCCCTTAAAACGGTCCTGGATCCTGTCCTCCTTCCCCACCCCAAACAAACATTAGTACTCAGAACAAAATAATTATTCTTTCATAATAATTTAATATTCAGAATCTCGCGGCGTTTAAAACAAAGAATCCTTCTGATCACAAGCTTGTTGAACGGGGGGTTATTTGTCACTGACACAAGATATTTATACCTCGCTATGAGTTAGCGATCACCTTCTAGAGGTTAGACTGCTGCTAGTAGCATACCGATCTCGGGTACCCTAGAGGACATGACAATCGGAAAGGAGCAGTCTTATGTTGATTGCTGGTATGCATTTGAAGATATATCTATTAAGGTATTTTATACCTTTGTAATGTTATGGTGAACAGAAATATTTGTGGAGATATCCCGATTGTTGTTGGATTTGAAGTGAACATGTTTGGAACGACTGGAAATATTAAAGATGGTTAAATTTATTTCAGGAGGAACTAACACAATATATTATAAAGCTTGTATTATATTATATTTTTTTCTAGCAGGAACTAGATTATTTTTTCCTATAGCGCATATAAAACTTTAAGTGCATATATTAAATACATATATACATAAAAGTATTTGCAGTAAATTGCAGTACGGTAGTGTAGTATTACGGAATTCGAGTTCGCATCGCACTCAAGCTAAAAATTATATAAACTATCACACTGCGGCTCGGTGAGTGCGGATCCTGTACTGTAATTGGGATTAAATTCCTGTTGTACAGCGTAACATAAATAATAATAATATACAAAGCAAATTTTGTGACACTGTTTTTGTCAGAAACGATTACAAAAAAAAACAACAAAAAATGGGGTAGGTGGCTCAGTGGATCTTGAGAACTCTGGTTCTATCCTCACAGCTGACCACCACCAATTTAAATCTACCCTTGTGGCTTTTCCTCTACTTATATCTTTGGGGGCCGTGATTTGGCGACTGGTATCCGCACTTCACGCGAAAAAATATATCACTTACCGAGATCAGTTTAGGCAGAGTGCCACACCCAGTGATGTGTAAAAGGCGTGATGATATATTTATTTATTTATTTATTTGTGTACTGAAGAAAAATGAAAAACTGTATAGAGTATAAGTTTGTTGTTCAATTGTTTCTTATGTCCGAGTTAGAAACAAAAGAAAATACACGCTTTAAAGCAATTATCAGAGTGCCATGAGATCTGTTTAGCCAGAGTGCCACACTCAGTAATTGGGTAAAAGGCGTGATGATATATTTTATTTATTTATTTATATAACAAAAAAATTCGATTTTGTACAACTGTCGTTAGGAACTATTGTATTTGTAAAGTTGTCGTACTGTCAAACAAACACATCATTTTTGCTGTCATTGCTTATACAGGGTGTTAAAAAAAGGGTAAAAAAAAATCTCAAGATATATACATTTCGATGTGCTGATTTAGAATCAAAAAGAATTACTTAAAAATCCGTAAATTTATGGACATGCTTCTAGAAAAGTATATTTCTAGTGCCACTTAATTTTTAATAAAAATAATTCATTTGTTATTCAACATCAGTTATGTGGTTACAAAATCCATTATTATTTTTATTACAAATTCTCAATACACAAATAATTAAAAATATAAGAGCGAAACGCGTCTATGGTTACTAACTATGGCCGGCCTCTGACGATGATGATTTAATAGGTTGACTTGGAAGCTGAAATTCTATGAAACTCAGATTTATTTTATTAAACCTAGTTTCGCCAAGTATGAAAACGAACTATTAATTTTGCCTTTTGTTTTAACACAAATAATAATAATTATTATTTTTTCATATATATCGGACCAACTACTAGGTCATATTTATTTATTTATTTATTTATTTATGTTACGCTGTACAACAGGAACTTAATCCCAATTACAGTACAGGGTCCGTACTCACCGAGCCGCAGTGTGGTAGTTCATATAATTTTTAGCTTGAGTGAGATTCGAATTCGGGATCTCCGAATTCAAATTCCATATTGCTATCCACACCACCGTACTGACGGACATATGCTGATACGTCCTTTGTGTGGCCGTCACGGGCGGGACTCGAACCCACGACTTTACGGTGCGGCCATCACGGGCGGGACAAAAATAATTATTATTTATTACTTTGTGAATGAATCAAACTGAGTGATTGTCAATTGATTCAAGTAAATAAAAATCAAAATTGAATTGGGACCGCTCTATAATATCCTTTAGAGTATCAGATGACAAAAATATCTTACAGGAAATTACAAACATGCATCTGCAATGTAATCTCAGCAACAAAAGTGCACAATCTAAATCAATTCACTGAAAATTACCCACACACCCTGGCTAGGGGATCCTGTCACTTGACTTATTTGTGTGGGCTATCTAAACGGCGATCAGCGCGCCACGCGCCCGATAAGCGCACTAGCGACGCGACGCACAATGGCGCACGTGGCGGGAATTGGAACTAACCCTGTACGCGTCGCCTACAATGCTGCGTAATAGTTGTTTGTTTAAACAAATGATTGATGGAGGTCTTTGTACACCCTTGGATCGGGGATGTTTTTAAGGGATTAACGTGTTAAAAGATAGCCAAGGGCGATAAAATAAGAGGAGGGCAGTTTTAATTAGATGAATTTTTTTGAAAAGAATTAATGATGATTTTTGATTTTGATTTTAATTATGACTGTTAATATATCATAGAGATAATGCCGAGATTATATTCATTACTAAAAGGACTTAAATTCTTTTTCCAATTAATTTATTCAATAAACAGACCGTAAAATAAAATCATGGCTGTTGAAATTTACTTAATATTACATATGAATTAAAACTCCTATATAAACTTTTTGTTTATTTTTCTTACAAATCTATAATAAATTTTTTTTCGTAACACATGCACAAGAAACACGTTCTTATTCCCTAATTTCTCCCCTAGGGAGAGAAACATTATGTTTCTCTCCCTAGAGAGATGTTTCTCTCTCTAAAGACTACGATTATTAGCTGTTTGCGGCTTTTCCTAGGTAACTAGTAACGCAACCCATATTTGACATTTCTCCCAATAAGACAGTCATTTTTGTGCACTTGTACGAAAAGTATAATATGCTTCACGGGAGGGCGCGATTATCCCTTGTGTGAAGTTTATCAAACCTCGACTTCAGCTCGAGCCTTCAGCCCTCGCTTACGTCTCGGTTTGCCAACTTCACACGCGGGAATAATCGCTTGTTTTCCTCCCTTAATGCATAACATATTATTTAACAACTTACATATTCCAATAGGAATGGAAAAAACTATAAAATCTAAATCAAAAGGTTATTGTACGGTTGTATTTGAGAGGTTTGAGTTGTATTAAATATTACTGTAATTGGGGTTAAATTCCTGTTGTGCAGAATATCAAATAAATAAATTATAAAACATAGAAACGGCTGAAACGTCAAGATAATAAATTTATTTTGCGCTATAGATAAATAAATCAAATTTGGCATTTGACCACCATAATTTCCATAATAAACCATTAAAATCCATCATTCTACAACCAAAATTAATTCTATTCAAATTGAACCTCAATAAATCTCACAAGAAACAATCGCTATCAAAAACCACGATCGCTAGATTGAAACATCAAATATAATACCCAAGACACGAAAAATAAACAAAATAAAATCAAACGCCGGCCATGTTGTGACGTACGCGTTACTGCGATCGTCACTTGTTTGCATGGAGCGAGCAACGCTGGCTAGATTATGATGTATCAGTTTTAAATTACATATATTACAGGCGTATTTTTTGTTGTCCGGTTAAAGGCGCCCACGTTTTCAGCTGAATGCTGTTACATGTATTCAAGAGTAATGATGTTAATTTATTACTATGGTGAAATGTGTTTATGGTACATGTATATGTGTATGTGTTTCTACTATGTATACTAGGTATCCTCCAAGTTTTTGCCCAGATTTTACACATGATTTGTAAATATGTTCTGTTAGCTAAATCAGATGACAATTTATTTTACAAAGCCATTATAATCAGGGGCGGATCCAGACTTCGAATTAAGGGGAGGGGGGGTATGGAGTGAATTTTGTCTATCTTCTAAATATAAAAAAACATTTGTATTTGATCATATTATATTCCTGCTTTAAATAATTTTTACAATCACATTAAATCGTCTTTGAAATCGCATTACATCACATTTTAGGTGTAGGAGAATGTGTAGCTTTAAGTAAAATTACTTTTCTATAAACAATTATAAACGTGGTGAGGAAAAGTGATTTTATTTTCACCTCAAAAATTTCCACTAAGAACGCCAACACTTTTTAAATCATAAACGGTTCTTCGATAGAATACAAAAATTTTTGAATTACAAGTTGATTTTCTAAGTGCAAATGTCGGTAGTCACATACTTGACTAGGTCTCAAATAGAATACCTCTCCCATCTGCGGGTCGAAATAATATCCCCTCAAAATATTGGTTTTTGGCTATTTAGTAGAATAATAAATCAAACAATAGTTCTTAATTATCTTATAATTTTAAGTTCTTAGATAATATTTTCTATTTAATTTGTTTAACAAATTGAGTTATCGTAAATAATGACATCATTATTATATATTAGGACCAATTAACTATTAGGGCCAAAATTTAAAAAAAGTCCATGATTAGGGGAGGGTCATGACCCTCATGACCCTCCCGCTGGATCCGCCCCTGATTATAATTGCAATATTGCCCGGCAGTACAATGGTGTTGTTAGCGTTACGACATTCGAATCTAGAAACCCCGAGTTCGAATCCTACTTTCATTAAAAACATATAAACTACTACAGTGCGGCTCGATGCACAGAGTAACGCAAATAAATTATTACTATCAAATTACTGTTTACTATAAAAAAATATATATATGTTTTCTTTGTGATAGGTGAAACTCGGAACACCCTGTATATTTAACAGTTAGGTTATAAGTAGATAAATGAGTATAAGTATATGTAAGTGCCTGATTTAGAGAGACTTATTTTATGTCGACAAGATTTAGTAATCGTTTTACTTTGATGAATATTTCAATATAATATTGAAGCACTTAATTTTATGTATAGTTGAAAGCTTGTATTTTAATTATTATTGAACGACTTGATTATAATTTGTTATTTACTTTTACTAGAGAAGCTACAGTTATTGCTAAAACAATTATAGCTATGCTAATAGTACTTTTGGTAAAACTATTAACGATTTCCTAAATTTGTCATCTTAGTTTAATTGTCCTTTCTAACAAATTTAATTTGATACTCCGTTCAAAAGGATTTCTAAATGTTTATAAAAAAACAGTTGGCAAACGTTAAAACTTCATTTTTGTCATTTTATTCACAATTGGTTTATAATAATTGAAGGAAACTAAATGAGATTACTATTTTTTAATTGAAGACCATTTGCATTTTTGTCACTACTAGTTAAGCAATATGCTATTATCAGGGTTCGAAGATATATATCGATCGATATATATCATGATATTTATTTTGATATATATCGTCATATTTTTGCAATGATATATATCCATTATATAAAAATATCAAATAGTTTTTGAGATATAGCCCCCGGAGAAGTGAAATTTTTCGAATTTTTCAGTTCTTCTACTTTTCCGAGGCTATATCTCAAAAACTAAATGTGATATGAAAACGCGCTCAACGGCATTAATTTTCTCGTGCTTCAGTTAACTTATAAACATAGTTTCAGCGATTTTTATTTTTTTTCAATTTTCCGCCAAAAAAATCGCAAAAAGCGTTTTTTTAACATTTTCTCGAAACCCAGAAGTCATATGCATTTGAAGATTGCACCACTGGATTCAGTGGGTCAAAATACATATGTATGTAAATTTTCGTTTTAATAATCCTACAATTAAGGATTTTTGGGAAAATTGAATTAAAATCTGAAAAAACCAAAGGGGTACCCCTTAGGAAATAATTAAAAATATTAAATAGCATAAAATTGTATGAAAATGTGCTTATAAGTCAATTCGGACACGGGGAATTCAACGCCGTTGAGCGCATTTCCATATCTTGTTTAGTTTTTGAGATATAGCCTCCGAAAAAGTGAAATTTTTCGAATTTTTCAGTTTTTCTAAATGTGTACAAAAACTAAAATTAAAAAATAAATATCGAAAAAGTGATATTTATCTGATATATATCCTATATATCAGATATTTTGATATTTATTATAAATATCATGATATTTACGAACCCTGGCTATTATTGACTTCGTTTTGAGTTGTAAAAATGTTTTTTTTTTTAAATTAGTTGTGAAAATAATATTTCAGTGACTCAATTTAGTAGTGATAGTAATCATTTGCCTTACTAGTGATGAAAGTAAATGACAGGAAAATAAACATTTGCCTGAGCTTTAAGACTCAGGAAAGCTTTGCTTTACATGCCTAGTCAGGAAAATAACATATTGTCTGCCTAGGCAGGTAATGAAACAAACGTGAGTGTCTAGTTATTTAACAACATAAAATACTGACTGAATATGTAAGTCAAATATTTCTTTTAATTTAAATTAATTTAAAATATGTATTATTTGTTTATAAGTTTCAGGTAAAATGTTATACGTAACACGTCAGTAAAGCGTCGTACAGGATTCGTAAGCTGTTTTAAGCTCGGCATGAAACTATCTACTCATCCTGTAATAGAACGCTTTCCTGACTTTTTATGTAAATAACTATTCTTCACTAATGAGGGAAACGGTTACTATCATAACTAAATTAAGTGAGGGAAATGTAATTTGATATGACTATAGAAACGTGATGTGCATTTGCACAACTGCTTTGATTTATATAAAATAATTTTTAAATTTCTTGTATCGCAACCGTTTAATGTTGAAAAAAATAGTATGTAACACACGGGGGAAGGAGACATTGCAAAACTCGTACTATTGGAGCACGAGCGATTTGCAATTAAATCCTTTCCTCACTAGTATTACAACATACTATTTTCTACTGCTTCCTTAATAATAGTGAATAATATTGATCTAGGTAAACAATAAAAAATGTCAGTTTTAAAAGAAATTTAAGCTTTTGAAGTTATTTATTTTATTAAACGCAAAGAAATTCTGAATTTAAATTTCAAGTTGAAATCATACTGCCGAACGTATGAAGTGCGGTTACCATCCGTAAAATCACTGCCCCTAAAGACGATAGTGGAGGGAAGAATCAGGGGTAATTTTAATGTGGAGCAAAATTATTTGAACCCAGATTCTCAAATCCATATTCCGACTCGACCAACAAAATATACCGCATCAAAATCTGCAATAATCAAGATTAATATCCGGTTAGACTGGATAATAAATAGTATCCATGCGTCCTTCTTATTCCTCGGTCAGTAAATCCAAACAAAAATCCTTATTCCAGTATCCTTAATCCGAAAAACATTTGATCCAGTATGTACGCAAGCGCAGAAACCACCCCATCAGATCGGCCGGCACCCTGTAGTCTCTGCTTCAAGTTCATAACGACCGCAAAACTAATAAACCAATTACAACCCTAGGAGGATCACCGGCTTACCGCGTCCTTTCCTTTCCGCCCTTCGACGTCGCGACGCCACTCGCGTGTTGTCGGGAAACTTCGGCTTGAGTCGTACAGCGTCGCTAGGCGTCGAATGTCATCGAGAGGGTAAAATATATAAGAAATGTTTCTTACAAACTCAAATTAATTTGTAGGAAAGTTTTGAGAAAAAAACTTCAAATAAATGTATTACTATTACCGAGGTTACTCCTATTTTTAAGTTAATTTTCACAATTTTCAATTTAATTTCTGGCATGCAAAATAAATACTGTTTATTGGTGTTATACTCTACAAGATTTATTTGAAGCATTTTTTCTAAAATAATAAGAGAAGCAGGCAATTATAAACGATTTTACATTTTAAAATTCCGTCGTTATTTTTCTACGATCGAGTTTATCTAAAAAGTAATAAAAAATTATTCGAAAACTGTCATATAAAGTTAAAATTTACATGACAACTATCAACCCCCGAAATGAGTGTTTTTTTGTCTACAGAATGCAAAAGACTTTTGCATGCAGGATGCAAAAGTTTTTTGCATCCTGCAATTTTTTGATAGAAGAAAGGCTCACAATTTAATAAAATTTGTCACTTTATTTTTTTGCTTAGAAACAATACTTCTATTCTTTAATAAAATTTATATTTAATGTTCCAATTGAGCAATTATTCATATTTATCCCGCTTGAGGAAGCTAACTGGTGTACTGGAATAGTTTATTGAGAAATGCAATGCGAATCCCAATAAATCGCAGAAAAAAATTAGAACGTTTGTTTGGTTTCTATTGCCAACCAGCTGTCAATTGCTGGTCAGAGAATACCAGATTTGATAGCAATTATATTACATACATTGTTGTCATGGAGACATTAGATGTCACATTAATTAATCCTAAACGTCAACATTTTCTCATTACATTATTACTAATTTTGGGACATAGTTTTCAAAAAAACGTTGTTTGATACTCGATTGCGAAATGCTTTTGCATTCTCGAATGCAAAAGTAACATTTCGCAATCTAGAATTAAAAATAACTATATTTTGTAGAGTTGTTTCGTAGCAACTATTTTATTGTGTTTTTGCCGCTGTAATTGCTGTAATATTATGTATGGCAATTAAATGTTTCGTATAAATATATGGTTAAACACTAGCGATCTGCAATTGCAAGAACCAAACGCTCATAACTTAGTAAAAGTAACAAAATTACTGCGTTAAAATTTGCCTGTCAATCAAAATTAAATACAAATCATCGTCCATCGTCTTAAGCTAACAATATCAATATCTTCTACATCATTATTCCTTGCAGGGTCGTACTAGGAGGAGAAAAACTGTAAAACTTTATGAAGCATTCTCCAGGGCTTGCGCAAAGCCCCAACTTTACCAACTCGTTAATTTAAAAACGCAAGTCATAATTGTTAAACGTTCATCGGATGATTTAGTTCGGACAAAATTAAAATTCGACGATGGCGCCATTATGCGGAAAGCTAACGAACCACGGTGCGTCGACCAATCAACAGCGACGAGGAAAATTTAATTTGGAACGTTTTGTTTTAATTAAATAATGAGATATAAATTTTCAAAGAGTTTCGGAATTAATTGCTCTTTCAATTAAAGAGAAATTTTCGCGAGTATAAATTTTAATTATTGAGCCAGAGTTTTAATTAATAATTAGTTTCGTCTGATTGAAATTGAATGCGTTTTGTTTTAGTATTTACCTTTCATATATTTATATATTTGTTCCTCTCCGCAACACGAACTTTATCCCTATTACAATAGTAAAAGTTAGATAGTTTTGAACTCTGTATCTCTTGAATTATAATTAATAAATGAAAGTTTTTACCTTGATTTTCAATAGTTATTTAAGTATCTAAGCCGCAAAATTATTGTTTGAGGGCGTCGAAAAAAGTTTCGCATTAAATCTGCATTCAAACATTTTCACGCAACTGCATACCTAATATTTATTTAAAATTACAAATTTTATTTCGAAATGATAATTGTTATAAATATGAATGTGTAACTATAGCAATGTCTTAAGAAAAAAATAACAATTTACTAGATTATTGGCGGAATTTTATAATCATGTTGTTGATTAGACGAGCTGTTTTTGGACAGTTGCATTTCTGCCTTCCATGTTAATTAACGTTGTTGTAGATATTATTAATATAAACATGGAGAAATGGCTCAGTCGGCCTACAGATTTGAAAACCCGGATTCGATTTTCAACTTTCTTGCGGCTATATCTTAAAAACTAAACAACATATGAAGTTGCGGTCAACGGCATTGAATTTCCCGTGCTCCAGTTAACTTTTAAGCAAAGTTTCAGGCATTTTTAATTTTTTCAAATTTTCGCCAAAAAAATCGCAAAAACCGGTTTTTTAACATTATCTCAAAATCAAGAAGACATATGCTCTTGAAGATTTCACCACTGGATTCAGTGGGTCAAAATACATATGTATGTAATTTTTCGTTTTAATAATCCTACAATTAAGAATTTTTGGTAAAATTGAATTAAAATCTGAAAAAACCAAAGGGGTACCCCTTAGGAAATAATTTAAAAAATGAAATTGCTTAAAATTTGCTCAAAATTTGTTTATAAGTCAATTCGAACACGGGGAATTCAATGCCGTTGAGCGCAATTTCATATCTTGTTTAGTTTTTAAGATATAGCCTTCGGAAAAGGGATATTCTTCAATTCCTTCAGTTTTTGTACTTTCCCGAGGCTATAGCTCAAAAACTATGAAAGATATGAAGATGCGGTCAACGGCATTGAATTTGCCGTGCTTCAATTAACTTTTAAGCGCAGTTTCAGCGATTTTTATTTTTTTTCAAATTTTCGCTAAAAAAATCGCAAAAAGTGGTTTTTTAACATTTTCTCGAAACTCAGAAGATATAAGCATTTGAAAATATTTCCACTGAATTCAGTGGGTCAAAATACATATGTATGTAAATTTTCGTTACAATATTCCAACGATTACGGGTTTTTGGGAAAATTGAATTAAAAAGTGAAAAAACCAAAAGGGTACCCCTTAGGAAATAATTAAAAAAATGAAATTGCTTAAAATTGGCTCAAAATTTGCTTATAAGTCAATTCGAACACGGGGAATTCAATGCCGTTGAGCGCAATTTCATATCTTGTTTAGTTTTTAAGATATAGCCTTCGGAAAAGGGATATTCTTCAATTCCTTCAGTTTTTGTACTTTCCCGAGGCTATAGCTCAAAAACTATGAAAGATATGAAGATGCGGTCAACGGCATTGAATTTGCCGTGCTTCAATTAACTTTTAAGCACAGTTTCAGCGATTTTTATTTTTTTTTCAAATTTTCGCTAAAAAAATCGCAAAAAGTGGTTTTTTAACATTTTCTCGAAACTCAGAAGATATAAGCATTTGAAAATATTTCCACTGAATTCAGTGGGTCAAAATACATATGTATGTAAATTTTCGTTACAATATTCCAACGATTACGGGTTTTTGGGAAAATTGAATTAAAAAGTGAAAAAACCAAAGGGGTACCCCTTAGGAAATAATTAAAAAAATGAAATTGCTTAAAAATGCATGAAAATTTGCTTATAAGTCAATTCGAACACGGGGAATTCAATGCCGTTGAGCGCAATTTCATATCTTGTTTGGTTTTTAAGATATAGCCTTCGGAAAAGGGAAATGCTTCATTTCCTTCAGATTTTGTACTTTCCCGAAGCTATAACTCAAAAACTATGAAAGATATGAAGATGCGGTCAACGGCATTGAATTTCCCGTGCTTCAATTAACTTTTAAGTACAGTTTCAGCGATTTTTATTTTTTTCTAATTTTCGCCACAAAAATCGCAAAAAGTGGTTTTTTAACATTTTCTCGAAAACCAGAAGATATATGCATTTGAAAATATTTCCACTGAATTCAGTGGGTCAAAATACATATGTATGTAAATTTTCATTTCAATAATTAAATTAAAATCTGAAAAAACCAAAGGAAATAATTAAAAAATTAAAATTGCTTAAAAATACATGAAAATTTGCTTATAAGTCAATTCAGACACGGGGAATTCAATGCCGTTGAGCGCAGTTTCATATCTTGTTTACTTTTTGAGATATTGCCTCCGGAAAAGTGAAATTGTTAATTTTATTCAGATTTTGTACTTTTCCAGGCCTATATCTCAAAAACTACAAGCGATATGAAAATGCGGTCAACGGCATTGACTTTCTCGTGCTTCAGTTAACTTATAAACATAATTTCAGCGATTTTTATTTTTTTCAAAATTTCGCCCAAAAAAATCGCAAAGAGCGGTTTTTGACATTTTCTCAAAAACTATAAGACTTATGCATTTAAACATTTCACCACTGGATTCAGTGGGTCAAAATACATATGTATGTAAATTTTCGTTACAATATTCCTACGTTTAAGGCTTTTTGGGAAAATTGAATTAAAATCTGAAAAAACCAAAGGGGTACCCCTTAGGAAATAATTAAAAAATTAAAAATGCATGAAAATATGCATACAAGTCAATTCTAACACGGGGAATTCAATGCCGTTGAGCGTATTTGCATATCTTGTTTATTTTTTAAGATATCGCTTCCGGAAAACCTAGATTCTTCATTATCTGCAACCGACAGCCTTTCAACTAACATTTTTCGGAGGCCGTGATTTGACGGTTGGTAACCGAACATACAAAATATATCATATATCGAAATTTACTATAGCAGAGTGCTATATCCAATAATGGTTAAAAGGCGTGATGATATATTTATTTATTTTATTTTACAATGTGTTAGCTTATCAGAAACATGATTAATAAGCGATCGCTAAACAAAACCTAATCCAAATACAAATCTAAAATTAAGATACATTCACAGCTATCCAAATAGTAATTAGAATTATCAATTAGAATTGTCATTATTATTACAAATTATGCTACCGTTTACATCTAAAAATGTAAATTATTTATTTATTTATTTACTTATTTACTTATTTACTTATTTACTTATTTACTTATTTACTTATTTATTTGTTTATTTATTTATTTGTTGATCTGCACAACAAGGACCTAATACTAATTACAGTAGCTTATGGTTAGCTTATTCTGAACCACTTAAATACAATTATATTTTTTGAAATATAAATTTGAGTCAGTGATTTTGGCATCCGTGTGCTTTTGTTTGAGACCAAGTTTTATCTCGGTTCTATACACTGTACTATAAATTAAACCAATTACATTTATTTCATTAAAAAAGTCCTGCTAAATTAAATTGTATTGTATTTATTTAATTCATACCTACATGGTTTTGAATCTATCAACATTTACATTTATTGCTAATTTTGGGTTTACAAGTAATTATATCTCATTTTCTCCGCCGCCGTCCTTATGATGTCAATCTTTCTCATCCAGTCCTTTCCTGCTCCTTTCTCGTTTAACAAAACTATCTATTATAGGTTCTAAGTAAAATATGATTGTTTTTCTATTAATATCAACAAATAAGAACTAAAATATCCTGTAGAACATATTTGATTTCATCAGTGTCAAATCACATCCGACCAGACAAACATTGTTTATGATTTGATCTAGTAATAAGCGACACAAATAACGCAATGAACGATCAGGAGGCTTGATGCTCGCTCGACGCTGACAGATACGGCGACGGATTACACGACAGCCCATATTGGTTTCGGGTAAGCCAGGCATTCACACCACCACGCATGAGGCCGGAGCCCTATATGGGCCGGTAGATTACCGAACAAAGGGATGAAAGTAAATTGGAATTTTTATTATCGCTATAAGCTTTAGTTTAGTTCATATTTTTATTATTGCATTGTGCGGAATTTAAACTACATATTAATAGACATTAACTAAACATATTCAAACCAGGTTTTTTTTTGGAATACGGCTTGATTTTTTAATAAATTACACAAATAAAAGGCGACGTTTCGGGTCTATGATCAAGTCAAAAAATATGTAAAAAATGAACAAAGCTTATTGTCAACAAATTAAAATTATAATAGTATATTATACAACGACGCTATAATGGATGCTCTTATTCCCGAGGATGAAGTTTGCAACCCGAGCGAGCGGAGCGAGCAAGGGTTGTAATCATCCGAGGTAATAATAGCCATTATAGCGAGTTGTATACTATACTTTATATACGACTGACATATACGATTAATTTAATAAAAATTAGTCAATTTTTATATTATTTATTATCTATTAATTTTACATCTATATTTACCTAATAAATTTACATCTAATTGAAATGAGTAAATGGAGTAAAAAGACCATAATGAAATTGATTTGTATTTTTCACCTAATTCAGTAAAATATGCCAACAATACATTTTCTGAATACGAATTTGTCTTCATTTTAATACGCCAGTCCATAAAACTTTGGTATGCTTTGTCATAGACATTTTTAGACTTTTGCGGTAATAAACCATATGTAGTAGCATCAGCGATTTTCGTTATTTCTGGTGGTGTAGACGATATACTGTCTTCTGTAATACTGTCCATTTTTTCAATTACAGTTAAACACAATAATTTAACACAATTTGCAAGACCGTTTTTGACAACTTCTCAACGATGATTTCGTTTTGTTTGTTTCCGATTCGTTAACAACAGTGAACTTAGCAACGAACATGTTTAATTTAAATATGAGTCGCTATGGCAACACTGTTCCGATGGCACAATAAAACAATGATCCATGTTTTAAGCATTTTGATTGGTTCACGAGCGGGAATAATGACCATTATTCCTGACTCATTATTCCCGGCGGGATTAATATATAGCATTATATAGCAAAAAACGCATATATAATGATAATATTATTAGTTAGTCGTATATAAAATAATTTAAATGTTTAACAATCTATTTCTACATACTGGTAGTCAACGTTATCTTTTATTTGTTTAATACACTTCAAGCCGTATTCCAAATAAAAATCAAAATCTGATGTGGACACCACATGACTTCCTTGTACGCGTATTAAACTATAGATATTTTTTAATTGCACATATATGATAGTTTTATTTATTTATTTATATTACGCTGTACAACAGGAACTTAATCCCAATTACAGTACAGGATCCGCACTCACAGAGCCGCAGTGTAGTAATTCATATAATTTTTAGCTTGATTAAGATTCGAACTCGGGATCTCCGGAATCGAATTCCGTATCGCTATCCACACCACCGTACTGAAAAATTGAAACAGTTTTCATTGCAATATATAGTGGAAAATTTATGACACAATTTTCGTGGGACTCTTTAGAAATTTATAAAATGGCTGATTAAAAAAATGATACTAAATCGTTCCATGAAGCAAATTGTATGTCTGGAATTAATTGGATAATTATAATTGACAACGAAAAAGTCTTCGATTGTTTGATTGATTTGGAAGGACATTTTTTAATGAAATAAATGTAATTGGTTCAAATATTTTGGTGATCGGTGAAAGCCATACCGTTTAAATGTTACAATATAAGAATTTATAGTGCAGTGAATTAAACCGAAATAAAACTTGCGTCTCAAACAAAAGCACACGGATGCCAATATCACTCACTCAAATTTATATTTCAAATTATATAATTGTATTTAAGTGGTTCTGAATTAACTATAAGCTACTGTATTTAGTGTTAGGTCCTTGTTGTGCAAATCAACAAATAAATAAATAAACAAATAAATACATAAATTGTCCCGCGTGATGGCCGCGCGGGTTGAGGGCCTGACTGACAACCACAAGGTTGTGGGTTCGGGTCCCGCCTGTGGCGATCATACAAAGGACATATCGGCATATGACCTAAGTAGAAAAATAAAGGAAAATTCATTTCACAAAATAACATTCATGATAAAAATACCAGAAACAAGGGGAAATTGAGAACACCCTTAGTGAAATATAATTGCACCCGTAATTCTCCTGATGTCATGGGCGTGGATATCTTTAACAGTATTCTACACGATATTATAATGTGTAAAATATCTGCAGTTACAAGAAGAAATTAAAAGAATTTCTTGTGCAAAACAGTTTTTATAATATTGACGAATTTTTGTACCGTTCTTAATTTGATTAATTTTATTACTTGTCTACGACGCTTTTTATTTGTACTTACATCTCAAAAATAATAGTATATTATCCAACGACGCTATAATGGATGCTCTTATTTCCGAGGATGAAGTTTGCAACCCGAGCGAGCGGAGCGAGCAAGGGTTGTAATCATCCGAAGTAATAATAGCCATTATAGCGAGTTGTATACTATACTTTATATACGACTAACATATACGACTAATTTAATAAAAATTACTCAATTTTTATATGATTTATTATTTATTAATTTTACATCTATTTACCTAATACATCTAATTGAAATGGGTAAATGGAGTAAAAAGACTATAATGAAGATGACTTGTATTTTTCACCTAATTCAGTAAAATATGCCAACAATACATTTTCTGAATACGAATCTGTCTTCATTCCATTCCTTAAAACTTTGGTATGCTTTGCCATAGAATTTTTTAGACGTTTGCGGTAATAAACCATATGTAGTAGCATCAGCGATTTTCGTTATTTCTGGTGGTGTAGAAGATATACTTCTGTAATACTGTTCATTTTTTCAATTATAGTTAAACACAATAATTTAACACAATTTGCAAGACCGTTTTTGACAACTTCTCAACGATGATTTTGTTTTGTTTGTTTCTGGTTCTTAAACAACAGTGAACTTAGCAACAAGCATGTTTAATTTAAATATGAGTCGCTATGGCAACACTGTTCCGATGGCACAATAAAACAATGATCCATGTTTTAAGCATTTTGATTGGTTCACTCATTATTCCCGGCGGGATTAATATATAGCATTATATAGCAAAAAACGCATATATAATGATAATATTATTAGTTAGTCGTACATAAAATATATTATTATTATTATTATTATTAGTTGGTCCGGTATATAAATTAAAAAAAATAAAAATACATAAATAAATAAATACATAAATGACCTAGTAGTTGGTCCTATATATATATATATATATATATATATATATATATATATATATATATATATATATATATATATATATATATATATATATATATATATATATATATATATAAATAAAATGTGTGTGTTTTGTCAAACTCAAATGAAATTGAACGTATATATCTCTGAAAAATAATTATAAAAAAGCAGTTTCCAATATATCCGTTATCGCTAGCACATAAAAATAAAAAATCACATATAGTTTGAAGAGTACTCAACGCACATATTTACCAGGCAGTTTTTTGTCCTGCGCGATTGTAATTTAGATATAATAACATCAGTTATACGCCTGTACTCTATGCATCATTTTTATCAAACCGCTTCCATAAATCTCTATTGAAAATAATTTCCTATTTACGCGCAAAAAATGCAGCAAACTGCATCATATCCACGCATAACCAGCACACGTGAAAAAATAAATAAAAATTCCAGCCAGGAAATTGCATCTGCGTTGGCCATGGAGGCAACATTTTTATCTTTTTTCGCACAAAGGAGTCGAATTTTTAAACGAACTGTTAATTTACATCAGCCAAAGAATATTATCAATGTTTTGTAAAAGTTGGCAATCATTCAATTTTTTTATGACCGGGAGTAAAAGTCAGTTTTTTTGGCATTAATATTGTTACAGGAAGGAACCAAACGTGTTCTCCCGTTGCTAATGACGACGAGAGAAAATGTATTTATATTTTCTATATTTCAACGTTTTAACTTTGCAGAATTCGCGTCGTCCGCTCTCCGTGCTTTCTGAATCCCTCAGCCTTTCCCCAAAGGGGAGCACCCCCACCGGGTCACGAGTCACAGTCGCGGGGGCGGAAACAGAGGAGAGGGGTGAAGAGAACGACGGCGGTAACAAAGGCGCATTTTAATTGGCTTGTTTTAATTTACGTGGTGGTAGGGAAAGCAATTAACCTGCCCTTTATAGTTTTAATTACTTCATTTTCGTGGCTATCTGCCTGCCGCGCTCAACACAGAGAGGAAAGACTGTTTTACACCAGCGAAAAGAGGGTGATTTCGACCGGGGGAACAAATATTTTTAAAGTATTTATTTATTTCATACTGTATCGTATTTCTATGTTAACAGTAGTAATTTCAGCTTGGAAAGTTAGACTTTACAGTACTAATACTGTAATAAATATTTTCTACTTCCGTTAGAGAAATAGACGTTTTATTTCACTTCTTTGAGTTAGGTAATGAACTGTATTATTTAACTAGTGAAATAATGAGGTAACATAGCAATAGATATCTTGGTAGACGAATTCTGATCAAGACAGCCGACAGCTTCGCGTATGCTCATTATATGCAAGCTGTCACTTTGGATGGGTTTTTATACTTGGTCGATTCATCTTAAACGGAGTAATTGCCACTGTGCACTTTTTAAATCATTAACGTTTTATTCAAGTGTTTTATTTTCAAACAATTTTGACTGTAAATTAGTTCATGAGTGTATGGATAATTAAATCATATTTTGTGTAATTGACGTATTTTTAACAAGAAGTGTGGCTGCCAGCTGTCATATTATAACACCCATAGATGCAAGTAGAAGATAAAAGCTTTTTTATACTTTGCATTCATAACAAAGTTATTACTTAATCCAGTCGCGTATCGAAAGAGCGTTCATTCTGAAACGCAACATTTGAAGTTAGACGGTTGGTAGTAGCGGATGACATACTGAACCTATTAAGCTGAAAACATGAAAATTTTAATATTCCTTAAAATCTGAACAATTGCATCATTGTCAATAATAGTTACCAACCATAACATTTCATATATAAATTGCCCTACATTTTTTTCTACTTCCGCAAAGAAGTAGACGTTTAATTTCACTTATTTGAGTTAAGTAATGAACTGCATTATTTAACTAATGAAATAATGAGGTAACATAGCAACAGATATCTTGGTAGACGAATTCTGATGTGTTATTCTTTTATTTTTTGAATTTATAACTGTCATTAATATGTCAAAATTTCATAATTTCAAAAACGCTCTTTCGTATTTATTAGAACGGAAGTAGAAAAATATTGTATGAAACTCGTAAGGAAATAGGTTATTACCTTACTTATGTGTTTACATAACTCGGCTACGCCTCTGCAAATTTCACATGCGTAAGGTAATAACCTTAATTTCCTTACTAGTTTCATAAATAGCTATTACAGTACTGTTATTGTAAACAGTATTTGACATTTAATTATTTTACTTTCAAGGCTAGTTCTAGAATTTACTATTGTTACTAGCAGTATTTGTTTTTTATCACAACGATCACAACACCTTGACTTCGTCTAACTATAAATTGTTCAACCGTCAACAACCTTTAATTACAAAAATGTAATTTATCTTATTATAAAACTAATGAAGTAAATTAATTAAAAAACGCTGTGAAGGTGTATCTATTTCAATTCCTATCTTTTGTTATGGCAGAAATTAAATATGAAAATTTACAAAATTACAATTTAATAGCAACTACTGAATTAAAACAAAATAACAAACAAATTCAGGACTTAATTCTATCAAATATTTTGACATAGTGGCTGGTAGCACAAGCTCTGTTTTTACCTGTTTTAAGAGCAGTATTTTTAGGTGTTTTAGCTATCTCTAACATGTTAAAACCGTGCTCTTAGAACACTTAAAAACAGAGCTTGTGCTATCAGCCAATGAAGTTTTGCATACAAAAATTAAATGTTAAAATATGTGCAAGAAAAATGTAATGAATTATATTTTTAGTTGTATGATTTTAAAGCAAACATTGTAATTATGGATCTGCTACTGTTAATAATTGATTATTTGCAAATAAAAAAATTAGATTAAAATTTGAAAGGATATTTGTTGGAATACAAGTAATAAAAAAGAAGAAAAACAAGTTTGAAAAATAAGTATTTGTTCTTTAATTTGGTCGACTGATCGTTGGCGTAACAGAAACACAAGATTTTGTGTTCTAATTAATTAATTGTAATTATAACATATAATCAAGTAATAATTTATTCTTGTATATGACAGGAACTATTTTAATTATATATAGAGATATAGTTAATTACTTTGATTTAAACAGAGAATTATATATATATATTACTTTTTTCAGTGTTACAGAGAAACTAATTTTTAACTTGATTTATTTGCAACATAGATTACAAATAAGATTGAGATACGAGGGTCGTTCAATAAGTCCTTAGAAAATCCAAGAGATGGTGCTCGTAGTATCGAAAATGAATTTTTTCCAGTAAGCAGCACTCCTAACTAGTCAACTGTTAGAGTTTTAGCTTTAGCCGTCACGTAGTTTCATTCTTGTTGTCAATTGTAGTAAAAAACTTTTGATTGTTTATAATAATGGATAAAAGTGAGTTTCGAGCGGTGATTAAACATCTGTATTTAAAAGGCTTAACGCCGAAAGAAATTAAAGCTGAGTTGGATGAAGTTCATGGCACATCTGCTCCTGTGTTTGCAATTTTTTTTTCAATTGGGTGAATGAGTTTAAACGTGGCCGTACATCCACAAAAGATGAACATCGTTCCGGACGCCCTGTAGAAGTGTCTACCCCCGAAATGATTGACCAAATCCACGATATGGTTTTAAGTGACCGACGAATCAAAGTGCGCGAAATAGTTGAGGCTACAGGCATATCACAAGGCACAGTCGCTTTCATTTTGCACGAAAAATTAGGTGTGAAAAAAATCTCGGCAAGATGGGTGCCGCGGTTGCTCACAGTGGAGAATAAACGCAATCATGTGGTGGACTCTGAGGCTGTTTTGGCGCTTTTCCGTCGTAATCCTGAAGATTTTCTGCGTCGATACACAACTGTGGATGAGACTTGGATACATTACTACACTCCAGAGACAAAAGAACAGTCAAAACAGTGGATTTTTAAAGGCGAACGGGCTCCGAAGAAGGCGAAGACGGAGAAATCGGCTAGCAAGGTTATGGCAACGGTCTTTTGGGATGCACGTGGAATCATCTTCATCGACTATTTGGAAAAGGGAAAAACGATAACAGGGGCGTATTATGCGTCGTAATTGGACCGGCGGAGCGAAGAAATAAAAGAAAAACGTCCTCATTTGAAACGCAAAAAGGTCCTTTTTCATCAAGACAATGCACGTGTGCACACCTGCGCAGTTGCGATGGCCAAAATTATGGAATTAAAGTTCCAATTATTGCAACATCCACCGTATTCACCAGATTTGGCCCCAGTGACTTTTTCTTATTTCCAAACTTAAAGAAATGGCTTGGCGGACGAAGGTTTACGTCCAATGAGGAGGTCATCGCCCAAACGGAAGCCTATTTTGAGGAGCTTCCGAAATCCTACTTTTTGGACGGCTTAACAAATTTGGGAAAACGATTAGAGAAGTGTATAGAGCTAAAAGGAGATTATGTAGAAAAATAAAAAAAAATCTACCCAAAAAAAGTGTTTTTTCTACTTTTTTCTAAGGATTTATTGAACGACCCTCGTATATAGACATTAATTTAATATTGATTTACTTTTGTTAATAATAAACTATATAGAAATATTAAAGATTTATGAAATTATGAATTAAAAGTTAGAGATTGCTTGAAGGACCTAGGAAGCAATGGATGAATTTAATTGAATGTTTGTTGAGTGAATAGAAGATGAAACAAAAGTGTATGATATAAATATATCATAACATTTTTTATTCATTACAGGGAATGGCACTTTGCCGTAGTAGATATATAAGTGCCAGTCAAATCATGGCACTTAATATGGTGAAAATTGAACCACGGTTTTCAAATATATCATCACGCCTTTTACCCATTACTAGGTGTGGCACTCTGCCTAAGCATATCTCGATAACGATAAGTGATATATTTTTTCGCGTGAAATGCGATTACCAGCCGTCAAATCACGGACTTCAAAGATATTAATGAAGGAGGGGTACATTTAAATTAAAATTAAATTAAACAATAATATCAAAAAAGTTTAAATAAACTCTAATATAATCATGATACAATTTGGTTATTATAAAGTGATTTGGATATTTTATTTTAAATCGATTAGAATAATATAAGCTAATTTAAATTCAGATATGGGGTAGGTGGCTCAGTGGTATCTAGTCGGCCTGTGGATCTTGAGAACCCTGGTTCGATCCCCACAGCCGACCAACAATTTTCACCAATTTAAATCTACCCCTGTGGCTCCTCCTTCACTAATATCTTTGAAGGCCGTGATTTGACGGTTGGTAACCGCACTTCACGCGAAAAAATATATCACGTACCGAGATCTGCTTAGGCACAGTGCCACACCCAGTAATGGGTAAAAGGCGTGATGATATATTTATTATATTATTATTTATTAAATTCAGATTTAATAAAATGTTTAAATATATCTTCTGAATATCATTTCAAACTAATTATACAGCATCTTAAATTTTGGTTTGTACAGTAATTTTCATAAAAAATATATAGATTCGGGGCGAAAACAATTGAATAATTTGCATGGTACAGATAATATTCTACAAGTATATGTGTTCATGTTCACTTCAAGCTCGAACAGAGCAATTTTGCGACATTGTGATACAAGCTTAACGTGTTGGCTTATCAACGCTAGCAATTTACCATTTCAGCATCCTGATTAGGGCCTCTATATAATGACTACACCATTGTTAACGGCGGCCATTTTAATTTCTCGCAAAAACAACATGGCGCCCTCAGTAAGGCAATTAAAACAGATGATAGGCGATAATAGCGTTAATTAATTCTGTCTTTCTCCGTTGGGGCGCTAATGTGCAAATTAAATTGTTACACTGTCGGGCTCGTTGCAAACGCCCCTTTCTCTTCTGCCGGGATTCTATCCTGGATGGGAGAGACAGAAACGGGATGCACTGGGAAACGGGATACTATGGGATTGTAGCAGTTTATACGTGAAATTTTACTGGTGGGTTTATGGATTTATATTTTACTGCGTTGTTTGTTCGTTTTTTATTAGTTTTTTGATTGCTTCTATTGTTACTATATATTATTTATTTATTTATTTGTTACATTAATCAACCGGAAATTAATCTCATTTGGTAAATTACAGTTTATAGTTTATATTTTAAATAATTTAAACAAATTACATATCAGGAAAACAACAAATATACTAGTGGTCTTTGAATGTGTTACCGAAAAATTTATAGAAATAATTAACAACAAAGACAAAATTAATTGTCGTCCATACACTTGGTGAAACTAGGTTTAATAAAAAATATAAAATAAACACTTGGCTAAGTCTCACAAAATTCAGCCTCCAAGTCATCTTATGAGAGCATCGTCAGAGGCTGACCAGCACAGTTAGTAACCATAGACGCGTTTCGCTCTTATTAGAGCTCATCAGTATGGTATAACCCACTTCTTCACCTAGAACAAAGTTCACGTGAAGAAGCTATGTGACGATTCTCTGTTGGCACAGTTTTTAGTCACATAGCTTCTTGATTGATTGATCTTGGTGAAGGAATGGATTATACCATACTGATGAGCTCTAATAAGAGCGAAACGCGTCTATGGTTACTAACTGAACTGTGCTGGCCAGCCTCTGACGATGCCCTCATAAGGTGACTTGGAGGCTGAATTTTGTGAGACTTTGCCAAGTGTTTATTTAATATATTTTTTATTAAATCTATTTCTTTAAAAGATACAGCTATTTCATGTGAACTTTGTTCTAGGTGAAGGAATGGGTTATACCATACTGATGAGCTCTAATAAGAGCGAAACGCGTCTATGGTTACTAACTGAACTGTGCTGGCCAGCCTCTGACGATGCCCTCATAAGGTGACTTGGAGGCTGAATTTTGTGAGACTTTGCCAAGTGTTTATTTAATATATTTTTTATTAAATCTATTTCTTTAAAAGATACAGCTATTTCATGTGAACTTTGTTCTAGGTGAAGACGTGGGTTATACCATACTGATGAGCTCTAATAAGAGCGAAACGCGTCTATGGTTACTGTGCTGGCCAGCCTCTGACGATGCCCTCATAAGGTGACTTGGAGGCTGAATTTTGTGAGACTTAGCCAAGTGTTTATTTTATATATTTTTTAAAGAAATAATTAGATGAAATTTATCGCATATGTAGTTTATATATTTTTGTGCGTAAAACTAGTTTACCATCCGTCAAATCAGCGTTCCCAAAGATATAAATCAAAGGTAATTAAAATGCAGTGAAATTGAACTAAAAAAATAACTAAATAAAATATATTTGGTGTGGCATACCGCCGTATCAGATCCTGGTAATTGATATAATTACATGAAGTGCGGTTACCAGCTGTTAAATCACGGCCCCCAAAGATGTGAATATAGGGAGAGCTACGAAGATAATTTTAATGTAGTAAAATTCGATGCTATTGAGCCACCTATCCCAAAAATATAAAAATAAACAAATCGAACTCGAGTTCTCATTTCCACAAAGTAAATGAAAGCAAATTAAAATTGTTTTTAATTCCTGAAAAAGAAATTGATGCAACAGCAGAGACAAATAACTAATTACCACCAAGTGAATAATTTCAAAACAGTCTTTGAAAAGGGTAAAACAAAAGAATGTTCACTCCTTTAAATCGCATCCAATTACAAAAAATAATTAATGAGCAAATTCAGGAAACATTCAAGGGGTTCCAGTGAGTTAGACAAAGACAAAAGATGTCTATAGTGGTAGAGGGGGTGTTTGATAAAGCACAGCATAAGTCAACGGTGCTACGAAAACAAACGAGCAGCAATTGCACCTTCATTTATCTTCCCAATGGAATTGTAAAACAATAGCTAATCTAGTGACTACGCCATCTAGCAATTACCAAGGCAATTATGCCGGGGCTGCTTTTGCCACTGAAATACTGCAAGTGGAATCTATATCGTCTCTTAGTTTTCGTGGATATTGTGGTTTCCATTTCCGAGTCGGATTTTGGAACTTTCGGACCCTTGCTTCAAAACATTTAAGAAATCAGTGTGCAAACAATATAACACATTTGAATTTTATATCTATTTTAATTAACAGTTTCTAAATTTGCAATAGTTTCTTGTAAACATAAACAAAATAAATAGTATAAAATAAACACTTGGCTATGTCTCACAAAATTCAGTCTCCAAGTCACCTTATGAGGGCATCGTTAGAGGCTGGCCAGCACAGTTAGTAACCATAGACGCGTTTCGCTCTTATTAGAGCTCATCAGTATGGTAAAACTGTGCTGGCCAACCTCTGACGATGCCCTCATAAGGTGACTTGGAGGCTGAATTTTGTGAAACATAGCCAAGTGTGTATTTTATACTTTTTATTAAACCTTGTTTCACCATGTGTTGGATGACAATTAATTTTGTCTTTGTTGTTATAAACAAAATACTTCTTTTCGTAATTTTGTGTTTTAATTTCTTTTAGATATCTTTTTTTTTACTATAAAAAAATGTTAATTTTTTTTTCATTAATATCAAAACGCAAAATACGTGATTATTTCATGATTTGATGGGGTAGGTGGCTCAGTGGTGGATCTTGAGAACCCTGGTTCGATCCCCACAGCCGACAAACAATTTTCACAAATTTAAATCTACCCCTGTAGCTTCCCTTCACTAATATCTTCGAAAGCCGTGATTTCACGGCTAGTAACCGCACTTCACGAGAAAAAATATATCACTTACCGAAATATGTTTCGGCAAAGTGCCACACCCAGTAATGGATAAAAGACTTGATGATATATTTATTTATTTCATGATTTACATTATTGTGTATTTTACGCACTGTTTTGCACCCTAGTATTTCGCGCACGCTCCCAAATAATTTTTTGTCACATTCCATTAGTTACAACACATCAATAGTACCGAATTAATATTATTTTTGTTTATTTTCCTTTAATTTACTTAAATAAATCTATAATTATTGTATTATTCTTTATTTAAAGTAAATGTTGTTAGTATTTCATGGACGAAATTTTAGTTTTTTAGCGCGTTCGAATGACCTTTTGGTCTCCATTAAAAGTACATTCTCACGCGTAACAAAAAAACCCTCAATACAAAAATAATTATTTCTACTCTCGTTATTAAAATGTGGTTTAACGTACTAGTTTCCATAGCGCTAAATAATATCTTAATTACATGTTGACAAGCCACCTAATATAAATTTCCTTTTGTACGAAATAACAAATAACTATTAAATATGTAAATTTCCAAAGCGAAACTAAACCATTTATACACTTAATAAAATGAACAAAGTATTTAAAACATCACAGGTATCTCCATAACATTTTTATTATTTTTCATGACACGCCACAGTAATTAAATTATTCACTTTAGCTTGAAATTAACTTACTTAACATGTGCATTATCCGAAACAAATTTGTTATGCACACATTATCAGCTAATTGCGAAATTAATCTAATAAAAATATACATATATGACTCACTTTTATTCATAACTAGTCTTGCCAATAATTAACTTACAAGAAGATTTATTAATTTCTTTAGTTTTATTGCTATACATCTGTTACATTTCATAATTTATTTTACAATTCTATGTAACAGGGGATCGTGCTTTTAATTGGAGCTGAACTTTGGTACTTCAAGCAAGATATTATTACAAATTAAAAAAAAATAATAGTTGGTAAGTTTTAAACAGTAGTACGATTATTATAAACAAACAAAATGAAAGCTATTTAATGAATCGTATTATGATTAATACGAACTTATTATGAGAAAGACTTGCCACTTGATTATGAACTCAAAGTTTCAAATTTATTTTGACATGAGAACTATAATTTGAATAATGGCATTCATTAATCTTAAAGCAAATTGAGAGGTTTTAAAATATGTTCACACATTTGACATTTAAGTAATTGTCTAGTTACGACAGAAAATGCTGCAAGCAAAACGAAATATTATTTTTTATTATTTAACGATTAGAAATATAATGATCTAAAATTATTTTCATCTCCAATATTTACTTTCACTTTTGTTTAATTTTACTGTTTTTTTTTGTGTATTTAAATTTAATATATATAATATTTACCAAGATCTGCTATGGCAGAGTGCCACACCTAGTGATGGGTAAAATGCATGATGATATATTTATTTAACTCCGTCAGTACGGTAGTGTGGATAGCGATACGGAATTCGAATCCGGAGATCCCGAGTTTGAATCGTACTCAAGCTAAAAATTATATAAACTATCACACTGCGGCTCGGTGAGTCCGGACCCTGTACTGTAATTGAGAATTTCCTGTTGTACAGCGTAACATAAATAAATAAATAAATAAATAAATAAATAAATAAATAAATAAATAAATAAATAAATAAATAAATAAATAAATAAATAAATAAATAAATAAATAAATAAATAAATAAATAAATAAATAAATAAATAATAAATACATAAATAAATAATAAATACATAAATAAATAAATAAATAAATAAATAAATAAATAAATGTCCCGCGTGATGGTCGCGCGGGTTGAGGGCCTGACTCGCAACCATAAGGTCGTGGGTTCGGGTCCCGCCCGTGGCGACCATACAAAGGACATATCGGCATATGACCTTAATAGTTGGTCCGATATATAAATAAAAAAAAACAAATAAATAAATAAATAAATAAATAAATAAATAAATACATAAATAAATAAATAAATACATAAATAAATACATAAATAAATAAATAAATACATAAATAAATAAATAAATGTCCCGCGTGATGGTCGCGCGGGTTGAGGGCCTGACTCACAACCATAAGGTCGTGGGTTCGGGTCCCGCCCGTGGCGACCATGCAAAGGACATATCGGCATATGACCTTAGTAGTTGGTCCGATATATAAATTTAAAAAAATAAATAAATAAATAAATAAATAAATAAATAAATAAATAAATGTCGCGCGTGATGGCCGCGCGGGTTGATGGCCTGACTGACGACCATAAGGTCGTGGGTTCGGGTCCCGGCCGTGGCGGCCATACAAAGGACATATCGGCATAGGACCTAAGTAGTTGGTCCGATATATAAATTAAAATAAATAAATAAATATACTTAACAGGTATTTAAATTTCTGCAAATATAATATTATAAGACTGATACCGATTGTGGTCCTATAAAAGACATAATAATAACGAAGTTGTTGAAACCAGGGAATGCCAAATTAAATAATTAAACTTCACATACTCATGAAATTAATTCTCAAACATTCCATCAAGATCCAAATTCATGTCAAGTAATAAACATATTTATTTTTAAATTACAACACAATCATTCACTTCACCAAAACTGAACTACGGCTCATATGATTATCGTCCATTCGATCTAAAAACCTACAAAAAAACTCCAGTAGCTGCCAACATTAAAAAACCAAAACCCTCATTTATATAAATAACTCCCAAGACCCACAAGTAAGTATTGTTAGCACATGTGAAGAAAAAATGCATAAACTCATATCATATTGATAACAACTGCGATAAATTTTAATTAGTGTTGAACATTTTACTAATTTAGATGTAGATAAACTAAGAACATACGAGAGTCTGTCGAGACACAACAAGGAGCTTTGAGACGCATGGCTATGTCAGTAGACTGAGACGAGAGATGAGATGTTCGCCTCAATTAACGAATGAGGGACGAAGTTTTATCTTTGAGGTCTTTAACTTCACCTCATTGTGAAAACAGATATCTGTTTAAGATGAAAGAGAGAAGCAAAGAAATTAACTAATTTGTCAAGTTTTATTCTTCTTAATTAAATTATAGTTTGGAGTATCGAAAAATTATAACAAGTAATACGATAATATCCGATAATATTTTGACAATAATAATTATTTACGTGTCCAGCGTAGTAAATTAATTTTTACGGGCGAGCTGGAAAGCCTCCATAATCCAGCTTTTTATTTTCACCTTCAAAGCGTTTATTAGTATTATAAAGTGATATATCAAATCACGGCCCCCAAAGATATTAGTGGACGGAGAGTCACAGGGGTAGATTTAAATTGGTGAAAATTGTTTGTCGACTGTGGGGATCCAACCAGGGTTCTGAAGATCCACAGGTCGACGCGATACCACTGAGCCCACCTATCCCAATAAAATTTAATTTTCTATTTAATTTTATTTATTTATACAGGGTGTTTCAGGACTAGTGTAACAAACTTTAACAGCTTATTCCTGAGGTCATTTTCAGCAAAACATGTCATATAAACATAGGTCCTATTCCTTCTAGTTACCAAAATACAAGAGGTTGAAGTTCTATAAATAATACGACATTTTCAAATTTTTGTAATCAAGATACTTTCGGAAAACAAGAATTTTATTGAAAAGTCATACCTTATTTGTCTTAATTAAAAATTGTTGTACTTTTGATTGTATTATTGTTTCATAATGGATGGTTACAGTACTGCTGAATATGCAGATTTGATTTTTATTTATGGATTATGTAATGGTAATGCCCGTTATGCGTCCAGAGAATACCAAGACAGATATCCAAATAGACGCCAACTTTCCCATCCCCTATTTGCGCGAAATTTTGTTTTCCGAAAGTATCTTGATTACAAAAATTTGAAAATTTCGTGTTATTTATAGAACTTCAACCTCTTGTATTTTGGTAACTAGAAGGAATAGGACCTATGTTCATATGACATTTTTGGCTGAAAATAACCTCAGGAATAAGCTGTTAAAGTTTGTTACACTAGTCCTGAAACACCCTGTATAATTAATTTAATAATTATTTTATATAAATCAAAGGAGTTGTATTTACAAATACATATCAGGTCTCCTTGGTCACCATGTCAAATGACATTTCCCTCACTCAATTTACTTGTGATAGTAACCGTTTCCATCACTAGCAAGGAAAGTTATTTATTTAGTGAGGGAAACGGTTAGTATAATAACTAAATTGACAAAAGAAAATTTAATTTTCACAAGTAATTCATAGCCATGGCATCAAAAAAACAACATTTTAATATTTCGATTAAAAAAAACATACAATACCATCGATTTCTACAAAAAAAAAACCTTACAAAAACTTGTATTATTTTAAGTCACCGAAAAGAAACGTCTCAAGTTCTTGTAGTTCGTGTCAAATTGAACAGTTGAATACAAATATAAGAATGATGGCTTGTTCAATCACAAAAGATTCAAACTAGCAACAAAAGTCAAGAAAAGGCAGAAAGCTCGAAGTGAAAAGGTATATGAAGTGCTTTTGTACCTTCAAGCACCTTTATACACCCATGAAACTAGAGAGTATAATAACAATGCTACAAAGGACATCTGCTCAGATTTTTTACAAGATTTCAATTCTTCCTGTTTCATTTCGACATTAAGGAACAGTTTCATAAAATGTTGTTAGTTAATCATGTTGATAATTACGCAAAATGTTAAATTAGAATAAAATAATATATAAATAAATATATCATCACGCCTTTTACTCATTACTGGGTGTAGCACTCTGTCTAAGCAGATCTCGGTAAGTGATATATTTCTGGAAGTGCGGTTACCAACCGTTAAATCACGGCCCCCAAAGATATTAGTGCAGGGGGAGCCACAGGGGTAGATTTAAATTGGTGAAAATTCATCTATAAAATATTAATTTTTGACAATTCAATATTTTCAAACGTTGTAATTTGTATAGTATGCATTGAGTTAATATTGTTTTCTCATTGCTTACATTTAACCTGCTATTAACTAACAATATAGTTAACATCGCTTTATGGATCCGGGCCTAACGATTCTTACAATTAATTTATCTGTTTGATAAATAAAAAGTATAAAATTTCTTGAAGTCTGCCATGTTATTTAAACAAATGGTAACAGTAAACTTTTCCACGCAACTAGAAAAGTTGACATTTATATGTACCATTTATAAAAATAAATAAATATATCATCACGCCTTTTACCCATTACTAGGTGTGGCACTCTACCGTAAGCAGATCTAGGTAAGTAATATATTTCTTCTCGTGAAATGCGGTTACCAGCCATCAAATCACAACCCCCAAAGATATTAGTAGAAGGGGAGCCACAGGGGTAGATTTAATTTGGTGAAAATTGTTTGTCGGCTGTGGAGATCGAACCAGGGTTCTCAAGATCCACCACTGAGCCACCTACCCCATATATGTACCATTTAGCCCGCGTAATTAAGCTAATTAGTAAACAGCCCAATAATAGTTATTTACGTGTCCAGCGTAGTAAATTAATTTTTACGGGCGAGCTGGAAAACCGCCATAATCCAGTGAGCCCAGTAAAGATTAATTGCAAGTGTTTTATTTCCACTTCACAGCGTTTATTAATTTTATTAAAAGGTACATTACAGTTTGTAATGAAAGGTTGTTGGCGGTAGAACAATTTATAGCTCGACGTTGTCATGGTGTTGTGATCGAACAACTGCTGTCACTGTCAACAGTTTCGTGAATTCTAGATATAAATAATTTAAATTATGAATTAAATGTTACTTGCAGTTTAATATACAAAATATTGCAGATGCTGTAAATAATAAATTTTAATTAATATATATTAGTAGAGGATATTTTGAGACGGTACTAATTGTCCAGAACAGTTGGCACTGAATTCCGCTTAGCAAAAAACATTAAAAATTCATTCAAACCTGAATGAATATGAATATGATTATTAGATGAAAATATAAATGTCTGCTCTAAACGGATCTCAAATTATAAATTGATTAGGACAGAAAAGAATTCAAGATTTTTTTGGTAGTAAATTATTTCCATCCTGCTGGAAAGAAATGTTTTATACCTACAAGAACTTTTGTAACTGGTTTTGAAAACTCAAAAGGAATTTGAAGAACACAGGATTTATGTTTGTTTATACTATCAAGTTAGCCAGGGAATTTGAATGAAAGACTAAATTAAGCAATTAAATTTTTATGTTTTGTTTTGGAATGGAGGTGAACTATTTCAGCAAATAATTTTATGATTTTTCCACTAAAAACGTAAATAGTTTACATTCTAGATTTGATTGCGTTTTTATTAAAGACCCGAATCGTAACAAAACCGTAACCGAAAATTGTACCGATATTCACCTTTTTAGGAAACCATAACTGAAACCTAAACAGATATATTTGTTTTGAAATATGGAAACAGAAAACTGAAATTGAATTGAAAAACGTAACCGAACCGATATTATTCGGTTCTAAAACCGTAAATTTGAACCGGTATTAATAACGTATCTAAATGGCATTTCTCTCATTCAATTTAGTTGTGATAGTAACCGTTTCCCTCACTAGTGATGAAAGTAAATCACTTTCTTCACTAGTGAGCGAAACGGTTACTGTCACAAATAAATTGATTAAGGGAAATGTCATTCCATATAGTGACTAAGGAAACGTGATGTGCATTTGCAAATACATCTTTTTTGATTTATTTAAAATAATTATTAAATTTCTTGTACCACAAACTTAAAAATGTAAGTTTTACGTTTAATGTTGAAAAAAAGTTGCACTAGTTTTATAATATCATATTTCTGTTTTTAATCTTACTTAAAAAAATGTTATATACACATCGGGAGAAAATTCAATTTTTCCCTCGGTGTCTTGCACAAATTATACCTCATGAAAAATCGTTCATTTGTCTCCCTACTTATATAATATGCTATTATAAATGAATTTATTCCAGAATTACTAATAAATCAGTAAGATTTGAACTCTTCCATACTTTGCTGCAGAGTTACATACATACATAACATCACGTTATATCCCATTTAATGGGGCAGCACGAACCCCTGAAACATTCATAGAGCATCAGTGCACATCAACATTCTCATCCTGACACACGATACTCGTTTCGACCACATTAACACTTCCTCCATACGAACTCTTTCTTTCCTCTCAACCAAAATCCATCATCACGCAACAAACATTCATCCATTCGCTCCTGTACACCTGTTTCGTAAATCTTCACTTACGCCCACTTCTCTAACAACGAATCTATAAGAAATGAAGGCTTGTTTAAAAATACATTTAACACAATTGCAGTTAGACAATGTGTAGCTGCAGAGTTGATTACACATTATTTATTCCTTATTTTCTTCTTGTTTAGAACCTCTGTAAAACACAGCACTCAAATCACGAAAGAGCTATCTACAATATCTATTCAAGTAAAGTATCTGGTATTGAATTGTACGAGTAAGCAACCTATCCAAGTTTAGAAATACAACATGCTTCAAACGTTTAACATTATACAAGTTTATCCGTATTTTAGAAATAAAATCAGACACGATTCTTGATTTTTAATAGCTTATTTTCAAGCTATTTATTTCCATATGCGATGTTTCCGACTTGGCCTTAAGATTGATCATGGACTAACTAGTCGACTATATCCTATATTATATTTCAAATAAGAATGAAGTATAAAAAGTAATCAAGACGGTTAAAGAATAACTTTCTTCCCTCATTAATCTATAAATCGGTTATAACTTACTACCAATCAAAAAATTATTAGAGTTGCGAATTATTATCTGTTAATGAACATTGAGTTAGGGGCAAATTTAATTTATCATGATTACTTACTACAACAGGTTTGAATAATGTTTTTTCTCTTGCAGTTCGTGCTGAAAACATTCTTTTTGGTTTTTTTACAAACAAAATAACTTTAGATACTTGTTAGGTAATAGTAATTAATGATGTTAGCATGTAAAGCTAGTCTTTAGTTACGAGTGGGTCATAGTTAAAAGCCAATGAAGGCAATGTTTTAAGATCGAAAAAATAAATGTCATCCCTGAATTATTGAGCTAACTATGGTAATTATGATAAACAGTGCATAATAGTATAATTATGTAACACGTTTAATAAACTCGTATTTTCTACACAAACTTTTCCAGAGGCTATATCTCAAAAACTAAAGAAAATATGAAGCTGCACTCAACGGCATTGAATCTCCCGTGTAATAAAAGTCAATTTACATATGGTCATAGGTAAATAACTATTATTGCACGGTGTAAATTGCAATAAAATAATTGCTACGAAATAAAATTAACTATGTAACTTACAAAACAATTGTTTTTGAGATTTAAAATTGATTAGAAAAATTTGTATATTTCATTTAAACTGGACCGTAGATAAAATAATGTAAGCAACTCGTGGTAAAAGTGTCTTTATTGCCTACGGCTCGTGCTGTAAGCTTTCTAATCGAGCAATAAAATGGAACTTTTAGCACTAGTTGCATAATAGCTATTTATGAAACTAGTAAGGAAATGAAGGTTATTACCTTACGCCGAGTTATGTAAACACATAAGTAAGGTAATAACCTTATTTCCTTACGAGTCTCACACAATAGTTTTTTTACTTCCGTTCTAATAAATACGAAAGAGCGTTTTTAAAATTATGAAATTTTGACATATTAATGACAGTTATAAATTCAAAAAATAAAAGAATAACACATCAGAATTCGTCTAACAAGATATCTGTTGCTATTTTACCTCATTATTTCACTAGTTAAATAATGCAGTTCATTACCTAACTCAAATAAGTGAAATAAAACGTCTATTTTCTAACGGAAGTAGAAAATTAACTATTACTCACTGGATACTGAAGTTGTAAGAGAAAAATATATAGAATTCTGAGACAAAAATAATTCATTTTGTTATTTGTTTGAGAAAATATTTTATCGGAGATAAGAATCTTTTTAAAAATAATACATACATACATACATAACATCACGCTATATCCCATTAAATGGGGTAGCACGAACCCGGCAACATTCTCATCCTGACACACGATATTAAAATAATAATAAAAAAAATTAATGAATTTTTGAATTCAGTACATAAAGTAAAATTCTGTTGATTTTCTATAATAGGTCAGGGTAAAATAATACCAACCTCTCAATAATCGAACCGTCAAGGCCAACAACCCTCTTCCTCCCTCCTCACATCTTTCTCTCTCTTCTCAATCGCGCGCGCCAACGTATAAACAACGGTCGCTTAGTGTTAAGTTGAAAATAATACGGTATTGAATAGTAGGGCCCCGCGGGCGCAGCTGTGTCGAGCCGGCGCCCTAGTGCGCCGAATGGGGCCTTAATTGGACCCCCGTCGATTCGGACCCCCCGGTAAATCACTGAGTGAAGAGTACGGACTGAGGTTGATGTTGATATCGGGTGTTGAGTTCATTCGTGGCAAACGTAGGTGTGTTTGTATTTTATGACAGTTTGACAATGACGTTATGAGATGTGTAGGTGTTTTTCTTGTTCTTAAACGTTTCTAAATTAACTTTCAGTTGAAAGAGGAGGAAAATTTTTGCCTAAAATAATTTAAAATTGTTTGACAATTAGCAAAATATGCACTTTTTTATTGAAGTGTCTATTTTTTAGGGAAGGTAATATTTAAAAAAAATGCTGTTATTGTGTATTCAAATATTCGACTTCCGAAATATCTAACCCAGATGATACGACATTTAAGTTTTAGACGAATTTGTACGTTATTTTGTATTTATTATCTATTATTAAAATATTTATTAGATTAGAAACAACAATTAAAATAAATGAACTGTACTCAACATAAATAACTCAAATCATTTATAGTACAGAAATGAGAAATTGCTTTGTTTATATAAATATTCAGGAATAACATCATGTATTTGACGGCTGGTAACTGCAGTTCACAAGCATATATTACTTACTGAGATGTACTACAACAGAGGGTCACTGCCAGAATGGGTAAATTTTGTGAATTTTTGGTTGAACCGGTTCAAAAAACAAAAATTTTTAAATTATGTTTCTATATAAATCAGAGCACGACAAATGCACTCGTTGAAACCGCATTCCAATATCTCTTTTAGTTTTTGAGTTATATCGATTTTTTACTTTTTTTAAAACTCAACTTTGAGAGCCAATATCTCGAAAACTAAAAAAGATATTGAAATGCGGTTTGAACGAGTGTATTTCTCGTGCGCTACTTAACTTATACCGAAATTTTATAATTTTTGAAAATTTTTCAACTTTTTCTCAAAATTTTCTTTTCTCAATATTTCCAAAAGTTGAAAAGATAATGCAAATATGAAAACACCAGTAAATTCCTCGCGTGAAAATACATAAGTATGCAAATTTTTACTGCAAAATTCGCACGGATAAATGTTTTATTACAAAAAATCTAAAAATGACTAAAATCCGTAAAAACACCAAGGGGTACCCCTTAGGAAATTTCTGAAAAATGGCCATTTTCGATTATTTGTAATAAAAAATGTATCCGTGCGAATTTTGCAGTGAAAATTTGCATACTTATGTATTTTCACGCGAGGAATTCACTGGTGTTTTCAGATTTTCATAATCTCTTCAACTTTTGGATATATTAAGAAAAGAAAATTTTGAGAAAAAGTTGAAAAAATTTTAAAAATTATAAAATTTCGGTATAAGTTAAGTAGCGCACGAGAAATACACTCGTTCAAACCGCATTTCAATATCTTTTTTAGTTTTCGAGATATTGGCTCTCAAAGTTGAATTTAAAAAAAAGTCAAATATCAATATAACTCAAAAACTAAAAGAGATATTGAAATGCGGTTTGAACGAGTGTATTTCTCGTGCTCTGATCTATATAGAAACATAATTTAAAAATTTTCGATTCTTGAACCGGTTCAACCAAAATTTCACAAAAAATAAACATGCCTTCACCCATTCTGGCAGTGGCACTCTATCGTTGTAGATCTCAGTAAGTAATATATTTACGCTTTTGAACTTCAGTTACCAGCCGTCAAATCACGCTTCAATATGTCATCTCAACGAAGCTTTTGCGTGCGTACTTCTGAACTAACACTTACACACACCATGGTTGACACTTAGTAGTTACAGGAGACGTTTTCACCAATATGCATAGATAGTTCGTTCCTCTAAAGCCTTCATATTATTGCATGAAAATATAAAAAAATAATTCTGTATTTTGGGAAGAAATAAGATTCACCTACACCATATATTTATATATCATCATTATTTATATAAAATTTGAATAAATTTGGTCAGTTAGAAGAGCAGATAAGTTGATAGCATTTTTGAGCGATTTCGCTTGTACTCCAAAGCGGCCTTAAGAATGGTAATAATAACGTCTCCACAACTAAAATAAATCCTCATTTTCACATTTACAACTTGTGTTCTGAGTTAAAACCTGGCATTTCGACTCGAGTGGTCAGCCTACACGAATATCAGAAATAAAACGACGCTAATAACGACTATTCAGTTTCATTAATTAGTCGATGGGTTATTAAATAGCTGCCCGCTGGTTTTTAATTAATTTTCAATTAGTTTGGGAAGAGATAAACTTTCTAGTTTTTTAGTAATGATTGGAGCTGGTTATTGAGGAAAAATTAAATCAAATTTATAGCCGATATCGAAGGAGGTTAAATGGAACGGTAAACAGGAAAATTGTAATGAATTGCTGTGAATTTGATCACTTTCATATTCAATTATGAAACACACAAAAACGTTGAAATTAATAAGGTTCATAAAAATAAAATAGTAGATGGCATGACCAGTTCCACAGAACTTCTCATGTCATCTTACCAGTTTGTTAGAGATCTTATTCTCTGCTGGCACAGTTCTTCGTCACCAGCTTCTTCACATGAACTTTGTTCTAGGTGAAGAAGTGAGTTATACCATACTGATGAGCTCTAATAAGAGCGAAACGCGTCTATGGTTACTAACTGTGCTGGCCAGCCTCTGACGATGCCCTCATAAGGTGACTTGGAGGCTGAATTTTGTGAAACATAGCCAAGTGTTTACTTTATATTTTTTATTAAACCTTGTTTCACCAAGTGTTGGATGACAATTAATTTTGTCTTTGTTGTTAATAAAATAAATATTTCATCACGCACTTTACTCATTACTGGGTGGCATTCTGTTGAAGCATATTTCGATAAGTGATATATTTATGCGTGTGAAGTTTGGTTACCAGCCGACAAATCACGCCTCCTAAAGATGTTAGTGGAGGGGAAGCCACAGGGGTAATTTTAATGTGATGAAAACTGTTTTTCAGCTGTGGGAATTGATCCCGGGTTCTTAAGTCCACATGCTTACCCCATATATATATAGGAAATTCAATGTTAAAATTTTGATTTAGCGATATCTCTGTACCTGTATTGTATTTTAGAACAAAATTGTACTGAAGAAAAATGTTCAGAATGAAAAACTGCATTCATGGAGTATAAGTTTGTTGTTCAAATGTTTCTTATGTCTGAGTTAGAAGCAAAAGAAAATATACGCTTTAAAGCAATTATCGGAGTGCCATGAGAAATAAAATAATAATTTGTTTGTTGTGTCTGACATTATTTGACATATTGGACCAGAATTGTAAGCTTACTCTAATTTATTTATTTATTTATTTATTCGAGCATTTAATTTAATAATAAAATTAATTATAGCAACTATTATTTTCTTTTTTCTAACATAATCTAGACAAATAAATACCTATTTTTAAGTTATCTAATTTGTTTTATTTCTGGCAAACAATTTTTACCATATTAAAATTACCATTATGGCCCCTCTACCACTAACATCTTTGGGGGCAATAATTTGACAGCTGATAACTTCACACTCATAAATATATCACATACCGAGATCTGCTACGGCCGAGTGCCACACCCAGTAATGGGCATAAGGCGTGAAGATACATATATTTTATTTATTAATTTTGAAACCCTGGCCCTACGAGAGGGGAGGGTAGGTGGGGTAAAATACCCAGGGCCCGTGGAATTCAAAGGGCCCGGATGTGATGCTATTTTATAAATTGCTTTTAATTTTCTACTATTTCACCAATTTTTTATATTCTTTACTAAAACATGTATAACGAAACGTCTGATACACGTTTCCAACAATTTATTATATTGCATAAAGTACAAAATGACGAAATGCTTGATCAAGGGCCCCAGTTGCAAATTTTAAATAAATTTATACACTATTCAAAAGTACATTATTACATTGTTGCATTTTTATAAAATAAATAAATAAATATATCATCACGCCTTTTACCCATCACTGGGTGTGGCACTCTGCTTACGCAGATCTTGGTAAGTGATATATTTTTTCGCGTGAAGTGCGGTTACCAGCCGTCAAATCACGGCCTCCAAAGATATTAGTGGGGGAGGAGCCACAGGGGTAGATTTTTTTTAAATTGGTGAAAATTGTTTGTTGCATTTTTGTTTGTTATATTACTACATTGTATACAATACACATAGGCAAAGGCTCTATACATTTGTGCGTAGTGCTGTTTTGGTATCCCCTACATTTATCGAATATGCAACTAGATATTAGATAGTCATACAGTGAGTATACAATACACATCGCTGCACCAATTAACACAGAATTTTTTATTTAATTTTATTTATATTGTTATAACTTTATTTAGATATTAATAATTCTTATTGTTGTCGTACATATATTTATAAATATATTTTTTTTGGTATCTTATATTTAATTAATAAATATTCAAAGTTAAAGGAGGCCCGAATTTTTTTTTCCCGGGGCCCGCGTTTTCTCTCGGCGCCCCTGATAAGATCTACAAATTAAAAAATATTGCGAAAAACATTAATTCTATTATTAACCCATTAACCGCCAACGTCCCATTTTTGGGATGCTTAAATATTTGGCTGTAATCATTTTTGTTACATTTAAAATGTATATTTTTTTTAATGAATATATTAATTAGTTATGTTATGACAGCCAGTCACAGCCAATTTTCAAATATTTGCAAAACCAATAATTTTAAAAATATTTAAAGTTACTTAATTTCGGTGTTTTTAACAATTATATTTCAAGGTCAGATATATTTTAACACTTAAGTATGTATAACTTTTATTATCAAAAACTTGTTTTTTAGAACTCAAATAAAGATATTTTCACTGAAAAGTATTCTTTTATTGATCATTGAATTGCGGCGGGTATTGGGTTAATTATCTATTTTACGATCATTATTATATTATTATTCGAATGTTACCTATTGCAAACAAATTGGTACTCAATTTTAAATTACATGTAGCACATATTTTAATAGTTTTAGAAACACTGTTCACCGTTGAAATTCTCTTCACATATTTATTATATAAATAATCATAACCAATGCTACGATATATTACACAAAATTTTAGTTTAAACTTATAAATAATAATAGTAAATAATATTTAATTGTTTGAACTTACCCTTTTGTAGCATTCCACGATACCTGCTTCCCCAAATTGATATTTTTTCTACACAAATCACTTTAAATATTTATACACAACACTAAAACATCTACACATTTCAATAGCATTACATCAACTGACGAATACAAACGAAATTAAAAATCTTTAAAGCAGGTATCTTGTTCAAAACCAACAAACCAATTTGGACAAGCTAGTGCAAATATTTAGAACATGCTGCACGATTTTGTATTACTGTCAGTAGTGAAGTGTTGTGCTGATTGTTCAAACGAAATCATTTATTGTAAGTATATTTATTTTAAAATATAACAATTAAGTATGTAATATTTATAAACAATTATGAGTAAATAAATAAATGTATCATGCTTCCTTCACCCAGTTATGGGTGTAACAGGTCTAGAATTACCCGCAGAATTTAGTATTTCTTTAGATATTTAACATCCTGTGGTAAATAGCTCAGTGATTTTTGATTTGTGAACTCGGGTTCAATTCCTACAGCCGACAAACAATTTTCACCACATTAAAACTACCCCTGTGGATCTCCCTGCTCTAACATCTTTGAGGGTTGTGATTTGACGGCTGGTAACCACACTTCACGCGAAGAAATATATCATTTATTATTATTTATTATTATTATTCTACAGAATAATATTACGAGTAATAAGTGTATAGAGAAATACATATAATGTAAATTTAATAACATTAAAAAAAATACGCAAAGCGAAAAAACAATACAAAATTTAATTGACACAAGCATTGAGTTTGCATTTGAAAACAGTGAAATTATTTACCGAAATTTGATACGGCCGTGCCATACCTATTAGTGGGTAAAAGGCGTATTTTTATAAAATTACCCCTTTTGCTCTCCTACCACTAACTTCTTTGTGGGCTTTGATTTGACGGCTGGTAACCGCACTTCACACATAGAACTATATCACTTACCGAAATCTTCTACAGTTCCACATCCATTAATGGGTAAAAAGCGTGATGATATATATATATACAGGGTGTTTCACAACTTAGAGCAAAAAATTAATGGGTATATTCTGTACGACGTGCTGATCATGAAACAAAAAGATTTTTTTTTAAATCGCAAATCTATTTTCCATGTTTCCCAGTCCAATATTTTTCACTGCCACTGGATGGATGATTATGTTAAAGTTATTATTAAATAAAATTCTATTATAAATAATTGCTAATAATTGAATTGTGTAATTATTATTTCGTAGTTGATACCTACTTCATTGTTTGCGTTTAATAGGAAAGCGAATCCAGTGCAGTACTACAAAAAATGTTTTACGTTAACAACCCTTAATTTTTCGAATTAAAAAAATCTTTTTGTTTCATGATCAGCACGTCGTACATAATATACCCTTTAATTTTTTGCTCTAAGTGAAATGTTGTTTTAAATTTTAAATATAAATTAAATTAAAGCTCCTGCAAACTAAAGTGATATGCGGTAACCAGCTGTCAAATCACGGCCCCCAAAGATGTTAGTGATGAGGGAGCCACAGGTGTAGATATAAATTGATGAAAATTGTTTGTCGGCTGTGGGGATCGAACCAGGATTCTCAAGATCCACAGGCCGACTCGATACCACATACATACAAGAGTTTAAATAATTAAGGCGATGGCTAGAGACTTTAGAAAATACTAGATTTGATCCTAGCATATTAATATATTATTAAAAAAATTGTTTATACCAAATGTTGAAGTTAAGTTTTAAAACAAATTTTTGGAATAATAAAAACATTTAAAAATAGTTATTTATAATACAAGTATTTAATGTTAGTCTTTTATGAATGAATTGCGAAGTTTAATTTTATCCCTAATTTAAAGCTAATTTTCAACATTTTCAATTTACTTTCTGCCATTATTGATGTTTAATTTTATGCTCTACAATATTTATTTCAAGGTTTGTTTCTCGAAAATAATAAGGAAAGCAGAAAATTATAAAAATATGATTTTACATATTAAAGTCCTGTACATATTTATTATATTCACATTAAATTTGCTAGCATATTTCAGCAACTGAAACTTTTAGTTTGTAAAAAATATATAATTTGTTCAGCCTATAATTATGAAATAATTCAAAATACATTATTTATTGATTGAATGAGCTTTGGAACTTAGGAAAAATACATACGCATTACGTATTGATTAAAAAACAATAGATATAAGGTTAATTTGATATGACATTGCACATTTCGCAACACGCATTTAATATTTTGCCATTCTGACATAAATGATTAATTACTTGTCAGTTAATATGGACGTCAAGCGAGGTAACTGCTCATTTGCATATTTGTCGACGTAAATTATATTAGAAAAAATATTGCGAACAAATTATTACAGAGAAAAAAGTGATTAAATTTTGATATAATTAATTTGTTAATTAACCGTAGGTATTTAAGCTAATAAACATAACGAATCTAAAGTTGATTTGATGTAGCTACAAATATAGGATTTGAAAATGATTTTGTATATATTTTTCGTTTTTTCTAAATTAGTTTTATTTATTTATGCTACTCTCTACATAATAGGATCTTAATTCCAATTATAGCACATGGTTAGGACTTACCGAGCTGCATATACTTTTAGCTTGACTGGGATTCGAACTTGAGATATTCGGATTCGAATGTTAAGTAATCGTATATTTTCTATTATTGTTTAATATTTTTTATATGTCCTACCTTTTGAAATAACCGTGACAGCAGAATATAAGACTTTAATATGTAAAATCATATTTTTATAATTATTATTTTAAAGAATAAAACTTTAAATAAATGTTGTAGATCATAAAATTCTACATTAATATCAATAAACAGAGTTAATTGAAAATTAGCTTAAAAATAGGAATAAATTTGGAATTATTAATTTTTATGATAAATTGCAATTAAAATAAATTTAATTTTTGAATGTTGAATTCACTTAAGAAGCAAGAAGTGCATCAAGATCTTTTGATTTTTTTTATTTTCTGATGCAAATCTTGTTCTAAATCTTACTTACATTTTAAAATAGATATTTTACATCCTGTAGTAAATAGCTCAGTGATATTGAGTCGGCCTGGGAATTTGTGAACTCGGGTTCATTTCCCACAGCCGACAAACAATTTTCACCACATTAAAACTACCCCTGTGAATCTCCCTGCACTAACATCTTTGAGGGCTGTGATTTGACGGCAGGTAACCGCACTTCACGCGAGGAAATATATCATTTACCGAAATTTGCTACGGCAGAATGCCACACCCAGTAGTGTTTTTTTAATTTTATAAAATTACCCCTTTAGCTCCCGTTCCACTAACATCTTTGTGGACCTTGATTTGACGGCTGGTAACCGAACTTCACACATAGAACTATATCACTTACCGAAATCTGCTACAGTTCCACACCCAGTAATGGGTAAAAGATGTGATAATATTTATTTATATTAACAACCTGAAATAATATGTGTAAAAATTAATGAAAGGCAAATTTAAAATATTAAGTGATTTTTATTATTTTAAATTATTTTCTAATTGTATATATCTACTACAACATAATATTTCATATGACTTTAGAAACACCAGCTGAATTTAGAGACACCCCAAATATTTCAGCTACATGTAACAGTACGCCATTGTTTAATATACATACAATAAATTTACATAATATATACTTATATAGAAATTACAGTGTAATTTATACATTAATAAATTCTTTACATGGCTATTTACATTATATACAAATCATCGTAATATGTACACGTACATTCTAATTATTCACAATTGAAAATTATATAATAAATATATGTATTTGATATTCATTTGCGATAATATAAAAATACTGGCAATTAGAATGTGATTTTTTCTTTCTACTGCAAAGTGCCCTGCTACAATTTTGATGGTACACCAATTAATTTTTGTATTACCGCAAATGAATATCATCATTTCATTGCACATATAAATGCAGAAAATTATTCTAGAAAACCTTAACATTTTTCTTTCCAAATTTAATAATTTTGTTAATTTATCGTCAAAAAATTAGAGATAATTGTCTTTTTTAATTAAATTTAGGTAAGTTTCCTAAAAAGGCGTACCTGAATTTAAAACAACGGACTCAAATAATTTTAATATTTAATGCTGACAGTTGAAATTTTTTGTTTCGGATTTAAAATGACGGAGATTTTTTTAACTACAAAATTAATATTTTTTATTGTATCCTACAGAAACTTTAATTATTTGAGACGTAGATGATTTTGTTGGGCGATAATTGTGTTAAAAAGCAGGTAGGTATCAAATACGCAGGACCGGCTTCGAAATATTTATCACGAAATAACTAAAAATATCAAAAAAATTCACTTCTTTCACTAATATCGATATGCGAAGTACTTGATCTTTTTATCAATTACATTACCATGACAACGTGTATTTTGCGCACTGTTTTATACCCTAGTTTGTAAAATAAGTATTTCGCGCACGCTCCCAAATTATTTTTCGTAACACATGCACAAGAAACACGTTCTTATTCCCTAATTTTAGAGAGAGAAACACTGCTTTTCTTCCCTAGGGAGAGAAACATTATGTTTCTCTCCCTAGGTAGGATGTTTCTCGTCCTACAGACTACGAATATTAGCTGTTTGCGGTGTTTCCTAGGTAACTAGTTACGCAACCCTTATTTGACATTTGTCCCGATAAGACAGTAATTTTTGTGCACTTGTTACGAAAAATATAATATGCTTCACGGGAGGGTGCAATTATCCCTTGTATGCACATGCGGGAATAATCGCTTGTTTCCCTCCCTTGATGCATAACATACTATTTCACGTTTACATTAGTAGTACCAAATTCATGTTATTCTTTTCCTTCAATTTACTTGAATAGATCAATAATATTATTCTGTTTTAACAGTTGTAGAAAAAATGTTGTGGCATTTTCATAATTTGTATTTCGCTGATAACCAAGGAGAATTATTTACAATTTCTGTTTTACGGATTTAGCTAAAACCAAATTGGAACCGAGCTGTAAATACTAGTGAAAGTTTTTCGAAAAGTAATAGTGAATTTTAAAATGATTTTAGTCCGAGCCTGTAGATTTTTGATAGGTACAAGTATTTAAAGATACTAAACGTCAAAATAATTAAAAGTCCTATGGTGATATTCAAGTTTTAGTAGCACCGAAATCCTATTAAGGATATTTATAATTCACAGTTGATAGGGTAATTTCACTCGTAAGTTGGTAACACAATCTTAGTGGGAGTTCTGAAATTTATGACTTTGTTTGATATTTTGTTTTTGATTCGCCAATTTTGGGTTCGTGGTTTTGAAATGCTTGTTGAATTGATTTCAACAGAGTTTTAGTTTACTAATTTGGCGGGCGATTAAGTTTGATATATTGTGGGAACTAAATCTTGAATTTTGTCTTTACATTATTTAATTATTGTGTAATCGTGCCCTAATGACCTTATGAGTTCTTTGTTCCATTTAAAAATGACACAAATTAATATATGAATTATTATTTTTTAGTTAAGGCGAAATTAATAATTGATAGGAATATTGAATTCGTTTTATTGTTGGCATTAATATCAATAGCGAGTGAAAGGTTCTGGGTTCAAATCCCGGCGAATGCTCATGATTTTTAAAAAATTCTAACATATTTACTAGACAGACAGAGATGTCGAATATATACTTCTTAAACTATTAATATCAATGATTTAAAAAAATGGCGACGTTGTATTTTTTACCTGTATAATGGCCTAATAATTAATAATAAATAATTATATTAAAGTGTCGATATTTCCAAATTAATAAACATAATTAGCCGTAAGCTCAAAGAAGTTTTAGCTAACCCTGAAATCTGGATTAATTAATTCTTGAGCTTAACTATATTCTCAAAAAAAGTTTAAATAAAATCTTGTATCATTTTGTAACCTTCTGGTTTTTGGAAAGTGATTTAGAGTAACGGATTAGAATTAGATTAGCTAATACAAATTTTAAGATTAGCGAAAAGTAGTAAAGTTATACGACAACTTCGCAACAACGTCTCAAAAAATTTAACATGTCTGCGTCAACTACTAAGCATTCCTAATTTATTTTAGACCAAATGCCTGGCTGTGGGAATCGAACCCTAAATCACCTACCCCATGATAAGTGCACCAGGAAAACTTGACATTTTAGTGACATATAAATTCAATTTGCTTTTATTAATTTAAACAAACTTTAAAATTAGATTTAATTATTTTGATATAAACTATGATAAATGTAATTACTTTTGATTTGTTTATACGAATAATAACATTTTCCAACTAACTAAATTTGATTTAAATAAGAGATGCCTATTTTAAAAGATGGGGGGGGGGAGTCCAAGATATTTCAAAATTTATATTTTGCTATGGAGTAAGTGGCTCAGTGGTATCAAATCGGACTGTAGATATGAGAACCCAGGTTTGAATCAATTTTCACCACACCATACCTCTATAAAGGCTGTAAGTTTACAGTTGGTTATGTGCATAAATATATCACATACCGAGATCTGCTAGAGCAGAGTGCCACACCCAGTAATGAGTAAAAATCATGAGGATATATTTATTTATTTTTGCTAAATTTGTGTCACTCACAATTTGTTCTACCTTGAATTTTATTGGTACAAACAGTGTCATGAAATGCAAGTATAAACTATCAAAATATGTCAGAAATGACAAAGTATAGAAATGATCTAAAAAAACGTGTTAATCAAGTAAAACTCTAAGATAGAGAGTAGTGTTGTTAATATTGAATTTTTTATGTTCATTTGATGATAAGAAAAACATAATGAAAGAAGGAACAGAGTCGATTTTGTTTTTCCCAACACATAATTGTCAAACCCATTGAACAAGGCAATTATAGATAGCCGTTTCACAACATATAGCGTGTTAATTAATAATTTTAATTGGGTGTAAAGATCAGAGTCGCTTGTGTCTAATAGAGTCAGTGATTGTGTTTGTTTGTGTGTGTGTGTGTGTGTGTGAATGAAGTTCATGGCAGAGGTCGTATTTGAGTCTTGATTATTTTTTGTTTCTGTCTCGGATAACTTGAATTAGTTAGAAAAATGTTGATGATTTTCTAGGACAAAATTGTTTTTGGCACAAATTGAAGATTTTTATTTAACTCTAGTTAAGGTTTCTATTGTTTTGCTACCTTTAATTGATTATAATTAATAGATAAAGTAGAACTAATACTTCATTCACTGCAAAAATACAGTCGTAAATGCTCTATTATTACACATATTTGACACTTTGTGACATCTAGCGGCGAAATTTGGTACTGAACATTGGTAGACAGCTTTTTAATATCATTGTTATTTACATTATTAATATTCGTTTTTTTTTCGAAAACTTTTTATGGATTTAATTAGGCCCTGCAATTTGTTTTATGACCGAAAAAAATAATTAAATGAATTCATTTTGTTACAAATTAAAAATTTATTTATTTTAAATGGCGATATCTTGGAACTGTGTTTCATCGCAACTCAAGTTAATAAACTAATCAATTGAAAACTAAACTTGAACTAAGATGTGCATAGATTAAAATGCGGTTACAATTACTTTAATTTTCTTTAAATAAACAAAAGAAATACACTTTCATTTCTCACTTCTTTCATCAAAAAGATATTAGTTAATAATAAAAAAATATATATGAACTGCAATATTTCCCGTCTGTAAAACGGATAAATTTATTAGAAACTTTAGAATATCGGTACTTAATAAATCATCATCTACCAATGGTCCACCATGTTTTAAAGTCACCACTTTCGCAAATAATGACAAAATTGTATAAAGTAATGTAAAATAATTTTCTTTTAATTAAGGTATTACAACCAATAATAGTTTATATATAACTTGGTTTAATTTTGAGCTTTTGACATATTATAAGCCAATCAGAATCAAGAATACATTCTATTATAGAAATGAGCGTTGCATTCTTGCAATGGATGAAGTATAGTTTTAAATTAAATGTTATTACAATTTTGGTAATTCAATTAAAAAATTAAACTGAAATTATTGAACACAAATTTAAATAAATAAATAATAAGATGAAACAAAATATTTTTTAGATTATTGCAATATTTTGTTTTGTATTTGAAGCTACATTCACAGTTCTTAACATTGCCACTGTTTTTCCTCGGTATCTTTGTCATGTAGAAATAATTCATTTCCAACTATTAACATAAACTTATTGTTTGTACACATGTTTGTTTACAAAATTATCTAAAATGCATTTAACAAAATATAGAATATTAATAAATGCTTGCATATAGTTTGTATAGGTTGCTACTATTTTGAATTTAATAATTAAAAGTTGAAACGATGACAAAACATAAATTTAATTTTGAAGTTTGCAAATTTGTAAGTTTGTATTTATGACAAAGACTAAAACTGTCGCTGTGTCAAACATTTCAAGGTTATGACAAACGATAAAAATAGTGACTATGTTATGAGCTGTTCATAAGACTTTACCCTTAGTAAATACAAAAGGAGCAAGTATAGGATTTTCAAACTTGGCATTTTTTATCATAAAGCGTATCTTATTTAGTTTAAATAAAAATACTTCAAATATAAGTTGCTTAAACCTAATTAACTGCAACTTAATTTGAAGGTTTTTTTTTCCAAAATAAAGAAGTAACGCTTGATAGCAATTTGAAAATCCTTACAAAAACAAATCTAAAAATATTTCGTAATTCACGCAATTTCAACGTCCTACCTTCTTCCAATTATCCACTCCCATTACGACAAATGAGGACTAGGACTCCTCATGCCAGGATGCTGTCCAACCATTCCTCCAGGAACACCACCAGGTGCCACGGAAGGTGGTAAATTATGTTGGGGTTGATGTAGAAGTCCTAAGGGCGCCATAGGGTGCCGTGCCCCTAATAAAGAGGCTAGAGGATGAGTTACTCCTCCACCGAAGTACCCTTGAAGAGCAGGGTGTGGGTATAAGGCGTGGGGGTGGCGGGAAAGTGACGCCATTTTGAGTTTTTCGATTTCGGCTTCTTGGAGGCGTTTTGCTTTAGCTCGTCGGTTTTGGAACCAAATTTTTACCTGGAGACAAAGAAAATGTTGTTGTTATTAACAGGAATTCAATTCAAAATTTCTATAAATAAATAGAATATTGTATTTATTAACAGGAATTCAATTCAAAATTTGTATAAATAAAGAAAATATTGTAGTTATTAACAGGAATTCAATTCAAAATTTGTATAAATATAGAAAATATTGTAGTTATTAACAGGAATTCAATTCAAAATTCGTATAAATAAAAATAATATTACCACGTCTTTGACCTATTACTTTAACCTATTTTAAAGTTCAAATGTTTGAAAATGCAGTAAAATTTACAATTAATTCCCGTATTCTAGAAGAGGTCCTGAAGGTGACCTACCTGAGTCTCTGTAAGCCGTAGCGAGCTGCTGAACTCTGCCCGCTCGGCGATGCTAAGGTATTGCTTATCCCGGAATTTCTTTTCCAGTGCCAGCAACTGCTGTGTGGTGAAGGGCGTCCGTGGTTTCCGGTTCGGTTTGTGTTTCCGGAGGTTACATTTCAACTTTGGAGGCTCTCCGTTCGAATCTGCAACAGGGAATGAAGAACGAATGGTGAGTAAAGGATAATTATACTAACACTTTTAGTACAATTTATTGATCACTAATTCATCATAAAGTTTATTAAATATTATTCCAATTTTGACTACAATTATAAATATTTATTGACTGGTTACAATATGGTGACTCTCTTAATCAAAGATAAATTCGATCTTGTATATATACAGGCTGATTTAAAAGATGTTTGTGCTTAGTACAATCGGTAATATTTAAAAAAAAATAATAATTTTGAATCTTATTGACTATTGTAACATTTAAACGTATACCAAAATAATTATATTTGATCCAACTACATTTATTTCATTTTAAAAATTGTGCTTCTAAATTGTCAAATCGGTAACATTTTTCGGTCAATTAAATTGAAGAAACTTATGTATCCCCTGTGAGCATTGAACCCGGTGCCACCTACCCCATAATAATAAGATACACCAAGTAACTTAAGTTTTGTTCATATTTATTTAAACTGATATCAGTTAGCTAAACTATTGTATAAAAATTGAGTTAAAATAAAAACTTTAAAAAAATATTAATGTAACGGTCACTGAAGACAAAAACGTTATTTCTTATATTTATCGTTTTTATATAAATGTTAGTTAAAGACTGTTAATAACTTATAAGTACATATTAAGCCCGCATTAAAAGAACTAGAAATATATTTTATTTTTATAATTTACACAGCATATAGTCACATATATTTAAAGGTGTTTTGTGGTGATAACTACTCACATATAAAAACAAGGGTTTTTTATAGTTCCTGCCCTTATAGAATACCATTATTTCTTTTCATTAATAATTACAAAAATTGCTGTTTAATCAGACACAGACTTTTCTAAGCCATCAACACAAAAATATTACGAAATTTGCGGATTTATTTGAATTAAACAGAAAGTCAAATATTTTTTTATATGATAGTAAGTGACACTTTTCGATCCTCAAAATATGTATACCTCTCGAGGAAAGTGTCATTCTTCCTCTTGCATTCGATTCGGCAAATGAAACAGCATCAAAACTGTTAGAAAACTCCTAAATTAAATTCACAATTAAAATAAATATATCATCACGCCTTTTACCCATTGCTGAGTGTGGCACTCTGCCGTAAGCAGATTTCGGTAAGTAATATATTTCTTCGTGTGAAGTGCGGTTACCAGCCGACAAATCACGGCCCCCAACGATGTTAGTGGTGGAGGAGCCGCAGGGGTAGATTTAAATTGGTGAAAATTGTTTGTCGGCTGTGGAGATCGAACCAGGGTTCTCAAATATAAATAAATAAATATATCATCACGCCTTTTACCCATTACTGAGTGTGGCATTCCGCCTAAGCAGATCTCGGTGAGTGATATATTTTTTCGTGTTTCGTGCGATTACTAGCCGTCAAATCACAGCCTTCAAAGATGTTAGTGGTGGAGGAGGCACAGGGGTAGATTTGAATTGGTGAAAATTGTTTGTCGACTGTGGGGATCGAACCAGGGTTCTCAAATATAAATAAATAAATATATCATCACGCCTTTTACCCATTACTGAGTGTGGCACTCTGCCTAAGCAGATTTCGGTAAGTAATATATTTCTTCGTGTGAAGTGCGGTTACCAGCCGACAAATCACGGCCTCAAAGATATTAGTGGTGGAGGAGGCACAGGGGTAGATTTGAATTGATGAAAATTGTTTGTCGGCTGTGGGGATCGAACCAGGGTTCTCAAATATAAATAAATAAATATATCATCACGCCTTTTACCCACTACTGAGTGTGGCACTCTGTCTAAGCAGATCTCGGTGAGTGATATATTTTTTCGTGTTTAGTGCGATTACTAGCCGTCAAATCACAGCCTCCAAAGATATTAGTGGTGGAGGAGTCACAGGGGTAGATTTAAATTTGTGAAAATTGTTTGTCGGCTGTCGGGATCGAACCAGGGTTCTCAAGATCCACAGGCCGACTCGATACCACTGAGTCACCTACCACATCATTCACTTACAACACTAATAATTTAGTCTATTTCTTTCTATTTATTTTTGCTGATGTACTTTCAGCAACCATCAGTGTACACAGTTATGTGTGTAAAACTAGATTACCATCCGTCAAATCAGCGTTCCCAAAGATATAAATAAATAATAAATTGGTGAAAACTATTTTTCGGCTGTGGAGATCGAACCAGGGTTCTCAAGATATTACGAATTGTAGAAAAACGTGAAAACAATTGTAGCATAGCTTAAAACAGTGGTTTCAAAACTTTTTCTCTCAGAGGCCCCTTTTTTCCGTAAAAAATTTTCGCGCCCTCCTCATTTTTTATAACAGCCTAACTTCAAAAATCGTAAATAATTTATTTTATAGAACACAAAAAAATAGTACTATAAACAAATATTGTTATTATATAAGATATTTGTTATAACAAATCTTTTTCTTAACCTAAAATTATGTTTATTACAACATAATAATAGAACAAAATGATGTAACAACATTTATAAACATAAAATTGTAATAAGATTGGACATTATATTTAATTTAAATTAGGCATATTTAATACAATATAATCATAATTTTTGAGTGTGCTGAATGGGCGTTTGTTTTTCAGTTTCTCGAACCGGGGAGTCATTGAAGATATCGCCACTCGCAATTCTTTTTCAACGAATAATCGAGTTCGATATTTTGTCTTTAAATCAGCTACAGCGGAAAAGCCTGTTTCACACAAATAAGATGTTACGAAACGAAATAAAATTTCTAAGGCTTTGTTTGTTAAACTAGCGATATTTTACTGCGAGCGCGAGTTAGAAACACGTGTGTGCTATGATGTAAATGGAGAATGTGTTCATAAGCCTCAATTATATTTTTATATAGCGCGCCCCCCTCGAAACAATCTCGCGCCCCACAGTTTGGAAACCACTGGCTTAAAACATCTAAGAGATAACTATAGTTTTTTTCAATTCGCGAAACAGTTTTACGAGTGGTAGAATTTCCGTTCGAGTTAGTCTATGGCCTTGCTTCATAAAATTCATAAACACATCCGCCTTAAACTTCGTGTTAATCGCCAAACATGCGGTTGCAATTTACTTCTGTCGGAATTGCAATAGAAACCTTTGCAAAAACTGTTCACTCAAGTGTTAGAATTTGGATCACCCACGTTGAACAAGCATTTCATAATATCTTTACAAACGTTACAGATGAGGTAGGCATTTGAAAATTCGTTTGATCAATTTTCTAGGAAATATCCTCCTTTAGAAGTTACGTTATAATTACGATATTTCAAACGAAAATTAGATGACTACATCAAAACTAGGGAATGCAATACCGGGATCCCGGGATCCCGGACATAATTTGTCCGGTATTCAATTGAAGTATAACATACAATTTAGCGGAATGTTATTACTATTTATTACTTTAACGCAGGGTTCGAAGATATATATCGATCGATATATATCATGATATTTATTTTGATATATATCGTCATATTTTTGCAATGATATATATCCATTATATAAAAATATGAAATAGTTTTTGAGATATAGCCTCCGGAGAAGTGAAATTTTTCGAATTTTTCAGTTTTTCTACTTTTCCGAGGCTATATTTCAAAAACTAAATGTGATATGAAAACGCGCTCAACGGCATTAATTTTCTCGTGCTTCAGTTAACTTATAAACATAGTTTCAGCGATTTTTATTTTTTTTCAATTTTCCGCCAAAAAAATCGCATAAAGCGGTTTTTTAACATTTTCTCGAAAACCAGAAGTCATATGCATTTGAAGATTGCACCACTGGATTCAGTGGGTCAAAATACATATGTATGTAAATTTTCGTTTTAATAATCCTACGATTAAGGATTTTTGGTAAAATTGAATTAAAATCTGAAAAAACCAAAGGGGTACGTACCCCTTAGGAAATAATTAAAAATATTAAATTGCATAAAATTGTATGAAAATTTGCTTATAAGTCAATTCGGACACGGGGAATTCAACGCCGTTGAGCGCATTTCTATATCTTGTTTAGTTTTTGAGATATAACCTCCGGAAAAGTGAAATTTTTAGAATTTTTCAGTTTTTCTACTTTTCCGAGGCTATATCTCAAAAACTAAATGTGATATGAAAACGCGCTCAACGGCATTAATTTTCTCGTGCTTCAGTTAACTTATAAACATAGTTTCAGCGATTTTTATTTTTTTTCAATTTTCCGCCAAAAAATCGCAAAAAGCAGTTTTTTAACATTTTCTCGAAAACCAGAAGTCATATGCATTTGAAGATTGCACCACTGGATTCAGTGGGCCAAAATACATATGTATGTAAATTTTCGTTTTAATATCCTACGATTAAGGATTTGTTTAGTTTTTGAGATATAGCCTCCGGAAAAGTGAAATTTTTCGAATTTTTCAGTTTTTCTAAATGTGTACTAAAACTAAAATTAAAAAATAAATATCCAAAAAGTGATATTTATCTGATATATATCCTATATATCAGATATTTTGATATTTATTATAAATATCATGATATTTACGAACCCTGCTTTAACGTTTAACTCCTTTTGAAAATTATGTTATTGAAGAGTTGGCAAGCTTGTTGCGAGGAATCCCAAATAATGGAACAGTGGAACATTGCGTATTTGTCAAGTATTAGCTTGCCGATCGCCAATTCATAGTTGTTAGTTCGTTAGCAAATAGCAAAAAGCAAGGAGTTGAGCAACTAATCAGGAAGGAAATTATATTTTTTGAAGAGGAAGGTATTTATAATTAACATACGATTATTTACAAACAGTAGCACCAACAAGAGTGGAATCAGAAACGACATTTTCAGCCGCATCTCAAATATGCACAAGAATAAGATCCAGATTAAATGACGACACACTCGATCATATTTGTTTACTAAAAGATTATTTTAATTCCATTGAAGCAACAAAGTAAAAGTTTATGTTGTTTATTTTACATATATAGAATTACCTATCTTTATTTTTTGATGTTGTTCAATTTTATTTATATTTTATAATTATTAAAATAAAATGTGAATTTTTTATTAAATTTGACATTCCCTTAATCTATATACCACACGCACACACCACACCCTACTGTAAATAAATGTAAATGTTAATAGGTTAAATTTTTACAAATTTATCAATACCGGTAATAATACTGGTATCCCGATTCTAAAAACGAAAATACCGAGATATTAATCAAAACATTGTCAAAAAGTAATTCAGTGTTAATTTGAACAATTAGATTTGAGATTTCCACAACCGACAAATAATTTTACCCCTGTGGTTCCCACTATACTAACATCTTTAGGCGCTGTGATTTGACGACTGGTACTTCACGCGAAGAAATATATACCGAGATCTGCTGCGGACGAATGCCACACACCCAGTAAAGGATAAAAGACGTGATGATATATTTATTTTTACATTTTTCATCCTCTCTCATCGTACAAAGTTGAACGCTTCGAAGAGATCTAATTGCCCACATATTACAATATCCTGTGCATGCGGACACCGCTAAATAAACCAGCAAAAAGCTCAAGACAGCCGACAGCTTCGCGTATGCTCATTATATGCAAGCTGTCACTTTGGATGGGTTTTTATACTTGGTCGATTCATCTTAAACGGAGTAATTGCCACTGTGCACTTTTAAAATCATTAACGTTTTATTCAAGTGTTTTATTTTCAAACAATTTTGACTGTAAATTAGTTAATGAGTGTATGGATAATTAAATCATATTTTGTGTAATTGACGTATTTTTAACAACTAGTGAGGCTGCCAGCTGTCATATTATGACACCCATAGATGCAAGTAGAAGATAAAAGCTTTTATATATATTGCATTCATAAAGACGTTATTACTAAATCCAGTTGCGTATTGAAGGATTGTTCATTTTGAGTTAGACGGTTGGTAGTAGCGGATGACATACTGAACGTATTAAGCTGAAAACATCAAAATTTTAATATATCCTAAAATCTGAACAAATTCATCAAAGTTAATAATAGTTACCAACCATAACATTTCATATATAAATTGCCCTACATTGACTGGGTTTAAGATATTGAAAATTTTTATAAATTTTTTCTACTTCCGTTAGGAAGTAGACGTTTTATTTCACTTATGTGAGTTAGGTAATGAACTGTATTATTTAACTAGTAAAATAATGAGGTAACATAGCAACAGATATCTTGGTAGATGAATTCAGATGTGTTATTCTTTTATTTTTTGAACTTATAACTGTCATTAATATGTCAAAATTTCATAATTTCAAAAACGCTCTTTTGTATTTATTAGAACGAAAGTAGAAAAAATATTGTATGAAACTAGTAAGGAAATGAAGGTTATTACCTTACTTATATGTTTACATAACTCGGCTACACCTCGTTCTGCAAATTTCACATGCGTAAGGTAATAACCTTCATTTTCTTACTAGTTTCATAAATAGCTATTAATTTATAAAAGACGTAAAATAGAAAAAATGTTATAAATAGCTTTTATGACTTATAAAACTCATTCATTAATATACTATTTTGCCACACGCGCACTGAAATGACCCCTTTTTAATGCGTGCTTTTGGAACAATAATATCAGTTTTCAGGTGGTTTCATTGTTGCCCCGTTTTAGGGCGATAATAATTTTATAGCCCTAATATTGACCGGTAATGAAAATTACTTCACAAATCAAAATACATGTTAAAAATAAGTCAGTTGAGACATCAAATTTAATTCTTCTAAAGTTGGCAACTCGTTAAAATATAGTTTGTTCCGGCCTAGGAACGTAATGTACTATTATTATACGACCATAACAGTAGACTACCCGTGTAGAAAGTATTAAATTTGCTTAAGTGCGAAAAGTTAGTTTTTTGATTGAGTCAATATTTTCAAGCAAATTTCAAAATAGATTCTAACAATGTCTGTTATAAAGAAAGGACTCTATTGATTCGTTAAAGATAGTAAAGTTGTGAGACTCAAACTAAAATAATTTATATTTGTTTCTAATTGTTAAATGTCTGTAATTATCTTTTAAATACAAAATAAAATAAGACAATTTTTTGAACTTAATTACAGTATAAACCAAACAATAAGTCATTAAGTCTGAACAGTGTTCACATCTAGTGTGTGCTTAGACGATATTCAACTGTTTCATTTCTCACTTGTCCTTGCTCTAGTCTTAATAAGATACACCAATTACATCGCATATAATAAAACTAATTAGGACTTAATTGCTTGTTAATTATAAACAATTATAATTAATACGGGCAGATTGAGTATTAATTATTCCCAGCGATTAAGGTTAGACTAGTTTCGCGCGTTTTTTGTTCTTACGTTGCTGGTTTGTTTTTACGCGGGAATATTTAAATGTTATGATGACAGGTCACAGTTGGAGGACTGTTTTTTGATGATGTTTTGTTTTATTGAATGTATAATTGAGAAATTAAACTTGCTAGGCAAGATCTACACAGTAGATGATTTGTTGCCATTTGAATTAACCAGATGCCATTAGCATTTATGAATAATATTTTCGTATTTTCTTATAAATTTCTGATTTTAATATATTGCTCTATTCAAATTACATACTTAAGCTTTAATATAACCATATTTTTTATATTTTTGAATCCAGTACCTTACCATACAAGTTAGTACAACGGTCTGTATTTAATTTTTACTCGATTGTTTCAAATATTACCGATTTTTTTTTTAAATAAAGTTTATTTTAAATAAATATGCCCACATATTTGCAGTATAAGTTTTTCTATCAGGTCAACCACCCTGTATATTTAATTCAGAAATACCTGAATTTACGCGATAATATATTTTTCGTAACACATGCACTAGAAACACGTTCTTATTCCCTAATTTTCGAGAGAGAAACACTGCTTTTCTCCCCTAGGGAGAGAAACATTATGTTTCCATAGGTACCATGTTTCTCTCCCTAGAGCGATGTTTCTCTCCCTAGAGCGATGTTTCTCTCCCTAGAGAGATTAGCTGTTTGCGGTGTTTCCTAGGTAACTAGTTACGCAACCCATATTTGACATTTGTCCCGATAAGACAGTAATTTTTGTGCACTTGTTACGAAAAGTATAATATGCTTCACGAGAGGGCACGGTTATCCCTTGTGTGAAGTTGGCAAACCTCGACTTCAGCTCGAGTCTTCGGCCCTCGTATACGTCTCGGTTTGCTAACTTCACACGCGGGAATTATCGCTTGTTTCCCTCCCTTGGTGCATAACATACTATATTTATTTTATCTATAAAAACTGCAATAGTCAAATAAAATTAAACATAAGAACTAGCGAAACTACAAATTTAATTTCTAGTGAAAAAAATAATTGGTAGACTGTAATTTTTGAACCCAGAAGTAGACACTATTTAAACGACACAATTTAGTTGTTTTTCAATCATTATTAATAATATATAGTTCCACTTTTTCTTATACTAATTCTTGAATAATATGCCTTGATAAACACAAAAATTTACGGCCTAATACAGATAAAGAACAGATAACAATATCATAAATACATAATTTTCGTTGTTTACTTATACCAAAAAAAACTGGAAGGTTTATGTTACCTCAGTAATAGGGGAAATACTGTTATGTTATTAGCAAAACGTTGATCACGTGATTGTAATTATGAATCAGTATGAAATTAGCACTTTAATTAATATAATATTATTAATTGGTATCTGTTACTGTCACGCTAATTTGATATCGAGCGATGCTTGAATCGAATCATTTATTTATATCCTACATACAACATACACACATACGGAATAAATGTTGAAGAATATAGTTTGCCTCGTAGGATTTCGTCCAGATTTAATATGATCATTTTATGATGAGGCAATCGTAGCCCAGTGGTAAAAGCAAAGTCCCGAATCGTGTAACAAAAACAGTAACCAAAAACTGCACTGATATTCATCTATTTATAAAGCCATAACCGAAAATCAAAACCGATATTTCTATTTTGTAACCGAACTGATATTATTTCGGATCTTAATCCGTAAAATTAAACGGATATAAATAACGTACTGAACCGAAAATTATAAGAATACAAATAATTGTTAATGGGGTAAGTCTAATATCATCTTTGGGGTTTGTGATTTGCCGGCTGGTAATCGCACTTCACGTCTATAAATATATCATTTATTAAGATATGTTACAGCAGAATGCCACATTCAGATTTAGTTATTAATTAGACAAATGAGAATAAAAATAAAACAGTATAATTTGGATGAATTCCTATGGGACGAAACATAATGTCTACACGGTGAACCAAACACCTAATATGCGTGTAATAGCTAAGCAATTAAACTTTAACATAAATAATATATTTATAAGACAAACATAATTAATTTTTAACACTGATTAAAATATAAATTAGTTGGAAAATCGCAACACTCTAATCCATTTCCTTTACGGCTAGTTGTAGCTTAATGGTTAATGCTGTTACAGTACAAGCTACAATTTAGTTTACAATAAAATGTGTAACTTTGTCTTAATGGATTTAAAATAATTTTAACAAAATACTATTTTTTTTAATTTGCATCATTTATTTCATTTTACAATTTCAGTTGCAAAAAAGTTTTGTAAGTTTTTATTCATTATTGTAACTTATCAGTACAGTGGCACTAAAAATGTTAGGTCCAATTTCTAAAAAAATATTTTTACATTATAATAAATAAAATAAATAAATATATCATCACGCCTTTTACCCATTACTGGGTGTGGCACTCTGCCAAAGCAGATGTCGGTAAGTGATATATTTCTTCGCGTAAAGTGCGGTTACCAACCGTCAAATCACGGCCCTCAAAGATGTTAGTGGAGGGGGAGCCACAGGGGTACATTTAAATTGGTGAAAATTGTTTGTCGTCTGTACATCAAATAATATACATATAATATATATCCTTCATTTTCTTGCAACAATTTTGAAATAATTTGTATATATCTACAATCTGGCTTTAATGTCATTAACTTCTATAATTGGAATTAAATTCCCGTTGTGTAAAGGTAGCAAATAATTTACTTTTAACTTATTCTACGTATGAAATACTAAATAGAATATAGAAGAGATTGAACGTTTTAGAAATACAAAACAAGTTCTTCTATTTCATATAAATTAGCAAAGTTATTAAGTAGAATTAGTCGTCTAGTAATCCAGCAATATTTTAGTAATCTACCGGTTGTTAAGCGACATCTTTAGTGTCTTTAGAGTGCGTTGAATGCGCAGAAGTTTAAGTCAGTGTTTTTGCGCATATTTAACGAGTCAGCTGCACAATTACGTCTTAGGAAGTAAACCCGTCCAGTAATTTAAAACACGTGTTTTGTGTGTAATTACCTGTCTTGTTTAAGTGGTAATTAGTGAAATTTATGTAGCTTCTCTCAATAATATGAGTTGTTATGTGAAAATATTCAAATGAGGCTGCTTCACTAACGTGCTCTACTGAATGACTTATTCAGCAGAAGAATACGTTCAAACCTTTCAAGAAAACTAAATATTATATTATATACTTCAAAAGTTCACCTCTTAATAGAATAATGCTATATTATAATGAAAATTGTATACATTTATATTTGTATTTATTTACTTGAAATGAGTTTAAGAAAGCTCTGAAAATATCATGTATCTGATGCTTTTATTTTACTTTAATATTGTACACTTTTAATATTATGTATTTCTGTTTTGTAATATGTGGAAACCTGTAATTGGATTTTATATCTATTGGTTTCCCAAATAAATAAATAAATAGCAGGAACTTGTAAAATTCTGAGATAAACTTAGAAGTTTATAGATTTGAAAATATACTGCTCAAAATTGTACAAGGATATTTTAAAAACTGAATACAAAATTAAGTTCTATTAGAGATATTTGAATATAGTTTATATTTAATCATTTTTAAATACATATTTGTAATATAATTTCTCTACTTGCGTTAGGAAATAGACGTTTTATTTCATTTATTTGAGTTAGGTAATGAACTGCATTATTTAACTAGTGAAATAATGAGGCAACATAGCAACACAAAAAAATTAATACATCTTGGTAGACGATGGGGTAGGTGGCTCAGTGGTATCGAGTCGGCCTGTGGATCTTGAGAACCCTGGTTCGATCCCCACAGACGACAAACAATTTTCACCAATTTAAAAATCTACCCCTGTGGCTCCCTCACCACTAATATCTTTGAGGGCCGTGATTTGACGGCTGGTAACCGCATTTCACGCGACAAAATATATCACTTACCGAGATCTGCTTAGGCAGAGTGCCACACCCAGTAATGGGTAAAAGGCGTGATGATATATTTATTTTTTTATTTATTTTCTTGGTAGACGAATTTTTTGAATTTATAACTGTCATTAATATGACAAAATTTCATAATTTCAAGAACGCTTTTTCGTAATTATTAGAACGGAAGTAGAAAAAATATTGTATGAAACTAGTAAGGAAATAGGTTATTACCTTACATATGTGTTTACATAACTCGACTACGCCTCGTTCTGCAAATTTCACATGCGTAAGGTAATAACCTTCATTTCCTTACTAGTTTCATAAATAGCTATTTTCTACTTCCGTTAGGAAATAGACGTTTTATTACATTTATTTGGGTTAGGTAATGAACTGCATTATTTAACTAGGGAAATAATGAGGTAATATAGCAACAGATATCGTGGTAGACGAATTCTGATGTGTTATTATTTTATTTTTTGAATTTATAACTGTCATTAATATGTCAAAATTTCATAATTTCAAAAACGCTCTTTCGTATTTATTAGAACGGAAGTAGAAAAAATATTGTATGAAACTAGTAAGGAAATAGGTTATTACCTTACATATGTGTATACATAACTCGACTACGCCTCGTTCTGCAAATTTCACTTACGTAAGGTAATAACCTTCATATAAGTTACTAGTTTCATAAATAGCTATTTTCTGTTAGGAAATAGACGTTTTATTTCACTTATTTGAGTTAGGTAATGAACTGCATTATTTAACTAGTGAAATAATGAGGTAACATTGCAACAGATATGTTGGTAGACGAATTCTGATGTGTTATTCATTTATTTTTTGAATTTATAACTGTCATTAATATAAATTAAATAACACTCTTTTGTATTTATTAGAACGAAAGTAGAAAAAATATTGTATGAAACTAGTAAGGAAATAAGGTTATTACCTTACTAGTTATACAATTGTAATTATTTGTGCCCCCTGTAAACGACTGCCACTGCATCAGCCCAACCAAACCGAAGAACTAATTAGTAGCTCTCCGTGTGAATAAATAATCAATTAATGATAATATCGAAAAGATATAAATCCTTGGACACGAATTCGGTTCAAACTTCTGATCAGTAGTTGTGCATAGCAGCTGTTGTCCAATGCGTCATTCTTATCTGTCCGCGAATCTAACATGTGGGCTCAGACTGCTCTTGCTATTAGTTGTCTTAATTGTAACTCCACTGTTTATTTTATTTAGCTGGACGAAATTTAATTAAGGATCATTAAATTCTGAATTGCTGATATTGATTTATTATTTTAATTATTTGTTCCAGCGATTTAGCGATAATGGTATTTATCTGATTTTTATTGATTAGCCAGCGTCTGTTCAGCATGATATTTATTTCCAATGACATAAATTATTTCATGCTAATAAGGCTTATAATTATTTATTACTTCGACTCCTTTCTAAAAATTTTGCTACTGTGGTAATAACTATCTCATTTATTTCATAAATTTGTTGCTGTTTTTTCTACATGAACGTGACAGCTGATTCGGATCAAGAACCCTTTTTCTGGATCTGTTACATGGGGCCTGATTCTAGCAGATCAATATAGGGATACGGTTCATATTTAGAAACATTAAAATGTTTGAAATTATATAAATAAATAAATGTAACATTCCGTAGAATTAATTAAGCAATTAAATATGTATGAGAGAATTTGTGATGTATGACGAGACGAGAGTACTTTTGTATCTCGTTTTGTCTCGGAACAAAAATGAGGGACGAGATCGAGATTAATATTAGAGAAGAAATTTCGAGATAATATCGATATAAATTATGCGAGAGCAAATGTAAAGCATTTAAATACCAATACCAGAAAAGTACAATGTTTATAATAAAAATATAACTTTTCCGAAGGCTATATCTCGAAAACTAAACAAGATTTGAAACTGCGCTCAACGGCATTGAATTCCCCGTGTCCGAATTGACTTATAAGCAAATTTTGAGCCAATTTTAAGCAATTTCATTTTTTTAATTATTTCCTAAGGGGTACCCCTTTGGTTTTTTCACTTTTTAATTCAATTTCACCAAAAACCCGTAATCGTTGGAATATTGTAACGAAAATTTACATACATATGTATTTTGACCCACTGAATTCAGTGGAAATATGTTTAAATGCTTATATCTTCTGGTTTTCGAGAAAATGTTAAAAAACCAAATTTTGCGATTTTTTTTTGGCGAAAATTTAAAAAAAATAAAAATCGCTGAAACTGTGCTTAAAAGTTAATTGAAGCACGGAAAATTCAATGCCGTTGACCGCATCTTAATATCTGTCATAGTTTTTGAGTTATAGTCTCGAGAGAGTACAAAAACTGAAGGAAATGAAGAATTTTCCTTTTCCGAAAGCTATATCTTAAAAACCAAACAAGATATGAAATTGCGCTCAACGGCATTGAATTCCCCGTGTTCGAATTGACTTATAAGCAAATTTTCATGCAATTTTAAGCAATTTCATTTTTTTAATTATTTCCTAAGGGGTACCCCTTTGGTTTTTTCAGATTTTAAGCCAATTTTCACAAAAAGTCTTAATCGTAGGAATATTGTAACAAAAATTTACATACATATGTATTTTGACCCACTGAATCCAGTGGTAAAATCTCCAATTGCATATGTCTTATAGTTTTCGAGAAAATGTTAAAAAAACCGCTTTTTGCGATATTTTTGGCGGAAAATTGAAAAAAATTTAAATCGCTGAAACTTTGCTTAAAAGTTAACTGACGCACGGGAAATTCAATGCCGTTGATCACAACTTCATATGTCGCTTAGTTTTTAAGATATAATCCTCCAGGAAATTAATTAACAAAATCAAACATTTACGCATCCTGCTCACAAGATCAAATATCCTCAATCTTGAGAAGTAATTCCAATCTCGTCAGTGAGTAACGAAACGTGTGTGGTCTACTAGACAAGGCAATGAGATTGCTAAAGACTCTTTGATCAATTAAACCTAACAGAAATTTCCGAGAACGCATAGTTCCTTCAATGTGCAAGAAGCGGGCGATGTATATATATGTATAATTGTGTACCTACCTAGTACCAAGTAATTGCTTAGAAACATCGCGCCATCTGTTGAAATAAAAAGAAAACTACAATAGGTATTTGTTCTGTTTATTTGTTATTCTGCACAACAGGAACTTAATTTCAATTACAGAAGCTTATAGTGGAATCAGAACCACACAGACAAAATCGTATTCATCTTTATTTTTTAAATTGACTTTAGGCAAAATATATCTAACTTCTAATGGGGTCCTACAACTATACTAGAAAACTAGAAACTTCGTACGAGAAATCAAATTTAAAAATTCGTTTTTAAGATAGATGAGTTTTATATTCCATTTAATCTGATATCAACAGACTTTTTAATACTTTTTCGTAACACATGCACAAGAAACACGTTCTTATTCCCTAATTTTAGAGAGAGAAACACTGCTTTTCTTCTCCCTAGGTAGGATGGTTCTCTCCCTAGGTAGCATGTTTCTCTTCCTAGGGACATGTTTCTCTCCCTAGGGACTACGATTATTAGTTGTTTGCGGCGTTTCCTAGGTAACTAGTTACGCAACCCATATTTGACATTTGTCCCGATAAGACAGTAATTTTTGTGCACTTGTTACGAAAAGTATAATATGCTTCACGGGAGGGCGCGATTATCCCTTGTGTGAAGTTGGCAAACCTCGACTTCAGCTCGAGCCTTCGGCCCTGGCTTACGTCTCGGTTTGCCAACTTCACACGCGGGAATAATCGCTTGTTTCCCTCCCTTGATGCATAACACACTATTTATGTCTTCTGTCGTCATTTTATCGACGACTAATTTTGAGGTTATTGTTTTGTTTCTTAGTGGTTCATTTCCAACAAACAAATTTCAATTATAACTACTCCTGTGAATTCCCCTCCATTCACATTTTAAATGGCCGTAATTTGACGGTTAGTAACCGTTCGTCCCAATAGTAGCTTTAATTTGTAAATAAATAAAGGAAACAAGTAAAAAATAAAATTTAATTCCAGAGGTAATCTGGTGCAGCTTCCAAACCCAGTTTCGTTAATGAACACATTTAAATTTGAATAAAATGCGCATTAACTGATTGGAAAGTGGTGTATTAAGCTTTTATTAATTTGGTTGTTTTTGTCTTTCTCAGCGCTGTGGCAATTTGTTGAGATATCCTCGGTCATTCAAGCTTGATCTTAGGCCTAATTAAGAGTTGTATTTTATTGCCGGCTAAATTCGTTAACGACGAAAACAAAAAAATATCGTAAGAGTAATCACTTATTGCCAATTTGGAAATTTTTAAACGTTACACACATATTGTGTTTCAGTTATAACGAAATCTTATCTATCATATATATCGCGAAGAAATATATCACTTACCGAGATCTGCTTCGGCAGAGTGCTACACACAGTAATGGGTAAAAGGCGTGATGATATATTTATTTATTTATATCTGATATTATCTATGATTCTCTTTCGTCCATTTTTCAACTATATTTTGATAGTTTATCTATTGCTAAATTGCCCAAAACAATTAGGTTTATAAAATCATCAAGCCTTTTACCCATTACTGGATGTAGCACTCACGCTCCACAAAGACTTTAATGGATGAAGATCCACAGGGGTAGTTTTAATGTGATGAAAATTGTTTGTCAGCTGTGGATATCAAATCCTGGATATCAAATCCACAGGACGACTCTATTCCATTCAGCTACCTACTATTACATTTTGACCTATTGAGATAATTTACAAAATGCAGTGTTTCTTAAAATTGTTTTAAATTTATCGGTTTCAAGGCAATGAATGTACATAAAAATTTAACCATTTGCAAAAACTTTTCTTTCTTGTTTGCCTCAGAATAAATATATATATAGCCATAATTGTGTGTGGTACTAAAAGCAGATCTCGTTAAATGATATATTTATGCTTGTGGAGTGCAGTTACCAGCCGTGAATCGCGGCCCCCAAAGATGTTATTTTAGGGAAAGCCACAGAGGAAATTTAAAATTTAAAAAATACTCATTACTTGGTCAGGGGCATTCTGCCGTAACAATTCTCAGTAAACGATACATTTATAAGCGTGATGTGCAGTTACCAGCCGTCAAATAATGAGTGAAAACTATTTTTTGTTTTGGGTACAAATTTAATAATAGTTTAGGCATTGACAATTTTAAATAATTGTTTAACAACTATTTTATCTAACATTCGCCAAATAATCGAAAGCTATTGTGATTATTTTCAAGACTAATTATAACGAATATAACAAGTGATATGAACATTGCCGATAATATTTTGACAAGAATTATGAGTTATTATAGACATGGAATTATGGCGAGTGCGCAGCACGAAGTTATATATCTGTAACAACGAATTTAAATTCATGTCAAATATTATCTGACAATTATCATATTACAAGTTATATTTAACAACCAAAATTTCTTCCTCATCCAGAATTTGCCATTTCGATATATTTTATCAATTGACGTTTATGAACATTTATTTTATTGATAACCAAGTAAATTTAATTACAATAAAAAATAGTTTTCATTTCATTGGTTAATTTACAAACTTGTTTGTGATTCGATTGGTTCTTACATATACGTAGTAAATATTTACCAGAACTTTACTCGTAGTATATTAATAGCAGGATTGGTTAAAACTCCTACACAATGAATAAAATATTTCATTGGTTTTGAGAAACGTAAATAAATATTTGAAATACAATTTAATTTTAGTTGTTCTGTGAATTAAGTAGTTGGCGTGTATATGTCTCTAATAGTATAATTGCTTCAGTATAAATTTAGCAAGTCCCACAAAGCTTAATTTATGAGAAATTATAAAGATCTTCCACGTAATTGAAACTGAAGTGTCATGCAAGTGCCAATGGCAAAACGCCAGTCGAGATGTAGCGAATACGTGGTGAAAGAATTACTGAAGAATTTGTCATATGTCTGATGAGCCAAAACATAGAAATAATGACAGATTTTATTAACAATCATCTTGATTGGAGCAAACTCCAAGGCTGGCAACCTAAAATAGTTCATTGAAATTTGAAACAATTTTTAAAGAATAATATAATTGATTCTATGAGAAATATCTTCCGAGTGCATTCGAACAATGTATTAATTTGCACTAGTGGAACACGAGTAAAGATTTTACTATCTCTTCAAAATTTTAAATCATATTTGATGATTGAAGTAAAGTAATAGCGAATAGAGAAGTACCTTTAAGACATATATATGTTTGAGGTATACGCCATGTCTTAAGGTTGTTCTCCCCTAAAATATGAGATATACTGTTAGGGAGAACAAACAGCTTGAAGAGAGGACGAATTACTCCATTTTACCCTCTATTGTTTTGGAAGAATTTTGCTATACAGGGTGTTATATTTTAATAGACCCAGCAAATATTAATTACTAATACACCGGAAATGATACCATGAATGTACATCCGTCATCAACTAGCTTACATGTTGCTGTATAAATCATGTTATATGAAAGAAATTATTGCTAAGTTGATAAATAAGCGAGATATTTGCTGGGTCTATTAAAATATAACACCCTGTATACAAATGTTGTTTCAAAATTATTATAAGAACAATTAAGGATATATATATATATATATATATATATATATATATATATATTATATGTACTGATTACAACACAAAAATAATTTTTCAGAAATTCGCAAAAAAATTGTAAATTTTTTTGGCACTGGATTGATATGTTATAGTAATAAATAAAAATGAGTAAACATTAAACATTGAAAATACTGTTACATAATTTTAATTAAATTAATTTAAATGTTTATTAATTGTTATTCATTACTATAGCCTATCAATCCAATCGTACGACAAATGTTGGTTTCAAGTAATATGCAATTATTTTTACGTTGTATTCATTACATCAAATAATATAAACCCATTAATTTTGAAATACCCTGTATATGATTCTCAATGCTCTTGACACATGTATGTATATTTTTCTATTCCTGTTATTAAAATGCTATTTGACGTACTGGTTACCATGGCGCTTAATAACATAATCTGTGACTACAAACGTTTTAGTCACGGCTTGAGATATTAAGCACGTGATGAAGTTAGCTTCCTGTATTTATGATTGTTGCTTAACCTTACTTATTTAATTATTCATAAAACTTTACATTTGTTGTTGTCTTAATTTGCTGTCTTTAGATACTCTTTTTTTATACATTTGTAGCTAAAGAGACGGCTATAAAACTTGTTACATAATATACTATTTCCGGTGTAAAATGTCTCTAAATTATTTTAAAGAAAAGTGCTTCAAATAAAAATTTAATTATCTCCATTTACTAAACTTACCCAAGGCAATGTATTTCTAGAAGTATTAGAAGCTTTTTCAATTTATTTATGATAAATAAACAATTTGAAATAAATGTAGTACAAATTTAAAACGACTAATAAATTGAATGTGAAAATCTCTAAAAATTTAGTTTATCCAAGAACATCTTAATCTTTAATCAACAAATATGTCGACTGTCGAAATTCCTAAAGAATATGAACTCGTGAGCAGTGTTATTAATTATTTCAAAAATATCTGGAAAAAACCTTAGTAAAAAATGCGAGAAGCAAAAAAGCAACGCCGAAAATATTCGGTATCGGGCGCCTAAGTCATTATTCATTTGTTCAGGTTCCTTTTAGCCGAAACAAATGCCGCACTATGTTGCCTGTCGCAGGCGAGATGTCTCTGCTCGTATTTCATTCCAGATATATACTCTCACCTGTTATATTTAGCCCTGCACTATTACTAACAGTATGATTTCTTTTTTTTTTCTTGGCGGATGTTTTTTTCTTTGAAATATTTTGTTTTGCTTCATTTGAAAGGCTTATTGAATGATATATTTACGGTATTTAACTTGTTATTTATTTGAGGGTGTTAGATTTTCTTTGTGTTTGACTTTTGTTTGTCAAAATAGATGTTTGTTTTCCAGTTGCTGTCACTAATGTTTCCACTATTTTCTCAACTAGCTATCTAACTAGATGCTCATATGAAATAGAGACAATCGTTATTTGCATCGTCAGTAAATAGTCGCTTCAATACAATATTTTACTCAATTCTACGAGTACATCTATAAATCAAATTAAAATTTATATTTTGAATATACAGTTTTATGAAATAAAGTAGTTAAGAATTTAAACTAACCCATGAATTTATATAAACAGTAATTTATGCTGTGCGATTTTAAAAGATTTATAAAATAATGTTCAGTCATTTATTTCTATAAATAAATTTAAAATAGTTTTCTTTCAACATTACTTATGAAATTAATATTTCCCTCACTCAATTTAGTTGTGATAGTAACCATTTCCCTCACTAGTGATGAAAGTAAATAACTTTCCTCTCTAGTGAGAGGAACTAAATAGAGTGAGAAAAATTTCATTTGACCAAGGACCAAGGAAACGTGATGTGCATTTGCAAATATGACTCCTTTGATTTATATAAAATAATGATTGAATTTCGTATATCGCAAACTTAAATTGTAACACTAACACCTTTTTGAGCCGTGATTTGACGGCTGGTAACCACACTTCACGCGAAAAAATATATCACTTATCGAGATCTGCTTAGGCTGAGTTCCACACCCAGTAATAGGTAAAAGGCGTGATGATATATATATATATATATTTATTTATTTATAAATTGTAATTTTTACGTTTAATGTCGAAAAAATTATAAGTACATTGAATGAAATTCGTGGCAAATATTAATAAAATAAATATGTCTTCACGCGTTTTGCCAATTACTGGGTGTGAAACTCTGCCTCAACAGATCTTGATAAGTGATATATTTTTGCACGGTTTCCAGGTGTCAAATCATGGCCCCTAAAGATGTTAGTGAAAGGGAAGCCAAAGGGATAATTTTTAAAGTGGTGTAAATTGTTTGTCGGTTGTCGGAATCGAACTCAGGTTCTTAAATCTACAGTCTAATTCGATACCACTGATCCATTTACAATTATATTGTAAATTTTCTTGACGTATTATCCTTAAAGAAAGTTAGACAAGATATGTACTGACGAACTTTTGTTGGGGAGAAGATGATTTTAAATTAACAAAATAAATATATCATCACGCCTTTTACCCATTACTGGTTGTGGCACTCTACTGAAGCAGATCTTGATAAGTGATATATTTATGTGCGGTTTTCAGGCGTCAAATCCTGGCCCCCAAAGATTTTAGCAAATGGCGAACTACAGGGTTATGTACTTATATTTCTACGTAAATAGATTGGAAACATATGTAGTAACATAACTTTGGGTCAGGTCAACGGAAGGTCGTTTTCCTCGACCTATATTTCTATTCGACCTAAGACCTAATAACAACAAGTACAAATAAATATGTCATCACGACTTTTATCCATTACTGGTTGTGGTACTCTGCCGTAGCAGATCTTATATGTGATTATCAGCTATTAAATCAAGCCCTCTCTTTCAAATACTTTAGTGGTCGGAGAGCTACAGGGGTAGGTATTTTAAATGTGGTGAAAATTATTGTTCGAATGTAGCAATCAAACCTGGGTTATCAAATCCATACCAAATAGAAGTAGGTGAAAGGTAGGAAAAGTGAGATAACCAGGCATCAATCACGGCCCTCAAAGATGTTAGCAAAGAAAAAGCCACAGGAGTGTTGAAAATAGTTTTCTAACTCCACTAACCGACTTGGTACCTACCCAATATTTCAAATGATGATATATAGTTACAAAGGCTTTTTATATAAATAAAAAATACCCAATACTGGATGCGGCACTCTGCCGTAAGCAGAACTCAGTAAGTGATATATTTCTTCGCGTAAAGTGTGGTTACCAACCGTCAAATCACGGCCCTCAAAGATATTAGTGGAGGGGTAGATTTAAATTGGTGAAAATTGTTTGTTGCCTATGGGACTCGAACCAGATTTCTGAAGATCCACAGGCCGACTCGATACCACTGAGCCACCTACCCTATTAAAAGAGGCACTCTGCCGTAAGCAAAACTCAGTAAGTGATATATTTCTTCGCGTAAAGTGCGGTTACAAGCCGTCAACTCACGCCCCCCAAAGATGTTAGTGGAGGAGGAGCCACAGGGGTAGATTCAAATTGGTGAAAATTGTTTGTCGCCCGTTGGACTCGAACCAGGGTTCTAAAGATCCACAGGCCGACTCGATACCACTGAGCCACCTACCCCATTAAAAGTGGCACTCTGCCGTAAGCAAAACTCAGTAAGTGATATATTTCTTCGCGTAAAGTGCGGTTACAAGCCGTCAACTCACGCCTCCCAAAGATGTTAGTGAAGGAAGAGCCACAGGGGTAGATTCAAATTGGTGAAAATTGTATGTCGCCCATGGGACTCGAACCAGGGTTTTAAAGATCCACAGGCCGACTCGATACCACTGAGCCACCTACCCCATTAAAAGTGGCACTCTGCCGTAAGCAGAACTCGGTAAGTGATATATTTCTTCGCGTAAAGTGCGGTTACAAGCCGTCAACTCACGCCCACCAAAGATGTTAGTGGAGGAGGAGCCACAGGGGTAGATTCAAATTGGTGAAAATTGTTTGTCGCCCGTTGGACTCGAACCAGGGTTCTAAAGATCCACAGGCCGACTCGATACCACTGAGCCACCTACCCCATTAAAAGTGGCACTCTGCCGTAAGCAGAACTCGGTAAGTGATATATTTCTTCGCGTAAAGTGCGGTTACAAGCCGTCAACTCACGCCCCCCAAAGATGTTAGTGGAGGAGGAGCCACAGGGGTAGATTCAAATTGGTGAAAATTGTTTGTTGCCAGTGGGACTCGAACCAGGGTTCTGAAGATACCACTGAGCCACCTACCCCATTAAAGTCTTTTTCAGTTGTCAAATTCTGGTGTTAAATTGTCGCAAATTGCGTTGGCAGATACCGCGCTCTCTGTTTAATTGTCCTGGGCGTTTCAGTGTTTATGCCGCCATTAAACAAGGCAAACAGACAAGTTAGAGGAAACAAGTCGTGGTAATCAACCGACAATTAAACGAAAATAACACGCACTCCGACATGATATTCGGAGAGGCATGTGCCATGTGCAAACATCGAGCGCCGCCACACTATGTCTTTCAAAGGCGGACCTAACTGCAGGCTTGTACTACCACATTTTTCACATTTTGTATGTAAGGAATAAATAAATATATCATCACGCCTTTTACACATTACTGGATATAGCATTCTGCCATAGCAAAACTTGGTAAGTGGTATATTTCTTCGCGGTTTAATTTAATTTAATTAATTTAAATGATGGTTATTATAAATACGAATTTGTAACCGAAAAGACGTTTTCAAAAAAGAATTCCAATTTGTTAGTTTGTTGCCGCCATTTTGTAATCGTGTTTTTGATTGGTTTAGAACAAAAATAAATGACAGCCTAGTAATGAATTTGTTTACGAAAAAGTTGAACTTAAGCAACTTTGTTTCGGTTTTGTCGTACGGCAAATATTTGAATCATATCTGTTTACTTCACATTGTATATGTTCTTTTTCTTCTTTTGATGACACTACAACCCAAATCAGGCCTGGGCCTACCGGACACACCGAGCCGCAGTTTTTACGCTGCCGTACTGCCGGTTTTCATAGTCAAATGCTATATTATTTTAAGGCGTATAAGTGATTAGCTTATAGCGCCCGAGTGTGATAAATACATGTAACTGCATTTTTTATATTTTACGACAAATCACACATTGTCGACAGGCGGATTCGAACTGACGAACCTTGATTCGGGTGACGTCACAGTATGTTAAGAGATGTGCCTTAACACGCTCGGCCCTGAATATTTTTTTTTTTAAATATCTTTTTAAATATATTATTATTAGAATAAATTGGAACTGTTTACATTGCGTTGCTTATTTTAATTTGTACGCGATGTAAATATGGTTATTGTCTGTACAAACATGAATATCCCCCTAATGCCAACTCTGTGCCTTCAGCCATCCACACTCACACACACAACCACATTCACATGCCTATAAAAGAACGCTTTGAAACGAGAGTGAGACGTATTTTTTGGCTCCAAGGAATGTTAAACAGTCAGGCTTGCCGTCTGGAGACGGGCACGGTGATAGATGATTATTAATCCCAGTTAAATGCAGCACTAAAGGACGATGCTTTACCGGCAATAAATATTAACTAATGATCGTTTTGCTACCCTTTAAACGACGCATGGTTGGGGCGTGTGCAACTGACAACGTCGGAAGATGGATGAGCTGCGGAAAACCGCGAGATTTGAAATTCTAAAATCTTCACAATACGTTTTTTGATTATTTGTATTTATTTATTTATTTATGTTACGCTGTACAACAAGAACTTAATCCCAATTATAGTACAGGGTCCGCACTCACCGAGCCGCAGTTTAGTAGTTCATATAATAATTTTTAGCTTGAGTAAGATTCCAACTCGGGATCTCCGGATTCGAATTCCGTATCGCTATATCCACACCACCGCACTGACAATTATTATTTACTATAGGTTATCCATCAAATCAGATAGCTCACATCATACGATACATACGTAAACCGAATTCGCCACCATTTTCTAATTAAAAATCTTATTTAATAGCTGGTTATATAAATGACAAATTAATGAACTTCCAAAGTAATTAACATTTATTTATTCAAATGATAATTAAACATATATAGATACATAACATCAAGCTATATCCCATTAAATAGGGTAACAATTCTTCTTCAAGCGTTTCTAAAAGCTCATAGAAAAACATTGTTTACTCCCGATCAGAAAGGACACTTCCTGCTCGACGTGCATATAATATTTCTTTTTTGACTGTTTAAAAACGCTTAAATAGAATTTAAAATCATTTTTCTACGATTGCTATGAAATGTTGACAATTACGCTCTCATTTGTCATCATAAAATTGACGTTTTTTGTGGAACAATCGAAAAATATCTTTTTTGCGCGTTTCCAATGGCAACACGTGAAAAAGATTATAAATGCGCGCTTATTTCAATAGTTACCAGGGATACAAACAAAACAGAAACTTGTCATATTAACAGTTGTCAAAATTAATTTATTTTGCTAATGTTAATATTAATTGCGCGCTTATTTCAATAGTTACCAGGGATACAAATAAAACAGAAACTTGTCATATTGACAGTTGCCAAAATTAATTTATTTTCAGTACGTATACATTTTAAATAATTTTAAGATGCAATCGTAGAAAAAATTATGTGTGCATCATGAGCGTAAAGTGTCTTTGTTCCTCTTGCAATATTGCAGCTCTCGTCTTCGGCTCTCGCTGTAATTATTGTGCTCGAGTAACAAAGAATCACTTTACGCTCTTAATACACAAATAACTATTTTAAACAAACGGAAATATTTATATTAGGGACAAACGAGAATGTTATTTGTCCTCCTATTGCTATTGGAGACAATCGGAAAAATAAAATCAACGATACCTTTTCATTATCAAATGAATATAAAGCCATTTCCTTGGCAACGGGTATCGTTGATTGTTTGATAATAAATTGTTGTTTCTTTTTAGAAATTTGTCGCGCTCTTTGATGTGTAGTAATGAATAAATTCGTTAATTTCCGGCTCAAAGCATGTAGTAAACTTGATTAAAATTAAGAAATATTTATAAAAAAAATATACACCTTAGCCCATCTTATTAAATCAGTCTTATAACAAGAGTAACTAAATACCTAATATAAACAAGATCAATAAATAATCTTCCCATAACAAAAACCCCAAAATGGCTACTCACGAAAAAACAAAACAAAAACTAATTACTCAATTCATTACCACAGCCGCCTTTAACAAAAACTCTTCTGATGGCCAGAAACCAATTTAATAAGCGTCCATCAAATTCAAAATGGCGGCAAACCATTTGTAGTGTAAATTGAATGATTTCCTGACCAAACTAACTTAACAAACAAACGTCATTATCGCAGCGAATATGAACGAATGCGAGCGAATCACGAACGGAGAACAATTCTTGTTTGTCACGAACGTGGAATCGCGGGATCTATTTGTATATTGCGTGTATGTGGACGATATGCGATGGTTTTGCTTCTACTAACAGAAGTATAAATTAGTTTCTATGATTGTAAAACTCCTGCGGATTTTAATTTCAAATGAGACAAATATTTTTTTGTTCGTGTGCATTTTATTGCTATTTATTATGCTTGCTTAGATCTAAGATTCTGAACCAAAGGAATTTATTTGCGTTAGGAAATACTGAGACGCGAAAGTTTATAACAAGTATTTCTTCTACTTACTGGCGCAAAAATTCAAAATGATTTTACATTTTAACAGTCCAATTTTAATAGAGTTTTCGGTAAACCCGAATTTTTGGTCAATCAAATTTATCGGAATAAGTTTAATCAAACACTATTTGCTACAATTTGGATTTCGGAATGTGATTTGAAATATCTTTATAAGAAGGATTGAATATATTATTTAATAATAATAATAATATATCATCACGCCATTTACCCATCACTGGGTGTGGCACTCTGCCTACACAGATCTCGGTAAGTGATATATTTTTTTCGCGTGAAGTGCGGTTACCTGCCGTCAAATCTCGGCCTCCAAAGATATTAGTGGTGGAGGAGCCACAGGGGTAGATTTTTTTTTAATTGGTGAAAATTGTTTGTCGACTGTGGGGATCGAACCAGGGTTCTCAAGATCCACAGGCCGACTCGATACCACTGAGCCACCTACCCCATATAATTATTAATTTATATATAAATGTTGATTTTATTTTGTCCACTCTTGCTATCTCGAGAACTATAAGACCTACGAACTCGGTTAAATACAATATCTATTTTACAAGACTATTTTAATTAACAAAAAAAAATTTTATTTCGACCGGTGGTTCACAAACTGTGGATACCAACTTTATTATTTAAAATGTAACTATATATTTTTTTTAAAAACTAACTGTGCTGGCCAGCCTCTGACGATACCCTCATAAGGTGACTTGGAGGCTGAATTTTGTGAAACTTAGCCAAGTGTTTTTATTAAATACTTTTTATTAAACCTAGTTTCACCAAGTGTTGGATGACAATTAATTTTGTCTTTGTTGTTATATATAGTTTTTATTTACTTGCGCGATAGATAATTTTATTCTGAATTCAGTGATATTTATTTACTTATTTATGTTATACTGTACAACAGGAACTTAATCCCAATTACAGTACAGGGCCCACACTCACCGAGCCGCAGTGTAGTAGTTCATATAATTTTTAGATTGAGTGAGATTCGAACTCGGGATCTCCGGATTCGAATTCCGTATCGCTATACACACCACAGTACTGACGGACAATATACCATTAGATAACAATTTTTATGAGAAAAAATTATTATAATTTAATTATTATTTTTTGTTATTTCAAACAGTGGAATTCAAATCACTCTGATACGGTATTTTTTTTTATTGAAATCAGCGGGATTTGAAGTCACCGGACTATAAAATTCCCGGAAAAACATAATGTTGTAAATGATGTTTATGACACGAAGATGAAAACCTATAATTTAATTATATTACGTCACTCTTATCAATTACAGAATGTATTTTCTAATAACATAAAAAAGGAAGAAAAAAAGTAATGCATATTATACAAAAAAAATATTTTGAACACACTTTAAAACAAATAAAACAATTTAATTCTATAAATAAAAATAAACAGAAATTACATGTAAACATATCAAATTAAACAGTTTACATTATTGTCAAATATTCGATTCGATATTGTTAATTTGTTGACTATACCAGTGGGAAATGTAACAAATTATTTTATAACAAAACATACTTTGTTTTTTGCTTGAAATTTGCCATGAAATATTTATATAAAACTTAAGATTTTATTAAAAGGAAACAACTGAGGCCTTCAATTAACACTTTAGGAAAAAGAATGATGAATGACTTAACAGCTGTCTAAATTTTGAGGGCTTCTGGTGTAATTATAATGGTGGAAGAGTGATTAGGGGGCATCATTTTAAAGCGTTAATACATGGATATAATCACATTATCGTTAGTTAAAATAAATACACAGCGTTTTTTGTTTCTACGTTTTGAATATAAACAAAAAAATGTGTTTCTTTTTCTGGACCTTTAAGTTTACAGATTTAAACATTTTATCTGGAATTTTTTAAGAAACTAGTTTATAGAGTTAGAAACTTGAAATATCCGGGAATCGTATTTTAAAATTACTAGAGGCTGAAACGAACTTTTTAAATTTTCTCCTGAAAAAATATAAATATATATTTTATTGTATATAAAATAAAAATTATATTAGTTTATATATCAAGGGAGTAAAGTTCGTTATTATTTGTCGAGAGTGAAGAGTAACTCTTGAGGGTATAGCCCGAGGGATGTAATCGTTTGAGGCAAAAATAATACTTTACTCACGTGTTATATACGATATATTATATATAGACATTCGTTAACAAAAGAGACTGGGTACTGCTAATGGACTTGAATCACTTTGCTTCCCTAGTATATGTCATTTTTATTTCCCGCAGTAAATAATGAAGCACATTATGTCATAATTTTTATAAGAATAAAGTTAACATTATTTACCGGTTGTATATAAATTAAATTATTATATTTGAATACCCGGGTTCAATTCCCACAGTCTATAAACAATTTTTACCAAATTATCTCTTTACGTCTTTAAGGACCGTGATTTCACGGCTGGTAACTGAACTTGATGTGCATAAATATACCGTTTACCAAGATCTGCTACGACAGAGCGACACACTAAGTAAGAGGTAAAAGGAGATATATTTATTTTTTTAATATTTTATCATTTTGCATTTTATTGAATGTGGCATTTTACCGTAGCAATTCTCGGTAAGTGATATAATGTACGTGAAAGGGGAGCCACAGACATAATTTAACCCACTTTTAAATATGGAGTAGGTGGCTAAGTGGTATCGAGTCGGCCTGTGTATCTTGAGAACCCTGGTTCGATCCTCACAGCCGACAAACAATTTTCACCAAATTAAATCTATCCCTGTGGCTCCCCCTCCACTAACATCTTTGGGGATTGGTAATCGAGCTTCACGCGAAGAAATATATCACTTACCGAAATCTGCGTCGGCAGAGTGCCACACCTAGTAATGGGTAAAAGGCGTGATGATATATTTATTTATTTATTTTAAATCCAATCTCCATTTGACTAAAACGCCAGAGAATTTTTGTATTTAACTAACACATATTTAAATCCATTGAAACTGTTGACATATTCCTTATTTAATAGTTTAATAATTTCAGTATATGTTTTGAAAATATATAAATAGTAGAAATAATTTGTGAAATACAACAACCGTTATCAGAATGCATACAAAATATCAGTAAAGTGTTATTATTAGTACATTTAATTTGAAAGCTTATTTAAGTCAAGCCTTAGAAACTTATCTACGTAAAAATAATTACAAATACAAATACATTCCTTTGTTCTGCACTCATATTTATTCACATTTTATTTATATTATTTGCTGTGCTATAACAGGATATTAATCCAAGTTCTATACCTACAAAATCGTATGCGTTTGTATTTTGTTGAAGTTTCGCCTACCTTGATCAAAGTAAACAAGTTGAACGAGTTATCGCCATTATTAAAGACACAAAAATACCCTACATGGAGTAGGTGGCTCAGTGGTAGCTAGTGGGACTGTTCATTTGAGAAACCGGGTTTGATTTCCACAGATGACAAACAGTTTTCACCTGAGGTTATTTCACCACTAATATCTTTGAGAGCTGTGATTTGACAGCTGGTAATAATATAAATATATATCACTCACCGAGATCTGTTACTTTTTTTCTATGATTGCTATGAAAAGTTGACAATTACGCTCTTATTTGTCATCGTAAAATTGACGTTTTCTGTGGAACAATCGAAAAATATCTTTTTTGCGCGTCTCCAATGGCAACGCGCGAAAAAGATATTAAATGCGCGCTTATTTCAATAGTTACCAGGGATACAAACAAAACAGAAACTTGTCATATTGACAGTTGACAGAATGAATTTATATTCAGTACGTATACGTTTTTGAATAATTTGAAAATGCAATCGTAGAAAATATTATGTGTGTATCACGAGCGTAAAGTGTATTTGTTCGTCTTACACTATTGCAGCTCTCGCCTTCGGCTCGCGCTGCAATTACCGTGTTCGAGTAACAAAGAATCACATTACACTCTTAATATACAAATAATTATATTGCGTCGATCATGTAAAGATCCTAATAACATTGCGGTCACTTTCTGTTCTAGCGGTATCGGATGTATTGGAAATAAAGACGAAATCAGTTGGTAACAAATATTAAGTGACCATAATACTAAAAGAACTATAATAAATCCTTTCATTGGGTAGTTATTATAACAAATTTCGAAACGAAATATATATATATATATATATATATATATATATATATATATACCTAGGTATATACCTATATATATATATATATACAGGATGTTTTACAACTTAGAGCAAAAAATTAAAGTGTATATTCGGTACGACGTGCTGATCATGAAACTAAAAGAATTTTTTTTTAAATCGTCAAACTATTTTCCATGTTTCCCAGTCCAAAATTTTTCGTTGCCACTGCCACTGGGTGGATGATTATGTTAAAGTTATTAATTAAATAAAATTCTATTATAAATAACTGCTAATAATTGAATAATAATAATAATAATAGGGTAGGTGGCTCAGTGGTATCGAGTCGGCCTGTGGATCTTGAGAACCCTGGTTCGATCCCCACAGCCGACAAACAATTTTCACCAATTTCAAAAATCTACCCCTGTGGCTCCACCACCACTAATATCTTTGGAGGCCGTAATTTGACGGCTGGTAACCGCATTTCACGCGAAAAAATATATCACATACCGAGATCTGCTTAGGCAGAGTGCCACACCCAGTGATGGGTAAAAGGCGTGATGATATATTTATTTATTTATAACTGAATTGTGTAATTATTCTTTCGTAGTTGATACCTACTTCATTGTTTGTGTTTAATAGGAAAGCGAATTCAGTGCAGTACTACAAAAAATGTTTTAGGTTAACAACCCTTAATTTTTCGAATTTAAAAAAAAATATTTTTGTTTCATGATCAGCATGTCGTACAGAATATGCCCTTTAATTTTTTGCTCTAAGTTGTGAAACACCCTGTATATATCCTGTATTTCAGTGGTTCGAATTGCACTATAAGCAGTAGTATCATTCAAGTAAAATTCTGCTTCAAAAAAATAAATGCTTTTCAAACAAAATTCCCAATTACATCTAAAACAATTTCAAATCCTCGATCTTATTTGATATTCGTATCCTGCAAGACAGAGATTCCCGACCCATTCGTCAGTGACAGGCAGCCTTTTGTTTCGAGACTTTGATCTCTCAGGCACTAACAGATTTACAGCCGGCATTCAAAGTAGCCGGATCATTGTTCGACAACGTTGTGGCTTACTTCGTCTGTCACTGTGAAGCTGACAGAGCTCTCTTGATCTCAGAGATATACCTGCTATGGAAGGAATACTGCTTTGCTTGTCAACAGGGAATTAGAAATTTCAAACATTTTAAAATTATATTCCCAATTATAGTACATGGTTCGGACTCAATGAGCAGCAGTGTGGTAGTTCATATATTTATTTTTTCTACGATTGCTATGAAAAGTTGACGTTTTCTGTGGAACAATCGAAAAATATCTTTTTTGTGCGTCTCCAATGGCAACGCGCGAAAAAGATATTAAATGTGCGCTTATTTCAAAAGTTACCAGGGATACAAACCAAACAGAAACTTGTCATATTGACAGTTGTCAGAACGAATTTATTTTCAGTACGTATACATTTTTAAATAATTTTAAGATGCAATAATGTGTGTATCACGAGCGTAAAGTGTCTTTATTCCTCTTGCACTATTGCAGTTCTCGCCTTCAGCTCGCGCTGCAAATTACCGTGCTCGAGTAACAAAGTATCATTTTAAGCTCTTAATACACAAATAACTATAGTTTGAACTCAAATACCGCTTTGCCGGACTTAATGAAATAACAGTCGAAATTACTGTTATAGCTATTTATGAAACTAGTACGGAAATGAAGGTTATTACCTTACGCATATGAAATTTGCAGAACGAAACGTAGCCGAGTTATGTAAACACATAAGTAAGGCAATAACCTTATTTCCTTACTAGTTTCATACAATATTTTTTCTACTTCCGTTCTAATAAATACGAAAGAGCGTTTTTGAAATTATGAAATTTTAACATATTAATGACAGTTATAAACTCAAAAAATAAAAGAATAACACATCACAATTCGTCTACCAAGATTTGTGTTGCTATGTTACCTCATTATTTCACTAGTTAAATAATGCAGTTCATTACCTAACCCAAATAATTGAAATAAAACGTCTATTTCCTAACGGAAGTAGAAAATAGCTATTTATGAAACTAGTAAGGAAATGAAGGTTATTACCTTACGCATGTGAAATTTGCAGAACGAGGCGTAGCCGAGTTATGTAAACACATAAGTAAGGTAATAACCTTATTTCCTTACTAGTTTCATACAATATTTTTTCTACTTCCGTTCTAATAAATACGAAAGAGCGTTTTTGAAATTATGAAATTTTAACATATTAATGACAGTTATAAACTCAAAAAATAAAAGAATAACACATCACAATTCGTCTACCAAGATTTGTGTTGCTATGTTACCTCATTATTTCACTAGTTAAATAATGCAGTTCATTACCTAACTCAAATAACTGAAATAAAACGTCTATTTCCTAACGGAAGTAGAAAAAATTATTTACTTATTTGTTAGTCTGCACAACAGGAACTTAATTCCAATTACAGTACCTTATAATGGAATCTAAATCACTTAGAAATAATCATATATTTTGGATGTACAGTGAAGACAGGGAGATTTGAATGCACGTTTTACTTTTTTTCTCCAATTATTGAAGCTTATATTTTACGCAAATAGATTGAAAACATATGTAGTAACCTAACTTTGGGTCAGGTCAATTGAGGTCGTTTTTCTTGACCTATATTTCTACTCGACCTAAGACCTAACAACAATAAGTAAAAATTAATAAATATGTTGTCATGCTTCTTATCCATTACTGGGCGTGGTACTCTGCCGTAGCAGATCTTTTATGTGGTTTTAGCAGAAAAATATTCCGTGTTAATTATTGATAATAACAAAAAACAACAGTCCTTTTCAGGACCATCAACACTTTTACAAAAAGAAAATTTCTCTTACTGCAATTTATCATAAAAATTCATCATTCAAAATTGTCCCTAGTTTTAAGTTAATTTTTAACATTTTCAATTTAATTTCTGCCGTTTTAAAATATACAAAATTAATTCTGTTTATTTATTTTAACGTAGAATTTTATACAACTTTTATTTGAAGCTTTTTTTTCTCTAAAATAATAAAGGAATCAGGAAGTTATAAAAATTGCTATGTTTTGGTGTCACGGTAACCACCCTGTATAATAAAATAATAACGCCCAAAGATTTATAACTATATGTGGGTGGAAAAGAAACTATAATAATTTGCTGTAAATAAAATAGTTTTTATAACAAAATTAGCATCGGTTGGAGAATGAAGACCTATAGAATGATCAAATTTGCAACTAACTTTAGCATAAAATTTCGTTGTTGAATAAGTGAATATTTGAAATTGAAATAAAATTTGTTGTTGCACTGTACAATAGAACGTCAATTCGTGGGTAGAAAATTGTGAAGTTTTTTTGTTCAGGTAAATAATTGGCAAAAATAGCAAGGCCTGTAGGTGCCACAATTATAAGCGTTTCTCAATATGCCTACTTTTATTATTTTAAATTGTGTCAAATATATATGATTCGGCAAATCTAGAAAATCAAATTAATTTTATAACGATCGTTTCCCCCGCAAATCAATTAAAATCTTACATTTCAAGTGCTTTGTTTTCAAGCAAAGCCGAAGAATAATACAACGGCCTACGAGTGCTAATAAAATTTATTCGTTACGGTTCTTTGTTAAAAGTTAACTTATTTTGTAAATAAAAGCTATAATTGAATTGTAGGAACGGTATATTACTTATTGTTTGCAATTATATGTGACGATTTATTAGTTTTTTTTAATTGTTATCAATAATACTCGGCTTTATTCGGACAATAGTTAAATCAATATAATAGAAATTTGTTTCAGAAAATCTCGTTAAATTGAAAATTTTTATTACTGTTAAATATTTCCTACTTTTAACCCAAATATTTTCAACCAAATGTACAGCCTAATTCAAAACTCATTCTATACTGCGACAACAAACACATTCATTTTACTTTTTGTCACTATGAAAAGTCACTCATTATGTGCTCATTCTTAAAGCAAAAAAGTCATTGTTTATTGTCAAAAATGTTCACATTTTGTCACTAATTTCAGTACGGTAAGTACATCAAATAAAATTGTTGCTCCAAAACAATCTTAACTATATAACCTATAAATAAAATGTAGAACTCTGGTTCAATCCCCATAGTCGACAAACAATTTTCACCAAATTAAATTTACCCCTGTGGCTCCTCCTCCACTAACATCTTTGAGAGCCGTGATTTGACGGCTGGTAACTGCACTTCACGCAAAGAAATATATCATTTACCGATATCTGTTACGGTAGAGTGCCACAACCAGTAATGGGTAAAAGGCATGATGATATATTTATTTTATTTTAAATCAATTATTTTTTATGCTTGAAATGTAACTTAATTATAGACAACGTACTATATGAACCTTATATTAAAAGTGACACAATTAAAACTAGCAGACCTAATCTTAAATTGATTCTAGTTCAATTTTTAAAAAATAATAATTCAAATGGTAACAAACTTACATCAAAGTTTATTTTTTAAACTTTTTTGAGAATATATTAAAAGTATTGAGTTATATTCATAAATACTATATATTTTTGCGATAGTTCGTAAGTCAACTTTCAACAATACAACTGTAATCCAATTGTAATTGGAATAAATGTTGGTACACCCTGTATTAGCAACTATTCCTTCGATAACCTTATTTACAAACATACAATACACACTTCAATTTAAATTGTTTTTATTTCTTTTTAAAAGAAAAATTATGTCAAATCCGGCCGCCGCTTAAACACACGTGGGTGTCAAAATTTGACGGCTTGTATCAACACTACAATAAACATCTAGTAATGTACAATATCATTGTAGCAAAATGGTTAATACACTTGCTGCACTTGCTGGAACGAATTTATACAAAATTTTATAGCTGTACTATCATAATTTTTTAGGTAGGCTGTTGTGGCAAATTGGTAGCACGCTTGTTCAATTAGAGCTTTTCAATCTCGTTAGTAAAGTACCTATATAATCTTTTGCTATGATGCAGCGCCACTAAAGCAATGTGAAACCCGGAAAATATGTGAACTAGATAAAATATACCAATGATTAAGTAGCACATTTTTGACAAGTTTACTATCGCCATTTTAAATATAAAAATATGTTTTTCATGAACAAAAAATAAAGTATTATATGTTGTATTGTTAAGATAACACAAAAAGCAATTTTCAATTGATCAAAGAGCCCGAAGATTTACTTTCTGTGCTTGTTATAAATCGAATGATTTATGGGCGAATCTTGCATCTTAATAAGGACTATAAAGTCGGTTCTGTAATATAATAAAAGACGTGTAAAAATGTGCTTTTACTTCCAAAACAAAATAAAAATTCCTGTTGTTTGGGTTACTTAATTTTATTGGAATTTTATTTGAAAGAATTTGATGTTTCGACCGGATTGGTTCTATGAATTTTATACAAAATTAGTTATTATTATTGGTTGGGTTTATTTAATTTATTTGTAAAGTGAAATGACAGTTGAATTTGTGACAGAAATGTCACAAATTCCAACAAATAAATAAAATTGATTTGAGTTTGTTTATTTAAATTCATTTATTCATTTGTAAAATCACAATTTATTTATCTTTTAATTTAGACATCAGACTTTTAAACATATTGTTCAACTATTCCAAATAAAATTCAATTGTTTCAATAAAACCAAGCAACTACAATAACAGGAATTCTTAATTTTCTATTTAATTCTAAATCGATAAATATTGTTCCAAATATATAATTTTTAGCTTGCTAAAACAATGAAGAAATGCTTCTATTTCTTTATAATAACAATATTTAAACCTACAACATTTAATATAGTTTTCATCAGAAAATAATTAAAACATCTAATAATTATTCTTGTCTATAGGTCATATAAACATTGGTATACGAACAAATAAATCTGCATGTTAATATTGTAATGTATCTATCAATAAAACACCTTGAATCGTCGCCATCTTACATCGACCGATAGTACATATATTTTATAAAAATAATATATAATAAAACAAATAAGAAAGTAATTAACCGCTGCCAATTAATTGATTTTACAATTTTGCTTCAGGATGAATAATTTTTGTAATTAATAAAATAATTTATTTTCTGTTTAATTCGTAAATTATATTGCGATATGAAGGTTTGAAGGTCATACGACAATTAGTAATTAGTTTTTGATATCGTTTCTAAATTATTGATAAATGTACTTATTATATTATTATTATTTATAATTGCAATTTTTAAACAAAATAACTAGGGTTTTTGTCTTATTTTGGTTATTAATTTGTGGCTGTTATCAGCTGGTAAATAATATCACCCAAAGGTGATTGAGGAGGGTGCGCGATAGTGGTGAACATATTGAAATCGAACACGAAGTAGCTTGTTTACAATCAAGCGTTAAATAATAATCTTTTCACTTCACAGAATATGAATAGAAAGTGAAGAAAATCTGAGATTGAATTTTAAATTATTTTTCTCACGTTTAATGTGCAACCCTGTAAGAATTAATTCGTAATTATTCATATACAACTTTAATCTTATGAAAATCATTACTTAATGTGTTTCATTATTTACAGAGAGCAATAAAAATGACAAGTACTCCCTAGGGAAATAAAGTGACTAACAAATATTTCCGTTTGTATATAAAATATCGTATGTAACACGTGAGTAAATTGTTATTATTTGCCTCAAGTAATTGCATCCCTCAGACTACATCCTCAGGATTCAATCTTTGCTCTCGACATACAATGACAAACTTTACTCCCTTGTTATATAAACTACTATTATTTTTGATATAATGACCAGCTAATCAAAAAATCTAAATGTTACAATTGTTTAAACATAATAATAATTATTAGGTGATATATATACAGGGTGTTTAAAGTGGGAAATAAGTTTTCCTATTGGTTTGTTGTTTACTTTAAAAGAAAAGGTTTCAAACAAAAGATGTAGAGATTTAAATTAGATATTGAAATGAATTAACACATTTATAAGTTTACTTGTTGCATTAGTGTTAATATTAGTTATAAATATTGATAAAAAATTATATTATTTACATAGAACAAATGCAAACAAATATTTAACTTATTTTAAGCTTATTTTATTAGTAATTAAGTAAGTCTATTATTTTCATTTTAAACTGGAGGGATCGGCATAAAACGATTAAACGTCCCTGTCCCATATAACTACAATGAAATCCATTAGTGCGGCTACCCTATATCGCTTATCTATGGTCAAAATAGGTAAATTTTCAAAGATCGTATTCAGCCTAAAATAATTCTTGTTTTTTACTATGATTGACCGTACCGGCGAATGGGGCTGTACAACCCTGTGTGAACCTTGTGACACTAGTTATGACCGATTATATTTTGAGTTCCTTTGTAAACGTAATTGCGGTGCATTTAATCGTTTTATGCCGATCCCTTGAGTTTAAAATGAAAATAGTATAAAATTAAATATCTATTCTGTACTATTTATTTGAAAATATTTTCTGTAAGGTAATTAAGAAAACACCCTGTATATTTCAATACGAAATAGACAAAATGTAATATGTTCAAAGTAAAGAATGATTAGTTTTGTGTTTGTGAGTTAGCGACGGTAAAAGTCTTTGAGTCCGCAAAAACTGCTAAAAATTACAACACTTTAAAATGAGACTAACCTGCTGTCAAACTAGGAACACCAAACCCTGCAGGTCCTTGAAACATATGCCCAGGTCCAGGAAAAGGCCCCACAATTCCCTGCGACGCCCAATTCGGATGCGCCGCTTGATAAACCGCCGCCGCTAGCGCCGAAAATGGAGTAGGACGAATAGGACCTTGACTCATCATTCCATCTCTAGGAAACTCTCGTTCTCTATGATGCTGCAGATACAATTCTTGCTCTTTTGAGGCTTCTTTCTGTTCGGAATTCAAGTCCTCTACGTCGACGATAGAGTCCTCCTGGTTAGAATCATATTCTTCGTCGGAAGAGTGATTCGTTGTAGGACTTCCTGATGGAAGAGTAGCTGCAGGAGTTGGACTTACGCTTGGAGATGATGGTGTTCTGCTAGGTCGCGTATCGGCAAGTAATGAAGCTACACTAAAACTTATATGTCCGTTTTTGTTTGTTGTTTGTTGCTGATTCGTAGATTTCTCACTGTTAATCGACATAGTTTCTGGTTTGGATAAACACTCAAGTTTTTGGATAGTCATTCTTTGTGCGTTATCTGTCTGATTTTTTAACATGAATACACTCTTATAAAGTCACTGATGAGTCTAAACTAAATATAATAACACTTCATCATTATCACTTATTCGTAGCACAGATTTTTTTGAACAAATCTTCAACAGTGTCTTAATACGTCCATCCGTTGCTACTATCTAAATGGAACTGACCACTTCAGAAAAGCTAGTTTACTTTCCAAGTTAGGGCGGAGTTGTACTCACACAGGCGGAGCTTTCTCAAACTCCTCCTCATTGGAAATACTCCTCTAAAAGCAATTTCAACCAATGCGAGATTGTTGCTCTGAATGTAGGGAGAGAAACCCATCAAAGTATTCGAGATGTGAGGCTTGAGCTTTACATTTAAGGGTAAAAATCAGCTGGATGATTGTATCATTTTGTTTCGCTCCACAGTTTTTTGTTTTGTTGTTATTATTATAACAAGAGAATTTAAGTGCTTGTACTCTTTTATAGACATATAAAGTGGCTTTTGGAATTGTTATAACTTAATTATGAACGTGTAGATAGGTACAGAATTCTCTTTCCGCTCGTATGAGATTTCATTGCAATGGGAGAATATTTTCTCAAGTAGTTCGCTTATTTATTTCTACGTGATTATTAACTAGCCACCTACATAATAGCATTTATAATTGACTTGTGGTCTCATTTTTATTAATAATTATCGAATTGTCAAATAGGTAATAAAATTAATAATTATTTTAAAACCACGCCAAGTCTAATCAGTATTTATTTTTAATGTTCTGATGCTTACGTCATTACCGATATTAATACGTTTTAAATAAATATTAATTGGGAAAGTGATATTTCCCTTACTCAATTTAATTGTGATAATAACCTTTTCCTTTACTAGTAAGGAAAGTTATTTACTTCATTGTTATTGATATAAACAAACCTGTTGTCAAATTGGAATAAATTATATTTAATTATGTTGACATTTCTTTTACTCAATTTAGTTGTGATAGTAACAATTTCCCTCACTAGTGATGAAAGTAAATAACTTTCCTCACTAGTGAGGGAAACAGTTATTATCACAACTAAATTGAGTGAAGAAAATATCATTTGACAACTCCTTTGATTTATATAAAAGAATTATTAAATTTCTTGTATCACAAACCTTACTGAACCATTCGCTTCACCCAGATTCATAATTACTTTTATACACGCTCAACCATTCCTCCCATTAGAACTCTTTCGTTCACGACCTAAACTTTTAATTACATTCCTTCATTTATTGCGGGGACATTCACTCAATAAATGTGCATGAAAGGATGAATAGACGAGCTTGTATGAAAGAAATTATAAATGAAGGTAGGAATGTTTAGTGAATATTAATTTGAGGATGAATCTACTCCTCGGGCTACAACATAAACCTTCTCTTTTGAGAGAATTTTGAGAATCTATGAAACTAATAGTATTATAAAATTATAATAAGAAAAGTACATATTTATAATATTTACAATTATTTAAAATTAAAACATAATTAAACATAATAGCTGGTAGCACAAGCTCTGTTTTTGGGTGTTCTAAGAGCACGGTTTTAACATGTTAGAGATAGCTAAAACATCTAAAACCACTGCTCTTAAAACAGGCAAAAATAGAGCTTGTACTGCCAGCCAATGTTTTTAAAGAAATTTTAATTTATTTAAAGGAATTGAAGTTCATTTCTTTACCATGCGTTGGTACCTACTGATTTTGAAAACTTGTACATTTGTATCTGACTTTTACTCCATTTTGTTTCACGTTGTCGTTTGTCAATTTTGTTGTGATTTGTTTGTTATATATATGATAAATAATGCCTAAAGCAATTAAAATGTTTACTATACATTTATGCAACAAACATTGAATTAAATTTTGTGTATATCCTATAAATGTAGTCGTCTTTGACGTCATTATTTTGATGACGTCTCTTCTGCTTAAATTTTGTTGTATATCCGAATATTAAAGTTACAATGAAACAGAATAAACCTTTAAAATTAACTTTAAAAACTAGTAAAATGACCAAAGTATATATGAAAATTATTACTTCTGAATACCTTGCTAATTCATCAAAGTTTGTCATGTAAAACGTTTATTTCATGTTCATAAAACATTAATAAGTGATTCGATATTATTTCTTCCACTTATAAAAGCATTAACTGCTGAAAATAAAACATTTTTATTGGAGTTTTGATTAAAATATCTTTTTATTAATTTTGCGACAACATGTGCTGACAATATCTTTATCGTTAAACTTATTCATTTTCCTCTACAAAGAACAAACCTTTGTAATCGATCAATTATTTTAAATTTTACATGCGAGTTAGTTTTGAACTTTATATATTGCAGTTTTTATGAATAAAATGCCGGCACGCTATTTTATTATCGGGTTATTTATTGGAACAATAGAATGGGAGAGATTTAGAGAAAATTCGAAGAACAGGAGATATTGATAAAGAAATATAAATTGGAATAAGTAGATATTTTAATTATTGTTTGTATATTTTTGAGTATTTTTAGAAAATATCTTATGTTTTTTATTATCAATTATTTCAATAGTTATTGGGAAAAATAGAGAATGTGAAAAAGTCCGAAAAAATTATATTTGCGTACACAATTTAGTCCGCAAAATTCAACTTTTTTGTAAATAACTTCTTTGATAGGCAAATTGTTATTATTTCTGAAAACATCTAATTAGTTATACATTCATATTTATAATATTCCTCATTTCAAAATTAAATTTGTAATAAATTAAGAAGTTTTTAAATAAACATTAGGCATGCAGTTGTATAAAAGTTTTATTGTGCATTTTGGACGCGAAATAATTTAGTGGAAATTATTTTAGAAAAATATATTTCAAATAAAAGTAACTAACAGGAGAGAGAGACATATTTGTATGGTTGGTAAAATAAAATTGTGAGGGGTGATTAAAGTTATATTTACTTAAATGGACAGAGGTATTTATTATTGTGGAATAGATAGTCCGAAATATTCCTTTTTCAACGATATAACATGTTAAAGTCACAAAGTTAAAGAAGAACATCGATAATATTGAAAATCAAAAGCATCAATACAACTAACAATAATCTCTTTTGTTTCAGTCTACAAGAAATTTTATTGTTTATATTAAAGATCTAATTTTAGTTTTTTGGCTTTAATTTTAATATTAGGAACATGTTATATTGTTAAAAAGAAAATATTTTGCCCTGTCCATTCCAACAAAAAAGTATCCCTTTCTATATAAGATATTATAACTTTAATTCCTCCCTGTCATATTCCCCTAATAATTGTATTTAATCAATCATTCATTTATGCCTCTTTTGTTGCTATACAAGCATCTATATCTATATATATATATATATATATATATATATCGGGTGTCTACTTTTTCATAGGAAATTCAATGTTAAAATTTTGATTTAGCGATATCTCTTTACATATTAATTTTAGAACAAAATTGTACTGAAGAAAAATGTTCAGAATGAAAAACTGCATTCATAGAGTATAGGTTTGTTGTAAAATTGTTTCTTATGTCCGAGTTAGAAGCAAAAGAAAATACACGCTTTAAAACAGATATCGGAGTGCCATGAGAAATAAAACAAATTAGATAACTTAATAATAGGTATTTATTTGTCTAGATTATGTAGAAAAAAGAAAATAATAGTTGCTATAATTAATTTTATTGTTAAATTAAATGCTCGAATAAATAAATAAATAAATTAGAGTAAGCTTCCAATTCTTGTCCAATATGTCAAATAATGTCAGACACAACAAACAAATTATTATTTTATTTCTCATGGTACTCTGATAATTGCTTTAAAGCGTATATTTCCTTTTGCTTCTAACTAAGACATAAGAAACAATTGAACAACAAACTTATACTCTATGAATGAAGTTTTTCATTCTGAATATTTTTCTTCAGTACAATTTTGTCCTAAAATTAATAGGTAAAGAGATATCACTAAATCAAAATTGAATTTCCTATGTTCGGAAAAAAAAAGTAGACACCCGGTATATATATATATATATATATATATATATATATATATATATATATATATATATATATATATATATATATATATATTGGTATGAACAAAATCATTTATTTAAAACAATTTTCTGTAAAGTAATTCAGGAGGTAATGGTACTTATTTAATCGCCTATAGCACTATTTTCATATATCCTGTATACTTAGTTAATTGAAGGACTTTGTCGTGACGTAATTGTCAGGTTAATTGACACAGAGTATATTCAAACTTTGCATTCACAATGTGTAGTTGGCAAAAACCAAAGTCGATAGTCGATAATCCATCTAAGTCGACATGACACCATTCATCCAATAGCATTGCTACTAAAGTTGAAAATCTCGCTACAAATATGTGGTTAAATCAAGGTGGTCCTTTAATTCCTAACATCACTATTAACAATCAGACTTACAAAGAATCTAGAAGTGTGTCTTTTGTAACAGCAAAGTCAAGTTTCTTTGAAAATTTTCCCAAATATACATTTAATAGACTCTCAAGTACCGGTTATAAAACATGAATAGGAACTAGATTTTCAAGAATACCTCTCAAACTCATCTTTGAAAGCATTATCTATTTGGATACGCTTCTCAATGACTTTAGGGCTATTGTAAACCCAGAAAAAGGTAAGCGTAAATCTTGCACCTACAATAAGGGTAATGTGCGGTTTCAAGTACCTTGTATAGGTTTTAAATTGTCCCTTTTGTAAAAACTTGAAATGTAACAAATTCTTAAACCGAAATTTTATTGACTCTATTGTCCAAATGCAGCTGTTGTAGAAAACAGAGTAGGCTATACCTAAAAGAAGGCGTTAGGGCGTTTGGCATTTATTTTCAGTACCGTTTCTCAAGCAAAAAATAATTGATTGTTTTATTGACTCTTGACATTCAGTTATTTTTGTTTAAATAATTGCTAAGTTTTTTGTTAATTATATACGGGCATGTTGAAATAAGTTTTTTTTGTTCGATACATCGATTTTGTCTAGAAAATTAATTTGCACCTGGGGTTGCTTTACTTATTAATTACAGCAATAATAATTAACGGAATTAAGCGCATTTATATACTTAATTGCTATGGCATATAATTTTAATAGATTTACCATAAATAGACCTGACATTAACAGAAGTAAAACGTTTGCACCACATTTTCTTCCTATTTTTTGCATCGATCATTATGAGTATCATCTCTCATTATTGCTATTTTAATATTTAAATTAAAACAAATATATCATCACGCCTTTTACCCATTATTGAGTGTGGTATTCTGATTACCAGACCTCAATTCACCCAAAGATGTTAGTGGCGGAAAACCACAGGGGTAGATATTTACACATCATGAGAAAAAAAGTACTTGTAATTTATAGTTGCAAAAGAATCTGAAATTTTCTCTAAAAAAATATGTAATTAGAACTTATATTTATTAAAGTAAAATCCCATATAAAATTGCATTTAATTTATCTTTAATTACTTGTTGAAATTAAGAACAGTATTTATAAAAGAACTATAGATAGCTGAATGAAAAGTTGTGAAAATTACATTTCCCTCACTCAATTTAGTTGTTATAATAACCGTTTCCCTCACTAGTGAGGAAAGTAAATAAGTGGAACGAATGTCGAATGAAAGGTTGTTGCAACAACTGTACTTATATGCTGGGGCGGATCCAGGGGGGGGGGTCATGGGGATCATGACCCTCCTAAGCATGGACTTTGTTTTAAATGTTGGCCCTAATACATAATAATGATGTCATTATTTACGATAACTTAATTTGTTAAACAAATTAAATAGAAAATATTATCTAAGAACATAAAATTCTAAGATAATTAAAAACTATTGTTTAATTTATTATTCTAATAAATAGCCAAAAACCAATATTTTGTGGGGATATTATTTCGACCCGCAGATGGGAGAGGTATTCTACTCGTATTTAAGACCTAGTCAAGTATGTGACTACCAACATTTGCACTTAGAAAATCAACTTCTAATTCAATAATTTTTGTATTCTATCGAAGAACCGTTTTTTATATTTAGAAGATGGGCAATACTCCCCCCCCCCTCCGGAGTCAAAATTTACTCCATGACCCTCCCCTAATTAGAAGTCGGGATCCGCCCCTGCTTATATGTTATTGGAATTGATGGTGAGAGATTGTGTAGACGACCTAGGAATACACAAAGTGAAGGTTTACTGCTTGAATAAAAGATTCCGATTGAGATGAATAAACAAACTTGTATCAAAGATGTTAGTGGAGGAAAGCCACAGGGGTAGATATTTTTATTTTCTTTATTTAGTCGTATTTATTTATTGATGGGGTAGGTGGCTCAGTGGTATCGAATCGGACTGTGGATCTTGAGAACCCTGGTTCGATCCCCACAGCCGACAAACAATTTTCACCAATTTAAATCTACCCCTGTGGCTTCCCCACCACTAACATCTTTGAAGGTCGTGATTTGACGGCTGGTAACCGCACTTCACGGGAAGAAATATATCACTTACCGAGATCTGCTTAGGCAGCGTGCCACACCCAGTAATGGGTAAAAGGCGTGATGATATATTTATTTACTTATTGATATTGACATGTAGCGATTATCATCTCTGGCCGACAAACAGAAGGTCCCTGTTTAACTTTTCACATAATGTAATTGCGTAACAAAATTATGTGCACCTCAGCCGTTCAGAATATAGTCTGCCTTGGCACAAAAAGAATGATTTCGTGAACTAGATACAAATATAATAAAAATTCTGCATAAATTTCCGAAAAAAATGGGTTCTAAAACTAGTTTCGCCGGGTGACAATTTTTTTGTGAATCTATATCACTATTAATTTTAACAAGGGACCAATAAGCAAGAACAATAACTCACAATTAAGTGATCATTATTTCTAATTATATGAACTGGAATCGAAAAGACAAAAAAGTATCGTAGGGGCGAATCCTTTTTCAGTTCTCGATTTTCGAACTCGTAACAACCAATTTGCAATGCTCGTTAGTAGAGTTTGCTCCGCCTGTCTCCCTCTTTGTCAGACTTGTAGGAGGAGCAATAAGCTGTTTCTCTCTAGTGCGTTGCGAAAAAAGCTTGCCAATCAAATGGAATTCGTGGAATTCAAAAATCGACTAAGCGAACAAATAACGAGACGAGTTAAGAACTAAATAATGAATACAAATGCTTGGTCAATTTATTTCTTTTTAACGAAAATGATAATCTTGTTTACTTGTTAAAATGTCACAGTGAGCTTGGACCGATTGTCAGATCTTTATATTTTTTTTTTATATTTTCATATTTGAAAGATTGTTACAGAAATTTCTCTTTGTAATTTAAATGCTAATAACTTTTAATATTTCATATATTTCTAGAGCTTTCTTTTCAGTTTATACATCATTAAAAATAAATAATACAACATAAATATATCCTTACACCTTTTACCCATTATTGGATGTAGCACTCTGTCGCAGCAAATCTCAGTAAATGATATATTTATGCTCGTGAAAAAATATTAGTTATTCCGTCTTCAAATAACTCTGTTTATATGCTGTCAGTTTGATACAAGATTATTTATTTTTTTCTACGATTGCTATGAAAAGTTAACAATTACGCTCTCATTTGTCATCGTAAAGTTGACGTTTTATGTGGATCAATCGAAAAATATCTTTATTTTGCGCGTCTCCAATGGCAACGCGCGAAAAAGATGTTAAATGCTTGCTTATTTCAATAGTTACCAGGGATACAAACAAAATAGAAACTTGTCATATTGACAGTTGACAGAACGAATTTATTTTCAGTACGCATACGTTTTTTTAATAATTTTAAGATACAATCGTAGAAAAAATAATCACGAGCGTAGAGTGTCTTTGTTCCCCTTACACTATTGCGGCTCTCGTCTTCGGCTCGCTCTGCAATTACCTTGTTGGAGTAACAAAGAATCACTTTACGCTCTTAATACACAAATAACTATTGTGCTGTAACGCGTCTCCAATAGATCTCTTTTCTATAACAACAAAGACAAAATTAATTGTTATTCATACACTTGGTGAAACTAGGTTTAATAAAATATAAACTAAACACTTGGCAAAGTCTCACAAAATTCAGCCAACTGTGCTGGCCAGCCTCTGACGATGCCCTCATAAGGTGACTTGGAGGCTGAATTTTGTGAGACTTAGCCAAGTGTTTAGTTTATATTTTATTAAACCTTGTTTCACCAAGTGTTGGATGATAATTAATTTTGTCTTTGTTGTTATTTAAATTGCTGCCTAGCTTTTCCTTTTTTCGGTAGATGGCATTGCCTGTTCGATAGAAACTATATTTATGTCAAACTGACAAAATGTCATTTTTCTATGGCGTATTTTTATATATAAGTCATGTTTTAAATATATTATAACAATACCCAATTAAAAAGCTGAGGTCGGAATGTGAAGAACCACAATTTCTTAGCTATTCCAGAAAGCAGTGAGCAGCTGGTTATGAACCAGCTTGTCAACTGAACATTCGCACTGTTGAAAGCAAAGTCCGGCGCGAGAAATAATTAACTATAATTTTAGCTTGTGAATGCGCCATTACTTTTCAATTATATCTACTTGTGCCTTTTATTACTTATGTAGTCTTGCCAGAATTATTATTCGCGGAAAAACAGTTGCAAGTCTCTGTCGGGATAGTTACGCCTTTTGTACACATTCCTGCGGGAGATTTTATGAGGGAATTACTCGTTCACTTTCGTTAAACAGGAATTTTAATGGTTATTTTATATTTATTTATTTGCTATGCTGTATAACAGGAGACTAATCTCAATTATTGTACAACTATAACATATTAGGACACAGACATATTTTTAATTTGTTGGTATTGTGTCTGTATCAGCAGCAAATATTAAAATATTTATATACGTAATATGTAAAATCATATTTTTATAATTTGCTGCTTCCTTGTTCACGCGAAGGAATATATAATTTACCGAGATTTGTTTCGACAGAGTGCTACACCCAGTAATGGTTAAAAGGCGTGATGATATATTTATTTACTTATTATTTTAAAAAGCTTCAAATAAATGTTGTATAAAATTATACATTAAAATTAATAAACAGATTTAATTTTGCATGCTTTATAACAACAGGAATTACACATAATGAGACAAAAAGTACTTGTAATTTATAGTTGCAAAAGAATCTGAAATTTTCTCTAAAAAATATTAATTAGAACTAACATTTATTAAAGTAAAATCTCATATAAAATTGCATTTAATTTATCTTAAATTACTTGTTTAAATTAAGAACAGAATTTATAAAAAACTATAGATAGATTAATTGAAAATGACATGTTTTTCAACTTGTGAAAATGCCCTTTCCCTCATTCAATTTAGTTGTTATAATAACCGTTTTTCTACTTCCGTTAGGAAATAGTCGTTTTATTTCACTTATTTGAGTTAGGTAATGAACTGCATTATTCAACTAGTGAAATAATGAGGTAACATAGCAACAGATATCTTGGTAGACGAATTCTGATGTGTTATTCTTTTATTTTTTGAATTTGTAACTGTCATTAATATGTCAAAATTTCATAATTTCATAAACGCTCTTTCGTATTTATTAGAACTGAAGTATATAAAATATTGTATGAAACTAGTAAGGAAATAGGTTATTACCATACTTATGTGTTTACATAACTCAGCTACGCCTCGTTCTGCAAATTTTACATGCGTAAGGTAATAACCTTCATTTCCTTACTACATAGTTTCATAAATAGCTATTCCCTCACTAGTGAGGAAAGTAAATAAGTAGAACGAATGTCGAATGAAAGGTTGCAGCAACACCTGCACATGTATGTTGGTGGAATTGAGGGTGAGAGATTGTGTAGACGACCTAGGAATAAATACACAAAGTGAAAGTTTGCTGCTTGAATGAAAGATTCCGATTGAGAGGAATAAACAAGCTTGTATCAAAGGTATTATGATTGTGTTTGAAACGAAAATGGTGAATCAGGGTAAGGTATATTCGGTGAAGATTAATTGCGGGATGAATCCGATGAATTATTGATATTTGATTCATTGTTTATTTATTTCGATAGATCGCAGTTGTGTAGACTTTTAAAAACAAACATAAAACTATGTTCTTTTCTTTATAATCTTTTTTAAATTCATTGTTACATGAATGGATATGAGTACGTTAAACATATGAAACACAAATTGAATAATAGATGAATGAAACAGGTACATATGAATGAATGGATGAAAGCGATTGAAGGTTTGTTACGTAGACGTTACGAGGCGTTTAAGGGAAAATATCAGGTGAAAATGATCTGAACTTTGGGCAAGCAAAAATTAGTATACTATTTTAATTTTAAACTCAAGGAATCGGCATAAAACGATTAAACGTCCCTGTCCCATATAACTACAATGAAATCCATTAATGCGGCTACCCCATATCGCTTATCGATGGTCAAAATAGTTAAATTTTCAAGGATCGTATTCAGCCTAAAATTATTCTTGTTTTTCCCTATGATGACCGTACCGGCGAATGGGGCTGTACAACTCTGTGTGAACCTTGTGACACCAGTTATAACGGATCATATTTTAAGTTCCTTTGTAAACGTAATTGCTGTGCATTTAATCGTTTTATGCCGATCCCTTCAGTTTAAAATGAAAATAGTATATTTCCACCACGACAATTTACGGGCTCACACTTTTCTTTTTGACATCCACGCAAACAAATGTTCCTCTCCATCCCCCTTACTCCCCAGACCTCGCTCCTTGCGACTTTTTAGTCTTTCCAAAAATGAAAACTAAGCTGAAAGGTAAACAAGGAGATTCAAACTATATTGCAGAAGGTCCTAAGTGCTTTTGAATAAAATGACTACAAAAAGTGTTTTGAACAGTTGAAAAAAAAGATGGAACAAGTGAATAACTGTAGGTGGGAGATATTTTGTTGGTTTAAAGTTTTAATAAATACAGCTTTAAAAAAAAGATTAGTTCGGAAACTTTTGGATAGCACCTCGTATTCTTCAAATTTGTAGATGGTTGCCACTTCTCATCATTCCCCAACATATTCTCAACCTCACTCCAAATTTATGAACACTTTGAAAGCAGCTCAAACCACAAAGTATCAAATAATCTTTTAATTACAACGACCACAAATTAAGATATATTTATGTATGTTAAACCATATATACGTTAATTTTTGTGTTTAGCTATCAATAATGCGTTTTTAACCAACACACACTGCGATAACATTCATTTCAACTCGATAGCGGTTCACATTCATTCTTGATAACCAATTTAAATGTCGGTTATAAAGTGATTTATTTAGATAAAATATTTGCTATGTTACCGGTGGTACGTGATAAATGGCCAATGATAATATTAAAAATAATTCATGTTATCATTACAAAATGACGTGGAACTATAATATTGTTTAGGGCATATTTCATTGTTTTTTGGACGATAATATTTTTCGCTAATTTAAAATAAATTTTGTGGGTTTTATTTTTACGTAGACAAGTATACAAATTATCACAAATAATGTTCACATTTTACACTAGAATTTTTTATACTTATATGATAAGTTATCGTATAATTTATATATCCTGAATAAAATATGTATTTATAAAAACTGATACAACCAAAAATAAATTAGTTATAACGGTAATTATTCATGTGTAATTAATTGTTACAAAGATAATAATGTAGCTAGTTTATATTAATTTGCAATTAAATTTTGCATCATTCTTGCAATTTATAGTTGCAAAAGAACCGGAAATTTTCTCTAAAAAATAGGTAATTAGAACTAACTTTTATTAAAGTACAATTACGTATAAAATTGCATTTAATTTACCTTTAATTACTTGCAGAAACTAAGAACAGTATTTATAAAAAAACTATAGATTGATTTAATGAAAATCACATTTTTTCAACTTGTAATAATGACAGTTTTCTGATGCAATTTAGTTGTTATAGTAACCGTTTCCCTCACCAGTGAGGAAAGTTATTACATTTTCGGTATAATATTCGTACGAGAAAGAGTTTTAGAGCAAATTGAATATCGAAAAACACCCCTTAGAAATATTTCATAAAAATAAATCATTTGAAATGAGCTAAAAATACAAGTCAATTCGGATACGGGAAATTCAATGGCTCAGACCGAATATCAATAGCTTGCTTAGATTTTGAGTTATAGTCCCTAGAAGAGTTGAAGTTTTCAAACAATTTTTAATATCAGATTTTCAACATTCCCGAGGCTCTAACTCAAAAACTAAGCAAGCTATTGATACGCGGTCTGAACGAGTGAATTCCCCGTGTCCTAATTTACTTGTATACAAATTTTTAGCTCATTTAAAGCAAATTAACTTTTTTGAAATTTTTTAATTATTTTCCAAACTAAAAACTTGCCTAGAGGTCAATTGAAACACGGGGAATTCAACCTTTCAGACCGCATCTCAATATCTTGCTTAGTTTTTGAGTTATAGCCTCGGGAAAGTTGAAAATCTGATTTTGAATATTGTTTGAAAACAGCAAATCTTCTAGGGGCTATAACTCAAAAACTAGGCAAGATATTTAAATTCGGTCTGAACGAGTGAATTCCCCGTGTCCTAATTGACTTGTATACAAATTTTTAGCTCATTTAAAGCAAATAAACTTTTTTGAAATTTTTTAATTATTTTCCAAGGGGTACCCCTTGAGATTTTTATGAATTTTAAACAAATTGCTCTAAAACTATTTCCCGTACGAATAATGTAACGAAATTTTACATACATATGTATTTCGACGTGCTGAATCCAATGGTGTAATGTTTATGTCCATAAGTCTTATAGTTTTTGAGCTAATGGTCAAAAACTGTACGAGGAAAAAAAATTGGCGAAATTTTTCAAAAAAATAAAAATCGCTAAAAACTTGCCTAGAGGTCAATTGAAACACGGGGAATTCAACCTTTCAGACCGCATCTCAATATCTTGCTTAGTTTTTGAGTTATAGCCTCGGGAAAGTTGAAAATCTGATTTTGAATATTGTTTGAAAGCAGCAAATCTTCTAGGGGCTATAACTCAAAAACTAGGCAAGATATTTAAATTCAGTCTGAACGAGTGAATTCCCCGTGTTCGAATTGTCTTGTATACAAATTTTTAGCTCATTTAAAGCAAATTAACTTTTTTGAAATTTTTTAATTATTTTCCAAGGGGTACCCCTTGGGATTTTAATGATTTTTAAACAAATTGCTCTAAAACTATTTCTCGTACGAATAATGTAACGAAATTTTACATACATATGTATTTCGACGTGCTGAATCCAATGGTGTAATGTTTATGTCCATAAGTCTTATAGTTTTTGAGCTAATGGTCAAAAACTGTACGAGGAAAAAAAATTGGCGAAATTTTTCAAAAAAATAAAAATCGCTAAAAACTTGCCTAGAGGTCAATTGAAACACGGGGAATTCAACCTTTCAGACCGCATCTCAATATCTTGCTTAGTTTTTGAGTTATAGCCTCGGGAAAGTTGAAAATCTGATTTTGAATATTGTTTGAAAGCAGCAAATCTTCTAGGGGCTATAACTCAAAAACTAGGCAAGATATTTAAATTCAGTCTGAACGAGTGAATTCCCCGTGTTCGAATTGTCTTGTATACAAATTTTTAGCCCATTTAAAGCAAATAAACTTTTTTGAAATTTTTTAATTATTTTCCAAGGGGTACCCCTCGGGAATTTTATGAATTTTAAACAAATTGCTATAAAACTATTTCTCGTACGAATAATGTAACGAAATTTTACATACATATGTATTTCGACGTGCTGAATCCAATGGTGCAATGTTTATGTCCATAAGTCTTATAGTTTTTGAGATAATGGTCAAAAACTGTACAAGAAAAAAAATTGGCGCAAATTTTTCAAAAAATTAAAAATCGCTATAAACTTGCCTAGAGGTCATTTGAAACACGGGGAATTCAACCCTTCAGACCGCATCTCAATATCTTGCTTAGTTTTTGAGTTATAGCCTCGGGAAAGTTGAAAATCTGATTTTGAAAATTATTTGAAAACAGCTACTCTTCTTTTGTAACATTAACTTTCGGATCAGTTGGGTATATATCGGGTCAAGTAGGTCTCACCCATAATCGTGTTAGATTGGATATCCATCAGGTCGAATCGGGTTGGATATCCATCGGGTCCGGCAGGATACGTATCAATTATGTTTGAAAATAAGCGTCCGAAGTTCATATCTTCCAGGTTCAAATCTTGACATTATCCCAATTTTTCTCTTTATAATTCAGTTTGATTTTACAAGTCTACGTTACTTTGAAACTACAAACAAACAAAAAAAACAAATACGCAGCTACAGTAACTACAGTAACAATAATCTTAACACTACTCTAATTCCAAACCTAAAAACCTTAATTAACAAATTAACAAACATATTTTAATTACAACACTTCCTCATTACTACCTTCAACTAATATTCTAATCATCCAAACAACTGGCTTCCTATTCAGTTAACAAAAGACGACACTGTCCTTCTGTGACGTCATTTCAAACATGCGACGATCACTAATTCAATTTAGCGTAGTATGAATATCGCTAAAATTCCTTAAAAGGCACTAATTTGTTCACACGGTTCGGACAATACCGCCTTTGATACCGAGTCAATAGCGATGTGTTGAATATGGACTCAATGATAGCAGGTATGGTAAACGTAATGAACCATGGTATGTTTTGTTGATGGTATATTGTGTGATTCACAAGATTCAATGGTTTTGAATCATTTATTTATTTATTTATTTGGTAGGTGGCTCAGTGGTATCGAGTCGGCCTGTGGATCTTGAGAACCCTGGTTCGATCCTCACAGCCGACAGACAATTTTAACCAATTTAAATCTACCCCTGTGGCTCCCTCTCCACTAATATTTTTGGGGGCCGTGATTTGATGGCTGGTAACCGCACTTCACACGATACAATTTATCACTTACCGAGATCTGCTTAGGCACCAAGTGATGGGTAAAAGGCGTGATGATATATTTATTTATTATTTATTTATTTTATGTTACGCTGTACAACAGGAACTTAATCCCAATTACAATACAGGGACCGCACTCACCGAGCCGTAGTGTAGTAGTTTATATAATTTTTAGCTTGAGTGAGATTCGAACTCGGGATTCTGGTTTCGAATTCCGTATCGCTATACACACCACCGTACTGACGGACGTTTTTACAATATTTATACAAATTTTAAATTAGGTATTACTAATAATGATATTCTAATTGTTTAAGATAAATATAAATAAATAAATATATCATCAATCCATTTACCCATTACTGAATGTGGCACATTGTCGTAGCAGATCTCAGATATATTCATGCAATTACCTCTCAAAGAAATTAGCGGACCCCTGTAGTTCCTCTTCCACTAACATCTTTGTGGGCCGTGATTTGACGGCTGGTAACCGCACTTCATGCCAAGAAATATATCATTTACCAAGATATGCTTTGGCAGAGTGCCACACCCGGTAATGGATAAAAGACGTGATGATATATTTATTTTATATTTTTGTCATAATTTTGTATGTAACACAGGGTAAATTAATTACAAAACTGCTAAACTACCCTTTTAAATATGACAATAAATCAATCAATATTATAAACGTTTAAATCAATCAATTTCGTCGTAATATTTCTCCCATAACAGTATTAACACATATAATAACAACCACCTATCAATTTACCCCTACGTCCCTTCTACACGGTCGAACTGCAGTAGGAGGGAGGAGAGCGGTGCAGGGGAAAAAGGTGTCTAATGTCTCACCCTCGACTACGAGAGAGGCACAAGCGACAGAGAAATAGACAGAAATGTGTAGAGAGAGAGAAAGAGAGGAAAGTAAATCAATCACGAGCAAGCATAAGTCATATTTAAACGTTGGGTGCTATTATGTTGGCAGCGACCCGTGTGAAGGGAGCTGAACTGTAAGGGAGGTATACTGCATTCCGCAAAATATGTGCAGGGGATGATTTAGGGTATAGCATGTTTAGATTGTAACAAGCGCAGGAGATACTGCCTTCATTTCTTTATAGATTCGTTGTTAGAGAAGTGGGCATAAGTGAAGATTTACGAAACAGGTGTACAGGAGCGAATGGATGAATGTTTGTTGCGTGATGATGGATTTTGGTTGTGAGGAAAGAAAGAGTTCGTATGGAGGAAGTGTTAATGTGGTCGAAACGAGTATCATGTGTCAGGATGAGAATGTTCTATGAATGTTGCAGGGATTCGTGCTGCCCCATTTAATGGGATATAGCATGATGTTATGTATGTATGTAGATTGTATAATCCTCGGTAGCAATTTAAATTTACCAAACTTTCTAAAATAATTTGATAATTCTTTAAATAATGTTGACCATAATTATTTATTTTAATTGTCTTTACAGATTCATTTGCTTCTAAGACCAAGACCAGAACAGAAGATGAAACGTCTATTTTCATAGACTACCTACTAGGGTAAGTGATATATTTATATTTTCTGTTTTAAGTTTATATTAACTGAATTAGGACAACAGGGAATCTCGATTTTAATATTAACGCTGTCCGGGTTTTACAAAATATTGTGGGGTACACTTTCATTCTTTATTCAAAGGACAAAAAAAATACAAGGATAAAATATTTAAATAATAAAATATTACAACAAATAAAGAATACAACAATGACATATTACAATAATAAAAGAATACAACAATGTAATATATTATTTGCTAATAGTAACGTCCAATAAAATAGCTATTATTTAACCTACAAAATAAATATTTTTGAGGTTCATAGAAAAAATAGTATATGCAACACATATTATACTAGATTTGCCACTCATGCTATAAAGTGACACTTTCAACATTAGTTATATAATAGCTATTTGTGTATTAAGAGCAAAAAGTGATTCTTTGTCACTCGAACAGTGTAAGAGAAACAAAGACACTTTACGCTCGTGATACACACATAATTTTTTCTACGATTGCATCTTAAAATTATTAAAAAACGTATGTGTACTGACAACTGTCAATATGACAAGATTCTGTTTTGTTTGTATCCCTGGTAACTATTGAAATAAGCGCGCATTTAATATCTTTTTCTCGCGTTGCCATTGGAAACGCGCGCATTTAACGTCTTTTTCGCGCGTTGCCATTGGAGACGCGCAAAAAATATATTTTTCGATTGTTCCACAGAAAACGTCAACTTTACGATGACAAATGAGAGCGTAATTGTCAACTTTTCATAACAATCGTAGAAAAATAAATATTTAAATTACATAAATAGGGGCACATTTTTTATTCATACCACATATATACTAGATAAACAAGTCTTCATTTAAGCATTTTCCTGAACTAATTAGAATCCGGATAAAATATCTCTTTTACAACACTTATTTTCATTTCCAATCACAATCGTTAGAAACACACTATACTTCTCTCACCCCATTTGCACATTTAGAGAGAGAGTTTCCTCTCTCCTCTCGATTTCCTCGCATCTCGTGTTGCTCCCCGAGTATCTCGGATGTTTGCGGCGTGAAGAATTTCGTTGGCATCGTTCACCCCGCGTTCAGTTTCTTTCCGTTCTAAACGATTAGACCATTTACACCATTTAGAGCATTTAGAGCGGTTAGACTCAGCGTTCTTCTAGACAGATGGACGCCTAGAGGGTGCATCAAAACAGGAAGATGGATCTACCTCATTTTTAACCCTCTGTTTAAAGGATAAAAAGGATAATTAAATAGTCTTTGGACAGGAGATATTAGTTTATTTAAAGAGGAATCATGTAAAATAGGATACAGGGTGGTGAATCGAAGGATGCATCATCCCTAATTATTTTGTGAATCTTGAATTTAATATTAAAACCATTTATTCAATAAACTTGCAAGAACAATTTTTTCATTTTACCTTTTACTATCTTAAATACATTTACAAATAAATAAATAAATATATCATCACGCCTTTTACCTATTACTGAGTGTGGAACTCTGCCGAAGCAGATCTCGGTAAGTGATATATTTCTTCGTATGAAGTGCGGTTACCAGCCATCAATTCACGCCCCCCAAAGATGTTAGTGAAGAGGGAGCCACATGGGTAGATTTGAATTTGTGAAAATTGTTTGTCGGCTGTGGAGATTGAACCAGGGTTCTCAAGATCCACAGGTCGACTCGATACCACTGAGCCAGCTACCCCATAAATAAATAAATAAATAAATGATCGCTTGAAGATGTTAGTGGAGGGAGAGCTATAGGGGTAGATTTAATTTTGTGAAAATTGTTTGTCGTCTTTGGGGATAAATTTACAATGAAAGCTAATTTCTCCTAAGCTTTATAAAACTGAATATTCGTTTTAAGTTATCTAAATAGATTGACGCCCAAACAGTCCTCCACCCCGGATATGACGTCACGTAAAATTCCAGGAGCGCCACCTCATTAGAAGGAATTTAACATCACCACAACACCCCTCGAAGTAGACTCCGTCGAATAGAAACAGTGAAACAGGAACCTTCAAACGTCCGAGGTATTTTCAAACATGTGTTTGGACAGAATTAATCGTGTTCTCCGGCAATTAAAACCCGTCTTTAATTAGGGGGTGTTTAGTTATCGTTAAACGTTAACTGCCTCTCTAAAATTCCTTGGAAGATGATGTATTCGACAGAGTCTAAAACAGTCAATTATGTTTGATGGAACTAGAGATAATTTGTTTTGAAGATGTCATTCGTTGTTATTAGCAATTATTGCAGTTAAAAGTAGTTTTTTTCTGAAAGGTTCGTAGGTTTGGAAATTTATGGGCTTTAATTATATGGTGAGATTTTAATAGTTGTTTTAGGAGTAAATTATTTCTGCCAAAAGTTTATTAAACCATTTTAAAAATAAAATTTAAATCATCTATTTAACGTATTAATTGTTGTGAACTGTTTCAAATATGGAAATATTTTCTATGAAACATTAAATTTTATTTATTCGTTGAATCAAGCTCTTGCACTAAAAATAATTGAATGACAAGAAGATACTCATTAGATGCAGTTTTAAATACTTAACATTATTGTATTATGAGTTTACATGTAATTAGATTAGTTTCTGTCAGATATTTAATAATTATTACTTGTTTCTTTCAATTAGTTTATCAATTTTTCTTTGTTATAATTTAATTAGTTTGATGTTTGATTATGTAAAAATAAGTAATAACATTTATTCTTGGTGAATTTTTGCATACATTCAGACCACCAGTGTACATAAGGAATTTTTCATTACTAAATATATGTATTTATTTATTCATGAATTGAATTAGTTTTTCATGTAATATTTATTAAAAAAAATTATAATAATTTTTTTAATTAGACCCTAATTTTTTAGTTCCACTTTAGTCTCCGAAATATTTGCTGTTCCGGCTCTGGTTATTTGTATACTAAGGATAAAAAGTAGCTGTTTATAGACCGAGCTTAGAGATTGTGTTATGAATAAAGAGTTTAATAAATTTAGTTTTTTTAGCAGATTTATAATGAAAAATACACTTATACTATACATGGTTGAATTCAGAATATCATATAGAACTAAAATTTTGAATAATATACAGGATGTTCCATTTAAAATATTAAATTTGAGGTCGTTCGCGGTTACACCGCAAATAGAATATTTATATCTTCAATTTTTATATAGTTTTACACGCTTTATAATGTACTTTTTAATATATGGGGTAGGTGGTTCAGTGGTATCGAGTCGGCCTGTGGATCTTAAGAACCCTAGTACAATCCCCACAACCGACAAACAATTTTCACTAATTTAAATCTACCCCTGTGGCTTCTCCTCCAATAATATCTTTGGGGGCCGTGATTTGACTGCTGGTAACCGCACTTCACGCGAAAAAATATATCATTTACCGAGATCTGCTCAGGCATAGTGCCACACCCAGTAATGGGTAAAAGGAAAAAAAGAATTTGACAGTCAGTATATATATATATATTTACACGCTTTTTAATGTAGTTTCTAAATCTGTAAAATAATATTTTTGAAACACCCGGGATGAAATAACTAGGCGCGTCCAATCATTAAAGTAAAATTTAGTGAGGTTATTGAAACATCTTAATTAATCTAGCCACCATTGCAAAATTTCACTCCCTTTATTAATTAGCATAACCTTGCGTGTCCAGGACCATCAACACGACAAAATTAACTCCAAACCGGAAAAAATTACCGATTCGAATGATTGATTCGTCTAGATAATTAGCAAAGATACCACAAACGCAAATTACAAGATTAAAAACTTCGTATCATGTTAACTACGAACAGTAGCGCTACGGTGAATAAACAGGTGGCGCACCGTCGCCATTTTGCCAATTAAATTTGGAGATACAATCGGATAGGACCCTTCTATGGTAGGGTTTTCACAAAATATGGCTGTAGTATGCTTTGAACATACATTGCTAGTTTTTGTTAGAGATAACACACAAATATTTTAGTTAGGTAAAGCAGATGTAGAATTAGGGAGAGTTTTTTTCAGTATTTTACAGTATTAAATAGCTATATGTACATCTGTATTATAGTAGATTTTAGTTGAATCATTGATTTTGATTCAAATTCTACAGCATATAAATTGCCCTTAGGATTTACACTTTAACAAAATATAAACTAAACATAATTTATATTATGACAGAAAAATTCTGATGACGCCTGGATTCGAACCAGGGACCTTCCGCATACCGGGCAGAGATGCTAACCGCTACACCACGTCAGCTGTGTTCGAAATATGGCATCAACTGAATTTTTCTGTCACAGTGTCTAAGCGTAGCTTCGTTCCGAGAGACTCCTATATAGGCATTGACAACCGGGTTCGTCTACAGTGACACAGTTATGATTACCTTTAATAATCACACAACTTAATAATATTAGCTCTAAGCTTGGGTATGATTCCCTCATAATCAAAAACTGTGTCACTGTAGACGAACCCGGTTGTCAATGCCTATATAGGAGTCTCTCGGAACGAAGCTACGCTTAGACACTGTGACAGAAAAATTCAGTTGATGCCATATTTCGAACACAGGTGACGTGGTGTAGCGGTTAGCATCTCTGCCCGGTATGCGGAAGGTCCCTGGTTCGAATCCAGGCGTCATCAGAATTTTTATGTCATAATATAAATTAACTTTAGTCAAAAACTACAGGTATGATTACCTTTAATAATCACACAACTTAATAATGTTAGCTATAAACTAAACACTTGGCTAAGTCTCACAAAATTCAGCCTGCAAGTCACCTTATGAGGGCATCGTCAGAGGCTGGCCAGCACAGTTAGTCTAGTTTAGTTTATATTTTATTAAACCTAGTTTCACCAAGTGTATGGATGATAATTAATTTTGTCTTTAACATATAAATTGTATATATTTATTTAACTCTCGTATCGTCACTTCCCTGGCATATTTGGAGGCCGTGATTTGACGGCTGGTAACAGCATTTCACGCTTGCGTAAATACATAAATAAATAAATATATCATCACGCATTTTACTCAATTACTGGGTGTGGCACGCTGTCGTAAACAGATCTCGGTAAGTGTTATATATTTCTTCGTGTCAAGTGCGGATACCAGCTGTCAAAGCTCCCAAAGATGTTAGTGGAGGGGGAGCCACAGGAGTAGATTTAAATTGGTGAAAATTGTTTGTCGGCTGTGAGGATCGAACTAGGGTTCTCAAGATCCACAGGCAGACTCGATACCACTGAACCACCTATCCCATTATTTACCGATATCTGGTTCTGAGAAACGCAATATCCTATGGGGTAAAAGACGTCATAATATATATTTACTTTAAAATTAACATTTCAATAAAATTTAGAATTATTGTTTCATTTTTTTCTTTCATGACATTAAAATGAAAATGTAAAAATACTTGTGATATGTGATATAATATTTGACCGGTCGAAAAATGGTGTGTTTTCGTTCAGCAATAACTATTTGTATAATCAGGGAGGAAAGTGTAACGTTTCAAAATTAAACAAAATGTAACAATGTAAAACGAAATGAAAACACATGAAACAAGTAACAAATAAATATTTGCATTGTTGTCATTAATTTTACCTTGTTACATTTTGATTAATTTCGCATAGCCACCTAAATGAGTTGAATAAAAATAAATTCTGATATTTCTCAAATATCTTATTTATCTCGATTTTTTTCATATATATTTATGACAAGTAATACATCGTTGAAAAGAGAACAAAAAGACGGTTTTTATTTTCATAAAATAATTTTAGGATCCCATTTGAAAAATAAAAGTTGAGAGTCGTATCATGTAAACCTGACTTTATAAAAAATTTCTATATGTTTCAGAAAATAGTATATTTCTTATAATAAAACAGTTAAGGGGGGATTCGTCTTCCCAGAACCAGCCTGTATATAATAATTTTTTATCAATTAGTTGAACTCAAACTACTATGTTATAAGTGTGTATTATAATCATTTAGGACGTTGTTATGTTATAGTCATAAGTAGTTATCTGAAAATTATAAATAATAATATTAATAATAATAATATGTCAACGAGATTAAGGACGAATATTTGTACACCTTGAATGGATAATAATCTTTAAATGAACAAGAAATAGGGTCGAAATAAAGTCCTCCTGCAACATAGTGGAATAATAAGTAATAGTATTTGTAAGTAGTCGAATTTAAAACCAACAGTTTAAAATTAAAATCCAAAGAGACAACGAAACGAAACGTTATTTTAAACGGCAATTAAGATGCTACTGCGCATAGCGGCATGAAGCGAGAACCCCACTCATCCTTCAATGCATCAGAAGAAGACAACACCAGTTCCAGTACAAATAGCATCCTCTGCAACAAAGACACCAAGATCTACCACCAGGTAGAGGAATAAAGACGAGACACACGAGACAAATAATACGGTAGAATTGAAGTAAATGAGTGTAAGCGACTAAAACAATGGTGATTGCCCACCCAGGAGCGAAAAAGTGGTAGATACCGGATTCTTCACGACGTCTCAGTTGCTTGTGATGGCCGCGATGACTTTGTTATATCAATTAACGATACAGGATGCTCTGTCGACTCTTCAAATACACTTACAGAAAGTCGCTTTGCGACATAATGATAGAAAACTCAGAATAAGTGTTACCAATTAGCAATAGATTAGCAATTTTGTAATATCGCATTTGTAATAATATAAACGATTGCATATATTGTTTCTATCAAAAGTATGAGCCGTTGGCACTTGGTGAAACATTATGAATAAGATTAAAGAAGGTAGACACTTGATGTAGTTTCACAAAATTATTTATTGACAATAAGTTGATCGATTTTGGCTTATTAGGCCATCATCAGAACGTTGACTGATTAAAATACAAGATACACACAGTTTATATAGTATAATGATTAACGGTAAAGTTCATTTACAAAGATCTTAATAGTATCAGAATGAAACAAATCCAACTGGTCATTGAGCACATTTAAGCCGCTATGAATAGCTTTCTGAATTTCAAATGCTTCTAAGAAGTTCATTCTACGTCCTTTATTGGTAAAGTGTTAAATTTCCAGATTATCAATGTTGCAGGTATGATTTTTTTCATTCGGATGTATCGCCATATTGGAGTCAGTTTTTTTTAAATTTGATGGCCTAATAAGCCGAAATCGATCAACTTTGTTAATAAATAATTTTGTGAAACTACATCAAGTGTCTACGTTCTTTATTCTTATATTCTTTCTTTTCATTTCTTTATAGATTCGTTGTTAGAGAAGTGGGCGTAAGTGAAGATTTATGAAACAGGTGTACAGGAGTGAATGGATGGATGTTTGTTGCGTGATGATGGATTTTGGTTGTGAGGAAGGAAAGAGTTCTTGTTAATGTGGTCGAAACGAGTATCGTGTGTCAGGATGAAAATGTTCTGTGAATGTTTCAGGGGTTCGTGCTGCCCCATTTAATGGGATATAGCGTGATGTTATGTATGTATGAACTAAAAATATTAAGTAATAGTTATAAATACGAGCAGATAAATAATGGATAATTAAAAATACGTATCCTTGGAAGAGAAATCATGTCGGCGCTTATGAACTTCATTGACACGTGAAAGAAATAAATAAGCGTAGATAACCTCGGATTCTGTGCTATCAAATAATTAGAATTATAATGGTTATTTCCTATAAACAGTAATACCATTTCGCGTTTTGAAACTTTTCAAATTAAATCTAAATTATTATAATTTATTTGCTTGTAAAATAAAACAAAAATATATTTATTTATTAGGGTATCAAGGTAGCTTATTTGCTTGTATACAGGCTGTTTCTATACCTCATATATAATTTGATATACTGATTATAAAACAAAAATATTTTTTTGGATTAGGGTATTAGGGTAGCGAACATTTTTCGTGTCACTGGTTTAATAGTACATTTAATAAAAAAATAAGGCATTACACCAGGTACCTACATGATAACTAATTAATAATTGATTATTTGTAGACAGTGTTTATACTTTTATTTGATTAGTAACATAATTATAAATAAAATGGTCGCTAGGAATAAAATACCCTAATTTCTTTTCTAATCTTTTTGTTGTACAATTAGTATATCAAATAATATATGTCATTAAAGTTTCCTGCAGAGGTATAGAAACACCCTGTATACATTAAGCAGATATAAAAATGTAAGTACTTAATTTTAATTAAAACCGATAATAATGTTATTATTTGTCCTAGTGGCAATGAGATAAAATATTTTTAATAATAATGTTATCATTTTTAATTAATTTTTTGTGAGACATACATTTGGAATTATAAAAACAAATTATGCACATGTTATCTCAAAATATTTTTTACTAATTTTGATTACGTTTAATTATTATTATTGTTTTTCAATAGAAATATTACTAAATCGTGGCATTATTCTCTTGTTTTGCCATTAGAAATGAAATTGCTAATTTTTACAATAAAATATTTACCGTACTGTCAGGATAAATTGATATATTTCAGGGTTCGTAAATATCATGATATTTATAATAAATATCAAAATATCTGATATATAGGATATATATCAGATAAATATCACTTTTTGGATATTTATTTTTTAATTTTAGTTTTTGTACACATTTAGAAAAACTGAAAAATTCGAAAAATTTCACTTCTCCGGAGGCTATATCTCAAAAACTAAACAAGATATGGAAATGCGCTCAACGGCGTTGAATTCCCCGTGTCCGAATTGACTTGTAAGCAAATTTTCATACAATTTTATGCAATTTAATATTTTTAATTATTTCCTAAGGGGTACCCCTTTGGTTTTTTCAGATTTTAATTCAATTTTCCCAAAAATCCTTAATCGTAGGATTATTAAAACGAAAATTTACATACATATGTATTTTGACCCACTGAATCCAGTGGTGCAATCTTCAAATGCATATGGCTTCTGGTTTTCGAGAAAATGTCAAAAAAACCGCTTTTTGCGATTTTTTTTGGCGGAAAATTGAAAAAAATAAAAATCGCTGAAACTATGTTTATAAGTTAACTGAAGCACGAGAAAATTAATGCCGTTGAGCGCGTTTTAATATCACATTTAGTTTTCGAGATATAGCCTCGGAAAAGTAGAAAAACTGAAAAATTCGAAAAATTTCACTTCTCCGGAGGCTATATCTCAAAAACTATTTCATATTTTTATATAATGGATATATATCATTGCAAAAATATGACGATATATATCAAAATAAATATCATGATATATATCGATCGATATATATCTTCGAACCCTGATATATTCGAATTTAATACAAATTCCATTAAAACGTTTATAAGTTTGTTTAAATATTATAGTTAGTAGGCTGTTGTTTTGGTTTATTCTAAAAACCTAGTTCACTCACCACAACCATCTACGATAATATTTAAATATTTGTTTATTCATTAATTATTCTAGACATCTCTTTGATCTAACAAAAAGACATAGAACCAACCACCAAAACCATCTCCCCTAATTCTTGCATTTCAAAAACACAAAACGAGCTTAGCAGCTTACGCCATCTCCATGGCAACCACAGTTCAGTATTCATTCTTGTCCAGTAATACAACAAGCGCTCTTCGTTTCTGCGGCACATTTGTTTGAGAAGATTAATATCAGGGAACACTTGATAATTATACGTAGAAAATAACAATACACGCGTTGCTAACAAAAAATTTCAACGAAGCTAATTAGAACCACTGGTTTGTTTGGGTATTAATGCTTATTATCAAAGAGGGCTATTGTTGCCGGTGATAAAATCATAGCGGGATAAAGGCGTGCACAGAGGAGGGGGAGAACCTGTCCAATGACAAAAACTACTGTAATTGGAATAGCAATTAAGACCAGTCGCAATTTCGATGTTTTAATTAGTAGAAAGAGTGAGATGAAAGTATAGTCAAAGAGGAACTGACAATGATGAGGAATGAGACAATGATATACCAACTTTAATCCAATTGGACATAAGTTCTTTTGTTGAAATATCGTTGTTTGACAATTATAGTGAAATCTACTAGAGTGGCGCAATTTTTGTACGGTTCATGGAGATGGCCCATTTAATTTAGTTTGTTATAAAATTGACACGAACTATATTAGTTTTCAGAACTGAAATCTCTAAGTGCATATGTCTTCTAGCTTTCGAGAAAATGTTAAATGGCTGAAACTTTGTTTATAAGTTAATAGGAGAACGAGAAATATAATGTCGTTGACCGTATCTTCATAAGTAGTTTAGTTTTTAAGATATAGTCTCGGAAAAGTATTTTTAGCTGACGAAAATAAAAAATCTAGCTTTTCCGGAGCGTATATCTCAGAAACTAAACAAGATATGAAGTTGCGCTCAACGGCATTGAATTCCCCGTGTTCGAATTGACTTATAAGCAAATTTTCATGCAATTTTAAGCAATTTCATTTTTTTAATTATTTCCTAAGGGGTACCCCTTTGGTTTTTTCACTTTTTAATTCAATTTTCACAAAAATCCTTAATCGTTGGAATATTGTAACGAAAATTTACATGCATATGTATTTTGACCCACTGAATTCAGTGAAAATATTTTCAAATGCATATATCTTCTGGTTTTCGAGAAAATGTTAAAAAACCACTTTTTGCGATTTTTTTGGCGAAAATTTTAAAAAAATAAAAATCGCTGAAACTGTGCTTAAAAGTTAATTGAAGCACGGGAAATTCAATGCCGTTGACCGCATCTTCATATCTTTCATAGTTTTTGAGGTATAGCCTCGGGAAAGTCCAAAATCTGAAGGAAATGAAGAATTTCTCTTTTCCGAAGGCTATATCTTAAAAACCAAACAAGATATGAAATTGCGCTCAACGGCATTGAATTCCCCGTGTTCGAATTGACTAATAAGCAAATTTTCATGCAATTTTAATCAATTTCATTTTTTTAATTATTTCCTAAGGGGTACCCCTTTGGTTTTTTCACTTTTTAATTCAATTTTCCCGAAAATCCTTAATCGTTGGAATATTGTAACGAAAATTTACATACATATATATTTTGACCCACTGAATTCAGTGGAAATATTTTCAAATGCATATATCTTCTGGTTTTCGAGAAAATGTTAAAAAACCGCTTTTTGCGATTTTTTTGGCGAAAATTTGAAAAAAAATAAAAATCGCTGAAACTGTACTTAAAAGTTAACTGAAGTACGAGGAATTCAATGCCGTTCATCGCAACTTCATATGTAGCTTAGTTTTTAAGATATAGTCTCGGAAAAGCACAAAATCTGAAAAATGAAGAATCTAACTTTTCCGGAGGTTATATCTCAAAAGATAAATAAGATATGAAGATGAGCTCAACGGCAATGAATTCCCCGTGTTCGAATTGACTTATAAGCAAATTTTCAGCCAATTTGAAGCAATTATTATTTTTAATTATTTCCCAAAACACTCTTTAGGTTTTCTCATCTTTTAGGCCAATTTTCCCGAAAGTATTTAATCATGGATATATTATAACAAAAATACTACATTACTGAAATCAAGTAGTCAATATTTAAAAAGAGTTATTCTGAATGACAGAATATAACGAGTAACTATGGTTCATTACTGATTCTATCTGTCTTGTAATAACAGTGTATATACTTTTATAAGTACTGGGTATAGCTTTACTTCAATTTTAATAGAGCAATAGAAACCCAAGTAAATTAGCTTTGCCCTATTAGCAATTAGAGCAAACATTGTTCATTCTCCATCAAATTAAGAACAAGTAATCGTAGCAGCACCTGCAATAACAACTTTGCTCGTTTTGTCGTTCTTCGTTGAAAAGCGCAATCAATTTCATCTTCGCGCCCACGATACTCTGTGATAAATCTTTGTAAATCCGGTATTTATGTCCCTGCCATTATAAATAAATTATTCATCTGGGTATTAACGTCGCGCTAAGAGCATATTACACGTGTGAATAAGGTCCTTAAGCACAATTAGAGAACCGACGGCCACACAAGTCCCAATGGATACTAATGAACTATAAATATCATCTTTGCATTGTGTGATATTACATATTTATGTGTGGTAGGTACCTATACCTGTTTTGGATCCTCTCTCTCTCTCTATGTGTGTGTGTGTGTGTGTGTGTGATTGTATGTTTGTGTTGGGTGATATTGTGAGGAGATATGCCAGTGATTCTCAAACTTCCTTTTAACATCAAGCAATGCAATAGAATATTAACAACTAGGGAGAGAAATACATGATATTTATGTATTTAAGAAATCTGTTAATTGTATACTACAAAAACATTGTTTCTATAATATAAAAGAATATGTAGATTGCGTTGAATTATAATCTTAAAAACTATGTACAATTTTATCTATTACGTTTTTTTTTTGTTATTGTTGACTTGGTGATGCATTTTTGTAATGTCTTAAACTTGAGAATAAATTATTATTATTATTATTATCTGATATATCAAATTTAATCCAATTGGACATAAGTTTTTTTTGTTGAAATATCATTGTTTGACAATTATTGTGAAATCTACCGGGATGGCGCAATTTTTGTCCGGTTAATGAAGATGGTCCATTTAATTTAATTTCTTATAAAATTGACACGAACTATATTAGTTTTCAGAACTAAATTCTTTAAGTGCATATGTCTTCTAGTTTTCAAGAAAATGTTAAATAGCTGAAACTTTGTTTATAAGTTAACAGGAGATCTAGAAATTTAATGTCGTTGACCGCATCTTCATAAGTAGTTTAGTTTTTAAGATATAGCCTCTGAAAAGTACAAAATCTCAAGAAAATTAAGAATTTCACTTTTCCGGAGGCTATATCTCAAAAACTAAACAAGATATGAAAATGTTCTCAACGGCATTGAATTCCTCGTGTCCGAATTGACTTATAAGCAATTTAATTTTTTTTTGCTATTCATGCAATTTTAAGCAATTTCATTTTTTTAATTATTTCCTAAGGGGTACCCCTTTGTTTATTTTTCATATTTTAATTTCTCAAACTTCCTTTTAACATCAAGCAATGCAATAGAATATTATAACAACTAGAGAAAGAAATGCATGATTTTATTGTGATCTTCAAAACTATCCTTAACTGATTATTATTTAAATATCTATGTAGTTAAAGACTATGGTATAATAGTGTATTACATTATAATATCTATGGAGAGAAATGCAAGAGTTTTTCATTAGGTGTAATTTGCCTTGATCTTCAAAACCATCCTTAACCGGCGGAGAGCACTTATTACCCTTATTACTTAAATAACTATATATTTCAAAACTATGGTATAATAGTATATTATATTATAACATCTAGGGCGAGAAATGTACGATATTTTTATGAGGTGTAATTTGTCTTGATCTCTAAAACCATCCTTAACCGGTAAAAAGCACTTACTCCCATTATTACCTCAATATCTATATATTTAAAGACCGTGGTATAATAGTATATTATTTGATAATATATAGGAGAAGAAATGCAAGATTTTTTCATTAGGTGTAATTTGTGTCTTGCGTTTCAAAACCATCCTTAACTGGTAGAAAGCACTTACTGCTCTTATTATATACCTCAATATCTATATATTTAAAAAGATGGTATAATACTATATTATATTATGAGATCTAGGGAGAGAAATGCATGATTTTATCTTGATCTTCAAAACCATTCTTAACTTGTAAACAGCACTTACTGCCATTATTATTTAAATATCTATGTAGTTTAAGACCATGGTATAATAGTGTATTATATTATAATGTCTATGGAGAGAAATAAAATAGTTTTTTCATTAGGTGTAATTTGTCTTCATCTTCAAAATCATCCTTAACCGGTAAAAAGCACATATTGCCCTTATTATTTAAGTATCAATGGCTTGAGCACAAGCTCTGTTTTTGGGTGTTCTAAGAGTACGGTTTTAACATGTTAGAGATAGCTAAAACATCCAAAAACACTGCTCTTAAAACAGGCAAAAACAGAGCTTGTGCTACCAGCCTATATATTTAAAGACTGTGGTATAATAGTATATTATATGATAATATATAAGAGGAGAAATGTAAGAATTATAAAAATTGAAAGAAATATTGCAATATATTGCAGTATATTTCTCGTGCTCCAATAATAATTAAAGTAAATTTGAATTCTGATAAAGTACCGCTGTTTCAAGACTGCGGGAAAAATACTTGGCCTGCATAGTAACGAATAAAATACGATATTAAATGAATTCAAACATATACAATTCTAGCCAAATTATAAACGATCTTGCAAAGAAACATGTTTTTTTGTCGGTATGCCACACGTATATACTCATCTTTCAAGCATTTTTGGATCAAATTCACAACATCTAAAATATGCTTCTCTAAACAAAAAAAATATATCTTTCAGTAATATTTAGTTAGACAGTTTCCCGAATGGTGTATTTGATTAAATTTAATCGTTCCCAAAATAATAAAGGTAAATAAAGGTTTATTCAATTGCAAACAACCTTCCACCTTCACAGCCATTTTATATAAATTTACTTTACATTTTGTAATAAAAGGTTGTTGACGGTAGGACAGTTTATAGCTAGACGTTGTCATGGTGTTGTGATCGAACAACTATTGTCAGTGTCAACAGTTCCGTGAAATCTAAAAATAAATAATTTGTAATAATTGATTTAATGTCTGATGAAAACTTCGAAGGTAATTTTCATGCAGTTCAAAAAAATCTACAAAATATTGTAGATGTTACAAATAACAACTTTTAATTAGTTTATATTTGCTTCTTTATGAGCCTTGTAAAATTTTACAGGGCTGTGCCTTGTAATTATTCATTTATTTAGTTACTATAAATATCTATAAAGTGTCATTTTCAAAGAAGATGAAAATAAAATTTGTTTGTCAGGTTCCCAAATGTACCATTCAACTAAAGTTTTTATCTAAAACCATGAATTGAATTATTTATATATTTGTTATTCTGCACAACAGGAACTTTATCCCAATTAAGAGTACAGTTGCTTGTAATCATATTTTTCTACGATTGCTATCAAAAGTTTATAATTACGCTCTTATTTGTCATCGTAAAGTTGACGTGTTCGGTGGAACAATCGAAAAATATCTTTTTTGCGCGTCTCCAATGGCAACGCGCGAAAAAGACGTTAAATGCGCGCGTTTCCAATGGCAACGCGCAAAAAAGATGTTAAATGCGCGCTTATTTCAATAGTTACCAGGGATACAAACAACACAGAAACTTGTCATATTGACAGTTGACAGAACGAATTTATTTTCAATACGTATACGTTTTTTAATAATTTTAAAATGCAACCGTAGAAAAAATTATGTGTGTATCACGAGCGTAAAGTGTCTTTGTTCCTCTTACACTATTGCAGCTCTCGCCGCGGCTCGCGCTGCAATTACCGTGTTCGAGTAACAAAGAATCACTTTACGCTCTTAATACATAAATAACTATTTGTATTAAGTGCGCGAAATGAGTGTTTTTTTATTGGCCATGAGAATGTAACTTTTAGTTGCAAAAAATTCGAACAAGAATTTCTCCCAACAATATTTTCCTTCTATATAAGCTCATTTATTCCTCACACCTGAAATCCACCCTCATGCAACAAATCCTCGAACTAAACAATGTATTTAAAAATATTCATTCCTCAATTAATTTTTGACAAACATTTCTGTCCAGGCCACCTCATTCATAATTCTTTTCATACAAGCTCGTTTGTTCTTCAATCAACTATCCTTCAACCATATTCTTCTTAATTTTATTGTTAACTAACATAATATTTATACTATTGCAGCTCTCGCCGCAATTACCATGCTCGAGTAACAAAAAATCACTTTCCGCTCTTAATACACAAATACCTATTTTGTATTAATTAAATGCTTCCCTGTAGATCTAAAATGTTTAGAGCATTCTGCTAGCTACCTCCAGATTCAAACCCAGGTGTTGATCCTCCGCTCCTCACTAATGAATAACCTGGTATTGTATTCATTCCTCCACCACCTCCACTGTCCGTGCCGTGAAATGACTCTCTAATTGGCCAACAATCGCAGCCTGTTCGAATTCCGAATATTTTCAAACTGAATAGACCGTAATTGCATTGTCATGTGTCTGGTGAGCTGTGGGCATGTTGTTGGCATGAACTTCACACTCCAGAGGTATATACTTTGTTGGGTATACGGTATAGCCGACAGAGATTTCGTGTTGTAATGAATTTTGTAAATTATTGTCATGTGATATTGAAATAGATAAGTGAAGTGGAATTAGCTGTATTGAAACTTGAGTTTGTTTATCTGATTGAGAGATTATTTATCAATAAGATATGGTGGTTGTTCAACAATCTATTGATTTCAGGGGATACATTTTGTAAATTTATTGATAAAAATGTTGATTCTTTACACGATAAGTGTAAAATATAAAATGAAAAATATTGGAATTTACTTAAATTGGAGAAGTAGAAATAAATACTTTAACCCTTAAATGCATATTGTTGCATATTTGCAACATCCCATTTTTATTGCGTTTTTTCTTATATGAAAGTTTAAATAGCTTAAATGCGCACTGTTGCACATTTACAACATACTATTTGAAGTATACACTACATCATTTCTCTCATAGGTGGCAGCAGAAGTATTGTTTGGCAAAATATTTTTTATATTTTATAAATTTGAGTTTTTGACATTATATTTTTTTTACTATTTTTCCATTATTATTTGACCATTTTCACGTTAGAATTTATTTTTTTATAATAAAATAAGAAATCATGCATTTAAGGGTTAATTTAGTTTCTTATAAAATTGACACGATCTATATTAGTTTTCAGAACTGAAATCTCTAAGTTCATATGTCTCCTAGTTTTCGAAAAAATGTTAAAAAAACCGTTATTTGCGATAAATGGCTGAAACTTTGTTTATAAGTTAACAGGAAATCGAGAAATTTAATATAAAATAAAAATAAATAAATATATCATCACGCCTTTTACCCATCACTGGGTGTGGCACTCTGCCTAAGCAGATCTCGGTAAGTGATATATTTTGTCGCGTGAAGTGCGGTTACCAGCCGTCAAATCACGGCCCCCAAAGATATTAGTGGTGGGGGAGCCACAGGGGTAGATTTTAATTTGGTGAAAATTGTTTGTCGGCTGTGGGGATCGAACCATGGTTCTCAAGATCCACAGGCCGACTCGATACCACTGAGCCACCTACCCCATAGAAATTTAATGTCGTTGAGCATATCTTCATATGTAGTTTAGTTTTTAAGATATAGCCTCGGTAAGGTACCTAATCTGAAGAAAATGAAGAATTTAACTTTTCCGGAAGCTATATCTCAAAAACTAAACAAGATAAGCAAATGCGCTTAACGGCAATGAATTTCCGGTGTCCGAATTGACTTATAAGTAAATTTTTATGCAATTTTAAGCAGGTTCATTTTTAGTTTTTTCATAGTTAAATTCAATTTTCCCAAAAATTCTTAATTGTAGGATTATTGTAACGAAAATTTATATACATATGTATTTTGACCCACTGGATCTAGTGGGAAAATCTCCAAATGCATATGTCTTCTAGTTTTCGAGAAAATGTTAATAAACAAGTTTTTGCGATTTTTTTGGCGGAAAATAAAATTCGCAAAAACTTTGCTTAAAAGTTAACTGAAGCACGGGAAATTCAATGGCGTTGAGCTCATGTTCACATGTCGTTTAGTTTTGGAAAAATAGATAAAAATGCTTTTCAAATCACGATCCTCAAAGATGTTAGTGAAATGGAAGCCACAGGAGTAGTTTTAATGTGATGAAAATGGTTTGTCGGCTGTGGGAATCGAACCCGGTTTCTCAAAGCCACAAGGCGACTCTATAATACTGAGCCACCTAATTAATAATAGTAAATAATTATTATGGGGTAGGTGGCTCAGTGGTGGATCTTTAGAACCCTGGTTCAATCCTCACAGCCGAAAAACAATTTTCACCAATTTTAATCTACCCCTGTGGCTCCCCCTCCACTAACATCTTTGGGGGCCGTGATTTGACGACTGGTAACCGCACTTCACGCAAAGAAATATATCACTTACCGAAATCTGCCCTGGCAGAGTGCCACAACCAGTAATGGGTAAAAGGCGTGATGATATATTTATTTTATTTATTTAAATAATAATTATTTCAAAGTGTAGTGAAAGCGGTAAAGTTAATTTCACAATAAAGGAAGAAATTAAAAAAATATATATCTCCTAATTAATTAATTCCATTTTAAACAGACTCATTTGCCGTAAATTTCCAAATTTATTTTTAATTAATCATTACTTTGCCTCTTGCACGGAGTTTTCTGAAAATTCAGCAATCCTTTTTAATTACGGCTCGTTATCGCTTAAAGGATTTCATAAACTGGTGGAAATGGTCCATGAGAAACTGCTGTCAAGCGATTACAACCCTTACGGACGAGGGTACAGAAGTTAGCGATTGTGTGATGCTAAATCCTTGCTTAACAAGCAGGCAAATGCCCTGAAGAGGAAGAGAAATTTTATCCTATTAAAAATAACTAAAGGATGGATAATAGACATTACATTTTTTTTTCTCTAGCTTTATTAACTACGTGCTTATGTACGTATGTCTTTCTTTTTTAGTTTTCCCTTTTTGTCTTTCATTCAATTCTCAGTTTATTTTCAAATATAATCGGCGCTGTTAAATATTTCAAAATCAAATCAAACAAAGTTAACATTTACTACAGTGTCATGGTGATAAATAACAACCTTAAATAGTTATTTGTGTATTAAGAGCGAAAAGTGATTCTTTGTTACTCGAACACGGTAATTGCAGCGCGAGCCGAAGGCGAGAGCTGTAATAGTGTACACACATAATTTTTTCTACAATTGCATCTTAAAATTATTAAAAAACGTATACGTACTGAAAATAAATTCGTTCTGACAACTGTCAATATGACAAGTTTCTATTTTAACATCTTTTTCGCGCGTTGCAATTGAAGACGCGCAAAATAGATATTTTTCGATTGTTCCACAGAAAACTTCAACTTTACGATGACAAATGAGAGCGTAATTGTCAACTTTTCATAGCAATTGTAGAAAAATAGCATTCTTTTGCTATTAAAAAGTTTAAATAATAGTGTCACAATTAAGTAAAAAGTGAAAAAATAATAATTAAGAACGTTTGGTAAAATATGCACAAAATGTTTCAAATAGAACTTGTATAACTATAAAATAATATATTTTCGTTCGTCTTATAACATTCTTCTTATAAAAGAATCATTCGTTTGCCATGTCAGAATAGCAGTAATAAAAAATATTTACCGGTATTCAAGTATAAAATAATTACTACTCATTCATGTACCAAAATACTCGACTGGTTGACTCAACAATTCCAAATAAAAAAAATACAAATATATTAACAAACACACAATACCTTCATTCATAACAACTCTCAATTGGTTAATCAAGCAACCCATGATCTCTTGACACCTAACTTAACTCTTGATGCTCTTTTGTTAAGGTTTCAAACATGCGCAGAAGGCAGAAAAAGTGTAATGATATTATACAACAAAGCTATTTAATAAAGCTTAATAGTTTGACAGTTAAAACTAATAGTTTATTTAATTAATAATTGGTACTTTGGGTGTTGCTTCAACTGTTAATTATTGGACACCCTGTATATTTATTAATCTGACTTGCTTATAGTGGGATTCGAACAACTTAGACATATTAATAAAAAGATGAATTTCGAACTTTCATTGTTTTTATTTTTAAAATAAATAAATATATCATCACGCCTTTTACCCATTACTGGATGTGGCACTCTGCCTAAGCAGATCTCGGTAAGTGATATATTTTTTCGCGTGAAGTGAACAATTAATTAATTATCTATTTTTTTATTCCCTGTTCTGTGCCAATTTCTTCAAGTTAGAATTTTCGTACAACATTCTTTTCCACCTCAGTAATAAGTTAAAAACAAAAATCTAGCAACAACATCTGCTCTTCGATACTTTCATCGACTGATTAACAACAACACATCGTAACCTATCATAAGCCAACGTGTTAATCAAACCACGATTACTTATATCAGATGTTCATCACTTCACACGCAGCTCACTATGATGTCTCACGACATGACACTGAAGATCTGCTATAGTTTGTTCAAGAACTATGATACCTTTCATACTTAGTTTTGCTGTACAACAAAAAAATAATCCTAATTAGGCGTAGAACTTATAGGAAAATCTGGACAATATTTACGAATTTGCAATTTAAATAAAAATAACAAAGACAAAATTAATTGTCTTTAAATGCTCACTTGGTGAAACTAGGTTTAATAATAAATTATAAAACTAAACACTTGGCTAAGTCTCACAAAATTCAGCCTCCAAGTCAACTTATGAGGGCATCGTCAGAGGCTGGCCAGCACAGCTAGTAACCATAGACGCGTTTCGCTCTTATTAGAGCTCATCATTATGGTATAACCCACTCCTTCGCCTAGAACAAAGTTCACATGAAGGAGCTGTGTGACGAAGAACTGTGCCAGCAGTTTTTTTTTCTGTTAGACATGCTTCAAACAGGATTTATTTAAACTTTAAATACTCCCAGGAAAAATCTAGTAGGTACAAAATAAATAAATATTTAATTTATTTCCAGCAAAATATCGGATTTAAAAAAAAAATAGTTTAGCCTAAATTTTGGATTCGCTAACCATATTTTAGTCTGACTTATAGAAGTTAATTCAATTCAGTTTTCTGTTAAAAATTCACTTAAAAAAAACTCTATGGGCTTGTCGTGAAAATATTAAATTCTAATACTAGTGAAGAAAAGCTTTAATTTCAGAACGAGTATGAAAGTTGTAATACGAATAATAGCGAGTTTTTCAATGCCTCTTTCCCACGTGTGTTACATAATATTAAAAAAAATTAAACATAAAACTTACATATTTGCGATACAAGCAATTTAATAATTATTTTATATAAATCAAAGGAGTTGTATTTGCAAATGCACATCACGTTTCCTTGGTCAACATGTCAAATGACATTTCCCTCACTCAATTTAGTTGTGATAGTAAGCGTTTGCCTCACTAGTGAGGAAAACTTACAGCTAAATTAAGTGCGGGAAATATCATTTTTACAAGTAATGTTGAAATTTTTTTATTTACTTAAGAAGTAAATTAATTTATTGTTTATACAATTATACCTTTCCTCTTGCATCTTTGAGTACCGTGATTTGACAACTAGCAACCGAAGAAATATATAACTTACTAAGATATGCTACGACCAATTGCCACATCTAGTATGATATATTTATTTTTATTCCAATTTAAAACCAAATCTTGAGAACCCTGGTTCGATCCCCACAGCCGACAAACAATTTTCACCAATTTAAAATCTACCCCTCTGGCTCTCCCGCCACTAATATCTTCGAGGGCCGTGATTTGACGGCTGGTAACCGCACTTCATGCCACAGAGTGCCACACCCCGTAATGGATAAAAGGCGTGATGATATATTTATTTTATAAAACCAATCGAAATATAATAAAATATATCATTTGTTAAAAAATAAAAATAAAAATTAAAAAAGTAAACACTTGGCTATGTTTCACAAAATTCAGCCTCCAAGTCACCTTATGAGGGAATCGTCAGAGACTGGCCAGCACAGTTAGTAACCATAGACGCGTTTCGCTCTTATTAGAGCTCATCAGTATGGTATAACTCACTTCTTCACCATACTGATGAGCTCTAATAAGAGCGAAACGCGTCTATGGTTACTAACTGAACTGTGCTGGCCAGCCTCTGACGATGCCCTCATAAGGTGACTTGGAGGCTGAATTTTGTGAGACATAGCCAAGTGTTTACTTTTTTATTTTTATTAAACCTTGTTTCACCAAGTGTTGGATGACAATTAATTTTGTCTTTGTTGTTATATATATATATATCATTTGTTATATATTACTATGATATAAAAATAATTGTCATACACATCTTTCTATAGGAAAACCTATGATTTCTAAACGTGCTATACCTCGTCAGTCTCACCAGCTGTATATCGCTAATAGCCCGGGATAATCATAGCCTCCTTCGCTCAAAGGCGAAGTAATTTGTTTACTTCGTGGTAATTGCAGGCATTTGGTTTCGTCCCGTGTCTATGTGTGTGTGAATTCTACACATGTATAGGTGTGATTGCCATTACGTCATCAATCTCATGGTGATGGCAACGAACATATGGAACTGATAGATTATTGTAATTATTGGTGATTTCATATTTTACGGAGTTTAGAAGAATTACTTGGATAGTTATAGTAATTGTTGAAAGGTGGTTGTGGAGAAAGTTTGTGAATTAGCAAAAATTTATGTTGGTTAATGGGGATACTTAATTTTCATTCCTTATTTTCTTTTAAGCTCGTTGAAGGTATGAGGTAAGTGATGGGTACTAGTGAGGCATGTGAGGAGGAATGAAACGAGAATGGGAGAATATAAATCTTGTGTCATTTTTTATTAGAAATCTTAGTCCCTGTCTTGCCTGGCACTCAAAATCTAAACAAGATATGAAAATGCGCTGAACGGCATTGAATTCCCCGTGTCCGAATTGACTTATAAGCATTTTTAAGAAATTTAGTTTCTTTAATTATTTTTTTGAGGTGTACCCCTTTGGATTTTTTCATATTTTAATTAAATTTTTCCAAAAATCCTTAATCATAGGAATATTATAACGAAAATTTACATACATATGTATATTGACCCACTGAATCCAGTGGAAAAATTCCAAGCTGCATACGTCTTCTAGTAATCGTATTTTAACAAAAATGTTGGGGAAATTTGAAAAACTTAAAAATGGCTGAAACTTTGCTGATAAATTAACTGAAGAACGAGAAATTCAATGTCGTTGATCGGAAAAGTACAAAATCTGAAGAAAATGAAGAATTTCCCTTTTCCGAAGGCTATATCTCAAAAACCAAACAAGATATGAAATTGCGCTCAACGGCATTGAATTCCCCGTGTCCGAATTGACTTGTAAGCAAATTTTCATGCAATTTTAAGCAATTTTATTTTTTTAATTATTTCCTAAGGGGTACCCCTTTGGTTTTTCAGATTTTAATTCAGTTTTCCCAAAAATCCTTAATCATAGGAATATTGTAACAAAAATTTACATACATATGTATTTTGACCCACTGAATCCACTGGTGAAATGTTTAAATGCATAAGTCTTATAGTTTTTAAGAAAATGTCAAAAAACCGCTTTTTGCGATTTTTTTGGCGAAATTTTGAAAAAAAATAAAAATCGCTGAAACTATGTTTATAAGTTAACTGAAGCACGAGAAAGTCAACGCCGTTGACCGCATTTTCATATCGCTTGTAGTTTTTGAGATATAGGCTCGGAAAAGTACAAAATCTGAATAAAATTAACAATTTCACTTTTCCGGAGCGTATATCTCAAAAATTAAACAAGCTATGAAAATGCGTTCAACGGCATTGAATTCCCCGTGTTCGAATTGACTTATGAGCAAATTTTCAGACAATTTTAAGCAATTTCATTTTTTAAATTATTTCCTAAGGGGTACCCCTTTGGTTTTTCAGATTTTAATTCAATTTTCCCAAAAATCCTTAATCATAGGAATATTGTAACGAAAATTTACATACATATGTATTTTGACCCACTGAATCCAGTGGTGAAATGTTTAAATGCATAAGTCTTATAGTTTTTGAGAAAATGTCAAAAAACCGCTTTTTGCGATTTTTTTGCCGAAATTTTTGAAAAAAATAAAAATCGCTGAAACTATGTTTATAAGTTAGCTGAAGCACGAGAAAGTCAATGCCGTTGAGCGCAACTTCATATCGCTTGTAGTTTTTGAGATATAGTCTCGAAAAAATACAAAATGTATTACACTTCAAATACTAATAAAAATAAATAAATAAATATATCATCACGCCTTTTACCTATTACTGGAAGTGGCACTCTACAGTAGCAGATCTAGATAAGTGATATATTTCTTTGCATGAATTACGGTTACCCCAGCCCCTAAAATGAAACTAACATATTTTCTATCAAAATCATTTTCGCTGTCACAGTCTTTATACCAATCTCCTTTCAAATTTTCAATTCTAATATCCTTATCGTTCTCGTTTCTTAAATTAAATTAAATTAATCTTGGTTTAAGGAAATGAAAGTTATATGTCAAATGAAATGTAAAATATTTCGATATGCTTTTATTAAAAGTTAAAAATTAAATCTTTAGTAAACTGGTCCATAGTTTTCTAAATTTATTTGGGCATCATTCTTGTGTTTCCAAATGTTACGACATTATCACAAACAAACAAAAAATACAAATTACTGTGAAGTCTCTAATTAATCTTATCTCCCTAAATATCACTAATTTAAAAATCAGTTTATATAGAATTCAACAACACTGATACAAAAAATATCTTACAACAGTCTGATGAGAAAATATCTGTAAAATCAAATTAAAAAATATAGGCTTATTACGAAATAACTACTTAATGATGTTGAATGATAAATACGAGTCCAATCGTTTTAGAAATTAGAATCTTAAATATGTGTAGTCAATTAGAAACTTTAGCTACTGAACTATTTTAATTGATGGAATCACTATACATGTTGGGATATGAACTTGAATGAGGTGGTCTGGAACTGAACAGAATTAACGGAATTCTTTTAGTGTGGTTCTGTTTAAACTTTGAATTGATTCAAGATGTTTTAAGTTTGGAAATTCAAACAGAATTACGAAAAGATTTCAGATTAAATCTGGTAGACAAGTTCTATGTATATATATATATATATATATATATATATATATATATTAGAGATGGGCGAATATCAAATTTCTCGAATTCGAATATCGAATACGAATATTAATCAGATCTCGAATATTCGAATACTCCTAAAATTATTAATAATTATTTAATTATGTCCTTTTCATTATTTGAATGAAATTGTTAAGGTAAAATAAAATTAAAACAAAAAGTACAAACAAAAAGAAAAAGACGAAAACTTCAAATTTAAGGTGAAACGTACGGGCTGATGTTGGCGAAAAACAAATTTGAAATATGGTACGTCTTCATGGTTTTGAAACAAAATATCTTTGTTATTAATAACTTCAAAGTATTGCAATAGCTTTAAGTTTATGTACAAATGATAAAGAAAAACATAGTCAAAAATTGAGATCAACAGATGGCGCATTATTCGAGGTATTCGAATGTTCGCTATACTGACGTTAATATTCGAAAATCTTGAATATCGAATAATGACAATATTCGCGGCATTCGACTGTTCGCGGATGATATTCGCCCATCTCTAATATATATATATATATATACCGGGTGTCAACTTTTTTTTCCGACCATAGGAAATTCAATGTAAAAATTTTGATTTAGTGATATCTCTTTACCTATTAATTTTAAAACAAAAGTGTACTGAAGAAAAATGTTTAGAATGAAAAACTGCATTCATAGAGTATAAGTTTGTTGTTCAATTGTTTCTTATGTCCGAGTTAGAAGCAAAGGAAAATACACGCTTAAAGCAATTTTCAGAGTGTAATAAGAAATCAATCAAATTAGAAACTTAATAATAGGTATTTATTTGTCTAGATTATATAGAAAAAAAAGATAATAGTTGCTATAATTAATTTTATTATTAAATTAAATGCTCGAATATATAAATAAATAAATAAATTAGAGTAAGCTTCCAATTCTAGTCCAATATGTCAAATAATGTCAGACGCAACAAACAAATTATTGTTTGTTACGAGTATTAGGTATTGTGGGGGAGCCACAGGGGTAGATTTAAATTGGTGAAAATTGTTTGTCGGCTGTGGGGATCGAACCAGGGTTCTCAAGATCCACAGGCAGTTCTATGTAAATGACATTTATAGGTATTTATAGTAACAAAGTAAAAAAAACTAATATAAACTAATTAAAAGTTATTATTGGCAGCATCTGCAATATTTTGTATATTTCTTGAACTGCAAGAAAATCACGTTCAAAGTCTGCTATCTACAAAACAGTCCATTACAATTCAACCTACCAATTCCTCTTTAGTTCCACTCCCTACTGTCCTAATTCTACGCCTTCATGGATCTCCTAATCAATCACCACACCATATGATTTCCAATTCCAACCTCGACGTCTTCAACTGAGCGAATCACGAATCAACCATCAGACATTTAGTGTCAAATGATAATTACTAGCGCCTCTTTTGGATCAGAGGCAGAGCCCCAGGCCACTCCGAGGTTCCTAGACCGTGGAGCCGGCCCTGGCGCCGGGGTGCTCCGCCCTGAAATCTGAGACAGGATGGGGCCCTTTGTGAGTAGCGCGTGCCGCGAAGATACACTGTTCGCAAGAAATACTCATAGTTACAATTAAAAAATAGATAAATATATCATGACTCTGTATAGATTATAGTGGATCGCAAATCACTCAAATGCACTTATATACTTGTAAATTTAAAATTTAGCGGCTCTGTTGTTTTGTCAGGTATTGTTACGTTGCTTAGTTACTTCTGAATTAAGTTTGACAGAACTGTAATATTTGCATTTATTGGAATTAATCAAAGGACTTTTGTTCACTTCTATTATATTAGGTAATATAGTTTTATTTAATAATTGTAACCTCTAATTGTTAATAATAAACTATTATTTTAGCAATCGTGTAATTGTCTACTTCATTTGAGAATTACATACTTAATTAATTCTTAGAAAATTTTAATCAATTTTGAATTAGTTCAATTGATGATGGTTTACATCTTAAAAAAAAGTTTAAACAAACTACAATCTAATATTGTGTGATTTGAATAAATTTTCTAAAATAGGACTAGAATAAAATTAAATTATCGAATGTTTAGGATTAGCTAAAATTTGTTTTGTGAATCCGGTTGAAAACTACTGAAAAATAAAACATGGCTACCTTTAATTAAAAAATTGAGGTAATGGCTCAACAACCGACAAACAATTTTCACCACATTAAAACTACCCCTGTGTCCCCACTAACATCTTTGAGGACAGTGATTTGACGGCTAGTAACCGCAAATCATGTTTAGATATATATTACTTATCTAGATCTGTTTCGGCAGAGTGCCACACCCAGTAATGGGCAAAAGGCATCTTTTCACGACTTTTCAAGAAAGAACAATTTTCTTCCCTCAATTGAGAGAAGAATGTAATATCTTTCATTTGTAGAAAAGACTTTCTGTTTTATAATCAGTACGTTGAGTAATGGGGGTTGAAATAAGTGCTATAAGTTTTGAAACTTCCTGTATATATATATATATATATATATATATATATATATATATATATATATATATATATATATATATATATATATATATATATATATATATATATATATATATATAAAACGTTAGGTGCTGTATATTGCTGGTCACGGGTATTAAAGCGACCAATTCGAGAAGAAATGTCTTAGTTTCTCCTTTAATATACAAATACAGTACGGTGGTGTGGATAGCGATACGGAATACGAATCCGGAGATTCCGAGTTCGAATCTCACTCAAGCTAAATATTATATGAACTACTACACTACGGCTCGGTGAGTGCGGACCCTGTACTGTACCTGTTGTACAGTGTAACATAATAAATAAATAAATAAATCATAATTTATAATGAAAGTTTAATATTTAGGAAACGCTCCTAATCAAAGAGAAAAGGATAAATTTAATTAAATATCTCCCCCAAAACATCGGGTCGTTTTCCGCTGCATCATCTAATACCTCATTAAATCATCCATAATTAATATAATAATAATAATAATAATAATAATAATAATGACTTTATTACCCAACAGGAAACCAGTTACAGGGTAAATAATAATACAATATAAATATCTTAAAGCAAATATACAAAATAAAATTAAATAAAATTAAATAGTTGAGGAACAACACATAAATTAAAGAAAAATATCTTCAATCAACAAATTAGCATTTGAACACATTATGTGAATTGGTGAGCGCTTCAGAACATTTGAGTGTGCAGTAGGAAGATGGAATGTTCTAGTGCATCTCGATGCCAGCCTGGGAACGCGGAATAGCACTCTTGACAGAAGGAATGGTACATCAATTTTGTTGTGGACCAACATCCATAGGAATCTTGCGCTGAAATTATCACGTCTAGCACATAATGAGGGTAATGAATGGCGCTCAAGAAGGAAATTAAGATCTACACCTCTAGTTGGATAAATGTTATCAAGCTTGAAAGAAAGATATTTTAAAAACCTACGGTGAATGCGGTCTAAATATGAACATTGGCTGGCATAAAAAGGATACCAAATTAAACAAGCGTATTCAAGTTTACTTAAGACAAAAGCAAAATAGAGAGATTTAAGAACAGATGGGTCATGAAATTTTTTACAAATTCTGATTATGAACCCTAAAGTTTTACTGGCAGATGTACAAATATTCATAATATGATTATTGAAATTAAATGTAGATGTGAATGTTACTCCCAAATCTTTAACTGTAGATGATCTCGAAATAGTTATACCATGCATGTCATACTGATGTGTAATATAATTAGATTTACGTGTATAAGTAACAACACAACATTTATCAATATTCAAAGGAAGTTTATTAAGCTTACACCAGGAGACTAAACGGTCTATATTACTTTCTAGGAATTTAATGTCATCCAATGAAGATACACTGACAAAAAGTTTTATGTCATCGGCATAAGCGAGAACTTGACAGGTAAAGGAAAGCAACAACTCATTAATAAATAAGATGAAAAGCAATGGACCCAGGTTAGAGCCCTGGGGCACGCCAGAGGTAGCCTGAAATTGTAAAGAGGAAAAACCATTGTAATAAACATAACAACTTCGGTTAGAAAGATATGAGTTTAGAAGTTGTAGCAAAGAAGAAGATGCACCGAAGGAATTTATTTTGGAAAGCAATAGGCCATGATCAATCGAGTCAAAGGCACGAGAGAAGTCGCTATAAATTACATCAACTTGTCCACGATTATCCATAACTTCAGAAATATACTGAGAGAAGCAAGCAAGATTTGTAACCGTTGACCGTCCACACATGAACCCATGTTGATCAACAGAAATGAGAGATCTTGTATTTTTAAATAGAGAGTTATAGATAACCTTCTCAAATAGTTTAGCAAAGTTGTTTAAGATAGATATTGGCCTATAATTCAAAATATTCGATTTATCACCTTTTTTATGGACTGGAGTGATGCGCGTTAGCTTCCACTTCTCTGGAAAAGAGCTAGTTTTTATTGCTAAATTAATAATTATTGTTATAGGTTTAGCAAGAAAAAATCTACAATCCTTAACAAAAAATGCCGGTATTTGATCTTCACCAGAAGTTAATTTATTGGAAAGAGAAGACATTAAAGTAATTAAATCATCTTCACTTACAGAATTAATCGAAAAGCACGAATTATTTGAGACCTCTTCATTTAGAATAAATGTAGAACTTGTGATGAACAACTTAGAAAAAAGTGTAGCAAAAGCATCAACAATATCTTGAGGAGTAGTGTACTCGTCAGTATTATCTGAAACTTTGCCAGGAATACGAGAACACCCTTGTTTTAATTTAACATATGTCCAGAATTCACTAGGATTTTTATTAATATTAATTTCAGCTGAGCGAGTATAGTCATCATAGGCATTCTTAATTTGCTCTTTAATTATAGACCTTAATCTTTTGAAGTCATCAAAGTAGTGTTGTTGTTTAGTTTTAGTCCATTTCTTCCTGTAGAATTCTTTGGTTTTAATATTGTACTTGATGTCAGATGTGAACCATGGAGGATACTTAGAGGAACCATAATTAATTTTGGGAACAAACCTATCTAGGGCATCATATAAAATTGAATAAAAAACATTAAGTGCATCATCAACTTGATCATACTTAATTAAATGAGACCAATCAATTTCACAAATATAATCATATAAAAGACTGAAATTAGCTTTACGAAAATTATATCGTAGGTTATTGGCAGGAGGGAAATTAACAGGTTTGAAAGACGAAAGAATTTCAAATTTAATTGACAAAGCAGGATGAAAAGGATCTTCCTTTACCAAAGGAGAATCAGACTTCGATATATTTAAAGTTGTGAAATTTGAAAAGGCAAGGTCTAACTTATTGTGATACATATTTCCAACAGAATTGTGCTGTGTGAGATTTAACACATCACATAGATTCCGGAAGGAAGAAGATTTAACACAGCTGAAAGAATTCTTGGAGAAATTAGGGAGATTAAAATCCCCAACTAAAATGATATTTTCATAAAGAAATAAAAGTTGTAAAGCATCACTGAAAATTTCGATTTCGTTCGCACTTACATCAGGAGGTATATAGAGGGCGCACAAAACGAATGTAGAATTTTGAAAGTGGCACTTGCAAGCGATTATATCAATTATAGGTGTAAGACTTTTTATGTTCGAGGTATCAACTACACTGTAATTCACAGTATCCGTTAAAGCGATTAAAACACCTCCACCTTTACTACGACCTGTAAGAGAAAAATTTCTGTCATCACGAATAACATTGTAATTGGAAGGAAATAATTCTGAGTTCAGAAAAGAACTATTTAACCAAGTTTCAGATATGATGATTATATCATAAGTAACACAACAACAATTAACATAAAAATTATGGCTTTTAGAATTTAAACCTCTCGTATTTTGATAATAACAACTAAGTGCAACTGGAAAGCTGTTGGGTAAATTTAGTTTAAATCGCTAACTTTTACAATTTTAGGAACATTGTTAAAATATTTTATAGTTAAATCACTTTCTCCAGAGGCTGTACGTACATTTAATTCATTTCTTATTGACTTGTAATATTCTATTTGCATTTTAGTGCGATCTCTAGAGATGGATAGATGTTTCCATTTATCATTAGATTTTATATTTTTAGCATTTTTACTAATCTGAATGACATCTTCACGGTAAGGTAACTGTACTTTGATAGGACGAGAGAGTTTCTTAGATTTGTCGAAACGACCGATTCTCGAAACTTTAGACAGAGTACAATTAACACCAATATCAGTCAAGATATTCTGTACCATAACAGTGTCACTATCGTGTAGCTGTTCTTTAGAGAAGGAACTATTTTCCACAGAATTAAATATAATAATATTAGTCGCGCGAGTTTGACGTTCAATGGTTTCTTGGATAATATTTTCTGTCATTAAAGAAGAAGGCTGAGAATTATGTATTTCCTTATAGGATGTTTTAAGTTCGAAAATATCCTTTTGCAAGGTGATAATTATTGCTTTCAGACTATCAATGTCATTGCCTAAGCTGAGACAGTTAGAACAATTCCACTTTAAGCCAGATTTAGAAGCACGCAATCTACGGACCTCCGAACTGGTAATTTCCACACAATCAATATTAAAACCATTCTTACATACTGAACAGGTAACAAGTCGATGAGTTTCTGTTGGTTTTTTGCAACAGTGGCACATAGAATCCGGCATTAAGACAGAACGAAGGAAAGAAAAACAAAAAAAAAAACAAGAGCAAAAAATAAAAATAAATAAAAATCAGTAAATAAAAATACCCAGTAGAATAAAATAAAATTGAATATCCAGTATATTAACTTTATCGGAGGAATTTAAAACTAATTTAATTAACTCAGCGTGAAAAAGTTGGTACACTAGCCATGTGCCTAGCAAAAAGAAATAAAAGAATTGTAAACTGAACTGATTATCAAAATAACTCAGGATCAAGAAGAGACTCACCCCTAATGTAGAACACATCCAATAGGAAATAAACTACAATCACAATAACATCAAAATCAGAGAAAACGGACAGAAATAACCCAACAAAAATCTTAGCTAAATGAAGAACAAAATAAACACTCTCTATCTTGAAGCGATTTTAGATAGTAATATGAAACTTAACAACAACAAAAACACTAGCTTGCCTAAAAAAACTAAATCTCTATAAAAAAATTCATCCCGACCATTGTCGGAATTTTTTACAGTGTAGGGCTCAGAACAAACCGCATCAGCGGTGGAAAAGGCCCTAATTAAATGTTGTTTTAGCCAGGGAGTTAGCGAGGTCATTAGTAAACGGACCGCAGAGATTGGAGGCGGGCGGCTCGGCCGCTCAAAACGAAATCTTCTTTGCCGACACAATACGGTGGCTCGCTGAAGAGCCAACAAGCACCACTGAAGCTGGTGTCACCCTGGACCTTACAACAGTGACCAACAACATTTTCTCCTTCCTAAACTTTAAACTTACTTAACAGGATGATTACAGGCGCGGTGGCCGAACTTGTTAAGGCACATCTCTTAACATACTGTGACGTCACCCGAACCAAGGTTCGTCGGTCGAATCCGCCTGTCGACAATGTGTGATTTGTCGTAAAATATAAAATACAGTTACATGTATTTATCACACTCGGGCGCTATAAGCTAGTCACTTATACGTCTTAAATAATATAGCATTTGACTACGAAAACCGGCAGTACGGCAGTGTAAAAACTGCGGCTCGGTGTGTCCGGTAGGCCCAGGCCCAGAAGAAGAACAGGATGATTATATATTATCTATAATCCTGTTACAAATAAAACTGATTTGCAAAATGATAATAATTAACACACTCATTAACTGGAATGAAAGTTAAAAACTAAATAATAAATTGTAAAATAAATACATAAATATATCATCACGCCTTTTACCCATTACTGGATGTGGCACTTCTGCAATAGCAGATATCGGCAAGTGATATATTTCATCGCGTGAAGTGCGTCAACTCACGGCCCCCAAAGATGTTAGTGGAGCGGGAGCCACAGGGATAGATTTAATTGTTTGTCGACTGTGGGGATCGAACCAGGGTTCTCAAAATCCACAGGCTGACTCGATACCACTGAGCCACCTACCCCATATAAATTGTAAAATAAATAAATAAATATATCGTCACACTTTTTACCCATTACTAAGTGTGGCACTCTGCCGAGGCAAATCTCGGTAAATGATATATTTCTTCGCGTGAAGTGCGGTTACCAGCCATCAAATCACGGCCTCCAAAGATGTTAGTGGAGGGGAAACCACAGGGGTAGATTTAAATTGGTGAAAATTGTTTGTTGCCTGTGGGGATCGAACCAGGGTTCTCAAGATCCACAGGCCGACTCGATACCCCATATAAATTGTACTAACGGTAATTTGCTTTATAGATCTGCCTGGGAAAAATTATTTTTTTATTCCAATAACATTTGATATAAGCGAGATTTTTTGAAAACTTCAAAAGCATACATACATACATACATACATACATACATAACATCACGCTATATCCCATTAAATGGGGTAGCACGAACCCGTCAACATTCTCATTTTATTTTTATCTTTTGTGGAAGAATTTCTTTATGAAAGATGTTGAGATTCACTGTTTTCCATAAATCGGAGTAAAGCTTAAGTGAGCGGCGCTTGCTTTTAAACATGAACACGTCCACTTTTGTTTGGTCTTGTAATTTGTTTTAATAAGTGAAAATTTCTCACGTTTAAAGCATCACATACATGCGTGCGTAACGCACTTTTGTACACACATGAACTTAAATTATTTATTTATTTATTTTTCAGAACTAGTCGGTTTCAATCAAAGGACGCTTCGGTAGTCATTGGTAAGTGATAATATTGTCATTTTATTTTTATCTTTTCCAGTATTCCAAATTGGAAACAAGTGCCTATTATATCAGCAGTTCTTGAGCTTGTTATTATTACTGGTCCCCAAGTTTTCCTCGAGTTTCTACTGAAATTACGCATATAATATTTTTCCATAATATGTTATATAAGATACAAGATATTTACAAAGTAATATTAAAGAAATTCACTTCTAAATATAGCAGAACTAAAGTATCTATTTGGTAACTCTTGCTAGCACCCAACTAAAGTTAGTAGTAGTCTATCTAGTTTTAGTAGCAGAGCTAAATTATAATCCATGTCTAATATCATGATTAATGGGTTATCTCTGAATCAGGTACTAATTAGACTATTTATGTATCACTGCAATTAATTACAATTAAAATGTATTAATTTACAATGTCCTGAATATGCTTCATTGCTCCGTGAAAGTGATATGAATGCCGTCTTTAACTTAAGAAATTGTTCGTAATGATTTTTAATTGGCTACATCAAATTTAATCAAGATTTATTTTCTTATTTATCATACACCTTAAACGATTATGATATGAGTAATCTATAAGGTATAGATTATAAAATGGAAATTGGGAAAATTTTCTTAAATATTTAATACGTACATATAGGTCCAATAGAATCAAAAATTTTAAATGGCAAAGTGGTCGAATGGTACAACCATAATAAACGTCAGGGCAATTCAATCAATTTAACCATAATATATTAAGGAAATATACAGGATGTTTCAAAACTTAGAGCAAAAAATTAAAGGGTATATTCTGTACGACGTGCTGATCATGAAACAAAAAGAATTTTTTTTAAATTCGAAAAATTAAGGGTTGTTAACCTAAAACATTTTTTGTAGTACTGCACTGGATTCGCTTTCCTATTAAACACAAACAATGAAGTAGGTATCAACTACGAAAGAATAATTACACAATTCAATTATTAGCAGTTATTTATTATAGAATTTTATTTAATTAATAACTATAACATAATCATCCACCCAGTGGCAGTGGCAACGAAAAATTTTGGACTGGGAAACATGGAAAATAGTTTTGCGATTTAAAAAAAAATTCTTTTTCTTTCATGATCAGCACGTCGTACAGAATATACTCTTTACTTTTTTGCTCTAAGTTGTGAAATACCCTGTATATATACCTCTGCATTAAACTTTAATGACATCTATAATTTGATATACTGATTATAGATCAAATTGAAATTCGCAAAAATTAGGGTACTTCATTTCTAGCAAACATTTTAGTGTCACTGGTTTAATAGTACATGTAATTATTTATAATTATGTTACTAATGAAATAAAAGTATAAACACTGCCTATAAATAATCATTTATTAATTAGTTATTATGTAGGTACTTGGTGTAACGCCTTATTTTTATTTTTTTTAATACCTAGTCTGATTTCCTATACGGTATTGAAAGGGTAAGTTGTTGTGGGAGAAATTTGAGAAAAATGTATAGCAACAGTGAATTAGTGTATATGCTGTTAGTGTATGGAGAAGCGGCGCAAAATTCTCCGAATTAAACCAGTGATATTAAAATGTTCGCTAGGAATAAAATACCATAATTTTAGCGGATTTCAAAAACATTTTTCTGTTCTAAAATAACTATATAAAATTAAGTATATATATCATTAATGTTTTGTGCAGATATATAGAAACATCCTGTATACAATTAAAAAATATATAATTTCAGAATTAAATTATATATATATATAGTGATAAGGTAGGTGGCTCAGTGATATCGAGTGGGCCTGTGGATCTTGACAACCCTGGTTCAATCCCCACAGCCGACAAACAATTTTCATCAAATTAAATCTATCCCTGTGGCTTCCCTTCAACTAATATCTTTAGGGACCGTGATTTGACGGCTAGTAATCGCAATACACGCGAAAAAATATATCACTTACTGAGATCTGTTTCGACAGAGTGCCACACCCAGTAATGGGTAAAAAGCGTAATGATATATTTATTTATTTATCAAATAAGCAAACAATAACTTTTTTGTCATTATCATAACGTTCTTTTCCAGTTACCATTAATAAAACTTTACTGTCCTTCCCTAAATATATCACTTACTGAGATTTGCTTCAACAGAGTGCCATACCCAGTAATGGGTAAAAGGCGTAAGGATATATTTATTTATTTATCAAGTAAACAAACAATAACTTTTTTGTCATTATCATAGCGTTCTTTTCCAGTTACCATTAATAAAACTTTACTGTCCTTCCCTAAATATATCACTTTGAGATCTGTTTCGACAGAGTGCCATACCCAGTAATGGGTAAAAGGCGTAAGGATATATTTATTTATTTATCAAGTAAACAAACAATAACTTTTTTGTCATTATCATAGCGTCCTTTTCCAGTTACCATTAATAAAACTTTACTGTCCTTCCCTAAATATATCACTTTGAGATCTGTTTCGACAGAGTGCCATACCCAGTAATGGGTAAAAGGCGTAAGGATATATTTATTTATTTATCAAGTAAACAAACAATAACTTTTTTGTCATTATCATAGCGTTCTTTTCCAGTTACCATTAATAAAACTTTACTGTCCTTCCCTAAATATATCACTTTGCTGTTTCGCCCGAGTGCCACACCCAGTAATGGGTAAAAAGCGTGATGATATATTTATTTATATTTTGATAAGATTTATTAGTCAAAACAAATAAAATAATACAGTAAATTGTAGCGCTATATCAATTAGTAAAAAGAAATAATTTCAAGAGATTTGCTTTTGTTCTTAACATCAATAGAGTCATTGCAGCGGTAGTTTCGCGTGTCGTCCATCCACATTCACTTGCGCCATCTTGCATTTCTCCATCCTCAAGCTCTTGTTCGTGCGTCTCTGTCCAGCCTACATGCACTAATCGCCCAGCTCGATAATTAAAGCGTTCCTCTTAATTAGTTCAACAGCATTTTCCAAACTCCATTAGCGCTTGATTGCAAAACGACAAAAACTCACGCCACACCACAAAAAACACAACGCATCTTAATTATTGATTAACCAGTCACTGAACTTTTCAAGGAATTGACCAAGTTGTTTGCAAGTCATGGTTTTACTTATTTCTGGCTTTTTCTATTCCGGCCAATGCGTTCATTAAAAGTGTGTAATTTATAAGCGGTGCACGATGCGTTGAATGTACTGACTTTCTTGGTGGGGTGTTGATTGCTGGATAGCTTCAACGTGTCTTTACTAGGGTTGTGCCGTGGTCAATTGACCAAAAATATTTGACGGCCAAATAAAACAGTCAAAAATCTAAATGGAACCGCCACGATATCTGTTGTTCAATAGAAATAGCTACATACTATTATTACATGAATATATCTAGTTTGGTATTCTGGGTTCTGGAGAATTTGCTTACTTTACTTTACAAATAAAATAAATACATATTATTTCATTTCATTACGTCTTTTACTTTATTTTCCCCTTTATTTTGAATTTGATGTGATTTCGTTTATTAGTTGTTGTTGGTTTTTCATTTTCAGTAATATTGGATGTAGTAAACAGTACTATATAAATAAATTACAATTTTAATTGTGATTTTTATTACATGTTTCTTGGTCAATTGACCGGTCAAATAGTCGGTCAATTGACCGAAAAATATTTGACTGGTCAAATGCACAACCCTAGTCTTTAGAACTTTCAACGATTATATCATATTTTTATACAGTCTTTGTCAGTTTAAGCAACAATTTTTTAAATAAAGATTATCAAGGTTAATACTACAAGAAGTTATAATTATTTGAACATAAAACGATGCCCTCATAAGGTGACTTGGAGGCTGAATTTTGTGAGACTTAGCCAAGTGTTTAGTTTATATTTTATTAAACCTAGTTTCACCAAGTGTATGGATGACAATTAATTTTGTCTTTGTTGTTAATTATTTGAACATTTTTTGTTTTTTCTTCATGGTAACGTATTTTTATATATTTCGAGACATGAAACATAACTTGGATATTTAATTAGAATTCTAAGTAAATTTTTAGCAATTGATGAAATCAAATTGAATTATAGGTAGCAAAATAGGGATACCGCTAGGATTTGAACCCGGGAAGATTTTGTACTTTTCCGAGGATATACCTTCAAAATTAAGCGATGTATGATGCTGTGCTGAACGGTATTGTATTTCTCGTGCTTCAGTTAATTTATAAACATAGTTTCAGCGATTTTAGATTTTTCAAATTTCCGCCAAAAAAATCGCAAAAAGCTGTTTTTATTAACATTTTCTTGAGAACCAGAAGACATATGCACTTGGAGATTGCACCACTGGATTCAGTGGGTCAAAATACATATGTATGTAAATTTTCGATACAATAATCCTACGATTAAGGATTTTTGGGAAAATTGGATTATAATCTGACAAAACCAAATAAAATTGCTTACAATTGCATGAAAATTTGCTTACAAGTCAATTCGGACACGGGGAATTCAATGCCGTTGAACTCATTTTCATATCTTGTTTAATTTTTGAGATATACGCTCCGGAAAAGTGAAATTGTTAATTTTATTCAGATTTTGTACATTTCCGAGCCTATATCTCAAAAACTACAAGCGATATGAAAATGCGGTCAACGGCATTGACTTTCTCGTGCTTCAGTTAACTTATAAACATAGTTTCAGCGATTTTTATTTTTTTTAAATTTTCGCCAAAAAAATTGCAAAAAGCGGTTTTTTAACATTTTCTCGAAAACTAGAAGACTTATGCATTTGATTATTTCACCACTGGATTCAGTGGGTCAAAATACATATGTATGTAAATTTTCATGACAATATTTCTACGATTAAGGATTTTCGGGAAAATTGAATTAAAATCTGAAAAAACCAAAGGGGTACCCCTTAGGAAATAATTAAAAAAATGAAATTGCTTAAAATTGCATGAAAATTTGCTTATAAGTCAATTCGGACACGGGGAATTCAATGCCGTTGAGCGCATTTTCATATCTTGTTTACTTTTTGAGATATCGCCTCTGGAAAAGTTAAATCTGTAATTTTCTTCTGATTTTGTACTTTTCCTCGGCTATATCTTAAAAACCAAACAACATATGAACATGAGCTCAACACCATTGAATTTCCCGTGCATCAATTAACTTTTAAGCAAAGTTTCAGCGATTTTTATTTTTTCAAATATCCGCCAAAAAAAATCGCAAAAAACGGTTTTTTAACATTTTCCCGAAAACCAGAAGACATATGCATTTGGAGATTTCACCACTGGATTCAGTGGGTCAAAATACATATGTATGTGAATTTTCGTTACAATATTCCTACGATTAAGGATTTTTGGGAAAATAGATTAAAATCTGAAAAAAGGAAATAATTAAAAAAATGAAATTGCTTAAAATTGCATGAAAATTTGCTTATAAGTCAATTCGGACACGGGGAATTCAATGCCGTTGAGCGCAGCTTCATATCTTGTTTAATTTTTGAGTTATAGCCTGCGGAGAAGTTAAATTCTTAATTTTTCCTTGATTTTCTACTTTCCCGAAACTATATGACATATGAAAATGCAATCGACAGCATTTATTTTCTCGTGCTTCAGTATACTTATAGTCAAAGTTTCAGCCATTTCAATTTATTTCAAATATCCGCAAAAATTTTTTTAAGAAAAAACGGTTTTTTAACATTATCTCAAAAACTAGAATACATATGGATATTTTACCACTGTATTCAGTAGATCATAATACATTCATACGATCATTAAATCTTTTTTTTAAATCTGGAAAATACTTTTTAAATTATATATTTTTACTAATTGTTATTAAACTTTGATCATAAACTATAAAGCAACTTAAGATACGGTCGTCATGTTATTCAAATAGATTTTATTCCAATTTTTATTTTGTTTTATATACATCCTCATACCCATGACTCTTTCATACATTAAAAGATTTGACACGAGATTCATCACTATATAAAAAACAACATAGACAAAATTAATTGTCTGGTTCGATAGAACTTCTCATGTCATCTTACCGTTCTTTAGAGATCTTATTCTCTGCTGGCACAGTCCTTCGTCACCAGCTTCTTCACGTGAACTTTGTTCTAGGTGAAGAAGTAGGTTATACCATACTGTTGAGCTCTAATAAGAGCGAAACGCGTCTATGGTTACCAACTGTGCTGGCCAGCCTCTGACGATGCCCTCATAAGGAGACTTGGAGGCTGAATTTTGTGAGACTTAGACAAGTGTTTATTTTGATATTTATTATCATCACTATATATTTACCAATTGAAATCTAATTAAAAAATTCGTCATCTAAAGACTCCAGAATTTCAATACGATTTTTTTAATTTTTCTTATAATGCAAACTCCACGCCCATCATTTAATCTCGTATCTATGAGAAAGCTAAAAATACTCGCCTACCAAATTCATTTGTCTAAATTTTACCTCGTTTTGTTATAACTCATTTTCCGAACTATTTCAATGTATTATTTTATATAAATCAATACCGCATTTTACTTTATTTGACAACAAAACCGGCCGACTTTAAACGTGAAGAAAGACACTATTAATTTAAAACAATGGTTTTATTTTTCCTTCAAAAATATAGAGTTCATACACAAGCAATCAATATGTTCTATCCATTCCGTATAAACTCCCATGTACCAGCATTAATTCCATATTAATTAATCGATTTAGTTAATTACCAAACTAGTTCTACATCGACAAACCCACACAGAAGCAACTGCAGTTACTAATTTAAATGAAGTGACTATTTCCCGTTCAATATATCTTGATATTTAAATAAGTCAATAAGACTTTCCATGGTTGTCGATAACACGAACCACTTTGTATATTCATAGACACAGACTCCGTGGAAGAGATAAAGAAAATGCAATTAACTGCTGGGTGAATTTTAATTTCAAATGCAGCAAAGCGATCGAGAATATCGGATCGAGTTGTTGCATGTAAATACTGGATGATGAGATTTGTGTTTTAATTAATGGGTGTAGGAATTGACTAATTATGACAATTTACTAAGATTACGACGATATATTCCAGAAAGATAGAAAATGCAAAAAGAGCTATGAGGAACAAGTTATAAGAGATATGGTTAACGCTCTTCTTTTAATTATTTCGTCCGTCAGTACGGTGGTGTGGATAGTATTACGGAATTCGAATCCGGAGATCCCGAGTTAGAATCGCACTCAAGCTAAATATTATATAAATTACTACATTGTGGCTCGGTGAGTGCAGACCCTGTACTGTAATTGGGTTTAAATTCCTGTTGTACAGCGTAACATAAATAAATAAATATAGTTATTTGTGTATTAAGAGCGTAAAGTGATTCTTTGTTACTCGAGCCTTCGGCTCGCGCTGCAATAGTGTAAGAGGAACAAAGATACTTTACGCTCGTGATACACACATAAGTTTTTCTATGATTGCATCTTGAAATTATTAAAAAACGTATGCGTACTGAAAATAAATGTATCCCTGGTAACTATTGAAATAATCGCGCATTTAATATCTTTTTCGCACGTTGCCATTGGAGACGCGCAAAAAATATATTTTTCGATTGTTCCACAGAAAACGTCAACTTTACAATGACAAATGAGAGCGTAATTGTGAACTTTTCATAGCAATCGTAGAAAATAGTTATTTGTGTATTAAGAGCGTAAAGTGATTCTTTGTTAGTGGAGCACGGTAATTGCAGCGCGAGCCGAAGGCGAGAGCTGCAGTAGTGTAAGAGGAATAAAGACACTTTACGATCGTGATACACATAATTTTTTCTATGATTGCATCTTAAAATTATTACAAAACGTATGTGTACTGAAAATAAATTCGTTCTGTTAACTGTCAATATGACAAGTTTCTGTTTTGTTTGTATCCCTGGTAACTATTGAAATAATCGCGCATTTAATATCTTTTTCGCGCGTTGCCATCGGAGACGCGCAAAAAAGATATTTTTCGATTGTACCACAAAAAATGTCAACTTTACAATGACAAATGAGAGCGTAATTGTGAACTTTTCATAGCAATCGTAGAAAATAGTTATTTCGTAATTTTTTCTACGATTGCATCTTAAAATTATTAAAAAACGTATACATACTGAAAATAAATTCGTTCTGTCAACTCTCAATATGACAAGTGTCTGTTTTGTTTGTATCCCTGGTAACTATTGAAATAAGCACGCATTTAATATCTTTTAATTTAACGTCTTTTTCGTGTGTTGCCATTGGAGACGCGCAAAAAAGATATTTTTCGATTGTTCCACAGAAAACGTTAACTTTACGATGACAAATGAGAGCGTAATTGTCAACTTTTCATAGCAATCGTAGAAAAAATAAATATTGCATTGAATCTGTTGTTTCATTTTTAATTAGTTTTCATAAAAACTTTCACTACCATTACTTGCCTAATAAGCTTTCTACTTTTGTATATTTAGATTAATTTTTCTCTGCGATCAGAATTAGATGCAAAAGTGTTGATATAACCATTGTTTCAAATTACCTTTTAATATTGAAAAGAGTAAAAATTATAACCTGTCCCTCATTTCACGGTTTTCATCTTTATTACCAAGGTTCATTGGTCACGTGCTGAGTAAAGAGCGGTATTTACCGCAGTAACAGACCCGATGATAGCGCATTATTAGTCAAATTACACTGCTACGAGTAATAAACGCGCGATGCAACACATTTATTAGATAATAAATGGGTTGCTGGCTCGTATGGAACATTAGTTGATTGAGACTGATTAAAGTTAATGTGAAGACGTTCTTTTTATTTTAAATATTCGCTGATTTGATTGAGAAATTATAGAGGAGGGTGTACTTTAACGAAAAGAGATTGGGAAGAATGAGGATTTAATCTTGAAAGTAGATAGAGACAAAATTAATTGTCGTCCATACACTTGGTGAAACTTGGTTTAATAAAATATAAAATAAACACTTATTTTGTGGCTTAGCCAAGTGTTTATTTTATATTTTAATAATATATTTATTTGGCAGTTACGGTGTATATTTTTTTAAACTTAATATTGGCTACCCTGTACAGCAAGAAAGTAATTTTATATATTAAATTAATCTCATAATTGCAATGTGGGGTTTCAAAGAATTTTAAGCATTTTTGTACATTTCAAGAAATTATTACCAACATTTTCTCCCACAGGCGACAAACAATTTTCACCAATTTAAATCCACCCCTGTGGCTTTCCCTCCACTAACATCTTTGAGTGCCGTTATTTGACGACTGGTAACCGCACTTTACGCGAAGTAATTTATCATTTACCGAGATCTGCTTACGGCAGAGTGCCACACCTAGTAATGGGTAAAAGGCGTGATGATATATACATATATATTTATTTATTTTCGCATAGAACATATGTTTAATAATATACTCATACCAAACATTAGAAGAGTCAATTTTCTTTCAAGAAAGGATTTGAAAGAAAATTGGCCTAAAATTTGAAAAACCTTAGGAAAAAATTAAATAGCTCTAAATAGAATAAAATATTTCGATACAAGGATGTCAGTACCGATGAGCTCATCTTCATATCTTGTTTAGGTTTAGAGATATAACTCCAGAAAAATTTTCATTTGTATCAAATATTTTACTTTTCCGGAGAATATACTTATCTCAAAAACTAAACATGATATGAAGATGCGATCAACGGCATTGATTTTCTGCTGCTTCAGTTAACTTATAAACATAGTTTTAGCGATTTTTATTTTTTTCAAATTTTCGCCAAAAAAATCGCAAAAGGCGGTTTTTTAAGATTTTCTCGTAAACCAGGAGACATATGCATTTAAACATTTCACCACTGGATTCAGTGGGTCAAAATACATATGTATGTAAATTTTCGTGACAATATTCCTACGATTAAGGATTTTCAGGAAAATTGAATTAAAATCTGAAAAAACCTTAGGAAATAATTAAAAAAATAAAATTGCTTAAAATTGCATGAAAATTTGCTTACAAGTCAATTCGGACACGAGGAATTCAATGCCGTTGAGCGCAATTTCATATCTTGTTTGGTTTTTAAGATATAGTCTTCGGAAAAGGGAAATTCTTAATTTTCTTCAGATTTTGTACTTTCCCGAGGCTATAACTCAAAAACTATGACAGATATTAAGATGCGGTCAACGGCATTGAATTTCCCGTGCTTCAATTAACTTTTAAGCACAGTTTCAGCGATTTTTATTTTTTTCAAATTTTCGCCAAAAAAATCGCAAAAAGCGGATTTTTAACATTTTCTCGAGAACCAGAAGACATATGCATTTAAACATTTCACCACTGGATTCAGTGGGTCAAAATACATATGTATGTAAATTTTCGTGACAATATTCCTACGATTAAGGATTTTCAGGAAAATTGAATTAAAATCTGAAAAAACCAAAGGGGTACACCTTAGGAAATAATTAAAAATATTAAATTGCTTAAAATTGCATGAAAATTTGCTTATAAGTCAATTCGGACACGAGGAATTCAATGCCGTTGAGCGCATTTTCATATCTTGTTTGGTTTTTAAGATATAGCCTTCGGAAAAGGGAAATTCTTCATTTCCTTCAGATTTTGTACTTTCTTGAGACTATAACTCAAAAACTATGACGGATATTAAGAAGCGATCAACGGCATTGATTTTCCCGTGCTTCAGTTAACTTAAAACATCTTCATATCTGGTTTAGTTTTAAAGATATATCCTCCGGAAAAAATGTTTTACCTAATAATGCATTCTAATATGTAATAGATAAAACAGTATTTATACATTGCCAAAATTACTTAATCGATAACCGACTCATAATATTTAAATACTCTCATAACAAAGAATCAAAGATGAATCACAAACTATTTCCATCACATTGTCGCCCATTTCAAGATAATACCAACACCCAAACGTAAAAACCCTGCTTACAAACTAAAGAACATTAAATCTGTTTACCATCACGTTTGACCTCTCCCCTGTGGCCTCTGCCCGAACAAGCGGGCGTAATTAAAACACTATGAGTTAATTCTCGTAATTGTCATTGACTAATTTGTGGCCACAGCTGACGTAATCATCTTAGATTGAGTGAAATGTTAAGTGAAGACAGACGACTTACAAAATGAATATATCATCTAGATGGTTCTACTTGACTTGAGTGATTATTTTAAGGTGATAAAAACGATTTATTTCTTGTAAGATAAATGTTTAACTGTTCAGTTGAAATATTTAAAATGGAAAGAAGTAATTAAGAAGTGTTGATTATTTTATTATTAAGAAAGGAGAGTTTTATGAGGCAAAGTGTGAAGAAGGTTAATTTAGGTTTTGATAAGACTGATAATGCTTAAATTGTTTAACCACTATTTGAGCGTTTTACAAAAAATCTCATTTGCTTGGAAACAGAATTTAATTGTTATAAAATAAATAAATAATTATATCATTACGCCTTTTAAACATTATTGGGTATGGCTAGGGTTGTGCATTTGACCAGTCAAATATTTTTCGGTCAATTGACCAGTCAATTGACCAAGAAACATTTAATAAAAATCACAATTAAAATTGTAATCTATTTATATAGTACTGTTTACTACAACCAATATTACTGAAAATGAAAAACCAACAACAACTAATAAGCAAAACCACGTCAAATTCAAAATAAATTTGTAAAGTAAAGTAAGCAAATTCTCCAGAACCCAGAATACCAAACTAGATATATTCATGTAATAATAGTAAGTAGCTATTTCTATTGAACAACAGATGTCATTTAGATTATTTGACCGTTTTATTTGGCTGTCAAATATTTTTAGTCAATTGACGGTCAATTGACCACGGCACAACCCTAGGTATGGCACTCTGCCTAAGCAGATCTCGGTAAGTGATATATTTCTTCGCGTCAAATCACGGCCCGCAAAGATATTAGTAGAGGGAGAGCCACATGGGTAGATTTAAAATGGTGAAAATTGTTTGTTGGCTTTCACCAATTTAAATATTTTAAATATTTTCAGTAGAGCATTGATTCTGACTATTGTAGTGTTTACAATGATAATTTAATCATTAATATATTAAACATAACTCTCAAACCACTGGCACTAAAAATTATTATTTCATGTAAAGTACAATTAATTCTAGCAGATCTCGGTAAGTGATATATTTATCATGTGAAGTGCATGAAATCACGGCCCCCAAAGATGTTAGTGCAGTGGGAGCCACATGGGTAGATTTAATTGTTTGTCGACTGTGAGGATCGAACCATGGTTCTCAAGATCCACAGGCCGACTCGATACCACTGAGCCACCTACACCATAATTAATTATAATAATTATTATAAATGAGATATAGTATGTAGGATAGTAACTGTAGCTTCCAAATCAAAATACTTTAACAAGTAAATTTGTACTTTCACAATTTCCAGAAATAAATAAATAAATAAATATATCATCACACCTTTTACCCATTACTGGGTGTGGCACTCTGCTTAAGCAGATCTTGGTAAGTGATATATTGTTTCGCGTGAAGTGCGGTTACCAGTCGTCTAATCACAGCCCCCAAAGATTTTAGTAGAGGAGGAGACACAGGGGTAGATTTAAATTTGTAAAAATTGTTTGTTGGCTGTGGGGATCGAACCAGAGTTCTCAAGATCTACATCCCATTTCCAGTTTATCTAATTATGGAAATAAATCGCTTGCAATCTTTACTGGCCTCACTGAATTATGGAGGCTTGCTCCTTCGTCGCTTACAAACTTTCCAACTCGCCTGTAAAACTTAATTTACTATATTGACTATGTAAATAACTATTACTTGAAGTGAATATGTACTAAAAACTGACAACTCTGTCAGATAACTGTTCATATTTCCTTTTATTTCGTGTGACTCCCTCGATAAAAATATCATCTGACAATTTGACCAGCAAGTTGAATAGCGTTCAAACTACACATAAATAGGTTTTCATGGTATACGAATCACAAAATAATCGAGGGATAACGTTCACAATGGCCTTAGAACTCATTCAATAATCACACAAACGCCGTGAATACAATGGCATCTTTTGTGCGAAAGTCGTACTTCAAATCTGTCATGTTAGATATCGGTGACTTTTTCATTCGAATACTTTTGCTAAAATATTCCTCCTACAATTTTATTCAGAGTTATTCGGGAGACTTTGACGACTCTATAAAATCTCTATCTAATTTTTATTACCGGCAACTTTTGTATTTCGCCGAAAAATTTTAGGGACTGAATTTATATTTTGCAGGTGGTGTTTAAAAAGAATTTTCTCGCTTGATTTTTAGATTCTTTTATGTATTTTATAGTCTTCAGAAAACCAAGCACTGTGTATAATTTTCAAATGGTTGTAAAGTACCTACATTGAAAAATTAAATAATGTATAAAAAATTTACTGGTGTGCAATTCTAACTAATGGCTTTATGAGTGAGCGTTCGCGGGATTAAATAACTGATAACTGCATTTACTACTGCGTTTAAGTGAGCTGTTGTTCACAATTAACTCTAAGTCCCTAATGTTTGTTTGCACAAATTTATAAATAAATAAATATATCATCACGTCTTTTATCCATTACTGAGTGTGGCACTCTGCAGTAATCAGATTTCGGAAGAGATATATTTCTTCGCGTGAAGTGTAGTTACCAGCCATCAAATCACGGCCCCCAAAGATATTAGTGGAGGGGAAGCTACAGGGGTAGATTTAAATTGATGAAAATTGTTTTTCGCTGAGCCACCTACCCCATAATTTATTTATGTTTCTTAATCCCAATTACAGTACAGGGTCCGGACTTGCCAAACCACAGTAAGGTAGTTCATTTTTAGCTTGAGTGCTATTCAAACCCGGAATCTCCGGATTCAAATTCCGGAACGTTATCCACACCACCGTACTACTGGACGTTACGTGTTATGTTATGGAAATTCTAAATCTGGTTGAAACAAACAAATTTAAGAAAAGTTGTTTAGGAAATCCAATAAAAAATTGAATTTCTTATAATTAAATTAATATTTTAAATAACTGAAAGGTTTCAGAATCCAATGTTTTTATAAAATATTTATTTGTGGACGTTTCGAGCAAAAATATTAGCTCCTTTAAAAAACGTACAAATATAAAACAATTGTTTGAAGCCTTTTCTTTATTTAATATATTATATAATTGAATCCTTTTTTAAATATATATTATAATTAAATTAAATGAGGTAGGTGGCTCAGTGGTATCGAGTCGTCCTGTGGATCTTGATAACCCTGGTTCGATCCCCACAACCGACAAAGAATTTTCACCAATTTAAATCTACCCCTGTGGCCCCCCCTCCACTAATATCTTTAGGGGCCGTGATTTGACGGATGGTAACTGCACTTCAAGCAAATAAATATATCACTTACCGAGATCTGCTTAGGCAGATTGCTACACCCAGTAATGGATAAAAGGCGTGATGATATATTTATTTTATTAAATGAAATACGAAATACAAATTCTTGTAACCATTTATTCAAACTGATAACCATTTGTTTGTGTATTACATTCAATAACACAAAAATAGAAATAGAGTGACATTTATTACAATTCCAATAATCTCAATTTACGCTTAGTCAAATCATAATATAAATAATTAGCGCAAATAGAGTATAAAATCAGAAATAACCAAACAGCTAATTAAAATATTAATTAAAACTTCTTAATTACTTATCAAAGTACGATATGACAAATGACATCTCGTGCGTCACCAAAAACAACACAATCAATGATCTATGATCCATATTCTGATCAGCATTGTAACTTAATCGCCTGGCTAAATGACCTTATTATTTTATTGCTCATTAAGAGGACAACAGTGATTTAATGAGAGTGTAATTGCTTTGCTTACATGGAGATTGATTTCATTATTACTGGACCTTTGAATGCTTCGTATTTCTTTCATTATCTTCATATCCCAGGGCAGAGGTTAGTGACAAATTTACATACGTATATTAACTGATAAATCATTTTGTATAGATCTTTTAATGTATCTTCAATTCATAATCATAGTACAATATGTTACTTGTGAATAAAGTGCGGATTATAAACTAATGTAGATCTTTAAAGAAATGTATATTTAAAACATTTATAAATTTATTTACGAATTAAGAGGTACTGAGTGATTTGATATTGGTTTCAATTTAATTAAGTTGTGCATATAGATGTCCTTAAAAAATATATTTACCAGTTTCAGGATATTAAACCTATGTGTACATGCACAAAAGTAGGATGTAAGTAAGTAATAACTTTAAACTGTACGGTAATATTTATTTATTTATTTATGTTACACTGTACAACAGGAATTTAATCCCAATTACAGTACAGTCTTTCAAATTAGAGATGACCACGTTATGACGTTTAAATAAAAACATACAGACCACAGACTTACTTGATCACCTTCTAAAATGATGACACTGACGTTATTCATAAAAGAATATAAAAAAATAATATTTATTAATGACGTTAACGTGTTGAAATTCTGAATCCGGTAAACTATTGAACAAACCACAGATGTTATAAGTCATAACAAGCCTTAGATGTCTTAAAATCTTCGCTCTAGGAGCTCGGATTTCAAACTGACATCTATGGCTGTAATGATACTCATAACATTCCTAGGTATGTTTTTTATTTATTTATTTATGTTACGCTGTACAACAGGAACTTAATCCCAATTACAGTACAGGGTTCGCACTCACCTAGCCGCAGTAGTAGTAGTAGTAGTTCATATAATTTTTAGCTTGAGTAAGATTCGAACTCGGGATCTCCGGATTCGAATTCCGTATCGCTAGCCACACCAATGTACTGAATAGCTATTACACGATCAGAAATTTATTGGAACGTAATATACTTGTCCGAAATATTTTGATGATTCTATTAATCTAATTATTACGTTAGAGAAAGTTCAAGAATACCTCCAAAAAATTATAATTTGTACTTTCATTCAATGTCCGCTCCACATGTTTAAATCATTCATTTACACCAGAAACAAATCTAAAAAAATACAAATGTATGAATTTCCATATGCGCTATTTATTTGGTTCCTGCAAAAATGATTTAAAAAATAGTATTAAATCATAGCAGGAGTTCAGAATAATATTTCAGTTGTGGGCGGCCATCTTGCCTTAACATAACCTAACTTCAATAAATCTCCATTTTAATAAAACCACACACAGCCACAACGCAACAGAAAAACAATGAAAAACAAAGCACCATCGGTTCAATTTACCACGGCTTCGACATTCAACCACAGCGAGTCCAAGTTGGCCGTGCATTACAGCAGAACAGTGACACAATAAATAAATGCAAATATTTATATAAGTCACGACAGTTGACAGTATGGAATAGAGATATCAAGCTTGCGCTGCACTCATATTTAATACATGTTACCGCCGTTAGAGTTTTTGTTTCGCGGCGTAGCGAAACAAGTGCGCGCCATGCAAGCTTGATTTATACGTCACGAGACAAACGAATGCGATGCTGATGTTGAAACATGGAGCAATGGTCGAAGGCTTTGTTCACAGTAATGAGCAATTACAACAGCATTTTTTGACGTTAATGCTTTTAGGGTTTTTGTCGTTGTTAAGATGGTGATTAATTTATGATGTCGTTGACTGGATAAATGATGAAATCATGCATTTACATTCTGTTTCGAACAACAAACTTCTTCTTTCTGTTCTGTATCCGGAAACGACAGATTGATCACGAAACAAGTAAAATAAGTATCTACTAAAATAAAAAAGTACTAAAGGATACAAATAGCTGTAGCACTTTTAACAGTACTTTGAAAATGTAGCTTTATAAGTAATATACATTTTTTAACATCACTTGTGAAAATTACATTTCCCTAACTCAATTTACTTTTGATAGTAATCGTTTGCCTTACTAGTCAGTAAATCTTTACTAGTGAGGTAGACGATTATAATCACAACTAAATTGAGTGAGGGAAAAATATTGTGTGCAGCACGAGCAGAAAGTGTTTTTGCCTCCCTTACCTAGTTGTACTACTTATATCAAAAAATAAATGTTGGTTCATTTCTAATTGCCATATATATGGTTTTACTTTCCTTTTTTAAAGAAGAAATATTTTCACTCTTTCCTGGGGATAAAGAGTATCTTTTCCTAATTGAGGAAATAAAAATTGGTTTTTTGCAAATGACATTTCCCTAACTCAATTTAGTTGTGATATTTCGTTCATTTCTAATTTATTTATTTATTTATTTATTTATGTTACGCTATACAACAGGAACTTAATTCCAATTACAGTACAGGATCTGCACTCACCGAGCCGCAGTGTAGTAGTTTATATAATTTTTAGCTTGAGTGAGATTCGAACTCGGGATCTCCGGATTCGAATTCCGTATCGCTATCCACACCACCGTACTGACAGATAATTGCCATAAATATGGCTTTACTTTCCTTTTTTAAAGAAGAAATATTTACACTCTTTCCTGGGGATGAAAAGTATCTTCTCCTAATTGAGAAAATAGAAATATGCTTTTTTCAACATTATTTATGAAAATTACATTTTCCTAACTCAATTTAGTTGTAATAGTTCGTTCATTTCTAATTGCCATAAATATGGCTTTACCTTCCTTTTTTAGAGAAGAAATATTTACACTCTTTCCTAGGGATGAAAAGTATCTTCTCCAAATTGTGAAAATAGAAATATGCTTTTGAATGAAAATGACATTTCCATAACTTAATTTAGTTGTGATAGTTCGTTCATTTTTAATTGCCATAAATATAGCTTTACTTTCCTTTTTAGAGAAGAAATATTTACACTCTTTCCTGGGGATGAAAAGTATCTTCTCCTAATTGTGAAAATAGAAATATGCTTCTGAATGAAAATTACATTTCCCTAACTTAATTTAATTGTGATAGTTCGTTCTTTTCTAATTGCCATAAATATAGCTTTACTTTCCTTTTTAGAGAAGAAATATTTACACTCTTTCCTAGGGATGAAAAGTATCTTCTCCTAACTGTGAAAATAGAAATATGCTTTTGAATGAAAATGATATTTCCCTAACTCAATTTTGTTGTGATATTTCATTCATTTTTAATTGCCATAAATATGGCTTTACCTTCCTTTTTAGAGAAGAAATATTTACACTCTTTCCTAGAGATGAAAAGTATCTTCTCCTAATTGTGAAAATAGAAATATGCTTTTGAATGAAAATTACATTTCCCTAACTTAATTTACTTGTGATATTTCGTTCATTTTTAATTGCCATACATATGGCTTTACCTTCCTTTTTAGAGAAGAAATATTTACACTCTTTCCTAGGAATGAAAAGTTTCTTCTCCTAATTGTGAAAATAGAAATATGCTTTTGAATGAAAATGACATTTCCCTAACTTAATTTAATTGTGATAGTTCGTTCTTTTCTAATTGCCATAAATATAGCTTTACTTTCCTTTTTAGAGAAGAAATATTTACACTCTTTCCTAGAGATGAAAAGTATCTTCTCCTAATTGTGAAAACAGAAATATGCTTTTGAATGAAAATTACATTTCCCTAACTCAATTTAGTTGTGATAGTAACCGTTTCCCTCACTTTGATTGAACTATTATATTGAATGATTATAAGAAATACAAATAAATATTAGCTAAACTCTTTTGAGAATTGGGCTTGAAGATATTAATTTCCCGAATTAGGAAGTCACTAATTAGATCCCTCCTCTTTTATTTATCCTTAAGTCAACAGGTGCCCAAACGCCATCATTCCAAAAAGCCAATTTCTCGTACAATACCAACAATTTGACATCTTCCAAGAATCTCCCTTCAAACACCTTTTACTCTAATCCGATGACTTTGTGCTGTGCTAAGCAGATTAGTGTCGTACTAAGTGCTGTTTTGAAAATAAATACAGGGGCGGTCAAAACCCGAACCACGCGTGCCAGAACCGTAATCCTCAGATTGTATCTCTTGATGTCAACTGTTGTCACTCAGGGATGGGATTAAGGGAATTTGATGAGCCTAGGGAATAGATACGACTTTCTTGGGACCTTAGTGTGTGTTCGCACTGTTTGCATTAATTGGTTTTTGCAGATTTGAATTCTTTGAAAGAGTTTTTGAATGGAGAAATATATAGAAGGGCAGGGAAGAGATTATCTATGTTTTGAACAGACTTTTTTTCAAATCTTGTTATAGTGTAAGGTGTAAGTACTGTTCTACGAATTTATTTTAATCTGGGAAACAGAATTGAAACTTTGTAAAATCTTAGAATAAAAATGTATTAACAGTTTGATTTAAGGAGAAAATAAATAAATAGTGGGTGTGGCACTTTTACTGTAGCAGATCTCGGCAATGATATATTTATGCGCTTGAAGTGCAGTCACCAGCCGTTAAATATAGCAATTTTTGTGCCGCCATCGATTTTCGAAATAGGTGTACAGGAGCGAATGGATGAATGTTTGTTGCGTGATGATGGATTTTGGTTGTGAGAAAAGAAAGAGTTCGTATGGAGGAAGTGTTAATGTGGTCGAAACGAGTATCGTGTGTCAGGATGAGAATGTTGACGGGTTCGTGCTACCCCATTTAATGGGATATAGCGTGATTTTATGTATGTATGTATGTATGTACGTAACTCAAAGCAGATCTCGGTAAAGGATACTTCTTTTCGTAAAGTACGGTTACCAGCCGTCAAATTACGATCCTTTAAGATGTTAGTAGAGGGGGAGTCACAGGAATAAAACAGTTAGTTCGATTCCCATAGCCGAAAAACAATTTTCACTAAATTAAATCTACCCTTGCTGTTCCCCTCCACTAACTCCTTTAGGAGCCATAATTCGAAAGCTGGTAACCGCATTTCACGTGAAGAAATGTATCACTTACCGAGATCTGATATGGCAGAGTACCACATCCAGTAATGGGTAAAAGGCGTGATGATATATTTATTTATTTATATTAAAATTTAAATAATAAATTATTAAGTTCAATTATTATTGTAATTTACGGTAAACCTGCAGGATAGCTTCTTCACCTTCGATTTCGCTGAAAATTTGTGAAAAGTTTCCTCTCAGCGAGCAGAATATAGGAAAAATACTAACAATTGGCGGTCGAAATTATTTCATCTTGAAATCGAAAAAAAAAACACTAATAACCATGCCTAACCTAGTACAGAACGCATTTTTATGGTAAAAAGAAATAAACGTATAGTAAAAGTGATAAACTGTGAAAAAAAACACGCACACATGCACCATAAAAATGCGTTCTGTACTAGGTTAGGCATGGTTATTCGTGTTTTTTTAGTATTTTTGTTAGTATTTTTCCAATATTCTGCTAGCTGAGCGGAAATTTTTCACAAATTTTCATATATAATATAACAAGTAGTATGAAAATTGCTGAAAATATTTTGACATAAATTATGAGTTGTTATGGAAATGGAAACATAACGAGTGCGAAAATATGATCTGTCAATTTTCATACTACGAGTTGTATTCGGCTTGAGAATTTATCAAACAAGAGTTAATTAACAAGAATAGTTAGGTATTTATTTGCACATTATGGGGTAGGTGGCTCAGTGGTATCAAGTCGGCCTGTGGATCTTGAGAACCCTGGTTCGATCCCCACAGCCGACAAACAATTTTCACCAATTTAAAAAATCTACCCCTGTGGCTCCTCCTCCACTAATATCTTTGGAGGCCGTGATTTGACGGCTGGTAACCGCACTTCACGCGAAAAAATATATCACTTACCGAGATCTGCTTTGGCAGAGTGCCACACCCAGTGATGGGTAAAAGGCGTGATGATATATTTATTTATTTATTTATTTATTTATTAATTAGGTATTACAGTGATGCAAATTTTGAATATTAAATATACACTGAACAAATGTAGAATTGACGTTTATGAAAATATTGAAAATATCATTTATTTTATTCATAACCAAGGATATTATTAACAGTGGTATTTCCGATATCAATTTCACTAGTGATGAATTTCCGACGAAATGTACATTTCATTGGTTCATTTTCAAACAAATTCGTGATCTCATTGGTTGACAGTGACGTGTGGTGAATTCTCAGCGAAATCGAAGGTGAAGTATCTCTCCAACAAGTTTACTTAATTTACAATGCAATTGTTTGATAATAGCAGAACCCGAACGAATAGTTAACGATCTTGTAGCGATGTTCAATTGACCAATCTTCCAATCTGCTATAGTAAGTCAAACAGTAATCACCCAAGTTAACATGGTCAAATATCATTCCATTCGTTGACAACCAGCAATGTCATTCACAAACTAAATAATAACTCTACAATCTAATCGAGCTTGACTAACGTCACCACTAATGGACGACTAAACGTCTATGAATCGCAAACGGTAATTATTTATCCCTGGTAATGTCATCACACACATTGAACAATTACTACAATTCCTATTGGCTGCTGTAAAAATCTACCATTCTGATTGGTTCAACGATTTCCATCAATGGCGTATAGGCTAATTTGATATTAAATGCACCATGATTAATTTACTGTACCCTTGTTGGACCCAGCGTCGATAGAATTCTAGTTCTGTGCTGAGATTTTATTGTGTGAAGTTTGGTGTTTTGTGTTTGTGTAGTAACTATGACGACGGGACTGTAACAATTGGAGTTGGGACCATCTGCTGGTTTTATTCGGAACTGTCCCTTTATAATAGATTTTAAACGATGCTAAATATACTGCAGTTCAGTATATCATTGCCGAGCGTGAAAATACATAATTTATATATGTCTGAAGTGGTTCCCCTTTGAAATGGATTCACTGGTGTATTGTTAAGGCTGATGATTAACTAAAGAGCTACCGTGACAAAAACTTGGATGCATTGATATATAATGTACTGGGAATTAACGTTTATGTCCTTTTTAATTGTTGCATTTGTATGGGATGATATACTAACCTATTGTAATTATGGGTAATTCAGTTTTTTATACCTAAATTAAATTTATTCGGTTCTTATTCATTTCGTTATCATTAATTTCAAAATTATTTTATTCAAAATACGAGGTAGGTAGATCTTGAGAACCCTGGTTCGATCCTCACAGTCGACAAACAATTAAATGTACCCCTGTGGCTCCACCTCCACTAACATCTTTAGGGGCAGTGATTTGACGCACTTCACTAGATAAATATATAACTTACCGAGATCTGCTACGGCAGAATGCCACACCCAGTAATAGGTAAGAAGCGTGAGGATATATTTATATATTTATTTTAAAATACGCAAAACTTATTACACTTGTACCATAATAGCTATTTATGAAACTAGTAAGGAAATGAAGATTTTTATCTTACGCAGAACGAGGAGTAGCCGAGTTATGTAAACACATAAGTAAGGTAATAACCTTATTTCCTTACTAGTTTCATACAATATTTTTCTACTTCCGTTCTAATAAATACCAAAGAGTGTTTTTGAAATTATAAAATTTTGACATATTAATGACAGTTATAAATTTAAAAAATAAAAGAATTACACATCAGAATTCGTCTACCAAGATATCTTAATTTTTTTATGTTGCTATGTTACCTCATTATTTCACTAGTTAAATAATGCAGTTTATTACCTAACTCAAATAAGTGAAATAAAACGTCTATTTCCTAACGAAAATAGAAAATAATAATTTGTATAGCAATGGGTAAAAGGCGTCATGATTATTCTTCAATATTATTATTGTTTGTCTACGATTGCTATGAAAAGTTGAAAATTACGCTCTCATTTGTCATCGTAAAGTTGAAGTTTTCTGTGGAACAATCGAAAAATATCTTTATTGCGCGTTTCTAATGGCAACGCGCGAAAAAGATATTAAATGTGCGCTTATTTCAATAGTTACCAAGTACACAAACAAAACAGAAACTTGTCATATTGACAGTTGACAGAACGAATTTATTTTCAGTACGTATACGTTTCTTAATAATTTTAAGATGCAATCGTAGAATAAAATAAGTGTGTATCACGAGCGTAAAGTGTCTTTGTTCCTCTTACACTATTGCAGCTCTCGCCTTCGGCTCGCGCTGCAATTACCGTGTTCGAGTATCAAAGAATCACTTTACGCTTTTAATACACAAATAACTATTAGGAATCCGGAAAAGTTGAGTGATTTGATATTGGTTTTAATTTAAAATCAAAGTTATGAACCAAAATCTGCCACTATTATTTAAATATTTTCTGTCAAGATCATTTGAAAAGGCAGTACATACTTATTTACCAGTTTATTAGTAATTTATTTCGTTTATTTATTTATGTTACGCTGTACAACAGGAATTTAATCCCAATTTCAATACAGGGTAGTTCATATAATTTTTAGCTTGAGTTCGATTCGAACTCGGGATCTCCGGATTCGAATTCCGTATCGCTATCCACACCACCGTACTAACGGACTATTCTACTAATGGATAATTTTAGTTAATGAAATAGGTTCAGTGTGAAACAAATTGAAATAAATACAAATTCAGTTCATTTTGTAAATCTAAAAATACGAAACGGGAACAAAAGACAACAACAAAAGTCGGAAATATCAAAAAGCTGAAGCATAAACAGGGATTTGACATGAAACGAAATTTAATTTAATCAGGAATGAATACAGATATCAAAACGAGACAGATAAAGACGAACCATTACACAGCATTTCCACCCTTATACCGCTGTAACTGTAAGGGTGTAATTTCGCTGAAATGTTTGGCGGAGCAAAAGCAGGCATGTACTATTCAAATGGTGCAATATAATGGTGCAATAATGGTGCGAGCGAAGCTTATCGGAGCTTTTAATGACGTCATTCGGCGTTATCTGTCGTGAAATGACATTTTTCTGAATTCTAATTCGCGTTTATTAACTCGCGCTGAACGGATACTGATTCTCGTTTTTTTCATGATGTCTGTTTCAATGGATGAAGCTTCGTTTGTACAACTAATTGATTTTCATATCGAGGATGAATTAATTACGACTTTTTACTTTTAATAACCATTTACCTATATTTTAATATTCCTTTAATCATTACTTTTACGCAGGGTTCGTAAATATCATGATATTTATAATAAATATCAAAATATCTGATATATAGGATATATATCAGATAAATATCACTTTTTGGATATTTATTTTTTAATTTTAGTTTTAGTACACATTTAGAAAAACTGAAAAATTCGAAAAATTTCACTTTTCCGGAGGCTATATCTCAAAAACTAAACAAGATATGGAAATGCGCTCAACGGCGTTGAATTCCCCGTGTCCGAATTGACTTATAAGCAAATTTTCATACAATTTTATGCAATTTAATATTTTTAATTATTTCCTAAGGGGTACCCCTTTGGTTTTTTCAGATTTTAATTCAATTTTACCAAAAATCCTTAATCGTAGGATTATTAAAACGAAAATTTACATACATATGTATTTTGACCCACTGAATTCAGTGGTACTATCTTCAAATGCATATGACTTCTGGTTTTCGAGAAAATGTTAAAAAACCGCTTTTTGCGATTTTTTTGGAGGAAAATAGAAAAAAATAAAAATCGCTGAAACTATGTTTATAAGTTAACTGAAGCACGAGAAAATTAATGCCGTTGAGCGCGTTTTCATATCACATTTAGTTTTCGAGATATAGCCTCGGAAAAGAAGAAAAACTGAAAAATACGAAAAATTTCACTTCTCCGGAGGCTATATCACAAAAACTATTTGATATTTTTATATAATGGATATATATCATTGCAAAAATATGACGATATATATCAAAATAAATATCATGATATATATCGATCGATATATATCTTCGAACCCTGCTTTTACGGCTATAACTTGGATTTTAACTTTGTACTTACTTATTTCACACTTTAATTATTTATAAAAAATATAATCATGTATACAGTATAAACACCGTCAGTACGGCGGTGTGGATAGCAATATGGAATTCGAGTCCGGAGATCCCGAGTTCGAATCTCACTCACGCTAAAAATTATATAAACTACCACACTACGGCTCGGTGAGTGCGGATCCTGTACTGTAATTGGGATTAAGTTCCTGTTGTACAGCGTAACATAAATAAATAAATAAATAACATTAAACATTTCAAAGCTATTTGTATTAAAAGTTACTTGGTATAAACATAAACTTGAGATTTTAAAAATTGCATTGAGCAATATGAGATTTTACCTCATATATGTGGAAACTAATCACGAATTTATTTAAAAATGAACCAAAGAAATGAAAGTTATTTTAAAAGTTTTCCACTAACAAAAATGTGAATTGTATTAATTTCGTAACGAGTATGCAATTAGTGTCAAACTGTCGACATATTTAGCCTAGTAATTAATAATAAATACTTGTATACAGTAAATAAAAACAAAGTGACTAATAATTAAAAAATAATTGCTTATAACCATACATATACAAGTACAAAATATTTATTTATTAAGAAATTAATTATTTAAACTTATATGTATCATACTAATTTAATGGTTTGTAACAACCTAAAGATCTGCAATTACAGACTAGACACTGGTAGAAATGCATACTGAACCCATTAAAATTTGTTTCATTCATTTACAACAATTATTACAAACGTGAATAAGTTTTAAAATTTACAGATAATATTTTTGAAACAGATAGTAATATTTTGGCTCAATAAATAATATTTATTTCAATTCTAGTCACCGCACGAAAACTATATTATTACAATAGATAGTATGTACTTGTAATCCCGAAACGCGAAATCCTAAGAAACAAGTTTGAACGGCGCCGTGACGTCGCTTGACATCGAAGTTCGGCGATCAGCAACAAATATCCTTTTCTGCTGAGCCACTGAAATCTCTATTACATTCAATCTAAATGCGAGCCTCAATACTTTTAAATAATAAAAAAATACATGTTTTCAAAATAGATGTTTCCAGAATTTCACTATAAATAGTGGTATATAATTTTGTAACACAATTTTTGTTGGGGGCCATCAGTGTTCCCACCCTTAAATCCGACTCTGCTAACATCAAAATGTAATTTCTTGCATTGAATTTTATGCTTAAATTAGCAAGAAATAATAAAGATAATTCTCTTTAAAATTAAGAAGAGCTTCGGTACTAATTTAGAGAAACACCAATTAAAATTGTAATTAAAAATAAAGACAAAAACTCTGAACAAATTAAAAAGAAATTATTTCAAAGTACTTATTAATCTTCCGATTAATTTCTCAACAGCAATTGCTTCGATGAACAGAAACGTGATCAGCTTTTAAAAATTATCTCAATCAATAACGACGAGAAAAGATGCTCAGCTTCTGTGGACCAATAAAAAACTTAAAATTCTGGATCCATATATAGATCTGGAGTAATTAAACCAGCAATTAATTATCTATAAATTTAATGATAATTACAAATTCTTCTACAATCATAACTGTATAGATTCTAAAGATATATTGCTATACAATTAATTGTAGGAAATATATTGATTAAAGCCCGGATTTTTAGGCAATTGCCTAGATTCAAATTTTAATATACTTCAGGCAATTTCGTTTTTCTATACATAGGTAATGGAAGGTTTTTTTTTCGTGCCTTAGAGCCTATTTTGTCCATATTTTGGTTATTGTGCCTATTTTACCTTATACAGCCTATTTTGCCTATTCTAACTTTTATTGAGCAGACAAGGTTTATCATCTACTTCGTTGACTAATTCAGCACTCGACAATGTGTTTCAACCTAACCTATAATATTTAAAGTACTTTAATCAAGTTTTTGTGTGTGAATTTAAAATGCCGAAAGAAACAACGTTTTTTAGTCAAAATTTTACGTGGCAATTCAATTGTCTTTGCCATTAGTCAATGGAGCTGAGGTAACTTTAGACGATATGGCTAAATATAAGAACGCTCCTGTCACATTTTGTGATGTCGAACGAAGTTTTCAGCTTACAAGCAAGTTCTGACTGACCGAAGACAGTTCCTTTCCGAAAATTTCATAGAGCAATTGCTCGTAATATTTTGTGAATTAAAGTATACTACATGGTTTTAATTTGCATAATAGTTAATAAAATGAGAACCCTACATTATTATTTTTCAGATTGCGTTAATTTTTGTTAAAAAATCTAACGAAAAGTAGATACGAGTACCAATATTAGAAAAAAGGATTCGTTTATTTTTTTACAACAAATTATTTACATTTAAGCTGCCTAAAATCCCGCCTATTTTAGAGTAATTACCGGCCTATATGCCTGCCTATTTGGGTGTTTTTAAGAGCCTAAATATCCGGGCTTTAATAATGATTATTGTTGATTTTGCGTAGATATAATCTACCAATTACAAATAAGCAAAAGCTCCACTAACATCTTTGGAAGCCATAATTTGACGGCTGGTAACCGCACTTCACGCGAAGAAATATATCACTTACCAAGATCTGCTATGGCAAAGTGCCACACAGAGTAATGGGTAAAAGGCGTGATGATATATTTATTTACTTATAACTGAATTTTTATTGTAATATTGCAATAAGAAACTCATTTTGCGCACTTAATATAAAACTATTTTCGTTTTAATTCTTACTTAGGTCATGACAAAATAGGGAGAAAATGCAACTTTTCCTTTAGTGTTTATAGTCACAACACCTAAAGAAAAATCATGCATTTTTCTCCTTAGTTTTGTAACATAATATACTATTATTCTATAGTCTTTAAATATAAAGTTATTTTAGTTTTAAGGGCAGTAAATGCTTTTTACCAGATGATGGTGGTTTTATTTATTTATGTTACGCTGTACAACAGGAATGTAATCCCAATTACAGTACAGGATCTGCACTCACCGAGCTGCAGTGTGATAGTTTATATAATTTTTAGCTTGAGTGCGATTCAAACTCGGGATCTCCGAATTCGAATTCCGAATCGCTATCCACACTACCGTACTGACGGAGATCTAATTAAAAAACAAAATCAACACTTTAATCTCTCATCAAACCAAGTATAATTTTGTAATGAGAAATAATAATTAATACTGCGTTTTAAAAATAGGAAAAAATATGTGTGTCTACTTGTAAATTTCTAAACAATGTCAATACTAATTTTTCTAACAAAGTACGAGTTTCTAATGTCAAAAAATGTTGTAATTGTCAAACAAGATTCCTTTCAATTAGCAACTGAATAAAGGTATGTATGTAAACAAGTAAAATCGCAATTAAAACAGATGTAACGATTTTTAATTAATTAAAATTTAATTAACAACTGCGCTAATTAATCGCAGAGTGATTTAATATAATATTAATTATTGTAAGACTTGTACTTGAGTTTATCTCGAACCGTTTAGCTCATTACTGATAGATGTAATGTTTTGAAACAGAATTATTATAAAATGCTGTTATCGCCCCACACACGAGAATATAATTATGTTTATTGCTCGATTTGTTTTCAAAAATTATCAAAAACTATTAATTTACATTCTCTTTTAGTAAATAAATACATTAAAATAAATTGAGTTGAGATAAACCGCTGCCTATTACGATTTAATTTTAACAAAATATTTTTATTGGTCATAAATTAAGTGATATAATCGTTAATTATAAATATGACCTCATAATTTAATATGTATCATTACTAAATAAATATTTCATTAAACAGGATTGCATTGATTTGTTTATTTTTGACGCAGCATACTACTTTAACATCGTGTTATTTATTCATTTGTTTGTCTGCACAACAGGAACTTAATCCCAAATAAGTGGGAATTAAAGTTCGCTTAACTTAACTTAACTTAAGTTAAAGTACCCGTGACATAATTAAACAAAAAAATACATTTCCCAGTTACTGAAATTGAAAGATAGATTCAGAAATCGTATAAATCGATAAACAAAAAAAAGAGTTTTAGACATTTAGATTTTTAGGTTCAGGAAATACATATATTTATAAACCGCTGTATCTTTTGTCGCTATACAATCAGGTACAATATAATGGGGTAGGTGGCTCATAGTGGTATCGAGACGGCCTGTGGATCTTGAGAACCCTGGTTAGATCCCCACAGCTGACAAACAATTTTCACCAAATTAAATCTACCTCTGTGGCTCTCCTTCCACTAATATCTTTGGGGTCGTGATTTGGCGGTTGGTAACCGCACTTTACGCGAAAAAATATATCATTTATCGAGATCTGCTTAGGCAGAGTGTCACACCCAGTAATGGGTAAAAGGCGTGATGATATATTTATTTATTTATTTTTATTTACAATCGGAAGTTAAATTACTATATTACTACGTCTGTTTTTGACCTAGCGAATCTATATAATATGACTTCAGGCTTTAATGAAATGGCCATCAAAGCAAGTCGTAGAAGATGATCTTCAGATATGTGACTTCTATTTCTTCCTAATTCAAATGAAACTTGTACAAAATCTAAACTAAAAAAAATAACCCATGAATCCGCCTTTACCGAAACTTTAAAATTATTATACATTTATTTTGACGTTTGCAGTTAAATTCATTTTAAAATGTTAGAAGAAGTAGAAGTGTTGGCTGTGTCATAATTATCTGAGCAATATTTGCCCAACTTTGTGTTTGAGAACCTGGGTTCAATTTCCACAGCCGACAAACATTTTTCACTATATTAAAACATCTCCTGTAGCTCTCCCTGCAGTAACATCTTTTGTGGACCGGGATTTGTCGACTGGTACCTACATTTCATGCGAATAAATATATTACTTATCGAGATCTGCTTCGGGTAATATGGGTAAAAGGTGTGATGATATATTTATTTAATTTCTTTTTTATAAATTAATTACATTATAAATTACATGACCAGTGTAGTAAATTAATTTTTACAGGCTAGTTGGAAAGTTCGTTCTTTCGTCGCTCATCCCACAGTCCAGTGAGTCCAGTAAAGATTAATTATACAAAGTTTCATTTCCCCTCTCACAACGTTTATTTATTTTATAATAAAATATATTATATTTTGTAATGAAAGGTTGTTGACGGTAGGACAATTCACGCCTTTTACCCATTACTGGGTGTGGCACTCTGCCTAAGCAGATCTCGGTAAGTGATATATTTTTTCGCGTGAAGTGCGGTTACCAGCCGGCAAATCACGGCCCTTAAAGATATTAGTGGAAGGGAAGCCACAGTGGTAGATTTAAATTGGTAAAAATTGTTTGTCGGTTGTGGGGATCGAACCAGGGTTCTCAAGATCCACCACTGAGCCACCTACCTCATGTCAACAGTTTCATGAATTTTAGAAATGAATAATTTGGAATAAAATATATAATAATTTATTTCGGTAAAATTCTTGTTGAATTTAGCTCCGCGATAATTTCAAGGTATAAATTGAACCCTCAGAAAAATTCTCTGCGTTTTTCTTGGCGTCTCTCGCATTATTACGATCCATAAAGATAAGGGACTTTTGTGCCGTCATTACAAAGCATTTGAAGTAATTTAACCACGGTTAATGGAGCACAAGTAATGTCTGGACAACGCGGCTTTTTTATCTCGAAGCTCGAAGTTTTATGCTTTAATTAAGTTGGCGTTGTATGTAGTAACAAAGTGAGAATTTCAGCGTATGTGCAAATATGATGGATAATAACTAATTTGTACTTTTTATGTTGCTAATTACTTATTGAATTAGGGTTTTGGATAATTGTTTGCCAAGAATTTTATCGGTTACAAGGTTAATGACACGTTTGTTAATAAAGTAACAGACAATTTATTTATCAGAATAGTGAAATAGTTATTTTTTCTACGATTGTTATGAAAAGTTGACAATTACGCTCTCATTTGTCATCGTAAAGTTGACGTATTCTGTGGAACAATCGAAAAATATTTTTTTTGCGAGTCTCCAATGGCAACGCGCGAAAAAGATATTAAATGCGCGCTTATTTCAATAGTTGCCAGGGATACAAACAAAACAGAAACTTGTCATATTGACTGTTAACAGAATGAATTTATTTTCAGTACGTATAAGTTTTTTAATAATTTTAAGATGCAATCGTAGAAAAAATTATGTGTGTATTACGAACGTAATGTGTCTTTGTTCCTCTTACACTATTGCAGCTCTCGCCTTCGGCTCGAGCTGCAATTACCGTGTTCGAGTAACAAAATTCACTTTACGCTCTTAATACACAAATAACTATTTGTATTAAGTGCGCGAAATGAGTGTTTTTTTATTGGCCATGAGAATGTAACTTTTAGTTGCAAAAAATTCGAACAAGAATTTCTCCCAACAATATTTTCCTTCTATATAAGCTCATTTATTCCTCACACCTGAAATCCACCCTCATGCAACAAATCCTCGAATTAAACAATGTATTTAAAAATATTCATTCCTCAATTAATTTTTGACAAACATTTCTGTCCAGGCCACCTCATTAATAATTCTTTACATACAAGCTCGTTTGTTCTTCAATCAACTATCCTTCAACCATATTCTTCTTAATTTTATTGTTAACTAACATATTCCAGACTCAATTCATAGAGAAAATACAATTGGAAGTAGGTACGAGTGAAAGTTTCTGTGTGGTCAGAAATTATTAGAAACATATCTTCATTATAGGGTAGATAGCTTAGTGGTATCGAGTCGGCATGTGGAACTTGAGAATCCTGGTTCGATCCCCACAGCCGACAAACAATTTTCATCAATTTAAAATCTACCCCTGTGACTCCCTAATATCTTTGGGGGCCGAGATTTGAAGGCTGGTAACATCACTTCACGCGAAAAAATATATCACTTACCGAAATCTGTTTAGGCAGAGTGCCACACTCAGTAATGGATAAAAGATATATTTATTTATTTATTTTATTTTTCTTCTATACAAATAACAACTTAAAATAAGTACTGAACTAATAAATAACAAAAGAATCATGGCATTTATAGTTTGTATGATCTTAGAAATACTTAAATAACTTCGTAGGATGATTAACAGTTGAACGTTTGATGCGTTTTTTTTATAATTTTGTATATGGCGTCAGCGTGAGTACTAACGAGTAATTTTGTTTGTTTCTATTGAAATGTTTCTAACAATTCGTATTACAAAGCAATAGTAAGGTAATTACCGTTACCGAATTAAAAACCGTACTTACCTATACCTACGTACTTACGGAGTGAATAGTGTAATTGTGAAAATAAATGTCCCTCATGCTTAACATCCATACAGTTTGCATTATGTGATTGGTCAAATTCGTTCAGTGATTAAAGCGCACTGCTTTACCTAGTTTAGGTAATTATTCCAGGGTTGGATCTAGTCGGAAACTTACTAATTTAAGGGATGAAAACAATCCGAAAAGCCACCAGAAATAGATCTATTTAGATGGCTCAGTAGTATCGAGTCGGCTTGTGGATTTGAGAATCCGGGATCTATTTTTACAGCCGACAAATATGTTTCACCATTAATTATTCCAGGGTTGGATCTAGCCAGAAACTTGCTAGTTTAAGGGTTGAAAACAATCTGGAAAGGACCACTTCAAACAAACACCAGAAATAGATCTATTTAGATGGCTCAGTAGTATCGAGTCGGCTTGTGGATTTGAGAATCCGGGATCGATTTTTACAGCCGACAAATATGTTTCACCATTAATTATTCCAGGGTTGGATCTAGCCGGAAACTTGCTAATTTAAGGGATGAAAACAACGTTGAAAGGACCACTTCAAACAAACACCAGTAATAGATCTATTTAGATGGCTCAGTAGTATTGAATCGGCTTGTAGATTTGAGAATCCGGGTTCGATTTTTACAGCCGACAAATATGTTTCACCATTAATTATTCCAGGGTTGCATCTAGCCAGAAACTTGCTAATTTAAGGGTTAAAACAATCTGGAAAGGACCACTTAAAACTAACACCAGAAATGGATCTATTTAGATGGCTCATTGGTATTTGATAATCCAGGTTCGATTTTCACAGCCGACAAATTTGTTTCACCATATTAAATCTACCCTTGTACAGAAGAGTGCCACGCCCAGTAATGGGTAAAAGATGTATGATATATTTATTTTATTTATTAGCAGATGTTAGAATATGCACGAAATGCGATCATTGTCCCCCAAAGATGTTAGTCGAAGGGTAGTTTTAATATGGTAAAAATTATTTGTCTGCTGTCTTTTATTATTTAATAAAACCGTAACTGAAAATTGAAACCGATATTTGAAGTTTTGAAACATAGAAATCGAATACCAAAACTGAATACTGAACCAAAAATAGTAATACACCCATACCTCGCTACACGGCCGCTCTTTATACGGTATTTCGCTATAATGACCCTTTTCAATTAAGGCACGTGTTCGATTTACGGCCTAAAATGTTTCGCTATAACGGCAAAAAACTTTTTTCCCATTGAATTTGTATGAATTTGTATTAGAATAATTGAATTCCTTATACGGCTTTTCACTTTGCGGCCAAGTTTCACGGAACGTATCTAGGCCGTAAAGCGAGGTATGGGTGTAGTACGAAGAAGTATATAAGTTATTAGTTTTTATAAAGTTGCAATCTTTACAGTTGTAATAATAGGTGGCAATACTGGATATGAATGCTATGGTAAAAGCAAGAGCGACACTATAGCAACATATAGAAATTATGTTTGAAGGTTGCACTAAACAGAAATACAAATAATTATAGAAAATTTGCAAATAAGTTACTTAAAAATATACTTTATAATTTTAAATAACTGAAACATATATAATATTTTTAAAAAACCGCGCACTAAGCGAAAGAAAAATTTTACTGATATAAAAACCCGAAAATTTTTCGGTTTGAGTTGCAAATTAGTGGTAAAAAGCACGATTGAAAGTTTGTCGAGTGTCCAGGAAAATTGTAAAGTACGGCCCTGGGCAGGTACTTTGACGATAGGCTGTAAATAACATAATCGTTTCTTGAAATGAGAAATGATTGCGCATTTCAATTGTTTTTCTGCTATAAAGTGAGTTGTTACTAACCAACCTTGATTATTGTTTGGCATTCGCTTCAATATTTGCTTTATTTCTTTACAATTTTTTATAGTACACATTCAATTTTAAATTTATGAGTCACCTTATTTGCAAATAATTTTAACAAGCAATAATATTATTCTTTTCAACAAATTTTCAACGCCTCTAAATTAAATAACTCAAAAAGTCCTATCTGCAAATTGCATTTGTCACGCGAACACAAACACTTTCGTTCTAAGTTTAGCTTAACTCAAGTTACATTTGAAAGCACAAAAGGCTTATTACGCCTGTGCTTTTCCGTTTACAGATCCTGTGGCTGCTCGACCACCCTGTAGAACTCTGACGTCACGCTGTGCAACATTGTCAAAACTTAAACGATGTTTAAAGGATTATCGGATTAGACATGATTGACAGATTGCAAACACTGCTGCCTTCTAGTGGAGAAAATCAATATTACTCACGGAAAATCATTTTTGTTTGGGAGAACGTGGCTGCTTGGTAACTACTGATTAGATAATATCGTGACAAGTTGCTTCACTTGTTCTAGTTCAATCTAAACCAAAAGAATATATATATATATATATATATATATATATATATATACATGGTGATCCTGCGAAGAGGAACCCCCCTTAACTTCTTTATTATAAGAAATAGAAATATTTTCTTTATATGGAAGTTTTAGTATATTAAATATACTATTTTATGACACATATAGATATTTTTTGTAAAGTCAGGTTTACATGATACGAACTTTTATTTTTCAAATGGGAACCTAGAATTATTTTATTAAAATAAAAACTGCCATTTTTTCTCTTTTCACCGAAGTATTACTTGTCATAAATGTAGATGAAAAAATTCGAGATAAATAAGGTAAATGAGAAATCAGAAAGTATTTTGTTTTCAAAATTCGCAAAATTAATTGTACATTACATAAAGTACTAATTTTTAGTGCCAGTGGTTTGAGAGTTATGTTTAATATATTAATAATTAAATTATCATTGTAAACACTACAATAGTCAGAATCAATGCTCTAGAGAAAATATTTAAAATATTTAAATTGGTGACAGCCGACAAACAATTTTCACCAATTTAAATCTACCTCTGTGGCTCACTTTCCACTAATATCTTTGAGGGCCGTGATTTGACGGCTGGTAACCGCACTTCAGCAGATCTCAGTTCCAAGTATATTTTTCGGGTGTTAAATGTGGTTACCAGCCGGTAAATCACGACCCCCAAATATGTTTTGTAGGGGAGCTATAGGGGTAATTTAATGTGGAGTAAACTTGATCGACTGTGGAAAAATCGATCTCGACTCAATTCAAATTGGTCTATACATTTATTTATTTCATATACAACTAAAATACAATTATAGTATAGGGTCCAGATGAACTTGAGTGAGATTCGAACTCGAGATCTGCCGGACAGATAATTAATTTAAATAAATACTTCAATTGTTTCTGAAATATGTATTTACAAAGTTTACAGATCTGTCATTTCACCTACGTACAAAATAATAATAATAAAAAAAAAATAGATAAAGGAAATGGTTAAAAGCATTCATAAATATTAATTAGCAGAACACTAAAAATCTCTCTATGACTTACAAACAACTTATTAATATTAAACGACATGAACAATAAAAAAGTAGTTGCAATTACTCATCATGAATAATTTCCATCAAGTATGCGTCGACTTTCGCCACTGTTCAACTGTCTACGTCTACATCCTAAAACAGCATCGCATCGCTCCTTGACTCCCATTGGTTGCCTCATTATAATCCCGCCTCCCTCTCCGAGTAATCTGCATTCTGATTGGTTGCAAAACAGTGCGACATTCATGGGAGAGGGGATAATAAACTCAATTTAATGCTATCACCCGGCCTGTTCAAGTGGAAGGTGAGATAGCTATATAAACGATTGTTTTGGTGCGAGAAGGATAGGTTCATTGCGTTTCTTCTTTTTTCTGCACGAGTTGAATTTAACTAAATGTGATATATGACAGATGCATTTCGCACGTTTTGTAAGGACGTAACACTAGTTTTAATGTTTATTTGCTTGGCTTCAAACTGATTTTATTACATATTTCTGAAATTAAAATGTAAATTGGCTTGTAACCACTCCAGGACCGGGTCACTCATAATTTTAACGATTATATTAAAGTTTTACAAAGAGCTTGTAATCCTACTCATCTCTGGTTTGATGAGAGTGCTACAATATATTTGTAAAACAAAATTAATTACAGAAGAAAAATTCAGTTTCTGGAGATTCCGAGTTTACCCATTACTGGATGTGGCACTCTCCCGTAGCATATCTTAGCATGTGATATATTCCCTCGCATGAAGTGTGGTTACCTGTCGTCAAGTCCCTGCCCCCTCAAAGTTGTTAGTGGAGGGGGATCCTCATAATGGGGTAAAAACAGTCCACAGGTCGACTCGATATTCTGCAAATTTAAATTTCCCCTATGGTTCATAATTTGACGACTGGTTACCACATTCACTTGTACTTATTTATTATTAAATCGTTTCTGCAAAAATTTATAATAGGGTGTCGGAATTGGACAGCTGGTTTTGTTTTTTACGATAGAAAAATTTGTAAGTGATGTTATCTCCAGAATTGTTTTTTAAATTCACCACATCTTTTACCCATTACTGGGTATGGCATTCCGCTGTAACAGATATCGGTAAGTAATATATTTATACGCTTACCAGTCCTGAAATCCTTGTTCCAAAAGATGTTAGTAAAGGGAGAGCCACAAGGATAATTTTAATGTGCTGAAAATTGTTTGTTTACTGTGAGAATAGAACCTCGATAACCCTGAGTTATCTACCCCATTTTAATTATTTTAGGGTGTCTAAATATAGTTTTTTTTACGGTCGTGTGAAAAGTGAGTCATTATATAAGTATTCATTGGTAGTGCGAAAAGTGATTCTTTGTCACACAGCGTGCAATAAAATATATAGTTTATCTTAAAACAAATTCGCTATATAATTTAAAATGAAAACAATCTTTTGATATTTAAGATATTATTAATAAAATTAATCAAAATTTGTTAGATTTTATTTGCAATACTCGCCTATAACTTGTATTGTAAACTTTCCCACTTGTGCAATAAAGTGGCACTTTTCACACAAGTTGCATATTAAATAACTAATTTATTTTTCTAAAAGTTTTAACACTATGTAGATAGGATTCTCCGTCAGTACGGTGGTGTGGATAGCGATCCGGAGATCCCAAGTTCGAATCTCACTCAAACTAAAAATGAACTACCACACTGCGGATCGGTGAGTGCGAACCCTGTACTTCAATTGGGATTAAGTTCCTGTTGTACAGCGTAACATAAATACATAAATAAAAAAATGTAACAGCTGTCATGTTCAAAATTATATTTAAATTATTATTTTAACTGTTTAAATATTTAATAAGGATTTATAAAAAATTATATATGTCCTTAAAAAAAAGTGTATATTTAATAAAATAATTGGTTGTAAATAATTCGTCAATACAATCTCATTACAGTAGAATAGCTCCCCTTACTAACGCTTGACTAAATCTAAAAAGAGGGTCGATATAAAATTGAAAATATCACACATTCATTTGTCCATATATCAGTCACATTATCCCCTAAAACACCGGTAGCAACCTTTTGTCAACATAAAAAATAATCCAATTTTATCAAGCGGTACTTCTGTTCAGCACTCCACGTCAAGGTGGCTGTGTAATGGGCGGGGCTTGATAGCGATCGCCACGCCTCTAACGGCATGGGTGCGCGACTGGAAGCCCCAACTTGCAGTCAGTCACTAGAGCCTAGTCCGGCGACGGCGTTCGCAAAAAAAACACTCAGATTCCGAATCGCTTTCGTGTTAATTTCACTGTGTAGCGAATTGGTATACTGTTATTGGACGCTGATTTTACTCACTCGAAGAAATCAGTTCATAAATTGTTGTTAAGTGATTCTATGTGACTACCTAATTATCTTCATCTTTAACTACAACTCTAAAGTATATTTTAAATTAACCGTGAACATCTACAGTGAATTATTTTACTTTTCTTCAACTTGATTTAACATTTAACTAAAGTTAATTAACACTTTATATATATCGTGATAAATTTAACTAAACTGTTGTTTAACTAAACCTAATTAGTACCTAATAATCTGCAACAAATTGTAGTTAAATGAGCTGTTTTATATGGATTAACTATCTGATTTGACAATTAACTAAAACCTAAAGAACAGCTTAAATTAATATTCAACACAAAGAATTGTTTCAATTAATGCTTAATAAAGAGCGAAAAATTATATGTACATTTAACTAAACTGAAGAACAATTTAAATTAATGCCAAGTGATTATCTCAAAAGTCTGAACATTGAGTAGCTACTTACAAATAATATAAAAGTGCGCCGGAACCTATAGTTAATTTAACTAAATTAACCTTAGTTAAGTGAGAAATTGTGAAAAGTTTCGTTGAAACATCTGTGTATCCAATTTGACACATCCTATTTTAATAATGCTCAAACTATGACAGAATCCCTTTTTGATCCATAATGTCATCTACCGAGCCTCAAACTGATTCTACTCCAATAAAAAACAAAATCTCCTTCTCCGTGGAGTCGCTCCTAAGTACCAAAGAAGAACCAGCACGTTCATTACCTTCTGGTGAATCAGACCGGGATAGTCTTTGCGATACCGCAGATGTCGACTGCGAGGAAGCTGATGAAGACGAACATATTGAAGTGGATGATGATAGCCGAGGGAGTAATGAAAGTCCAGCACCGCAACAAGGGCAGCAGCTTGTTGTGCCACAACCGTTGCATCCTACGGTTGGGAGAGTGTTTGCGGGGCATAGTCAGTGGCCGTTTTCGTGGGTTGGACCTGCTGCTGTTTATAGGAGCTCTTCTCCGCAGAGTAAGTTGGTTTATTGATTTGTTTTTACAACCTATTGGAACTTGTCAAAATATGTTTTTTGTTGGAGTGGTTCGAATCCCACTCTAAGCTACTGTAATTGTGATTTTGTTCTTGTTGTGCAGATTAACAAGTAAATAAATAAATAATAATAATAATAATAGTAGCCTACAATACCTGGTAAAGACACTCTATACAGGGTGTTTCAGGACTAGTGTAACAAACTTTAACAGCTTATTCCTGAGGTCATTTTGAGATAAAAATGTCATATGAATATAGGTTCTATTCCTTCTAGTTACCAAAATACAAGAGGTTGAAGTTCTATAAATAACACGAAAATTTTAAATTTGTAATCAAGATACTTTCGGAAAACAAGAGTTTTATTGAAAAGTCATACTTTATTTGTCTTAATTAATTTTATTTATTAATAATAACATGCATACGAGTACAAGGCTCTAATTTTGAATACTTGCTGTAATTTTTTTTAAATTTGTTATCTTATTTCATATTGTATTAACCTATTCCATGTTTGGTTATGTTGTTCTGTGTCTATTTAATTGTGTCATTTTATGTTTTGTTCTCTAAATCGTATTCGTTAATATTAATAAATAAGATTAATTAAGACAAATAAGGTATGACTTTTCAATAAAACTCTTGTTTTTCGAAAGTATCTTGATTACAAAAATTTGAAAATTTCGTGTTATTTATAGAGCTTCAACCTCTTGTAGTTTGGTAACTAGAAGGAATAGGACATATGTTTATATGACATTTTTGGCTCAAAATGACCTCAGGAATTAGCTGTTAAAGTTTGTTACACTAGTCCTGAAACACCCTGTATAAGTAAATACAATATAATTTGATATTTTACATTTAGTTAGCTTATAGCAGTCTATGTACTTCTTTTTCATATTCTTTCACTCCTCTCTAAATGCGTCAATTTCTTCTGCGGTGTACGCCGTAGTAGGGCAGTATACTTGGATTAATTGTAACGTTAATTTGTTGTTAACGTTTATTTTTAATGATGTTATCCGTTCATTATATCCAATGAATCCGACTATGCTGTTTATTAGGTGTTTTTTGATCAGGAAACCTACTCCGTTTAAACTTTTGGATTCCCTTGAGTTACAAAGAATATAATCGTTTCTTTCTTGGATACAAATTAATTAATGAATTATAATTAATATGTGATTCTGTTTTGCGTCAAAAGCAATAAGTCTCACTGATTTTATAACTCATATACTCTAATAACAGCAATTCTTGTTTGCCTGTCTTCGTATGTCAACGTTTAACCAATTTTAATAATTGTTTTTTGCCTCAGAAAATGATCTAATTAGGTCACATCCTACGGAAAATTAATTTACTAAGTCATTTTAAAAGAAAATTAATGAAAATTTATGTCTTTAAATTATTGGTTACATGAGCATTTTATGACCAATTGGAACAATGAAACATCTATTTTAAAATTGGTTTCAATATAAATAAAATAAATAAATATATCATCACGCCTTTTACCCATTACTGGATGTAGAACTCTGCCTAAGCAGATCTCGGTATCTGATATATTTTTTCACGTGAACCAGCCGTCAAATCACTGCCCTCAAAGATATTAGTGAAGAGGGAGCCACAGGGGTAGATTTAAATTGGTGAAAATTGTTTGTCGGCTGTGGGGATCGAACCAGGGTTTAAATAATAAAACCATAACGAATTTAAAGTTTATTTTTGCAATTGGCCACTAGGGTAATGTAAGATCGTACGACACTAATTAACTACTAATAGAAACATTGTATTAAACATGGTTACGATGGTAATTGAAAAACTTGTGTTAGTTAAACCTAACTTGGGTTAATTTAACCTAACTTGGGTTAGATGAAACTAACTAAAAAATTTGTTGGATATTTCTCATTACTTGACTCAAAAATATCACTTTGACATTGGTTTTTTATTGTCAATTTTAGTTACTGGGTACAAATTGTCATGGATATATTATAGATTATTTTAAGCACAATATAAAACTAAAATTATTTGTAGTTTTTGTGTTGGTATCTTTACGATTTTCTTACCGAATCTATTTATTTATTATGCATTCCAACAAGATAATCTGCACTCGTGTTCCACACGTGCAAATTAATACATTGCTGAAATGGGCTTAACACATAATTCCGGAAATAATCAATGCTCTAGAAAATTTATAAATGAAACTAAATATCCTTTTTATCTTATTTTTTTTATTATTCATTTTAAACTTTAACCTTCTTTATTTAGGGGCGGATCCAGACTTCGAATTAGGGAGAGTCATGGAGTGAATTTTGTCTCGGTGGGAGGGGAGGTATTGCCCATCTTCTAAATATAAAAAAAAACAGTTCTTCGATAGAATACAAAAATTATAGAATTAGAAGTACATTTTCTAAGTGCAAATGTCGGTAGTCACATACTTAACTAGGTCTTAAATAGAATACCTCTCCCATCTGCGGGTCGAAATAATATCCCCACAAAATATTGGTTTTTGGCTATTTATTAGAATAATAAATCAAATAATAGTTCTTAATTATCTTAGAATTTTAAGTTCTTAGATAATATTTTCTATTTAATTTGTTTAACAAATTGAGTTATCGTAAATAATGACATCATTATTATGTATTAGTGCCATTTAACTATAAGGGCCAACATTTAAAAAAGTCCATGCTTAGGGGAGGGTCATGACTCCCATGACTCCCCCGCTGGATCCGCCCCTGTCTTTATTATTAATCTGCTTGTTAGATATCATTGTTTAATTATATTTGTACCAGTGTCTCTAGATGGCCGGGATCCCATCAACCCCAATCTAATTTATTATAAAACACAAGAAATTCAATACATTTTTAACAGTTTCTAGATGCTGTTATTTAAATTGTTTTTTATCTATATTGACTGGTAACACAACCTATGTTTTTAGGTGTTCTAAGAGCACGGTTTTAACATGTTAGCGATAGATAAAACACTCAAATACAATGATCTTAAAACAGGCAAATACAGAGCTTGTGCTACCAGCCATTGTATTTTCCGTGTTGTAATTGTTGATGTATTATTTTTTAAAAGACATTGATAGATTACAAACAAACTTAAATGTACAGGGTGTTTCACAACTTAGAGCCAAAAATTAAAGGGTACATTCTGTACGACGTGCTGATCATGAAACAAAAATATTTTTTTTTTAATTCGAAAAATTAAGGGTTGTTAACCTAAAACATTTTTTGTAGTACTGCATTGGATTCGCTTTCCTATTAAACACAAACAATGAAGTAGGTATCAACTACGAAAGAATAATTACACAATTCAATTATTAACAGTTACTTATAATAGAATTTTATTTAATTAATAACTTTAACATAATCATCCACCCAGTGGCAGTGGCAATAAAAAATTGTGGACTGGGAAACATGGAAAATAGTTTTGCGATTTAAAAAAAATTCTTTTTGTTTCATGATCAGCACGTCGTACAGAATATACCCTTTAATTTTTTGCTCTAAGTTGTGAAACAACCTGTATATTAATAAGCAGCATACTGCAGGGTAGAGTGTCCCAACCCTATACTTTAAGGTATTAACTACCGAATATACAGAATAACATAAATAAATAAATTCATTTCAAAATACGAATGGCGTTAGTTATTGCCTATTAAGTATCAATATTTTGATTATATTTATACCTCTAGATGGTTTCCCGAGCCATTAGAACCAATTTTGATTTATTTTCAATTGAATAAATTTCAACAGTTCAAAATGCTATATAGTTCTAGGTAAAGAAGTGAGTTATACCATACTGATGAGCTCTAATAAGAGCAAAAAGCGTCTATGGTTACTAACTGTGCTGGCCAGCCTCTGACGATGCCCTCATAAAGTGACTTGGAGGCTGAATTTTGTGAGACTTAGACAAGTGTTTAGTTTATATTTTATTAAACCTAGTTTCACCAAGTGTATTGATGACAATTAATTTTGTCTTTGTTGTTATTTAAATTGCCTTTTCAACAAAACTACTATATTTTATGTAACGTAATTGTTTGTGTATTATTTCTTACAAGATGTTGAAAGATTATAAACACACATGTTTGTTTTGGCTTAAGCTATAGTTATACTAATTAGAATACCACCATAACGCAACCTGATATTTCAAAATGCTTCAACATACTTTATATTTTATAGGGGTATTACTTTCTTGTTAGCTACTGGAAACATTGAGACGCTTGGAAATACAAGAGTACTTTAAAACTGACTTTACAATCATTATTTAATTTATATTTGTTCTGTAACATATCTTGGATAAATAGAGATATATTTCGATCTGCAGAAATGAGAACCTTTCGTTGAAAATTATTTTTTTCGGCATTAGAAATAAAATATATATCATTACGCCTTTTACCCATTACTGGGTGTGGCACTCTGCCTTAGCAGATCTCGGTAAGTGAGATGTGAAAGATGTTAGTAGAGGGAGAGCCACAGGGTAGATTTTTTTGAATTAGTGAAAATTGTTTGTCGACTGTGGGAATCGAACCAGGGTTTTCAACATTAGTTGTGGACATTTCGCTCACTCAATTTAGTTGTGAACCCAAGCAAGTTATTTACTTTTCTTACTAGTGAGGAAAACGGTTATTATCACAACTAAATTGAGGGAAGGAAATGTCATTTGACATAGTGACAAAGGAAACATGATATTCGTTTACAAATACAACTCTTTTGGTTTATACAGGATATTTATTAAAGTCTTTGTATCGCAAATGTAAAAACTTAAATTTCTCGCTTAATTAAAAAAAAATGGTTTGTAACACAAGTGGGAAAGAGCCATTGTAATGTTTAAAAATAAGGGTAATCTTGGAATTAAAACAAAATTAATATTGAATTATACAATTTTATGATAAATTGCAGTAAAAGAAAATCATTGTTTTACTAAATTCGATAGATTTAACTGTCGGTTCTCGTTGAAACATTTTATAATAAAATTAAATTAAAAAACACTAGGTTAGTTTCAAATAATGTAAAGTTTATTTTACAATACGTATTTCGGTCGACTAGACCATCATCAGGTGAACAAGATATCATATCTTGTTCACCTGATGATGGTCTAGTCGACCGAAATACGTATTGTAAAATAAACTTTACATTATTTGAAACTAACCTAGTGTTTTTTAATTTAATTGTTTTACTAATTGAACAATTATCTACCGCACTTCACGCGAAAAAATATATCACTTACCGAGATCTGCTTAGGCAGAGTGCCACACCCAGTAATGGATAAAAGGCGTGATGATATAATTATTTATTTATTTTATATATTTTTTTTATAAAACACTTAAATAAAGACTGATAAATAACTACTGGTAATAAATTCATGAAGGAAGGAATATTTTTCTGATGACAGATAAAACCTGAATCATTTATTTCATTTCCAATTTATTTTCTTTCGTTATAAAGCATGCAAAATTAATTCTGTTTATTGATTTGAATGTAAAATTTTATACAACATTTATTTGAAGCTTTTTTCTCTAAAATAATAAGAAAGCAAGAAATCATAAAAATATGATTTTACAAGTTAAATTCATATTTTCTGGTGTGGCAGTAACCACCCTGTATATAATTTTATTTATTTAAACCAAGTTTAAAATTTAAATTTGGTAAATGAAACAATAATTATTATTATTGGACCAATATTTTGTAAAATATAGAAAAAATGAAATTCATTTCAAGTATTTGTCAAGTTATCAGAATCAATATATCCGTTTAAATGTCTTAATAAAATTAGATACAATTAAAATTCAGTGCTACCAATTTAAACAATATCCCCTACTTAGAAATCTGATGGAAAAACTTAAAATTCCTGCATATTTTAAAAGGAAAGCAGGAAATTATCAAAATATGATTTTACAAGTTACAGTCCTATGTTCCGGTGTCGCTGTAACCACCCTGTATATAATTTTATTTATTTAAACTAAGTTTAAAATTTGAATTTGGTGGATGAAACAATAATAATTATTATTGTAAATAATTTTGTGAAATATAGAAAAGCTGAAATTCATTTCAAGTTACGGTAAAGTCTGCAGAATCAATATATCCATTTTAATGACTTAATAAAATTAGATACAATTAAAATTCACTACTACCAATTTAAACAATACCCCCTACTTAGAAATCTGGTGGAAAAACTTAAAATTCCTGCATATTTTAATCGGATTTCTTTGTAAAAACTTCGATAAGCGAAACATAATTCGTGATCGACGACCATGTTTCCCTCTGCATGCAACGTTGTTCCATTTCAGTTTTATTTTTAATTGTGTATAGAAGGCTGTTTTAGTTTTTCAAACAAAAACAGAAATTTGAAATGTTCATGGAGCTGTTGACGTATTTTATTAGTACGCCAGGAAATACATTTTCATTTCATTTAAAAAAACACTCGTGCTTCAAATGACCTATAAAGTTAGTGAAAAACTTTATTATAAGCTTTTTGTTGCTCATTTCAAGGACTTCATTTATGGTTTTACAAATAATTGTTGGTTTGTTGCAGATTTGTTTAAATGTACCTATCTAGTTTATAATAATGGAATCATTATAAATTAATATCTACAGAATTATTGAATAACGTTTTCTTGTTGACCAAAGTATTTATAACGCCTTTTACCCATTTTTGGGTACGGAAATCTTAAGTTACATAACGGTCCAGCACTTATAATTTATATTTAGTTTAGAAACAAGCTCCAAATAAATGCTGTGGGGCATAAAATTATACATTAAACTCAATAAATAGAATTAATTTTGCATGTTTATAACGACAGAAATTAAAATGAAATTGTTGAAAATTAGATTAAAAATAGGGATAGACTTGGATATTAAACAAATGATTTACATGTTATCTGTGAGCAGAAAAATATTCCTTGTTTTATGAATTTATTGCCAGTAGTTATTTATTAGTCTTTAATTTAAGTGAATTATAAAAAAATTGGTGGACCTCAATTAGTCAAATAAATTAACTTCTTAAGTTTTATTATAGTGGTAATAGTTGAAGACAAGTGTGAGATTTATTTGCGGGTTCGTACCCTCGCAGGCCAATTCCTTCAATACACACAATTTAAAGAGTTATTAATAATCAAAGAAAATATGGGTTAGTGTTGCATCCATGCCACAGTTGCAAATTTATTTGAGCACTTAATTTAAGATAATTTAGTTTATTCTATATTAAATTTAAAATACAATAAAAACATTTTCGTAACACATGCACAAGAAACACGTTCTTATTCCCTAATTTTAGAGACAGAAACACTGCTTTTCTCCCCATAATGTTTCTCTCCCTAGGTAGGATGTTTCTCTCCCTAAGTAATAATAATCAAAGAAAATATTGGTTAGTGTTGCATTCATGCCACAGTTGCAGATTTATTTGAGCACTTAATTTAAGATAATTTAGTTTATTCTATATTAAATTTAAAATACAATAAAAACATTTTCGTAACACATGCACAAGAAACACGTTCTTATTCCCTAATTTTAGAGAGAGAAACACTGCTTTTCTCCCCATAATGTTTCTCTCCCTAGGTAGGATGTTTCTCTCCCTAAGTAATAATAATCAAAGAAAATATTGGTTAATGTTGCATCCATGCCACAGTTGCAAATTTATTTGAGCACTTAATTTAAGATAATTTAGTTTATTCTATATTAAATTTAAAAAAACAATAAAAACATTTTCGTAACACATGCACAAGAAACACGTTCTTATTCCCTAATTTTAGAGAGAGAAACACTGCTTTTCTTCCCATAATGTTTCTCTTCCTAGGTAGGATGTTTCTCTCCCTAGGTAATAATAATCAAAAAAATATTGGTTAGTGTTGCATCCATGCCACAGTTGCAAATTTATTTGAGCACTTAATTTAAGATAATTTAGTTTATTCTATATTCAATTTAAAATACAATAAAAACATTTTCGTAACACATGCACAAGAAACACGATCTTATTCCCTAATTTTAGAGAGAGAAACACTGCTTTTCTCCCCATAATGTTTCTCTCCCTAGGTAGGATGTTTCTCTCCCTAGGTAATAATAATTAAAGAAAATATTGGTTAGTGTTGCATCCATGCCACAGTTACAGATTTATTTGAGCACTTAATTTAAGATAATTTAGTTTATTCTATATTAAATTTAAAATACAATAAAAACATTTTCGTAACACATGCACAAGAAACACGTTCTTATTCTCTAATTTTAGAGAGAGAAACACTGCTTTTCTCCCCATAATGTTTCTCTTCAAGGTAGGATGTTTCTCTCCCTAAGTAATAATAATCAAAGAAAATATTGGTTAATGTTGCATCCATGCCACAGTTGCAAATTTATTTGAGCACTTAATTTAAGATAATTTAGTTTATTCTATATTAAATTTAAAAAACAATAAAAACATTTTCGTAACACATGCACAAGAAACACGTTCTTATTCCCTAATTTTAGAGAGAGAAACACTGCTTTTCTCCCCATAATGTTTCTCTTCCAAGGTAGGATGTTTCTCTCCCTAGGTAATAATAATCAAAGAAAATATTGGTTAGTGTGGCATTCATGCCACAGTTGCAAATTTATTTGAGCACTTCATTTAAGATAATTAAGTTTATTCTATATTAAATTTAAAATACAATAAAAACATTTTCGTAACACATGCACAAGAAACACGTTCTTATTCCCTAATTTTAGAGAGAGAAACACTGCTTTTCTCCCCATAATGTTTCTCTCCCTAGGTAATAATAATCAATGAAAATATTGGTTAGTGTTGCATCCGTGCCACAGTTGCAGATTTATTTGAGCACTTAATTTAAGATAATTTAGTTTATTCTATATTAAATTTAAAATACAATAAAAACATTTTCGTAACACATGCACAAGAAACACGATCTTATTCCCTAATTTTAGAGAGAGAAACACTGCTTTTCTCCCCATAATGTTTCTCTTCCAAGGTAGGATGTCTCTCCCTAGGTAATAATAATCAAAGAAAATATTGGTTAGTGTTGCATCCGTGCCACAGTTGCAGATTTATTTGAGCACTTAATTTAAAATAATTTTGAGTTTATTTTGTATTAAATTTAAAATACAATAAAAAGTTGAATGTTATTGATAATAACAAAAAAGAAACGGTCTTTTTCATGACTATCAACACTTTTACAAAAAGAAAATTTCTTTTACTACAATTTATCATAAAAATTAATTTTTCTTCTGATAACTTTGTTTAATTTCCAAGGTTATCCATATTTTTAAGCTAATTTTCAACATTTTCAATTTAATTTCTAGCGTTTATAAACCATGCAAAATTAATTCTGTTTATTGATTGTGAATGTAGAATTTTATACAAACTTTGTTTAAAGCTTTTTTTCTTTAAAATAATAAGGGAAGCAGGAAATTATACAAATATGATTTTACATGTTAAAGTTCTATATTTCAGTATCGCGGTCACCCCCCTGGGGTATAGGTGGTTCAATTGTCGGCCTGTGGGTTCGATTTTCACAACCGACAAATAATTTTCACCACATTATAATTACCCCTGTGGCTTCTTCTCTACTAACGTTTTTGGAGGGCCATGATTTGACGGCTGGTAACCGCACTAAACACGCATATATATGCCACACCCAGTAATGGATATAAGGCGTGATGATATATTTATTTATTTAAATACTGCACGTGAAAAAATATATCACTTACCGAGATCTGCTTAGGCAGAGTGCCACACTCAGTAATGGGTAAAAGGCGTGATGATATATTTATTTATTTATTTAAATAAATGGGGTACGTGGCTCAGTGGTATCGAGTCGGCCTGTGGATCTTGAGAACACTGATTCGATCCCCACAGCTGACAAACAATTTGCAACAAATTAAATCTACCCCTGTGGCTTCCCCTCTACTAACATCTTTGGGGGTCGTGATTTGACTGCTGGTAACCGCACTTCCCGCGAAGAAAATATATCACTTACCGAGATCTGCTTAGGCAGAGTGCCACACCCAGTAATGGATACAAGGCGTGATGATATATTTATATTTATTTATTTATTTAAATACTATAAATAAATGGGGTAGGTGGCTCAGTGGTATCGAGTCGGCCTGTGGATCTTGAGAACCCTGGTTCGATCCCCACAGCCGACAAACAATTTTCACCAAATTAAATCTACCCCTGTGGCTTCCCCTCTACTAACATCTTTGGGTGTCGTGATTTGACTGCTGGTAACCGCACTTCACGCGAAGAAATATATCACTTACCAAGATCTGCTTCGACAGTACCACACCCAGTAATGGATATAAGGCACAATGATATATTTATTTATTTAAATACTATAAATATGAACTATATGGGGTAGGTGGCTCAGTGGTTTCGAGTCGGCCTGTGGATCTTGAGAACCCTAGTTCGATCTCCACAGCTGACAAACAATTTTCACCAAATTAAATCTACCCCTGTGGCTTCCCCTCCACTAACATATTTGAGGGTCTTGATTTGACTGCTGGTAACCGCACTTCACGCGAAAATATATGTCACCGAGATATGCTTAGGCAGAGTGCCACACCCAGTAATAGGTAAAAGGCGTGATGATATATTTATTTTTATTCATGGTAAAAATCTGTATTTGCATTGGACACAAGTGTTTTTAGTTATTTTGCGTGATAATAAATTAAGTCAGCTAAGACAAACACGAATAAACGTCAGAATAATATTAAGCCAGCTTTGTTAGTTAGTGGCCCATTTATTTACACATTTATAATATTAAGTAGACATGGCAGGCATATAAAACGACTAATTCGTGTAAGTTGTAAGTGGCAAGCAAGCAATACGCCACTAAAATTGCACCTGTCTTTCTCATTAATTTCGCCGGCATGTTCAAGATGTTTAAATTGCTTTTATTCGTCTGCTCTTACTAAGTCTAACGCGCTGTTGAAACACAACAACACACTTAATTCAATAGAATTATCTTAAACTTTGTTCACTTCATTTTATGCCAATAAAGACTTCACAACTATTATCTTTCCACAATCAAATATGTTTTTAAAATATTTCACGAAACGATAATTTTTAGAATTCAATCTCCAAATAAAGCTTTTGATAAATATATCCGTCTATTGCCCGGTTTTTATAAAAATCAGGAACCCGAACCGTAATCGTAACCGAAAACAAAATCCGAACTGATATTCATCATTTTATGAATCCATAACCGAAAACTGATATTTTTCTTTTAAAATATAGAAACGAAAATTTAATTTGTTCTGTAACCGAACCAAAATTATTTTGGTTCTAAAACCGTAAATTTAAACCAGTATAAATAACGTACTGAACCAAAAATAGTAAGAATGCGATAAAGAATATAAGTTATTAGTTTTTATATTTTTATAAGGTTGCAGGCATTTCAGTCGTAATAAGGCTTGCAACACTGGATATAAATGGTAATGTTAAAACAAGATCAACACTATGGCAAATTGCAGAAAATTGAAATACAAATAATTGTAGAAAATTTCGGAAATAAATAAATAGTATGTAAATCAGTAAATGAATAAATTTATTTTTCTGCTACAAATTTATAATTGTCACTGTACTTTCGATCATTTCATATTATGACAAAAAATTACTTCATGTTATGATTTTTTTCAAATCAGAAGCTGTATCGTTGAAAATCAATGCCTATAATGTCTTGGGATCGATCAGGGTTCGAAGATATATATCGATCGATATATATCATGATATTTATTTTGATATATATCGTCATATTTTTGCAATGATATATATCCATTATATAAAAATATCAAATCGTTTTTGTGATATAGCCTCCGGAAAAGTGAAATTTTTCGTATTTTTCAATTTTTCTACTTTTCCGAGGCTATATCTCAAAAACTAAATGTGATATGAAAACGCGCTCAACGGCATTAATTTTCTCGTGCTTCAGTTAACTTATAAACATAGTTTCAGCGATTTTTATTTTTTTTCAATTTTCCGCCCAAAAAATCGCAAAAAGCTGTTTTTTGACATTTTCTCGAAAACCAGAAGTCATATGCATTTGTAGATTGCACCACTGTGTGCAGTGGGTCAAAATACATATGTATGTAAATTTTCGTTTTAATAATCCTACGATTAAGGATTTTTGGGAAAATTGAATTAAAATATGAAAAAACCAAAGGGGTACCCCTTAGGAAATAATTAAAAATATTAAATTGCTTAAAATTGTATGAAAATTTGCTTATATGTCAATTCGGACATGGGGAATTCAACGCCGTTCAGCGCATTTCCATATCTTGTTTAGTTTTTGAGATATAGCCTCCGGAAAAGTGAAATTTTTCGAATTTTTCAGTTTTTCTACTTTTACGAGGCTATATCTCGAAAACTAAATGTGATATAAAAACGCGCTCAACGGCATTAATTTTCTCGTGCTTCAGTTAACTTATAAACATAGTTTCAGCGATTTTTATTTTTTTTCAATTTTCCGCCAAAAAAATCGCAAAAAGCGGTTTTTTAACATTTTCTCGAAAACCAGAAGTCATATGCATTTGTAGATTGCACCACTGTATTCAGTGGGTCAAAATACATATGTATGTAAATTTTCGTTTTAATAATCCTACGATTAAGGATTTTTGGGAAAATTGAATTAAAATATGAAAAAACCAAAGGGGTACCCCTTAGGAAATAATTAAAAATATTAAATTGCTTAAAATTGTATGAAAATCTGCTTATATGTCAATTCGGACATGGGGAATTCAACGCCGTTCAGCGCATTTCCATATCTTGTTTAGTTTTTGAGATATAGCCTCCGGAAAAGTGAAATTTTTCGAATTTTTCAGTTTTTATACTTTTACGAAGCTATATCTCGAAAACTAAATGTGATATGAAAACGCGCTCAACGGCATTAATTTTCTCGTGCTTCAGTTAACTTATAAACATAGTTTCAGCGATTTTTATTTTTTTTCAATTTTCCGCCAAAAAAAATCGCAAAAAGCGGTTTTTTAACATTTTCTCGAAAACCAGAAGTCATATGCATTTCTAGATTGCACCACTGTATTCAGTGGGTCAAAATACATATGTATGTAAATTTTCGTTTTAATAATCCTACGATTAAGGATTTTTGGGAAAATTGAATTAAAATATGAAAAAACCAAAGGGGTACCCCTTAGGAAATAATTAAAAATATTAAATTGCTTAAAATTGTATGAAAATTTGCTTATATGTCAATTCGGGCATGGGGAATTCAACGCCGTTGAGCGCATTTCCATATCTTGTTTAGTTTTTGAGATATAGCATCCGGAAAAGTGAAATTTTTCGAATTTTTCAGTTTTTCTACTTTTCCGAGGCTATATCTCAAAAACTAAATGTGATATGAAAACGCGCTCAACGGCAATAATTTTCTCGTGCTTCAGTTAACTTATAAACAGGGTTCGAAGATATATATCCATTATATAAAAATATCAAATAGTCTATAATAAATACAGTATTATTACTTTCATTAATTCTGTTAAAATTATATTCTAAAGATAATTCTTACTTTACTAGCTTTTGACTAACTTCACATCAACGACATAAATCCAAATTGTGTGTCATTTGTGATGTCATTAACGGCAAAGTCTGAACCATTTCCAAAATTTTTATTTTGTACTCATTTTAGAAATACAAATCCATTAATATGGTGGAAAAGTGTAACTATCAATGAGTCAGAGTGGCCAAATAAAAGTACATTTATTGAACTATGTGAACAGTTACACACTGCTGTAACAGCCACAGCAGGGCTGGAACGATATTTCTCCACTTTTGGCATTGTCCAATCTCAATTACGTAATCGTCTCGGTAACGCCAAAGCCGGTAAATTAGTTTTTATGTTTAAATATTTAAACCAAAAAGAAACTACAAAAAAAACTAATTTAGATTGTATTTGGCCAAGTGAGTCTATCTGCAACGCTATGTTCAGGAAGTTCATCAGAAGATGATGATTTGCCCCTACCTAGGATATAGGATTATTTAAATATTCTTACTATTCTTAGTACTATATAATATTTGTGTATCCATTCAATGTATATTTACTTTTTTTCATTACCTATGTTAATTTTTTATTTAGGATTAATAATTTATTTTGTATTTCCTATTGTTGATAATAAATGTGTACAAAAACTAAAATTAAAAAATAAATATCTAAAAAGTGATATTTATCTGATATATATTCTATATATCAGATATTTTGATATTTATTATAAATATCATGATATTTACGAACCCTGGGATCGATGCTACTTTAGATACTATGTCAGAAGAATTCGGTTGACGCCATACTTCATCCCTGGGTACTGTAATGTAGCGGTTAGCATCTCTGTCGACAAGCAGAAAATCCCTGGTTCTAATCCCGAATTTAACTTTAAAAACATTAAATAAATGAAAACTAAGAAAGTAAGAAAATGCTTGTTTCTGAAAGTTAAGAATATAACATTGGCTGGTAGCACAAGCTCTGTTTTAGCAAAAACAGAGCTTGCGCTACTAGCCAATGTATTTAATTTTCATAATTTTAATTGTTTGGCAGATTCATTTAGTAGGTTATTGAAATATATAAATTTTTAAATATTTCTTATTCATTTCGTTATTGCTTCGAATGTGGAATGAAACGAAATTTGATACTAGAATACAACCCCCGTTACCAAATAAATGTGCTCATATGCTAATAAATTTGAGACAAAATTATTTAAATTAGTTTGACAGATTTTATTTTGTCTCGAAAAATTGTGACATTACCTTTTAAATGTTTGTTTTCAAGCACTTAATTTTTGCTTTGTTCTCGTGCTTGTTGCAACGTATTTATCAATAAAATTTGAAGGTCTGTTTGTGAAAAATACTCCAATTAAAATTGGTCATTCATTTAATTCTCTAATGGCAGACAAATTAATGTATTTCCTAAGAAAATAAAATGTATTTAATCAAATGACAATAAAATAAATAAAATTGATTTGAATCAGTTAATTTCAATCAATTTACTATAAAATTAAATTTGTTCTGCCCTTTATAACCCCAGGCACAGATCTTTCATTTAAAATACTTTCCTAATGTATTTCACTACCTTTGTAATTGGAAACTAAACAATGCAAGTTCTTTTGAAACTACTAACAATATATCTAGTTATAATCCTAAATGAAAAACGGTTTTGTAAGAACCAAACATTATTTTAACTAAATACCTACGACATAATTAACTTATTCTAACAATTAAAAAAGTTTCTATGAACTAAATCAATACAAAATGATAAATGCCTCCGCGATAATCCTGTTTAGTCTGCATTGAAAACCATATGTTAATAAAGCATAAATAATTCATACACCACAGCAATGACTAGAGAAATATTAGATATTAGAAGGGGACTAAAACTCCCTTGTGATTTATATTAGGGCGTATGTCGACGGACCCTCCTTCTAACACGATCTAAACGCTCAATTATTGACGCAGTCTCAATAATAATATGCTAGTCGCAAAGTCAAACGATTTGTGGAAGTTTTTTAATTTAATTTGCAGATTCTATGTGAATGACACTTATAGATAATAAATAAAATAAATATATCATCACGCCTTTTACTCATTACTGGGTGTGGTACTCTGCCTAAGCAGATCTCGATAAGTGATATATTTCTTTGCGTGAAGTGTGGTTACCAGCTGGAAAATCACGGCCCTCAAAGATGTTAGTGGAAAGGGAGCCACAGGGGTAGATTTAAGTTGGTGAAAATTGTTTGTCGGCTGTGGAAAATCACCTTCGAAGTTTTCGTCAGGAATAAATCCATTATTTCAAATTATTTATTTCTAGAATTCACGGAACTGTTGACACTAGTTTTTTCATCACAACACCATGACAACGTCTAGTTTATAAATTGTTCTACCGCCAACAACCTTTCATTACAAAATGTAATGTATCTTTTTATAAAACTAATAAAACGCTTGCAATTAATCTTTACTGGGCCCACTGGATTAAGGTGGCTTTCCAGCTCGCCTGTAAAAATTAGTTTACTACGCTAGTTACTTAAATGACTATTATAATACAGTTGGTCTGGATAAAACCTAAAAAAAAATAACTTGTAACGATTTTATTTCATTACGTTTATTCGTTACAAAAGCTGATTAAAATCTGAAAAAAAAGTGAAGTACTATAGTATGATATTAGTTACAATTCGGTGGCATTTCAGTGTTGCAAACTATACAGGGACAAACATGAATTACCAAAAACTATTTAACTGTTTACAAAAAACTATCAAGGGCTTCTTTAATTGAATATTTCCAAATGAACATTGAAATCCCTTTGTGCGTCTGCACAACCGGTAGATTTAGTATTAAGATTATAATAGTAACATTGGGGGTATGATGAGTGTAAGATTGAGAAGAATGTTGTTAGAAGAGAGAGTATAAGTCGGTTGAGATGGTTTTATTTTGTGGAACATATTTCGAATGGAATTCTGGGTGAAAAATTGTGAGGATGATCCAGGATCTCTAGTAATAAATGAATGGATATATAGGATAAATAAAAGTATATTATTACGGGTGAAGTAGATAGCTCAGTGGTATCTAGCCGTCCTGTGAATTTGAGAACCCAGGTTCGATTCTCACAACTGACAAACAATTTTCACCACTTAAAATCTACCCCTGTAACTCTCCTTCCACTAACATTCTTGGGAGCCGTGATGTGACGACTGGTAACCGCACTAAGAAATATATCACTTACTGAGATCTGTTACAACGGAATGCCACACCCCATAATGGGTACCAAGCCTGATGATATATTTTATTAATTTATATTTTTATGGGATTCGACAAAAATATATTTGACGGCTGGTAACCGCAGTTCCCGTCAATAAATAAATCATCTACCCAGATTAGCTACAGCAGAGTGCCACATCCAGTAATGGGTATTAGGTATGATGATGTACTTATTTTATTTTTCACATTCACCACTTAAAAACTACCCCTGTAACTCTCCTTTCACTAACATCTTTGGGAGCCGTGATTTGACGACTGGTAACCGTTCTAAGAAATATATCACTTACTGAGATCTGTTACGACAGATTACCACATCCAATAATGGGTACCAAACCTGATGATATATTTGATTAATTCATATTTTTATTGGGATGTTTGACGTCTGGTAACCACAGTTCCCGTCAATAAATAAATCATCTACCCAAATTAGCTACAGCAGAGTACCACACCCAGTAATGGATATTAGGCGTGATGATGTACTTATTTTATTTTTCACATCAAATGAGAAATAGTTAAACATATCTTGTTCTGTTTGACATAAACATCACATCTTGAAATATTATTATTATCAATAAATATACGCGTCTGCAAGACTTTTAATATCTCCTAATCGTTAAGGCGAACTGTCCATCGCAAAATAAGAAAAAGCAACGTTCGCTGGAGGAAATATTGCAATTCTAGGAAATAAATCAACGTTAAATACAATGGTAATACACATTATTTATTTGTAGCGTTGGACGAGTTCGAAATTTACGACAACACAATTTTATATCACTTTAATCATTTCAAATTAGAAATCAATGATCGTGGATACTGTTAGTTTATTTAGTGACTGATTATTTTTCTATCATTAAGTGGCATGAATTATACTTTTTTTAAAGATATAACAGAAATAATCGTAGGGATATTATCATTATTTTCAATTAAATATAATCGTGAATCAGTATAATTGCAATAATTGGCCATTTAGGCCTCACTACTATAAGGCATTATTATTAATGTAGAAGAATTGTATTGCCTACTTGTAAATCTTAATTTTATTCCATATTTATTAGAAATCAATAATTTATTGTATTATTTTAATATACAGGGTGGTAACCACGGTACGGGGACATAGGGCTTTAACATGCTTCCCTTATTATTTTAGAGAATAAGCTTCAAATAAATGTTGTTTAAAATTATTGCCTAATTTTAGAAAGAGAAACACTGCTTTTCTCCCTATAATGTTTCTCTCCCTAGGTAGGATGTTTCTGTCCCTCGTGAGAATGTTTCTCTCCCTAGGGACTACGATTATTCCCTGTTTGCAACGTTGAATGCGCCATCTAGCTGAGCGGACAATGAACTAGTTTTAACACTTGTCCTTTTTAACAAATGGGAAATTTGACACTTGTCCCAAGTTAGGATATTTGACATTTGTCCCGATAATTTTTTGCGGACTTGTTACGAATAATATGATATGCTTCACATGAGGGCGCGATTATCCCTTGTGTGAAGTTGGCAAATCTCGATTCTACACGCGGAAATAACCGCTTGTTTCCCTCCCTTGATGCATAACATACTATATTAGTTATTTTTCAGTAAACTAAGAAAAACAAAAACTACTATGAATTTGAATTATAAGAACATAATTTCAATTGCTGCAAATTGTTATTTTTGTGTTGAGTAAATATCTTTGTCTAAATATGGTTAAAAATTTCATTTATTCCTAGGTCGTCTTTCACTCTCTCTCAGTTATAAATAAAATAGTAGTACTCTTAAAAAAAGAACATTTTTGAAGACGTTTCTTGTAGTGTTATATTACTACACCAACAGATGTTGATACTTGATGAGCACATGGTTAATTCTTACTTAATTTAGTTTTCACGTTTGCCTTAGAGAACAGCATTGGAAATAAGTTTTCCATTTTCATTGCGTCTTTGATTATTTTACTGGACAAATATTAAAATTAATGTTTAGAATATTAAATTGTGATTTTAAATCTGTCTAGAGTTTTCATTTAACTTATTTAGTTACTGTTAAAATCAAGCTTAAAATATGTATGGGACATTTAAACTTTACATATTTGTTTGTTTGACTAAGTAGATAATCTAAATTTTTGACAATATTTAAAATTAATTTTAATAGTAATACAATAAGTAGACTCAAATGCAGAATTAAATTCTATACATATGTTAGTTTTATGAGGTAAGTGGCTCTGTGGTATCAAGTCGGCCTGCAGATTTGAGAACCCGGATTTAATTTCCGCAATCAACAAACAATTTTCACAACGTTGAAACTATCCTTGTGGCTACTCGTCCACTAACATCTTAGGGGGGCGTGATTTAACGACTGGTAACTGCACTTCATACAAAGAAATATATCACTTATTGAGATCCGGTACGACAAAGAATTGCTTGAAATAAAAGATACATTGAAATATAATTTAATAATGAAAAATATAATCGTGTATTTTTTCTTCTTCAGCCCAAATCCCTGGTCTTAACGGGGGCCCAACCGTCTCCCCAGTGGTCCGATGCGCCCTCCGAAAACACAAGCCAAACCGGAAACCACGGACGCCCTTCACCACGCAGCAGTTGCTCGCACTGGAGAAGAAGTTCCGGGACAAACAGTACCTTAGCATCGCCGAGAGGGCTGAGTTTAGCAGCTCGCTACGACTCACCGAGACTCAGGTTGGTCATGAATCCTATTCTGATGTATACACAGTTTTATGGTGCTATTCTGTAATTTTCTATAACGCTACAGTTCTGTAAATTTGAACAAAAGCGCATAGATTTTTATTGACAAATACATTTAATGCCATTTGACAGTCAAATATGATGCGCTTTTGTTCAAATTTACAGATCTGTAGCGTTATAGAAAATTACAGAATAGCACCATTATTGTCTGTAATTTTTATTTGAAACTTTTTTTGTATTTATTAACGTTTAAAAACGACAAATAGCTTTTTTCTATCAGAAAGTAATATTTTCGTCTCTTAATTGATAGAAGACTGTAAGATTTCTTATTCCTAGTGAAGAAAGTAACTTTATATACGGCCATGACAAAAAGGAGATTTTTCTTAAGACCGCTCCGTAGTGAATTTCAATTTTCGAATTTGCCTCTAAATCTTATGCACCCGCTAAACCCAGCAAGTTGCCGTGTTACTGATTTTGGAACCGTGGTCTGCTGGCCGAGGGTCTATTTATTAGGGATTGTATTTTTTTTTAAATGTATTCAAATATTTATTGTATTAATTTCGACTTCCGAAATATCTAACTCAGATGATACGAGTTTCACAGACATTTAAGTTTTAGACGAATTTGCACGTTATTTAGTATTTATTATCTATTCTTAAAATATATATTAGATAAGAAACAACAATTAAAATAAATGAACTACTCAACATCAATATAACTCAAATCATTTATAGTACAGAAATAAGAAATTGCTTTGCTTATATAAATATTAAAGAATAATCATATATTTGACGGCTGGTAACTGCAGTTCACAAGCATAAATACATTAGTTACTAAGATGTACTACAGCAGAGGGCCACTGCCAGAATGGGTGAAGGCATGGTGATTTTTTGGTGAATTTTTGGTTGAACAGGTTCAAAAATCGAAATTTTTTAAATTATGTTTCTATATAGTTTGGAGCACGAGAAATGCACTCGTTCAAACCGCATTTCAATATCTTTTTTAGTTTTTGAGTTATATCGATTTTTGACTTTTTTTAAAACTCAATTTTGAGAGCCCGTATCTCGAAAACTAAAAGAGATATTGAAATGCGGTTTGAACGAGTGTATTTCTCGTGCGCTACTTAACTTGTACAGGTATTTTGAAAATTTTTAAATTTTTCAATTTATTTGGAAATTTTCTTTTGTCGATATTTCAAAAAGTTGAAGAGATAATGTAAATATGAAAACACCAGTGAATTCCTCGCGTGAAAATACATAAGTATACAAATTTTTACACCAAAATTCGCAAGGATAAGTTTTTTATTACAAAAAAATCCAAAAATGGCAAAATCCGGAAAAACACCAAGGGGTACCCCTTAAGAAATTTCTAAAAAATGGCCATTTTCGATTTTTTGTAATAAAAAATGTATCCGTGCGAATTTTACTGTAAAAATTTGCATACCTATGTATTTTCACGCGAGGAATTCACTGGTGTATTCATATTTACATTATCTCGTCAACTTTTTGAAATATCGACAAAAGAAAATATTGAAAAAAAGTTACAAAATTTTCAAAAATGATAAAATTTCGGTATAAGTTATGTAGCGCAAGAGAAATACACTCGTTCAAACCGCATTTCAATATCTCTTTTATTTCTCGAAATATCGGCTCTCAAAGTTGAATTTTTAAAAGTCAAAAATCGATATAACTCCAAAACTAAAAGAGATATTGAAATGCGGTTTGAACAAGTGCATTTCTCGTGCTCTGAACTATATAGAAACATAATTTTAAAAAATGCTATTTTTGAACCAGTTCGACCAAAAATTCACGAAAAATAAATATATCATGCTTTTGAACCATTATTGGCAGTGGCACAGGGAAGTTATATATTTCTTCGCGTGAAGTGCAGTTACCAGCCGTCAAATCACAACTCCTAAAGATGTTAGTGAAAGGAAAGCCACAGGGGTAGGTTTAGTTTGATGAAAATTGTTTGTCGGCTGTGGGGATCGAGCCAGGGTTCTTAAGTTCCACAGACCGACTCGATACTACATATATTTTTATATCATCACTATTTATATAAAATTTAAATAAATTTGGTAAGTTAGAAGAGCAGATCAGTTGATAGCATCTGTTTATTAATTTTAATATATAACTTTATACTACATTTAATTGAAACTTTTTCTCTAAAATAATCAGGGAAGCAGAAAATTATAAAAATATTATTTTACATATTCAAGTATAACGGTAATCGCCCTGAATACAGATTAAATCATGTATTAAATTATAGTTTTAAAGAGCAATGGTTACATCAAATCTATAGGAAATAAATAAATTTACTAGTGTTGCTATTAGAAAACAAGCTTTCATTTCACAGAAACTGTTTTAAAAACATCGACATATTAAAAAGCTACAACCTTAAATGATGTCTTGTACGCCATAAAGAAATAACGGTTCAACATAATACAAATTACTATTAATAGCTGTCGTTTATCTTTTACACGTTAACAGGAATCAATTACTTGTCATTCTCTATCCAAAAGGCATGTGAAATTCAAGAAGAAAAAGCGTAATAACACATTTCTTAAACTTATTTAAAATATTATCGAATAACTGAATTCTCTTTCATATTATCTTCAACATTTGAAATATTTTCGACGGTAAATTTTCTAAATTATTTTGGAGAAAAAGATGTTAAATTTTTCCATAGACAGGGTGGTTTTTTTTAAAGCAATCAATTAATTTTACTGGTTAACTAATAATTTTGAAAAATTAAAAAACACACTGGCTTGTGCAGCAAGGAGGAAGACATAATTATATATTTGGGAAAATTAAACTTTTGGAGGGGTGTAGCGGGAGGAATTAAAGTTATATTTTCTTAAATGAAATGGATGCTTTTGAATAGCCTAAAATATCAAATGGGGTAGGTGGCTCAGTGGTATCGAGTCGGCCTGTGGATCTTGAGAACCCTGATTCAATCCCCACAGACGACAAACAATTTTCACCAAATTAAATCTATCCCTGTGGCTCCCCCTCTACTAACATCTTTGAGGGCTAAGATTTGTCGGTTGATAACCGCACTTCACGCCAAGAAATATATCACTTACCGAGATCTGCTTACAGCAGAGTGCCACACCCAGTAATGGGTAAAAGGCGTGATGATATATTTATTTTATTTATTTATAAACAAACAATAACTTTTTACCATTAATAAAACTTTACTGTCCGTCCCTAATGAATAAAATAACTTTCGTCCCTAGAGATGAAATTAATTTGGTAAAGAAAATTTACTTTCTAGGTGAAAAAATATTGTGTATATCTCGACCGTGAAATATGTTCTTAGAATGTCGTTTACCTCGTCTATAGCTTCGGTCGACAAATTCACATTTTACAGCCTAAACATTATAAAAATAAAACAATATCACTTGATTGTACAATTTATGTTTTTTCAGTTTATTTTTATAATCATGTTTCACTGATCACTAACTACACAGGTAGAAATTACTAAATATTATAAATGTACACATAGTTCCTATCATAAAAGAACCACTTTATTGCATTTTTACATAAAATAAACAAAATAACAATAAAATATTTCTCTCCAGGTAAAAATCTGGTTCCAAAACCGAAGAGCAAAAGCCAAACGCCTCCAAGAAGCTGAAATCGAAAAGCTTCGATTATCTGCTAGACCATTACTTCCCCCCACATTTGGGCTGTTTCCTGGAGCCCCACATGGTCACATGATGACCCATCCCTTCTTCGCAGCTATGGGTCACCGGCCTCCTCATTTGACCTTCGGGGGCCAAGGACCCCCAATGATGAACCTACCCCAGTGAGAGGAGGCCCAACTGGTGAATTTTCTATGTACTGATACGTAATTTGTGCAATTATAGACGATTTAGGGATTTTAGTTTATATTGTTGGTAATGTGTGAATGATGTTTATACAAAGACTGAAGAAAATTTTATTAGTTGTGTAAATAATTGTGAATTTGTATATATTTATTTATGTTCATTGTATATAATAAAATACTATACTTAGATATTATTAATTTTTATGTCTATTAATTTTTAATTTGACTGCTGGTAACCGCACTTCACGCGAAAAATATATCACTTACCAAGATCTAATTAGGTAGAGTGCACACCCAGTAATGGGTAAAAGGCGTGATGATATTTTTATTTTATTAATAAATTTTTTTCAGCTCACATTAAAATGTAATGTAATGTACTGACTATATAATATCTTAATAACTTGTTGACAAGCCGTTACTTCGAACGTTTTAGTCACGGCTTAAGATATTAAGCACGGGGTGAAGTTAGTTTCCTGCATCTGTCATTGTAACTTACTTTTATTTTTTAGGTAATTCATAAAAGTTTAAATTTTTTTGTTGCATTAATTTGCAATCATTTATAAAACTTCTTACATAATACACTATTATTATAATTTTAGAATAAAAAAAATGAGTGTCAACATTTGAGGTAAAGTATAAACAAATTTTAGTTTCCCTACATTTGGCAACACTTATTTGATTTGTTAATTAATGTGACAGTTCCTGCCATTGCAACAAAAGTGTTTGTTTTTTAGTATAATTTTGTGTTTTATGTGAGTTTAAACATTTAAAAGTGATTATCAACTCTTTCCGTAGCCTTCCAGGTCGTTTTCTGCTCCAATTTCTACTTTGGTAAGTTTTTATTAAATTATTTTACATTATAAATATTTTGCATATGACCGACATTATTTAACCTATTTTATACTGATGCTACAAGAATTTGCATCGTTCTAAATATGTTTTTAATGTGTATCAACCTTAATACAAATGTTTTATAGATTATTGCAACTAAATTTGCTAAAAATATATATAATTTTTTGACACGACAAAACAAAAATTAAAATGCAAAGTAGGTTAGGAAAAATTATAAGTTTTGTTGACATGATGTGCATAAAGTTATTCCTGCTGAAAGTTACTACAGTAAGAGCCAAATAAAAATATCGCATCGATTCTTATTTCAAACTAACAAACAATTTTGGTTACATTAAAACTACCCCTGTGGCTCTCTCTCTACTAACATCTTTTGGGGCTTTTAAAGCTGGTAGAAGTATATCACTTACTGAGATCTGCTACGATAGAGTGCCACACCCAATAATGGGTAAAAGACGTCATCATATTTTTGAATTTTTTCCAATTATAAAGTCGTCTATTTGGTATACGAAATAGATATTTTTGTCCGGTATTAATATTGTAGATTTCACAATTAGTTTTAAATTTATTTTTATTACAATAAATGTAAATAGATAGATAATATACCGGGTGTCTACTTTTTTTTCCGAACATAGGAAATTAAATGTTAAAATTTTGATTTAGCGATATCTCATTACCTATTAATTTTACAACAAAAGTGTACTGAAGAAAAATGTTCAGAATGAAAAACTGCATTCATTGAGTATAAGTTTGTTGTTCAATTATTTCTTATATCCGCGTTAGAAGCAAAAGAAAATACACGCTTTAAAGCAATTATCAGAGTGCCATTAGAAACAAGACAAATTAAATAACTTAATAATAGATATATATATATATATATATATATATATATATTTGTCTACATTATGTAGAAAAAAGAAAATAATAGTTGCTATAATTAATTTTATTATTGAATTAAATGCTCGAATAAATAAATAAATTAGAGTAAGCTTCCAATTCTAGTTCAATATGTCAAATAATGTCAGACACAACAAACAAATTATTGTTTTATTTCTCATGGCACTCTGATAATTGCTTTAAAGCGTGTATTTTTTGCTTCTAACTCGGACATAAGAAACAATTAAACAACAAACTTATACCCTATAAATGCAGTTTTTCACTCTGATTATTTTTCTTCAGTACAATTTTGTTCTAAAATTAATAGGTAAAGAGATATCGCTAAATCAAAATTTTAACATTGAATTTCCTGTTCGGAAAAAAAGTAGACACCCGGTATGTACTAACTATAGACAGTCATAATGTTATATTATTATTACAATTACAATCTCTTGTAGATAGAAATTAATTGTGTTGACTCCAAGCACAAAAATTCGCAAAGAAAAATATCCTCAATCAATTAATTTTTTCTTCAATTCGAAGCCGGTTACAAACGAACAAAACCCGATCAATAACTAGTCGTACAGTAAAACGAAAGACATATAATTCGTAATTATAAATACATTCCCGAATAATTTTTTGTGCGATAATTTATCGAAAACTAATTATGGTTGGCAACGCCCTGCTCGCTTCAAATTTATTATAATGAATGCAGCTACCGAATAATAATTTATTCCATCGACGGAATATAATCGTCGATAATAATTTAAATGTTAATTTGTTAATTAATGATACAAATTGGTTTTCTAAATTAAGTTTTATGGATTTCTCGGAGCGGTTCTGATAAGGATGTTTTTGAAATGAAACAGGATTCGAATGACTTTGCTCTAGAAATTGCTAAATTATTTAATTTCATTCGAAATAATTTGTTATTACGATAAATTGAGGATGTCTCTATTGGTGTAAATTGATTTTTTTTTAGTTTCTATTTAGATGTTTCCTACTTTGTTGTGAAATAACATTTAATTATTAATTTATTTTGAAATGCAATTGTACTTCAATTATTTTAAATTAAAAGTGAGACAGGTCTACTAAATATTAATTAAAACCTACAATTTATAGCTTTTTATTCAAGCGTGCTAACTGTTAGTCACAATTATCTATTTATTTATAAAATAATAATAACAAATAATTTTCACCAACTTAAATCTACCCCTGTGGCTTCCCCTCCACTAACATCTTTGGGGGCCGTGATTTGACGGCTGGTAATGGGTAAAAGACGTGATGATGATGATATATATTTATTTATTTATATTACGCCATACAACAGGAACTTAATCTTCGCCATACAAACTTTCCTGCTCGCCTGTAAAAACTAATTTACTATGTTGACTACATAAATAACTATTACCGAACTTATAATATAATTTACTATTTCCATGACCCTATCCGAAAGGAAAATTGTCTTTTCTCAATTGAGAAAAGAAAGTGATACTTTTCATCTTTAGAAAAATAATTAAATTTTTCCTTAAAGGAAGAAAATAAAATTTACATCTATGAAGGAAATAATAAATATTATCTTAACTAATTTATGTCTTAAAATTATGGGGTAGGTAGCTCAGTGGATTTGAAAACCCCGGTTCGATTCCCGCAACTAACAAACAATTTTCAAAATAAATAAATAAATATATCATCACGCCTTTTACCTATTACTGGGTGTAGCACTCTGCCTCAGCAGATCTCGGTAATTGATATATTTTGTCGCGTGAAATGCGGTTACCAGCCGTCAAATCACGTCCCCCAAAGATATTAGTGGTGAGGGAGCCACAGGAGTAAATTTGGTGAAAATAAATAATTTTTACCACATTAAAATTACCTCTGTGGCTCACCCTTCACTAACATCTTTATGCGCCGTGATTTGACGGCTAGTAACCACATTTCAAACTTTTTTCTACGGCAGAGTTCCACACCCACTAATGGGTAAATGGCGTTTCATTTTTATATATCAAAACATTACTTTTTAATATGACAGTGCATTAAATCCTTTGCATTCAGCTCAACAGATGTTTCATTTTCTTATAAATATTATTATTTTCAGTACCGAAATAATTTAAACAAGTAAAACATAGATTCTTCATTTTGATAAACAAATTTTTGCTTCATGTCGAAATCATTTCTGATCGAAGCAAGCTATGTCCAGGAAGAAAACAATAAATTACTTTGTACGAGTGTTATTCACCACGATAAATATACAGCTACTGTGGTGGTTCTCTCTGCTGCTATAGCAACGCCGGAATGTTTATTTGTCACTCGGACCCGAATTTATTATTCCGAGAAGTTGTTGATCAGCTTCCGTTTGACGTAGTTTACATAAATTTAAATTAAACCAGGCTTTTTGGATTCTAATGTAGTAATAGTTTTACATAGTTAATTATTTTAAAGTGTGGTTTGATATTTGAGATAATTGGGACCGAGGAAAGTCTGGTTTCTTGTGGAAGGAAATATAGCAATTATAACATTTTTTATTTGTGTAAATTAGTTTGTGTAATTAAATAAATATATCTTTGTGACTTCGGATCCACCTAGGTTATACAGGGTGTTTCATAACTTCAGGTACATACGTTAATGGTATTTGTTATTTTATATGCTGATTACTAAAGCCCGGATTTTTAGGCAATTGCCTAGATTCAAATTTTAATATACTTCTGGCAATTTAGTTTTTCTTTACATAGGTAATATGTTTACGTGTAATGAAAGGTTTTTTTTTCGTGCCTTAGAGCCTATTTTTTCTATATTTTGGTTATTGTGCCTATTTTACCTTATACAGCCTATTTTGCCTATTTTTGTTGCCTATTCTAACTTTTATTGAGCAGACAAGGTTTATCATCTACTTTGTTGACTAATTTAGCACTCGACAAAGTGTTTCAACCTAACCTATAATATTTAAAGTACTTACTTTAATCAAGTTTTTGTGTGTGAATTTAAAATGCCGAAAGAAACCATGTTTTTAGTCAAAATTTTACGTGGCAATTCAATTGTGTCTTTGCCATTAATCAATGGAGCTGAGGTAACTTTAGACGATATGGCTAAATATAAGAACGCCCCGGTCACATTTTGTGATGTCGAACGAAGTTTTCAACTTACAAGCAAGTTCTGACAGACCGAAGACAGTCCCTTTCCGAAAATTTCATAGAGCAATTGCTAGTAATATTTCGTGAATAAAAGTATACTACATAATTTGAATTTGCATAATAGTTAATAAAATGAGAACCCTACATTATCATTTTTCAGATTGTGTTAATTTTTGTTTAAAATGTTTATTTTTTTCTAACGAAAAGTAGATACGAGTACCAATATTAGAAAAAGGATACATTTTGTTTTTTAAAACAAATTATTTACATTTAGGCTGACTAAAATCCCGCCTATTTTAGAATAATTACCAGCCTATATGCCTACTTATTTGGGTGTTTTTAAGTGCCTAAATATCCGGGCTTTACTGATTACGAATCAAAAACATATATTTTTTACTGTGACGTCACCCGAACCAAGGTTCGTCAGTTCGAATCCGCCTGTCGACAATATGTGATTTGTCGTAAAATATGAAATACAGCTACATGTATTTATCACACTCGGGCGCTATAAACTAGTCACTTATACGTCTTAAATAATGTAGCATTTGACTACGAAAACCGGCAGTACGGCAGTGTAAAAACTGCGACTCGGTGTGTCCGGTAGGTCCAGGCCCGATTTGGGCTGTAGCGCCACAGATGATGATGATGAAATCGCAAAATTATTTTCCATGTTTCCCAGTCCAAAATTTTTCGTTGCCACTGCCACTGGGTGGATGATTATGTTAAAGTTATTAATTAAATAAAATTCTATTATAAATAACTGCTAATAATTGAATTGTGTAATTATTCTTTCGTAGTACGTCAGTAGGTCAATTTATTGTTTCTTTTGTGAATGATACACACATAACAGTGTAAAAGAATTGGTGATTTGTTTTAAAAATAAATAACGCGAACAGATTTAGTGGTAGTGAATTAGTGGACATAGTGCTAGCATATGGAGACGCGAGACAAAATGCGAACAAATTTTGTAAAAATTATTCGAATTGTATGTGTTTTATTTATTTTGACATGTCAATTATTTTGAATACATAATAAACTATAATTATCGTTTCATTAAAAATAATTAAATTTTGTTTGTTTATTTACTATTATGTAATTTAAATTGTTGATTACCTACTTCATTGTTTGTGTTTAATAGGAAAGCGAATTGAGTGCAGTACTACAAAAAATGTTTTAGGTAAACAACCCTTAATTTTTTGAATTAAAAAAAAATATTTTAGTTTCATAATCAGCATATCAAACAACATATACCATTAACGTATGTACTTGAAGTAATGAAACACCTTGTATAATACAAATTAATAAGTTAATTTAAAATATAAAAAATAAATTTAACTATACGTCTTATTATTAATTTATTTTATTTTATAAATCAGATCAATAGATTAATAACCCAAGAAAATATCTATTACAAAAAGATGCATTCAAATTTTTTTATCCTGCATTTTAATAATACGTTGTTGGAATGAACTTAAAAAAAAAGTCCGGAAAGAATCAATGCTTTAGAGAGATTATAACTGAAAATTGTGATATAGACTTAAGGCTTTTGCAATGTCGCAATAACCGTGTTCTAAAGTAAAAAGTTTAATTAATTACTAATTAATTGCAAGTTTGATATTAAAGGAAATTTTAATCATGTAGGAATGATTTTCTACAGCAATTAAAGTAATTGTCCTGACATTTACTTACTAATAAAACTTTAATTATCTGAACATGAATTAAACATTTCAATATTAAATAACATTTATTAATTAGAGTTACAATTACTCAAGTAATAAACTTGCTAAAAATGATTAAAATGTGCAAACATGATCATTAAGTAAAACTGTGCACGGCATAAGAATATATTAATAATATCGTTAAATTTTTTTACTTAAAGTAAAAATGCAATTTAATTTATCTCAAAATTGTTCAAGTCAAATGAAATAAAAATTTATTGACGTTTCAAAATGTGATAGTTATTTATATACTAAGGAAAGAAAGTGAGACATTTCTTCCTGAAGATATAGTTTCATTTGCCGAGATGAAGATGAGAGATATAAAGCAGCTGAGGGAAGAATAATACTTTCTTCATTAGGTAAACACATAATTTATTTTATCCAACACCCACTACTTATAAAGTCATTATTGTTGTCATTTTAGATTAGTAAAGTGGCTTATAAGTCACACGTGAGTTATAAGTCATAAGTCACGCATAAATTATGACTTGTAACTCACTGTTGAGTGTAAATATAACAAAGTTGAAAAAAGGTTGCAGCTGTAGTATTCGAAATGGAAGATGAGAATTTTATTCCCGAAATAATCATTAAGGAAGCGTAAAAAGCGGTTGTTGATATTTTACCAAAAAAGTCTAGAACTTCCTATGAAAAACACTTTCATTCATACCTTTGACGTTTCTAGTTGTCATCCAGTCTTCAAACATATGAAATTCTTTTTCATAGGAAGTTCTAGAGTTTTTTGGTAAAATATCAACAACCGCTTCTTCCGCTTCCTTAATGATTATTTCGGGAATAAAATTCTCATTTTCCATTTCGAATACTACAGCTGCAACCTTTTTTAACTTTGTTTATTTAAAAAATTTGAGTAACCTAGACAACAAAACAAGAAAGTATGGCTAACTAGAATATTATTTGAAATGTAGACAATTGTGTCAAAATTTATATTTTAATGTCTTCATTCTAGTTGTTGGATAAAATTTCGTATGCCACTCGTGTGTTACTACAAATAAGTCACTTCAGAAAATTATTCCCCTCGGCCTGCGGCCTCGTGGACTAATATTTTTCTTGCGTGACTTATTTGTAATATAACACACTTGTACCATAAATAACTATAACTTCCCGATCGAAAAGTAACATTTTTTTAAATTAATAAGTTAAGATTAAGATCAGATTTCTTATTCTCTTGATAGATGTTACTTGGATGTCACTAAAGTTAAAAGTAATGTATATACAAATTTAAATATTTTATTTTAAACAAAATACATTTTATACCCAATTTTCTAAGAAACTATGTCAATGTTTTTGATGGGAAGTATTTCTTTTAGTAATTTCTGAAGCTGTGTTCATAATTTTGTAAAACATAAATTTTGATTACACAAAATAAATAAGGAAAATTCTGCCCTTGCCTTTAATCCTGACACACCACTTTCGCTTCAACCACATTCATAATTCCTTTCACACAAGCTCGTATGTTCTTCACGCTCGGAATCTTTCGTTCACTCATTATTCCTTCAATAGTATTTATCCATTTATTCCTAAGTCGTTTATACAAACTTTCATCTTTATTTTTACCAATCTTTCATTCGACATACGTTCCACTATCTCAACTAATTTATATCCATTCTTCTCAATCTTACATTCATAATATATTCGTCATATTAGGTTTCATTTTGCATTCCTTAAATTTTTATGCCATATATGTAATTATCACTTATTTATATGTATTAGAAACAAATTAAAAATAAGAACTAAAATAGCTATTTATGAAACTAGTAAGGAAATGAAGGTTATTACTTTACGCATGTGAAATTTGCAGAACGAGGCGTAGCCGAGTTATGTAAACACATAAGTAAGGTAATAACCTATTTCTTTACTAGTTTCATACAATATTTTTTCTACTTCCGTTGTAATAAATACGAAAGAGCGTTTTTGAAATTATGAAATTTTGAGATATTAATGACAGTTATAAATTCAAAAAATTAAAGAATAACACATCAGAATTCGTCTACCAAGATATCTGTTGCTATGTTACCTCATTATTTCACTAGTTAAATAAAGCAGTTCATTACCTAACTCAAATAAAGTGAAATAAAACGTCTATTTCCTAACGGAAGTAGAAAAAAATATTTTCGATTACTTAATTCATAATAAAATCAACCAATTATAAATATAATAAACAAATGTATTCTTGTGTAATGCCTTATTTTTATTTTTTTTTTAACTAAAGGTGCTATAAGACCAGTGGCACTAAAAATATTTGCTAGGAATTAAATACCCTAATTTTTGCGAATTTCAAAAAAATTATTTTTGTTCTATAATCAGTATTTCAAATATGGCATTAAAGTTTCGTACTGAGATATAGAAACACCCTGTTGCATATAACTCTGCCCGATATAAACCATTTATAAAAATGTTTTTTGCGAAACAATTTACGATATTTAATTATTTAATTCGAAGATTCGTTCTACATGAAATTTCTTATTTCTATTACCAAATTCAATTAAATGTCAAACAGCATAAAAAATATTTAATTTTAAACGTGAAAAGAAATTTTACTGTAATATAAAACCCAATAAAAATTATCTATACCATAAAATATTAATAACTGTAGCAATACAATGAATGAATATATTTTTTTCAATTTACGCTTTGATAAAATTATACAAATATCAAAAGAGTTTCCATTAATCTTAATATATCTGAAAGACAACCATTTAATACTGAAAAAAGTGGAACCATTTTGCATTGCATTTGTTAAGTGCTATAATAATTGCCCCTATATGTATTAATAGCTTTTATACATGATAGATGGTGCCAAGTGCTTTACAAAACACAATGATTAACATAAAGTAATAATGTAAAAGACGGCAAATTTATCAAAAGAATATTCAGCAATAAATCAGTAATCAGACTGAATACTGAGGTGCAAGAAAAAAGTTGAATTTTAAATTGACTTAATATCAATAAATTATTAGAATCTAAAAGCATTTTTTTATTATAAATAGGATTGTGATTAAACTGCTGTCGAGTTAGTTACGCCTATTGAAGGATTAAAATACAGATAAAGGATACAAAAGCAAAGTTATACTTTATTTTATTTAATATTCTCTGATTACTTTAGAAACGAAAATCTGCTCTAGTGTTAATATATTATTGGAATGCATTCAAAAAAATAAAACTTCGAAAAGAATTAATTAGAGATGGGCGAATATTGACATTATTCGATATTCGAGATTTTCGAATATTAACGTGAGTATAGCGAACATTCGAATACCTCGAATATCGCGCTATATGTTGACCTCAATTTAACTATGTTTTTCTTTATCATTTGTACATAAACTTAAAACTATTGCAATACTTTGAAGTTATTAATAACAAAGATATTTTGTTTCAAAACCATGAAGACGTACCATATTTCAAATTTGTTTTTCGCCAACAATCAGCCCGTACGTTTCACCTTAAATTTGAAGTTTTCGTCTTTCTTTTTTGTTTGTACTTTTTATTTTTATTTTATTTTATCTTAACAATTTCATTCAAATAATGAAAAGGACATAATTAAATAATTATTAATAATAAATAAATTAACTTTTAGGAGTATTCGAATATTCGAGATCTGATTAATTATTCGATATTTGAATTCGAGACATTTGATATTCGCCCATCTCTAGAATCAATGCTTTAGGAAGATTATATGTGAAACATGTCAAAATTTTGATTTAGTTTCTTGGAAACTAATGGGAAATAGGTACTAATTTTGTTTCACTACCTTGTCAGAAAGTAACATTTTCTTTCGTCAACTGCGAGAAGACGGTAATGCTCTTTGTCCGTCAGTACGGTGGTGTGGATAGCGATACGGAATTCGAATCCGGAGATCCCGAGTTCGAATCGCACCCAAGCTAAAAATTATATGAACTACCACACTGCGGCTCGGTGAGTGCAGACCCTGTACTGTAATTGGGATTAAGTTCCTGTTGTACAGCGTAATATAAATAATATAATAATAAATAATAATATAGAAGAAAGTAAATAATTGTAAATTGAAATGAAATGGCGAATGAAGTGTTTACGCTTGTTGGATTTAAAGTGATTTTTATAGCTATATCTCCTGTCACTAATGACCAAGCGTTAAAGCCAAGGCCGGCGGTGTGCCCTAAATAATTTCCAAGTGCGATAAAGTTAATTAATTAAATTCTCAGAAACGTTTCTTCTCCAGTATCGCAGCAGCCGTGGATCTAACAATGACCATCAATAAAAGAAACAAAAAATTACTAATACCAAGAAGTAATTTCACAAATTGGCTTCTACACTTTTAATTTACGTCTACCGGAGATGATACAATCTCACACATACGTCATTGTTCCTTCCTGTGCGTTAGGAAGAGAAGGAAAGATGTATGGAATGTCGATGAGCCTTACGGCTGGTTCTTTGGGTAGGGCCGGTAGCTTCTGTAATTATTATTCAATATACACCACGTCTTTTAATTGGCTGTTATCTACGGATTCTGCTGTCTTTCTTTATTTGTTTGTCTCTTTCTTAGCCGTACAATCTCGAGAACAAGTTTTCGTAACGAACAGTAGCCAAGAAATTGAATTTAATTAGTTCGTCGTTCGGAAATTACTCCTCAGGACTTTTTTATTTTTCTGTTCTTTCAATTCGAAATTTATACACATTGAAAAGAAGATACCAACAAGTATTTACGTTCAAGGAACATTTTAGAAATAGAAAATTATTTTATGCTTACTTAATATCAATTAATTATTAATATTAATGGGGTAGCTGGCTCAGGTGGTATTGCGTCGGACTGTGAATCTCGAGAACCCTGGTTAGATCCCCACAGCCGACAAACAATTTTCACCAATTCAAATCTACCCCTGTGGCTCCCCCTTCACTAATATCTTTGGGTGCCGTGATTTGACGGCTGGTATATCACTTACCGAGATCTGCTTAGACAGAGTGCCACACCCAGTGATGGGTAAAAGACGTGATGATATATTTATTTATTTATTTATTTTAATATCAAACATCCCCTATTTCTAAATTATTTTTTTGAAGTAACCTTTTTCAAAACCCTTTCAGCAACAAATAAATAAATAAATAGAAATTTGGATAAGTCTAAAGTATTAATAAACTCTTGTTGATTCAAATTGCTTTTTATTTTAATTAAGGCTGACGTTTTGGTTCCAAAGATTGGGCCATTTTCAAAGCATTAGTTATATACAGGGTGTTTCAGGACTAGTGTAACAAACTTTAACAGCTTATTCCTGAGATCATTTTGAGCCAAAAATGTTATATGAACATAAGACCTATTCCTTCTAATTACCAAAATACAAGAGGTTGAAGTTCTATAAATAACACGAAATTTTCAAATTTTTGTAATCAAGATACTTTCGGAAAACAAGAGTTTTATTTAAAAGTCATGCCTTATTTGTCTTAATTAATTTTATTTTGAACATTTGCTGTAATTTTTTAAAAATTTGTTATCTTATTTCATATTGTGCTAACCTATTCCATGTTTGGTTATGTTGTTCTGTGTCTATTTAATTTTGTCATTTTATGTTTTGTTCTCTAAATCTTATTCGTTAATATTAATAAATAAAATTAATTAAGACAAATAAGGCATGACTTTTCAATAAAACTCTTGTTTTCCGAAAGTATCTTGATTACAAAAATTTGCAAATTTCGTGTTATTCACTTCAATCTCTTGTATTTTGGTAACTAGAAGGAATAGGACCTATGTTCATACGACATTTTTGGCTCAAAATGACCTCAGGAATAAGCTGTTGAAGTTTGTTACACTAGTCCTGAAACACCCTGTATATAAAAATAACAGTTTAAATTGTAAAATTATATAAATAGATAAACAAATATATCATCACGCCTTTTACCCATTACTGGGTATGACACTCTGAGGTAGTGGCTCAGTGGTATCGAGTCGGCCTGTGGATCTTGAAAACCCTGGTTCAATCCTCACAGCCGACAAACAATTAAATCTACCCCTGTGGCTCCTCCGCCACTAACATCTGGGGGCCGTAATTTGACGGCCGGTAACCGCATTTTACGCGAAAAAACATATCACTTACCGAGATCTACTCCGGCAGAGTGTGTTTAATGGAGTTTAGAAACCATTCCAAATGAAATTTAAATATTTTTTATAATATGGACTTATCTACCAGTGGCTAATCCTATTGAAACTAAAAATTCTTTTGAAAAAGTTTATATAAATAAATAAATAATTAGGTCCTTGAAAATCAAAGGTCCTCAGAGTTTTCCATATAACCTAAGTTAAAGAGGGTCTTAACAAAGATAAATTTTGATAATATGCGCATTATTTAAACGTTTTCAGTTTATTATTCAATAGATAAAGCTCCGAAAGTCGTAGGTTGATTCCAGGAAAAAGTGTGTTTGCACCTTTAGCATGTCATTTGACTTGGTATTAATTAAGAGATCTATAAACAAATAGATTACACTGAGATAGCTAAGTTTGGTGGCTAGGTGTCGTCTTAATGAACCCCTCAAACAAAAACTTTTTAAGAGCAATTAAATTTTAGTAGCAGTGTTAGTTTACGACTAACCATCAACCGTCTAATATCATCATCCTCTAACAATGTAACAATTTCAAAATTCAGAATGTCTTAATTAAGAATTTGTTTTAATTTAATTTACCTAATTTAAATACAGAGCGAGGCAGCCTGAAATTCAACGATTAAGTTCTTAAACAAGTGAAGGTAATAAAAACAAATATATACTGGGCCTCCCAAAAACACACTAACTGGTATGGCGAGAGATAGATACCGGTTCATTTTAACAAGCTGCTCGGTTTCGTTCCGAAACACGTAGCTTCACGATTTGGCTAATTGGGACAATAAATTGTTCGTACGGTGTCCACTTTTAATAGGCTGATTGTCTTTTGTCCCATGGCATCTGTTGCGCTCAGCCTGAGTTGACCAACAAAGTTCTTCTCTTCTTCTACTCGGCTGCGTAGATGCAGCGAGCTGCTGCTTCAGTGGCTGTTACATTTTCAATCTACCTATATAATACAGAATGATTTAAGGAAATAAAAAATTATCCCTATTGGCTAATGACTTGTATTGCTTGATGTTCTTTTTTTATAATTAGTTATATTAGTTAAATTAAATTTATTCAGTCGGAATTTTGTTATTCTTTCCGTTATCAGTAGTTTCAAAATTATTTCATTCAAAATACGGGGTAGGTAAATCTTGAGAACCCTGGTTCGATCCTCACAGTCGACAAACAATTAAATCTACCCCTGTGGCTCCATCTCCACTAACATCTTTGGGGGCCGTGATTGGACGCACTTCACCCGATAAATATATCATTTACCGAGATCTGCTACGGCAGAGTACAACACCCAGTAATAAGTATGAAGCGTGAGGATATATTTATATATTTATTTTAAAATACGCAAAACTTATTACTTCACTTGTACCATAATAGCTATTTATGAAACTAGTAAGGAAATGAAGGTTATTACCTTACGCATGTGAAATTTGCGGAACGAGGCGTAGCCGAGTTATGTATACTATTTTCATTTTAAATTCGATGGATCGGCATAAAACGATTAAACGTCCCTGTCCCATATAACTACAATGAAATCTATTAGTGCGGCTTCCCCATATCGCTTATCGATGGTCAAAATAGGTATATTTTCAAAGATCGTATTCAGCCTAAAATTATTCTTGTTTTTTACTATGATTGACCGTACCAGCGAATGGGGCTGTACAACCCTGTGTGAACCTTGTGAAACCAGTTATGACGGATCATATTTTGAGTTCCTTTATAAACCTAATTGCGGTGCATTTAATCGTTTTATGCCGATCCCTTGAGTTTAAAATGAAAATAGTATAAACACATAAGTAGGGTAATAACCTTATTTCCTTACTAGTTTCATACAATATTTGTTCTACTTCCGTTCTAATAAATACGAAAGAGCGTTTTTGAAATTATGAAATTTTGACATATTAATGACAGTTATAAATTTAAAAAATAAAAGAATAACACATCAGAATTCGTCTACCAAGATATCTTAACTTTTTTGTGTTGCTATGTTACCTCATTATTTCACTAGTTAAATAATGCAGTTCATTACCTAACTCAAGGAAGTGAAATAAAACGTCTATTTCCTGACGGAAGTAGAAAAAATATTGTATTGCTCGTGCTTTAAAGTTCAAAACATATGCAGTAAAGTCTTATTTCACACATTTATATCATAAATAACTATTAACTATTGAAGAAATACATGAAGAAGAATTTGATACTAAATATTTCTTTCAAATTTGGAGCAATTTGACTGAAACATGTACCAGTAAGTATTAGTATTCTAATTCTGGTACAATCTCCAAGATCGTTTCTGTCTCAGGTAAAGAACTATCGAATCTTCAGTAGCCAAAACAAGATAAAAAATCACCAATTCCTCTGTTGTTGAGTGTACATTTGGTCCGCTATTCAGCTACCGTATCTACACGCCACATTCCAAACAAACCTGTAGTTGTTTTATCAAATTTAATTATCCGAAATTTAGAATTTCGGCTGTTTAATTCGTCCTCTCGTTCTTTACACCGTTTTATCTTCAGAGTTATTTCATTCAGAGTTACCGTAGATCGCTTCAGACATAAAAAGTAATTCAAGTAGAAGAATTTTATTAAATTAAAGAATATAAATATATCATCGGGTGTAGCAGGTCTTGGTAAATGATACATTTCGCGGTCTTAAAATTGCATGAAAATTTGCTTACAAGTCAATTCGGACACGGGGAATTCAATGCCGTTGAGCGCATTTTCATATCTTGTTTAATTTTTTAGATATACGCTCCGGAAAAGTGAAATTGTTAATTTTATTCAGATTTTGTACTTTTCCGAGCCTATATCTCAAAAACTGCAAGTGATATGAAAATGCGGTCAACGGCATTAATTTTCTCGTGCTTCAGTTAACTTATAAACATAGTTTCAGCGATTTTTATTTTTTGTCAGTTTTCCGCCAAAAAAATCGCAAAAAGCGGTTTTTTAACATTTTCTCGAAAACCAGAAGTCATTTGCATTTGAAGATTTCACCACTGGATTCAGTGGGTCAAAGTACATATGTATGTAAATTTTCGTTACAATATTCCTACGATTAAGGAATTTTGGGAAAATTGAATTAAAATCTGAAAAAACCAAAGGGGTACCCCTTAGGAAATAATTTAAAAAATGAAATTGCTTAAAATTGCATGAAAATTTGTTTATAAGTCAATTCGGACACGGGGAATTCAATGCCGTTGAGCGCATTTTCATATCTTGTTTAATTTTTTAGATATACGCTCCGGAAAAGTGAAATTGTTAATTTTATTCAGATTTTGTACTTTTCCGAGCCTATATCTCAAAAACTGCAAGTGATATGAAAATGCGGTCAACGGCATTAATTTTCTCGTGCTTCAGTTAACTTATAAACATAGTTTCAGCGATTTTTATTTTTTTCCAATTTTCCGCCAAAAAAATCGCAAAAAGCGGTTTTTTAACATTTTCTCGAAAACCAAAAGTTATATGCATTTGAAGATTTCACCACTGGATTCAGTGGGTCAAAATACATATGTATGTAAATTTTCGTTACAATATTCCTACGATTAAGGGTTTTTGAGAAAATTGGCTTAAAATCTGAAAAAACCAAAGGGGTACCCCTTAGGAAATAATAAAAAAATTGAAATTGCTTAAAATTGCATGAAAATTTGTTTATAAGTCAATTCGGACACGGGGAATTCATGCCGTTGAGCGCATTTTCATATCTTGTTTAATTTTTGAGATATCCGCTCCGGAAAAGTGAAATTGTTAATTTTATTCAGATTTTGTACTTTTCCGAGCCTATATCTCAAAAACTGCAAGCGATATGAAAATGCGGTCAACGGCATTAATTTGCTCGTGCTTCAGTTAACTTATAAACATAGTTTCAGCGATTTTTATTTTTTGTCAGTTTTCCGCCAAAAAAATCGCAAAAAGCGGTTTTTTAACATTTTCTCGAAAACCAGAAGTCATATGCATTTGAAGATTTCACCACTGGATTCAGTGGGTCAAAATACATATGTATGTAAATTTTCGTTTTAATAATCCTACGATTAAGGATTTTTGGGAAAATTGAATTAAAATCTGAAAAAACCAAAGGGGTACCCCTTAGGAAATAATTAAAAAATTGAAATTGCTTAAAATTGCATGAAAATTTGCTTATAAGTCAATTCGGACACGAGGAATTCAATGTCGTTGACCACATTTTCATATCTTGTTTAGTTTTTGAGATATAGCCTCCGTAAAAGTAAATTTCTTAAGTTTCTTCAGATTTTAGACTTTTCCTAGACTATACCTTAAAAATTAAACGACATATGCAGCCTCAATCCCATTACTCTTTCATATACTAAAAGACTTGACACGAAAGCCGTCTGCAGGAACATTGTTATTACAGAAGAATATTTACCAATTGAAACATAATTATTATTTTAAGTTAATATTAATTAAATTTTAAATTAGTTTAAAAAACCTGATGCTTACACTGAAATCAAATTCACTTTCTGTGTGTGATTATTTATTAATTAAAACATGAATATTTTCTGTATTAATCATTTTAGGACTATAATGAATTAAAACTGTTTATAAGACAAATAAAAAATACATAAAATTTTGCAAAAATATATTAATATCACTGCGCAAAATTTAATAACCTGGTAAACAAACTAATACAATGTATGCATTTTAATTTAAATTAAAATTAATTTTAATAAATTTTCGGTAACATTTAAAATAATCGAGTAAAAAAAATTGTTGAACCAACCTGTATATTACACAGAACCATTTTAAAATTCTTTAGGAAATAAATAATTTTTGACATAGCCTCTGTTTTAAAATTTTAATATTAACGCAAAATTATTTACGAAAATAATAATTTAAATAAGTATATTAAACCTATTAAATACACGTATAATACAAATACATAATATCGATTTATTCTCCGAAAAACACTTAATTAATCTTGTTCGGACGAACCTGAACAATTATTATGGCACAGATATGCAAAACACAGTTAGTTGTTCGTATCTTCTGGCGGTGTACACATCTAATAATGCATTTGTAATAAACTTTATAATAAAATATAAAACATACATACTATTTTGACGTGTGGTGCTAATTAATACATATTTGTTAAGTGTAGTGAATGTCGTAGTGGTAGTGAGTGAAGTGTTGGTGTGTGATGGTGAAGTGACAGACTTAAGAAGCTAGAATATTCTTCAAGGTTGGCGTTTTTCTATGGAACAGTCTTGTTCCGTTTGCTTAAAGTAAGTCCCAATAATTTTATTATTAAATGTAGATATTATTTAGAAATAAAATAAATAGATATATTATATGTCAATAAGGTGGAATTCGAATCGCACTCAAGCTAAAAATTATATAAAAAATTACCACACTGCGGCTCGGTGAGTGCGGACCCTGTACTGTATATCATCACGCCTTTTACCTATTACTGGGTGTGGAACTCTGCCGTAACAGATTTCGGTAAGTGATATAATTCCTCGTGTGAAGTGCTGTTACCGGCCGTTAAATCACGGCCCATAAAAATGTTAGTAGAGGGGAACCACAGGGGTAGATTTTAAATTGGTGAAAATTGTTTGTCGGCAGTGGGGATCGAACCAAGGTTCTCAAGATTCATTGTACTGTAATTGGGATTAAATTCCTGTTGTACAAAGTAACATAAATAAATAATACTGGGTGTGGCTGTCTGGTGTAGCAGATTTCGGTAAGAGATATATTTCTTCGCATGAAGTGTGGTTACCGGCCGTCAGATCACGGCCCTCAAAGATGTTTGTGGAGGGGGAACCACAGGGGTAGATTTTAAATTGGTGAAAATTGTTTGACAGTAGTGGGGATCGAACCAAGGTTCTCAAGATTCATTGTACTGTAATTGGGATTGAATTCCTGTTGTACAGCGTAACATAAATAAATAAATAAATAATAATGGTTGTGGTTGTCTGGTGTAGCAGATTTCGGTAAATGATATATTTTTTCGCGTGAAGTGCGGTTTCCGGCCGTCAAATCACGGCCCCTAAAGATGTTAGTGGAGGGGAACCACAGGAGTAGATTTTTAAATTGGTGAAAATTGTTTGTCGGCAGTGGGGATCGAACCAAGGTTCTCAAGATTCACTGTACTGTAATTGGGATTAAATTCCTGTTGTACAGAGTAACATAAATAAATAATACTGGGTGTGTCTGTCTGGTGTAGCAGATTTCGGTAAGTGATATATTTCTTCGCGTGAAGTGTGGTTACCGACCATCAAATCACGGCCCTCAAAGATGTTAGTGGAGGGGGAACCACAGGAGTAGATTTTAAATTAGTGAAAATTGTTTGTCGGCTGTGGGGATCGAACCAAGATTCTGAAGATTCATTGTACTGTAATTGGGATTAAATTCCTGTTGTACAGCGTAACATAAATAAATAAATAATACTGGGTGTGGCTGTCTACCATAGCAGATCTCGATAAGTGATATATTTATACAGTTAGCAGTAGTTACAACTGTATTCATTTGGTGTAATTTCATGTCGAAAACTCCAAACAAAGAACAATCAAAATAAAACAGAATCTTTATGATTTCTTTTACAAGAACAAATTCCTTTTGCGTTAATAACATTTCGGGTAACTCGCCAAGAGGCCGTATACAAAGATTTATTGTAATTGTAAAGTGTAGAATTGCCACAGAAGTCAAAAACAATTCTACACTTATTATCGTTGTCGAATCGGTTATGGTTTTAAGATAACCGTAAGAGAATCTTTAGGATGTTGGCAATAATGATTACAAAGTATTGAGACGTTACTGAGAATTTTAGTTTATTCATGCTTGTAAGAAAAGACAGATAAAGATTTCAAATTGTCATTATTTTTTGTTGTTTTCATATGGTTCTAAATTATTTTAAAAGGAGATGCTTCAAGTAAACTTTTAGATAATTTAGTTTTTCGCAACTTTTATTTGAAAGATTTTTAATAATAAAATATCAAACTAAACACTTGTCTAAGGCTCACAAAATTCAGCCTCCAAGTCAGCTCATGAGGTCCTTGTCAGAGGCTGGCCAGTACAGTTGACTTGGAGGCTGAATTTTGTGAGACTTAGACAAGTGTTTAGTTTGATATTTTAGTATTAAACCTAGTTTCACCAAGTGAGCATTTAAAGACAATTAATTTTGTCTTTGTTGTTTTTAATTTAAATTGCTATTTGAAAGATTTTTATCTAAAATGATTTAGGAACGTTTGACGGCGATAATTCTACGAAATAATAATTATAAAATTTTTTTATTTCAAAACACATAACATCTCTGTTATCTCCTGTTGAATTAATGTAGCTGATGTTTATTTATGTTTATTTATTACTGCACATTTTTAGGTTTAGGAGAATGCGTAGCTTTAAGCAAAAGTGATTTGTTTTTCACCCCAAAAATTTCCCCTAAGAACGCCAACACTATTTAAATCATAAAGTTTCAATATCTAAACGGTTCTTCGATAGAATACAAAAATTATTGAATTAGAAATTGATTTTCTAAGTGCAAATGTCGGTAGTCACATACTTGACTAGGTCTTAAATAGAATACCTCTCCCATATGCGGGTCGAAATTATATCCCTACAAAATATACATTTTTGGCTATTTATTGGAATAATAAATCAAACAATAGTTCTTAATTACCTTAGAATTTTAAGTTCTTAGATAATATTTTCTATTTAATTTGTTTAACAAATTGCGTTATCGTAAATAATGACATCATTATTATGTATTAGGGCCAATTAACTATTAGGGCCAACATTAAAAAAAGTCCATGGTTTGGGAGGGGGTCATGACCCCCATGACCCCCGCTGAATCCGCCTCTGCGAATATTCTAGGCAAAATCTTGCGGCATCACATTCAACAACTTCTTTCTACATTCACATCGATTTGAGCTCATGAACTTTCTTATTATTTATTTATTTATGTTACGCTGTACAACAGAAATTTAATCCCAATTACAGTACAGGGTCCGCACTTACCGATCCGCAGTGTAGTAGTTCATTTTTAGCTTGAATGCGATTCGAACTCGATATCTCCGGATTCGAATTCCATATCGCTATCCACACCACCGTACTGACGGTAGGGTTGTGCATTTGACCAGTCAAATATTTTTCGGTCAATTGACCGACTATTTGACCGGTCAATTGACCAAGAAACATTTAATAAAAATCACAATTAAAATTGTAATTTATTTATATAGTACTGTTTACTACATCCAATATTACTGAAAATGAAAAACCAACAACAACTAATAAACAAAACCACATCAAATTCAAAATAAAGGGGAAAATAAAGTAAAATGAAATAATATGTATTTATTTTATTTGTAAAGTATAGTAAGCAGATTCTCCAGAACACAGAATACCAAACTAGATATATTCATGTAATAATAGTAAGTAGCTATTTCTATTGAACAACAGATGTCGTGGCGGTTCCATTTAGATTATTTGACCGTTTTTTTTGGTCGTCAAATATTTTTGGTCAATTGACCACGGCACAACCCTAACTGACGGACATATCCATCCTTCTAACATCTACCCATCAAGCCCTATTAACTCATCCTCTACCCAATTACCCTAAACCAATTCTCATTATCTCATAATTCCTCAATCTCAACCCAAACAAATAAACAAACATCACTAAAAAGAGAAGAAGAAATACTTGTGACCATAAACCGACCTTACCGAGGTGAGGAATATAATTAGCGCTACCAGTTCTCATCCCACCAACTGAGAAAGAGCGATAGCCTCCCTGCTAGCAAGAGGGAGATAATGCTAACAGTAGCACGAACGGTCTCCGAAGCAATTGGTCTCAAACGATGAGATAAACATTGTCTTTTCTGTGGGATTTATAGCTGGAACAGGGATTTTGTAATGTGACTAGGTGTGGTGGTAGCAATGAAGGACAGGAATAATGGAAGATGCTATAATGTAGATAAGAAGCTTCGGAAAGCTTTTATAAAAGTTTCTATTGTTATCATCCGAATTAAGTTTTTTTCAAAATATACTCGTTTATTTTTTCATAGCCAGGATTATAGTTTTGCTATTTCAAATAAATAAATATATCATCACGCCTTTTACCCATTACTGGGTGTGGCATTCTCCCTAAGCAGATCTCGGTAAGTGATATATTTTTTCGTCAAATCACGGCTCTCAAAGATATTAGTGGAGAGGGAGCCACAGGGGTAGATTTTAAATTGGGTCTCAAGATTCACAGGCCGACTCGATACCACTGAGCCACCTACCCCATTTATTATTTTATTTTGCTATTTGTATTACTTTATTATCATTATATTACTACATTACTTTAAAATCGACCAAACTCAAGAGGTACTCTTAAGAAATTATTAAAAATTAGCTAAAAATCAATTCGGATTCAAGGAATCCATTGTTGCTGAGCTCATCTTCAAAAATTGTTTAGTTTTTAAGATACAGCCTCTGGAAAAGTAGAATTTGAGGTGAATGTTACCTCATCAGATTTTACACATTCCCAACGCTATATCTCAAAAATTATATGAGATATTAAGATGCGCTTAACGGCATTCAGTTTCTCGTGCTTCAGTTAACTTATAAACAATTATACAGTAATTTCTATATTTAATTTTTTTTTCGATAAAAACTAGGATACTTAAGGATTTAAAACCTTGATCATTGGATTCAGCAGATCGAAATACATATGTATATAAATTTTCGATAAAATGTTCGTACGAGAATTAAGTTTAAAACCGAATCCAAAATTGGCCTAAAATTGAAAACACCCCAAGGACCCCTTAAGAAGTTATCAAAAAAATAAATTGACCGAAAATTTGCTCAAAATTTGTTTATAGGTCAATTCTAACACGGGGAATTCAATTCCGTAGATCGCATCTTAATATCTTGTTTAGTTTTTAAGATATAACCTCCAAAAAAGTTAAATTTTTCCAATATAGGTATTATTAGTATTTAAACAAGAGATTAATTCTATAACCAAAGATATAGTAACTATGTATTAAATTGGGTATTCTATAAATTTTAGCTATTATTGCCAATAGTATATGTCGATAAAATCGTTTACTACCCATTGCAAATAGAAAAATATTCTAAAATAATATTATACAATTGAGTATATAAATGTTAACTTTTCGAATTTAGGTACACATAAAATATATTTAATAGATGAATTAATATATGGCACTAGAAAAAAAAATATTTTAATGCAGGTGTTTGGAAATAATATACCTATGAATATTCTTTTTTTAAGAGTGAATTATGGAACAATTAGAATGTAAAATAAATAATGTCTCTTATTTAATTAAGAAAAAGAAAATAATTATGTTGCAAGCAGATGTGTTTAAATAAAATCAGATTTAATGTTAACACCAGACGTTTTTTTCTTTCTTAATTAGCCAGGATAACAGATTGTACTTCCACTCGGTAGGTGCTGGAAATTTATGTACACTACATATCTTAATATTTTAATCTAACCCTTTACTTACCTCTCAGTAATATAGGATTAGTAGCTCTGATGCCATAAGAGATTAAATATTATTTCTGTAGACATGGCTAGACATAATATTATAGTAAATAAAAAATAAATTCAAATAAACAAGGCACATTAAAAATAAAATTTCATTTATAATCTTCCTAGAGCATTGATTCTTTCCAGATTTTTTTTTAATTGCATTTCAACAACTAGTGTTCTACTAGTGCAGATTAAAACGTTGTTGGGAGGCACATTTTGTCAAGAGAAACAATTACATATTGGATGCATCAACTTCAACTTCATGTAACACAAAAATGATAAACATTATTATTATTTATTATTTCTAAAACATGTATTTTGAGATATTTACAATTCAATATTTTTTGACACGAAAATTAAAAATAATTTAGGTTTTATATTTTGCTTCAAATAATCAGCAATAATAACTATTTATGAAACTAATAAGGAAATGAAGGTTATTACCTTACGCATGTGAAATTTACAGAACGAGGCGTAGCCGAGTTATGTAAATACATAAGTAAGGTAATAACCATATTTCCTTACTAGTTTCATACAATATTTTTTCTACTTCCGTTCTAATAAATATGAAAGAGCCTTTTTCAAATTATGAAATTTTGACATATCTGTTGCTATGTTACCTCATTATTTCACTAGTTAAATAATGCAGTTCATTACCTAACTCAAATAAGTGAAATAAAACGTCTATTTCCTAACGGAAGTAGAAAAAATAATATATCAATTGCTTATATCAACTTATATCAAATAAATAAAATTGAAAATAAAAAACAATTTTTAAAATCAAACTGACATTTGAAAAATTAAAAAAAAATAATTTGTTACTATAGTAACTATATTTAATATAATGATTCTATTGGCTGTTAATTAGTGTCGTACGATTTTTGTCATTCTATTGCCTTGTTACACATTTACTGTAACTTTAAATTATTAACTTAAATTACTAATTAAATTCCTAAATGAATATTTTAAGTTTGTATGGTTAAAAGTATTTCAGTCCTGGATAAATAATAAATAAAGTCAGAAATCATATCAACGAATAAAAATAAAATATCAACCAGCCTTCCCATTTCAATAAACTGATATTTTTACAACCTCAGTCATTTTATACTTATCGTTAGTAAAAGTAACATTTAAATGCGCAATAATAGTGGGAATTTGTATAATAATTAGCTGGACTGTGCAGTAATGCTAATAGGGGAAAAAAATACAATTAAATACGAAGACAGCAAAGCTATTTTAATTCTAGTTAATAGCGCCATTATGACCGATAAAAATGAAAGGAACAAATATTACTCACAAATGTTCAATACATGTAAATTAACACTTGGTTTACTTCCATTTCAATCAAGCGGCAAATAAATTAACATTGAATTGATAACAATAACAGTCCATCTTTTGATTAAAACATTTATTAGTTTTCTTCTGCAATTAATTTTCGACAAGTTTCGCTTTAACGGATCGGAAGATCTCGAGTTCGAATCCCATTCAAGCTAAAATTATATGAACTATCTCGACTCGAAGAGACCGAACCCTTAACTGTAATAATAAATAAATAAAATCTTTAATCTATTTACGTATTATTAAATTGTTTATACAATGCCAAAGTGACATCAAATTGTGCCTTGCAAAAAAGTGTGTCTGAAATTAATTAATTATCTGTCATAATTAATTATGGGGTAGGTGGCTCAGTGGTATCGAGTCGGCCTGTGGATCTTAAGAAACCTGGTTTGATCCTCACAGCCGACAAATAATTAAATCTACCCCTGTGGCTCCCCCTCCACTAATATCTTTGGGAGTCGTGATTTGACGACCGATAACGCGAAGAAATATATCACTTACCGAGATCTGCTTCGGCAGAGTGCTACACCCAGTAATTGGTAAAAGGCGTGATGATATATTTATATTCATTTAATTAACAACAAAAAATGTAACGATTGTTTAATTTTTCACCCTTTTTAAAATGCATTTGAATGTTACAATAATCAACAAAATTTAAAATCATAAATTTGAAATTAATTGTCTGCCTCAATGAACCTAATTATCTGTCATAATTATCACCGATTGTGATAAGCTCAGACGTACCTATTTTTGTCACAATTTCATGCTATTTTTTTTCTTCACATGAAGTACGGTTACCAGCAGTCAATTCACGCCCCCCAAAGATGTTAGTTGAGGCGGAGCCACAGGGGTAGATTTAATTTAGTGAAAATTGTTTCAAGTAATGTGCAATTCTTCTTGCTTTGTAATAAGTACATCAAATAATATATACCCTTAATATTAGTGCAATAATATGTCGTTTCAATCTGTTTTTAAATCTTAAAAATGTAGGTAGGTGACTCAGTGGTATCTTGAGAACCCTGTTTCGATCCTTACAGCCGACAAACTATTAAATCTACCCCTGTGGCTCCCCCTCCACTAATATCTTTGGAGGCCGTGATTTGACGTCTGTTAACCGCACTTTACGCCTAAGAATATATCACTTACCGAGATCTGCTTATGCAGAGTGCTACACCCAGTAATGAGTAAAAGGCGTGATGATATATTTATTTATTTGAATGTTTGGAAAAAGCATTTATTAACAAAAATCTCAGTCAAGTTACAATAATTTCATATCCGCTTAACAGAAACAGTGCACAGAAGTCTCGGAGCAGGCGGATAGATTCAAAGGAAAGATTAAACCGGTATAGTTGTGAATTATTATAATCAGAATTGACACCAGTAAACGACTTTAAATAAATTCAAATTAACAGACATTATAAGCAAATGAGCAGTTGGCTACCACTGTAACCGCGATGGTTACTGCTGGTTTTAACCTATGACCGACTGGTCTATTGTTACAAATATATTTAAATTTTGTTTTTATAGGACAGTCGTTGTATATACCGCACCTGTCTATTTATTGAGTCTTTATTTCAGACTGTTTTTACGAGTTTAATTTACATTTTGTAGATATTCACACAAATCGGAATTCTAAGTTTGAATCCCACTCTAGTTAAGAATTATATGAACTAACACATTGCGGCTCGGCAAGGCCAGACCCTGTACTGTAATTGGAATTAAATGGAGGTACCCTGCTTCCCCTATTATTTAAAAAAAATAAGTGTCCGTCAGTACGGTGGTGTGGATAGGGTTATGAAATTTGAATCCAAAGATCCCGAGTTCAAATCGCACTCAAGCTAAATATTATATGAACTACTACACTACGGCTTGGCGAGTGCGGACCCCGTACTGTAATTGGAATTAAATGGAGGTACCCTGCTTCCCCTATTATTTAAAATAATAAGCGTCCGTCAGTACGGTGGTGAGGATAACGATATGGAATTTGAATTCTAAGATCCCGAGTTCGAATCGCATTCAAGCTAAATATTATATGAACTACCACACTGCGGCTCGGTGAGTGCGTACCCTGTACTGTAATTAGAATAAAATGGAGGTACCCTGCTTCCCCTATTATTTAAAAAAAATAAGCGTCCGTCAGTACGGTGGTGTGGATAGCGTTATGGAATTCGAATCCAGAGATATCGAGTTCGAATCGCACTCAGGCTAAAAATGAACTACCACACTGCGGCTCGGTGAGTGCGGACCGTGTACTGTAATTGGGATTAAATTCCTGTTGTACAGCGCAACATAAATAAATAAATAAATGTTGTAGAGCATAAAATTCAATAAACAGAATTTATAACGGTAGATATCAAACTGAAAATGTTAAAAATTAGTTTAAAATTTGTCGCAAGATAAAATAATTTTTATAATAAATTGCAGTAAAATAAATTCATTTCTATCCCTAATTTTTTTCTTATAAAAATAAGTAAATATAAATATATCATCACGCCTTTTACCCATTACTAGGTGTGGCACTCTACCAAAGCAGATCTCAGTAAGTGATATATTTCTTCGCGTGAAATGCGGTTACCAGACGTCAAATCACAGCCAGTAAAGATGTTAGTGGAGGGAAAGCCACAGGGGTAAATTTAATTTGGTGCCTGTGGGGATCGAACCAGGGTTCTCAAGATCCACAACTGAGCCACCTACCTCTTATTTTACTTAAATTAAAGACTAATAAATAACTACTGGCAATAAATTAATGAAACAAGGAATATTTTTCTGCTGACAGATAAAATATGAATCAAGTGTTTAATTTTGTTTGAACTCCACAAAAAAAAACCAATAATTGAACATTTAAAAATATAATTTGACGGCTGGTAACCGCATTTCACGTGGCAGAATGCGACATCTAGTAATAGATAAAAGGCGTGATGATATATGTACTTTTTTTTATACGTGTGTGAAATAGCAAACAAAATATAAATATAGTTTTATTTTCAATCCACATTAATGACCTGCTTTCGGTGTGTTATTGACTCAAATATTTTTTATTAACAATTTCATAGATATCAACATCAAACAAACGAATCCCACCGCCGCCTAACAAAAACCCACCAAAAAAATCGACAAAACAATCTGGACCTTAGCATAACCACACAGCATAACATATTAACCGATACTAACCGCTAAACTGAAACCATTATACAAAGTCTGCCACTCGTATACAGAACTAAACGGCGGTAGGCTGCTAGACAGTAGGCCGTGGAACACTCAAACACTGCAACAGAAAGAGTAAAATAAAAGTAGGCAGCACTGGCAGCACTGGCAGCAGTCGGTAGCCACGAAACAACGTTCTCGGTGCTAAAGCAGTGTTAAACCGTGGATAATGACATGAGAATGTGGATGAGATTCAAGGGTCGTGGGATGTAGGCAGGGTTCTGTCCCAGTGAGGGAAATGTTCATCGGGAACTACTGGGTGTAGAAGGATATATAATATGATCATTGTTGAGTACTTAATTTAATTCGATCAAAAATATAACAACAAAGGCAAAATTAATTGTCGTCTATACACTTGGTGAAACTAGGTTTAAGAAAATATAAAATAAACACTTGGCTAAGTCTCACAAAATTCAGCCTCCCATTAAACTTTTTAGGTCATCGTCAGAGGCTGGCAGTTCTTCGTCACACAGCTTCTTCACGTGAACTTTGTTCTAGGTGAAGGAGTGGGCTATACCATACTGAGCGAAACGCGTCTATGGTTACTAACTGTGCTGGCCAGCCTCTGACGATGACCTGATAAGTCGACTTGGAGGCTGAATTTTGTGAGACTTAGACTAGTGTTTAGTTTATATTTTATTAAACCTAGTTTCACCAAGTGTATGGACGACAATAAATTTTGTCTTTGTTGTTTTTTACAAAAAAATATATTAAGTGTTAAAAACTGCATCTAATGAGTATCTACTTGTTGCTCAATTTTTCTTATGGAAGATAACGAGGCAAATGAAAAATGGCTTTTATAAAGATGTGGAAAACTACGAAATAATAGTATATTATTATACTAGTGAGGAAAGGGTTCAATTGCAAAACGAGTACGAAAGAAATTAATTTACTGTTATAATTATTTTGAATAAAATATAAAAATACACGTTGAAGTATAATTTATTATTAATTTCGGTTAAGCGATTTAATTAAAGCAATAATTTTCTTTATAAAAGTCAATACAGCGAAGAACTTTGAGAAGAATTCCAAGAAATTTTTGATGCAGCTTCTGCAGCTTCTATTTGCTTCATAGTACTCCATTGTATTTTACATATATTTACAAGTTGAACTGTCAAAATAATACAAACTCCCTGGAAGAATAATATGCACATTATTACCCTGGAGAGGCTAGAGGTAAAATGTTTTAGTTCTGTCCCGATCATAAAAATGGTTAAATACTCCCGGTCGAAAAACACTTTTTCGTAATAAGTCTTATCGGGACAAAGGTCAAATATCCTAACTTAGGACAAGTGTCAAATTTCCCATTTGTTAAAAAGGACAAGTGTCAAATTTTCTAACTGTTAAAACTAGTTCATTGTCTGCTCAGCTAGATGGCGCATTCGACTCCGCAAACAGGGAATAATCGTAGTCTCTAGGGAGAGAAACATTCTCACGAGGGACAGAAACACTCTACTTAGGAAGAGAAACATTATAGGGAGAAATGCAGTGTTTCTCTCTATACATTTAGGGAATAAGAACGTATTTCTTGTGCACGTGTTACGAAAAAACTTTTTAAATAAAATAAATAAATAAATATATCATCACGCCTTTTACCCATTACTGAGTGTGGTACTCTGCCTAAGCAGATCTCGGTAAGTGATTTATTTCGTCGCGTGAAGTGTAGTCAAATTACGGCCCTCAAAGATGTTAGTTGAAGGGGAGCCACAGGGGTAGATTCTAAATTGGTGAAAATAGTTTGTCGGCTGTGGAGATCGAACCAGGGTTCTCAAGAGCCACCTACCCTTTTTAGACTATAAAATTGCAAATGGCGCGATTCCGCAACTTTGAATTATTATGATTGTATTATTGATGTCTACAGAGACTTGGACGCAGTGGTAAGTTCCAGTACAAGTAAGCGTCCTAGTGTCAGATGTCGGCTTGCATTTTCAACGTTTAACATTCTGCATGGTTTTAACTCTTCGTTACCCTCTGACTCCTCATATGTTTTATTATACCTGGTCATATAGTCACAATCCTCTCTGCTACTTGTATTTTGTGTTTGACTGAGTATTAGTGCCACTCTGGCAAAGTCTTCTTTTTTTAAACTCTTATTTATATTTGTTTGTACGTACTACAGAAATTACTTTGTACTCATTTTTTATGTACTCAAATATATTATAAATTAACTTATTCTTAACGTGGACGGGTTGTTATGACTCAATGGAAGCACGCTTGCTATATAAGCACGCGTTTGTGAATTCAAAACTTGCTCAATTTGAAATTAGAATCATTGCATTTAATCACCGAATTTATTTATTTATTTATACTACTCTGTACAACAGAAACCTAAATCCCAGTGGGGAGTGGGATTCGAACTCGGGATCTCCGGATTAAAATGCCGTAACGCTACCTACACCACCGCACTGCCGAATATATAAAGTGATACAAAAATTTACATCAATTTGTTTAGGGTGTAGACTTATCGAACCGTAAGATACTAGTTCTATGTCGGTTGTGATTTGACAGCTGGTAATTGTGTTTCACGCGCATGAATATATCATGCACCGAGATCTGCTACAATAGAATTGCACACTCAGTAATAAATGAAAGACTTCATGATATACAGGATTTAATGACATATACAATTTGATATACTGATTATAGAACAAAAAGAATATTTCGTTCCTAGCGAACATTTTTAGTGTAGAAATGAACTAAAATGAAAATATATACCGGGAGTTTTCTTATCAGTAAACATAAGGATATATCATTACCATAGTTACAGTAAAAAAGTTTGATAGCAATACATTAGAGCGTTTATTTTAAAAGTAAACATAGGGAAAATAATATTTTCAGCCAATGCATTGAAGTGTAATAGTTTATAGTCTAAAAGAAACATTTTAGTTTAAACAAATTAAATTAATTTAAATTATTTTAAATTACATTAACTAAACGTTAGGTATAAATTTAGAACCTCAAAACAATCCAAAAGTTCTTTTGTATAGAGGCTTGTTCGTTTAAGAACTCGTATATACAAATAATGAGAATTTTAGGTTGAACCAGTTCAAAAATTGAAAATTATTAAAATGTGGTTCTATATAATTCAGACCACGCGAAATCGAATAGCGCAAGGCGCATCTTCATATCTTTTTTAGTTTTTGAGTTACAGCGAGTTTTGACTTTTTTTTAAGCTCAACTTTGAAAGCCCATAACTCAAAAACTAAAAGAGATATTGAAATGCGGTTTGAACGAGTGTATTTCTCGTGCGCTACTTAACTTGAACACGTATTTTGAAAATTTTTCAATTTTTCAATTTTTTTCAAAATTTTTCTTTCTCAATATTTCAAAAACTTGAAAAGATAATGAAAATCTGAAAACACCAGTGAATTCCTCGCGTGAAAATACATAAGTATGCAAATTTTCACAATAAAATTCGCACGGATACTTTTTTTATTACAAAAAAACGAAAAATGGCCAATATCCGTAAAAACACCAAGGGGTACCCCTTAAGAAATTTTCAGAAAACGGCCATTTTCGTTTTTTTGTAATAAAAAATGTATCCGTTCGAATTTTCTTCTGAAAATTTGCATACCTATGTATTTTTACGCGAGGAATTCACTGGTGTTTTCATATTTACATTATCTCTTCAACTTTTTGAAATATCGACAAAAGAAAATTTCGTAAAAAATTGAAAAATTTTCAAAATTTTCAAAATAAAGGTACAAGTTAAGTAGCGCACGAGAAATACACTCGTTCAAACCGCATTTCAATATCTCTTTTAGTTTTTGAGTTATGGGCTTTCAAAGTTGAGCTTTAAAAAAAGTCAAAAATCGCTGTAACTCCAAAATTAAAAGAGATATTGAATCACGGTTTGAACGAGTGCATTTCTCGTGCTCTGAACCATATAGAACCATATAATAAAATTTTTGACTTTTTGAACTGGTTCAACCAGAAATTCACATTTGCATGTTTATATGTCAAAATTCTGGTCATTCTTGGCCATGGCAGTTCTGCAATAGCAGATCCTAATAAACTACACATTTTAAGCCGGTAAGTACAGTAACCACTTGTCAAATCACAACTACCAGAAAAGAAAATTTTATTTAGTTTAAATAGGAATTTTAATTCAATAACTGTTCAAAATTACCTGTAAACAATAGCCTCTTACACTATTGCAGCTCTCGCTTTCGGCTCGCGCTGCAATTACCGTGTTCGAGTAACAAAGAATCACTTTACGCTCTTAATACACAAATAACTATTTTTAATTTCACTTCAGAATAAACTGCAACAATTCAGTGCTACAAAAAATGTTCAAAATTATCTCCTCCTGCAGCTATACAAAATGCAGCACCTTGCATCAAAAACACATCAGTGGCTCTTCAAATGTTCGCTAGGAATAAAATACCCTAATTTTTGTTAATATCAAAAATAATTCTTTTTGTTCTATAATCAGTATATCAAATTATATATGTCATTAAACTTTCGTGCTGAAGTATTAGAAACATTTTGTATTTATATTTAACTCTCTCTTCAAAGGTGACAATTTTAACCATAGAAGCACAACTACACCCATCAACCATATTATTCCTTTATATGTACAGTCTGTCAAGAAATTTTCTAAAGTAAATCAATGTTGATAAATAACTTCAATGGCATTTTAATATACTTATAACAATTTCAAAGTTATTCACGAATTTAGCCAATAAATCATAATAATTCTTCAGTATTAATACAAATAAAATTTGGAAACCTTTTTCATTGAATAAACTAGCAGAAATGAAAGAAATCTACCTCTTAAATGTGTTTTTAAAATACTGAGTCACATTTTCACAAACAATTTATCATCATTATAACAAAAATAGTTCTAGAAACTGATAAAGACGTCTGAAGTACCAGTCATTCATTCATTGATATAGTTCTGCACAAATTTCAAACAATTCTGTGAACGTTACAATAACTGCGATTTGAGGGATTTATGTTGGATATCCTAACCTCAAATGTTACCACAGTGAAGTCTCACGTAAATATAGTTGTTCATTGACTCCATAAACTAAAAATATTAACGAGTCAATGAAGTCCTTTCATTGAGAAGAATTCTATAGCGCACAAAAACGCAGCAAGATTTCCAAAAATGTCAAAAATGGTAACAAATGAATGTTATGGCAGCCATTGTGGTCGCCGCCTACTATACAGTAGAGACCTCTGGGAATCTAACTAACATTTATCTTCATTTGTTACCATCCACTTCAACTATTTTGTTCTTTGAAAGGTGTTTCTATGGACACGTAAGGTAATGGACCTAAAATTGATTCAGAAGATTTATTATGTGATTTTGAATGTTTTCCTTTTATTGCCACTTGAATTTCTATAAAAAATAATTAGAATATTTTATTTTTAAAACTCGCATTTACAAAAGAGCGATATAATAATAAAATTCTACAAAGCAAATTTACATTGAAAAGAATATTGTTAGAAGAGTTATCGCCGGTTTCAAATTTGGTTTAAAAAAATAAAAGTAAATCATGTAGGTGAGCTCAGTGGTATCGAGTCGGCCTGTGGATCTTGAAAACCCTGGTTCGATCCCCACAGGCGACAAACAATCTTCACCAATTTAAATCTACCCCTGTAGCTCCCTCTCTACTAACATCTTTGGAGACAGTGATTTGACGGCTGGTAATCGCAGTTCACGCGAAAAAAATATATCACTTACCTAGATCTACTTAGGCAGAGTGCCATGCCCAGTAATGGGTAAAAGGCGTGATGATATATTTATTTTTATTTATTTATATTATTTTATGGGGTAGATGGCTCAGTGGTATCGAGCCGGTCTGTGGATCTTGAGAACCCTGGTTCGATCCCCATAGTCGAGAAATAATTTACACCAATTTAAATCTACCCCTATGACTCTCCCTCCACTAATATATTTGGGGGGCGTGATTTGATGGCTGGTAACCGCACTTCACGCGAAAAAATATATCACTTACCGAGATCTGTTTAGGCAGAGTGCCATACCCAGTAATGAGTAAAAGGCGTGTTGATATATTTATTTATTTAAACCAAGATTACGATGTAAATTTTGTTGCTGAAACCGATCGTAAATTGAAGATTAGTAAAACGGGTATATGTTGTAAGTTTGAGGGTGAAATATTGCATAGACGTGGTGAATATGATTGAAGGTTTGTTGCGTAAATGCAAGATTTCAAGTGAGAGGAATAAGCTTGCATGAATGGAGTTATAAATGTGGATAAAGTGAAACTGGAGCACCAAGGTAGGAATGTTTAGCAAAGATTAAATACAAGGTGAATGTAAAGAATAAATGGTTTGATTATGTGTAATGTACATTGAATGAAACAGGTGAATGTTGAAAAAATTGAGGGTGATAGATTGCTTAGTTAATCTAGGAATAAATGGATAAAGATTATCCAAGTTTTATTGCGCAAATGAAAGATTTCAAGTGAGAGGAATATTTGAGCTTATATTATAGATTAAAATTATAGTAAGGCAAAATAAAGAACTGAGGGTGAAAAATTGAGCAGACAACTTAGGAATAATGGATGAATATAATTGAAAGTTTGTTGCATGAACGCAAGAGAAACTAAAGAATTATGAATGTCAATGCATGGAAGATAGATGAATATTTTATTAATTGTAAAATGAATCTAATTAACTAAAGATTAATAAATATCATAGCTGCTAACCGTCCTTCACTCGAAGATATATATACAAAAAACTCTTACGGCGGAGTAATAGATAAAATGCGTGATGATATATTAATTTATTTAATTTTTATACTATAAAACATACAAAGTCATTAAACTTATTTCTTAAATCAAGTAATTGTTTTTACTAATCCACACTGTAATAGTTTAATAAATGTGAGAAAAAACTACTACTTACGTAAATTACTTTTCAGTTATGAATAATTATAATATGAATTCAAATGTAACGAAACGAAAATTTAAAAATGATTTTATAACAATGAATCTAAAAATGAATATTATCATACTTTCATACATTAGAATAAATTTAGATATTTGTAAAAAAACCAGGTTACTAAAATTAACCCTACGGGTCGACTAATTAGAATACAATGACATTTTTTATTTTAAACAAATCAAACGCGATAATCGTTTCTCACTCAAATAAACGTTGAATTACGTCTTTGATATTTATTAGTTTTTAACGGAAATTCAACAGAATTTAAATATGAATATTTAACAGTCTTGAACCTACTTTAAATTTAAAAGTGATTAAAGTTGTATTGTCCATTGTAGAATAACAAAAATACAAAATGTGAACCTAACTACTCAAATAGTTAATTTGTTTACCTTATTTAAATTTTAATTACTTATATTAAGGACCTGACTAGGTTCAAAGGTCAAAGTTATGTCTATTTATATACCAAGACGGATACTCCCTCCTTGGGTTAGTTTTTTTTTAGTTGAGTTTTATTTGTTACATTCGAATTAGGATAAAATAGAAGTCACATGTCTGATATATTATCACGCCTTTTTCCCATTTTACTCGTAGCAAATCTCGATAAGTAATATACTTATTCGCATGAAGTGTAGGTACCAGTCGACAAATCCCGGTCCCCAAAAGATGTTACAGCAGGGAGAACTACAGAGGAAGTTTTAATATGGTGGTAAATGTTTGTCGGCTGTGGAAATTGAACCCAGGTTCTCAAACACAAAGTTGGGCTAAAATTGCTTAGATAATCATGACACAGCCAACACTTCCACTTCTTCTAATATTTTAAAATTAATTTAACTGCAAATGTCAAAATAAACGTATAATATAATGGGTTAATACAGTTTGTAGTAGAATCGGAACCATTCAAACCCATTTTTTATGTACAAGTTAAAGTTACAATTTTCACTATAAATATATCATCACGCCTTTTACCCATTACTAGATGTAGCACTCTGCGTAAGCAGATTTCGGTAAGTGAAATATTTGTTTGCGTGAAATGCGATTACTAGCTGTCAAATCACGGCCCCCAAAGATATTAGTGGAGGAACCACAGGGATAGATTTAAATTGGTGAAAATTGTTTGTCGGCTGTGGGGATCGAACCAGGGTTCTCAAGATCCATATGCCGACTCGATACCACTGAGTCACCTTCCCCATAAAATAAATACATATAAATATATCATCACGTCTTTTGTCTTTTAGATGTGGCACTCTGCCTAAGCAGATCTCGATAAGTGATATATTTCTTCACGTGAAGTGCGATTACTAGCAGTCAAATCACGGCCCCCAAAGATATTAGTGGAGGATCCACAGGGATAGATTTAAATTGGTGAAAATTGTTTGTCGGCTGTGGGGATCGAACCAGGGTTCTCAAGATCCATATGCCGACTCGATACCACTGAGTCACCTTCCCCATAAAATAAATACATATAAATATATCATCACGTCTTTTGTCTTTTAGATGTGGCACTCTGCCTAAGCAGATCTCGATAAGTGATATATTTCTTCACGTGAAGTGCGATTACTAGCAGTCAAATCACGGCCCCCAAAGATGTTAGTAGAGAGTGAGCCACAGGGGTAGATTTAAATTGGTGAAAATTGTTTGTCGGATGTGGGGATCGAACCAGTGTTCTCAAAATCCACAGGCCGACTCGATACCACTGAGCCACCTTCCCCATAAAATAAATAAATATAAATATATCATCACGTCTTTTACCCATTACTAGATGTGGCACTCTGCCTAAGCAGATTTCGGTAAGTGATATATTTGTTCGCGTGAAGTGCGATTACCAGCCGTCAAATCACGGCCACCAAAGATATTAGTGGAGGGAGAACCTCAGGGGTAGATTTAAATTGGTGAAAATTGTTTGTCGGCTGTGAGGATCGAACCAGGGTTCTCAAGATCCACAGGCCGACTCGATACCACTGAGCCACCTTCCCCATAAAATAAATAAATATAAATATATCATCACGTCTTTTACCCATTACTAGATGTGGCACTCTGCCTAAGCAGTTCTCGGTAAGTGATACATATTTTTCGCGTTAAGGGCGAACACCTGCCGTCAAGTCACGGCCCCCAAAGATATTAGTGAAGGAGGAGCCACAGTGATAGATTTAAATTGGTGAAAATTGTTTGTCGGCTGCGGAGATCGAACCAGGGTTCTCAAGATCTACAGACCGACTCGATACCACTGAGCCACCTACCCCATAGAGAAAATATACGATGTCAAATATTCAAGATAATTTGAAAATATTATAGCAACCAGAAAATTTAAATATCACTTGTACGAATGTCGTTAGCATGTCGAATCCTCCAAATTTGGAATTGAAATAATTTTAATATAAATGAGGTGCTCCATAGACGTACGTATCTCTTCAACGTCTGGCACGAAACTACACCTTATTTGACCGACATGATGCATGAACAGGGGACAAATCTATTGTTTTCCAGGTTGACAACAATGCTATAAATAACACGATCCCCTATTTAAATTGACGTCCACGCTAACTTTGATTCCATGGAGAGTGTCTCAAGATTTGTTTACAACTGGGAGGAGTTCGATGCAGCAGTTTTGTATTGATTATAGCCGATTGTGCTTAAAGCTTCGCTGCTATCTTATTGTGGTAGCAAAGACAAGTTGATTTATTAGCTAATTAGATGGGACAGGTATATAGGACTGCTCAACGTTCAAGATGGAGAAGAAATTTAATATTGTTACACTTGGGACTGCTATAATTTGTTTAAACCACTGTTATTATAGATATAGGGGTGGGCGTAAGTGATTGATAATTAACAGGTGTTATAGCAGCGAATGAATGGATGATTGAAGTGAAAGTAAAAACATTAAAGACAAAATTAATTGTCTTTAAATGCTCACTTGGTGAAACTAGGTTTAATAATAAAATTTTGTGAGACTTAGACAAGTGTTTATTTTGATATTTTATTATTAAACCTAGTTTCACCAAGTGAGCATTTAAAGACAATTAATTTTGTCTTTGTTGTTTTTTATTTAAATTGCTATTTCGTAGCTTTTGCTTTTTTCGGTAGATGGCATTACTGGTTCGATAGAACTTCTCATGTCATCTTACCGTTCTTTAGAGATCTTATTCTCTGTTGGCACAGTCCTTCGTCACCAGCTTCTTCACGTGAACTTTGTTCTAGGTGAAGAAGTAGGTTATACCATACTGATGAGCTCTAATAAGAGCGAAACGCGTCTATGGTTACCAACTGTGCTGGCCAGCCTCTGACGATGCCCTCATAAGGTGACTTGGAGGCTGAATTTTGTGAGACTTAGACAAGTGTTTATTTTGATATTTTGTTATTAAACCTAGTTTCACCAAGTGAGCATTTAAAGACAATTAATTTTGTCTTTGTTGTTTTTTATTTAAATTGCTATTTCGTAGCTTTTGCTTTTTTCGGTAGATGGCATTACTGGTTCGATAGAACTTCTCATGTCATCTTACCGTTCTTTAGAGATCTTATTCTCTGCTGGCACAGTCCTTCGTCACCAGCTTCTTCACGTGAACTTTGTTCTAGGTGAAGAAGTAGGTTATACCATACTGATGAGCTCTAATTAGAGCGAAACGCGTCTATGGTTACCAACTGTGCTGGCCAGCCTCTGACGATGCCCTCATAAGGTGACTTGGAGGCTGAATTTTGTGAGACTTAGACAAGTGTTTATTTTGATATTTTATTATTAAACCTAGTTTCACCAAGTGAGCATTTAAAGACAATTAATTTTGTCTTTGTTGTTTTTTATTTAAATTGCTATTTCGTAGCTTTTGCTTTTTTCGGTAGATGGCATTACTGGTTCGATAGAACTTCTCATGTCATCTTACCGTTCTTTAGAGATCTTATTCTCTGCTGGCACAGTCCTTCGTCACCAGCTTCTTCACGTGAACTTTGTTCTAGGTGAAGAAGTAGGTTATACCATACTGATGAGCTCTAATAAGAGCGAAACGCGTCTATGGTTACCAACTGTGCTGGCCAGCCTCTGACGATGCCCTCATAAGGTGACTTGGAGGCTGAATTTTGTGAGACTTAGACAAGGGTTTATTTTGATATTTTATTATGAACTGAAAGTGTTATTGAAGCAAGGAAGGTGTGTCAAGTTAAAAATGTTGAACGAAAACTGATTCTTTGATGAATCTGATGAGTGGATGTTCTATGTTTATACTACCCCATTTGTTGGGATATAGTGTGATGTTATGTATGTAATCAAATAATACATATTTTGATTGCTAGTTATGGTATTTGGTTGCACGGTCAATGCACCAGCAAATGTTTGTAGTTAATACCTTGTTCAATTAATTATCAAATATACAAGGTTAATATTTCACTATAAATATAAGTTCCCTTGTCGGGAAATTAAATGTAATTCCATATTACACAGTGTAATAAATAAAATATAAGAAGAGAAGTTTAATTTTAAATGTTTATCCAATTATCCTATTTAAGAATAAATATTAAAGTAATAGTATATTAAATAATAAGTCAGGAAAGTGATGCTTTACTTGACGAAGCGGTTGTTTGAAGTACGAGGCCGTTAGGCCGAGTATTTTAATTCGCTGAGTCAAGTAAAACACTTTAGTGACGTATTATGTGTACTATTTTTTCTGAAATCGTTCATATTTATATTTTATCAATATAATTAATAATAAATATTTCAAAATGTTTAATTTTTTGGTAAGAATCATATTGGCAGCAAACTACATATCCAAGGTGATAACAAAAGTTGTTGAAAACAATATCTTATGTGAAAAATATATTGAACATATTTGTGTCAAAAGTAATATTGTTGACAGAGAAGATTTCTTTATAATGTTGGAAAATATAGATGAAAATGAGTATGAGGCGGTATTTTCAAGTACTCCTCCTGAAATCTTAAATCAAGCAACTGCGGTTGTTGAAAATTTATTACCGAGCAAGTCCAAAGACCGATATGATAAAGAGTATGAAATTTTCATGGATTGGAAAAAGCAAAATAATTTGTCAGCAAATGTGCTACTTGCTTATTTTATTCACTGAATCTCCAAGTAATTTATCGATTGCAACAATAAATTTAGCTTCAAATTCGCCAGTGTCATACCTAAATTTTAGTAACTTAAGCAATTGTATATTTAGTATTAATATTATTAATAAAAATAAATTAAAATCTTACTAAATTTTTTAGTTATTTAGTTTATTTACCTGACTGTTTTGCAAATGGTTTGGTAAACACTTACTTTCCATACTAAAATGCGTCAGGAAAGTAGGCATTTTCTTGACGATTTCAGAAAAAATAAATATATCATCACGCCTTATACCCATTACTGTGTGTGGACTCTGTCGTGACAGATCTCAATAAGTGATATATCTCTTCGCGTGAAGTGCGGTTACCAGTCGATAGATGTTAGTGGAGAGGAAGCTACAGAGGTAAATTGTTTGTTGGCTGTAAGAATATCAAATTCAGAACTGAGCCACCTACCCCATTAAATACTAAGGATAGTAAATAAATAAGATAATTAGTAACTAGTAAACAATAGCCTTTTCTAATTGTAATCAGTGTAATAAATATTGAGTATATATCGTCACGCGTAGACGAACACCATGTTCAAGACAAAATGGCGGTATCAGTTCTTGCGCTACACATATTGTATTTGAGACAATTGAGTGAAAATGCATTCAGATGTTCTGACGTTGCTATGCATTGGCTTTTCGCATTAAATTAGTTCGAAGATAAAGTGCTTCCTCTTGGCGCTTGGCTGTACTCGAGGCAGTATTGTACAATCGATGTTTTGTTCTTACATGGAAGACTTGGAAACTTAGACGGCGCGGCAGTGACATCATTGAAATTATACAGAATTCGCCAAGGGAATGCTCGACTTACTCAAGCACTTCTACAAGGTTTATCATGATCAAAACAGTTTTGTATTTTAACTTAAATAAATAAATAAATATATCATCACGCTTTTTACCCATTACTGGGTGTGGCACTCTGCCGTAGTAGATCTTGGTAAAGATGTTAGTGGAGGGAGGCACAGGGGTAGAATTAAATTGGTGAAAATTGTAACTTTAACTTATATAAAATAAATAATTATATCATCACGCCTTTTAACCTATTACTGGGTGTGGGACTCTGCCGTAGCAGATCTCGGTAAGTGATATATTTATGCGCGTGGACAGCCTTCAAATCACGGCTCCCAAAGATATTAGTGGAGGGAGAGGCACAGGGGTAGAATTAAATTGGTGAAAATTGTAACTTTAACTTATATAAAATAAATAAATATATCATCACGCTTTTTACCCATTACTGGGTGTGGCACTCTCTCGTAGCAAATCTCGGTAAGTGATATATTTATTGGCGTGGACAGCCGTCAAATCACGGCCCCCAAAAATATTAAAGGGGGAGCCACAGGGGTAGATTTAAATTGGTGAAAATTATTTCTCGACTGTGGGGATCGAACCAGGATTCTCAAGATCTACAGACCGACTCGATATCACTGAGCCACCTACCCCATCTAATAACAGGGTCGGATCCAGACTTCGAATTAAATGGAGTGAATTTTGTCGGGGGTTGGGGGGTATTGCTCATATTCTAAATATAAAAAACGGTTCTTCGATAGAATAAAAAAATATCAAAAGTATGAGCCGTTGGCACTTGGTGAAACATTATGAATAAGAATAAAGAACGTAGACACTTGATGTAGTTTCACAAAATTATTTATTAACAAAGTTGATCGATTTCGGCTTATTAGGCCATCTTCAGAACGTTGACTCAATAATAAAAAAATGATTGAATTAGAAGTTGATTTTGTGCAAATGTCGGTAGTCACATACTTGACTAGGTCGAAATAATATCCCCAAAAAATATTGGCTTTTGGATATTTATTAGAGTTTTAAGTTCTTAGATAACATTTTCTATTTAATTTGTTTAACAAATTGAGTTATCGTAAATAATAACATCATTATTATGTATTAGGGCCAACATTTAAAAAATAGTCCTTGCTTAGGGGGGGGGGGTCATGACCCCCATGCCCCCGCTGGATCCGCCCCTGACTATAATTGATAATAAAATGTAATTATTTTAAAACATTATTAATACCTACCAAAAGCATATTGAACCTCCACACAAAAATGAAACGCGAAACAAGAAAATTAATAGCCATTAATAACACGAAACCGCCCTTGAAACCACCCCATCCCTGTTCACAATGTCGCCAAATTCAATTACATCTCACGTTTGAATGTAGCCACGCAGTCAGGTACACACCTCCCAACTTAACCAACGTTCCGCGCTGCCAATTCACCACCGTATGACATATAATACAAGATAACAACCTTTGTGTAATAGTTCTACTACATAATAGCCCTGCTACTGGCGCTCTTATCAGAAAATGACTCATAACAACTGACAGACGCGAGGAGGAAATTGGAATAAGAAATTTTGGGGCGTAAAATGAAAGATAGTAATGCCGTAATTTCCTACCAGAGGATAGGGAGAGTTAGTCTGCAGTTACGCGGACGGAGAAGAGACAGAATGCTGGAATGGAATCACTGCGGACTAACTGGGGGGTGTATGAGACTGCTGGAGCGATATTCTATTCAGTACACGGCTACCCTTATTTCAAACTGCCCTGTTTGTTGTCTACACTGATAGAATTTACCCGGGAACTTTGCACTGTTGGTACAACTGGAATTTATTTACCACTCGAGACGTTCAACTCGATTTTTATTGATTATTTAATGGGGTAGGTGGCTCAGTGGTATCTTGAGAACCTTGGTTCGATCCCCACAGGCGACTAACAATTTTCACCAATTTAAATCTACCTCTGTGGCTCCCTCTCCACTAACATCTTTGGGGGTCGTGAAGAAATATATCACTTACCGAGATCTGCTACGGCAAAGTGCCACACAATGGGTAAAAGGCACGATGAAATATTTATTTGATTTTATGGGCATTTGAATAGTAAAGAACTGTTTATTTAGTTCTGTCTCTAAGGGTTACGAGACTTATAACGTGCTAGCCCGTGTAAAAATTATAACGGGCTGTTGACATTGGTTATCATGACAACATATCTAATTTGAAACGTTTGACACTTAAATATTTTCTGATTAAACAAAATCTGTCAGATTTTCAAAGTCTACCTTGATTGAACATTTTAGTTATTGGGTTATTATACTATTGCAATAAATTTTATTAAATATACATATATTGCGATTCAAATGTACATAAAACATTGTACAATACTCGACCGTAAACTGAAATTTACAGGCGAGCAGGTTGATGCTCTTTCTATGCACGCCTGTAAATTTCTGTATAACGGTCTTGGAATGCAAATAACTATTACAATACAAAGTTGTCCATCGGTTTACATTATATTTTACCCGTAAAGCTTTTAAACAAAGTTTATTTTAAATTAATTTGCCCATATATCTGTAGTACAAGTTTTCCTACCAGATATTTAAAAACTTAATGTAAATTTAGAATTATAAATATGTACTAAGGAAGGATAAAATATATTCAAATATTTCTAAGAAAAATATACCTTAGATATTCTTACAAATATTTGAATACAATTTATAGTTTTAATTTTACAATCCACTCAACAAATATACCTACTTGTACGCGTACAATATTGAAACACCCGATATACTTTTGCAAAATTTTAAACATCTTTTGTTTATCTTTAAACAGTTCTTATTTATTATATTTCTAAACTGATCAGTACAGATATTGAATGTTCGCTTAGTTCAATAGTTACCAGGGATACAAACAAAACAGAATCTTGTCATATTGACAGAACGAATTTATTTATTAATCATTAAAGTTGCAATCCTAGAAATAATTATATGTGTATCACGAGCGTAAAGTGCCGTTTACCGTGCTCGAGTAACAATGAATAAATACACAAATAACTATTTTATTTTTATTGCCAACTACGTTAACTTTTCAAACCTGCAACAATTCTAATAACAGTGTATCACCCCCTGTTCGTGGGGAAAGGACGCTCGGGGGTAGAAACGAAGCTACGCGCAGAGTGGAGACTGCTTTATCTACTGTTATATTATTACATTATAACAAGTGGCTCCCAGGCGGAAATTACACAAACTATTTTCGAATAGACTCTCAGTCAGTGTTTTAGTACAGCGTGTAACTGATAACAGCGCCATTTCCGTTAATTTTACACGGGCGTCCGTGATACTAACGACGAGGCTGTAAAACATGTTGAATTTTAATTCGTTCTATGTCTGTGATTCACATTTTGCGCCATGGACAATTAATGTCTTTCATTTTGATTGGTCAACACAGGATAGGTGCTCTTGTGATTGTATTTTCAATTAGGGGACCTACAGATTATAGTGGAAACAAAAATAACTTTTAGATGAATTCAATTTGTTATTTGGATCAGATTTAACTTACACATACTGAACCAGATCACTTACAAGTAACACTACCCAACTGTCACTCACCGATTTAAATGAAACTTGGCACTCTAATAGAACTCTAAAAAATATTGAACCATTTTTTTGTTGCTTTTTAGGAGTACAAACCACTCCTAAAAGATGGTAAAAGCAAGAATCGCCATAAATGAACTTAAATAATACCAAAATATTACGCGTTCAACATTGGTTACCCAGGGGTAACCTCGAAAATAGATTCAGCGACCCAAAAATCCCCGAGTAACTAGTTTTGAACCTTAAACTCTATTTCAGTTGAATCATCTTTCCATCCCCTTTTTAACCCCTTAAAAAGTGCATATGATCAAAATGGCCCCGAAAATAGATTTTGGCGATCTCAAAAACCCCTGGGTAATCAATGTTGAACGCCTAAAATTTTGGCATTATTTAATTTCATTTATTTCGATTCTTGCTTTTACCACCTTTCAGGGGTGGTTTGTACCCCTAAAAAGCAACTTCAGGAAGAAAAAAATAAATGAAATTAAATAATACCAAAATAATACGCGTTCAACATTGGTTACCCTGGGGTAACCTCGAAAATAGATTCAGCGACCCCAAAAACCCCTGAGTAACTAGTTTTGAACCTAAAACTCTATTTCAGTTGAATATCGTAATATCATCCTCCCATCCCCATTTTAACCCCTTAAAAAAGTGCATATGATCAAAATGACCCCAAAAATAAATTTTGGCCATCTCAAAAACCTCCAGGTAACCAATGTTGAACGCTTAATATTTTGGTATTATTTACTTGCATTTTCTTGCTTTTACATCCTTTCAAAGGTGGTTTGTACCCCTAAAAAGCAACTCCAGAAAGATAGAAAATAGGGGACCAACAGATTATATCAAAAACAAAGATTTACTTTTAAGTGAATTCGTTTTGGATCAGATTTAACTTACACATACTGAACCAGATCACTTACAACTGTCACTCACCGATTTAAATGAAACTTGATACTCTAATATTGAACGTCTATTTTTTTTTCTTCGGAAAGTTGCTTTTTAGGGGGTACAAATCACTCCTAAAATGTGGTAAAAGCAAGAATCGCCATAAATGATTTGTACCCTTAAAAAGCAATTCCAGGAAGAAAAAAATAGGGGTTCTTTGTTTTGGATGTGAAGTAAACAGCACAAATACGAATTAAATTAATTCCATTGGTCAGTATAATAACAGAGGCATGTCAATTAGAAACCCGTAATTAAAGTAGGCCGCGTCAAAACAAAAAAAAAAACAAAAGATGTCATCATAAACCCACAAACAAATGAAAGTAAATTACTTTCGTGTTAACCAAACCGCAACTCATTATAACACATACTTCAAGATAAACAAAAAAGAGGTCCGCGTAAAAAAATAGTGCCGAAGACTTTAGACAAGAGTCATATAATATCTTATTTCCTTTTTTCCCAACCGAGCGCTGTCAGTCTGCGGCTGGGTACTCCCATTAATTAGTCATTAACAGTGACAAGACAGCAGACAAGAACACATGTGTGTTTGTCGACAAATACGACTCTCTCTTTCTAAGTACTATTTTCGTCTTTCTTCTCATGCGTTTACGCATGCGTCTACCATGCAAATAGTTCACATTCTTACTCATCTAACGCGACTGTAGTTTAGGGTTTTTTTGTCCGCGTTTTTTAGACTGGTACTTAGTTGAAAGCGAAATGTGATTTTAAAAGATGGACACTTAAAATGACAGACGTGTATCGTGGTGTATGAACTTTTAATGGTTTTTACTTTGCTTGTTGAAAGGTTTGAGAGATATTAATGAACAGGGTGCTATATATTTTTAGGGTACTTTTTTACTCAAATTTATATTTTATGTTGGTATCCTGTTTTAACTTAAGAGCTTCTTACAAAGTATGAAGTACAACTCATTATTTTATCTTAAAATTCATGCCGAAAATCCTGAAAATCCTGAAAATGAATAAAGAAAACAATTTTCCGTAGCATACACACTACAATTAATATTCGTCAAATATTCCTATCCAAGCACATTACTATTGCTTCTTTCAAATAGGATCGGTTAAGAATATTAAGGGGCCCTGTTGCAGATATCATTTGAGGGCCCACAATTTCAATCATGTGCATATATAATTTTTAGAAATTCTTGATAATTAATCAATAGGTGATTCAGTGGTATCGAGTCGGTCCTTTCGATTCTCACAGGCGACAAACAATTTCCACCACTAACATCTTTGGAGGCCGTGATTTGACGACTGGTAACAACACTGCACGGGAAAAAATATATCACTTACCGAGATTACTTTAAAGAATAGTTATTTATTGACCTTACCTACTGACCAGGGTGGCAGTTGTGGCAGACAATATTCTAAACATGACTTCCTTGTACGCATATTAAACTATAGATATTTTTTTAATTGCACATATTTGACATTAAATCTTTTATTTTGTTCTTATTTTTTGTTCTAATCCATAGCAAACTTAATTAAAAAACAAACAAAAAATTTATAATTTTTAAATTTAGATATCTCGCTTATACAAAAGGGTAATTTAAAGATACACACAGAATGTAATTCTCTAAAACTTTTATTTGCAGCATTTATTTCTAAAATCAAAATAAAACCATTATGTTCAAGAAAAACTGTTAGCAGCTTCATGTAATGTAACACTTCCGGTTAGTCCATTTTAACCAAAATCTATTATGTTATTTATATTGATATAGTAGTCTTATATACCAAATTTGAAAACTTTTGGATTATATTTTAATATAGTTTTTCATGAAAATCTATTATAGGCTTCAAGTAAAGTACCACTTCCGGAAGTTTTATAATGACCATAAAGGAGGTGCACACTAGATGTTATAACAGTCCTAAATACAAAATTTCAACTTTCTATGGTTTACCGTTTTTGAGTTATGCGAGATACATATGTACGTACGTCACGACGAAATTAGTCAAAATGGATTCAGGGATGGTCAAAATGCGTATTTCCGCTGAAATCTGAGAACCGAAAATTTTCGCAATTACAATACTTCCTTTACTTCGTACAAGGAAGTAAAAAGTGTACACAATATTTTGTATGTGAGTAAATTTTGTAAATAAATACGATTTTGTATATAAAGGAAACAGTAACACAATATATATATATATATATATATATATACAGGCGCAGTGGCCGAGCGTGTTAAGGCACATCCCTTAACATACTGTGACGTCAACCGAACCAAGGTTCGTCAGTTCGAATCCGCCTGTCGGCAATGTGTGATTTGTCGTTAAATATAAAAATACAGCTACATGTATTTATCACACTCGGGCGCTATAAGCTAGTCACTTATTCGCCTTAAATAATGTAGCATTCGACTACGAAAACCGGCAGTACGGCAGTGTAAAAACTGCGGCTCGGTGTGTCCGGTAGGTCCAGGCCCGATTTGGGCTGTAGTGCCAACAGAAGAAGAAGAACACATTATATATGATTATTCTACATATTTTTACTGTAAAATGTAACTTTAAAATAAAAGCAAACAAATTAATGTTGAAACCATCTTAATCTGGAAATAATCTTTCCAAAAAGTTGAAAAGCATCTGTTTGGCAATAACTCGAACAAAATACAGTCATTGCGAAGTAACCAACAACCATTAAAAATAATAGTTTAGTTAATTATTAACTTAACAACCCCGATAAATTAACTCAAATACTTTGGCATTTACTCTCGTAAAATTCTCGTTTAACACGATCGTAACTATGCAAAAACGTTTACTAAAATTCGCTAATAGTTTAAGCGCACGACTAGAATCCAACTGACAGATATAATAAGACCAAGTGACAGTTAAATTATAAGAGTAAACGATGCTCTTCTTTTTGTTCAGGCGCGTTCAGAAATAACTTCAGCACATGTGTTATACAGTAATATGCTAGCGCTCGTGGATCATTAGGACATTTTACCTAATAGTCGAAATACGTCTGTCGAAATCATGAATTAATCTTTGTCGAAACCACAAACCACAGGAAGATAGAAAATAGTAAACTGACACTCGACGTATTATGTTTTACTTGACGATGTAGATAGCTCGCGTTAGTTTTCTAAATAATATCATTAGGCGTCGTGATTTGACGGCTGGTAACTGCACTTTAAGTACCGAGAACTGTGGCGGCAAAGTGTCACAAGCAGTAAAATGGATAAAAGGCTAGATGATATACAAAGTGTGTACACAAGCCAGGAATATAGGATTTGTAAAATGCTCTTTTTAAAGAAAAAGCACAAGAATTAAGTTATTTTATGTTAGAAAAATATCCGACGTGTGTTACATACTATTTTTTTCAACATTATATATGAAAATTACATTTTTCCGTTTGCGATACAAGAAATTTAATAATTATTTTATATAAATTAAAGGAGTTGTATTTGCAAATTCACATTACGTTTATTTAGTCACCATGTCAAATGAAATTTTCCTCACTCAATTTAGTTGTGATAGTAACTGTTTCCCTCACTAGTGAGGAAAGTTATTTACTTTCATCACTAGTGAGGAAAACAGTTACTATCACAATTAAATTGAGTGAAGGAAATGTCATTTAAAATGGTTTATGAAGTAGTTGGCTTACTTAGTGATATTTAGCAGAAAATTTGAGAACCCAGGTTCGATTCCCACTATTCACAAACAATTTTCACAACATTAATATTACCCCTGTGACTTCCCCACTACTAACATCTTTGGGGTCTCGATTTAACGGCTGGTAACTGCACTTTACACACATAAATGTATCATTTAGAGAAATAAACTCTTAGATAAGGAACTAACATTATTTAAAGTATTTTTAAATAGTTTATTTATTGGGTCTTCATATCCTGTTTTGTAAATGAGTGAATAAATATAGATGTAATTTAATTATGATTTTTTCTTGTTACAGATTCATCTAAAGAATATGTACATCTTCGAGTTCTTCTACTGGTAAGTGATAAGTAATATAATATTATTGTTATTAATAGAGTTGAGAGAACCTTCATAACTCGTTTAAATTTTGAGATATTTAAATAAAATTCGGAACCTATATTATAAAAATTAAACGAGATATGAAAATGCGTTCAACGACATTAAATTTCTTGTGCTTCAATACACTTTTATACCAATTTTCAGCAATTTTTATTTTTCAATTAATTTTCACCAAAATTTGCTCAAGAAGTCGTTGGTTTTGAACATTATCTCAAAAACTAGAAGACATATGCACTTGGAGATTTTACCACTGGATTCAGCAGGTCAAAATACATAAGTATGTTAATTTTCATTATAATATTCGTACGAGAAAGGGTTTTAAAGTAAACAGTCTGAAATTGGCCTAAAATTGAAAAAAACCCAAGGGGTACCCCTTAAGAAAATTTCAAAAAAATAAATGGATTAAAATTTTGCTTATAAGTCAATTTGAACACGAGGAATTCAATGCCGTTGACCGCATTTTCGTACCTCGTTTAGTTTTTAAGATATAAACGCCGGAAAAGTTTATTTTTCTTAAATTTTACATCATCAGATTTTATAGTTTTCCAAATCTATATCTCAAAAACTAAACGAGATATGAAAATTCGCTCAACGGCATTGAATTTCTCGTGCTTCAATACACTTATATTGTAAATTTCAGCAAATTTTATTTTTCAAAAAATTTTCGCCAAAATTTTCTCATAAAGTAGGTTTTGAACAATATCTCAAAATCTAGACAAGATATACTCTTGGGGATTTTACCCTTGTATTCAGCGGGTCAAAATACATAAGTATGTTAATTTTCATTTAAATATTCGTACGAGAAATGATTTTAAAGAAAATAGTCTGAAATTGGCCTAAAATTGAAAAAAACCCAAGGGGTATCCCTTAAGAAAATTTCAAAAAATTAAATTGCTTCAAATTTGCTACAAATTTGCTTATAAGTCAATTCAAACACGAGGAATTCAATGCCGTTGAGCGCATTTTCATATCTTGCTTGGTTTTTAAGATATAGACGATGGAAAAGTTATATTTTGTACTTTTCCGAAGTTATATCTCAAAAACTAAACGACATATGAAAATGCGAAAATCTCACCGTGTTATACATCTTTTGTATTCGTCTTTTATCTGAAAAATCATCCTCAAACCCTTATTGCCCTCAATACTCAAAGACATATTTCAAAATATTAGACGGGACACAGTTTTTAGTTTCGCTATTTTAATTTATGAATTAAGCTATTTCAAAGATATGAGCCCTCATATAATTCCAGTAATTTAATTATAAAAGAACCTCAAGAAATTCATTAAACAAAAGAAACGATTCTCAAAATCCCCAAAATGGCAGAATCTCAAAAGTTAAATCCCCCATCTTTAAACAAACCGTAATTCAAGAAAACGATATTCAAATTTTTTAATATTCCTTAAATAAATCCAGAGCCTGCTTTGCGTAAATGCCTTCTTTACATAAAGTCCCAAGGGCCCGGCGAAATTGAAGACAGGCAATATATAATCACGCCATTTTACACCGCTAACTCGCTGTAATAACAAAATCCTAATGGTATATGCAGATTACTCTCAAGAGTTATATCTTATTCAGATGAAGGAAATAATTTAAAATAATTTAATTTGGTCTCCGCGCCATTTGCACAAGATTTATGCTTGCTATTTTGACGTTTCGCTTTGCGCTCTCTTCTTTTGTTTTCTAAGATGGCGCTGGGAGGCTGGTAACTCAATTTCTGGACTTTTATGGCGCACCCCAAGGGTAGGTTCAGGGACCAGTCGTAAATAATATTAATTGGTATTTGTTTAACAAAAGACTTGCGTTGATGTAATATGTTAGGTCCAATTAGTGCAGAGAACTCTCATTTGTTTCGCAGGATGTTTGTGCTGACATCTGGTGACAGTTGACAATTATTTTATTATCCTTACTTTTTATTACAACTCCTTCACTTATTATTATTATTTTGTTTATTGTTATATTGTTGATATAATAGTTATAGTTTTTAAAGAGAAATACTAAAAAATATGTTACAAATAAAAAAAAATAAATACAAAACTATAAAATAAAAGTGAAAGAGATAAGTAGGTAATCAAAGGTGTTTGACGCTCGCGTTGACGTCATACATTTAGTACGATTTTTCGATACTTGTGGCAGCACCAACCGCGTTATCGACTCGTAGTCGACCTATCCCAGACCTGAAGCATGCGTAATACACTTCAGGTTATTCAAATATAAATACACATTATTCCGATTTCTTCCCGTTTTACCTAAAAATATACATATAATTATATTTATTTATGTTTTATGAACCATTTTATGTACAAATAAACCGTTTAATTTCTTTTATTCTTCTGTAATTGTGATAAAATTGACGTGGTGCATTCCAGTAAATTTCAAATTTGTTGCGCGCCTTTTTTATATTTTTTTTTAACGGAAATTTGATTTATTATATTGTATTATTTACTGTTTTTAGTTTGAAATAAATAAACAGTAAGATAAAACTAATAATTATTTATTATTAAACAATGATTAGTAGTATGTAAATGAAAATGAGATTGTAAAAATAAAATTAACATTTTGATTTAAGTTCATATGCTGTAGAGGGCAGCAACATCGCCTGTCAGATTCATTTCATGAAAATAATTATTAGTTATAGATATTTATTGATTTTAATAAAAGATTTAGTTACGAATTTAGTCTTTTTCTATTTTAATTTATTAATACATGTTTTAGTGTTTATTTTTTATTAATTTTCGGTAAATTAGGAAACGTTCTTATCGATTGACATTTGTGACATACAAGTCCTACTAATTTTGTATTTTTATGTGAAGTGTCAAAATTCAGAGTGATTGAGCATTTAATTTATTGCTATGAAATGTCGTTTAGAACCAAAATTTTAAGTTTTGCTGATGTGTTATTAAGAGTGCCGCCGTTATTTCTTATAGATGAAATTTTAAAAGTTGGACTAGGACTGTCAGATTTTATTGAACAGGACATTGGAGAGCTACATAATATCGAAACTTCTACATCGTTTTTCAGCAATTATACATCAGCTTATATTGCATATGATCCACTTTTCTACAGATATGTACTTTTATCTCTTACCAGACTAACTCTTGCCGTGTTAGGTAAGTAATTATATTTATTTTTACCCATTTTTTTACCACTTTCCTGTTAATTAATTTTGCACAATCATTAAGTTACAATCTGGATAATATATAAGTGTTATTTAAATTATATTACGTCATTTTATATGTGAAACAAGGAGCATATTTTGATTATTTCCTAACCATACTTTTAAGAAAATGTTCTGAACTATTTTCCAACAGTTTCATCTAGAATAAAAGCTAAATATATTTTATATATTTAATATAATGCAAGAATTTTAGTGCAATATAATTATTATTTCAAAAATATTATGTTTAAATTTAATAATGTATCAATTATGGTAAATTAATATATTCGAAAAATATATTTTTAATATACGTATTTATATTTAAAATGCCTCCAAATTATAATTAATAAATAAAAATATATGGAGTATTAGTTAATAAATTGAATATGGTCGTAGAAATATGCAGGCGTGAGATATCATGACATGCACTATGCAGATTGCTATTATTACTAATCCAAGTATTTTACATAAATAATTTTTGAAAATCATTCAATTATTAATGTATGTATTTCGGGTTAAATTGTCAGGGATATTAAACATTTATATATTTTATTTATTTTTAAAAAATAAAATTAATTTAGCATTTATTTAAATATTTAATATTAGAAAATATATATATTTACTACAATTTATAATATCAATATTTTATTAACATTAAAATATTTATGTTATAATTAAAAACTTAATTAAACAATGGATAAAAAATGTAAAATTATTGTTAAAATATTATATTTAAAATCGCAATAATAATTTGCAAAAATTCACCGATTTTTAAATTTAGAAATAACTATTATTTTTGTCTCACATATTACAAATTTAAATTTACTATAGTCTAGTCAAATACATTATTTAAAATACGTTTTCTTTTAATTATTGGGCGAAATTTAAAATAAATTTGACCCCGGAAAAGTTATTTTTCCCAAATTTTACCACATTAGATTTTATACTTTTCCGAATGTATATCTCAAAAACTAAACGAGATAGGATGATACGTTTAATGCTATTGAATTTATCATCTTCAATATCTTGTTAAAAATACATATGTTGTTTTCTTTTTTTATTATTGAGTCAAATTTTAAATAAATTACACATTTAAGGTTTATAATAAAAATTGGCGTTTTAATTATAAATAAATTTAATAGTTTAAAAGTGTAATTATATCAATATTTTGTGTCAAAATTGAGGTAAATTTAAAATATGCTCCTTGACCTTATGATACCTAGATAATACACTTTAAATATTAATTTGTCTAGATCGATCTTTAAAAACATATTGAATTCCTCTATTGTGTTTCTTATAATTTTTTTTATTTTTTAAAGACAAAAATGTAAATAATTCCTTTAAAGTTTAAATCTCATGATTTTTAATAATTTCTTTTTGTATTCAACGATAATAATGACAACGTTTTGAGTCTTGGTACGATTAATTTTTTTTAGAATACAAAATTGTTTTAAGCAATAAATAAATAAAAAAAAATTCCATTCATCACGTTTAGACTCAAAAGCAAATTTTTTAAATCACCCTTTATATTTAAATTAAATATACAGGGAGATGAATTGTACAACGAACCATAGCGTTTTCAATGCTACTTTTGAAATATTAAATTTTTTTATATAAAAAAAATAGTGCATTTTTGACACTCATATTTATAATTTTACTCTACTTGGAAATGAAAAAATGCTAATTTTCTTAAAATCATCAGTGCTAGGAAATAACAAAACAAATGTACCAATTAAAAGTTATTATTTTTATCTATCATTATTATTATTCTTATTATAATATCCAGTACTTCTTTGTCACACTTTCCAAAATATACAAACTATTCAATATGCTTAATTTAATTTGAAACTAATTGCGTTATTTTTTGTTTTAGGATGTATTTCTGCACTATGCCTATTCATACTATGTACAAAACATTTAATGGTAGTCTACACATATTTGATGTCTGTGGGAATAGTATTCATATCCTACTGGACAAATCTATCAACAGCGAAGAACGTCCAAACACTTACCCCAGATTCTGCAACGACCAGCCTCTTAGAAGATGTCCTTTCGCTAAACCTTCCAAAACTACTTGAACCAAATGGTCCAGGAAGTATAATTTTACAAAACACCGCAATACAATGTATCCTCGCCTTTATTTTCTGCAATATTCACTTGGGACCAAAGAATTCAGTTTTACAAAAACTGTTACCCATTTCTTTCATGGTTCCTTCCATTTTGATAACTTTACCATTGCCTGATTCGGTTATTAATCATTCTCCTGTTTTTGCCTCGTTGTTACCTTTGATAATAGTGACTTATATTTTATGGACTAGTGTCTTTTATGTCATACATACCTTATATAATGGGTACCAACATGCTAGAGGAATAATTACTAATTTTGGTATGTCAGCTTTGGTTGAAACTGAATGGGTGAGATTAAATGTGCCATCAGTTTTAAGAACTTTTTGGATTTTAAGGGTTTTGGAACATACTGGAATATTTTTTTTTAATGGTAATGGGTTAAGTCCAGCTTATACCCTAATTAAAACCCTGATGATTATGGGTTGTGAAACCCTAACAGCAGTTTTGGGTATGACAAGTATTGTATCTTATATTTGCCATCACGTTGGAAGATTTTTTCAGTGGGTTTTACTAACAGAAGATGAAGACAATAAAAGTATTGGAACTGTCTCAGCCATTTTGTTTTATATCTTAGCATTACAAACAGGGTTAACAACTTTAGATCCAGAAAAAAGATTTATTAGACTTTGTAGAAATTTTTGTTTATTATTCACGGCACTTTTACATTTTATTCATAATATAGTAAACCCTTTACTAATGAGTTTAAGTGCTAGTCATAATCCATCTGTTAGGAGGCACTTACGAGCTTTAGCTGTTTGTGCTTTTTTAGTACTTTTCCCAGTCGTATTACTAGTTTGGTTATGGACTCATCACGAAGCTTCTACTTGGTTACTAGCTGTCTCGGCATTTAGTATCGAAGTAATTGTTAAAGTAACTGTCTCCCTTATGATATATACTTTGTTTTTACTTGATGCTCGGCGTGAAACCTTTTGGGAAAGATTAGACGATTATGTATATTACATTCGAGCATTTGGCAATACAGTTGAATTCTTTTTCGGGATATTTTTGTTCTTCAACGGTGCTTGGATTCTTGTCTTTGAGTCTGGTGGTGCTATCAGAGCTGTAATGATGTGTATTCATGCATATTTCAACATTTGGTGTGAGGCTAAAGCTGGTTGGTCAGTTTTCATGAAACGTAGAACAGCTGTGAACAAAATCGAAAGTCTCCCTGAAGCAAATACTGAACAATTAGAACGTTTGAACGACGTTTGCGCAATTTGCTATCAAGAAATGCAATCAGCGAAGATAACACGCTGTAAACATTTCTTCCATGGGGTCTGTCTTCGAAAATGGCTCTACGTTCAAGATAGATGTCCTCTTTGTCATAAGATTCTTCATAGTATGGATAATGAGGATCAAAAAGAGGAGGCGCAACCGTTGGAGGAGATTGAGGAGGAAGATGATTACAGGTGATTGTGATGCGTGGTGATATTTTAAATTTGTGGCAAACTGTATATACTGTTATATAGTTTTAAATTAGAGGTTAAAGGTTACTATGACGACAAATTGACACGTGATTAATGCGTTTTTTATTTACTCTTCATTGTTGATTCAACTATAATCTTGAAGACAGCGGCACTTCGGTTATTAACTTGATTATTAAGTTGATACTATTCTTACATTTTTTTTGTTGTTGATTGTCTATTGTTATACCCAATTTATTTACTATGACCAATTTTCAGATTTTTGGAAACTTAAATTTTCATTATGGAATGGATTATTTTGGAGGATTATAATTGGGATTTATATTATTTGGATATATTTGGTTGTTATCTATGTTAACAGTCAATTTAATGTTTAAGGTAAATTAAAGTAATTTTACAGATTAATTATATCAGCTAATATTTAAATATGAAATTGACTGTAAATTATTCTATATTATACAATGTATACAATATTCAAAAGATCTTGATCGTATTTTATTCCTAAATTAATTTAGAAAGCTTTGAGATATAAACATCAGAATTGCGATGATAATCAAGATACTTTGAAAATACTTTAGATTTTTGTATACTTGTTCACTATTTGAACAATTAATTTATTAATATTTTATTTATACAATTTTGCTAATAAGAAAATAATTATTGTATATTTTGCAGTCATATATATATACATGAATAATGAAATATTGAACAAGTATAACATTTATTAATTACTTCAAAATTATAAATCAGTAAATACAAATGTATTTTTAAGTGATAAATACAAAATATACAATGTTTATTATAATTTTACTTATATTGTAAATTTATTGCTAAAATATTTGTAAATTTTCTGGTTTAAATGAAGTAATCATTGAGATAAACAAAAAAAAAATTTATTCTTTTAATCATACAACAATAACTGTTAAATAAGAAAACGCATTCCGATGTAAAACATTACACATCATGGCAAAATCGTTCGGTAGTGATATTTATTGTAAATACATATATTTTTGCTTCACCTTATTTTATTTGTATACCTTGCCTCTCTCCTTGTAAATAAATATATAAATAAATTAAGAAATTGACGTATTTTTCAAGAATTTAATTGAAAATTAAATCGTTGTAATTTGATAATAAGTAGTACAGAGATGCCCTACAACTGGTAAGAGTTCGTACTACTGTTAAGCGATCAGCTCGCTCAAAATTTGCTTTTACTATTTCGTAATAACGTCCATCACTAAAAATTAAAATAAAATCATATTAAATACAAACATAAGAGGTAAATATATTCTTGACATCACGTTATATACCATCAATTCGGGTTTCGTTAAATACGCCAAGTGATCTGGTTCAGTTAGATTTGATCCAAATGTCAAATGGAATACTTTTAAATCTAACTCTTTTCAATTTAAAATTAATTTAAATAAGCTATCAGTCTTTACTATACAGGGTGTTTCAGGACTAGTGTAACAAACTTTAACAGCTTATTCCTGAGGTCATTTTGAGCCAAAAATGTCATATGAACATAGGTCCTATTCCTTCTAGTTACCAAAATACAAGAGGTTAAAGTTCTGTAAATAATACGAAATTTTCAAATTTTTGTAATCAAGATACTTTCGGAAAACAAGAGCTTTATTGAAAAGTCATACCCTATTTGTCTTAATTAATTTTATTTATTAATATTAACGAATACGATTTAGAGAACAAAACATAAAATGACACAATTAAATAGACACAGAACAACATAACCAAACATGGAATAGGTTAACACAATATGAAATAAGATAACAAATTTTTTAAAAATACATCAAGTGTTCAAAATGAGCGCCTTGAACTCGTATGCATGTTAATATTAATAAATTAAATTAATGAAGACAAATAAGGTATGGCTTTTCAATAAAACTCTTGTTTTCCGAAAGTATCTTGATTAAAAAATTTGAAAATTTCGTATTATTTACAGAACTTTAACCTCTTGTATTGGTAACTAGAAGGAATAGGACCTATGTTCATATGACATTTTTGGCTCAAAATGACCTCAGGAATAAGCTGTTAAAGTTTGTTACACTAGTCCTGAAACACCCTGTAGAGTGTCCAACTGCAATTTGCAGACTGATGCTTTCTTCAATTCTTCATAGATTTGTTGTTAAAAGAGTAGATATAAGTGAATTATGAAACAGGTGTATCAGGAACAAATGAATGATTGAGCTCCTGGACGATTAAATCAAACTAATTTTTTTATAAATCGATCAGGATTCAATTGTAATTGAAAGTATCTCAACTAACACATTTGTAAAATGAATTTCTAAATAGAAAATATATTAGATGACTGAAAGTAAGTATTGGTTTCTTAAACTAATTTATAGTAAATTAACAATTACTTCTAATAGAAAAATTAGTTAAAAATATAACATTAGAATGTCAAACTAAAATTATTAATTTAAATTAATATTTTTTGATCCCACAAATATTTGTTGTGTAATAGAAGATTTCGGATGTGAGGAATGAATGAGCTTGTATAGAGAAAGCAAGTATTGTGTATGAGAATGACTGATATTTTTACGTACATTTGAATCGTAATGAACTGTTTACTTAACTTTGTCTCTAGGGGTTACGAGACTTATAACGTGCTAGCCCGTGTAAAAATTATAACGGGCTGTTGACATTGGTTATCATGACTACATATCTAATTTTAAACGTTTGACACTTAAATATTTTTTGATTAAACAAAATCTGTCAGATTTTCAAAGTCTACCTTGATTGAACATTTTAGTTATTGTGTTATACTATTGCAATTAATTTTATTAAATATACATATATTGCGATTCAAATGCACATAAAACATTGTACAATGCTCGACCGTTAACTGAAATTTACAGGCTCACACAGATAATAGGCTCGCCTGTAAATTTCTGTATAACGGTCTTGCAATGTAAATAACTATGATGAATCTATTTGTGGATGTTCCTTGAATGTTTCAGGGGTTTGTTCTACCCTATTTAATGCAGGGTTCGTAAATATCATGATATTTATAATAAATATCAAAATATCTGATATATAGGATATATATCAGATAAATATCACTTTTTGGATATTTATTTTTTAATTTTAGTTTTTGTACACATTTATAAAAACTGAAAAATTCGAAAAATTTCACTTTTCCGGAGGCTATATCTCAAAAACTAAACAAGATATGGAAATGCGCTCAACGGCGTTGAATTCCCCGTGTCCGAATTGACTTATAAGCAAATTTTCATACAATTTTAAGCAATTTAATATTTTTAATTATTTCCTTTGGTTTTTTCAGATTTTAATTAAATTTTCCCAAAAATCCTTAATCGTAGGATTATTAAAACGAAAATTTACATACATATATATTTTGACCCACTGAATCCAGTGGTGCAATCTTCAAATGCATATGACTTCTGGTTCTCGAGAAAATGTTAAAAAACAGCTTTTTGCGATTTTTTTGGCGGAAAATTGAAAAAAAATAAAAATCGCTGAAACTATGTTTATAAGTTAACTGAAGCACGAGAAAATTAATGCCGTTGACCGCGTTTTCATATCACATTTAGTTTTCGAGATATAGCCTCGGAAAAGTAGAAAAACTGAAAAATTCGAAAAATTTCACTTTTCCGGAGGCTATATCTCAAAAACTAAACAAGATATGGAAATGCGCTCAACGGCGTTGAATTCCCCGTGTCCGAATTGACTTATAAGCAAATTTTCATACAATTTTATGCAATTTAATATTTTTAATTATTTCCTAAGGGGTACCCCTTTGGTTTTTTCAGATTTTAATTCAATTTTCCCAAAAATCCTTAATCGTGGGATTATTAAAACGAAAATTTACATACATATGTATTTTGACCCACTGAATCCAGTGGTGCAATCTTCAAATGCATATGACTTCTGGTTTTCGAGAAAATGTTAAAAAACCGCTTTTTGCGATTTTTTTAGCGGAAAATTCAAAAAAATAAAAATCGCTGAAACTATGTTTATAAGTTAACTGAAGCACGAGAAAATTAATGCCGTTGACCGCGTTTTCATATCACATTTAGTTTTCGAGATATAGCCTCGGAAAAGTAGAAAAACTGAAAAATTTGAAAAATTTCACTTTTCCGGAGGCTATATCTCAAAAACTAAACAAGATATGGAAATGCGCTCAACGGCGTTGAATTCCCCGTGTCAGAATTGACTTATAAGCAAATTTTCATACAATTTTAAGCAATTTAATATTTTTAATTATTTCCTAAGGGGTACCCCTTTGGTTTTTTCAGATTTTAATTCAATTTTCCCAAAAATCCTTAAACGTAGGATTATTAAAACGAAAATTTACATACATATGTATTTTGACCCACTGAATCCAGTGGTGCAATCTTCAAATGCATATGACTTCTGGTTTTCGAGAAAATGTTAAAAAACCGCTTTTTGCGATTTTTTTAGCGGAAAATTGAAAAAAAATAAAAATCGCTGAAACTATGTTTATAAGTTAACTAAAGCACGAGAAAATTAATGCCGTTGACCGCGTTTTCATATCACATTTAGTTTTCGAGATATAGCCTCGGAAAAGTAGAAAATCTGAAAAATTCGAAAAACTTCACTTCTCCGGAGGCTATATCTCAAAAACTATTTGATATTTTTATATAATGGATATATATCATTGCAAAAATATGACGATATATATCAAAATAAATATCATGATATATATCGATCGATATATATCTTCGAACCCTGATTTAATGGGATATAACGTGATGTTACGTATCAAATTCACTTATTGTTACCTGAGAACTAAACATCTTAATTTAAGACATTTTACTCGAAGTGTATCAATTGCTTTTTGACTCTTATCGGAAAATCTCAAGTTCTCTGGATCCCATTTTAATTCTATTCTTTCTAACATTGGACAGTTGTTCGCTATTCCATCCATTAATTGATCTACTAAGACGTTGCCACCCAGTCTTTCTTGTGTTCCCATTATGAAAATTCTTAAAGAAATATTCATTATCAATGCACATAAATTGAGACTAATACTTTATTCACAACTATACATTTAGTAATAATTAAATAAATAAATATATCATCACGCCTTTTATCCATTACTGGGTATGGTACTCTGCAGTAGCAGATATATATTTCTTCGCGTGCAGTGCGGTTACCAGCCGTCAAACCACAGCCCTTAAAGATGTTAGTAGAGAAGGATCCACAGGGGTAGTTTTAATGTAGTGAAAATCGAAGGAATTTAACCCGGATTTTCAAATCCACTGAGCCACCTACCCCATTACAATTACCAATTTTAATTTAAAATTTGCGATCCAAATTGTAATTAATAACATCATAATGGCCAGTGGTACCAACAAAACTTAAATTTTAAACTAAGTTCAAATAAATAAAAGCATACTGAATATTTTGCATCAAAATAAATGCCGGGCAATTTTAAACAGAGACAGATTAAATTTGTTGTTTATATAGCATTGATCGCCATTTATAAAAATTAAATAATAATATTTAAACAACATTTTATATCCTACTAATCCTTCTGTCAATGTCTAAATCAATAAACAAATTTTGTTTTCAACTGTTCGTTAGTTTAAGGATTATGTGAAAAGATTTCAAAAATATTTGTGAATAACTTACTTAGCGTTGGTTAAAATTGGTAAAACTGATTGCCAAAGCGAATCAGTTATATGAGTCATCCCAGATAAACTGATGCCCCAGAGTTGGTGTCCATGTTTAGATAAAAACTTATGCAGAGCTTCATCAGTTAAATTATCTGAACTGTCTAAATCTAGAGCGACCTACAAAAAGCAAACTAAATATTAAAAATCATTTTTCTATTTTGCGTTTATAAGAAGGTCATTATGAAATCTAGTTGCGTATCGAAAGATCGTTTATTATTATACGTAACATTTTGTTTTAGACGGTTGATAGTAGCGGATGATATACTGAACATATCAAGCTGAGAATATCAAAATTTCAATATAATCTCAAAATCTGAATGTCATTAATAGATACTAACCATAACATTTCATATATTTTATTATTTATTATTATTTCAGATTATTTTAAAATTCTAGTTTATAAAATAGGAAAAATAGTATAAATAACTTATTTTATAAGACTTTTATTGCACTTGTCCTTTAGAAAAGATCCTTAGAAGAGTCTTCTAAACTAAAGATGCGTGCGGAGAAACCATATTTTTACGATTGCATCAGAAATTATTATAGTATATTATACAACGACGCTATAATGGATGCTCTTATTCCCGAGGATGAAGTTTGCAACCCGAGCGAGCGGAGCGAGCAAGAGTTGTAATCATCCGAGGTAATAATAGCCATTATAGCGAGTTGTATACTATACTTTATATACGACTAACATATACGACTAATTTAATAAAATTTTTATATTATTTATTATCTATTAATTTTACATCTATTTACCTAATAAATTTACATCTATAATTGAAATAAGTAAATGGAGTAAAAAGACCATAATGAAGATGATTTGTATTTTTCACCTAATTCAGTAAAATATGCCAACAATACATTTTCTGAATACGAATTTGTCTTCATTTTAATACGCCAGTCCATAAAACTTTGGTATGCTTTGTTATAGAAATTTTTAGACTTTTGTAGTAGCATCAGCGATTTCCTTTATTTCTGGTGGTGTAGAACATATACTGTCTTCTGTAATACTATCCATTTTTTCAATTACAGTTAAACTCAATAATTTAACACAATTTGCAAGACCGTTTTTGACAACTTCTCAACGATGATTTCGTTTTGTTTGTTTCCGATTCGTAAACAACAGTGAACTTAGAAACGAGCATGTTTAATTTAAATATGAGTCGCTATAGCAACACTGTTCCGATGGCACTATAAAACAATGATTCATGTTTTAAGCATTTTGATTGGTTCACGAGCGGGAATAATGACCATTATTCCCGACTCATTATTCCCGGCGGGATTAATATATAGCATTATATAGCAAAAAACGCATATATAATGATAATATTATTAGTTAGTCGTATATAAAAAAATGTAAAAGTTCGTTCTGTCAATATGACAAGAAAGTTTCTGTTTTGTTTGTATCCCTGGTAACTTTCAAAGTTTATTTTTTGATTGTTGCACGGAAAACCTTAATTTTACGATGACAAATAACAGCGTAATTGTCAGCTTTTCAAAACAATCGTAGAAAAAGTTAATTCTTTTGATACAATTATTTTGCGAACTGAAACAGTCTTTAATATTACGTATTTATATTTATGATAATGATTGCAAATTTTTTATGACGGCAATAAACGTTAGTCATGTGTTTTAAGTAGAATTTAAATTTAGATAAGTTACTCGTATTACTTTTTGTTAACTAGTAATTATAACAATGAAAAGAAATCGTTTTAGAACGAAGAAACTATTGTTTTAAAATGTCGTTCTAATAAGAAAAACATTCAAATATACTTATAAATTTATATATAATTACGTCTTCTCAAATTCTAAATATAACAATCTGCAATAGCAGATCTCATTGTAGAGAACGTACTCGAATATATCTCTAACTTTCTTCTCTTAGTATACACATAACTATTATAAGAATAAATCTAGAAGAGAAAAACTAACTTACCAAATTTCTAAGATTACCAATTTCCATCCAGTTTTTCAAAACTGAATCATTGAATCCATTCAGCTGGCCTGCGCTCAAAAATCTCAAATTTGGTATTCTTGTTAACATATCTATCAAACATTCAGTAGAGACATCTGTCGCTGTAATATCTAATTCTTGAACTGAAGATTTTTCCCATTCAACTTGCATTACATACTCGCTTTTCAAACCTAAAATCAAAACAATTATTTGAAGCATTTTTCTCTAAAAAAATTTTAATTATTTATTTATTTATGTTACGCTGTACAACAGGAACTTAATCCCAATTACAGTACAGGGTCCGCACTCACCGAGCCGCAATGTGGTAGTTCATTTTTAACTCGGAATCTTCCGAATTCTGTAATGATATCCATAGGGTTGTGCCGTGGTCAATTGACCAAAAATATTTGACGGCCAAATAATACGGTCAAATAATCTAAATGGAACCGCCACGACATCTGTTGTTCAATAGAAATAGCTACTTACTATTATTACATGAATATATCTAGTTTGGTATTCTGGGTTCTGGAGAATTTGATTACTTTACTTTACAAGTAAAGTAAATACATATTATTTCATTTCATTACGTCTTTTACTTTATTTTCCCCTTTATTTTGAATTTGATTTGGTTTTGTTTATTAGTTGTTGTTGGTTTTTCATTTTCAGTAATATTGGATGTAGTAAACAGTACTATATAAATAAATTACAATTTTAATTGTGATTTTTATTAAATGTTTCTTGGTCAATTGACCGAAAAATATTTGACTGGTCAAATGCACAACCCTAGATATCCACACCACCGTACTATATTCAAAACAATCTACAATTTTTTCCTAAGCCTTTCATAGATGCCTACCACTATTATGAATCACAAATATGGAATAATTAATGTTGAATAAACAATATATTCCTAAAAATTTATTTAAATTTCAAAACAGGTCTAAAGGTTGTTCATAATTACGTATAAGTAACAGTAAAAATGCAAAGAGTGTGTGAACATCATTCTGCATACTTGAAAAGGCTTTTAACATTATTAACCAAGGTCGTTGCCATAGATACCTTCATTTTATTTTAATGTCAATGCCAAAATGTTACGCAAAAAGTTTAGAAACTGCTGAAATAACAAAAACAATGCTGGTATGGCAATATTACTCGTACTGTATTAATGGCATGTTTACTATAATAGAGTCGAGAATGAAAACAAATAATTTCTCAATTGATGAATGAGTTTTTTATGATCATTTTAATTTGATGAGTCAATATTTTTTTCAATTTTAATACTGACCTTACCTGCTAGATTTTGTTAAGTATTATTGGATGTCATATTTATGTTTAACCTTTGTTGTTGTGTCTTTAATAGGTATTTTAAAATTATATTTTGACATATTTTGTCTTGTCAAACATTTATAAAATAAATAAATAAATATATCATCACGCCTTTTAACCATTACTGGGTGTAGCACTTTGCCGGAGCAAATCTCGGTTAGTGATATATTTCTTTGAGTGAAGTGCGGTTACCAACCGTCAATTCACGACCCTCAAAGATGTTAGTGGTAGATTTAATTTGGTGAAAATTGTTCATTGGCTGTGGGGATCGAACCACGCCGATTTGATTCCACTGAGCCACCTACCCCATAATAATAATAGATATTTGTACAACTAGTTATGAAAGCAATACTTTCTTCATGTATTTTAGGTTTTATGCACGACGCGAAGCTGGAGTTTATCAAACAAATGAGTGAAAAAGAAATTCTTCCATTACGTGTGATGTATGGAATTTTGCATATTGATATTGGATTGATTTTACGGAAATAATTTTCCTTGACCTGTTTCCAACTAATCATAATGCAAAACGTTTTAAAATTCAACCAATAAGCACAATTTTATACGGAAAAAATCTTGTTACTAGGGTACAATCCTTTCAACTGTCAGTTTGACACAAGTTATTTAATGTTTATTCTTTGCTGTCAGTTTGACACATTGTAACTTTTGTCAAAACTCACAGTATTTAACTATTTCTATGATTAACCAATAAGAATATATTTAGGTATCTTTCTTTACGATTTTTAAAGTAGTTGAAAAAGTGTCACTTTCTACACGACTTTTCGTTAAAAAATAACGACTTTTATGATCAATATGCAAATATATAATTAATTATAATTAAATAATGATTAACCAATAATTTTTAGGTATATTTTTTTCACGATTTTTAAAGTAGTTGAAAAATGTGTCATTTTCTACACGACTTTTCGTTAAAGAAAACGACTTTTATGATCAATATGTAAATATATAATTTTCTATAATTAAATAATGATTAACCAATAATTTTTAGGTATATTTTTCACGATTTTTAAAGTAGTTGAAAAATATATCACTTTCTACACGACTTTTCGTTAAAAAATAACGACTTTTATGATCAATATGCAAATATATAATGATCTATAATTAAATAATGATTAACCAATAATTTTTAGATATATTTTTCACTATTTTTAAAGTAGTTGAAAAAGTGTCACTTTCTACACGGCTTTTCGTTAAAAAATAACGACTTTTATGATCAATATGCAAATATATAGTTATCTATAATTAAATAATGATTAACCAATAATTTTTAGGTATATTTTTCACGATTTTTAAAGTAGTTGAAAAAGAGTCACTTTCTACACGACTTTCGTTTAAAAGTAACGACTTTTATGATCAATATGCAAATATATAATTATCTATAATTAAATACTCCATTTTCACAATAACTGGGTTTATTTGTGTTAGCAAAAAATAATCGTTGTTGTATTGTCATTTCCTGCTATTCATATCAACAATTTTTTATCATTTAATTCACAGAATTAATTTAATTATAAATAAGTATGTAGATATAATAATAAATATAGGAACTCGTAAAACAACAATTTTGTACGCATTAAAAATGTATTTTTTATCGTTCAAACTTTATCATTTATTTATTAATATCATAAATAAATTGTCTAAGAATATTATTAGATTCTGTAGATAACAATAATTTATATTGTTTGTAATTAATAAATATATTATCGCGTCAGCTTCTACCCAATTCTAAAAGTGACATTTTTTTTTGTAGCAGATTTCGCAAGCAATATATTATTAGAGATTCTCTTTTCGCCAATCTTATAATATTAATTCCACTCCATAAGTCATCTCTTACCGATACGTATAATTCCACACCTAACTTATATTTTATACTTACTAGTTCCATTCATAAGTAAACAACGTAAGCGTCGACTTCTTTGAAACAGAGTTTTCATTGTTGATCCAGTGACTTTGGAACAGAAATTCACGGCCAAACATTCCAACTGTAATTAGATCATAATCAGCGTTGCAAAATAGTTATTTTTCTACGATTGCTATGAAAAGTTGTTAATTACGCTCTTATTTGTCATCGTAAAGTTGACGTTTTCTGTGGAACAATTGAAAAATATCTTTTCGTACAAGAAACACGTTCTTATTCCCTAATTTTAGAGAGAGAAACACTGCTTTTCTCCCCTAGGTAGCATGTTTCTCTCCCTAGAGACATGTTTCTCTCCCTAGGGACTACGATTATTAGCTGTTTTCGGCGTTTCCTAAGTAACTAGTAACGCAACCCATATTTGACATTTCTTCCGATAAGAAAGTAATTTTTGTGCACTTGTTACGAAAAGTATAATCGCTTGTGTCCCTCCCTTGATGCATAACATACTATTTTTGCGCGTTTCTAATGGCAACACGCGAAAAAGACGTTAAATAAAAAAGATATTAAATGCGCGCTTATTTCAATAGTTACCAGGGATACAAACAAAACAGGAACTTGTCATATTGATAGTTGACAGAACGAATTTAATTTCAATACGTTTACATTTTTTAATAATTTGAAGATGCAATCGTAGAAAAACTTATGTGTGTATTACGAGCGTAAAGTGTCTTTGTTCCTCTTACACTATTACCTATTACTATTACCATGCTCGAATAACAAAGAATCCCTTTACGCTCTTAATACACAAATAACTATTGGGTATTAAGAGCGTAAAGTGATTCTTTGTTACTCGAGCACGGTAATTGCAGCGCGAGCTGAAGGCGAGAGTTGTAATAGTGTAAGAGGAACAAAGAATCACTTTACGCTCTTAATACATAAATAACTATTGTGTATTAAGAGCGTAAAGTGATTCTTTGTTACTCGCGCACGATAATTTCAGCGCGAGTCGAAGGAAAATAAATGAATGACTTAATTTGTCAAAAATGATATTTACCTGGATACAGTTAGAACTAAAAGCATCAATATGACTGTCGTCAACAAAATTGATGCCATATAAATTAATAACTCGCAAATTTGGGGTGGCTGATTTGAGTTTATGAACATTGATAACCTCATAGATTTCTTCTTCTTCTTCTTCAACTTTCTCGTAAGTTCCAATCAAGTGAAGAATTTCTAAACCGTTGATGAAGTTGTAAATCTTTCGCATGAAACCCTCCATGAAAATAACCTGAAAACCATTGTTATTCGTGTATCTAGACAAGAATGACATTTTCTTCAAAACTATATTAATGGGTGATTTAAAAAAAATTATATAAAGTTATGCCATGACAAATGAAGATAGATATAATGGGTATGTCTGACCTTACCACAATCGTTGTCAATTATTTCAAATTAGTAATTTTGAATATAACATCAAAGACAAAATTAATTGTCATCCAACACTTGGTGAAACAAGGTTTAATAAAAAATATAAAGTAAACACTTGGCTATGTTTCACAAAATTCAGCCTCCAAGTCACCTTATGAAGGCATCGTCAGAGGCTGGCCAGCACAGTTAGTAACCATAGACGCGTTTCGCTCTTATTAGAGCTTTTTTAAAAATTTTGAATATTATTGATTATTGTAACATTTAAACGAAGTGGCTTTCACCAACTACCAAACTAACAACAAAGACAAATTTAATTGTCATCCATACACTTGGTGAAACTAGGTTTAATAAAATATAAACTAAACACTTGGCTAAGTCTCACAAAATTCAGCTTCCAAGTCACCTTATGAGGGCATCGTCAGAGGCTGGCCAACACAGTTAGTAACCATATACGCGTTTTTTTAAAGTACTAAACTAATTTGAATCAATTACATTTATTTACATTAGACAAAACTTTTTTCAACATTACTAAAAATGACATTTCCCTTACTCAATTTAGTTGTACTAGTAACCGTTGCTCTAACTAGTGATGAAACTAAATAACTTTCCTCACTAGTAAGGGAAATGGTTACTATCATAATTAAATGGAGTGAGGGAAATGTCATTTGACATGGTGACCAAGGAAACGTGATGTGCATTTGCAAATACAACTCCTTTATTTATATAAAATAATTATTGAATTTCTTGTATCGCAAACATGAATATGTAGTTTGCACATTTAATGTTGAAAACATAGTAACATACGTTATAGCTCCTGCTCCAACTTTCGTACTCATTTTGCAATTAAATCCTTTCCTAACTACTATTAAAATATACTATTCCTTTTTTAGAGATGCTTTATTTCTTTTTTCAATTGAGAACAAAATATATTTCTTTCTGACCGGGTCGTAAAACATTCGTTGAACATTTATTCAATAGATTCTGCATTTAATCTTCCCCAAACTTCTCTTTCCTGTTACACTCCTTTCACTTCACCCACAAACATAATTCCTATCAAACAAGCTTGTCTCATCTTTCATCCATTTATTTCTATAGTTTCAACACAATTCCTCACTCTCAGTTTCACCAGTCCTTCATACAACTTATATTCCACATGCCCAAATCATCTCAACTACCCCACAAAACATTCTTCTCAATCTCCAACCAAAATATTCCCTTTTGCAGTTGGTATACTTTACCTCAGATAAACAAATACACATATACTTCAACCTGGCTGGAAAGGCTTGCATTTCACTGAAATCATGCAATTGCATAGCCGTTGAAAAGTCCAATAACATATGCGTTAAATTCGGACACTTATTTGACAATTCATGCAACACTGTATGAGTGATTAACTCAATGGGTAGCTCAATATATCTTAAAGAAGGTCCGAATCTTATGCTGATCAATGCTAGGAGGGACTCTAATGAGCCTACATGAAGTCCAGAGATTTCTGGACGCAGAGATACATGTTTCCAAAGACGGGTGTCGTACGCAATCAGTCGCCATTTTTTGCAAACTCTGGCCATGCGACATATTTCTAGATGGGTTAAGTAGCTGAAGATGTTGAGGAGGACCTTGTCGGGAAGCTTTTCTATTGTCTGGAAAAGAAAGAAATCAAGAATTATTTAAGGTAATACAGATTTAATACAAAGATGTTCATTTTCTATCGACAAAAGTTTATAAACTGCTAGAACAAATTATGAAATGAAATCTCCAACCCGGCAATTATGTACTGTTCTGAATGATATTGCTGCAAATTTCGATATTGATATATTCGCAGATTCTCTGGCTAAGTTTAAGCGTTTTTTTGCTTACTATTTTTCTACCTGTTGTATCACATACAATTTTGCTTTATACTTCCATATATGTATATATTTTCTACTTGTTACAATAATTCTAATATTTTTTATTATTTTATTTTTCTATATAAACAATTATTTTGTATAATATTTTGTTTCCATCCCCCTGTAATTGGGACTTTTGTCCTGTTGGGTGGATTATTATAAATAAATAAATAAACAATCACAGATAAATAAAAGATACAAAACTAGAAAGGACAACGATTATTAAAATTAAACGAGTTCCGGGTTTGGACCGTATCAAAATTCGAGTGAGGGCTCGACGTTTCGTTCGCCATCGTAGGGAGCTTCTTCAGGAGGAAAGGAAGAAAGATCAAGGTTACCCGACGTGTAAACCACGCTAGAGGCCAAGAGCGATCTTCGAAGAGTAGAAGGAAAAAACTGTTTATATAGAGAAAGACGTGTCGGATGATTGGTTAGGAAGGTTCATTGGTTAGAGTCAGTACCTGACTCGTTTAATTTTAATGACTCAGACCGTGGAAGTCTACGCTTTTATTTGACAACGATTATTTTTACCACTAACATTTAAGAATGGATTTATAGATTTAGGAACCCTGGTTCAATTCCCACAACCCACAAATAATTTTTACCACATTAAAATTAAATCTACCCCTGTGGCTTCCCCTCCATTAGTGTGATTTGAAGGCTGGTAACCACATTTAACGCGACAAAATATATCACTTACCAAGATCGGCTACGGGAAAGAGCCACACCTAGTAATGGGTAAAAGGTGTGATGATATATTTATTTATTTATTTAAAATTAAACCTGTGACTTCCCTTCCACTAACATTTTTAGGGGCGTCATTTATCAGCTGGTAACCCAAACTTCACGTACCCAAATATAATCATTTACCAAGATCTGCTATGGCAATGTGCCACACCCAGTAATAGGTAAAAGGTGTGATGATATATTTATTTATTTTCTTGTTACATCCAATATTTTTTCATGTCATACTTCAAAAAGATTTATTCAAATACACTCAAGGAAAATATCTTATTTATTTGAATTAAAATAATTTATATTTTAGTTAGTGTTTAATGCCATATAAGAAAGAAACTTTTCAGTATTATAGAACTGCAAAAGTTATTAGTATTTCAAGAGATATTCAATATAGACTTATGTTATTTTTGGCAAGCATAAAATATAACAAAGCATAATAAAAATTAAATTTCACAATTTACAGATTATAGTTTCAAATGGCCGTGTGCCAAACTCATTTATTAGGTACTTGGCGAGCTGGCACAATTATTTTGTCTTCTAGTAACAAGAATACTTTTCATTTCATTAGAATACAATCAACATTTTTCTTTATTTACTCTTACGTTGTTATTATACATTTTTCTAATGAAACATTAGTAATTAATTGTAGTATTAAGAAACATGATTATAGAACAAAAATCTAAAATAGATAACAATTATTTATTCTAGGATTCAGTTTCACAAACAATAAATTAAATAAATATTTTGTAAACAGTTAATTACTGTACGAAACAAAGGATTTCAGCAGGAATTATAGTTATTTTGCAATTGTTTTGTTTGGTACTCAAATAATCACATATTTATTTGAATTATTGCTTTGTTTTGTGTTAATTGCAATATAGATAAGTTTATAACTATTATCGTTTCAAAGAAATTCTGATATTAACAATAAATTATTTACAAATATGTATTAAATGCTTTAGTTGTTTTTATGACTAACTTTCCTCAATGTCAAACAAAATTAATGTACACAAAAAAAGTTATTTATAAGTTGACCTAGGTGTATATAATCAAGTTAATTTTTTTCATATATTTTGTTGTTTGTAAACTGTTTTTTTTTGTTTGGTTTTAATATATGAGTGCATGGATACTATTTTGTAATATTTTCAGATAAAATTTTAGAGTTTTTTGAAATAATTGGACATAAAATTTATGTTGTTAAAAAAGTGTATATCTTAGGAATTTTAATTGTATTGATAATAATTGATTGGATATATTGTTTCATTGAAATTTGAGTCCATTAAAATTTTGATTTGGTTTTAAATATGAATACTTATTGAGTAGGATGTTGAAGGTTTTTTAAACCTGAGATTTTGAGCCATTTAACCAATAATTCAAAATATATAATTTATTGTTACTTTGTACAACCGGAACTTAATTTCAATTACAGTACCTAGCTGTACCACTCAAAACAGATACGCAAAATCCCGCCAAAAATTGAGTTTTTATTTGTATCTTAAAATTATGGAGTTCAAATTAAATATAAATTTACTAAACTATAAATCCCTTTATTTATAAATATACTGATTATTGACTAACTTTTTCTAACCATTTATTCTGAATCTTTAGTTATAATTTAAATTCAGTGAAGTTTGAATCGTTTAACTACCGATAATTAATCATTTATTCTAATCAAAAAACCAACGCTGCTCTTGTAATAATTGTAATTGTATTGGACCTGGAATTGCAGAGCTGTGACTGTACTACTATAACATTGTTTATTTATTTATTTGTTGTTTCGAACAACAGCAACTTAATTTCAGTTTAACAGTAAGTATATACTGTTATTGTTGTGATCTGCAATTGCAGAGACTTAACTCACCGTGTTAGCAAACTGACTTCTAGCAGTCGTACCATCACTCAAATACACCTGGTTGCCTTCTAGAGCAATCTGTCCCCAGATATCCGCTCCTAACTCCATTTCTCTTCTGTTCTTTCACCCACCGATCACCAAATCACCCACATTCACCCACAATGTCCCTCAGGACTACACAAATCACGGATCTTTACGTAACTTGTACAAGATATGAACAAGAATTTGAAATGCTGCGTTTCTTATGCAGTGGTGAGGAGATAGATATTCGAACGAATGTTCAACGAGAAGACGAAAATAACTTGGAGGCGTAAGATGACGTAAAATTAAGATATTTTGGGTTTTGATGGTTTTTAGTTGTTGGCGGGATGTTTGAATCTTTTTGGTGCGGAAAGATGTTATTGGAGATTTTGGAAGTTATTGTCTTTTTGATCACTCTATATATGTTGGTGAAGGACACATCATAATGTTATCTATTTTGTTTTGAAATGTGCAATTATTAGTTTCCCGAATTGTTTTACATCAATAGTTGATTTCAGCATTTTAAATTTTACTTTACCTGTAACCGGAAAAATGACGGAAATGTTAATTGGTAATATTCTTAAAATCATTAGTGTTATAATAGCTATTTATTAAATTAGTAAGAAAATGAAGGTTATTACCTTACGCATGTGAAATTTGCAGAACGAGGCGTAGCCGAGTTATGTAAACACATAAGTAAGTTTTCTTACTAGTTGCATACAATATTTTTTCTACTTCCGTTCTAATAAATACGAAAGAGCGTTTTTGAAATTATTAAATTTTGACATATTTTTTACAGTTATAAATTCAAAAAATAAAAGAATAACACAACCAAGATATCTGTTGCTATGTTACCTCATTATTTCACTAGTTAATTAATTCAGTTCATTACCCAACTCAAATAAGTGAAATAAAACGTCTATTTCCTAACGGAAGGAGAAAAAATAACAAAACAAATGTACCTATTAAAAGTTATTGTTTGTATCTGTCATTATTTTAATAAGTAACTTTTTCATGTATTAAATAAATTAAATTCTTAATTAATATCACATTTGTTTTGTTATTATATGCATCTGATGATTTTACGAAAATTACCGATAAACATTACCGTTATTCTTCCGGTTCCAAATAAGGTAAATTATAAATATTAATGTCAAATTTGTATTCTACAATAAACTATTTAACTTATTTGATGTAAAATTATTATGGAAAAATTGAACATTTAAAAAATAGCAATGAAAATGCTATGGCGCGTTTTTCGATTTAACATCCTGTATAGAACACGTAAGTTCAAAACTTGCTTTACCCAATGGGTAATTAAAATTAAATTCCTGTTGTATAGAGTATAAATAAACTAAATATGATGTAGGTAAAAACATTAAATAAGTGAAAAATTATTCTTCTAATTGAGGCTGAAATTGTCATCTAAACACAGATCCGACACAAACAAATCTGATGTGGACACCACATGACTTCCTTGTACGCGTATTAAACTATAGACACATACGTACGTACAGACATCACGACAAAATAGTCAAAATGAATTCAGGGATGGTCAAAATGCGTATTTCCGCTGAAATCTGAGAACCGAAAAGTTTTGCGATTACAATACTTCCTTTACTTCGTACAAGGAAGTAAAAAAACAGGGTAAGTGACTCAGTGGTGTCGAGTTGGACCAGGGTTCGATTCCCACAACCGACAAACAATCGTATGTCACTAATTAACAGCCAATAGAAACATTTTGTTAAGTATGGTCTCCATGGTATTATACAAATTTCTTTCACAGTTTCCATTCCTTCACTTAACTAAGCAAAACTAACAAATGGAAATTTTTTGTATATCAGAAATGTCAGTTTGACATTTAAAAACTGCTTTTTATTGTCAATTCTATTTATTATTAAATATAAAACCCTAAATTATTTGTACTTTTTGTGTTGGTATTGTTACAATTTTCTTACCGAATCTGCCCTCGAGCATTAATTCATATTCATATTATGCATTACAACAACTTGGAATACACTCAAAAAAAGGTTCGGAAAGAATTAATACTCCAGGGAAATAATTGAAACTTAAAGACAAAAGTTGTTCTTTTTCTATTTCTAAGTTTCTTATTTTCCATTTTTAAACTTTTCACCTTCAATCGTTTCCCGAACACAGATATTATTTATAAATGTAATAAATGTTTAATTTAATACGACAGTGAGAAAGATACAAATATTTAAGTACTCGTAGATGAATCCCAATAAGTACAAATCTTTTAAAAAGTAGATTACAATTTAATTTATTTTTCTTTGGCATTTAATGCGACTTTTTGCCACAAAAATAAGTACAAAATGTACTCATTCCGGTATACAAGTAAACATATTTTGAACTTGGCATAAAATTGAAATTAATTTATGGGTATTCAAATACATACGAATGCGCCAAATTTAATTTCATAATACATAAACATCATTTTCCAAAGTTCTTTGTACTCGTAATAAGTACACATTCTATAAATACTAGAAGAAATTGTTTCTATTCTCTTGCATTAAACAACAAAATATAAAACCTATTTAAATAAAATAGAAAATAAGTGAATATATCATCACTGGAAGTTGGAATGTAGAACTGAGAAACCGGGGTTCGATTCCTATAATTTTTACTACATTTAAAGCACCTTTGTAGCTGTGATTTGACGGCTGGTAATTGTGTGAATATATCACTTACTGATATCTGCTACAGCAGAGTGCCTCACCCAGTAATGGGTAAAAGGCGTGATTGTATATTTATTTTATATATTTAAATCACCTTTGTAGTTCTGTCTGTACTCAGCTTTAAGAGCCGTGATTTGACGGCTGGTAACTGTATGAATATATCACTTATTGATATCTACTACAGCAGAGTGCCTCACCCAGTAATGGGTAAAAGGCGTGATAGTATATTTATTATATTTTATATATTTAAATTACCTTTGTAGTTCTCTCGGCACTCAACTTTGAGAGCCATGATTTGACGGCTGGTAACTGTATGAATATATCACTTACTGATATCTGCTACAGCAGAGTGACACACCCAGTAATGGGTAAAAGGCGTGATATTATATTTATTTTATTTTATATATTTAAATAACCTTTGTAGTTCTCTCGGCACTCAGCTTTGAGAGCCATGATTTGACGGCTGGTAACTGTATGAATATATAACTTACTGATATCTGCTACAGCAAAGTACCTAACCCAGTAATGGGTAAAAGGCGTGATGAAATATTTATAAAAAATTCTATAAATGAATACGAATATAAATAGGGTACCTACCGTTTTTTTTCTATTCCTAAAACTGCTATTCAAATCATCCCTTGTCAAAGCAGTCACATCAACATTTAATGCATCCCACATGGTTCCTGCAACCCTCTTTTGTCTTTCCTGCCCTTAAAATCCTTTCCTTCACTCACAATTCGCACAAAATTCACTCATTCCCGAACTAAACACTCTGGTATTTCACCACACGTGTAAATTCGTTAGCAAGCTCTCTAAGACTGGACTTAACGAACCACTAATTAACAGTAAGTACAAATTCTCGTCTCAAAATAGGCGGCTGGGCCAGACTGGGACCCATCAGTGCCAGCCTTTGTAAAAACAAAAACGCAGTCGAACAGTTGCTGGTGAATTCTTTGTTAAAGTGCCAGTGGTATGTGCCAATATTTATACGAAAATGAATTAAAATTTTCAACAATTGTTTCAGGAAAATTCACAACTTCTGTTAAATAAATAAATATATCATCACGCCTTTTATCCATTACTGGGTGAAGTGCCGTTACCAGCCTTCAAATCACGGCCCCCAAAGATGTTAGTGGAGGGGGAGCTGCAGGGGTAGATTTAATTTGGTGAAAATTGTTTGTCAACTGTGGGGATCGAAACAACATTTTTCTACAACTGTCAAAAAAGAATAATACAATAATTGTTATTTCATTCAAGCAAATTGAAGGTGCAAAACAGTGCGTGAAATATGTGTTGTCAGGTAATGAAAATGATGAAAAAGTGACGTATTTTGCGTATTGATATTAGTGAAAAAAAATAAAAAAGTTGTAGAAAACCGTATTTTATTGAGTGCTTGTTTCTGTTGCCTAGCAATTTCAGATTTCTTATCTATTGATTTCGAAATAATTTTAGTCAGATTTATCAAAAAGATTTATTTTGTCACTATTTGTACAGTTAAATATCATAATTGTATAATTGTTCTGATTTTTAAATCGTATTTAATCCTAAGAAAAATATAGATTATTAGTTGGTAATAGTACAAGTTTCAAGGAGCAGAATTAATATTTCTTTTGTTCTTTAATTTAGTAATTAATTAGATTATCTTGTATTTATTTGTTGCACTACAGTGCAGGGAACCTATACTTTATAGTGGACTTCGAACCATTCAGATGCAGTTTAAAGTTTCGCTTATTTGATTTTGAAATTACATTCTACGTTTTGTATCAATCAATTTGCTTTTGAATTAACTTCTGGACTACCGTGCTAACCATTTAGGCACAACTGTCTTTATTTTAACATAATAGAAATATTCTTTCTACGTAGTTTTTTACTACTCGATTAGTGTGAGCTGAACAACCATCGAATTGTAACCATATTTCATTTGTATCTAAATTATTTAAACTTGGAACAATCTTATTTTGTTAGTTACAAATATAAATAAAATAAATAAATATATCATCACGCTTTTTATCCATTGTTGAGTGTGGCATTCCTCGTAGCAGATCTTGTAGTAGTACATTTCTTCGCCTAAAGTGAGGTTACCAGACGTCAAATCATGGGCCCCAAAGATGTTACGGGAGCGGAAACTACAGGGGTAGTTTTTTAACGTGGTTCAAAATTGTTATATTTTGCCATTAATTACGTGATCTCCAATTAAGTCATCTTACTTTCAATGAATATTTAGCCATACTTTTAGATTTTGTACATATTTTCTTTGGTAGGATTTGATCCAGGACGTTTAGAAAATAAACTATAAAACATTTCTCAAACATTTCTCCAAGTATAATAAGATTTGTACCATTTTTAAATAGTATAATGACAAGTTCATTGAACATTGTCATTCTATGTTGCATTTAATCTAGAACGGTACCTACAATGTATAATTGGAGTTAATTCACATTATTTGTATTATTTTGTATAGCTGGGTGGAAGATCAGCTGTTTGCTGAACTTTGCTAATTTGATCTTGAATCAATAAAGTATTATTATTATTATTATTATTATTTGCTTCGCAAAGCGACAAACTTTCTTTCAATAAACAGATTCAAATTTTGCATCAACTAAATATATTTCAAATTTTTTACCGGAAAACTGAAACAATTACATGTCCTGAAAGGGTTTATTGGAACACCAAGATATTCAACTTAAAGCACCCTCAAGTCATCCTAATTAGAAATAATGCTAATTAGTTATGAGGATTAACTTTTAGAATAAGATTATTAATTGACTAATGATTGGTCATTAAATAATCTTATTTTAGTCCGATTTAGAAAAGTAACATGGTAACAAGTTTATATTAAGAGAATATTTACATTTTTTTAAAACTAAAACTGAAACAATTTCATGTCTTGAAAAGGTTAATCGGAACTCCAAGAAATTCATTTTAAAACACCCTCAAGTCATTCTAATTAGAAATAAGGTAAACCTGCAGAAGAGCTACTTCAACTTCGATGTACTAGGTTAGGCATGGTTAATGGTGTTTTTTTCGATTTCAAGATCAAATAATTTCGACCGCCAATTGTTAGTATTTTTCCTATATTCTGCTCGCTGAGAAGAAACTTTTCACAAATTTTCAGCGAAATCAAAGGGAAGTAGCTCTCCTGCTGGTTTAGCAGAAATAATGCTAATTAGGATTAGCTTTTCTAAATCAGATTAGCATAAGATTATTGAAAGACTAATGATCGGTCATTAAATGATCTTATTCTAGTCGGCTTTAGAAAAGTTTAATTTTTGTATTGTGAAATTGGTGTAGCTTAAATTGGCTCATACAAAATGAAGGTTTAGGTGAAACTGGTATGAAAATAGGGTTGTTCATCTAGAAAAAGGGTTTTCTTCGAGAATGTGTTATGATTCATGGGTTTGTCGTTCAAGCGTTTTGGCGCCGTAGCTCCCATTATCAAATGCTTATCGCTCTGCGCAACTGTTAGTCCAATGCGCAGTTTAGGCGCGCACCTACCGTCATCTGTTCACTGAAAGTAGAAGGGGACCACAGCACACTACTACCAAGGCTTTGTTTTGTCGTTTAGAATCAGACGAAAAGTAAACATCATGGAGTCGATGGTGAAATAATTCAGAGTTCAGCTTCCTTTCAGTTGTTTCAAGTGGCCGGCTCAATCTCAGAGAAGATTAGTCGGTGAACTTATCATTACAGTTATCTATTTAAGATTTTAAATCGGTGGTTTAGACTCTTTGACAGTTGTGTGTGATTAACCGTTTGTTAGTTTGTGATAATGGTTTGCCAGTATAACATTGCTTTACAAGAATTCATCATGTCGTATAAAAACGTTACTTCTGAATACGTTCCGGAATGGATCATGTCGACTATCACCGGAGATCTGGAATACAGCCCAGTTATTTTTTCAGCTATTGGCTCAGTGTTAGTTGGACTAAGTGGCGTTATGCCTCTATTAATCATCCCTTTAGATGAAACAGCAAATCTAAAGCAAGGAGGTTAGTATACTTTTTAAGGTTCATAGAAGCACATGTTTTTTCTGCGGTACCCAAACAAATGCGGTTACGTCATTGACAGTTGACAGTCGTAAGCGGGAGATGTACAAAGAAACAGTTGAATTCAAATTATTTGTTAAATAATTGCTTGTCTAGTGGCGAATTGGTATTAATTACGAAGAAATAGAAGTTTTGAGACTTCTGTTTAACCTATCATAATGTTATTTAGACTCATGGTTAGTTCATCACATGCTAATGCATTCCATTCATATCATAGTCTAGTAGGCGTTGAATTTGCTTATTTACGCTATTCTTTTGTTTACATGTTGTTTCCATTTAATTCTTCTTGTTGTAATCAATTAAATTTGCTTTTAAACTTTAAAAAATAGTTTTTATCAATTTATTTTATAGGTTATATAAATCGAATATCTTTTGCTCCAATTATTTTGTATGAAATTTACAGTAGATTTAGCTTTATTTTATCTACGTTTTGCAGCTCAAGTTTAAAATTTAGAGTATATAGTTTTCTGTCAACGTAAATCTGTTGATATAAGGATTAACTCGGTTAAATTTTTCAGTTAATTCCAATAAATCTGGGTATTTTTTGTCCGTTTAAGTATTCTTAAACTGTAGATTAGTTTTAATTGCAGTTTTGATTGATTAAATTATCAATAATACGTGAAAAGATAATCAGATTTACAACTTCTTCCTTAAAAATTGTTTATCTGATTTTGTTGACAACATTTTAACTATTTTAATGTGCAATTATTTTGTAATTAGCTCGTTTTTTAACTTCTAAAACTGGACATACCGTAACAGGACGCACTTTTATTTTGTTTTTCTGTGAAATAGTTGAATAAATTTAATTTCTTTTGTTTAAAGTTTAAACAATTGAAAATTATTATTTAGCTGGTTTACATTGAAAACAAATGAATAACAAAAAAGATAGTACATTTGTTTCACTGCTCCTTTGTTTAAATAATTGAATATCTAACTTATAGCTATAATAATTAGTGCAACAAATGTTAGATATATAAAACAAATGAATTAAAGTATTATCAAATTTCTTTTGTTTTAAAACAGCTGATAGTCGTTCCTGTACCCCAAGATAGCTAGATTCTTTTTATCAGTGAAATTAACCCAATATTTTTACTATTAAAATGGAGTTACCATTCGTCTAATCATTGCTCCCAAAGTTGTTTGTCATTTGTTTTGGCTGTACATGAAACAAATGAATAAAAACATTGTCATATTTCATTTGTTTTAAAACAGCTGATGGTCGTTCCTATTTCCATAGGTAGCTAGATTATTTTTATCAGAATCACTTCAAAGAAAAATATCAATTTCATAAATTTATTTTTATAAACTATGTAAACGATAATTAATGCCTAGATTAGTATGTTCATATTTACTGCTAACTACCATAGTCTTATCCTGAATTTAGTATAGAAACCTGTTAATAGTTTGAAATATATTTTCGTGGTATTAGAATTTCTGATGTATAATATTATCGTTGTCCAATGACCTTGTTTATATTTACTATACAAACTTACAAACTTATTTGCGTTGTAAATAAATATTTTTATGTATCAACTACATTTAAAAGTACATTTTTCAAATCTGTTTAGACAGAGTGCCACGCCCAGTAATGGGTAAAACTCGTGATGATATATTTATTATTTATTTTATTTATATTTTTAATAATAGAGTCAGAAATAAATTGATCAGGATTTGAATCCAGGACTCTTTGATTCTAACAGCCAATTGCGTTTATTAATTAACAAGTCAAAGATGGTGAGTTCAAATTAATTTAAACAATAAAATAATATTTTTCTGTCCGAAATCTATCACTTTATTGATTAAATAATGGCGTTAAATAACAATACTGTTAACTGATTTTTTATTTTATGTAATCGTTAAGTTGCCTAAAGAGAAAACTAACATTCTTGTCAAATTGTATATCTATTGGTGATTCGGTTTACGGTTGATTAAACCTAAAATAAAAATAATTAAAGTGAAATTGCTTGAACAACATTAAGTTTACAAAACAAGTTATGAGGTAAGGCACTTGCTCGAAAATATTTACATAAATTTAAAATAAATATATCATCACGCCTTTTACACATTACTGGATGTGGCACTCTGCCGAAGCAGATCTCGGTAAGTGATATATTTCTTCGCTTGAAGCAGGGTTCGAAGATATATATTGATCGATATATATCATGATATTTATTTTGATATATATCGTCATATTTTTGCAATGATATATATCCATTATATAAAAATATGAAATAGTTTTTGAGATATAGCCTCCGGAGAAGTGAAATTTTTCGAATTTTTCAGTTTTTCTACTTTTCCGAGACTATATCTCGAAAACTAAATGTGATATGAAAACGCGCTCAACGGCATTAATTTTCTCGTGCTTCAGTTAACTTATAAACATAGTTTCAGCGATTTTTATTTTTTTTCTATTTTCCGCCAAAAAAATCGCAAAAAGCGGTTTTTTAACATTTTCTCGAAAACCAGAAGTCATATGCAATTGAAGATTGCACCACTGGATTCAGTGGGTCAAAATACATATGTATGTAAATTTTCGTTTTAATAATCCTACGATTAAGGATTTTTGGGAAAATTGAATTAAAATCTGAAAAAACCAAACCCCTTAGGAAATAATTAAAAATTTTAAATTGCTTAAAATTGTATGAAAATTTGCTTATAAGTCAATTCGGACACGGGGAATTCAACGCCGTTGAGCGCATTTCCATATCTTGTTTAGTTTTTGAGATATAGCCTCCGAAAAAGTGAAATTTATCGAATTTTTCAGTTTTTCTACTTTTCCGAGGCTATATCTCGAAAACTAAATGTGATATGAAAACGCGCTCAACGGCATTAATTTTCTCGTGCTTCAGTTAACTTATAAACATAGTTTCAGCGATTTTTATTTTTTTTCTATTTTCCGCCAAAAAAATCGCAAAAAGCGGTTTTTTAACATTTTCTCGAAAACCAGAAGTCATATGCAATTGAAGATTGCACCACTGGATTCAGTGGGTCAAAATACATATGTATGTAAATTTTCGTTTTAATAATCCTACGATTAAGGATTTTTGGGAAAATTGAATTAAAATCTGAAAAAACCAAAGGGGTACCCCTTAGGAAATAATTAAAAATTTTAAATTGCTTAAAATTGTATGAAAATTTGCTTATAAGTCAATTCGGACACGGGGAATTCAACGCCGTTGAGCGCATTTCCATATCTTGTTTAATTTTTGAGATATAGCCTCCGGAAAAGTGAAATTTTTCAGTTTTTCTAAATGTGTACAAAAACTAAAATTAAAAAATAAATATCCAAAAAGTGATATTTATCTGATATATATCCTATATATCAGATATTTTGATATTTATTATAAATATCATGATATTTACGAACCCTGGCTTGAAGTACGGTTATCAGTCTCTAAATCACGGCCCCCAAAGATGTTAGTGGAGGGGGTGCCACAGGGGTAAATTTAATTTTGCATTTTGTAACTAAATTTTGACTTCAATGCAGATATTTTTTCACCACATTAAAACAATCCCTGTGCCTCTCCCTTCACTAACATCTTTAGGGGACGTGATTTGACGGCTAGTAACCGTATTTTACGCGCATAAATATATTGCTTACTAAGATCTGCTACAGCTAAATATCACACTATATAGGATAAAAATGTTGTACTAACATTACCAAATTAATTAATTAATTTATTAAATAAAAATAAATAAATATATCATCACGCCTGTTACCCATCACTGGGTGTGGCACTCTGCCTAAGCAGATCTCTGTAAGTGATATATTTCTTCGCGTGAAGTGCGGTTACCAGCCGTCTAATTTATTTATTTATATAATTTTCATACATTACAATGTTTGTGTTTTTGATATACTCCTACCAAAATATTTTCCACAAAAAAACAGTTTCAAGATAACACGAGTCACTTTAGATAACTGCTCTGATTATAAACATATGAACTGTACATATTTATATATGTAAATAATTCCAGAAGTGTCTGTGATTGCAATTACGCAAATAATTTCAATGCACATGTTACTGACATATTTTAGTATATCCTTTGTTTTGTACACACATTACTTGATGACGTCATTAGACAAGTACAACAACAACAAGATATAGTGAATTAATTATGCGAATAAATTGTTGTGATACAGGGTCGGAATAAATTAATTTTTGCAATTGTCAAAAAATATTTACTTGTTTTCAGTGTGTGAAGTAGGTTAGTTTTTTCATATTTAGCTACTGTAATTCAGTTATTTTTCTACTTCCGTTAGGATATAGACGTTTTATTTCACTTATTTGAGTTAGGTAATGAACTGCATTATTTAACTAGTGAAATAATGAGGTAACATAGCAACAGATATCTTGGTAGACGAATTCTGATGTGTTATTCTTTTATTTTTTGAATTTGTAACTGTCATTAATATGACAAAATTTCATAATTTCAAAAACGCTCTTTCGTATTTATTAGAACGGATGTAAAAAAATTATTGTATGAAACTAGTAAAGAAATAAGGTTATTACCTTACTTATGTGTTTACATAACTTGGCTACGCCTCGTTCTGCAAATTTCACATGCGTAAGGTAATAACCTTCATTTCCTTACTAGTTTCATAAATAGCTATTATGAAACAAGAGCAGTAAAGGTTCCAAAAGACGTAAGACCTCTAATTTTACTTTCGTGGTATATTATGTAACAAGTTTCATAAACGTCTCTTTAGTTACGAGTGTAGAAAGAGTTTATAAAACGAGTCACATACTATACTTTTTTACGATCACAAATTAAGGCAGCAACAAAATGTAAAGTTTTATGAATTATTTAAAAAGTAAGGTTCAGTTACAACGACAGATATCTGAAGCTAACTTCATCCCGTGCTTAATATCATAAACCGTGACTAAAATGGTCGAAGCCACAGCTTGTCAACATGTGATTAAGATGTTATTTACCGCCATGGAAACCAGTACATTAAATGGCATTATAATTACGAGAGTAAAAAATATATATTATACGCAATATATGTCATTATAAATCTGTGAAATTTAAAAATTAATACTGCATTATGCAAGAAAGACATTAGTTATTTTTGTAGTTATATAATGTTAATGTAAAATTAAACAAAAACTAATTATTGAAGTATACATCAGCTTATAATTAACAATCAAATACTTAGATAATTGTTGGAAGCACTATTAAAATAACATCCGTTTAAAACAATATTTAAAAGTAATTAGCAAATAATATGCTATTGTTTTAACCCGTTATATATATAACAAAGTTACACACGCACATCATGCATATTATATATTTCACATTTTAGCAACATTTGTAAAGTATTTTTGTATTTGTCCTATTCAAAATGAAGTTGAGCTTGTTCATATATTTCTTGCTATTAATAGCTTTTAAATAACTTTTATTAAAACATAATTTAAAACGTTTAACAATATATCTTATTTTAATGTTATGTGCACAAAATGCACTCAGTATTATTATCTTATTTATTATAAATAAAAAGTGACAAAATACTAATCAATCTCATAACATATTTTAAAATTATAATTTGTAAGCATGATTCTATTAAATTTCATTCATTTAATCACAGAACACAGACCACGTGTTAATGCAAAATAATTATTAGTTCAAGGATACCAACAATATGCGTTATAGTTTGTCTATCCTTATATCCTTGAATAACTTGGCCATCTAATTGTTAATTCTGGAAATTATGACTGGGAAATTGTTGCACAAAAATCTAGGAAAAGATTATATGTTTACGTGGTCGAACTATCATCTGTTTTAATTCGTTTTGGATGAAGTTAATATAGTTCACATATTAAGAAATATATTTTCTTTAATAAAAAATATAAACTAAACACTTGGCTAAGTCTCACAAAGTTCAGCCTTAGCCAAGTGTTTAGTTTATAATTCAATTCAATTTTCAATTCAATAATTTATTTGCTATCGGATACATATCCATACAAATAGAGTGACAACACATTGATTTCACAAAAGTAACTAAATCTTAATTGTTCCCTTCTAATGAACGGCACAATATTTATATTACGTAAACAGATGAAACAGATTACATGCAAAAAAGTGGTAAACCAAATACACTGAAAATACATACAAAATTATCAAATTATACATTCGAAGATATATACTTAACTAAAAATCCTACAAGAACACATTAAATAACTAGGTTATGAACAAAATGTGAGGTAATTGTGATTTTGCTTAAAAATTTTAGTTTTTACAATAATTAGTGACATTATTTTGTTTTGTTTATTCGTTTCTTGCAAAGCTGCGGAGTCTCATTGCATTAATTGTATAATAAAATATTGAGTTAATTTTGTCCACATCTAAGTTGAGCAATATTTGTTGAAAGTTTGTTATGTTTAAATTTTTTATATTAAATTTGTTTAGGTAGTGTGATCGTAGGCCCTGATATATTGGGCATTCTATTAAAAAATGAAACAAACTTTCGTTTTTGTTTAAGTTGCATATGGAACAGAGTTCTGTTGCCATGAGCTCATATTTTATGTTTTTATAGTATATTCTTAGGCCGCGTTTGCTAGAAAGTCTAATTAATTAGCCAAGTGTTTAGTTTATATTTTTTATTAAACCTAGTTTCACCAAGTGTATGGATGACAATTAATTTTGTCTTTGTTGTTATTTATCTTTAAGTATGCAGGAAATCTGCAATTGCAGATTATGGGAAAGGCCATATTTGCAACTAAAAACAACAAATGACTTTTATAATTTTGGTAATTGACATATTTTGCGTATTACCAGCCGTTAAATCATGGTACCCAAATATGTTAGTTGACAGAGAGATTTAGTAAAGTCAGCTGTAGGAATTGAACTCGGGTTTTCAAATACAAGGGCCAACGCGTTACCATCTTACAAAAATAATTATTCTAATTCAAGTAGAAATGTTGTTTCTTCAAGTACACAGTAAATCTGCAATTGCAGATTGTGCGAAAAGACATATTTACAACTACAAACAACAAATAAATATATCATTACGTCTTTTACCCATTACTGGCAGAGGTACTCTGTCGTAACAGGCTATTTTATTTCTGCACTATTCAAATGTAAAAAAATAAATATTTAACAAATAAATAAATATATCATCACGCCTTTTATTCATTATTGGGTGTGGCACTCTGCTGGAGCAGATCTTGGTAAGTGATATATTTTTTCGCCTGAAGTGCGGTTGCCAGTCGTAAAATCACGGCCCTCAAAGACGTTAGTGGAGGGGGAGTCACATGGGTAGATTTAAATTGGTGAAAATTGTTTGTCGACTGTGGGAATCGAACTAGGCTTCTCAAGATCCACAGGCCGACTCGATACCACTGAGCCACCTACCCCATTAACTACATATATTATTTCCAGATGCAAATCGTTAATAAGAATGCGACACTAATTAATACAACTTATGTTTAATTTTACCTTAATCGCTCTGATACATTGCTGTCAAATTCTATAACCATGGATATGGCAAATTCAATGTTTCATGTAAAAATACTTACATTCAATAATTTACAATTCATTAGTAATTTTCAATAGTCCGAATAGAAAAATTCAATACATACATCGATAATTACACCATTAAGTTTTAATCATTGGAATTTAATTATTAATTAACAAAACTGTAACTCACGTTTAGTTATGTATTTTATAATTATATTACGTTATAATTATAACTAATTAAAATAATTGTTACACTTATGCATGTAGGTGCATTAATTTTAATCTCATTCTTTCATGGTTTGACGATTTATTAAATTTAATCGTAGGTTTAACGCGCTACTAAATTACTTAAATTTTGAAGAACTTGGCAATGATGTCATCAAAAACTGCTTAGTTTTTTATTTGTCAAAATTTTATAATTATTTTTATGTTTTATTATATCTTCATTTTTACTATATTAAAATTACCTCCGTGGCTACCAACTTAGGGGGAGGCGTTTGACGGCTGATAACCACATTTGACAGAGTGCCACATCCAATAATGGGTACAAAGCGTGATTTTTTCCCTAAAATAATTTAGAAATAATTTTCATAAAACCAATTGTTGGTAATACAGGGTGCTCCAAATTTAAACACCCTAACTTAAACCATAGATTAAATACCTACAAATAAGGTAACAAGGTAATTTTAGCAACTGTCCTTAAATTCCAGACACATTTTTATTTTTCTAATTTATTTATTTATGTTACTCTGTACAACAGGAACTTAATCCCAATTACAGTACCTCAATTTAATAGTACATATAAATGTTAGCTTGAGTTGGATACGAACTCGGGATCTCCGGATTCGATGTCCATAATGTTACCTACACCACCGTACTCCCGGATTAATTCTTTGACGTCTGGGTAAAAATGAAATTGAAACAAATTTATTATTTAAAATAAAGTAATAACATATCAATATTATTTTATAACATTTTTTCTAAATGTTAATTTTTAGAACGCAAACATAACGACTTGCAATTAATATTTAATTTATTTATTATATCACATCTTAATACGATAATATTTAGTATCTTGTTATATAAAATTAATATTTTGAAATAGAATAAATAAATGAATAAATATATCATCACGCCTGCTACTCATTACTGATTGTGGCACTCTGCCGAAGCAGATCTCGGTAAGTGTTATATTTCTTCAGGTGAAGTGCGGTTACCAGTCGTCAAATCACGGCCCCCAAAGATATTAATGGAGAGGGAGCCACAGGGGTAAATTTAATTTGGTGAAAATTGTTTGTTATTTTGAAATAGGTCCACTTCATATATATTTTTGAAATAAGTTGCCTTATATTTCGGAGTTTAATCCATGATTTAAGTTATACCAAAAGGATATAATGTTTTTTATTTCGACCGTTTTTAAGTTATGAAATGATAGACTTTTTTGGAATTCAGTCAATTTTTTTATTTTTTATTATTAAGTCGACGTTTCGGCCAACTCTTTAGCCTTCTTCAGGACTATTATTATTATTATTATTAGTCCTGAAGAAGGCTAAAGTGTTAGCCGAAACGTCGACTTAATAATAAATAAAAAAATTGACTGAATTCTAAAAAAGGCTATCATTTTAAGTTATACCGTTTAAATCTGGAACAAATTGTATATTCGGAATAAACTAGTGCAAGACTAACTTGATAAACAGAGTAAATTGAAAAAATAAATACTTTAAAAAGAAGATAGTGAAAGTCAACAACCTTTCTTCCTTGTTTAAACAATTGAACGACTGATTATTATCAATATTTTCATCGAAAATTTATCAAATATACGTGAGAAGATATACGCACGACATGGATTAAGATTATAAAAATTGGGATTAACAAAAAATCACTTCTTCATTATTACATAATTCTTTTTCTACAGTTTAGAAAACAAACATTTGCAATACTTTCTCTACTTATTATTATAATAATTATGAAGATGATTCCATCACGATTGTACTTTGAACATGGCAATACTTCCTCTTAAGACTGTACGAAATTTATGTCAACGATGATTCGTTATAATTGATGAAAAACGATTTTGTTATTTAAATGTCAAACAGCTATTCGTTTAATAGAATGTTGAATGATTTTTGTTGTTGAATATTACACGAAGTCTCTGTAAGGATGTTTGAATTTATCTATGGTATAAATTTAGTGTTATTATTATGAACATGATCATGCGAAATGAATCATTTTGGACTTTGAATTATTGTTGATAACTCTAATGTCAGGAAACAAAAAGAATCTTTTATTTTTTACTTGTTAAAAATACAGAGCAAAGTATGCTAAATATTATGTACTGTAAAATAAAATAAATAAATAAATAAATAAGTAAATATGGGGTAGGTGGCTCAGTGGTATCGAGTCGACCTGTGGATCTTGAGAACTCTGGTTCGATCCCCACAGCCGACAAACAATTTTCACCAATTTGTAAAAATCTACCCCTGTGGCTCCTCCTCCACTAATATCTTTGGAGGCCGTGATTTGACGACTGGTAACCGCACTTCACGCGAAAAAAATATATCACTTACCGAGATCTGCTTAGGCAGAGTGCCACACCCAGTGATGGGTAAAAGGCGTGATGATATATTTTTGATATATTTATTTAAAATAAAATAAAATATATCATCACGCCTTTTACCCATTACTAGGTGTGGCACTCTGCCGTAACAGATCTCGGAAAGTGATATGTTTAGACGTATAAGGTGTGGTTACCAACCGTCAAATCACTATAATAACATGCTATTATTATTTATTTGGAACCACTCTAATTTTTATATTTGATGTGGTTTCCCCTCCACTAATATCTTTGGGAGCCGTGATTTGATGGCTGGTAACCGCACTTCACGCAATATTTTGACATATTTTGCCTTGTCAAACATTTGTAAAATAAATAAATATATCATCACACCTTTTACCCATTACTGAGTGTGGCACTCTGCCTAAGCAGATCTCGGTAAGTGATATATTTTTCACGTGAAGTGCGGTTGTCAGCCGTCAAATCATGGCCTCCAAAGATGTTAGTGGAGAGAGATCGACAGAGGAGATTTTAATTTGATGAAAATTGTTTGTCAGCTGTGTGGATCGAACCAGGGTTCTCAAGATCCACAGGCTGACTCGATACCATTGAGCTACCTACCCCATATTATTATTATATTCTGTGAATAATACAAATTGCAAAATTGAATGTGCTAAACTAATTATGCCAATTTTATTTGTAATTATGTATTTTTTATAATTATAACACTTATAGTTGCAATAAGGATTGCATTATTTGATATTCAACAAACGTTTATTAATTTTAAGATGACCGTTTGTTGCTATTTATATATGGCTAGAAATACGGTGAAGGTCTTGAGTTTGAATCCCATTTAAGTTAAAAATATATGAACTACCATCCTGTGGCTTGAGAGATCGGCAAACTTAGGCAACCGACTCGACAGCGGATAGATAAGTTATACATGCCTGCATTTAATCAGAATATAACGGGATTGTATACGCACAGAGATTCAAGGGGCTCAGCAGGAATGAAAATTTGTTGCTGATCGCTGAACTCGACGTCGAGTGACGTCACGGCGCCGTTCAAACTTGTTACTTAGGACTTCGCGTTCCGCGATTACTTGTACATACTATCTATTGTAATAATTTAGTTTTCAGGCGATGACTAGAATTGAAATAAATATTATTTTAACGATACAAAATATTACTATCTGTTTAAAAAATATTAACTGTAAATGTTAAAAATTCATTGCGTCTGTAATAATTGTTTTAAATGAATGAAACAAACTTTAAAAGGTTCAGTATGCATTTCTACCAGTGCCTAATCTGCAATTGCAGATCTTTGGGCTGTTACAAACCATCAAATATATACAGGTTTAAATAATTTATTTTTTAATAAATAAATATTGTTTATTATTTCTTACTTTATACAGGTTTTTAGAATTTGTTATTGCGCTAATTATATCAACGATTTGCTACTGATTTCAGACTCGTCTGAAATGAGTATCATTCCTTGCTTGTTGTATAATATGCTATTCTACAGCCACGTTGATCAGGGCCGTCTTTACCCGGGGGCTCAAGGGGTGCGGGCGCACCCGGGCGCAGTGTCCTAGGGGCGCACACAAGCCGAGCGCTAGAAATTTCGATATTTCATGAAACCCTAAGTCATTCAATAACAACGTCATTGTACCGTTTCGTGCACAAAATGAAAATATAGACACCAATAATAAATTATGTTATTAAACACACCTCATACCGCTTTCGGCACTTGTTATACCGCTCACAATGTACAAGTTAAAATAGCTCTTATTACTACACACCTAACAATTACCGAAACTGCTCGTCCACGTCCCCGAAAAAGAACTTTTTAATCACGAGGCTACAGATGAGCCCATTTTAGACACAATGAAAAAATTTAAAATAAATTTTGATTTTATTTACTTGACACGGCTATCTCGAAATTAAATGAGAGATTCGAGTTGCTAATGGATCAGAATAATAATAATAATCTATTAAATAAAAAAAGGCTTCAGAATCCAAGGTTTTTATAAAATATCAGCACCTTAAAATATAAATATAATAATTATAATATAAAACTAGCAAATTAATCAAAATGTAAAACCTTTAAAAAACGTAAAAATATAAAACAATATTTGTAAAATGTCAATAATAACAAAAAGAAAAAAGATACATATGAAAAATAAAAATAGAAAAAACAAAAAATAATATAATTAAAATAAAATATATAAAAATTATATTGTTAAATTCCCTAAACATTTTTTGAGTATAATAAATTATGATACGCATCAGTTTGATAATTAATCGAGGTATCATGGTGTAAATTTATATGTAACGTTTCAAAAATAAGTCTATGCTTTTTATTTTCCATAACATCAATAATTTTGGCTTCAGAAAAATTAAAAATGTCCAGCCTTTAATTACATTACGTTTTTTTGGTTGACAAGAGCTGGGGCGTAGGCTGACCACCCGGCACCCCGGCGCAGAATATGCTTAAGACGGCCCTGACGTTGATATAACTTACTGAAATATTTAAATTACTTAGGAAATATATACATGAAAATATGACTTTATTGATTAGATATTGATACAATTTGTTACTTATTCAAAAAGGCTAAAGAAGATATCTGTACATTATTTTCTACACATAGAACACGTGTGGTAAACTTACTTTACTGCATGCAATATGCGATAATTAGTTATTTTCTGTATTATTTGAAGTGCGCTAAAACCAACTTTTTTTATTGGTCGTAAAAATAAATAAATATATAAAAGAATAATTTTCAGTTTTTGTTGTAATAGGTTGTGCGACATTTTGTTATGAATTGTATTTATTTTTGCCCTTGAAAACAGGTCCAAAAATAGAAACAAACAAAAACAAAATAACAAAATAAAAAATAGAATCCATGTACAAGTTTTTGTTCCTCATTTAGATTTACTTATGACGTCATAACTTACGTTCCTATATTTCTAGACTCTAGACAGGTACACTCTATAATAATTCAACTCGAATGTGTATTTATTTCATTACTTTTTAACTACTTGCATATAATTTGTAGATATCTATTAGCTCTAATAATTACTTAAAAAAAATATATCACGACTCTTTCTGTCCATTACTGAGTGTGGCACTCTGTCGAAACAGATCTCGGAAAGTGATATATTTTGGCGTATACGGTGTGGTTACCAGCCGTCAAATCACTATAATAACTTGCGTGCTATTATTATTTATTTAGAACCAGCCTAATTTGTATATTTGATGTGTTTGTTTATTTTCCACTGTAAAACATATCTAACTACTTTTAGAGAAAAATGTTTCAAATAAAAGATACGGAGAACTAAATTTTCCACAACTTTTATTTGAAGAATTTTCTTCTAAAATAATTGAGAAACGTTTGACAGCAGAAAATATACCATGCTATGTCTCGATTTTTAAAAATGGTATGATATACAGTGATTACAAGCCATGATAGTAATTTCCTCTTCTGTTCCAGCAAACGCAAATACTCTAAAAGTATTATTAAGTTTCGCCGTGGGCGGACTTTTGGGTGACGTATTCCTCCATTTGCTCCCCGAAGCGTGGGCGAATGACGTCAAACATGGTATGTATTCACTAAATCATTCATACATACATTTCACACACATTTTTGACCTGTATTCTCACTTTATACTCTATTAAATACACGAAATATTGCAAAGGAATTAATCAATAATATTTTGAGTTATATTCCAGACTTTTAAGACACTAGTTTAAATAAGAACGAATCTAAATGTTAATGTAATAAACAGTTGTAGATTCTCTTTTGTAAAGCAATTTCGGTTAGTGATTAGATTATTGTGTGCAGATGTCGCTACTGGTGCGATGACGTACTACTGGCGACTAAATGCATTATGGGTAATTGTTGAAGAATACTTTTTATACTGAATTGCTTGAGTGAATAATGACCAGAATAATAGTATTGAAATTCTAATATTTTTATTAAGATTATTTCATTTTGTTAATCGTTTCTCCTACTACTAGTTATCAGCGAATTCAACTATAAAGGTAGTTTGATATAATGCATTATTTAGTTCAAAATTATGTATACAGGGTGAGTCTGGGAAGACGCCCCCCCCTTTAACTTTTTTATTATGAGTAATAGAAAAAAATGGTTCATATGAAAGTTTTATTATTTTAAATATACTATTTGATGGCAGATGTAGATATTTTTTATAAAGTCAGGTTTACAAGATACGACTATCAACTTTTATTTTTTAAATAGCAACCTATAATTATTTTACTAAAATAAAAACCGCCATTTTTTTCTCTTTTCAACGGTGTATTAGTTTTTATTAATGTATCTGAAAAAATTCGAGAAAAATAAGAAAATTGAGAAATACTAGAAATAATTTTTATACAAATATTATAGGTGGCTATGTGAAAATAAACAAAATGTAACAGTGTTATACAACTTAACAAACTAAAGCAACAAATTCAGTAACAAAAACAACTTAAAACAAATTATTTTCACATAGCCACCTATAATATTTGTATAAAAATTATTTCTAGTATTTCTCAATTTTCTTATTTTTCTCGAATTTTTTCAGATACATTAATAAAAACTAATACACCGTTGAAAAGAGAAAAAAATGGCGGTTTTTATTTTAGTAAAATAATTATAGGTTGCTATTTAAAAAATAAAAGTTGATAGTCGTATCTTGTAAACCTGACTTTATAAAAAATATCTACATCTGCCATCAAATAGTATATTTAAAATAATAAAACTTTCATATGAACCATTTTTTTCTATTACTCATAATAAAAAAGTTAAAGGGGGGGGCGTCTTCCCAGACTCACCCTGTATTATTCTGTTTCAAAATTGTGATCAAAAATTATATATTGTAATACTAGTAAAGAAAGGGTATAATTTTAAAATTTTTCATCATTAAACGTGAATATTACATTTTTACGTTTGCGATACAAGAAATTTAATAATAATTTTATGTAAATCAAAGGAGTTGAATTTGCAAATACACATTACGTTTCCTTGGTCACCATGTCAAATGACATTTCCCTCACTCAATTTAATTGTGATTGTAATAATTTCCCTCACTAGTGAGGAAAGTTATTTCCGTTCATCACTAGTGAGATAAACGGTTACTATCACAATTAAATAAAGCGAGGGAAATGTCATTTTTACAAGTAATGTTGTATAATAGTATATTGTAATACTAGTGAGGAAAGGGTTTTGCAATGACCCTTTTCCACATGTGTTACGTATTATTTATTTCAACATTAAACGTGAAAATTACATTTTTCGAAAACTGTCATATAAAGTTAAAATTTACATGACAACTATCACCACGCGAAATGAGTGTTTTTTGTCTACAGAACGCAAAAGACTTTTGCATGCAGGATGCAAAAGTATTTTGCATCCTGCAATTTTTTGATAGAAGAAAGGCTCACAATTTAATAAAATTTGTCACTTTATATTTTTGCTTAGAAACAATACTTCTATTCTTTAACAAAATTTATATTTAATATTCTAATTGAGCAATTATTCATATTTATCCCGCTTGAGGAAGCTAACTGGTGTACTGGAATAGTTTCTTGAGAAATGCAATGCGAAATGCAATGCGAATCTCAATAAATCGCAGAAAAAAATTAGAACGTTTGTTTGGTTTCTATTGCCAACCAGCTGTCAATTGCTGGTCAGAGAATACCAGATTTGATTGCAATTATATTACATACATTGTTGTCTTGAGACATTAGATGTCACATTAATTAATCCTAAACGTCAAAATTTTCTCATTACATTATTACTAATTTTGGGACATAGTTTTCGAAAAAACGTTATTTGATACTCGATTGCGAAATGATTTTGCATTCTCGAATGCAAAAGTAACATTTCGCAATCTAGAATCAAAAATAACTATTTTACGTTTGCGATACAAGAAATTTAATAATAATTTTATATAAATCAAAGGAGTTTCCTTGATCACCATCTCAAATGACATTTCCCTCACTCAATTTAGTTGTGATAGTAACCGTTTCCCTTACACATACTTGTACAGTCTTACACAAAACACAATATAGTTCTAATTTAAAACAGCTACCATTTTAAAATATCTTCTCTTCAGGTAAAAACGGTCACCCATCCTTGTACAGCGGCCTACTAGTTCTCTTAGGCATCGTAGTATTCGTGGCAGCTGAGAAAATCTTCTCCGGGTTAGGAGAAGTCAAAGAAGAAGATGCCAAAGAAGAACCAGTTCAAAATGTTAACAATAACACAAAAGAAGTTCACATATCAAAAGCTAACGGCTATGCCAAATCAGTAAATGGAATAAAACCAGTGAAAAATCTCCCTGTCAAACACAAACAGGTAGGAAATAAAATAGGAAATTTTGGGTGAGTTTTCAAGGTTTTTTTCCTTGAATTTGCACTGCGTAGAATTGTTACCTTTTAGGTTTGCAGTTTGGCACGGCAAAAGTTGTTTAGCAATACATAACTGCACACAAAAAATTAAGTCATTATAAATTATTTTGTTGGTTATTTCGCCGAAAAGTAATTTTATAATTTTATACAAATAACAATATATTATATATGTACGGAGAGAAATGCATGAGTCTACTACGGAAAGAAAAATAGTATTCTCTTCGCAAGTAAGATTAAAAACGGAAAAGTAATTTTAAAATATAATTTATTTGACATTACTTAATTTTAAAATTATTAGTAGTCTTTAATATTTGGTATTTATGCGCGCGAAGAGCTGTTACCAGCCGTCAAATCACCATCTCCAAAATTATTAACATCACATTATTTATAATAGGATCTACATTTAGATCTATAAATAATAATCTTACTTGTTTTAATTATTCTACAAACCAAAATCAAAATCAACAAATTTTAATGATATTATGAACTGGAAATACAAAAATAATGATGTTATGGTGTTTGTTTACTCTTTGTATTGTATTAAACTGTTTACAACTTCTGATTTTTAAATTCAGTCGTATAAATATTTGGCAAAGGTGCTTCATTCACGTTTCTGACACGTGTTACTGCACCTTAATTCACATTCTTAGAATATATTGTTTTAACTACAGACATAATTTATCGTCTTTATTTAAAGTGATATCTTGATAGATGCAATATTTCTTTTGCCAGAGAATGTTTAGAAATTGCGGCACCCTCCAATATCAGGAAAGGGTGAACTGCAGAAATTTAATGATATTCTGCAATTTTGTACATTTTCATATTTAATTTCAGTCGTTACAAAACATAGGTATTGCAATTTGTTTCAAAGTTACAAATTTTATAAATGTAACTTTATATAAAATTAAATATATCATCACACCTTTTACCCATTACTGAGTGTGGCACTCTGCCATAACAGATCTCAGTAAGTAATATATTTCGTCACGTGAAGTGCGGTTACCAACCGTCATATCACTGCCCTCAAAGATGTTAATAAAGAGAGCCAGAAGGGTAGTTTTAACGTGGTGAAAACCAAACCCGGGTTCTCAAATCCACTGAGCTACCTGTTGTAAATGTAACATTATTTGAGAAGCAACCTAACTTTTGAAAATCATACTTTGACATTTAATGAATATGTAATTTCATACATACATACATAACATCACGCTATATCCCATTAAATGGGGCAGCACGAACCCCTGAAACATTCATAGAGCATCAGTGCACATCAACATTCTCATCCTGACACACGATACTCGTTTCAACCACATTAACACTTCCTCCATACGAACTCTTTCTTTCTTCACAACCAAAATCCATCATCACGCAACAAACATTCATCCATTCGCTCCTGTACACCTGTTTCGTAAATCTTCACTTACGCCCACTTCTCTAACAACGAATCTATAAGAAATGAAGACAGCATCGCCTACGCTTGTTTAAAAATACATTTAATACAATTGCAGTTACACACTGTATAGTAAAAACTGAAAATGAAGAAAAAAAGATGAGGAAGGAAGGTAGTATCTACCAGCGCTTGTTTTTGAAACTGAATTCCACACAATTCCACTATAAGCTACATTAATTTAAATTCATACATACATACATAACATCACGCTATATCCCATTAAATGGGGTAGCACGAACCCGTCAACATTCTCAAAAGGCACCGAAAAAATGTTTCGTGTGAAATCTAGTGTACTACAGAATGAGGATATTAGAGATATGTTTGTTGAGAAAATAAATGAATCTTTGCTTGTATGTGAGCCTAATTTTGAATGCAGCATAAATGATGTTTGGATGAAATTTAAGGATACAGTTCTTAAATGTGCAAAAGAAGTTTGTGGTGAATCCAGATTAGGCTCTTGTCCAAGGAATGCATGGTGGAATGAGAAGAGAAAAAGAGAGCGTATTTGCGATTTCTACATGTAATTTAAATTCAGTAATAAATAAATAAGAACAAACTGAATATGTATATTAAAGAGATGTAAGAAGCGAGCGTTCAAACCACAATACCACAGTACATACATACATACATACATACATAACATCATGCTATATCCCATTAAATAGGGTAGCACGAACCCGTCAACATTCTCATCCTGACACACGATACTCGTTTCGACCACATTAACACTTCCTCCATACGAGCTCTTTCTTCTCTCACAACCAAAATCCATCAACACACAACAAACATCCATCCATTCGCTCCTGTACACCTGTTTCGTTAAATCTTCATTTACGCCCATTTCTCTAACAACATTTATAATTCACTGCCTTGAAGATCATCCAAACGCCAAAACTTTGTCCAATAATAAATTGTTGAAATAACCAAGCCAAATAATCTTTTACTTTGATCAAGCTATACAAACCCTTTTCCCTATGTCCTAGGTGGCAGGTTACCTCAACCTTCTAGCAAACAGCATCGACAACTTCACTCACGGATTGGCCGTGGGAGGATCATTCCTCATTTCCCTAAGACTGGGAACACTTACAACATTTGCCATCCTCATTCATGAGATACCTCATGAGGTTGGTGACTTTGCCATTCTTCTGAAGAGTGGGTTTTCGAGGATGGACGCAGCTTGCGGGCAGATTATTACCGCGAGTGGTGGACTTCTAGGAGCTATGTTTGCCGTAGCTTGCAGCGGGACAAGTGGTGATATGGGTAAGGAAGAAATTAGGTTTTAAAACTTTAAATAATCGCTATTTTGAACTGAATAAAAATAAATATATCATCACGCATTTTAACTATTACTTGGGTGTGACAGTCTGTCGTAGTAGATTTTGATAATTGTTATATTTATGCTCGGGAATCAGCCGTAAAATAACGGTCACCAAAGATGTTAGTGAAGGGAGAACCACAGGGATAGTTTTAATGTTGTGCCAGGGTGGCGACTAACCTGGAAAACCGGGAAAACTTGGAAAAGTCAGGGAATTTTATATTTCTGGAAAAGTCAGGGAATTTTATTCCATGTCAGGGAAAAAAGTTTTTTGTTCTTTAAATTTTTAATTTAATTTTAGAAACATAACTACAAACTTATATTTCAAAATGTATTTAGTTATTTTTAGATTTTATTGGCAGAATACCCTTTATTAGATAGATAGTATACCTTTATTGGCAACAAATACCCTTTATTGCAAGAGTGAGAACCGTCATCTATGAAAATATAACCGAAGGATGTTTACTAATTGAAAACTGTTTTGTTTTGTCTAACGTTTCTACCGCGCTGTTTTTTCTGTATGCAATATTTAAGGTTGTGTCTTTGCCTGTTTAAAAACACTAATTGATTTTGCTTTTATTATAAATTTAATAAAAAAATAAATTATATTACAATATATGATATAATATATGAAATGTAACCATAAATTCATAAATAAGTCAATATTCTAGAAGTCAGGGAATTTTTTTACTTAATCAGGGAAAAATCAGGGAATTTATTAATGTTACTTGAATCGCCACCCTGTGTGTAAATTGTTTATCGGTTGTAGGAATCGAACCAGGGTTTTGGTAACCGGTTTTTAAATTACGGGTTAGTAGAGATGTGATGAAAATTGTTTGTCGGTTATAGAATTCAAACTAATTTAACTAACTTCCTATTTCAATTAATATAAATAAATACATATATCATCACGCCTTTTACCCATTACTGGATGTGGCACTCTGCCTAAGCTAAGTAAATGATATATTTCTTCGCGTGTAGTGCGGTTACCAACTGTTATATCACGGCCCCCAAAGATATTAGTGGAGGAGGAGCCACAGAGGTAGATTTAAATTGATGAAAATTGTTTGTCGGCTGTGGAGATCGATCCAGGGTTCTCAAGATCCACAGGCCGACTCGATACCACTGAGTCACCTACCCCCATAATTCAACTAATCATTATTCATAATTACTTTCATGACGACTGTAGTAATCTAATCCAGTGATTCTTGACTGAGGTCCCAGGATCCCTAAGAACCTGTGAACGGATCTCAAAGGATCTGCAAAACTTAAAAGTTATTTTATGTTTTAACTGTAATTATGTTTTTCTACGATTGCTATGAAACGTTGGCAATAATTTAATAACTTATTCAACAGAAATTTTTCGATTACTTTGATGGTCACCATTTTGCGTCATATTATAGTACAAGATGGCGGAAACCTGTAACCTTTTGCTCTTTGTTTCCTATCTTCTTTTATAGTATTTTCAAAATATTTTGACATATTTAACATCTTGTCCGTCAGTACGGTGGTGTGGATAGCAATATGGAATTCGAATCTCACTCAAGCTAAAAAATTATATAAACTACTACACTGCGGCTCGGTGAGTGCGGACCCTGTACTTTAATTGGGATTAAGTTCCTGTTGTAACATAAATAAATAAATAAATATTAAAATTATGTTAGATTAAAATGCTTGAAGATCTTTTGAAAATAAACAACCAAATGTTCTCTACAGAATCGCGAACTTCCTGGATTCTTCCCTTCACAGCGGGTGGATTTCTCCACATCGGTCTCGTGTCCGTGCTGCCTGAACTCCTGCAGGAGGACAATCCCTGGGAGTCTTTGAAACAGCTTGCAGCTCTTCTTCTAGGGATTGTTGTGATGGCTGGATTAACGGCCTTGGAATAGATGAGTTTCGGAGAACTAGTGTTGTAGTGTTGTCATGTACTGTTTTGTTTACTTCCGTTGTGAATGATTTGGTAGCAATAGACTTTTCAGACATTGAGGGATGGTGTTTGAGCAGGAATTGTTTTCTACTATTCTTTAGAGGCTAGCAAAGAGTATTAATTGTTTTATAAGATAATGCTTCAAATATATAAGTAGTAGAGAATTTAGTTGTCTTCATTCGTCATTTGAAGCATTTTTCCATAAAGTTTGACAGCGGAAAAACTAAATAGATCATTCATCTATGGTAAACTTTGGTAAATTGGTTTAAATAAATTGCTTTGAATAAAAGTTTTCTTTAAAATAATTTGAGAACATTTGATAATAAATAGATCTAAGTAATTGTTTTTAGTTGTGCCAAACTTTAGTAAACTAGTTTAGAAGAAATTGCTTCATATAGAAGTCTTTTATTTGAAGCATTTTTCTTTAAAGTATTTCGAGAATGTGTTTAATTTTAGTTCTGATAAACTTTACTAAAGTGTTTTAGAAGAAAATACTTCAAATAAAACTGATATCTTTAGTTTGTATTTGAAGCATTTTTCCCTATAATAATTTGGAAATATTTGACATTGGTTATCAAATTGATAGTTTTATTTCTGCCAAACTTTAATCAATTGTTTTAGAAGAAAATGCTTCAAATAAAACTGATATCTTTAGTTCGTATTTGAAGCATTTTTTCCTACAATAATTTGAAAACATTTGACATTAGAAAATCTAAATTGATTATCAAATTATTTGGTTTTATTTCTGTCAAAGTTTAATAAATGGTTTTAGAAGAAAATGCTTCAAATAAAACTGATATCTTTAGTTCGTATTTGAAGCATTTTTTCCTACAATAATTTGAAAACATTTGACATTAGAAAATCTAAATTGATTATCAAATTATTTGGTTTTATTTCTGTCAAAGTTTAATAAATGGTTTTAGAAGAAAATGCTTCAAATAAAACTGATATCTTTAGTTCGTATTTGAAGCATTTTTTCCTACAATAATTTGAAAACATTTGACATTAGAAAATCTAAATTGATTATCAAATTATTTGGTTTTATTTCTGTCAAAGTTTAATAAATTGTTTTAGAAGAAAATGCTTCAAATAAAACTGATATCTTTAGTTCGTATTTGAAGCATTTTTCCCTAGAATAATTTGGAAACATTTGACATTAGACAATCTAAATTGGTTATCAAATTATTTAGTTTTATTTCTGCCAAAGTTTAATAAATGGTTTTAGAAGAAAATGCTTAAAAAAAACTGATATCTTCAATGCTCTATTTGAAGCATTTTTCCCTAGAATAATTTGGAAACATTTGACATTAGAAAAGCCAAATTGATCTTTAAATTGCTTGGTTTTAGTTCAGCCAAAGTTTAATAAATGGTTTTAGAAGAAAGTGCTTCAAATAAAAGTGATATCTCTATTTTCTAATTGAAGCATTTTCCCTGAAAATAATTAGAGAACTTTTAACAGCGGACCAACTAAATTGTCAAAATAGTGGCGAATATGTTTTAAAATTCCGTAGCTCTTTTAATATTAAATGCAATAATATGTCGTGCAGTAAACATCACATAAAATGCTTCTTCATTTTAAAACATCACAAAAAAATTATGCTTGAGGCTATTCTGTTTTTATTTTAATTTTTTGTTTTGTATTTTCCGTTATATAGATATATGTTATGTTACTTCTCCTACCCCATATTAAAGGAAGTATTGTAGTGTTCTTATTTTAAACTTGTTAAATATTTAAGAGAACAATTTCTGCTCTAATGTTTTAAGGGTGTCGTCCATTTTATAATTTGGTACATATGGTTTTCTGTTTTCAACTTTATATTTAAAAGCGACTTTAATTTACCGTTGAATGCTCCTTAAAATAATTTTAAAATGCTTCAAATTGTAGAAAATATACTTTTCCATATTTTTATTTCAAGCAGGATTATTTTACAGTAGTTTAAAGTCAGTTTTAAATATAAAGGTGTCTACAGATTCTTCCAAAAATGTGTTTTTAGTTGAAAATGTCTTCACCCCTTACTCCTACATATATTACCGGGTATTAGAACCCAATGTGATATTAGCAATGAGTTAACTTTTAATCGCATGATTGAAATATTTCCTGTAAGTACTGTTAATTATAACACACGCCATATTTTTATGACATATTTCAGTGGTACTTAAAAAGTGCTCTTATAAATATCGTTTTTTAAGTATAGATTATATTTAAAAGAGTAGTTTTCGAGTAATAATTTTGTAAATGTAAAAATAAAGAATACAGTTTTAATATAGTGATAATGTAAATAAATGAGACATTATGAATAAATATTTTTATGCCTCCAACATATATATGTATATGTACTGTTGTGTTGTAGTTGTTTTTTTGGTATTAGTTTGGTGGTAGGTAGTAAAAATTGGCAAATATCTTTTACTTTAGCGTATTCTTCAACAGGAAACATTGAAGATATCAAACAAGTAAAAAACATGTAAGTTTAATTTGATTTTTATGAATTACAAAATTAACGAAATTAAACATCTATTTGATGTGCTGTAAACAAAATCTTTGGGGATATTTTATATACCAATATATTCCTCTTTTCAACGATGTATACTTCCAGTACTGAAATTATGAACAAGGATTAAACTTTAAAGGACAAAAAATAATGCAAATTTTAATTGGTCATTAATTTTGTTTTATATTATTGATAGGAATAAATATTTTCTTCATGATTAATGTTGACAAAAATAGTATGTAGCACACGTGTAGAAAGGGCAAATGCAAAATTTGCTATAACTTTTCGTACTCGTTTTGCAATTAAACGTTTTCCTCACTAGTATTACATTACACTATTTGTATAGCTAGAGAAGAAAATTAGACATATCATCTCGAAAGTGCAGTTTTATTTCTCAGGATGAAAGCGAGGGAAATAAAGTACCTGAAAGAAAAATTACACTTTCTTCATGAGGTGTATATGTAATGTTTTTCAACATTCTATCAAAAAGTAAAAGTTTAGAAATTCATGAAATCAACAGTTTACAAAACGAAAAATTCCTTATTTATTTTGATTCAAATAAAGTAGATATTACCTTTATTGTAAAAATATTTTTTTGAAGCAAATCGCAAAAAGAAAATTGTGTTTTCCTCTCTTATAAGATAAACTTTAACCCTCGAGTGGAAAAATAATCGCTTTCCTTTTGTCCTTTCTCTAGTTTACATCTTAAAATAAATATAATTAAATGTCATGCTTGTTACCTAGCTTCTTTACAATAACAATACGGTAATATTTATTTTCTACTTCCGTTAGGAAATAGACGTTTTATTTCACTTATTTGAGTTAGATAATGAACTGCATTACTTAACTAGTGAAATAATGAGGTAACATAGCAACAGATATCTTGGTAGACGAATTCTGATGTTATTCTTTTATTTTTTAAATTTATAACTCATTAATATGTCCAAATTTCATAATTTCAAAAACGCTCTTTCGTATTTATTAGAACGGAAGTAGATAAAATATTGTATGAAACTAGTAAGGAAATAGGTTATTACCTTACTTATTTGTTTACATAACTCGGCTACGCCTCGTTCTGCAAATTTCACATGTGTAAGGTAATAACCTTCATTTCCTTACTAGTTTCATAAATAGCTATTACAGTACTAGTATTGTAAAGTCCTATTTTACGTACTGAAATCAATATTGTAAACGTGAAAATATGATACGGTATGAAATAAATACTTTCATTTAATTAATTTTATTATTACAAAAATATTATTTAATCTAATTGATTATTACAAAAATAGTTCAATATGATGCTTTTCCTAAATTCAATCTCATATCTTATCGATCCCACGCTTCTCCTAACCTTCAATTCACGTACGTTATACGGGTTTCACTCAGTTGGCGTTACTTTAATCGTAAAATGCCAACAGTTTTTTTGTTCGTACAATTTCGCCTTTAGCTACACTACAACCATACAACTAAACTCAAAGTTAGTTGGCGTGTAGACATCGAGTAGTACACATCGTCTGTAGTCAATCAATAGTGTGTAGTGTAATATTCTGTTTGTTATGACATAAAGTTTGAGAATCGCTCAAACATGGATCGAAAAATAATTGGAGGAATTGAAGGGTATGATTTTTATTGTAAATTAGTTTGGTTTGAACTCACACGTGGAATAGGACGCATATGGCATTTTATAAACTGGCCCGGCAGGTTTTTGTCCAGAGGTGAAATTGTAAGTTATGTCAGCAGAGAGAGAACTTACTTTTATTTCTATTTATAGAGGTTTTTATGGTGTAATGTGATAACAGAATGAAGGTTACGCATCGTGCGAATTAACTTATGTTTTGAATGAACCGCTAGTGTGTTGTTATACAATGACGTATGTACCGTTATATGATAAGGTCGCTTCCTGAATTCTAATCAGATTTTGAATATATCCATTTAGGCATTAGTTTCCGCGGGTGTACTTTTCACTGTCAAATATTTCTAAATTATTTAAAAATATATATTTCTCATAGAAATTATGTTTAAAATAAATTTTAGTAGGTAGGTAGGTTACATAAAAATATAATGAATTGTAGTTAAAAGTAATTTTACATTAATTAGCAATTAGAAATTTTATACATAACTAATTATTCTTTACAAGTACGATAAATGAGCTATACAGAAATTTTGTTTCTATCATTTATGTATAACCAGCTATAAAAGAAACACATTCTTTAATAAATTTGGAACCAAATGAGTGAAAAAATTTGCTTTCTATATTGGGTCAAAGGCAAGTCAAAATTTTAATTGTTATTATTATTAAATTTAATGGGGTAGGTGGCTCAGTGGTATCGAGTCGGCCGGTGGATCTTGAGAACCCTGGTTCGATCCCCACAGCCGACAAACAATTTTCACCAATTTAAAAATCTACCCCTGTGGCTCCCTCTCCACTAATATCTTTGAGGGCCGTGATTTGACGGCTGGTAACCGCATTTCACGCGACAAAATATATCACTTACCGAGATCTGCTTAGGCAGAGTGCCACACCCAGTAATGGGTAAAAGGCGTGATGATATATTTATTTTATTTTATATTATTAAATTTTAAATGATCATCAAGAAGATATCAATGAAAGTAGTGGGTAAAAAGTAAAATTAAACTAATGAAAATGTAGTATTTACTTTTGTTTTACTATTTATAAAATAATTGACAAATATATCTAAACAATTTTGAAGTTAAATATGCAAAAAACAATATTTTTCAATATGTTCTAAATATATAATTAAACCTACTATTGAATACATAATTAAAATATGTTTATTTTAATCGACTTTATGTTTAAAGTATGTCTTCTATTGAGATCTACAATTGCAGAACAGCTTCATTGCAGAAATTGAAGAAAGGAGCAAAAATATATTTATTTTATTTACAGTAGGAAGAAGAACTTTAAAATCTATTTAATTTATTCCAATCAATAACAAATATTTTATTTGTATTAGTTTTTTTGTAAATGGGTTAGAATCTCGTGTGTAGCTTTGAGAACTAGGGTTCGATTCCCGGAGCCGACAAACTTTACTCCACATTAAAATTACCTCTACTTTTTGCTCTCCACTAACATCTTTGATGGGCCGTGATTTGACGACTTTACGCGAATAAATATATCACTTATTGAGATCTGGCACGGCAGTGTGCCTCACCCAGTAATAAATAAAAGTCATAACAATACATTTATATATTTTTCATGAAAATAGTAATTAATTTAGTTTTACATATATTTTATTTTTATCTTTTAAATAATTTATAAACACCTAAAATATGTCAAAATCTTTTGGAAGGCCTATATCTACCGTAGTTAACTAAGTTGATATTAAGTGTATCTTTATTATGAGCCGCATAAAAATGAAATACAACTTTGATTACATTAGATAGTTGATATTGAAAAGTTTAGTTTTTTATCTGTACCGAAATATTAATTTTATGATAGCAGGAATATAAATAAAATGAAATATCTTTTATATATTTTATATTAACTTTTTTAACTTACATTATTTTTGTTTTGACCTTTCGTGCTCTTTAAACTATAGACATATTTTTTAATTTATATCAACGACATTAATAGAACATTTTTTTTTCTTTATCTTGGCCTTATTTTTAATTAAAACACAAAATTAATTATCATAATATTGATTAATATTGAAACAAAATTTTGTTCTTTATTCTATATTACGTACATATTTGTAATAAAAATTTTAATGGCCCTACATAAAACTGTGGTCTTGGAATTGTTATCAGTTACATAATTGTTTATGTTGAAATGTTATCAACAATTTATGCTTGGCGACGTTTTGGCCAAATAAGTTTAAATCTTTAAAATTTCTCTTTTTCTCTAAAGCTTGAAATGCATTTAACATATTAGAAAATTAGATGCTTCAATTTCATAAAAATAATGTAAATAAATAGGGTATTTATATTTAAATTTATTTTCATACTTTGTTTTTCTTTATAAATTTGGTAGACTGGCTGTAAATATTATTTGACTACGCCAATGGAATCGTTAAAGTTGTTACATAATCAGTGATTAATTATTTCGGTCAATATATTGTTAAACTTAAAAATATGTAACGTAATATATTCAAGTGAAATTTCGTTGTAAAAGTGTATCACGGACGCATGCAAGTTAGCCCACGAACAAGAGTTTTTTTTTCTCGTCATTTTTATATGTAATGTTATATACAGGCTGTTCCATAGACACGAAAAAGTTTTTATTTGTTAATATTCGTTCCCTGATTACTTTAAATAAATATATCATTACGCCTTTTACCCATTACTGGGTATGACACAATGCCTTCGCAAATTGTATTTTGAAGTGTAGTTACCAGCCGTCAAATCATGACCCTCATACATGTTAGTGAAGGGGGAGCCACAGAGGTAGTTTTATTTTTATTTGTTTATTTAATATTTATACATATTGAAAGTGTTATAAAAATATGAACTAAATTTTATAACGCGACTTATGTCTTTCTTTACAGTGGTGGAACATACTCAACATTGGTGCTCTTAGACGAAGATGGCAAAGAATTAAGCAGAGTTCATGGACCAGATACGAATCACTGGAATATAGGGATGAGCGAATGTCACAAAAGAATTGCAGAAATGGTCAGCGAAGCAAAAGAAATGGCTGGGATTGACCAAGAACAAACACTTTATGCCTTGGTAAGTTAATATATTTATCATCTTCTATCATTTTATTTATTCTTAATTGTTGAAGATGTTTGATTTAAATATTTGTTGTTATCATATTTTTACTGTTAAGTTAGCTATACAATTAGTAATTATAATTAGCAATTGCAATTAGTATCAATTAGAGGAACCGTTCTAAATATTATAATTAATGGTATCAGAAATTAATTAACGACAAATTTGTACAAACAAAACATTTTAAAATGGCGTAATGCAGCTCTGTCTCTTTTTCTTTCGACAATTATTATTATTATTGCCTCCATATTTTCAAAATACTGGAGTTTTATAAAATCCGGGTTTGACATTTAAGTTTTTAGTGTCAAAAAATATCGAAATCATTTTAAATTTTATCAGCGTAAAATCGATTTAATATGCAAAAAATTACTTGTATAACATATAAGAAAGAAACTTTTTATCACTCATTTGATTGATACAATTAATGAAAAATATTGCTTTTTTTATTTGTACAAATAATTGTTTCTAATTTACATCCATTTCTAAATTATTTTCTATTATAATACTGTAAATAAAGTGTGCGAAAACCTAATTGTAACATTTTTATTTCAAGTATTTAATTATAAATAATGTCAGTTAAAATTTAAATAAAAATAAAACTTAATTGATACAATATTGCTTTCATTAATTGTACAGTAACAATCAGGGTTCGAAGATATATATCGATCGATATATATCATGATATTTATTTTGATATATATCGTCATATTTTTGCAATGATATATATCCATTATATAAAAATATGAAATAGTTTTTGAGATATAGCCTCCGGAGAAGTGAAATTTTTCGAATTTTTCAGTTTTTCTACTTTTCCGAGGCTATATCTCGAAAACTAAATGTGATATGAAAACGCGCTCAACGGCATTAATTTTCTCGTGCTTCAGTTAACTTATAAACATAGTTTCAGCAATTTTTATTTTTTTTCTATTTTCCGCCAAAAAAATCGCAAAAAGCGGTTTTTTAACATTTTCTCGAAAACCAGAAGTCATATGCATTTGAAGATTGCACCACTGGATTCAGTGGGTCAAAATACATATGTATGTAAATTTTCGTTTTAATAATCCTACGATTAAGGATTTTTGGGAAAATTGAATTAAAATCTGAAAAAACCAAAGGGGTACCCCTTAGGAAATAATTAAAAATATTAAATTGCATAAAATTGTATGAAAATTTGCTTACAAGTCAATTCGGACACGGGGAATTCAACGCCGTTGAGCGCATTTCCATATCTTGTTTAGTTTTTGAGATATAGCCTCCGGAAAAGTGAAATTTTTCGAATTTTTCAGTTTTTCTACTTTTCCGAGGCTATATCTCGAAAACTAAATGTGATATGAAAACGCGGTCAACGGCATTAATTTTCTCGTGCTTCAGTTAACTTATAAACAGGGTTCGAAGATATATATCCATTATATAAAAATATCAAATAGTCTATAATAAATACAGTATTATTACTTTCATTAATTCTGTTAAAATTATATTCTAAAGATAATTCTTACTTTACTAGCTTTTGACTAACTTCACATCAACGACATAAATCCAAATTGTGTGTCATTAACGGCAAAGTCTGAACCATTTCCAAAATTTTTATTTGGTACTCATTTTAGAAATACAAATCCTTTAATATGGTGGAAAAGTGTAACTATCAATGAGTCAGAGTGGCCAAATAAAAGTACATTTATTGAACTATGTGAACAGTTACACACTGCTGTAACAGCAACAGCAGGGCTGGAACGATATTTCTCCACTTTTGGCATTGTCCAATCTCAATTACGTAATCGTCTCGGTATGTTTAAATATTTAAACCAAAAAGAAACTACAAAAAAAAAACTAATTTAGATTGGATTTGGCCAAGTGAGTCTATCTGCAACGCTATGTTCAGGAAGTTCATCAGAAGATGATGATTTGCCCCTATCTAAGATATAGGATTATTTAAATATTCTTACTATTCTTAGTACTATATAATATTTGTGTATCCATTCAATGTATACTTACTTTTTTTCATTACCTATGTTAATTTTTTATTTAGGAGTAATAATTTATTTTGTATTTCCTATTGTGATAATAAATGTGTACAAAAACTAAAATTAAAAAATAAATATCCAAAAAGTGATATTTATCTGATATATATCCTATATATCAGATATTTTGATATTTATTATAAATATCATGATATTTACGAACCCTGGTAATAATTGATCTAGTTAAAAGTTTTCAATTTACATCCATTTCTAAATTATTTTCTATTAAAGTACTGTAAATAAAGTATGCAGAAATCTAATTGTAACACTTTTATTTCAAGTATTTAATTATAAACAATGTCAGTTAAAATTTAAATAAAAATAAAACTTAGATATACACGTGGTAGACATAGGAAACTGTCAATTCGAATCACTTAGGAATTCTGTTTACAAATGCTTTCTAATTGCAAAGTCAAGGCTCAATTCAACAATTTTCTTGAACCTTGTATTTCTTTCTTGTGTTTACTCTTACATAGCTTAGTTTAGTTATTAGTAGATGTGGAAATTACTGCAATATTACTGATAATTATTACGTTATGTTATGCAGAAGAAAAATATTGAAAGATGAACTAAATAATAATTATGTTGATTAAATCCACAAAGAAATAATTCAATAGTTCTTGGAATTTATTACAAAATGTTTATCGCAAAATTGTTCGACTTTTTAATCTTATTCACCCTAGTTTTTAATCTGTGATTAATAGTAAATGACCTACTAAAAAGTTGCAAACATTTTAATATGATTCTCATTTATTTTCCACTTCATATTTTTGTGTGCAACTATCAACAGTTGTTGGCGATTCTGGCTGCTTTATCGGACGTTGCCAATTTTTTTTAGACGCATCGTCCGCCAAACTCATAAAATAGCAAATACTTGAAATAACTGTTAAATATAGTTACTGTTTACTTGGTTACAGATTCATATTTTTAAGTAATACTATTTTGCGTTTGTTTGATTGTTATAGTCTACTATTTAAATAACTATTAAACTTTAAAATTAATGTCCTCTAATTTGAAGATGAATAACTATGATAGATATTTAAAGTGCCCCTTAAAAGGTCCCCTCAATATCTTTCAATCATTCAATCTCGACCCTAATAGGACTTGATCCAACTTCCTTTTTACTTTCCTTATATTAAGTAGCTAGACTATTAAGACAATGTAAAGTATATTTAATGCTCTGTCTCCCGGTCTTCATTGTCCACTAAAACCTGTAGGTGTTTTATTTTGACGGATGGTAACCGTACAAAATTTAAGTAAAGATAGAAGTAAACTTGTATCTATGTGGTAAGAGTTTGCGAATTCAAATCTTGCTGATTTCAACTTATATCTTAAAAATATGACTCTGAATTGAGCTTCATAAGGATATCCTCCGGAAAAGTTTTTTTAAATTTAACATCATCAGATTCTGTACATTGCAGAGGCTATATCTCAAAAATTAAACGCGATATGAAATTGCGCTGAACGGCATTGACTTTCTCGTGCTTCAGTTAACTTATAAACATAGTTTCAGCGATTTTTATTTTTTTCAAATATTCGCCAAAAAAATCGCAAAAAGCGGTTTTTTAACATTTTCTCGAAAACCAGAAGTCATATGTATTTGAAGATTGCACCACTGGATTCAGTGGGTCAAAATACATATGTATGTAAATTTTCATTGCAATATTCCTACGATTAAGACTTTTTAGGAAAATTGGCTTAAAATCTGAAAAAACCAAAGGGGTACCCCTTAGGAAATAATTAAAAAAATGAAATTGCTTAAAATTGCATGAAAATTTGCTTATAAGTCAATTCGAACACGGGGAATTCAACGCCGTTAAGCGCAATTTCATATCTTGTTTGGTTTTTAAGATATAGCCTTCGGAAAAGAGAAATTCTACATTTTCTTCAGATTTTGTACCATCCCGAGGCTATAACTCAAAAACTATGAAAGATATGAATATGCGGTCAACGGCATTGAATTTCCCGTGCTTCAATTAATTTTTAAGCACAGTTTCAGCGATTTTTATTTTTTTCAAATTTTCGCCAAAAAAATCGCAAAAAGTGGTTTTTTAACATTTTCTCGAAAACCAGAAGATATAAGCATTTGAAAATATTTCCACTGAATTCAGTGGGTCAAAATACATATGTATGTAAATTTTCGTTACAATATTCCTACGATGAAGGATTTTTGGAAATAATTAAAAAAATGAAATTGCTTAAAACTGCATGAAAATGTGCTTATAAGTCAATTCGGACACGGGGAATCCAATGCCATTGAGCGCAGCTTCATATCTTATTTAGTTTTTAAGATATAACCCCCGGAAAATTTCAATTCTTCTAATTCTTCAGATTTTGTACTTTTCCTAAACTATATCTCAAAAACTAAACAAAATATGAAAATGCGCTCAACACCATTGACTTTCTTGTGCTTCAATAAACTACTTAACTAAGATTATTGAAAATTCTACGCCAAAAATCTGTATATTTTGTTTCTTTTCAGGGTCTATGCCTTTCTGGATGTGAACAAGAAGAAGCCAACACAAAACTTTGGCGTGGTCTCAAAGCTCAATATCCTACAGTAGCTGAAAACTACACAGTCAGTAGCGATACTGACGGGTCAATTGGAACTGTGGCCCCCAACGGGGGCATGGTGCTCATTTCCGGAACGGGAAGCAATTGTTTGCTGATCAACCCCAATGGGGAAAGGTTCCAGTGCGGAGGCTGGGGATGGATGCTAGGGGATGAAGGAAGTGGTGAGTTTATTTATTCAATGTTTAAGTTGATGCCAAACGTTATTGAATTATTTTAAAGAAAATAGTTTCAAATAAAAATGATAGATAATTTAGTTCCTCGTATTTTTTATTTGAGGCGTTTTTCTCTTAAATAATCAGGAAAGGTTTGAGAGTGAAAAACATGTAATGCAAAAGTATTTGATTTATTTATTTATTTTATTTGAAATAAGATTAAAACGTTGTATTAAATTGTAATTTTAAATTAGTATAATGCAATCTATTATTGATAATCTACTACTATCTCTAACTTATTTTAATAATATAGTTATTTAGAAATAGTTATTTGAAATATGTAATAAAACATCAAGATAAATAATTCATTCATTTAAAAACTATTTCAAATTTTGTGATTTTTATAATCCATTTAATCTAATCTTAATTCAAATAATGCATAATGTACTATATTAATAAATTTTATTGTACTTTAACTGTTAGTTATCGAGTATAATCTTCAATATCAATTACAGTATTATAAGATTAAGAAAAGAAAGTAAATTTAACAAGAATAATTAATTGTAAGGAAATATTTATTGTTTTATTGATAACATTAACAATAATTTATAAATAGAACGGAAATAAAAATATAACAATAAAATGAATTATATAGCTTTTTCGACTTTAATATTATTGGGGGCATGAGGCACAGTGAGTGATACTTATACAGGGTGTTAAAAAACTTCCGGGACGGTAAAATATCTCGAGAAATACACATCGAATCAAGAAACAAAAAAAAAGTGTTTCATATTTTGCAAAAACCTATCTAAGCACACCAAACACAAACCCCAACTCCCACCCCCAGGGGGTGGGGTGTTGGCCAACTTTGACACCTTAAATGGGAACCCCCTTTTTATTGCAGATTCGTATTCTGCGAAAAAAATAAGTTCATTTTATCTGAAACTTTGTATCCAATTCAGAATAGCAAAAAAGTCACCCCAAAAAACAATAAAGGAATAAAATAACGTTTATTTTATAAAATCGTTTTGCAAATTTATTTCAAGCATTTAGTCGGTGAAAGGCTTGTGGCTACTAGTGATTATATTGATTTTTTTATTTGATTCAATGTTTATTTCTTGTGATATTAGACCTTTTTCACTTTTCTTTCAGAATAATGTTAAAACTTATTTTTGCGATTAGAGCGCCATCTATTCCGAATTGGAAAAAAGTTTCAGATAAAATTAACTTCTTTTTTTTCGCAGAATACGAATCTGCAATAAAAATGGGGGTTCCCATTTAAGGTTTCAAAGTTGCCCCTCGTCCCACCCCATGGGGGTGGGGGTTTGTGTTTGAAACACGTGTTTTTTTGTTCCTTGATTCGATGTGTATTTCTCGAGATATTTCACCGTCCCGGAACTGTTTAACACCTTGTATATTAATTTAATTTATTTCTTTGCAGCATTCTGGATATCTTTGAAAGCAATAAAAACAATCTTCGATCACGAAGACGGCCTAGTCATCTCTTCCTTCGACACCACCTGGGTATGGGACGCCATCCGTGTCCACTTCTCCGTAGAAAGTCGGCCAGACCTCCTAGACCATTGCTACACCAACTTCGAAAAGAACAAATTCGCCGGTCTGTGCAAACGACTCTCCGAAGGTGCACTAGAAGGTGACAAACTCTGCCTACATCTTTTCCACGTAGCTGGAGATGTTCTTGCCGCGACCATCTTGGCACAGATACCAAGAGTTGCTCCTGAACTGAAGAAAACACCTGGGGGAATTCATGTTCTTTGTGTTGGCTCTGTTTGGAAGAGCTGGGAATTGCTGAAGTCAGGGTTTGTGCCAAGATTAGAAGGAGGAGACTTGGAGGAGTTGTCTTTAACGAAGCTTACGACTACTACAGCTATGGGGGCAGCTTATCTAGCTGCTGATAAGTATAATGTAAATTTTCCTAAAACTTATGAAGAAAATCACCATGTTTTTTATCATTATAAAAGATAAATTTTGGTGTTTGTTATTGTTGACTGTTGGCGAAGAGTTACCATTTTTATTTCTGTACGAGATTTGTGTATCCTATAGTTTATATTTTTAGTAAATATATATTTTTAAATACAGATAATTGTGATGTAAACCCTATTTCCTATTGTTAATCTTTCCCAATTTTTCTTGTGTTTCTGTTTCAGGTACAGCAATCATCAACCTGTCTTTATTTATGTTTTCCTAATACTTCCAGAAGTTCTTTATTACTAATACATTGTTTTTATGTTTATAGGGACTTGGTAACATTTCTTGTAATCTTAATTTCATTTTGGGGTAACTGGTGTTCAAACCAGCGTCACCGGAGCATGTATCATCATCTTGCTTAGCTTTAATTGGTAAACAAATTTATTTAGAATTATTTTCGATTAAAATTAATTTGTATCACATTTATTTTAAGTATTTTGACATTATCTGTTGTTACTATCTTAGATCTGGGGTAAAGAATGAAGGTAAAATATTTTTTAGATACTCCAGAATTGAGGGCAAACTATTGGGTACTCCAGAATTTGGGTAAGTCATTTATTCACTACTCTAAAATTGAAGTAAGAGATATTTATTTATTACTCAAGAATTGAGGTAAAATATTTATTCACCACTTTAGAATTGAGGCAAAATCTTTATTCACCATTGCCTCTACTATTAGAGTGAAATAACTATTCGCGACTGGAGAATTAGGGTTGGTTATTTATTGGCTACTTTAGAATTAGAGTAAAATATTTATTTTCTAGCTATTGTAAAATTGGGGACCGTTTTTTACCACTGTATAAACAGAAATATTTAGTCCTTTCTCTAGAATTTAAGTACATTTTTTCATTATTCTAAAATTGTGTAAAATATTTATTTGCTATTCTAGAATTGGGGTAAGATTTAATACTTTAAAATTGGGGAAAAATATTGTATTCTCTAGCTACATTGTAATTATGGTAAAATATTTATTCACTAGCTACTTTAGAATTTTGGTAAAATATTTATTCACTACTGATTTGAATAAGTTAATTATACACTACCCTAGAATTGGGGTAAGATCTACTTAAAAATTGGAGTAAAACATTTACTCTCGACTCAAAAGTTAGAGTAAAATATTTATTTAAATAAAATAAATATATCATCAAGCCTTTTACCCATTCTTGGATGTGGCAGTCTACCATAGCAGATCTCGGTAAGTGATATATTTCTTTACGTGAAGTACGATTACCGGTCGTCAAAGCACGTCTTCCAAAGTTGTTAGTGCAGGGAGAGACACAGGGGTAGTTTTAACGTGGTGAAAATTGTTTGTTGGCTGTGGGGATCGAACCCGAGATTTCAAATCCACAGCCGGACTACCCTATATATATATATATATATATATATATATATATATATATATATATATATATATATATATATATATATATATATATATATATATATTTATACTTTACAATTGAGGTAATAGGGTAATAAATAAGATATATATATATATATATATATATATATATATATATATATATATATATATATATATATTCAGCACAATAGAATTGGGGTAGTATAATTATTCACTATTGTAAAAGTGGAGTATAAGGGCAAGATATTTATTTAATACTTTAATTAATTAGGGAGAAATATGTACTCACTAGGTACTTTAGAATTTGGTAAAATATTTATGCATTATTTAGAAATAGGAATAAGTTATTTGTACACTGTTCTTGAATTGGGGTAGTATATTTATTCAGTACTTCAGAATTAAGGTAAGACAATTATTAACTACTTTCAAAATGGAGTAAATCATTTATTCACTACTCAAAAAATGGCGTAAAATATTAATTTACTACTCCAGATTTGGGGTAAGATATTTATTCACACTAGATTTGGGGTAAAACGTTTATCCACTATATTTGCTTAAATTGGATTAGTTATATTATAATTGAGATGAAATATTTATTGAATACTTTAGAATTAGAGTAAGACATTAATTCGTTTCTCTAAAATTAGAGTAGAACAATTATTTTGTTAGTTTAAATTTGGGGTAAGGTATATTTCACCGCCCGCAACTTGTGCTATGACATTTAAGATAATTTTCTTCAGCCTCAGCATCATCTTGTAGGTCCTGGTGTATTTAGTAGCGTCACCGGAGCTATTCCTATCGTGGACAACATCACCGTAGTCACCAACATCTCTGAAGATCAGCCAAGTCGATGCTGATATTATTTATAATTTTATTTTGTTTGTAATGATATCAATTATGAACTAATAATATGTTTTTTATGTTTATAAAGTCCCAACTGACTTGGAGATCGTCTCTGTAGCAGACGTGGTGCACGGAAGTCGTCTTGGAGCCGCTGATGTCATCAACAGTGTCACCACCTTTTGTAATCATCTCCTAGATTATTCGTACGCTACTCACAGAAGCCTGGAGCCGATATCAGCTGAAAATGTGAACTAGAAGACCCCAAAATAAATTTAAAACCCCAAACAATATTGTTACCCATCATGTATTGTATTAAATTGTACTTGTAATATAAATATTAATGTCTTTTTATATATAGAATATTATCAATCATTTTATATTGTAATATATTGTATTTATAATATCAATTGTTAGTGTCTGTTGTATATAGTTTTAAAATGACAATAAATGAATTTAAAATAACTTGCATTTTTCTATTTATAATATCCTGCTCTCATAATCAAACACTTCACGAATGAAATGATAGTTTAAGCGGCAAACAATATCCAAGATGGCTAACGGGCTGTTGGAATGTAAAATATGTCTGGAATCTACAACGTAAATTGCCGCCAAAAAGTATCAGGCGAGTGAGCTCCTCAACATTCTGCTGCCTGGATACAAAACGGCATATTTCGGCGTCGTACCCAAATGCACTGTAGGTGTGAGTCTTTGTATGTGTTGGTGTGTCTGTGTATGTCAATGTATTGGTGTCAAGAATTGCGATTTTTTTATATTTCCGTAATTAAGGGTTGTAGAAAAATAGTTTCAACCACTATTTAGCTCAAGTAACATACGCTATCATTGGTTTTTCATATTAGGATGTTGTAATTAATTAATTTGAATCATAAATGAACGTATATTAAATAAATAAACAATAATATATAGTAAACAATGGAGAAATACAAAAATTAATGGAGTTTTGCCCTTCAAATATTTGGAAAACTTTACAGTGAAATATCTCGAAAACCGTAAGAGATAGAGCAAAAATTACGAAATTTCGCCCCCCTAGGATCTACCCCTGTAACTGACCCATCGCTACCACCTAGCAAAGTCTCAAGGGCATAGGACTAATTATAGTCTCTCCCTTGATACAAAATTTCGATGGCGCATCATATTAATAAAGATTCGAATTTTGTTGTGTGATTTCAGTGGCGTCACCAGTTTATGTGTCGAAAATTTGAACTAACAATAACGTTAAAATATTAGCAATTTCCATCGAAACTAGACATTATTTGAAAAATTCTTTCAACTACAAGTTGTTTCTTCTTTTATTCTCTACAGCTTTTGGTTGAAACTTTTTTCCCTACGACCCTTAATTTCGGAGATATAAAAAACCACACTTAAAGTGAATTATCTATTATACTAATAAAAATTTAGGGGATTTTCATTAAATATACGTTTAGCCTGAGGTCCTAGAACCTTAATACAAAATTTCAGCAAAATCGAAGCTTTATTATTTGTAAAAAATAATAAAAATTGAGATAACAATGTTATCTCCCTAATTCGATATCGTAGAATTAGAAAATTCTAGTTAAAAAATTATTTGGGCCTTAGTTTTTGGGTAAATTACTCATTCATGTTTTAAAAATTCTTATAGGATGGATGTCAAACTAATATGAACCTTAAGTAAATATAATTTAAGATTTAATATCGCATACATGACCGTAACACAACTGCAAACAAAACATGATAGTTTTTTAAGTTTATTGCCAAATCTAGAAAGTATTTGATAAAATCTTTCAAATAAAAGATAAATATTATTTAATTCTCTACATATTTTACTTGAAACTTTTTTCGCTGCAACCCTTAACTTTGGAGATACGAGAAACCACCCTTAAAGTGAAATATCTACCCTACTAATGCAAATTTTGGGGTCGTCCGCGGACTTCGCATCGAATATGACGCCGTAGAACATGCTTGCAAAATTTCAGCGATATATGTATATTTTATGAAAATCCCCTAAATTTTTATTAGTATAAAAGATAATTCACTTTGAAGGTGGTTTTTTTATATCTCCGTAATTAAGGGTTGTAGAGAAAAAAGTTTCAACGAAAGGATGTAGAGAAAAATAAAAGAAACAACTCTTATTTGAAAGATTTCTTCAAATAAAGTCTAGTTTTTGTGTAAATCGCTAAATTATGAATGATATTTTTAGTTCAGCTTTGTGCCACATGAAGTGGTGACGCCACTGAAATTACTATTACAATATTTCTTATTCTTAAAGAATAAATATCTTTTAAAAAGATTTATTGTAAAATAATCAATTTAAAACATAGTTTTTATTATTTAAAATAATTAAATAAATAAAATAAAACCGTGAAAAATAGAGCAAAAGTAACGAAATCCCGCCGACCCCTCATAGAACCCTTGAAAAATCGACCGTTTCCTATCCCATGGCGAAGTTTAAAGGGCGTAGGGCAACTATTTAGCCCAAGTAATACACACTATCATAGGTTTTTCATATTAGGATGTTGTAATTAATTAATTTCAATCATAATTGACCGTATATTAAATAAATAAACAATAACATATAGTAAACAATGGGATATTACAAAAATTAATGGAGTTTTGCCCTTAAAATATTTGGAAAACTTTACAGTGAAATATCTCGAAAACCATAAGAAATAGAGCAAAAATAACGAAATTTCGCCCCCCTAGGATCTACCCCTGTAAGCGACCCTTCTCTATCACCTAGCAAAGTCTCAAGGGCGTAGGACTAATTATAGTCTCTCCCTTGATACAAAATTTCGATGGCGCATCATATTAATAAAGATTCGAATTTTGTTGTGTGATTTCAGTGGCGTCACCAATTTATGTGTCGAAAATATGAACTAACAATAACGTTAAAATATTAGCAATTTCCATCGAAACTAGACATTATTTGAAAAATTCTTTCAACTAAAAGTTGTTTCTTCTTTTATTCTCTACAGCTTTTGGTTGAAACTTTTTTCCCTACGACCCTTAATTTCGGAGATATAAAAAACCACACTTAAAGTGAATTATCTATTATACTAATAAAAATTTAGGGGATTTTCATGAAATATACTCTTAGCCTGAGGTCCTAGAAACTTAATAAAAAATTTCAGCGAAATCGAAGCTTTATTATTTGTGAAAAATAATAAAAATTGAGATAACAATGTTATCTCCCTAATTCGATATCGTTGAATTAGAAAATTCTAGTTAAAAAATTATTTGGGCCTTAGTTTTTGGGTAAATTACTCATTCATGTTTTAAAAATTCTTATAGGATGGATGTCAAACTAATATGAACCTTAAGTAAATATAATTTAAGATTTAATATCGCATACATGACCGTAACACAACTGCAAACAAAACATGATAGTTTTTTAAGTTTATTGCCAAATCTAGAAAGTATTTGATAAAATCTTTCAAATAAAAGATAAATATTATTTAATTCTCTACATATTTTACTTGAAACTTTTTTCGCTGCAACCCTTAACTTTGGAGATACGAGAAACCACCCTTAAAGTGAAATATCTACCCTACTAATGCAAATTTTGGGGTCGTCCGCGGACTTCGCATCGAATATGACGCCGTAGAACATGCTTGCAAAATTTCAGCGAAATAGCATATATGGGTACCAATTAGGTGTTTCAAATCCATGGACTAACCCCTTACGATCTATTTTATCGTTAAATTAAAGTATCTCCGATCGCGCTGAAATTTTGCATGCATGTTCTAGGGCTTAATATTCGAAGCGGAACCGGGAACGAGGCCAAAATATTCATTAGTAGGGTAGATATTTCACTTTAAGGGTGGTTTTCTGTATCTCCGAAGTTAAGGGTTGTAGAGAAAAAAGTTTCAACCAAAAGCTGTAGAGAATAAAATAATAAGCTACTTTTATTTGAAACATTTCATTAAAAAACCTCATAGTTTTGAAAAAAATTCAAAAAACTATTGCTTTATTATGAAGCTCTGTTACTGTATTGTATTCGATTTTTTATCTAATGTTACATGTATTTAGGGTCCACTTTAGTTTGACATTCATCCTATTGTGATTAATAAAATATTAATTAGAAATTTACGCAAAAACTATGGCTTAATTAATTTTTTCAGTAGAATTTTCGAAATCGACGATATCGAATTAGGGAGATAACATTGTTATCTCAATTTTTATTATTTTTTATTATTAATAACCCTTCGATTTTGCTGAAATTTTTTATTAAGCTTTTAGGACCTCAGGTTAAATGTATATTTTATGAAAATCTCCTAAATTTTTATTAGTATAAAAGATAATTCACTTTAAGGGTAGTTTTTTGTATCTCCGAAATTAAGACTTGAATAGAAAATAGTTTCAACCAAAAGATGTAGAGAAAAATGCAAGAAACAATTCTTATTTGAAGAATTTCTTCAAATAACGTCTAGTTTTGGCATAAATCGCTAAATTATGAATGTGATTTTTAGTTCAGCTTTGTGTCACACAAAGTGGTGACGCCACTGAAAATTGTCAGATTTTGTTGTGTGATTTCGGTGGCGTCACCTCTTTATGTGTCGATAATTGGAACTAACAATAACGTTAAAATATTAGCAATTTCCATCGAAACTAGACTTTATTTGAAAGATTCTTTCAAATAAAAGTTGTTTCCTTTCTTATTCTCTACAGCTTTTGGTTGAAACTTTTTTCCCTACAATCCTTAACTTCGGAGATATAAAAAAACACCCTTTGAGTTAATTATCTTTCATACTAATGAAAATTTATGAGATTTTCATTAAATATACATTTAGCCTGAGGTCCTAGAAACTTAATAAAAATTTTCAGCGAAATCGAAGCTTTATTATATGTAAAAAATAATAAAAATTGAGATAACAATGTTATCTCCCTAATTCGATATCGTAGAATTAGAAAATTCTAGTTAAAAATTATTTGGGCCTTAGTTTTTGGGTAAATTACTAATTAATGTTTTAAAAATTCTTATAGGATGCATGTCAAACTAATATGAACCTTAAGTAAATATAATTTAAGACTTAATATCGCATACAAAACCGTAACACAACTGCAAAAAAACATGATAGTTTTTTCAGTTTTTTTCAAAATCTAGAAAGTATTTGATAAAATCTTTCAAATAAAAGTTGTTTCTTTTTTTATTCTCTACAGCTTTTGGTTGAAACATTTTTCTCTACAACCCTTAACTTCGGAGATACGAGAAACCACCCTTAAAGTGAAATATCTACCCTACTAATGCAAAATTTGGGGTCGTCCGCGGATTTCGCATCGAATATGACGCCGTAGAACATGCATGCAAAATTTCAGCGAAATAGCATATATCGGTACAAATTAGGTGTTTAAAATCCATGGACTATAGCCTTACCATCTGATTTCCTTCTTTAATTAAAGTATCTCCGATCGCGCTGAAATTTTGCATGCATGTTCTAGGGCTTTATATTCGATGCGGAACCGGGAACGAGGCCAAAATATTCATTAGTAGGGTAGATATTTCACATTAAGGGTGGTTTTCTGTATCTCCGAAGTTAAGGGTTGTAGAGAAAAAAGTTTCAACCAAAAGCTGTAGAGAATAAAATAATAAGCTACTTTTATTTGAAACATTTCATTAAAAAACCTCATAGTTTTGAAAAAAATTCAAAAAACTATTGCTTTATTATGAAGCTCTGTTACTGTATTGTATTCGATTTTTTATCTAATGTTACATGTATTTAGGGTCCACTTTAGTTTGACATTCATCCTATTGTGATTAATAAAATATTAATTAGAAATTTACGCAAAAACTATGGCTTAATTAATTTTTTCAGTAGAATTTTCGAAATCGACGATATCGAATTAGGGAGATAACATTGTTATCTCAATTTTTATTATTTTTTATTATTAATAACCCTTCGATTTTGCTGAAATTTTTTATTAAGCTTTTAGGACCTCAGGTTAAATGTATATTTTATGAAAATCTCCTAAATTTTTATTAGTATAAAAGATAATTCACTTTAAGGGTAGTTTTTTGTATCTCCGAAATTAAGACTTGAATAGAAAATAGTTTCAACCAAAAGATGTAGAGAAAAATGCAAGAAACAATTCTTATTTGAAGAATTTCTTCAAATAACGTCTAGTTTTGGCATAAATCGCTAAATTATGAATGTGATTTTTAGTTCAGCTTTGTGTCACACAAAGTGGTGACGCCACTGAAAATTGTCAGATTTTGTTGTGTGATTTCGGTGGCGTCACCACTTTATGTGTCGATAATTGGAACTAACAATAACGTTAAAATATTAGCAATTTCCATCGAAACTAGACTTTATTTGAAAGATTCTTTCAAATAAAAGTTGTTTCCTTTCTTATTCTCTACAGCTTTTGGTTGAAACTTTTTTCCCTACAATCCTTAACTTCGGAGATATAAAAAAACACCCTTTGAGTTAATTATCTTTCATACTAATGAAAATTTATGAGATTTTCATTAAATATACATTTAGCCTGAGGTCCTAGAAACTTAATAAAAATTTTCAGCGAAATCGAAGCTTTATTATATGTAAAAAATAATAAAAATTGAGATAACAATGTTATCTCCCTAATTCGATATCGTTGAATTAGAAAATTCTAGTTAAAAATTATTTGGGCCTTAGTTTTTGGGTAAATTACTAATTAATGTTTTAAAAATTCTTATAGGATGCATGTCAAACTAATATGAACCTTAAGTAAATATAATTTAAGACTTAATATCGCATACAAAACCGTAACACAACTGCAAAAAAACATGATAGTTTTTTCAGTTTTTTTCAAAATCTAGAAAGTATTTGATAAAATCTTTCAAATAAAAGTTGTTTCTTTTTTTATTCTCTACAGCTTTTGGTTGAAACATTTTTCTCTACAACCCTTAACTTCGGAGATACGAGAAACCACCCTTAAAGTGAAATATCTACCCTACTAATGCAAAATTTGGGGTCGTCCGCGGATTTCGCATCGAATATGACGCCGTAGAACATGCATGCAAAATTTCAGCGAAATAGCATATATCGGTACAAATTAGGTGTTTAAAATCCATGGACTATAGCCTTACCATCTTATTTCCTTCTTTAATTAAAGTATCTCCGATCGCGCTGAAATTTTGCATGCATGTTCTAGGGCTTTATATTCGATGCGGAACCGGGAACGAGGCCAAAATATTCATTAGTAGGGTAGATATTTCACATTAAGGGTGGTTTTCTGTATCTCCGAAGTTAAGGGTTGTAGAGAAAAAAGTTTCAACCAAAAGCTGTAGAGAATAAAATAATAAGCTACTTTTATTTGAAACATTTCATTAAAAAACCTCATAGTTTTGAAAAAAAGTTAAAAAACTATTGCTTTATTATGAAGCTCTGTTACTGTATTGTATTCGATTTTTTATCTAATGTTACATGTATTTAGGGTCCACTTTAGTTTGACATTCATCCTATTGTGATTAATAAAATATTAATTAGAAATTTACGCAAAAACTATGGCTTAATTAATTTTTTCAGTAGAATTTTCGAAATCGACGATATCGAATTAGGGAGATAACATTGTTATCTCAATTTTTATTATTTTTTATTATTAATAACCCTTCGATTTTGCTGAAATTTTTTATTAAGCTTTTAGGACCTCAGGTTAAATGTATATTTTATGAAAATCTCCTAAATTTTTATTAGTATAAAAGATAATTCACTTTAAGGGTAGTTTTTTGTATCTCCGAAATTAAGACTTGAATAGAAAATAGTTTCAACCAAAAGATGTAGAGAAAAATGCAAGAAACAATTCTTATTTGAAGAATTTCTTCAAATAACGTCTAGTTTTGGCATAAATCGCTAAATTATGAATGTGATTTTTAGTTCAGCTTTGTGTCACACAAAGTGGTGACGCCACTGAAAATTGTCAGATTTTGTTGTGTGATTTCGGTGGCGTCACCACTTTATGTGTCGATAATTGGAACTAACAATAACGTTAAAATATTAGCAATTTCCATCGAAACTAGACTTTATTTGAAAGATTCTTTCAAATAAAAGTTGTTTCCTTTCTTATTCTCTACAGCTTTTGGTTGAAACTTTTTTCCCTACAATCCTTAACTTCGGAGATATAAAAAAACACCCTTTGAGTTAATTATCTTTCATACTAATGAAAATTTATGAGATTTTCATTAAATATACATTTAGCCTGAGGTCCTAGAAACTTAATAAAAATTTTCAGCGAAATCGAAGCTTTATTATATGTAAAAAATAATAAAAATTGAGATAACAATGTTATCTCCCTAATTCGATATCGTTGAATTAGAAAATTCTAGTTAAAAATTATTTGGGCCTTAGTTTTTGGGTAAATTACTAATTAATGTTTTAAAAATTCTTATAGGATGCATGTCAAACTAATATGAACCTTAAGTAAATATAATTTAAGACTTAATATCGCATACAAAACCGTAACACAACTGCAAAAAAACATGATAGTTTTTTCAGTTTTTTTCAAAATCTAGAAAGTATTTGATAAAATCTTTCAAATAAAAGTTGTTTCTTTTTTTATTCTCTACAGCTTTTGGTTGAAACATTTTTCTCTACAACCATTAACTTCGGAGATACGAGAAACCACCCTTAAAGTGAAATATCTACCCTACTAATGCAAAATTTGGGGTCGTCCGCGGATTTCGCATCGAATATGACGCCGTAGAACATGCATGCAAAATTTCAGCGAAATAGCATATATCGGTACAAATTAGGTGTTTAAAATCCATGGACTATAGCCTTACCATCTGATTTCCTTCTTTAATTAAAGTATCTCCGATCGCGCTGAAATTTTGCATGCATGTTCTAGGGCTTTATATTCGATGCGGAACCGGGAACGAGGCCAAAATATTCATTAGTAGGGTAGATATTTCACATTAAGGGTGGTTTTCTGTATCTCCGAAGTTAAGGGTTGTAGAGAAAAAAGTTTCAACCAAAAGCTGTAGAGAATAAAATAATAAGCTACTTTTATTTGAAACATTTCATTAAAAAACCTCATAGTTTTGAAAAAAATTCAAAAAACTATTGCTTTATTATGAAGCTCTGTTACTGTATTGTATTCGATTTTTTATCTAATGTTACATGTATTTAGGGTCCACTTTAGTTTGACATTCATCCTATTGTGATTAATAAAATATTAATTAGAAATTTACGCAAAAACTATGGCTTAATTAATTTTTTCAGTAGAATTTTCGAAATCGACGATATCGAATTAGGGAGATAACATTGTTATCTCAATTTTTATTATTTTTTATTATTAATAACCCTTCGATTTTGCTGAAATTTTTTATTAAGCTTTTAGGACCTCAGGTTAAATGTATATTTTATGAAAATCTCCTAAATTTTTATTAGTATAAAAGATAATTCACTTTAAGGGTAGTTTTTTGTATCTCCGAAATTAAGACTTGAATAGAAAATAGTTTCAACCAAAAGATGTAGAGAAAAATGCAAGAAACAATTCTTATTTGAAGAATTTCTTCAAATAACGTCTAGTTTTGGCATAAATCGCTAAATTATGAATGTGATTTTTAGTTCAGCTTTGTGTCACACAAAGTGGTGACGCCACTGAAAATTGTCAGATTTTGTTGTGTGATTTCGGTGGCGTCACCTCTTTATGTGTCGATAATTGGAACTAACAATAACGTTAAAATATTAGCAATTTCCATCGAAACTAGACTTTATTTGAAAGATTCTTTCAAATAAAAGTTGTTTCCTTTCTTATTCTCTACAGCTTTTGGTTGAAACTTTTTTCCCTACAATCCTTAACTTCGGAGATATAAAAAAACACCCTTTGAGTTAATTATCTTTCATACTAATGAAAATTTATGAGATTTTCATTAAATATACATTTAGCCTGAGGTCCTAGAAACTTAATAAAAATTTTCAGCGAAATCGAAGCTTTATTATATGTAAAAAATAATAAAAATTGAGATAACAATGTTATCTCCCTAATTCGATATCGTAGAATTAGAAAATTCTAGTTAAAAATTATTTGGGCCTTAGTTTTTGGGTAAATTACTAATTAATGTTTTAAAAATTCTTATAGGATGCATGTCAAACTAATATGAACCTTAAGTAAATATAATTTAAGACTTAATATCGCATACAAAACCGTAACACAACTGCAAAAAAACATGATAGTTTTTTCAGTTTTTTTCAAAATCTAGAAAGTATTTGATAAAATCTTTCAAATAAAAGTTGTTTCTTTTTTTATTCTCTACAGCTTTTGGTTGAAACATTTTTCTCTACAACCCTTAACTTCGGAGATACGAGAAACCACCCTTAAAGTGAAATATCTACCCTACTAATGCAAAATTTGGGGTCGTCCGCGGATTTCGCATCGAATATGACGCCGTAGAACATGCATGCAAAATTTCAGCGAAATAGCATATATCGGTACAAATTAGGTGTTTAAAATCCATGGACTATAGCCTTACCATCTGATTTCCTTCTTTAATTAAAGTATCTCCGATCGCGCTGAAATTTTGCATGCATGTTCTAGGGCTTTATATTCGATGCGGAACCGGGAACGAGGCCAAAATATTCATTAGTAGGGTAGATATTTCACATTAAGGGTGGTTTTCTGTATCTCCGAAGTTAAGGGTTGTAGAGAAAAAAGTTTCAACCAAAAGCTGTAGAGAATAAAATAATAAGCTACTTTTATTTGAAACATTTCATTAAAAAACCTCATAGTTTTGAAAAAAATTCAAAAAACTATTGCTTTATTATGAAGCTCTGTTACTGTATTGTATTCGATTTTTTATCTAATGTTACATGTATTTAGGGTCCACTTTAGTTTGACATTCATCCTATTGTGATTAATAAAATATTAATTAGAAATTTACGCAAAAACTATGGCTTAATTAATTTTTTCAGTAGAATTTTCGAAATCGACGATATCGAATTAGGGAGATAACATTGTTATCTCAATTTTTATTATTTTTTATTATTAATAACCCTTCGATTTTGCTGAAATTTTTTATTAAGCTTTTAGGACCTCAGGTTAAATGTATATTTTATGAAAATCTCCTAAATTTTTATTAGTATAAAAGATAATTCACTTTAAGGGTAGTTTTTTGTATCTCCGAAATTAAGACTTGAATAGAAAATAGTTTCAACCAAAAGATGTAGAGAAAAATGCAAGAAACAATTCTTATTTGAAGAATTTCTTCAAATAACGTCTAGTTTTGGCATAAATCGCTAAATTATGAATGTGATTTTTAGTTCAGCTTTGTGTCACACAAAGTGGTGACGCCACTGAAAATTGTCAGATTTTGTTGTGTGATTTCGGTGGCGTCACCTCTTTATGTGTCGATAATTGGAACTAACAATAACGTTAAAATATTAGCAATTTCCATCGAAACTAGACTTTATTTGAAAGATTCTTTCAAATAAAAGTTGTTTCCTTTCTTATTCTCTACAGCTTTTGGTTGAAACTTTTTTCCCTACAATCCTTAACTTCGGAGATATAAAAAAACACCCTTTGAGTTAATTATCTTTCATACTAATGAAAATTTATGAGATTTTCATTAAATATACATTTAGCCTGAGGTCCTAGAAACTTAATAAAAATTTTCAGCGAAATCGAAGCTTTATTATATGTAAAAAATAATAAAAATTGAGATAACAATGTTATCTCCCTAATTCGATATCGTAGAATTAGAAAATTCTAGTTAAAAATTATTTGGGCCTTAGTTTTTGGGTAAATTACTAATTAATGTTTTAAAAATTCTTATAGGATGCATGTCAAACTAATATGAACCTTAAGTAAATATAATTTAAGACTTAATATCGCATACAAAACCGTAACACAACTGCAAAAAAACATGATAGTTTTTTCAGTTTTTTTCAAAATCTAGAAAGTATTTGATAAAATCTTTCAAATAAAAGTTGTTTCTTTTTTTATTCTCTACAGCTTTTGGTTGAAACATTTTTCTCTACAACCCTTAACTTCGGAGATACGAGAAACCACCCTTAAAGTGAAATATCTACCCTACTAATGCAAAATTTGGGGTCGTCCGCGGATTTCGCATCGAATATGACGCCGTAGAACATGCATGCAAAATTTCAGCGAAATAGCATATATCGGTACAAATTAGGTGTTTAAAATCCATGGACTATAGCCTTACCATCTTATTTCCTTCTTTAATTAAAGTATCTCCGATCGCGCTGAAATTTTGCATGCATGTTCTAGGGCTTTATATTCGATGCGGAACCGGGAACGAGGCCAAAATATTCATTAGTAGGGTAGATATTTCACATTAAGGGTGGTTTTCTGTATCTCCGAAGTTAAGGGTTGTAGAGAAAAAAGTTTCAACCAAAAGCTGTAGAGAATAAAATAATAAGCTACTTTTATTTGAAACATTTCATTAAAAAACCTCATAGTTTTGAAAAAAATTCAAAAAACTATTGCTTTATTATGAAGCTCTGTTACTGTATTGTATTCGATTTTTTATCTATTGTTACATGTATTTAGGGTCCATTTTAGTTTGACATTCATCCTATTGTGATTAATAAAATATTAATTAGAAATTTACGCAAAAACTATGGCTTAATTAATTTTTTCAGTAGAATTTTCGAAATCGACGATATCGAATTAGGGAGATAACATTGTTATCTCAATTTTTATTATTTTTTATTATTAATAACCCTTCGATTTTGCTGAAATTTTTTATTAAGCTTTTAGGACCTCAGGTTAAATGTATATTTTATGAAAATCTCCTAAATTTTTATTAGTATAAAAGATAATTCACTTTAAGGGTAGTTTTTTGTATCTCCGAAATTAAGACTTGAATAGAAAATAGTTTCAAGCAAAAGATGTAGAGAAAAATGCAAGAAACAATTCTTATTTGAAGAATTTCTTCAAATAACGTCTAGTTTTGGCATAAATCGCTAAATTATGAATGTGATTTTTAGTTCAGCTTTGTGTCACACAAAGTGGTGACGCCACTGAAAATTGTCAGATTTTGTTGTGTGATTTCGGTGGCGTCACCACTTTATGTGTCGATAATTGGAACTAACAATAACGTTAAAATATTAGCAATTTCCATCGAAACTAGACTTTATTTGAAAGATTCTTTCAAATAAAAGTTGTTTCCTTTCTTATTCTCTACAGCTTTTGGTTGAAACTTTTTTCCCTACAATCCTTAACTTCGGAGATATAAAAAAACACCCTTTGAGTTAATTATCTTTCATACTAATGAAAATTTATGAGATTTTCATTAAATATACATTTAGCCTGAGGTCCTAGAAACTTAATAAAAATTTTCAGCGAAATCGAAGCTTTATTATATGTAAAAAATAATAAAAATTGAGATAACAATGTTATCTCCCTAATTCGATATCGTTGAATTAGAAAATTCTAGTTAAAAATTATTTGGGCCTTAGTTTTTGGGTAAATTACTAATTAATGTTTTAAAAATTCTTATAGGATGCATGTCAAACTAATATGAACCTTAAGTAAATATAATTTAAGACTTAATATCGCATACAAAACCGTAACACAACTGCAAAAAAACATGATAGTTTTTTCAGTTTTTTTCAAAATCTAGAAAGTATTTGATAAAATCTTTCAAATAAAAGTTGTTTCTTTTTTTATTCTCTACAGCTTTTGGTTGAAACATTTTTCTCTACAACCCTTAACTTCGGAGATACGAGAAACCACCCTTAAAGTGAAATATCTACCCTACTAATGCAAAATTTGGGGTCGTCCGCGGATTTCGCATCGAATATGACGCCGTAGAACATGCATGCAAAATTTCAGCGAAATAGCATATATCGGTACAAATTAGGTGTTTAAAATCCATGGACTATAGCCTTACCATCTTATTTCCTTCTTTAATTAAAGTATCTCCGATCGCGCTGAAATTTTGCATGCATGTTCTAGGGCTTTATATTCGATGCGGAACCGGGAACGAGGCCAAAATATTCATTAGTAGGGTAGATATTTCACATTAAGGGTGGTTTTCTGTATCTCCGAAGTTAAGGATTGTAGAGAAAAAAGTTTCAACCAAAAGCTGTAGAGAATAAAATAATAAGCTACTTTTATTTGAAACATTTCATTAAAAAACCTCATAGTTTTGAAAAAAATTCAAAAAACTATTGCTTTATTATGAAGCTCTGTTACTGTATTGTATTCGATTTTTTATCTATTGTTACATGTATTTAGGGTCCACTTTAGTTTGACATTCATCCTATTGTGATTAATAAAATATTAATTAGAAATTTACGCAAAAACTATGGCTTAATTAATTTTTTCAGTAGAATTTTCGAAATCGACGATATCGAATTAGGGAGATAACATTGTTATCTCAATTTTTATTATTTTTTATTATTAATAACCCTTCGATTTTGCTGAAATTTTTTATTAAGCTTTTAGGACCTCAGGTTAAATGTATATTTTATGAAAATCTCCTAAATTTTTATTAGTATAAAAGATAATTCACTTTAAGGGTAGTTTTTTGTATCTCCGAAATTAAGACTTGAATAGAAAATAGTTTCAAGCAAAAGATGTAGAGAAAAATGCAAGAAACAATTCTTATTTGAAGAATTTCTTCAAATAACGTCTAGTTTTGGCATAAATCGCTAAATTATGAATGTGATTTTTAGTTCAGCTTTGTGTCACACAAAGTGGTGACGCCACTGAAAATTGTCAGATTTTGTTGTGTGATTTCGGTGGCGTCACCACTTTATGTGTCGATAATTGGAACTAACAATAACGTTAAAATATTAGCAATTTCCATCGAAACTAGACTTTATTTGAAAGATTCTTTCAAATAAAAGTTGTTTCCTTTCTTATTCTCTACAGCTTTTGGTTGAAACTTTTTTCCCTACAATCCTTAACTTCGGAGATATAAAAAAACACCCTTTGAGTTAATTATCTTTCATACTAATGAAAATTTATGAGATTTTCATTAAATATACATTTAGCCTGAGGTCCTAGAAACTTAATAAAAATTTTCAGCGAAATCGAAGCTTTATTATATGTAAAAAATAATAAAAATTGAGATAACAATGTTATCTCCCTAATTCGATATCGTAGAATTAGAAAATTCTAGTTAAAAATTATTTGGGCCTTAGTTTTTGGGTAAATTACTAATTAATGTTTTAAAAATTCTTATAGGATGCATGTCAAACTAATATGAACCTTAAGTAAATATAATTTAAGACTTAATATCGCATACAAAACCGTAACACAACTGCAAAAAAACATGATAGTTTTTTCAGTTTTTTTCAAAATCTAGAAAGTATTTGATAAAATCTTTCAAATAAAAGTTGTTTCTTTTTTTATTCTCTACAGCTTTTGGTTGAAACATTTTTCTCTACAACCCTTAACTTCGGAGATACGAGAAACCACCCTTAAAGTGAAATATCTACCCTACTAATGCAAAATTTGGGGTCGTCCGCGGATTTCGCATCGAATATGACGCCGTAGAACATGCATGCAAAATTTCAGCGAAATAGCATATATCGGTACAAATTAGGTGTTTAAAATCCATGGACTATAGCCTTACCATCTTATTTCCTTCTTTAATTAAAGTATCTCCGATCGCGCTGAAATTTTGCATGCATGTTCTAGGGCTTTATATTCGATGCGGAACCGGGAACGAGGCCAAAATATTCATTAGTAGGGTAGATATTTCACATTAAGGGTGGTTTTCTGTATCTCCGAAGTTAAGGGTTGTAGAGAAAAAAGTTTCAACCAAAAGCTGTAGAGAATAAAATAATAAGCTACTTTTATTTGAAACATTTCATTAAAAAACCTCATAGTTTTGAAAAAAATTCAAAAAACTATTGCTTTATTATGAAGCTCTGTTACTGTATTGTATTCGATTTTTTATCTAATGTTACATGTATTTAGGGTCCACTTTAGTTTGACATTCATCCTATTGTGATTATTAAAATATTAATTAGAAATTTACGCAAAAACTATGGCTTAATTAATTTTTTCAGTAGAATTTTCGAAATCGACGATATCGAATTAGGGAGATAACATTGTTATCTCAATTTTTATTATTTTTTATTATTAATAACCCTTCGATTTTGCTGAAATTTTTTATTAAGCTTTTAGGACCTCAGGTTAAATGTATATTTTATGAAAATCTCCTAAATTTTTATTAGTATAAAAGATAATTCACTTTAAGGGTAGTTTTTTGTATCTCCGAAATTAAGACTTGAATAGAAAATAGTTTCAACCAAAAGATGTAGAGAAAAATGCAAGAAACAATTCTTATTTGAAGAATTTCTTCAAATAACGTCTAGTTTTGGCATAAATCGCTAAATTATGAATGTGATTTTTAGTTCAGCTTTGTGTCACACAAAGTGGTGACGCCACTGAAAATTGTCAGATTTTGTTGTGTGATTTCGGTGGCGTCACCACTTTATGTGTCGATAATTGGAACTAACAATAACGTTAAAATATTAGCAATTTCCATCGAAACTAGACTTTATTTGAAAGATTCTTTCAAATAAAAGTTGTTTCCTTTCTTATTCTCTACAGCTTTTGGTTGAAACTTTTTTCCCTACAATCCTTAACTTCGGAGATATAAAAAAACACCCTTTGAGTTAATTATCTTTCATACTAATGAAAATTTATGAGATTTTCATTAAATATACATTTAGCCTGAGGTCCTAGAAACTTAATAAAAATTTTCAGCGAAATCGAAGCTTTATTATATGTAAAAAATAATAAAAATTGAGATAACAATGTTATCTCCCTAATTCGATATCGTAGAATTAGAAAATTCTAGTTAAAAATTATTTGGGCCTTAGTTTTTGGGTAAATTACTAATTAATGTTTTAAAAATTCTTATAGGATGCATGTCAAACTAATATGAACCTTAAGTAAATATAATTTAAGACTTAATATCGCATACAAAACCGTAACACAACTGCAAAAAAACATGATAGTTTTTTCAGTTTTTTTCAAAATCTAGAAAGTATTTGATAAAATCTTTCAAATAAAAGTTGTTTCTTTTTTTATTCTCTACAGCTTTTGGTTGAAACATTTTTCTCTACAACCCTTAACTTCGGAGATACGAGAAACCACCCTTAAAGTGAAATATCTACCCTACTAATGCAAAATTTGGGGTCGTCCGCGGATTTCGCATCGAATATGACGCCGTAGAACATGCATGCAAAATTTCAGCGAAATAGCATATATCGGTACAAATTAGGTGTTTAAAATCCATGGACTATAGCCTTACCATCTTATTTCCTTCTTTAATTAAAGTATCTCCGATCGCGCTGAAATTTTGCATGCATGTTCTAGGGCTTTATATTCGATGCGGAACCGGGAACGAGGCCAAAATATTCATTAGTAGGGTAGATATTTCACATTAAGGGTGGTTTTCTGTATCTCCGAAGTTAAGGGTTGTAGAGAAAAAAGTTTCAACCAAAAGCTGTAGAGAATAAAATAATAAGCTACTTTTATTTGAAACATTTCATTAAAAAACCTCATAGTTTTGAAAAAAATTCAAAAAACTATTGCTTTATTATGAAGCTCTGTTACTGTATTGTATTCGATTTTTTATCTAATGTTACATGTATTTAGGGTCCACTTTAGTTTGACATTCATCCTATTGTGATTAATAAAATATTAATTAGAAATTTACGCAAAAACTATGGCTTAATTAATTTTTTCAGTAGAATTTTCGAAATCGACGATATCGAATTAGGGAGATAACATTGTTATCTCAATTTTTATTATTTTTTATTATTAATAACCCTTCGATTTTGCTGAAATTTTTTATTAAGCTTTTAGGACCTCAGGTTAAATGTATATTTTATGAAAATCTCCTAAATTTTTATTAGTATAAAAGATAATTCACTTTAAGGGTAGTTTTTTGTATCTCCGAAATTAAGACTTGAATAGAAAATAGTTTCAACCAAAAGATGTAGAGAAAAATGCAAGAAACAATTCTTATTTGAAGAATTTCTTCAAATAACGTCTAGTTTTGGCATAAATCGCTATATTATGAATGTGATTTTTAGTTCAGCTTTGTGTCACACAAAGTGGTGACGCCACTGAAAATTGTCAGATTTTGTTGTGTGATTTCGGTGGCGTCACCACTTTATGTGTCGATAATTGGAACTAACAATAACGTTAAAATATTAGCAATTTCCATCGAAACTAGACTTTATTTGAAAGATTCTTTCAAATAAAAGTTGTTTCCTTTCTTATTCTCTACAGCTTTTGGTTGAAACTTTTTTCCCTACAATCCTTAACTTCGGAGATATAAAAAAACACCCTTTGAGTTAATTATCTTTCATACTAATGAAAATTTATGCGATTTTCATTAAATATACATTTAGCCTGAGGTCCTAGAAACTTAATAAAAATTTTCAGCGAAATCGAAGCTTTATTATATGTAAAAAATAATAAAAATTGAGATAATAATGTTATCTCCCTAATTCGATATCGTAGAATTAGAAAATTCTAGTTAAAAATTATTTGGGCCTTAGTTTTTGGGTAAATTACTAATTAATGTTTTAAAAATTCTTATAGGATGCATGTCAAACTAATATGAACCTTAAGTAAATATAATTTAAGACTTAATATCGCATACAAAACCGTAACACAACTGCAAAAAAACATGATAGTTTTTTCAGTTTTTTTCAAAATCTAGAAAGTATTTGATAAAATCTTTCAAATAAAAGTTGTTTCTTTTTTTATTCTCTACAGCTTTTGGTTGAAACATTTTTCTCTACAACCCTTAACTTCGGAGATACGAGAAACCACCCTTAAAGTGAAATATCTACCCTACTAATGCAAAATTTGGGGTCGTCCGCGGATTTCGCATCGAATATGACGCCGTAGAACATGCATGCAAAATTTCAGCGAAATAGCATATATCGGTACAAATTAGGTGTTTAAAATCCATGGACTATAAGCCTTACCATCTTATTTCCTTCTTTAATTAAAGTATCTCCGATCGCGCTGAAATTTTGCATGCATGTTCTAGGGCTTTATATTCGATGCGGAACCGGGAACGAGGCCAAAATATTCATTAGTAGGGTAGATATTTCACATTAAGGGTGGTTTTCTGTATCTCCGAAGTTAAGGGTTGTAGAGAAAAAAGTTTCAACCAAAAGCTGTAAAGAATAAAATAATAAGCTACTTTTATTTGAAACATTTCATTAAAAAACCTCATAGTTTTGAAAAAAATTCAAAAAACTATTGCTTTATTATGAAGCTCTGTTACTGTATTGTATTCGATTTTTTATCTAATGTTACATGTATTTAGGGTCCACTTTAGTTTGACATTCATCCTATTGTGATTAATAAAATATTAATTAGAAATTTACGCAAAAACTATGGCTTAATTAATTTTTTCAGTAGAATTTTCGAAATCGACGATATCGAATTAGGGAGATAACATTGTTATCTCAATTTTTATTATTTTTTATTATTAATAACCCTTCGATTTTGCTGAAATTTTTTATTAAGCTTTTAGGACCTCAGGTTAAATGTATATTTTATGAAAATCTCCTAAATTTTTATTAGTATAAAAGATAATTCACTTTAAGGGTAGTTTTTTGTATCTCCGAAATTAAGACTTGAATAGAAAATAGTTTCAACCAAAAGATGTAGAGAAAAATGCAAGAAACAATTCTTATTTGAAGAATTTCTTCAAATAACGTCTAGTTTTGGCATAAATCGCTAAATTATGAATGTGATTTTTAGTTCAGCTTTGTGTCACACAAAGTGGTGACGCCACTGAAAATTGTCAGATTTTGTTGTGTGATTTCGGTGGCGTCACCACTTTATGTGTCGATAATTGGAACTAACAATAACGTTAAAATATTAGCAATTTCCATCGAAACTAGACTTTATTTGAAAGATTCTTTCAAATAAAAGTTGTTTCCTTTCTTATTCTCTACAGCTTTTGGTTGAAACTTTTTTCCCTACAATCCTTAACTTCGGAGATATAAAAAAACACCCTTTGAGTTAATTATCTTTCATACTAATGAAAATTTATGAGATTTTCATTAAATATACATTTAGCCTGAGGTCCTAGAAACTTAATAAAAATTTTCAGCGAAATCGAAGCTTTATTATATGTAAAAAATAATAAAAATTGAGATAACAATGTTATCTCCCTAATTCGATATCGTAGAATTAGAAAATTCTAGTTAAAAATTATTTGGGCCTTAGTTTTTGGGTAAATTACTAATTAATGTTTTAAAAATTCTTATAGGATGCATGTCAAACTAATATGAACCTTAAGTAAATATAATTTAAGACTTAATATCGCATACAAAACCGTAACACAACTGCAAAAAAACATGATAGTTTTTTCAGTTTTTTTCAAAATCTAGAAAGTATTTGATAAAATCTTTCAAATAAAAGTTGTTTCTCTTTTTATTCTCTACAGCTTTTGGTTGAAACATTTTTCTCTACAACCCTTAACTTCGGAGATACGAGAAACCACCCTTAAAGTGAAATATCTACCCTACTAATGCAAAATTTGGGGTCGTCCGCGGATTTCGCATCGAATATGACGCCGTAGAACATGCATGCAAAATTTCAGCGAAATAGCATATATCGGTACAAATTAGGTGTTTAAAATCCATGGACTATAGCCTTACCATCTTATTTCCTTCTTTAATTAAAGTATCTCCGATCGCGCTGAAATTTTGCATGCATGTTCTAGGGCTTTATATTCGATGCGGAACCGGGAACGAGGCCAAAATATTCATTAGTAGGGTAGATATTTCACATTAAGGGTGGTTTTCTGTATCTCCGAAGTTAAGGGTTGTAGAGAAAAAAGTTTCAACCAAAAGCTGTAGAGAATAAAATAATAAGCTACTTTTATTTGAAACATTTCATTAAAAAACCTCATAGTTTTGAAAAAAATTCAAAAAACTATTGCTTTATTATGAAGCTCTGTTACTGTATTGTATTCGATTTTTTATCTAATGTTACATGTATTTAGGGTCCACTTTAGTTTGACATTCATCCTATTGTGATTAATAAAATATTAATTAGAAATTTACGCAAAAACTATGGCTTAATTAATTTTTTCAGTAGAATTTTCGAAATCGACGATATCGAATTAGGGAGATAACATTGTTATCTCAATTTTTATTATTTTTTATTATTAATAACCCTTCGATTTTGCTGAAATTTTTTATTAAGCTTTTAGGACCTCAGGTTAAATGTATATTTTATGAAAATCTCCTAAATTTTTATTAGTATAAAAGATAATTCACTTTAAGGGTAGTTTTTTGTATCTCCGAAATTAAGACTTGAATAGAAAATAGTTTCAACCAAAAGATGTAGAGAAAAATGCAAGAAACAATTCTTATTTGAAGAATTTCTTCAAATAACGTCTAGTTTTGGCATAAATCGCTAAATTATGAATGTGATTTTTAGTTCAGCTTTGTGTCACACAAAGTGGTGACGCCACTGAAAATTGTCAGATTTTGTTGTGTGATTTCGGTGGCGTCACCACTTTATGTGTCGATAATTGGAACTAACAATAACGTTAAAATATTAGCAATTTCCATCGAAACTAGACTTTATTTGAAAGATTCTTTCAAATAAAAGTTGTTTCCTTTCTTATTCTCTACAGCTTTTGGTTGAAACTTTTTTCCCTACAATCCTTAACTTCGGAGATATAAAAAAACACCCTTTGAGTTAATTATCTTTCATACTAATGAAAATTTATGAGATTTTCATTAAATATACATTTAGCCTGAGGTCCTAGAAACTTAATAAAAATTTTCAGCGAAATCGAAGCTTTATTATATGTAAAAAATAATAAAAATTGAGATAACAATGTTATCTCCCTAATTCGATATCGTAGAATTAGAAAATTCTAGTTAAAAATTATTTGGGCCTTAGTTTTTGGGTAAATTACTAATTAATGTTTTAAAAATTCTTATAGGATGCATGTCAAACTAATATGAACCTTAAGTAAATATAATTTAAGACTTAATATCGCATACAAAACCGTAACACAACTGCAAAAAAACATGATAGTTTTTTCAGTTTTTTTCAAAATCTAGAAAGTATTTGATAAAATCTTTCAAATAAAAGTTGTTTCTTTTTCTATTCTCTACAGCTTTTGGTTGAAACATTTTTCTCTACAACCATTAACTTCGGAGATACGAGAAACCACCCTTAAAGTGAAATATCTACCCTACTAATGCAAAATTTGGGGTCGTCCGCGGATTTCGCATCGAATATGACGCCGTAGAACATGCATGCAAAATTTCAGCGAAATAGCATATATCGGTACAAATTAGGTGTTTAAAATCCATGGACTATAGCCTTACCATCTTATTTCCTTCTTTAATTAAAGTATCTCCGATCGCGCTGAAATTTTGCATGCATGTTCTAGGGCTTTATATTCGATGCGGAACCGGGAACGAGGCCAAAATATTCATTAGTAGGGTAGATATTTCACATTAAGGGTGGTTTTCTGTATCTCCGAAGTTAAGGGTTGTAGAGAAAAAAGTTTCAACCAAAAGCTGTAGAGAATAAAATAATAAGCTACTTTTATTTGAAACATTTCATTAAAAAACCTCATAGTTTTGAAAAAAATTCAAAAAACTATTGCTTTATTATGAAGCTCTGTTACTGTATTGTATTCGATTTTTTATCTAATGTTACATGTATTTAGGGTCCACTTTAGTTTGACATTCATCCTATTGTGATTAATAAAATATTAATTAGAAATTTACGCAAAAACTATGGCTTAATTAATTTTTTCAGTAGAATTTTCGAAATCGACGATATCGAATTAGGGAGATAACATTGTTATCTCAATTTGTATTATTTTTTATTATTAATAACCCTTCGATTTTGCTGAAATTTTTTATTAAGCTTTTAGGACCTCAGGTTAAATGTATATTTTATGAAAATCTCCTAAATTTTTATTAGTATAAAAGATAATTCACTTTAAGGGTAGTTTTTTGTATCTCCGAAATTAAGACTTGAATAGAAAATAGTTTCAACCAAAAGATGTAGAGAAAAATGCAAGAAACAATTCTTATTTGAAGAATTTCTTCAAATAACGTCTAGTTTTGGCATAAATCGCTAAATTATGAATGTGATTTTTAGTTCAGCTTTGTGTCACACAAAGTGGTGACGCCACTGAAAATTGTCAGATTTTGTTGTGTGATTTCGGTGGCGTCACCACTTTATGTGTCGATAATTGGAACTAACAATAACGTTAAAATATTAGCAATTTCCATCGAAACTAGACTTTATTTGAAAGATTCTTTCAAATAAAAGTTGTTTCCTTTCTTATTCTCTACAGCTTTTGGTTGAAACTTTTTTCCCTACAATCCTTAACTTCGGAGATATAAAAAAACACCCTTTGAGTTAATTATCTTTCATACTAATGAAAATTTATGAGATTTTCATTAAATATACATTTAGCCTGAGGTCCTAGAAACTTAATAAAAATTTTCAGCGAAATCGAAGCTTTATTATATGTAAAAAATAATAAAAATTGAGATAACAATGTTATCTCCCTAATTCGATATCGTAGAATTAGAAAATTCTAGTTAAAAATTATTTGGGCCTTAGTTTTTGGGTAAATTACTAATTAATGTTTTAAAAATTCTTATAGGATGCATGTCAAACTAATATGAACCTTAAGTAAATATAATTTAAGACTTAATATCGCATACAAAACCGTAACACAACTGCAAAAAAACATGATAGTTTTTTCAGTTTTTTTCAAAATCTAGAAAGTATTTGATAAAATCTTTCAAATAAAAGTTGTTTCTTTTTTTATTCTCTACAGCTTTTGGTTGAAACATTTTTCTCTACAACCCTTAACTTCGGAGATACGAGAAACCACCCTTAAAGTGAAATATCTACCCTACTAATGCAAAATTTGGGGTCGTCCGCGGATTTCGCATCGAATATGACGCCGTAGAACATGCATGCAAAATTTCAGCGAAATAGCATATATCGGTACAAATTAGGTGTTTAAAATCCATGGACTATAGCCTTACCATCTTATTTCCTTCTTTAATTAAAGTATCTCCGATCGCGCTGAAATTTTGCATGCATGTTCTAGGGCTTTATATTCGATGCGGAACCGGGAACGAGGCCAAAATATTCATTAGTAGGGTAGATATTTCACATTAAGGGTGGTTTTCTGTATCTCCGAAGTTAAGGGTTGTAGAGAAAAAAGTTTCAACCAAAAGCTGTAGAGAATAAAATAATAAGCTACTTTTATTTGAAACATTTCATTAAAAAACCTCATAGTTTTGAAAAAAATTCAAAAAACTATTGCTTTATTATGAAGCTCTGTTACTGTATTGTATTCGATTTTTTATCTAATGTTACATGTATTTAGGGTCCACTTTAGTTTGACATTCATCCTATTGTGATTAATAAAATATTAATTAGAAATTTACGCAAAAACTATGGCTTAATTAATTTTTTCAGTAGAATTTTCGAAATCGACGATATCGAATTAGGGAGATAACATTGTTATCTCAATTTTTATTATTTTTTATTATTAATAACCCTTCGATTTTGCTGAAATTTTTTATTAAGCTTTTAGGACCTCAGGTTAAATGTATATTTTATGAAAATCTCCTAAATTTTTATTAGTATAAAAGATAATTCACTTTAAGGGTAGTTTTTTGTATCTCCGAAATTAAGACTTGAATAGAAAATAGTTTCAACCAAAAGATGTAGAGAAAAATGCAAGAAACAATTCTTATTTGAAGAATTTCTTCAAATAACGTCTAGTTTTGGCATAAATCGCTAAATTATGAATGTGATTTTTAGTTCAGCTTTGTGTCACACAAAGTGGTGACGCCACTGAAAATTGTCAGATTTTGTTGTGTGATTTCGGTGGCGTCACCACTTTATGTGTCGATAATTGGAACTAACAATAACGTTAAAATATTAGCAATTTCCATCGAAACTAGACTTTATTTGAAAGATTCTTTCAAATAAAAGTTGTTTCCTTTCTTTTTCTCTACAGCTTTTGGTTGAAACTTTTTTCCCTACAATCCTTAACTTCGGAGATATAAAAAAACACCCTTTGAGTTAATTATCTTTCATACTAATGAAAATTTATGAGATTTTCATTAAATATACATTTAGCCTGAGGTCCTAGAAACTTAATAAAAATTTTCAGCGAAATCGAAGCTTTATTATATGTAAAAAATAATAAAAATTGAGATAACAATGTTATCTCCCTAATTCGATATCGTAGAATTAGAAAATTCTAGTTAAAAATTATTTGGGCCTTAGTTTTTGGGTAAATTACTAATTAATGTTTTAAAAATTCTTATAGGATGCATGTCAAACTAATATGAACCTTAAGTAAATATAATTTAAGACTTAATATCGCATACAAAACCGTAACACAACTGCAAAAAAACATGATAGTTTTTTCAGTTTTTTTCAAAATCTAGAAAGTATTTGATAAAATCTTTCAAATAAAAGTTGTTTCTTTTTTTATTCTCTACAGCTTTTGGTTGAAACATTTTTCTCTACAACCCTTAACTTCGGAGATACGAGAAACCACCCTTAAAGTGAAATATCTACCCTACTAATGCAAAATTTGGGGTCGTCCGCGGATTTCGCATCGAATATGACGCCGTAGAACATGCATGCAAAATTTCAGCGAAATAGCATATATCGGTACAAATTAGGTGTTTAAAATCCATGGACTATAGCCTTACCATCTTATTTCCTTCTTTAATTAAAGTATCTCCGATCGCGCTGAAATTTTGCATGCATGTTCTAGGGCTTTATATTCGATGCGGAACCGGGAACGAGGCCAAAATATTCATTAGTAGGGTAGATATTTCACATTAAGGGTGGTTTTCTGTATCTCCGAAGTTAAGGGTTGTAGAGAAAAAAGTTTCAACCAAAAGCTGTAGAGAATAAAATAATAAGCTACTTTTATTTGAAACATTTCATTAAAAAACCTCATAGTTTTGAAAAAAATTCAAAAAACTATTGCTTTATTATGAAGCTCTGTTACTGTATTGTATTCGATTTTTTATCTAATGTTACATGTATTTAGGGTCCACTTTAGTTTGACATTCATCCTATTGTGATTAATAAAATATTAATTAGAAATTTACGCAAAAACTATGGCTTAATTAATTTTTTCAGTAGAATTTTCGAAATCGACGATATCGAATTAGGGAGATAACATTGTTATCTCAATTTGTATTATTTTTTATTATTAATAACCCTTCGATTTTGCTGAAATTTTTTATTAAGCTTTTAGGACCTCAGGTTAAATGTATATTTTATGAAAATCTCCTAAATTTTTATTAGTATAAAAGATAATTCACTTTAAGGGTAGTTTTTTGTATCTCCGAAATTAAGACTTGAATAGAAAATAGTTTCAACCAAAAGATGTAGAGAAAAATGCAAGAAACAATTCTTATTTGAAGAATTTCTTCAAATAACGTCTAGTTTTGGCATAAATCGCTAAATTATGAATGTGATTTTTAGTTCAGCTTTGTGTCACACAAAGTGGTGACGCCACTGAAAATTGTCAGATTTTGTTGTGTGATTTCGGTGGCGTCACCACTTTATGTGTCGATAATTGGAACTAACAATAACGTTAAAATATTAGCAATTTCCATCGAAACTAGACTTTATTTGAAAGATTCTTTCAAATAAAAGTTGTTTCCTTTCTTATTCTCTACAGCTTTTGGTTGAAACTTTTTTCCCTACAATCCTTAACTTCGGAGATATAAAAAAACACCCTTTGAGTTAATTATCTTTCATACTAATGAAAATTTATGAGATTTTCATTAAATATACATTTAGCCTGAGGTCCTAGAAACTTAATAAAAATTTTCAGCGAAATCGAAGCTTTATTATATGTAAAAAATAATAAAAATTGAGATAACAATGTTATCTCCCTAATTCGATATCGTAGAATTAGAAAATTCTAGTTAAAAATTATTTGGGCCTTAGTTTTTGGGTAAATTACTAATTAATGTTTTAAAAATTCTTATAGGATGCATGTCAAACTAATATGAACCTTAAGTAAATATAATTTAAGACTTAATATCGCATACAAAACCGTAACACAACTGCAAAAAAACATGATAGTTTTTTCAGTTTTTTTCAAAATCTAGAAAGTATTTGATAAAATCTTTCAAATAAAAGTTGTTTCTTTTTTTATTCTCTACAGCTTTTGGTTGAAACATTTTTCTCTACAACCCTTAACTTCGGAGATACGAGAAACCACCCTTAAAGTGAAATATCTACCCTACTAATGCAAAATTTGGGGTCGTCCGCGGATTTCGCATCGAATATGACGCCGTAGAACATGCATGCAAAATTTCAGCGAAATAGCATATATCGGTACAAATTAGGTGTTTAAAATCCATGGACTATAGCCTTACCATCTTATTTCCTTCTTTAATTAAAGTATCTCCGATCGCGCTGAAATTTTGCATGCATGTTCTAGGGCTTTATATTCGATGCGGAACCGGGAACGAGGCCAAAATATTCATTAGTAGGGTAGATATTTCACATTAAGGGTGGTTTTCTGTATCTCCGAAGTTAAGGGTTGTAGAGAAAAAAGTTTCAACCAAAAGCTGTAGAGAATAAAATAATAAGCTACTTTTATTTGAAACATTTCATTAAAAAACCTCATAGTTTTGAAAAAAATTCAAAAAACTATTGCTTTATTATGAAGCTCTGTTACTGTATTGTATTCGATTTTTTATCTAATGTTACATGTATTTAGGGTCCACTTTAGTTTGACATTCATCCTATTGTGATTAATAAAATATTAATTAGAAATTTACGCAAAAACTATGGCTTAATTAATTTTTTCAGTAGAATTTTCGAAATCGACGATATCGAATTAGGGAGATAACATTGTTATCTCAATTTTTATTATTTTTTATTATTAATAACCCTTCGATTTTGCTGAAATTTTTTATTAAGCTTTTAGGACCTCAGGTTAAATGTATATTTTATGAAAATCTCCTAAATTTTTATTAGTATAAAAGATAATTCACTTTAAGGGTAGTTTTTTGTATCTCCGAAATTAAGACTTGAATAGAAAATAGTTTCAACCAAAAGATGTAGAGAAAAATGCAAGAAACAATTCTTATTTGAAGAATTTCTTCAAATAACGTCTAGTTTTGGCATAAATCGCTAAATTATGAATGTGATTTTTAGTTCAGCTTTGTGTCACACAAAGTGGTGACGCCACTGAAAATTGTCAGATTTTGTTGTGTGATTTCGGTGGCGTCACCACTTTATGTGTCGATAATTGGAACTAACAATAACGTTAAAATATTAGCAATTTCCATCGAAACTAGACTTTATTTGAAAGATTCTTTCAAATAAAAGTTGTTTCCTTTCTTATTCTCTACAGCTTTTGGTTGAAACTTTTTTCCCTACAATCCTTAACTTCGGAGATATAAAAAAACACCCTTTGAGTTAATTATCTTTCATACTAATGAAAATTTATGAGATTTTCATTAAATATACATTTAGCCTGAGGTCCTAGAAACTTAATAAAAATTTTCAGCGAAATCGAAGCTTTATTATATGTAAAAAATAATAAAAATTGAGATAACAATGTTATCTCCCTAATTCGATATCGTAGAATTAGAAAATTCTAGTTAAAAATTATTTGGGCCTTAGTTTTTGGGTAAATTACTAATTAATGTTTTAAAAATTCTTATAGGATGCATGTCAAACTAATATGAACCTTAAGTAAATATAATTTAAGACTTAATATCGCATACAAAACCGTAACACAACTGCAAAAAAACATGATAGTTTTTTCAGTTTTTTTCAAAATCTAGAAAGTATTTGATAAAATCTTTCAAATAAAAGTTGTTTATTTTTTTATTCTCTACAGCTTTTGGTTGAAACATTTTTCTCTACAACCCTTAACTTCGGAGATACGAGAAACCACCCTTAAAGTGAAATATCTACCCTACTAATGCAAAATTTGGGGTCGTCCGCGGATTTCGCATCGAATATGACGCCGTAGAACATGCATGCAAAATTTCAGCGAAATAGCATATATCGGTACAAATTAGGTGTTTAAAATCCATGGACTATAGCCTTACCATCTTATTTCCTTCTTTAATTAAAGTATCTCCGATCGCGCTGAAATTTTGCATGCATGTTCTAGGGCTTTATATTCGATGCGGAACCGGGAACGAGGCCAAAATATTCATTAGTAGGGTAGATATTTCACATTAAGGGTGGTTTTCTGTATCTCCGAAGTTAAGGGTTGTAGAGAAAAAAGTTTCAACCAAAAGCTGTAGAGAATAAAATAATAAGCTACTTTTATTTGAAACATTTCATTAAAAAACCTCATAGTTTTGAAAAAAATTCAAAAAACTATTGCTTTATTATGAAGCTCTGTTACTGTATTGTATTCGATTTTTTATCTAATGTTACATGTATTTAGGGTCCACTTTAGTTTGACATTCATCCTATTGTGATTAATAAAATATTAATTAGAAATTTACGCAAAAACTATGGCTTAATTAATTTTTTCAGTAGAATTTTCGAAATCGACGATATCGAATTAGGGAGATAACATTGTTATCTCAATTTTTATTATTTTTTATTATTAATAACCCTTCGATTTTGCTGAAATTTTTTATTAAGCTTTTAGGACCTCAGGTTAAATGTATATTTTATGAAAATCTCCTAAATTTTTATTAGTATAAAAGATAATTCACTTTAAGGGTAGTTTTTTGTATCTCCGAAATTAAGACTTGAATAGAAAATAGTTTCAACCAAAAGATGTAGAGAAAAATGCAAGAAACAATTCTTATTTGAAGAATTTCTTCAAATAACGTCTAGTTTTGGCATAAATCGCTAAATTATGAATGTGATTTTTAGTTCAGCTTTGTGTCACACAAAGTGGTGACGCCACTGAAAATTGTCAGATTTTGTTGTGTGATTTCGGTGGCGTCACCACTTTATGTGTCGATAATTGGAACTAACAATAACGTTAAAATATTAGCAATTTCCATCGAAACTAGACTTTATTTGAAAGATTCTTTCAAATAAAAGTTGTTTCCTTTCTTTTTCTCTACAGCTTTTGGTTGAAACTTTTTTCCCTACAATCCTTAACTTCGGAGATATAAAAAAACACCCTTTGAGTTAATTATCTTTCATACTAATGAAAATTTATGAGATTTTCATTAAATATACATTTAGCCTGAGGTCCTAGAAACTTAATAAAAATTTTCAGCGAAATCGAAGCTTTATTATATGTAAAAAATAATAAAAATTGAGATAACAATGTTATCTCCCTAATTCGATATCGTAGAATTAGAAAATTCTAGTTAAAAATTATTTGGGCCTTAGTTTTTGGGTAAATTACTAATTAATGTTTTAAAAATTCTTATAGGATGCATGTCAAACTAATATGAACCTTAAGTAAATATAATTTAAGACTTAATATCGCATACAAAACCGTAACACAACTGCAAAAAAACATGATAGTTTTTTCAGTTTTTTTCAAAATCTAGAAAGTATTTGATAAAATCTTTCAAATAAAAGTTGTTTCTTTTTTTATTCTCTACAGCTTTTGGTTGAAACATTTTTCTCTACAACCCTTAACTTCGGAGATACGAGAAACCACCCTTAAAGTGAAATATCTACCCTACTAATGCAAAATTTGGGGTCGTCCGCGGATTTCGCATCGAATATGACGCCGTAGAACATGCATGCAAAATTTCAGCGAAATAGCATATATCGGTACAAATTAGGTGTTTAAAATCCATGGACTATAGCCTTACCATCTTATTTCCTTCTTTAATTAAAGTATCTCCGATCGCGCTGAAATTTTGCATGCATGTTCTAGGGCTTTATATTCGATGCGGAACCGGGAACGAGGCCAAAATATTCATTAGTAGGGTAGATATTTCTCATTAAGGGTGGTTTTCTGTATCTCCGAAGTTAAGGGTTGTAGAGAAAAAAGTTTCAACCAAAAGCTGTAGAGAATAAAATAATAAGCTACTTTTATTTGAAACATTTCATTAAAAAACCTCATAGTTTTGAAAAAAATTCAAAAAACTATTGCTTTATTATGAAGCTCTGTTACTGTATTGTATTCGATTTTTTATCTAATGTTACATGTATTTAGGGTCCACTTTAGTTTGACATTCATCCTATTGTGATTAATAAAATATTAATTAGAAATTTACGCAAAAACTATGGCTTAATTAATTTTTTCAGTAGAATTTTCGAAATCGACGATATCGAATTAGGGAGATAACATTGTTATCTCAATTTTTATTATTTTTTATTATTAATAACCCTTCGATTTTGCTGAAATTTTTTATTAAGCTTTTAGGACCTCAGGTTAAATGTATATTTTATGAAAATCTCCTAAATTTTTATTAGTATAAAAGATAATTCACTTTAAGGGTAGTTTTTTGTATCTCCGAAATTAAGACTTGAATAGAAAATAGTTTCAACCAAAAGATGTAGAGAAAAATGCAAGAAACAATTCTTATTTGAAGAATTTCTTCAAATAACGTCTAGTTTTGGCATAAATCGCTAAATTATGAATGTGATTTTTAGTTCAGCTTTGTGTCACACAAAGTGGTGACGCCACTGAAAATTGTCAGATTTTGTTGTGTGATTTCGGTGGCGTCACCACTTTATGTGTCGATAATTGGAACTAACAATAACGTTAAAATATTAGCAATTTCCATCGAAACTAGACTTTATTTGAAAGATTCTTTCAAATAAAAGTTGTTTCCTTTCTTATTCTCTACAGCTTTTGGTTGAAACTTTTTTCCCTACAATCCTTAACTTCGGAGATATAAAAAAACACCCTTTGAGTTAATTATCTTTCATACTAATGAAAATTTATGAGATTTTCATTAAATATACATTTAGCCTGAGGTCCTAGAAACTTAATAAAAATTTTCAGCGAAATCGAAGCTTTATTATATGTAAAAAATAATAAAAATTGAGATAACAATGTTATCTCCCTAATTCGATATCGTAGAATTAGAAAATTCTAGTTAAAAATTATTTGGGCCTTAGTTTTTGGGTAAATTACTAATTAATGTTTTAAAAATTCTTATAGGATGCATGTCAAACTAATATGAACCTTAAGTAAATATAATTTAAGACTTAATATCGCATACAAAACCGTAACACAACTGCAAAAAAACATGATAGTTTTTTCAGTTTTTTTCAAAATCTAGAAAGTATTTGATAAAATCTTTCAAATAAAAGTTGTTTCTTTTTTTATTCTCTACAGCTTTTGGTTGAAACATTTTTCTCTACAACCCTTAACTTCGGAGATACGAGAAACCACCCTTAAAGTGAAATATCTACCCTACTAATGCAAAATTTGGGGTCGTCCGCGGATTTCGCATCGAATATGACGCCGTAGAACATGCATGCAAAATTTCAGCGAAATAGCATATATCGGTACAAATTAGGTGTTTAAAATCCATGGACTATAGCCTTACCATCTTATTTCCTTCTTTAATTAAAGTATCTCCGATCGCGCTGAAATTTTGCATGCATGTTCTAGGGCTTTATATTCGATGCGGAACCGGGAACGAGGCCAAAATATTCATTAGTAGGGTAGATATTTCACATTAAGGGTGGTTTTCTGTATCTCCGAAGTTAAGGGTTGTAGAGAAAAAAGTTTCAACCAAAAGCTGTAGAGAATAAAATAATAAGCTACTTTTATTTGAAACATTTCATTAAAAAACCTCATAGTTTTGAAAAAAATTCAAAAAACTATTGCTTTATTATGAAGCTCTGTTACTGTATTGTATTCGATTTTTTATCTAATGTTACATGTATTTAGGGTCCACTTTAGTTTGACATTCATCCTATTGTGATTAATAAAATATTAATTAGAAATTTACGCAAAAACTATGGCTTAATTAATTTTTTCAGTAGAATTTTCGAAATCGACGATATCGAATTAGGGAGATAACATTGTTATCTCAATTTTTATTATTTTTTATTATTAATAACCCTTCGATTTTGCTGAAATTTTTTATTAAGCTTTTAGGACCTCAGGTTAAATGTATATTTTATGAAAATCTCCTAAATTTTTATTAGTATAAAAGATAATTCACTTTAAGGGTAGTTTTTTGTATCTCCGAAATTAAGACTTGAATAGAAAATAGTTTCAACCAAAAGATGTAGAGAAAAATGCAAGAAACAATTCTTATTTGAAGAATTTCTTCAAATAACGTCTAGTTTTGGCATAAATCGCTAAATTATGAATGTGATTTTTAGTTCAGCTTTGTGTCACACAAAGTGGTGACGCCACTGAAAATTGTCAGATTTTGTTGTGTGATTTCGGTGGCGTCACCACTTTATGTGTCGATAATTGGAACTAACAATAACGTTAAAATATTAGCAATTTCCATCGAAACTAGACTTTATTTGAAAGATTCTTTCTAATAAAAGTTGTTTCCTTTCTTATTCTCTACAGCTTTTGGTTGAAACTTTTTTCCCTACAATCCTTAACTTCGGAGATATAAAAAAACACCCTTTGAGTTAATTATCTTTCATACTAATGAAAATTTATGAGATTTTCATTAAATATACATTTAGCCTGAGGTCCTAGAAACTTAATAAAAATTTTCAGCGAAATCGAAGCTTTATTATATGTAAAAAATAATAAAAATTGAGATAACAATGTTATCTCCCTAATTCGATATCGTAGAATTAGAAAATTCTAGTTAAAAATTATTTGGGCCTTAGTTTTTGGGTAAATTACTAATTAATGTTTTAAAAATTCTTATAGGATGCATGTCAAACTAATATGAACCTTAAGTAAATATAATTTAAGACTTAATAGCGCATACAAAACCGTAACACAACTGCAAAAAAACATGATAGTTTTTTCAGTTTTTTTCAAAATCTAGAAAGTATTTGATAAAATCTTTCAAATAAAAGTTGTTTCTTTTTTTATTCTCTACAGCTTTTGGTTGAAACATTTTTCTCTACAACCCTTAACTTCGGAGATACGAGAAACCACCCTTAAAGTGAAATATCTACCCTACTAATGCAAAATTTGGGGTCGTCCGCGGATTTCGCATCGAATATGACGCCGTAGAACATGCATGCAAAATTTCAGCGAAATAGCATATATCGGTACAAATTAGGTGTTTAAAATCCATAGCCTTACCATCTTATTTCCTTCTTTAATTAAAGTATCTCCGATCGCGCTGAAATTTTGCATGCATGTTCTAGGGCTTTATATTCGATGCGGAACCGGGAACGAGGCCAAAATATTCATTAGTAGGGTAGATATTTCACTTTAAGGGTGGTTTTTTGTATCTCCGAAGTTAAGAGTTGTAGAGAAAAATGTTTCAACCAAAAGCTGTAGAGAATAAAATAATAAGCTACTTTTATTTGAAACATTTCATTAAAAAACCTCATAGTTTTGAAAAAAAGTTAAAAAACTATTGATTGTTAATGAAGCTCTGTTCCTGTATTGTATTCGATTTTTTATCTAATGTTACATGTATTTAGGGTTCACTTTAGTTTGACATTCTTCCTATTGTGATTAATAAAATATTAATTATAAATTTACGCAAAAACTATGGCTTAATAAATTTTTTCAGTAGAATTTTCGAAATCGACGATATCAAGTTAGGGAGATAACGTTATTATCTCAAATTTTATTATTTTTTATTATTAATAAAGCTTCGATTTCGCTGAAATTTTTTATTAAGCTTTTAGGTCCTCAGGTTAAATGTATATTTTATGAAAATCCCCTAAATTTTTATTAGTATAATAGATAATTCACTTTGAATGTGGTTTTTTTATATCTCCGTAATTAAGAGTTGTAGAGAAAAAAGTTTCAACGAAAAGATGTAGAGAAAAATACAAGAAACAACTCTTATTTGAAAGATTTCTTCAAATAAAGTCTTGTTTTTGTGTAAATCGCTAAATTATGAATGATATTTTTAGTTCAGCTTTGTGCCACATGAAGTGGTGACGCCACTGAAATTACTATTACAATATTTCTTATTCTAAAAGAATAAATATCTTTTAAAGAGATTTATTGTAAAATAATCAATTTAAAACATAGTTTTTATTGTTTAAAATAATTAAATAAATAAAATAAAACCGTGAAAAATAGAGCAAAAGTAACGAAATCCCGCCAACCCCTCATAGAACCCTTGAAAAATCGACCGTTTCCTATCCCATGGCGAAGTTTAAAGGGCGTAGGGCAACTATTTAGCCCAAGTAATACACCCTATCATAGGTTTTTCATATTAGGATGTTGTAATTAATTAATTTCAATCATAATTGACCGTATATTAAATAAATAAACAATAACATATAGTAAACAATGGGATATTACAAAAATTAATGGAGTTTTGCCCTTAAAATATTTGGAAAACTTTACAGTGAAATATCTCGAAAACCATAAGAAATAGAGCAAAAATAACGAAATTTCGCCCCCCTAGGATCTACCCCTGTAAGCGACCCTTCTCTATCACCTAGCAAAGTCTCAAGGGCGTAGGACTAATTATAGTCTCTCCCTTGATACAAAATTTCGATGGCGCATCATATTAATAAAGATTCGAATTTTGTTGTGTGATTTCAGTGGCGTCACCAATTTATGTGTCGAAAATTTGAACTAACAATAACGTTAAAATATTAGCAATTTCCATCGAAACTAGACATTATTTGAAAAATTCTTTCAACTAAAAGTTGTTTCTTCTTTTATTCTCTACAGCTTTTGGTTGAAACTTTTTTCCCTACGACCCTTAATTTCGGAGATATAAAAAACCACACTTAAAGTGAATTATCTATTATACTAATAAAAATTTAGGGGATTTTCATGAAATATACTCTTAGCCTGAGGTCCTAGAAACTTAATAAAAAATTTCAGCGAAATCGAAGCTTTATTATTTGTGAAAAATAATAAAAATTGAGATAACAATATTATCTCCCTAATTCGATATCGTTGAATTAGAAAATTCTAGTTAAAAAATTATTTGGGCCTTAGTTTTTGGGTAAATTAATCATTAATGTTTTAAAAATTCTTATAGGATGGATGTCAAACTAATATGAACCTTAAGTAAATATAATTTAAGATTTAATATCGCATATATGACCGTAACACAACTACAAACAAAACATGATAGTTTTTTAAGTTTATTGCCAAATCTAGAAAGTATTTGATAAAATCTTTCAAATAAAAGATAAATATTATTTAATTCTCTACATATTTTACTTGAAACTTTTTTCTCTGCAACCCTTAACTTTGGAGATACGAGAAACCACCCTTAAAGTGAAATATCTACCCTACTAATGCAAATTTTGGGGTCGTCCGCGGACTTCGCATCGAATATGACGCCGTAGAACATGCTTGCAAAATTTCAGCGAAATAGCATATATGGGTACCAATTAGGTGTTTCAAATCCATGGACTAACCCCTTACCATCTTATTTATCGTTAAATTAAAGTATCTCCGATCGCGCTGAAATTTTGCATGCATGTTCTAGGGCTTTATATTCGATGCGGAACCGGGAACGAGGCCAAAATATTCATTAGTAGGGTAGATATTTCACTTTAAGGGTGGTTTTCTGTAACTCCGAAGTTAAGAGTTGTAGAGAAAAATGTTTCAACCAAAAGCTGTAGAGAATAAAATAATAAGCTACTTTTATTTGAAACATTTCATTAAAAAACCTCATAGTTTTGAAAAAAAGTTAAAAAACTATTGCTTTTTTATGTATCTTTGTTCATGTATTGTATTCGATTTTGTATCTAATGTTACATGTATTTAGGGTTCACTTTAGTTTCACATTCTTCCTATTGTGATTAATAAAATATTAATTAGAAATTTACATAAAAACTATGGCTTAATTAATTTTTTCAATAGAATTTTCGAAATCGACGATATCAATTTAGGGAGATAACGTTGTTATCTCAAATTTTATTATTTTTTATTATTAATAAAGCTTCGATTTTGCTGAAATTTTTTATTAAGCTTTTAGGTCCTCAGGTTAAATGTATATTTTATGAAAATCCCCTAAATTTTTATTAGTATAAAAGATAATTCACTTTGAAGGTGGTTTTTTTATATCTCCGTAATTAAGGGTTGTAGAGAAAAAAGTTTCAACGAAAAGATGTAGAGAAAAATAAAAGAAACAACTATTATTTGAAAGATTTCTTCAAATAAAGTCTAGTTTTTGTGTAAATCGCTAAATTATGAATGATATTTTTAGTTCAGCTTTGTGCCACATGAAGTGGTGACGCCACTGAAATTACTATTACAATATTTCTTATTCTTAAAGAATAAATATCTTTTAAAAAGATTTATTGTAAAATAATCAATTTAAAACATAGTTTTTATTATTTAAAATAATTAAATAAATAAAATAAAACCGTGAAAAATAGAGCAAAAGTAACGAAATCCCGCCGACCCCTCATAGAACCCTTGAAAAATCGACCGTTTCCTATCCCATGGCGAAGTTTAAAGGGCGTAGGGCAACTATTTAGCCCAAGTAATACACACTATCATAGGTTTTTCATATTAGGATGTTGTAATTAATTAATTTCAATCATAATTGACCGTATATTAAATAAATAAACAATAACATATAGTAAACAATGGGATATTACAAAAATTAATGGAGTTTTGCCCTTAAAATATTTGGAAAACTTTACAGTGAAATATCTCGAAAACCATAAGAAATAGAGCAAAAATAACGAAATTTCGCCCCCCTAGGATCTACCCCTGTAAGCGACCCTTCTCTATCACCTAGCAAAGTCTCAAGGGCGTAGGACTAATTATAGTCTCTCCCTTGATACAAAATTTCGATGGCGCATCATATTAATAAAGATTCGAATTTTGTTGTGTGATTTCAGTGGCGTCACCAATTTATGTGTCGAAAATATGAACTAACAATAACGTTAAAATATTAGCAATTTCCATCGAAACTAGACATTATTTGAAAAATTCTTTCAACTAAAAGTTGTTTCTTCTTTTATTCTCTACAGCTTTTGGTTGAAACTTTTTTCCCTACGACCCTTAATTTCGGAGATATAAAAAACCACACTTAAAGTGAATTATCTATTATACTAATAAAAATTTAGGGGATTTTCATGAAATATACTCTTAGCCTGAGGTCCTAGAAACTTAATAAAAATTTTCAGCGAAATCGAAGCTTTATTATTTGTGAAAAATAATAAAAATTGAGATAACAATGTTATCTCCCTAATTCGATATCGTTGAATTAGAAAATTCTAGTTAAAAAATTATTTGGGCCTTAGTTTTTGGGTAAATTACTCATTCATGTTTTAAAAATTCTTATAGGATGGATGTCAAACTAATATGAACCTTAAGTAAATATAATTTAAGATTTAATATCGCATACATGACCGTAACACAACTGCAAACAAAACATGATAGTTTTTTAAGTTTATTGCCAAATCTAGAAAGTATTTGATAAAATCTTTCAAATAAAAGATAAATATTATTTAATTCTCTACATATTTTACTTGAAACTTTTTTCGCTGCAACCCTTAACTTTGGAGATACGAGAAACCACCCTTAAAGTGAAATATCTACCCTACTAATGCAAATTTTGGGGTCGTCCGCGGACTTCGCATCGAATATGACGCCGTAGAACATGCTTGCAAAATTTCAGCGAAATAGCATATATGGGTACCAATTAGGTGTTTCAAATCCATGGACTAACCCCTTACCATCTTATTTATCGTTAAATTAAAGTATCTCCGATCGCGCTGAAATTTTGCATGCATATTCTAGGGCTTTATATTCGATGCGGAACCGGGAACGAGGCCAAAATATTCATTAGTAGGGTAGATATTTCACTTTAAGGGTGGTTTTCTGTAACTCCGAAGTTAAGGGTTGTAGAGAAAAATGTTTCAACCGAAAGCTGTAGAGAATAAAATAATAAGCTACTTTTATTTGAAACATTTCATTAAAAAACCTCATAGTTTTGAAAAAAAGTTAAAAAACTATTGCTTTTTTATGTATCTTTGTTCATGTATTGTATTCGATTTTGTATCTAATGTTACATGTATTTAGGGTTCACTTTAGTTTCACATTCTTCCTATTGGGATTAATAAAATATTATTTAGAAATTTACGTTAAAACTATATCCTAATTAATTTTCGAAATCGACAATATCTATTTAGGGAGATAACGTTGTTATCTCAAATTTTATTATTTTTTATTATTCGATTTTGCTGAAATTTATTATTAAGCTTTTAGGACCTCAGGTTAATTGTATATTTTATGAAAATCCCCTAAATGTTTATTAGTTTTATTATCTTGTTAATAATTCATGTTAAGCGTGGTTTTTTATATCTCCGAAACTAAGGGATGTAGGGAAAAACGTTTCAACCAAAGCTGTTGAGATTAAAACATGCATGTTCTACTACTTCTACGTTACGAGTAATCAAGTAGTCGATGCTGACTCCGCAGTCTGCAGCAGGTGATGCCAGCGGCTACAAGACAAGTTCTGTGCATCAGGTCGTCCACAAGAACTTTTCCTGGGCCGAGAAGACCCTAATAAATATATAGACAAAGTATTAACAACTAATAGTGGTTTAATAATATTATTAGACGAAATTTACAATTTAAAATACACTTAAATTATTGTAACGTGTAACATTATTTTAGGACTTGTTATTTTATTTTTAAGGGTAAAATTGGGGATGAAAATAATACATAAAATTGATATATAATACATTACTTTATTGTATATTAAAATGAATAAATACAATAATACATTTTTCAAATATAAATAATATATTTACATTAGATAAACAAAATGAAATATGAAATAAAACATATTTAATGGAAGAAGTGTATTCAAATGAAATAACATTTAGAAAATGATTTTCTTTGAAATTACTGACATTTTTTTCAATTTTACATACAGAAAAAAATATTTTCTTATATCTACGCTCCCTAAAAATAAATGTTCTAGTTTACACCGTACTTTGAAATATTATTAAACAATTAAAAGTGTATCAAAAACTAGATGTTTTGATTTTTATAAAAAACTTAATCTAAGATATAATAAGTAAAAAAGTTAAAATATGGAATGTTTTCTTCTAAATTCGTGTACTTTTCTATTTTTCTAAATTATCACATTATTGAACACTTTTATGAAATGAAAATTGAGCAAAATATGAATGATAATCAACGAATAATTATTGACAAAATGAGTATTTTATTTCTAAATAAATATAACGCAGGATATTTTTCACTTTTAACAATTTTATAAAGGAATACTACAAGTGAACTCAGCTTTCTTCCACATTTATTTCAAGTATTTCCCAATAAAATGTTTAGAAAGCAAAAAATATGTAATGCCAAAATAAGGGATGATTAAAAATGGCATCTAATCGTACAAAAAAAAACACATTTTTCGTTGTCAATTTTAAATTTGTAATTTTGAATCTTATTAATTATTGTAATATTTAAACAATATAGCTGTCATCGATCACCAAAATAATTATATTTAAACCAATTACATTTATCTTATTTTAAAAAGTCCTTCTAAATTGAACAATGACAGTTTTCGTTGTCAATTATGACAGATAATTACCTAATTAAATTCAGACATACATTTTGTTTTTCATAGCACAATTCGATGCCATTTTTGTTTATTCATCCGATATAAACAATAATGATTCAATATCCATTGTTAATCTTACATCTATTTGGTCAGAAAGAGATATATTATTCATTACCTACAATTTTCGCTAACACATGAAGGAACTTATTAGTTATTAACAATTAACAATAACAAGAGTCTTATAATTTCTTGATATTTTACGTCTATTTGGCACATAGGAATAGGTAACATTAAAACTATTATTACAGGTAATGAATATAATATCTTTTATGATTTAATATCATAGTATGAGTTTAAAATCTTAAAATTAAAATGATAATACTTAGGGGTTATTGAAAATGGAAGATTTTACAACTCGACATTATCTGATCGCTTAGTTTTAAAAATAGTTCTAATAATTATTTTCGTTAAACTTATTTAGTTCTAAAATGTAATATTTTGTATAGTAGTTGTATAAAAAGTATAGTTTTGAACTCGCATGTAATGGCGATTACTTATTTAGATAAATTGCGACATGAGTAATATCTATCATTACACGCTCCTTGAATAATACTTTATTTACCAAAATAATAAATATTTGTACTACAAAATGCCAGTACTTTACTATACTTATTTTGACAATATTATATTTGGGAGTCGAACCAAGTATTTGAATTTGGGACTTTGCTATTTATAATTGATTAACATTTACAGCTTAATTCTTAAAAGAGTTTTAACTTATCTTGAATTTTGGATCAAAATTTTGTTCTTAAAAAAGTTTAATGAAAATCTAATTTAATCTTATTACCATTTAAAATAGATAAATAAATATATCGTCACGACTTTTACCCATTACTAGGTGTAACAGTTTGCAGAAGCAGATCTCAATAAATAATATATTTAAGCGCGTGAAGTGTGGTTACCAACCATCAAATCACGGTCCCCAAAGATGTTACTGAAGAGGGAATTATAATGAAGTGAAAATTGTTTGTCGGTTGTGGGAATCGAACCCAGGTTTCCAGTACACAGTCCTGCCTACCATTTTTATTTCAGAAAATGATTTGGATTTTTAAAATTCAACTAGAAATTAAGATTTGATTATAATAAATTCAAGATTAATTAAATCTTTATTGAGAATTGATCCGTTAATGATAAAAATTGTGAATGATATTTGCCAAATTGAATTATTTTTAATAAAAAAAAGGTTATTTTAATAGTAGTGAGGAAAGGATTTAATTGCAAAACGTTGGGGCACGAGCGATAGCAAATTTTGGATTAGTCCTTTTCCATAGATGTTACAAACTGTTTTTTTAAATATGAAAATTACATTTTTATGTTTGCGTACAAGAAATGTAATAATTATTTTATATAAATCAAAGGAGTTGTATTTGCAAGTGACATTTCCCTCAATCAATCCAGTTGAAATAGCAACCATTTCTTAATTATTTTCACCATTAGTGAGGGTAACGATTACTGTCATAACTAAATTTACTAGAGACGGGCGAATATCATCCGCGAATAGTCGAATGCCGAGAATATTGACATTATTCGATATTCGAGATTTTCGAATATTAACGTGAGTATAGCGAACATTCGTAAACCTCGAATATCGCGGCATATGTTTACCTCAATTTTTGACTAGGTTTTCCTTTATCATTTGTATATAAACTTAAAGCTATTACAATACTTTGAAGTTATTAATAACAAAGATATTTTGTTTCAAATCCATGAAGACGTACCATATTTCAAATTTGTTTTTCGCCAACATCAGCCCGTACGTTTCACCTTAAATTTAAAGTTTTCGTCTTTTTCTTTTTTGTTTGTACTTTTTGTTTTAATTTTATATTATCTTAACAATTTCATTCAAATAATGAAAAGGACATAATTAAATAATTATTAATAATAAATAAATTAACTTTTAGGAGTATTCGAATATTCGAGTACCTCGAATATTCGAGATCTGATTAATATTCGTATTCGATATTCGAATTCGAGAAATTTGATATTCGCCCATCTCTAATTCAAAACCATTAAGACGTACCATATTTCAAATTTGTTTTTCGCCAACATCAGCCCGTACGTTTCACCTTAAATTTGAAGTTTTCGTCTATTTCTTTTTTGTTTGTACTTTTTGTTTTAATTTTATATTATCTTAACAATTTCATTCAAATAATGAAAAGGACATAATTAAATAATTATTAATAATAAATAAATTAACTTTTAGGAGTATTCGAATATTCAAGTACCTCGAATATTCGAGATCTGATTAATATTCGTATTCGATATTCGAATTCGAGAAATTTGATATTCGCCCATCTCTAATTCAAAACCATTAAGACGTACCATATTTCAAATTTGTTTTTCGCCAACATCAGCCCGTACGTTTCACCTTAAATTTGAAGTTTTCGTCTTTTTCTATTTTGTTTGTACTTTTTGTTTTAATTTTATATTATCTTAACAATTTCATTCAAATAATGAAAAGGATATAATTAAATAATTATTAATATTAAATTAATTAACTTTTAGGAGTATTCGAATATTCGTATTCGATATTCGAATTCCAGAAATTTGATATTCGCCCATCTCTAAAATTTACTAAAAAATTCTAAACGATTTGAAACCTCGAGCATAAAAATCCTCTCATGATAGCCAACATAACAAACAAAACAACAGCCGGTGTAAACTAGCATGAGCCTTACGATGATATTATTGTCATAATGTAGTTTTCAGATATGTCATTCACAGTTGTGCTTGTTTGGGTTTTCCTACGACCATCAGCAACTTCTGTAGGGTACAAGTAACCGATGCCGTTCCTTTCTGGAACCAGGAGGGCTTGTTCGTCCAGGAGATGCAGAGTAGATACACCGGGATACTGGATAATATCATTAAACATCCAATGCCGGTTTCCACTGGACTGGCGATCATGGGTACGATGGTTACGAACAGACTGCAGAGAAGATAGAGTATTGGCCAGATGAGGTTCACTTTGATAGGGCGTTCCATGTCAGGACATTTCCAGCGGAGCCATGGGAGACAGAGCACGGCGACGCCGATACTTAGCTGAAAATAGGAAATTTTTGATTAGATTATTATTGAACATATGGAATTTAAGGAAGAATTTCTTAAAAAATAAAAAAACAACAAAGACAAAATTAATTGTCCGTTCCTTGGTGAAACTAGGTTTAATATAAAAAGTTCTTCGTCACACAGCTTCTTCACGTGAACTTGGTTCTAGGTGAAGGAGTGGGTTATACCATACTGATGAGCTCTAATAAGAGCGAAACGCGTCTATGGTTACTAACTGTGCTGGCCAGCCTCTGACGATGACCTGATAAGTCGACTTGGAGGCTAAAATGTTGTAAGACTTAGACAAGTGTTATTTTAATATTTTTTCGTAACACATGCACAAGAAACACGTGTTTATTCCCTAATTTTAGAGAGAGAGAAACACTGCTTTTCTCCCCTAGGTAGGATGTTTCTTTCCATAGGTAGCATGTTTCTCTCTCTAAAGAGATGATTCTCTCCCTAGAGAGATGTTTCTCTCCCTAGAGAGATGTTTCTCTCCCTAGAGATTACGATTATTAGCTGTTTGCGGCGTTTCCTAGGTAACTAGTTACGCAACCCATATTTGACATTTGTCCCGATAAGATAGTAATTTTTGTGCATTTGTTACTAAAAGTATAATATGCTCACGGGAGGGCGTGATTATCCCTTGTGTGAATAATCGCTTGTTTCCCTCCTTTGATGCAAAATATTCTATTATATTAATTTTTTTATATTTTAATAATTTCTTAATTTTTATTGGAATATAGTGCTTCGGAACGACTTTCGTAATTATTTTGGGATGATGAGGACCTCAGAATGTCTTGAGAAGTTGTTTAAAGGAAGATATTTGCTAAATTGTTTTTAAAAACACATTAATTTTCATGAAATCGTTGCATAATTAAGATTTCTATTGACCCGCAAGTTCAAGGCTTAGAATAAAACTCACTTAAATACAATGATGACGCTCCTTTCTAATTACGTATTTCACTCGCGCGACTGCGATATTTACACTTGGCCAAAAAGTGATCGTATCTCTATATTTTTTGCGCGAAAAATTTCTCTGTTACCTAATAATGTCAAATTATCAAGTAACGCTTACAAAAAGGTCGTTTACTTTCATATTTTAGTAGATAAGTTTTTATGTCAAACTGCTGTAGGCTAGACGTTCAAAAGTTTATCATTTGCCATAAATAACTTTACAATTCTTCTAAGAAATCAGTATGAATAATGTATATTGTATAACCATGTATTTTTCTTTAAAAAATCTAAAAAAAAATTACAGCCTTCAAATACTACTGTTGAAAACTTGATTTTAGGACAATATTTACATTTTTAATCTTTTGTTTAACCCATAAATTTAGGAAGATAAACTATAATAAACTTTTGAATACATCTAATATAATTTCAACAATTTGGTGAAACTTTTTAAAATAAATAAATAAATATATCATCACGCCTTTTACCCATTACTGGGTGTGACACTCTGCCTTAGCAGATCTCGATAAGTGATATAGATAAACTATAATAAACTTTTGAACACATCTAATATAATTTCAACAATTTGGTTAAACTTTTTAAAATAAATAAATAAATATATCATCACGCCTTTTACCCATTACGGGGTGTGGCACTCTGCCTTAGCAGATCTCGATAAGTGATATAGATAAACTATAATAAACTTTTGAACACATCTAATATAATTTCAACAATTTGGTTAAACTTTTTAAAATAAATAAATAAATATATCATCACGCCTTTTACCCATTACGGGGTGTGGCACTCTGCCTTAGCAGATCTCGGTAAGTGATATATTTTTCGCGTGAAGTGCGGTTACCAGCCGTTAAATCACGGCCCGAAAGATATTAGTGGAGGGGCAGCCACAGGGGTAGATTTAAATTGGAGAAAATTGTTTAATATTCTAAAAATATATATAAAATATATATACGAACCCAAGTTGCGAAGCCCACATAGTTGATAAGAGCAAAAATGTCGGAAGATGTCAAATACAGCATTGATAACAGCGCCTGTAAAAGAAAAAAAAATTGTAGTAGTTATTTGTACAATTAGTAATAAAAGTAATACTTTTTTCACTAATTTGGCGAAGTGGGAATGAATCAATCAAATGAGTGAAAAAGTGTGTTTTTTTATGTACTCTACAAGCACTATTTGCATCTTGACATATTGATTTTACAAAGATAAAAATTAAAAGTCATTTTGACAGATGTCAACATTTTGATAGCATGTTATAATATTTTCAATGATCTCCAAATAGTTAAATAAAAATTGTGAAAATAGTAAAATTAAATCATTGAGAATTTAGTGTTTAAATAGTTCACAATTTTTAAAAACTTGATTAAAAAAAATTACTAGATGTATTGCTTAATGTAACAAATCTGTAAAAACTTACAACAAATTTATATTTTCCAAAACGACGGAATGAAACGGCCACAATAAGAGTTAACGCTAACCACAATCGGTGACATTTTTAGTTGTCAATTATAACAGATAATTTGTCAGTAACATACATACATACATACATACATACATAACATCATGCTATATCCCATTAAATGGGGTAGCACGAACCTGTCAACATTCGCATCCTGACACAATTATGGTAGATAATTAATTTAAAATTTATGATTTTGAATCTTATTGATTATTGTAACATTTAAATGGTATGGTTTTCACCGACCATCAAAATAAATATAAATAAATAAATATATCATCACGCCTTTTGCCCATTATTCGATATGGCACTCTGCCGTAGCGGATGTCGGTAAGTAATATATTTCTCCACATGAAGTGTGGTTACTAGCAGTTATATCACGGCTCTCAAAGATTTTAGTGGGGGGAGAGCCACAGGGGTAGATTTAATTTTGAAAAAAAAATATATTTATTTCATTTTTAAAAGTTCTTTTAATTTCACAATGGGAGACTTTTTTCGTTGTCAATTATAACAGCTAATTACCTAATTAATTTCAGACATACGTTTATTTTTTCGTGGCACGATTTATTGTCATTTTTCAGTTCCAGTTTCATAATTAACTATATAGATAATATCAATTTTTGACATTTATAATTAATTTAACCAGTAATGAAATAAATAAAATTAATTATGTGAACTGATTCAGATGTAGAATTTAATCGCCCCCAACTTTTATTTGAAACATTTTCCTATAAGGTAATCATAAAAACAATGACAGTAGAATATTTATTTCCCATGCTCGAATTTTCACAGGATGACGCATTTTACAGTACGACAGATAAAATACCGTCTGATTTTTTATCATGTTTCGCGAAAGTAATTGATATACGAAGCAAGATAAAGGGATTACTTCTATCAGTACTGATAAGGCAATTTACTGTCCGCGTTTATTGGCATCCTAAGCGGATTTCTTCAATTTCTTGGTTCTTTTCAATCAGACAACATGTCAGGGATTTTCTTGTTATTTGAGTATTTATGTTGGTAAAATTGCGAAAGAATAATGAACGAATAAAGGAACAGGGGATTTAGTAAACTTTGTACTTGATTGAAAAATAAACCAGGAGACATAAAGTTGAATTTGAAATTTGAAAGAATGCTACTAGGTTTAGTACCATGATAGAAACATTGGCTGGTAGCACAAGCTCTGTTTTTACCCGTTTAAAGAGCAGTGTATTTGGGTGTTTTAGCTATCTTTAACATGTTAAAACTGTGCTCTTAAAACACCCAAAAACAGAGCTTGTGCTACCAGCCATTGTGTTATATTTTTTGTTACGTATTCATGATAGCTTATCGGAGATCAAGTTCATTGCTCGAAATATTTCGCATTATATTTTTCAAACAGCTGATAAGTGTAGTAATGTCTCGAATGGATAAATATAATATAATGATGGTGTCATATATGTTTGACTCAATTCTATATTTGATACGAAAGGCTGAACAAACACAACAGTGATTCAAATCGTAGTAAAATCTGGAGCAAATTTTTATTTCGTAATCCTGTTAAAAAATACAATTTTTGTTCCTCGGTGGAGAGAAAATGGTGAAGAGAGAATACTAGTTATTTGTACAACTAATAATGAAGACAATATATATTTTTTTATGAATTTGAAGTTAAATTTAGCGAAGATAAAAATTATTTTTAACAGATGTCAGAATTTCAATATACGAGTAACACAGAAATAGCTATTTATGAAACTAGTAAGGAAATGAAGGTTATTACTTTACGCATGTGAAATTTGCAGAACGAGGCGTAACCAAGTTATGTAAACACATAAGTAAGGTAATAACCTTCATTTCCTTACTAGTTTCATACAATATTTTTCTACTTCCGTTCTAATAAATACGAAAGAGTGTTTTTGAAATTATGAAATTTTGACATATTAAAGACAGTAATAAATTCAAAAATAACACATCAGAATTCGTCTACCAAGATGTCTGTTGCTATGTTACCTCATTATTTCACTAATTAAATAATGCAGTTCATTACCTAACTCAAATAAGTGAAATAAAACGTATATTTCCTAACGGAAGTAGAAAAGTTTTAAAAGATCTTCAACGAGTTAAATAAATAATAATAGTGAATTAGGATATTGTAATACTAGTGAGGAAATATATATATATATATATATATATATATATATATATATATATATATATATATATATATATATATATATATATATATATATATATATATATATATATATATAACGAAAATTATTTTATCAATCATAATGTAAAAGGAAAAGAATTCTAATGTAAAAATACTGCGTATATAAAATAAAATTATCGTTCCAAAAATATGCATGCAAAATTACATAGCATCTTAAGTGAAAATTATATATTACTTGAATATGAACTAACTACCATATGTGAATAAGTACGTAACAGTGACGTATGACATAAATTTAAATTAATTGAATATTTACAGAACCGTACTTAAAAATATTACCAAATATAAATATATCATCACGCCTTTTACACATTATTAGATGTGGCACTCTACCGTAACAGATATATTTTATGTGTGAAGTGCGGTTTCCAGCCGTCAAATCACGTCCCCTACAGATGTTAGTAAAAGGGGAGCCACAGAGATAATTTTAATGTGAAGGAAAATTATACAGGATGTTTCCTTTAAAACGATTAGTGTGTTTTGTTTTGTCTTTAGAGAATAATGTTTAGAAATAAGGGAGCAATTTATAAGTAATAACAAACTCTACTTTCAACCAGTGAGTCTCAAACTATTAGAACAAAATATACATATTTAAATTATTACATATATGCAAAATTTAATTTTTACGACAAAAATACACAAATAGCTAGCGATATTATTATTTTTCTACAAAAACTTTGGAGTACTGTACTGTCAAAAGAATTGTCAAAGAAGAAATCAACTAATAAATGCACAAATATATGTAAATTATTAACTATTTACATAGTGTATACGCTAAAGAATGATAATTATTTTTGTACATTTACTCATTATGCTTATAGACAGCGTAATATTCTTAAATAAACAATAGCTCATTTCGTAATTGATACAAATATCTCCCACGACAATCTACGATATTTTCTTAGATGTGAAAATTTTCATAAATAAAATGAAAGATTAGAAGATAAAATGTTCCATTTGGAAATTAAATCTTGAACATGATTGATGAAAGAAACATTTATAACAGAAAAACATGTTTTCCAATATTTTAATGTACTAGAAAATATGTTGGACATATTTCATTTTAACTGTGTCCCAAATTAATATTTCTTCCAAAATTATTTTCATTTAATAATTTTTATATTTATTTGGTTATTGTGATTTGCCAGCTAGTAACTTAATTTCAAAGAAACTAATAAAAATTTTTGCGCAAATTATGTAGGTAGTTATACTATAAAAATTGAAAATAAAAATGTTGATGATTTAAATTCTCAGATCATGTTATAGCTAACCAAATTGTAATGTCATTTTATTTTGATCTTCTTATTAAGTTTTCTTAATAGTAACATTACAAAATAATTATCTGTCTTTGGAAATACTTTCAAATTATTATATTGAAAGGACATTTAACATATGGCTGTATAATACCAATTTTACAAAATAAAAAGATACTAAAAACAATATAACCATAGATTTCATTATTGAATTATTTTCAAAATAATCATAATAGACAAATAATAATAAGCAAAGTATAAAACATATTTTTTCGTTTAAACCTTAAGTAATGTCAAGTTCAATAAATGTATAAAAATAATTTTGTTCCGATGTTATCTCTAATTAAACGTAATAGCAAAAGAAAAATCTGTTTTACAAGTAAATTCTTTAATCTAAACACTTGAAACAACGTCATGCCCTACTTGAATGAATGTCTTGATAAGAGATAGTACGAAAAAAAAGTGAAATTTGCAAATTTTCGGCCACTTATAAACTGTTATGTAATACCATCGGCCTTGATATGAAACTAAACATATCTGATTTAGAAAAAATATTTACACACATCCTAAATAATCCGTAGTATATTACAGTTTCATAGGCAACTTCTTCTACTGGAGTGTACTATTAACTAAAAGATAGTAGTGTGTTAGTAGCACACTTATTTTATTATTAGATACACAGAAATGTTTGGAAGGTTGTATATTTCAAAAATTTATTGAAAATAATTTTAAAACATTTTTGAACAGTTGAAAATACATTAGAATAGTTATTTTTGATTCTGGATTTCGAAATATTACTTTTGCATTCGAGAATGCAAAAGCATTTCGCAATCGAGTATCAAACAACGTTTTTTCGAAAACTACGTCCCAAAATTAGTAATAATGTAATGAGAAAATTTTGACGTTAATTAATTAATGTGACATCTAATGTCTCCATGACAACAATGTATGTAATATAATTGCTATCAAATCTGGTATTCTTTGACCAGCAATTGACAGCTGGTTGGCAATAGAAACCAAACAAACGTTCTAATTTTTTTCTGCGATTTATTGGGATTCGCATTGAATTTCTCAAGAAACTATTCTAGTATACCAGTCATTTTCCTCAAGCTAAATATGAATAATTGCTCAATTGGAACATTAAATATAAATTTTATTAAAGAATAGAAGTATTGTTTCTAAGCAAAAAAATAAAGTGACAAATTTTATTAAATTGTGCGCCATTCTTCTATCAAAAAACTGCAGGATGCAAAAGACTTTTGCATCCTGCATGCAAAAGTCTTTTGCGTTCTGTAGACAAACAACACTCATTTCGCGTGTTGATAGTTGTCATGTAAATTTTAACTTTATATGACAGTTTTCGAAATAAGTATTTTTCAACTCACCATGATCAGTACCGCCGGTGTAGGCGTCAACCTCTGCGCTTGGATCATCGTCAACAGCTCCGGCATCTGTCCTTCACAAGCACCAGCATAGAACAACCTGCTGGAGGTTAGAAGAATTCCATTGACGGCACCAAACGTAGAAAGAGCAACGAACACTGGAATTGTCCAAGCCATGGGTCCGAATAACCGATCAGCGAAGCTCACGGCGACGGCTTCAGAACCTAGAACTTCCTCGGGGGAGAGGGTGGTGTAGAAGGCGATGTTGGTGAGGACGTAGACGACGGTAACCAACGTGCAGGATATTGCGATGGCTAATGGAAGGTTTCTGAAAGAGGAAGTTTATTTTTTTATGGAAAACTTTATAAAAAAAATATAGATAATATTAGTGGTTCTCAACCGCCAATTTCTACTAAAATGTTGAGTATTTTATTTATTTTTAAATAAGGACTGATATAATAAAGACCTCAAATTTAGAAATTGAATGGTGTTTAAAAGTGTTGACGATTTAAAAATATATCTCTATTTTTAAGGGAGAAAATGGAAAATGTGAAAAAATTTTAGCTTTAAAAACGATTATATAATTTTTATAATATAACCATAAGAAAATTTTAAAAAACTACCAACAATGTTTCGCTAGCAAGTGGTATAATACAATTATTCGAACGAAAATTTCGCGACCGCTTTGAGATCCTTCCACGTATTGTTGAGAAACAATATTTTTCTTTTGATGTTAAAAATAAATTTTACGGCTGCGAGATTAGCTATACATTAATTAATGTTTTTTACAAATAAAGGATTAGAAAAAAGCAATTTTCTTTGTCAATAAGCTGAAAGAAACATTGCCCAAAGGCTTTAGAAGTTAATTAAAAGACGAAAAGTCAGTTTTCCGCTTCAACGGGATGAAAGTATCAAAGATTTTAATCTTTTACCATTACATATTTTCAGAAAATTAAAGCGAAAATATTAATTTATTTCATAAGTTGAAGAATCGATTCTTACCTTACTGGATCTTTCAGTTCTTCTATAATAAAGTTTAGATAGTTCCTGAAACAAAGTCTTGATTTTAGTGGAAAAATAAATGGGTATTACAATCTTATTGGTTTAATTTTACTTTTTTAACTATTTTTATTTAATTACTAAATTAAAATATTATTTAACGTACTGGTTTTCATGGCGCTAAACAACATCTTAATCACATGTTGACAAGTCGTGGCTTCGAACGTTTTAGTCACGGTTTGAGATATTAAGCACGGGGTGAAGATAGCTTTAACCTTACTTTTTAAATAATTCATAATACTTTATATTTTGTTGTTGTCTTAATTTGCGATCGTAGAAAAACTATAAACTCTTTAAATGCTCGTTTACAAAACTTGTTACATAATATACTATTATCTCATTGGGGATTATTTTACAACATTCTATCGAAATTTTGACATCTATTCTATTAATTTTGAATTTTTATCTGCCTAAAATCAATAAGTAAAAATGTGAATAACAAATAATGAAAGCATCTTTGTTTCATTAATTTGAGTGATTTGTTTTCATTACTGGTTGTAAAAATAACTATTGCGAGCAGTGAACTTAGGGGTAGTTTAAATGTCAAATAAAGGGTAATATGGCCTCCGGGAAGATTTTGTAAGGTTTCTAATCGCAAATCATTGTTTTCTTTTTCTATTGTAACTAAAATAGTTTAAGACGATTAGTAGATTGCAATTTTTTATTGTTTTCCATTTTTCACACAAACAGAACCGTAATATTAAAATTTGAAAACCGAAATTAGGTAAATACCTAATATATAATATATAATATAAATATAACCACTTATTTTGTAAATTAAATTAATTACGTCATGTATTAATTTACAAACAAGCGTAGCCCAAGTGAAAATACGAATTAATAAGCAAGAGGTCGTGTGTTCAAATCTCACCGATTTCAATTTATTAAAAAAAAAATGGCATCAAATCGTGCCATGAAAGTATATCTGAACTAATCACAATCGGTTACATTTTTCGTTGTCAATATTAATATCAGACATATATGTTTTTTCATGATATGAATTAATACCATTTTATTTAAACTCCTGATATTAAAATTGTGATTGTTCTTGATATCAAGAAGGAAGATACTCCCTTTCTTCCTCATCTTTTTTTTAATTTCATTTTCAGTTTTTACTATACAGTGTGTAACTGCAATTGTGTTAGATGTATTTTTAAACAAGCGCAGGCGATGCTGCCTTTATTTCTTTATAGATTCGTTGTCAGAAGAAGTGGGCGTAAGTGAAGATTTACGAAACAGGTGTACAGGAGCGAATGGATGAATGTTTGTAGCTTGATGATGGATTTTGGTTGTGAGAAAAGAAAGAGTTCGTATGGAGGAAGTGTTAATGTGGTCGAAACGAGTATCGTGTGTCAGGATGAGAATGTTTCCGGGGTTCGTGCTACCCCATTTAATGGGATATAGTGTGATGTTATGTATGTATGTATGATTGTTCTTGTTGTGTAGAATAACAAAATAAATTAATTAATGTCTCAATATTTGGGCAATATTAATCTAATTAATAAATTTTAAAATAAATACTTATTTTTAATTCAGAAACTTCGGCTTTCAAATGTCACCTACCAAAGATAATACCGTAAAAATAGTGTTCATTATTATTATTTGTAAGACCAAATCTGGTTTGTTCAGTACATGCAGCTGTGATGTTCAAATGCTTGGATGAAAGGGCTGTTCACAATGGAACACGTCACCTAATTGCTATTGAATTCGATTCTATAGACCGGTTTCTTTACGCTTGAAGAGAGTAAATAGTCCATGCCAAAAATAAAGTACTTTGCGAGCCAAGTTCGCAAAGAAATGCACTTTTATAAGTATTTTATTATAGATTATAAAATGACAAAGTTATAATTATATACAGGATAACTTTTTAAATGTCATCAAATTGTACCATGAAAAACTAAAGATATAAGGGGTATGTTTGAACGTACCACAATCACTGACATTTTTAATTGTCCAAATTAAACAATCAGTCACATTTTTCATTGTCAATTGTGAAAGATAATTAATTTCAAATTTATAATTTTGAATCTTCTTAATTATTGACACATTTAAACAGTATGGCTTTCACCGATCACCAAAATAATTATATTTGAACGAATTACATTTATTTCATTTTAAATAAGTACCTAATTAATTTCAGACATACTTTTTTATGGCACGTTTTGATGCTATTTAAAAAAATATGCAATATTAATAAATGTTTCTTACCACCCGTTATATGCAAACAGTCCAGAATAAAATGACAGCGCTATACTCGTCACTTCATACTTCGTGTTGATAAATGAGAAATGTTCAGTATGTCCTGCAATAATAAACCTTGTAAGATTTGATTTGTATTCAATATATCAGTCTCACAATCATATTCGACACATATCGCAAATACCTTCTAAATATATTCAACCATTTATTCCTCAATCATCCACACAATCTTGTATCTTCACTAATAAATGTATTATGCAACTATCAAAAAAGATATTTTGAACGTTCGCAGTTCTGTCCATGAAGTTAATACATATATACAATACTACTTTATTGGACGCTCTCTAAAACTGCTAGAGTAACACATATTTGATCCGCAAGGTTATTGTTACCTTGGTTATTTAATCATAATTATATTTATAAAACGATTTATAAATTAAATTCGTAATAAATTTTGCAGTTTTTGTTAAAATACATAATACAGTTGCATAATAGTTATTTACGATACTAGTATAAAAGACGATTTACGTATATGAATTTCGTACAATATTTTATCTGCGACTGATAATATTAGCAAAAAAATCAAATTATTGGCATTAATATCATATTTGAATAATGAAAAAATATTTTTTTTTGCCATGATAACCATGGTAAACAGTGCGTAAAATAATTTTATCAACTTGTGCCTCATGCAATCATTTTACGAACTGAAAGCAGCCAATTAATAAACACAATTTTATACCCAGTCGTAGATAAAAATATTATCTATACCTCGTTCGTGAAATATTTTTGGCTCGACTATTGCCTCGGCCAGTTACTGATTTCACGGTCTATATATACAAATAATTACCTAAAGAATATGTTAAACGTCTTACCAGTACATAGTTGCCACCCTCCAGTGGCAATAATGACGAACAGGGCAAGAAGTTTCGCGTACGTGAAGATATCTTGAACTCTAGTTGCCCATTTTACGTCCCAGCAGTTTACGAAAGTAAGCACCACTGAAAATAATTAAAAACTTGCTGAATTTGGATTAAATGCCTTCAAAACTACCTTTTAAATAATACTTTAAATATTATAAATGCTAGGAATGTTAAAATAACGTCTAAACGATTCAAAAGACGGAATTAACTGAATGTTATTCAGGTAGATAAATTAATTAGCCTTTATGTAACACGAAACGTTATTGTATTAGTAGTTAATTAATGTAGTATATAGTCGAAGACAATTCTGAAACTCGTGACGTCATCTACTTAAAATTGACAATAAATACATTGTAGGATATTGAACATAAATATAGTGTGGTCAATCGGTCTGTAGTTACTTACTCGATTATTTTAAATAATCCTCAAAGTTTATTTTAAATTAAAAAGCCCACATATTTGCAGCATAAGTATTTCTACCGGGGTCAATTTTAGCGCAATGATATGCTACTTTATATTTTTAAATGGAATACTATATTATAAGTTAACTGAAGCACGAGAAATTCAATGTCGTTCAGCGCATCTTCATATGTCGTTTAATTTTTATGATATAGCTTCGGGAAAGTAGAAAATCTCAAAAAAATTAAGAATCTAGCTTTTCCGGAGCGTATATCTCAAAAACTTTTGCGAATTTTTTGGCGAAAATTTGAAAAAAATAAAAATCGCTGAAACTATGTTTATAAGTTAAATGAAGCACGAGAAAATTAATGCCGTTGAGCGCGTTTTCATATCACATTTTGTTTTTGAGATATAGCCTCGGAAAAGTACAAAATCTGAAAAATGAGAAAAAAATCACTTTTCCGGGGGCTATATCTCAAAAACTACACAAGATATGAAATTGCGCTCAACGGCATTGAATTCCCCGTGTCCGAATTGATTTATAAGCAAATTTTCATGCAATTTTAAGCAATTTCATTTTTTTAATTATTTCCTAAGGGGTACCCCTTTGGTTTTTTCAGATTTTAAGCCAATTTTCCCAAAAATCCTTAATCGTGGGAATTTTGTAACGAAAATTTACATACATATGTATTTTGACCCACTGAATCCAGTGGTGAAATCTTCAAATGCATATGACTTCTGGTTTTCGAGAAAATGTTAAAAAACCGCTTTTTGCGATTTTTTTGGCGACAATTTAAAAAAAATAAAAATCGCTGAAACTATGGTTATAAGTTAACTGAAGCACGAGAAAATCAATGCCGTTGAGTGCGTTTTCATATCACATTTAGTTTTTGAGATATATCCTCGGAAAAGTACAAAATCTGAAAAAATTTAAAATTCAACTTTTCCGGAGGATATATTTCAAAAACTAAACACAAGAAAGACATAAATAATAATTTTCTGCACTGAAAATGAGTACATAATGACTCACTTTTCGAACGATCGTAGGAAAAATAATTTGTTATCTCTCAAAATTAAAGCACCACGGCAATGCATGAAATTGGTATAATTAGAAACCTAGCTTTCCATTTCCATTGCTAAAACATAAAATTTTAGTAGAAACACATTAAATTAAATAGAATTATGGATTAATTAATAACTAACAAAAATACCATTTGTAGTTAAGCCACTTAGTCACTTAGCACTGAGGGTATAAATACGGAAATTTAAAATTTTTAAACAGCAACTCTAATTGGGAAGCAGGGTCTCTTTGCTTCGTAATTCTAATTAAAATATGCAATGATAATTTATAACTTTTAATTTGAACGCTACGAGATCTGCAATTATAGAGCTTACTGATATAGTATTAAAGTATATAGGGCAATGTAGTGTTAGGTCTGGCAATTAAGTCCGCGAACTCATTGCCATGTGACCGCTATGCAGACAGTTCGCGGTTCTGTAGTGATGTATTTTTAAGGATATTTATTAATTATTGATTTATCGATAATTTAGAGCAATTATAAAGCTTTCTCATTTAGTATTAAAATATATAGAGCAATGCAGTGTTAGGTTTGTCAATTTAGTTAGTCAATTCACTGTTATATGATCGCTAGTAAGTAAAATTAAGGCAGAGCAAATGAAAGATTATGAACGAGCAAACGTATTGACCTCTGCATGTTTCTATGCCGTCCGATAACTCTTTACTTAAGGTGAGCAGTGTAGATTTCTTTGCGATTAAAAATTTCCCCTGTGCTCTCATTAGTATAGAGCCTATACCTTTCATTACCAGAAATATGCAACGATATTTTACAGCTTTTAAATTAAACGCTACGAGATCTGCAATTATAGAGCTTTCTCATATAGTATTAAGATATATAGGGCAATGCAGTGTTAAGTCTGGCAATTAAGTCCGCGAACTCACTTCCATGTGACCGCTATGCAGATAGTTCGCGGTTCTTTAGTGATGTATTTTTAAAGATATTTATTAATTAATTAATCGATAATTGAGAACAAAGTAGTGCAAAATTGTGTGGAGCAATTAATTTCTATTACGAAAGCATAAAATCTGACTAGAAACATATTAGATTTAATGTAATTAAGCAATAATTATGGATTAACTAAAATTTACATTAGTAGTTAAGCCACGCCCACTCAGCACTGAGGGGTATAAATACGAGAAATTTAAAATTTTCAAACAGCAATTCTAGTTGGGAAGCACGGTTATGTCTGCGATTTAAAATATCTCTACACATGTTCCTGTGTTCTTATTAGCATATAACTTATCTCTACCATATGTGCAATGATAATTTACAGCTTTTAAATTGAACGGTGCAAGATCTGCAATTATAAGCTTTCTTATATAGTATTAAAATATATCGAGCAACACAGTGTTAGGTCTGGCAATTAAGTTCGCGAACTCATTGCCGTATGACCGCTATGCAGACAGTTCGCGGTTGGTTAGTGATGTATTTTAAACAATATTTACTAATTAATTAATCGATAATTGAGAGCAAAGTATCACAAAATTATGTGGAACAATTAATTTCTATTACAAAAGCATAAATTCTGACTAGAAATATATTAAACTTAGTGTAATTATGCAATAATTAATAATTAACAAAAGTCAGCATTTGTAGTTAAGCCACGCCCCCACAGCACTGGGGGGTATAAATACGAAAAATTTAATATTTTCAAACAGCAACTCTACTTGGGAAGGAGGGTTATGTTTCTTTGCAATTTAAAATAAATTTACATAGATTTAGGAGTTTAAAAATATGCATAGATGGACTTTGACAGATTTCTTATGGAATTTCTTGAAATCTACAAATATAAAACTGTAAGTTAAACAACAAAATAACTATTAAAGTATATGATCTCTATTACAAATGACATACACGTTTTGTCAATTTAATCCGCGAACTTAATGCCGTATGGCCGCTACACAATTAGTTCACGGTTCTTAGGACATATATTTTAAAGGATATTTATTATTTAATTAATTAATTGAATTTCTTGATACCTGTAAATATAAAACTATAATTTAATCAACAAAATAACTATTAAAGTATATGATCTCTATTACAAATGACCTACACGTTTTGACAATTTAATCCGCGAACTAAATGCCGTATGTCCGGTACACGATTAGTTCGCGGTTCTTAGGACATATATTTTAAAGGATATTTATTATTTAATTAATTAATAATTTAGAAAAAAAATTGTTAAAAATGAGTGAAACAATTAAAATTTATTGCAAAACAATAAAATATGACAAGAAACATATTAATTTTAGTGTAATTATGCAATAATTACTGTTTAAAAGAATTTAACATTATAAATTAAGCCACGCCCACTCTGCGTTGAGGGGTATAAATACGAGAATTTTAAAATTTTCAAACAGCAACTATAGTTGGGAAGCAGGGATATGTTTTTTTGCGATTTAAAATGTATTTATATAGATTTAGGCGTTTAAAAGTATACATAGACGGTCTTTGACAGATTTCTTATACAATTTTTTGAAATCTACAAATATAAAACTGTAATTTAATCAATAAAATAACTATTAAATTATTTGATTTCTATTACAAATGACACGCATGGTTTGACAATTTAGTCAGCGAACTCACTGCCGTATAACCGTTAGGGGGATAGTACGCGGTTATTCAGCAATATATTTTGAAGGATATTTATTATTTCATTTGTTGCTTCGTAAATGTAGATTAAAAAATGCAATGATATTTTACAGCTTATAAATTGAACGCTGCGAGATCTGCAATTATAGAGCTTTCTCATTTAGTATTGAAATATATAGGGCAATGCAGTGTTAGGTTTGCCAATTTAGTTTGCGAATTCACTACTATATGATCGCAAATAAGTATAATGAAGGCAGAGAAAATTAAAGATTATGAAGTAGCAAACGTACAAATGTAATATTACCTCTGCATATTTCTATGCCGTCCGATAACTCTGTACTTAAGAAGAGCAGTTATGTAGCATGTGTTGCGAAGTTTGTGTGTGTGAATCATTTATTATTATTAAGTAATACATTATAAGTTTCTGATACATAATTAATTTGGTCAGCTGTTTTGAGGCTTTTGCCTCCTTCAGCAGCAGATACATAGTGATTTATTTAAAAAAAAAAAAGAAAAAGTATTCATTATTATACATTATCATACAATATCTACAGAATATATACAATATTTATATAAGTTTGTGTTGGATTCTCGTGTATTTATATATTGAATAAAGTTTTCAAGCTGAAGACCAACATTAATTGGTAGAAGTTTGAATTAGTAATATGTGGCCCTTGGGGAGTAGAATAAAGGGATCCACTAATTAAATGCACTTTTTAATTTAACTTTAAATAAATTGTTTACTTGTATGAGTTAATTGGTAACTTCTTCGGAAATGTTCTCATACCCTTGAGGGCAATTAACCATCAGGTATCCTCGGCTCTTCTCAGAGCCACCAACTACATCCAAAAAAGAGAACTTAGATTCAATTGTGCTAAAACTTTTCTCACATATTTTTATTATTATAATTGAATATATGCGTAATATTGCTACAAAGATAAACGCAAAAGTGCTCTAGCTACCCCAGATGTAATTATCATTTAAATGGACTTGTGGAAGAAATCCTATAATACTACATTATTTGAAATGTGATCTATATTTTACGTTTTTATACATTTCAAATAAATATTATTACTCAAAATATGTTAAATTTTTATTCTTATATACGATGCTTTAAATAATATTAAATAAATATTGCAAGATATTAATTCGTTACATGCAGTGTTTAATATTTTACAAAAAAATATTTAATAATTATATTTTATGAATAATATTTTATGGCACCCTGTATTTTATTTATAAATAAATTTAGAACGAACTAGCAAATAAACGAGATAACAATAATGTATATTAACAGTTTGCAAAAGCGCAGAAATATTGCAAAATTTGATTTAATAACCAAAAATTCCACTATTCTCCTCTTCCATTTCCTGACTTCTGCTCCCGTCTGGAGAGCAGGCATTGTTCCTGCTGGAATTCCTGCTGTCGAATGCGGAAATTGAATGTCCCCTCTACCAAACCAGGATTGGTATTCAAGCACTTGTCACGAGTCACGTGTCAACGCCATGGTGCGGAATATCAAGTGCGCGTGGAAGTAATTGAGAGGATCAAATTAATTAATGAGGGACAGGTGAAATGAGGGCGTTATTGAGAGGTTTTAAAATTAATTATTATTATGGATGTGACAGCTCTGTTGCAGCAGAAACAGCTGACAAATTATGATTGATTTTTTTTTTTTTACTATTTTTATCTTGGTTGGCGATATATTTTATGCGAGAAATGTGGCTTCAGTCCTAAAATCGTGGCCCTCTAACGATGTTAGTAAAGGAAGAACCAGACGGTAATTTTAATTTAGAATGAAGTTTTTCGACTTCGAGTTATCAAATTGACAGGCAAACGATAGTAATAAGATTCTATCCCATAAAAGGAAATTATCCCTACTGTAATATTTTATAGCAAAATCTGAATCACTCAGCCATAAAAGAAAGAAAATAAAATTGTTGAGTTAGATTAAAAATATATTGAAGTAAACTCTTATATTTATCTGAATTTTTTATTTTTAAATTGTTTTTTATTATTATCTTCATATAAATTTAAAGTTGTCTAATTTAATTTTAAAAAATATGTAAAACATCTTGAGACGGTCAATAAAGAACAGTAATTAAAAAGAAAATACATATTTGACACAAATTTACAAAGCAAAGAAACATAAACCTGCTTCCCAAACTAGATTTGCTGTTTGAAACATTGGAAAATCTCGTATTTATACTCCTAGACCAGTGGGTGGGGCATAGACGTTCTGAGCCAATGAGAACACAGGGACGTGTAGTTTGACATATCCGCGTATATTTTCAGCTGGTTAACTTTACTAAATGATTTTATTCTTGTTTAGTTTTGATAATATATTTGATTACAACAATCCAAACTACAATAATGAAAAATTACAACAAAGAAAAACTACAAGAATCCATAATTACAACAATGGAAGATTACAACAAAGACAAATTGAGATTTCAACAATGAAATATGTGTATTTAAATGGCTCTGCCCCTCGAAATTGAGTAAAAAATTATAGGTTGACTGTTAAAACATGTTTCTACTAAATATGTATTTTGTATTTCAATATTTATTTTAATAAAAATTTGAAAACAACGGTTTCAAAACAATAATAAATATATTTCTTTTTACTCCTGTTGACTGATTATATTCCCGTAGCATATCAAACTCGATAACCAAAGAAAAAAAAATACATTTTATGAAGAATACACCACTGTTAAACTTATTGGCTAGTAGCACAAGCTCTGTTTTTCCCTGTTTTAAGAGCAGTATTTTTGGGTGTTTTAACTATCTCTAACATATTAAAACCGTGCTCTTAAAACACCCAAAAACAAAGTTTGTGCTACTAGCCATTGAATTTATAAAAACTGTCACTTTACTCCTAGCAACTACAAAAATCCCTAAATCGCTTAACGAAATAATTCCATCACTCTTACCAATACAGCAAGCTGCAAGCATCCTAGTGGCATCATCCGGAGGTTGGCAATCCGGGAAAAAAGGTTTCAGCACGTACACACTGAAAGTTAGAGCTACGATGGCTTGAGAACAAGGTCGAACGATCATACATTCGATCCATAGTCGTACAAACGCCATGAATGGTCCAAAAGTCTCCATGATATAAGCGTAATCTGCTCCAGACTTTCGGATCATTGTTCCAAGCTCTGCATAGCAGTATGCTCCTACCTGGAACAGAAGAAGACATCTCCTTTAGAATAACATGAAGTTTAATATGATAAAAGAAAAGAGGCAAATGATGCTAGAGGCCTGAGGATTATAGGAGCCCGAGTTCATGTTCGTTGTGAAATATTTCATAAAAGATTGAGTGGATAACGTAGGGATAAGAAATAACCATAAAAATATCGGTTTTGGTTATTGCGAAAATATAATTTCAATTTTGTTTTAGGTATTGGTTTAGGTAAATCAATATAATTAAAAAGGATTTCACATTTAAAAAGTGTAGGTTTTGTAAATGAAATGAGGTATGACCGTGAAAGAAAATCATATTTTTTTTAAATAAAAAATTTAATTTGATTAAATATCACGAAGTTCAAATTATTATTTTTTACAAATATTTTTATAGTTACCTATAATTAATAATAAATACATTTTTGTACAAGTATATGAATGTATACAATAAAATATATATTACTAAATTATGATCCCATTTGTCCCGCTTTGTCTCAATGAAAATGTGGTCACTTTATGCTAGAGGCCCGAGGATTATAGGAGCCCGAGTTCATGTTCGTTGTGAAATATTTCGTGAAAGATTGAGTGGATAACGTAAAGATAATTCGATGGTTGAGGAATAACAATAAAAATATTGGTTTTGGTTATTGTGAAAATATAATTTCAGTTTTGATTTAGGTATTGGTTTTGGTAAATCAATATAATTAAGAAGGATATTACATTTTAAAAGTTTAGGCTTGATGGTGTAGGTGGCTCAGTGGTATCGAGTCGGCCTGTGGATCTTGAGAACCCTGGTTCGATAACCACAGCCGACAAACAATTTTCACCAATTTAAATCTATCCCTGTGGCTCCCCTTCCACTAATATCTTTGGGGGCCGTGATTTGAAGGCTGGTAACCGCACTTCACGCGAAAAAATATATCACTTACCGAGACCTGCTTAGGCAGAGTGCCACACCCAGTAATGGGTAAAAGGCGTGATGATATATTTATTATATTATTTTAGGTTTTGTAAAAGAAGTGAGGCAGGTATTTCAATGTTATAAAATCGGCTTGTGGTTTTAAGAACCCGGGTTTCATTCCCAAAGATGGCAAACAATTTTCTTACCCCTGCTACGGCTAGTAACTTCATTTCATGAGAAGAAATATATCACTTATCAAATTCTGCTACAGCATATTGCCAACCCCAAGAATGGGTAAAAGGGGTGATTATATATTTTTTTTTTAAATAACCCATTTACTATTATCTTTGGAGAGCATGATTTGACAGCTGGTAATTGCACTTCACACTTAAAATTTACCATATAGTGAAACTTCCTATGGTAGAATATCACACCCAGTAATGGATAAAAGGCGTGATGATATATTTATTTTATTGGTCTAATGAATACATGTTAAGGGTTCATGCTACCCCAGTTGATCTCAATATTATGTATAAATTAATTATTATTTCCATTTCAATTTTCCATATTTTACAGATTAAAAATGAAATAATGTGTATGAAATATTACCGCGTAAATGTAGGAGTATGTGAGAGAAGTGATAGATTAGGATAATCCTTTTTGAAAGCGTCACTTCTGACCTTTTGACTGGACATGAGCCAAGGGAAACATCCTGCGATATTAAATATAACATTAAAGTGGTGTCTTTGTCTAGAAAGCTTTTAGCTTTTAAAGAAGATATTCTGGAAGCTTTGAAACATACACCAGTTCAAACAATTATAAATAAATATTATTGTGAAAGATTATTCCCGGTATTAGCTGAATAAATATTATCGAGTATTATTTTATGTTTCAATGTAAAAGGAAATAAATTGCATTGTATTTTATAGGCTGTCATGCGTGTCCAAATAATTTCAAAGAAAATTGTTTTAAATACAAAGTATGGAGATTTTGGGGTCGTCAATAGAAAGCAATGAAAAACATTCACATTTTAAACACATTTACAAGGCAAAGAAACATAGCCTCACTTCCCAAACTAGAGTTGCTGTTTGAAAAGTCAAGTCAAAAAGGTTTTTATTATCGGTTGAGAGACAAAAAAACAGAAATGGTAATAAACAAAATAAAAGAAAACAATGTACTCCGATTGAGGTTGGTACCTCCTACAGAGCTTGGCTAGTATACTTATTTTACAAAAAAATAATAAAATTAAACATATACATATTCGAACATACACATACATAACACATACATATACACATACATGCACATACATACCAGTATGGCAGTAATATTAAATGGTAAATAATAGAAAATAGTAATCTAATAATATAGATACACAAATGTCAACAACGATAACTTCTCTGACATTAGAGGCACTGTCACTATTCAGGCACTATCTGAGTGCCAAAGGCATGATCTCGAGAATGTCCTCTAGGTCTGGAGGTAACTCAGATGCCTGGTTGAGAAGAACTGCAGGTGGATAGCGGTACTTGAAGCGTGGCCGGCGTCGTCGAGGTGGGGGTGGTGTTCTCAACTCTGACAGTCCAACAGACTGGCCTTGGATACACCGGTTGCAAAATCTGCCCTGGAGTCGACGCAGCCTCATCTCCAGCGGTTCGAGGTTGGCTTGGTTGGTGGACCCGCAACGAGGGGAACCTCCATGGTAACCCGTGGATTCGCCTCAGGAAGCGCCGTTCGTGCTGTAGTCGACGATGTTTGAAAAATTTCAGTCCTCATATTTATACCCCTTAGACCAGTGGGCGGGGCTTAACGATACTGAGCCAATGAGAACACAGTAGTGTCTAGTTTGACATATCCACGTATATTTTCAGATGAAAATAATTCCTAAAACAATTTATTCTTGTTTTCTTTTAGTAATATATTTTTTAATTATCTGTGTGTATTAATATTCCTTCTAGAGCTAATTCACATTAATCCTCATAACGGTTATACGGCAGTGAGTTCGCGGACTAAGTTGACAAAACGTGTATGTAATTTACAATAGAGACCATGTACATTAGTAGATATTTTATGGAATGAATTACAGTTCTATATTTGCAGATCTCAAGTAATTTTATAAGATATCTATAAAAGACCATAAATGCATATTTTCAAACTCCAAATTCTATATAAATACATTTTAAATCGCAAAGAAACATAACCCTGCTTCCCAACTAGAGTTGCTGTTTGAAAATTTTAAAATTCTAGTATTTATACCCCTCAGTGCTGAATGGGCGTGGCTTAACTAAAAATGTTAGTTTTTGTTAATCATTAATTACTACATAATTACACTAAATCTAATATGTTTCTAGTTAGATTTTGTGCTTTTGCATTATAATTTAATTGTTCCACACATTTACACGATACTTTGATCTAAATTATCGATTAATCAATTAATAAAAATCATAAAAATACACCACGTTTATTTTCAATTGAAATTATATCCAAAATTATTTTATTCTTGTTTTCTTTTATATATTATATAATTTAAATCGTAAAGAAACATATCCCTTCTTTCCAACTAGAGTTGCTGTTTGAAAATTTTAAAATTCTCGTATTTATACCTCTCAGCGCTGAGTGGGCGTGGCTTAACTTATAATGTTAAATTCTTTTAAACATTAATTATTGCTTAATTACACTAAATTTAATATGTTTCTTGGCATATTTTATTCTTTTGCAATAAATTTTAACTGTTTCACTGATATAAAAAAAAAAATTCTAAATTATCAATTAATTTAATAATAAATATTCTTTAAAATATATGTTCTAAGAACCGCGAACTATTCGTGTAGCGGTCAAACAGCATTAAGTTCGCGGATTAAATTGACAAAACATTTATGTCATTTGTACTAGAGATCATATACATTAATAGTTATTTTATGGATTAAATGTTTTATATTTGCAGATTTTAACAAATTCCATAAGAAATCTATCAAAGACCATCTATGCATATTTTTAAACTCCTAAATCCATATAAATATATTATTTTAAATCGCAAAGAAACATAACCCTGCTTTCCAACTAGAGTTGCTGTTTGAAATTTTTAAAGTTCTCGTATTTATACCCCTCAGTGCTGAGTGGGAGTGGCTTAATTAAAGATATTGATTTTTGTTAATCATTAATTATAGCATAATTACACTAAATCTAATATGTTTCTAGTCAGATTTTATGCTTCTGCAATGGAAATTAATTGTTCCACACATTTTTTGTAATACTTTGCTCTAAATTATCGATTAATCAATTAATAAATATCATTCAAAATACATCACTAAAGGACCGCGAACTGTCTGCATAGCAGTTACATGGAAGTGAGTTCGCGGACTTAATTGCCAGACCTAACACTGCATTGCTCTGTATATCTTGATACTATATGAGAAAGCTCTATAATTGCAGATCTCGTAGCGTTTAATTTATAAGCTGTAAAATATCATTGCATATTTCTGGTAATGAAAGGTATAGGCTCTATACAAATGAGAAGACAGGGGAAATTTTAAGTCGCAAAGAAATCTAAACTGCTCTCGTTAAGTAAAGAGTTATCGGACGGCATAGAGGTAGGCAGAGGTAATATTGCATATGTCTAAACGTTCCCTTGTTCATAATCTTTAATTTTCTCGGCCTTAATTTTATTTATTAGCGATCATATAACAGTGAATTCGCCAACTAAATTGACAAACTTAACACTGCATTGCTCTATATAGTTTAATACTAAATGAGAAAGCTTTATAATTGCTCTAAATTATCGATTAATCAATTAATAAATATCGTGAAAAATACACCACGTTTATTTTCAATTGAAAATATACCCAAAATTATTTTATTCTTGTTTTCTTTTGATTATATAATTATTACTTATTTGTGTTTATCAAAATTCCGTGTAAAGCTAGTGAAAAATTAGCGAAAATTTATATTTTCAAAGATAATTTATTCGTACATTTACAAGATATGGTACCAAATCATTCTGATACCGATAACCCAGTAAACAAATTATTATTGTTATGCTGTTGTCACTATATATTTAGAATATAGAACAAATGTTCAATAATCACTAAATACTTAAGTAATTTGTATACTCCAACAATTAGTGTAGTCAGGACCGGTCAAACATTACGTGAACATATAAACTGCTCCTATTAACATATATCAAACGTACTGTTCGTTAGGTAACCTATGTTTTCTGCTGTAAATCGTTTATAAATTATTTTAGAGAAAAATTGTTCAAATAATAGTTGTAGAAAATTTGATTCTCTAAATTTATTATTTGAAACATTTTTGTCTAAATTAAGTAGGAAATACATGGCAGAGCAAATTTACATAAATTAGGGCACTGAAATGCATTGCTACGAGTATTTTACTGCTATAAAATGTTGTTGAATGATTTTAGAGAAAAATACTTCAAATAAAAGATGTAAAGAATAAAATTATCTAACTTTTTTATTTGAAAAATTTTGTTGTAAAATATTTAGGAAACGAACTAGAGTAAATATTAGTTAATCGACGAACAACTTAGTATAATCACACTGTTTAATATATTTTTTCTCTTCCCATTGTTAAAATGGCATTTAATATATTGGTTTCCATGGCAGAAAATAAATTTTAATTACATGTTGACGAGCCGAAGCTTCGAACATTTCAGTCACGGCTTGAGATATTAAGCACGGGGTTAGCTTCGGGCAACTGTCATTGTAAATTTTACATATTTTTCTTGTCTTAATTTATGAAAAAAAGTTTATAAAACTTAACATAACTATTAATATCATGTGACAGCTCTGCAATTGCTAATCGCGCGACATTTAATAAGAAAGCTTTAAAATAAAAGCATTGCATATTTTAATTCTTAAAAGAAAAAGAAAGAATCATATCCCTTCTTCCCAACTGAAAGTTGCTATTTGAAAATTTTTAAAATTCTTGTATTTATACCCTCTAGACCAGTGGGAGGGGCTTAATCCTTTTACGCCAATTAGAATATAGGAACGTGTAGTTAGACATATCCATATATCGTTTCCACAGACAAACATTTCTAATACACTCTATTTATTCAAATATGTTATAGACCGAAATCTGCAATTGCAGATCTATGCCATTTAAAATTGTATAATAAGAATTATATAATTAAAATAAATTTATTTTGAACTTTCATTATCTTTATTAGTCAAAATAAATTGGTTTTAATTCAAAGTTAATCTTATACATTAAAAAATAAGAAGAATTATATAACACAAAATTGTAACAAACTTTTATATACATCATATTTCAGTCTGTGAACTAAACCGAAATTAGTTCTCAGATATTTTTGTCCATCCTTTGTTATTTTAAATCATATTAAATGCTCTTTAACCAATGTTTGTATTGTGTTTAAACGACGAACGACCTTCTTTAACTGTAACAAAGCGAATTATAAAATACTAGTGCAATTATATTGTTCCTGTCTCGTCTAGGAACGTCGACGTTGGCTATGAGACACACTGTCTTATTTTCTAGTGAAATATCAACCAAGGCCGAACAAGAAGTTGAAATTTGACATCTTTTATTACCAGTTGTTAAAGATTTCTAAATTGTTTTGAATATAAAATATGCAGCATTTAATATTCTACCACTTTTATTAAAAATGATTCTTTTTGTAATTTACAAATTAAAAATTAACAAATATGTCAAAGAAATAAGTGATATCATTTAATTTAATTTTATGAACATGACAATCCATTGTTTTGTATGATAGGCTCCTCGATCCATTTTTTGTTTAACTTAATCAAAAGTTTTCAACTCGGGTGAAATTAAATTAATTCTAAGAAATTGAATGCAGTTCAATCTTGATCTTGATCAAACTGTTTCTGATTCCAATAAAAAATTAATTTAAAAAGCGGATGTTTTTACTCCACAGACTGTTTTTGTTGTACCTGCGAAAAAGGTTAATTTATTTCGAAGAGCGGGTATATAATATATATTTATTTACTACGCTTCATAACAGGAAATTTAAATGGGCTTAATTGTATTTTTAGTTAGTATTTGATGTAAAGCTGTAAAATAAAATCATTGCATAATGCTTTAAAATATTGTAATTATATTTACGACAGAAAGAATCATAACCCTCCTTCCCAAATGAAAGTTGCTATTGAAAATTTTAAAAATTCTGATATTTATACCCCCGAGACCTATGGGAGGGGCTTAATTCGTTTACGCCAATTAGAATACAGAAACGTGTAGTTAGACATATCCTCATATCCACATATTTTTTCCACAGAGAAATATTTCAAAATAGACTAGTATTCCAATTATAGAGTTTTTTATGACCCTATTAGAAAAAAATATTTCTGTCCTCAATTGAGACACGAAAGTGATGCTTTTCATTCCTAGGAAAGAAAGTAATTTTTATCCGACCATGTTAGGAAGTAGGTTTTTCTGTTTTTATTTTATATATGGCTTTGCCGTCTAATCGTGTGGAAAGTACTATTTATTGCACACGTGTAATAGTTATTTATGTAAGCAGAAAGTAGTCAATTACCGTTCACGTATATTGCGCATAATACTTTTTGTATAGCTATTTAGAAACGCTTAAAATAATTATTTGTTATTCACTTTTAAAATTACAAAAAAATACTTCATATTAAACAAGTAGAAAATTAAGTTTTCCTTACGTTTTATTTAAACAATTTTCCTCGAAATTTATTTATAAATGTTTGACACAGGAAAATGTATAATCTGATTAGAAATTACATTACATAATTGTCGACCTTCTTTGTTTTGAAAGCAATACAAATTAATATAATCTTTGTTTGTAGATCGTTGATAAATATAAAAAACCAGCGACAACTTTTTCGCATCCTGCTGCATAATACACAAGTTTAATTTGTTATACAAGCTATAATCCGGTCTAGTATCAATATTAATAATTAATTATAACTGATTGTTCTTCTTGAATAATAAACATTTTTTGCTAGCTGGTCCCTGGTAAATTTAAATTGCTTCTTAGTATTTGAGATCTAGTCAAATACAAATTTGAATCTGCCAAACTGTTATTCTAATCATTATTATGTACTCTACAAATAATATAATAACATACACCATTTATAATTCCTTTCATACAAGCTCGATAGTTCCTCAACCACAAAATCTTTCATTCGAGCATCAATCCTTCAATCATATTTATCCATTTATTCTTAGGTCGTGCAAATATTCTTTCACTTCCATTTTCACTAATATACGACATATGTTTCATCATTCTTTCATTCGACGTACGTTTCATATGTTCAAACCATCTCTAACAACATTCTTCTCAATCTCACACTCATCATATCCTAGTGCAGTGGTTTCCAAACTTTTTCTCTCAGCGGCCCCTTTTTTCCGTAAAAAATTGTAGCGCCCCCCTCATTTTTTATAACAGCCTAACTTCAAAAATCGTAAATAATTTATTTTATAGAATACAAAAAAATGAGTACTATAGTATATAAGATATTTTTATCTTTTTCTCACCCTAAAATTATGTTTATTACAGCATAATAATAGAACAAAATAATGGAACAACATTTATAAACATAAAATTGTAATAAGATTGGAAATTATATTTAATTTAATACAATATAATCATAATTTTTGAGGGTGCTGAATGGGCGTTTGTTTTTCAGTTTCTCGAACCGGGGAGTCATTGAAGATATCGCCACTCGCAATTCTTTTTCAACGAATAATCGAGTTCGATATTTTGTCTTTAAAACAGCTACAGCGGAAAAGCCTGTTTCACACAAATAAGATGTTACGAAACTTAATAAAATTTCTAAGGCTTTGTTTGTTAAACTAGGGATATTTTACTGCGAGCGCGAGTGTGCTATGATGTAAATGGAGAATGTGTTCATAAGCCTCAATTATATTTTTATATAGCGCGCCCCCTCGAAACAAACTCGCGCCCCCCAAGGGGGCGCGCCCCACAGTTTGAAAACCACTGTCCTAGTGTATCATTTATTTGAAGCATTTTTGTCTAAAATAATTTAAATAAGAACGCGTGGAAGATTGATATCTGTTAATTGTCATAAGACATTGATATAGCATTATGTCAATTTTTTTATAATTACCAATGATTCATTGTTGTTGTCACTAATTAGATCAATAAACTTAATTGACCCATTAATGAGCATGCTTGATTCATCTAGTACTTTTTACAAGTCTTTAATTTAATTATAGTAAAACGTTCCGGCATTTCAAGTAAGCAAATAAGAAAAATGTTTCATCCGTAGCATCAATTGAAATGCTTCTAAATGATGGTCGTTTAAGTTACTTATAGTTCTGATAAGATCAGTTTGAAGATGGTGCAATATTGAAAAGAGTTTCATTATAAGTATTTTGAGCATCTCAATACAATTGTGTTACAATAAAATTAGTAAAATGTCAGCTCATAGTTACTTAAATTATTTTTAACAATTTTTAATACAATCTTTACAATTAAATAAGTAAAATAAAATCTCTACATTGCTTCAATACAGAAATTTATCCCTTTGCAATTTTTATTTCAAACTTTTTTAATAAAATTATCAGGAGAGCAGAATGAGCAGGATCATTGACAGCCAATTTAAAAGGTTTGAAATTGTAACAATGTCGCAGACTTCTAGGGTAAATATCGATGTCTTGCCCTTAATTAAGTAATTAATTAATTGCTGTCTAGTGTTACTAAATTACTTTAGGGACCAGGCTTCAAAAGAAGTTGATAGAAAATTTGAATTTAATTAGTATTTTTTAAGTAAACACTTAATGTAAATCAAATCAAATTATAAAGAGAAAAGTTGCAAGACCGCTAGGATTTGAACCAGGGATCTATGTATTCCGGTCATATGCTTGAAATCAATTAAGCTACGGTTGCTTGTAACTGGAGTTCATAGTTTCCTGGTTCAAATCCTGGTGGTATTTCAATTTTTCTCTTTATAGGTAAATATTACAGTTGCTTAATATTCATTGTCCTTGAATAATAGTGTCACTGCAGACGACTCTTGTTGGAAGTCTTTCAGTTTAACAACAAATCATGGGATCAAGACCCTATGACACTAAAACTAGAGGGAAAAATTGGAGTAAAATTAGATTTGAATCATAGGTGACCGTAGCTTCTAATACTAGTGAGGAAAGGGTTTAATTGCAAAACCAGTATGAGTTTTGCAATGGCCCTTTTTCACTATTAAAAATTTGTACGTTTGCGATACAGGCAATTAAATAATTATTTATATAAATCAAAGGAGTTGTATTTGCAAATGCACATCATGTGTCCTTGGTCACCATGTCAAATAACATTTCCCTCACTCAATTTATTTGAGATAATAACTATTTCCCTCACTACTGAGGGAAGTTATTTACTTTCATCACTAGTGAGGGAAACGGTTACTATTACAACTATATTGAGTGAGGGAAATGTCATTTTCATAAGTAATATTGAAACATACTTGATAGATAAAATACTGTTGTCTCACAGTCAACTTAAAGTTTTATTTTCCACATTAAAGATGTTAATGTTTTTTTAACTTAGTATAGGAGCTTGTTATATCGTTGAAAAGGTAATATTTCGAGCTATATATTCCAATAAAAAAGTATCTCTTTCCATTTATAAAAATCAGGGTTCGAAGATATATATCGATCGATATATATCATGATATTTATTTTGATATATATCGTCATATTTTTGCAATGATATATATCCATTATATAAAAATATCAAATAGTTTTTGAGATATAGCCTCCGGAGAAGTGAAATTTTTCAGTTTTTCTACTTTTCCGAGGCTATATCTCAAAAACTAAATGTGATATGAAAACGCGCTCAACGGCATTAATTTTCTCGTGCTTCAGTTAACTTATAAACATAGTTTCAGCGATTTTTATTTTTTTTCAATTTTCCGCCAAAAAATCGCAAAAAGCGGTTTTTTAACATTTTCTCGAAAACCAGAAGTCATATGCATTTGAAGATTGCACTACTGGATTCAGTGGGTCAAAATACATATGTATGTAAATTTTCGTTTTAATAATCCTACGATTAAGGATTTTTGGTAAAATTGAATTAAAATCTGAAAAACCAAAGGGGTACCCCTTAGGAAATAATTAAAAATATTAAATTGCATAAAATTGTATGAAAATTTGCTTATAAGTCAATTCGGACACGGGGAATTCAACGCCGTTGAGCGCATTTCCATATCTTGTTTAGTTTTTGAGTTATAGCCTCCAGAAAAGTGAAATTTTTCGAATTTTTCAGTTTTTCTACTTTTCCGAGGCTATATCTCAAAAACTAAATGTGATATGAAAACGCGCTCAACGGCATTAATTTTCTCGTGCTTCAGTTAACTTATGAACAGGGTTCGAAGATATATATCCATTATACCTCTCATTATTACTTTCATTAATTCTGTTAAAATTATATTCTAAAGATAATTCTTACTTTACTAGCTTTTGACTAACTTCACATCAACGACATAAATCCAAATTGTGTGTCATTTGTGATGTCATTAACGGCAAAGTCTGAACCATTTCCAAAAATTTTATTTGGTACTCATTTTAGAAATACAAATCCTTTAATATGGTGGAAAAGTGTAACTATCAATGAGTCAGAGTGGCCAAATAAAAGTACATTTATTGAACTATGTGAACAGTTACACACTGCTGTGGCAGCCACAGCAGGGCTGGAACGATATTTCTCCACTTGGCATTGTCCAATCTCAATTACGTAATCGTATCGGTAACGACAAAGCCGGTAAATTCGTTTTTATGTTTAAATATTTAAACCAAAAAGAAACTACAAACAAAAAACTAATTTAGATTGGATTTGGCAAGTGAGTCTCTATCTGCAACGCTATGTTCAGGAAGTTCATCAGAAGATGATGATTTGCCCCTATCTAGGATATAGGATTATTTAAATATTCTTACTATTCTTAGTACTATATAATATTTGTGTATCCATTCAATGTATATTTACTTTTTTTCATTACCTATGTTAATTTTTTATTTAGGAGTAATAATTTATTTTGTATTTCCTATTGTGATAATAAATGTGTACAAAAACTAAAATTGAAAAATAAATATCCAAAAAGTGATATTTATCTGATATATATCCTATATATCAGATATTTTGATATTTATTATAAATATCATGATATTTACGAACCCTGATAAAAATATAACTTTAATTCTCTCCGCCATCAACCCCTAATGATTTTATTTTACCAACCACACAATTATGTCTCTCTCGTTGCTATATAAGCCTGTGTATTTATTTTTACTTTAAAATTATTAGTTACCCAGCAAAACTGATTTTTATCTACATCTCAGATAATTTTTATTCCAATTGAACTAGACAATTTTACTGCAGATAATTGAATATGCAAAAACGTTAGTGCGTTTAGGTTGTTGCTGTACCTAAATATTACATTAGAAGTGCTCGAAGAAAGTCAATACGAAACCTGTTGTATACTCTGATTTCCGCAAGAAGGCCTTGACAAAAATGTAATATAAATTTCAGTAACTACTATGGTAACCACATAATATGGTTGCATGATTATCATAGCCTTCTAGTTACACACGCCATAATTTTTACCTAACTTTTTTTTACATTACTTACATGCACATAAGGTTATTTGAAGCTCTATATTTTGTAATGATTTTAATTTATGATTAAAATATATATATCAGTACGACATTTTACCCATTATTGGGTATAGGTTTCTACTGTAGCATATCTTAGTGATATAGTAACGGAGCTATTTATTTATTTATGTTACGCTGTACAACAGGAACTTAATCCCAATTACAGTACAGGGTCCGCACTCACCGATCCGCAGTGTGGTAAGTTCATATAATTTTTAGCTTGAGTGAGATTCGAACTCGAGATCTCCAGATTCGAATTCCATATTGCGTAATGTTATGTATTTCACAATTCTTTCTTTCGACGTACGTTCTACATGTGTAGATATCGTTACATTTTGTAACAAAGCACCTAAATTTTAAAATTACGTTAATGAAACAATTGCAGGAAGGAAGTAAATATCTAATTTGAATGACATTACCATTAATTTCAATTTTCCGTTTATATACAATATTGTATGTTGAAATATCCTTGAGTTATCTCTACATTAATTTAATCAACTAGTTTGTAAAAATTGAATGACAATAAAACAGTAGAATGTCGTAAATTATTATCATATTAAATGGCAAGTCGACACCTTGAAGAGATAATAGCAAATTCACACATTTTAGCACGAATATTTGAATAATAATTATTAAAATTTCGAATGCCATTGCATGCAATATTTAAATAAAGATTAACACATATTTAATTTAACCTTAAAACAAATTTTATTTATATAATTCATCGTAAATTACCTATGTCTACAGTACATTTATCATAAATACATACAAATATTGATATATATTTGCTCCGCTTAAAATTAATTTGTAGCAAAAAATAGTTAGAGTTTTATGTGTCTTCTACTACCATTGCTTTCCTGATAACTTTGTAAGAAAATATTTTAAATAAAAGTTGTGGAGAATTTAAATCGGCATCTAAATTAATAAACACAATCAATTTTATTTATGTTATTACTGTTTGTAAATTCTGCCAAAATTTTATATTATCTATATAGTTAGTCATAAAACTTGAACAAATGAAAATAAATGTATATGCAAAAAGTCCATTTTTACTTCCTTGTACGAAGTAAAGGAAGTATTGTAATCACGAAAATTTTCGGTTCTCAGATTTCAACGGAAATAGGTGTTTTGGCCCTCCCTGAATCCATTTTGACTAATTTCGTCATGCCGTCTGTACGTACGTACGTATCTCGCATAACTCAAAAACGGTAAGCCGTAGAAAATTGAAACTTTATATTTAGGACTGTTATAACATCTAGTTGTGCACCTCCCTTTTTGCTCATTATATAACTTCCGGAAATGCTACTTTACTTGAAGCCTATAATAGATTTTCATGAAAAACTATATTCAAATATAATTTAAAACTTTCCAAATTTGGTATATAAGACTACTATATCAATGGAAATAACATAATAGATTTTGGTTAAAATAGACTAACCGGAAGTGGCACATTACATGAAGCTGCTAACAGTTTTTCTTGAAAAAAATGGTATTATTTTAATTTTAGAAATGAATGCTGCAAATAAAAGTTTTAGAGAATTAAATTCTGCGTCTAGCACATTAAGAATTTTTAAATTAGCTTTTTGCATAAACGAGATATCTAAATTTAAATATTATATATTTTTTTATTTAAAAAAAAAATAAGTTTGCTATGGATTAGAACAAAAAATAAAAGATTTAATGTGAAATATGTGCAATTAAAAAAATATCTATAGTTTAATACGGGTACAAGGACGTCATGTGTTGTCCACATCAGATATTTTTCCTTAGGGAAAGAGAAAAGCTATATCCATGGAAATTGGAAAATTGCGTTATGATTTGATATTAGTGACATCTAGATGACAATTAAATTAAGTGAAAAAATGTAATTTTCACAAATAATGTTGAATTTATAATTTTAAATATTCATTTAAATATTTCCCTGGAATGTAATCAAGAAAGCAATAGTAACGAAATACTTATATGGCACAGATTTCATCTAAGATCCTGTATATTGAATTAAAATCAATTTATTTTGAACTTCCGTTAACTTTATAAAGATAATGATACTTCAAAATAAATTGGTTTTAATTCAAAGTGAATCATTCTCTTATAAATTTAAAAATAAATCCTGTATATTATTAAATAAGGTTTGTGGATAGCTCTACTATTAATACGACAATTATTTGCCTCAAAATTTTATATTTTCAGAACGCCTGATTCAATTTATTTAGGATATAGATATTTCTGCATGTATCAATTATTATTATTATTAATTAAATAACCGAAATCTGCTTAGGCAGAGTGCCACACTCAGTAAGGGTAAAAGGCATGATGCTTTATTTATTTATTTTATTTATATCAATTAATTTATAAGTAAAAAAGATTATTTAAACAGTGACTGTTAAATTAAAATTATAATATGTCTTCTAGTTCTCCGATTAAATTTGGCGCCGTAGGGAGCTACAAGAATCCAGAAAGTCAATATCTAAATTTTAGTTAGTTCGGCCCTGCCCAGGTCAACGGCCGTTTTTACGATAGTCCTTGGAAGGTCAACGTAAACCGTCTACGTTCATTCATTCCTTCATTTAATATTTACCCTTTTACAATCAATATATTGTTATTCTCTTTATACATTTGTATATATGTCTATACTTACATAAGTATATGTACATACATTAATCAATTGTAACAATAATTTTATATCATAAATTATTGATTTATATTTTTAGTGTTACATTTAATAAAAGTAAGGGTGATTCGATGTTATTTGCGAATTGTAGGCAATGCAAAAGATTAAGGGATGATGCAATAGGGGAGAAACCACGTGTCGTTATTAATCGACGAATAACACCCACGAAATTCCGGATCACACGCCCACGCAAAATCTTCAATTGCCCGGAATTTTCTATTCATCATAAAACTTTCAAAAATACTTTGTCACCAATTTAGCTGTTTATAAGTATTTTCTTGCTTTTACATTAATTTATTTTACAATATCTTGATTACCCTTTAATTTTAAGACAAGATTTTGATATAATGTTTGGTCAAAAATTTCGAAAACAATTTGGAAAGTATTGTTATTTGAATGTAAACAGAAAAACGACAAAATTATTTAAATCTGTTATTGCTTTAATTTGTAAATTTAAGTTGCTTTTAAACATCAGTCTTATTACCACAGTAAATAATTACTTTGAATTTAAATATTGTAACAAGTATGTAGATACTTAACTTCACATTATATCCCATAAAATAGGGTAATATGAACTCTTTAAACATTCACTGAACATTTATTTGTTAAATTCATCCTTATTACTTAAAATTTGTACAATATTTATTCGAGGTTTCATTATAAAATAAATAAATAAATATATCATCATGCCTTTTACCCATTACTGGGTGTGGCACTCTGCCGTAGCAGATCTCGGTAAGTGATATATTTCTTTGCGTGAAGTGCGGTTACCAGTCGTTAAATCACGGTCCCCAAAGATATTAGTGGCGGGGGCGCACAGACGAAAATAAATAAAATATGTATTTTCAATTTAAACTTCATCATTTAATAGTATATTGTAATACTAGTGAGGAAAGGGTTTAATTGCAAACCGAGTACAAAAGTTGGAGGAACATTAAACGTAAAAATTATATTTTTACGTTTGCAATAAAAGATATTTAATAATTATTTTATATAAATCAAAGGAGTTGTATTTGCAAATGCACATCAGGTTTCTTTGGTAATTTAATTGTGATAATAACTTTTTACCTCACTAGTGAGGAAAGTTATTTACTGTCATCACTAGTGAGGGAAACGGTTACTATCACAACTAAATTGGGTGAGGGAAATGTTATATTCACAAGTAATTTTCAATTTATAAAGTACTACTCGATTTTATATTAACTAATTATGTTATAAAACTAGATTAACTTTGAAGTTAACTAAAACCTGATTTTATTTTGCAATATTCTGTTAAAGTAAATCCACTTAAAACTGGGTGAATAACATTAACAATATAAACACATTCCACCCACGTGCTGTTGTGATCACGTGTCTATCACCCCTTAAAACAAATGCAACTCACCATACTAAATACTCCGGACACAATCCACACAACCAAAGAAGCATTCACCGATCCCGTATGCAACAGTACACCTGCAGGTGACACAAAGATCCCACTCCCGATGATGCTACCCACAATAACTGTCACCCCGTTCAGAAGAGACATTTTCGCTTTGAGGGTGATCTCCTCCTCGGGAGCCTTCTTGGGGGAGTCCATCGTGGAGGAACACCAAGACGAAGAGAACTAACACTAACTTATCTAGACTGCTGATGCAGAGTTGCGGAGAGACAGTTAATGTTGTGATCACCGGAGAACGAAGCGAAGACTGTTGTGACTTCGTCAGAGCGTGAGTGGTGGAAAGGCGCATGCGCGGGAAGCTACCCCATGTGAATGGGATCGATATGTTGGATGGTGATGGTAGTATGGACCATGAGAATGGTTTGATAATATAGGCAGGGAAAGTAAGATTGATGCTTTGGAAAAAATGCGCTCTTGTAGCCAGTGGTGTAAATAAGGATATACTAGCTACCTATATCACAGGCGCCTTGGCCGAGCGTGTTAAAGCACATCTCTTAACATACTGTGACGTCACCCGAACCAAGGTTCGTCAGTTAGAATCCGCCTGTCGACAATGTGTGATGTGTCGTAAAAATATAAAATACAGTTACATGTATTTATCACACTCGGGCGCTATAAGCTAGTCACTTATACGCCTTAAATAATGTAGCATTCGACTACGAAAACCGGCAGTACGGCAGTGTAAAAACTGTGGCTCGGTGTGTCCGGTAGGCCCAGGCCCGATTTGGGCTGTAGCGCCATTAAAAGAAGAAGCTACCTATATCGTCTCATAGGGACCTAATGCCCTAAGAAGCCCTTACATATTTTACCGAGCTAGAGATACATACTTAAATATAAAAAAATAATAATTTATTGTCATAATTATTAGTGCATCTGCGGTTTTTTTGCCGAATCTAAAGTTTTCAACTTACTTGCGTGCAGAAAGTGATTATTTTCTGCACTTCAGGCCCTAAAGGCCCATGGCTTCTATAGTAATCACTATTTATTTCCATTTCTTCCTATTTTTTGCTTTTTCTTCCCATGTTTTTACTCCGATATTTTTTAAGTCCATCTTCACTGCTTCCAACCACTTTCTTCTTGGTCGACCTTTTCTTTTCCTGCTTCCCTCGCCCGCCCGTAACAACTTTTTAGGAACTCTGTCTTGCGTCATTCGTTCAACATTTCCGAGCCACCTCGCTCTCTGGGCTCGTATAGTTTGCGTAGTAGATGGTCTGGCACTCAAATATAGTGATATAAAATACTTGGGTATTTACTTCTAAAAGCTTTTTTTTTAACTTGGAATATATACAAGGTGTTAATTAAAAAACGGGCTATATCCTTTCAACATGTAAAATTTTATTTTCTTTCGCAAAAGTTCCCATAGTTTTTTAGACAAAAATACTTCAAATAAATTTTGTAGAGAATTAAATTATGCATCCAAACTAGTTTTTGATATTTCAAAACCGAGAAAAAACATGCACTTTTCACCCCTTTCGCCAGCCATTATAAATTTCCGGATATACTCGTAGGTATTTAATAAGTAATATTATTTATTAAATGTCGTAGGTTCCAAATTAAATCTACCCCTGTGGCTCCCCCTCCACTAACATCTTTAGGAGCCGTGATTTGACGGCAGGTAACCGCATTTAACGCGAAGAAATATATAACCTACCGAGATCTGCTACGGCAGAGTGCCACATCCAGTAATGGGTAAAAGGCGTGTTGATATATTTATTTATTTTATTTTATACTCGTAGATTCATTCTAGCTTGGACGAAGTGTATCTTTTATTTTGTATGTGTATGTGTGAATGAAATTGTATGTATGTATACACGAGTAAGGGAGAGAGAGAGAGAGAGAGAGAAGGGAGAGAGAATTTTACAAGGGAGGAATGCTCCCTTGTGTTTTGATCTCTCTTCTCTCCACGTATAAAAATGGAAAAGAGCTAGAGACATGAATGAGTAAAAGTGAGACAACATCTATTATTAACTTATAATATTTCATTTAACCTTTAGTAAAAAAAAAATTATATTTTTATATTTACTCTAATTTAATTGTATATATTGTGTATGATGCAATAACATTAAATAGTACGTCATAAATTTGTAAAACTGTACAGAGCACTAAAAAACAAAACGTTTAAATAATAATTATAAATAAATAAATAAAGCTATAGGCTAGAATATGAATTTATTTTACTACAAATGTTATTATCTATGAAATAATATATTTTTAATAGTTATTACCTAGAGAGAAAAACGAAAAAAAATATTGGTAGATATAAAATAAAACATTAATTTAATTGACTTTTAATTTCTTTACTATTTCCTTCAACTAGTAAAAACTTATCTAGAATTACTTGCTACCTTAATTTACTTCTAAAGTACATTAAATTTATTTGCTCTAATAACAGTCAAACATAAAATAAAATAAATATATATATCATCACGCCTTTTATTCATTACTGGGTGTCGCACTCTGCTATAGCAGATTTAGGTAAGTGATATATTTCTACGCGTGAATTATTAGCCGTCAAATCCGGCCCTTAAAGATGTTAGTGGAGAGAGAGTCTTTGGGGTACTTTTTATGTGGTGAAAATTGTTTGTCGGCTGTGGGAATCGAACCCGGTTTGTCTAATCAACAGGCCGACTCGATAGTTATTTATGAGTAAAATAAATAAATTAGATTTTATTAATTTATTGTGGATATACATTCATTCAGTCCTTTAAATTATAATTCAAATTATGAAGGATTTGAACCTATGAACTACGGTCACATGTTTTAAAGCAACTAAGCTACGGTCACCTATGATTTAAATTTCATTTAAATTTTTCTGTCTATTTCTACTATCTGTCATAAACTGCTTCGATCCCATGACCCTTTCATAAACTAAAAGACTTGATACTAGTGACACTATTATTTAAGAAGAATATTAGCTAATTGAAATATTTAATTAGTTTGTTTTTCTAGATTAAATTTCTGGTTCTTTAATCAACTTGTAATTATAATTATTTTTACTGGTGTCCGTATAAAAATGCCGTTAACTGTCAGGTGAAAATACTGCAAGAGTACTTATAAAGTACTTTCAAAAGATCTTGCTGTCAAGAGTTCCTAATTTATTTTTCATTCAAATGTTTGAAATGAAACCTAAATATTCATCTAATATTATTTTAAGTAGTTTACTTAAAATTATTTTAGAAATGTTTGACAGCAGAGAATATATCGTATCAAGATCTTCTGAAAGTACTGTATGTCGAACGAATCCACATTTTTTTGGTTTCGTATACCTACTTCAGATAATACTATATCATTTTTAAGTTTGTAAAAAACTTCACGGTTATTATGGTTTGAAATAACCGAAATTTCGGCGTAAATAATTATATAAAATTATATTTAATAGTCTTGTTCAATATTTATCTAAATTACACAGGGCCGAATCTACAAATTTTAAAGTATAGCACGAAAATAAAAGGGCCCTTTATTTAAAAATAATAATAACGAGAAACCAAAGTCGAAAAGCAATTTTCACCAAATTAAAATTAACCCTGTGGCTTCCTTTGTACTAACATCTTTGGGGACCGTGACTTGACGACTGGTAAACACATGTTACGTCTTAAAATATATACTGAGATCTACTATGGCAGAGTGCTGTACCCGGTAATGGGTAAAAGGTGTAATGATATTTATTATTTAAAAAAGTGCTCAAAAATTACAAAAAAAAGATATATTGCACCCTTTTTATAATTGGGGCATAACAAAGATAGTTTATTTAATTTTCGGGTTAATTCGGTCCTGACGTACGGAGTGTTAAAAAAATAATTATTTTTCATTTAACATTTCATTATATTACTATTATATCGTAAATAAATAAATTATTTTTGGCCGTGAAACTAAATTTAAATGTTTGTATGCTTAAAAACCTGATATACTTTGTTTAAACAGATAAGTTGTGACGTCATTAATTTGCATAATACTTACTAATTATTACCTTGTCAAAATTTAAAAGCAACGTTATAAATCGTTAATTTAAGCATTGATTTTCTTTTTTATTTCCATCCTGCAACTGACATTTTGAGGTTGCAAATGCAGGCCTGTGATCCTCAAACAATTCAGTAATTACATAAAAAATAAGACTTTACGAAGACTTAAAATTACTTATAATCAGTAAATGAACTTAATATTAAAAATTATGCATAAAATAATTATAATAATAATTGAAATTTGTTGATTTCTTATACAAATAGTTGAGTAAAATTGTTTGACAATTTCTGGAATTTTGTTCGTCCTTAGGAGGTGTTACCATCTACCGATAAACTTATGTAATAAATGGAGCAACAATAGATCTTAAAATGTGGATGAATTACATTGAATTTCATTGGAAAATTTTACTGAAACTTTATTCGAAACACTATATATTTGAATTTATATTTCACACCAAATAACAAATATAATTAATTGTTATAATCTCGTAATAAAAACTAAAGTTTTTAAATGTTTTCTCGGATGGAAGTTTTGTAAACTCAATGGTTGAACAACAGCTTGACAGGTAGCGCCAGCTTTTTTGGTGGCAGCGCTCAAAACTAAACAGATATCTGCTTCCATTGCGGTTAATATTTCAAATAAAATTTGAACTATTTATTTTACAAATGAATTTCTTTTGTATCAGTAAAAGTATATTAATATTTTGTTGATACATTTGAATATTAAAGAAAAAAATTCTTTTAAAAGTTTTCTCATAATTGAATTAAAATATGAACAAACCAGAGGGGTATACCAGAGATAATTAAAGAAATTATATTGCATTAAATTGTATGAAAATTTGCTTATAAGTCAATTCGGACACGGGGAATTCAATGCCGTTGAGCACAGCTTCATATTTTGTTTAGTTTTTGAGATATACGCTCCGGAAAAGCTAGATTCTTCATTTTTTTGAGATATTTTACATTTCCGAAGATATATCTTAAAAACTAAGCTACATATGAAGTTGCGATCAACGGCATTGAATTTCTCGTGCTTCAATTAACTTTAAAGCATAGTTTCAGCGATTTTTAATTTTTTCATATTTTCGCCAAAAAAATCGCGAAAATCGGTTTTTTAACATTATCTCGAAAATTAGAAAACATATGAACTTGAAAATTTTTCCACTGGATTCAGTGGGTCAAAATACATATGTATGTAAATTTTCATTTCAATATTCCAACGATTAAAGAGTTTTGGTAAAATTGAATTAAAATCTGAAAAAACCAAAGGGGTACCCCTTAGGAAATAATTAAAAAATTTAAATTGCTTAAAATTGCATGAAAATCTGCTTATAAGTCAATTCGGACACGGGGAATTCAATGCCGTTGAGCGCATTTTCATATCTTGTTTAATTTTTGAGATATACGCTTCGAAAAAGTGAAATTGTTAATTTTATTCAGATTTTGTACTTTTCCGAGCCTATATCTCAAAAACTACAAGCGATATGAAAATGCGGTCAACGGCATTGACTTTCTCGTGCTTCAATTAACGTATAAACATAGTTTCAGCGATTTTTATTTTTTTTCAATATTTCGCCAAAAAAAATCGCAAAAAGCGGTTTTTTGACATTTTCTCAAAAACTATAAGACTTATGCATTTAAATATTTCATTACTGGATTCAGTGGGTCAAAATACATATGTATGTAAATTTTTGTTACAATATTCCGACGATTAAGGAGTTTTGGGAAAATTTAATTAAAATCTGAAAAAACCAAAGGGGTACCCCTTAGGAAATAATTAAAAAATGAAATTGTTTTAAATTGCATGAAAATTTGCTTATAAGTCAATTCGGACACGGGGAATTCAATGCCGTTGAGCGCAGCTTCATATTTTGTTTACTTTTTGAGATATACGCCCAAAAAAGTGAAATTTTTCTCATTTTTTAAATTTTGTACTTTTCCGAGACTATATCTTAAAAACTACACCATATATGAAGTTGCGATCAACGGCATTGAATCTCTCGTACTTCAGTTAATCCATGAGCAAAGTTTCAGTCATTATAACTTTTTACAAATATCCGCAAACAAAGTCTTAATCCGTAACAACATATTTAAATTCTTGTCAAAATATTATCTGACATACATCATATTACGAATTATATTTTGCGTGAGAAATTTATAAAAAAAAAATGTTTTTTTATAGAAGCAGTTCTTTATCAAGGATTTAAGAAGTTCGATATATTTTTTTTAATTGACATTTAGAAAATAACATTTATTTTATTGGGAATAAAGGAGCTTTAATTACAGTGAAAAATTATCACTTATTAATATCACTAGTGGAAAATTATTAAAATAGCTTTCATTTTATTCGTTTTATATCAAACAAATTCGTGATTCTATTAGTTCCCACATATACTTGGTAAAATGTCAATGAAATATATGCAGTGAGAGTTCTTCAAACTCAGGCAACCGACTCCACAGCGAACAGAGAAGTATACATGCCCGCAATTACCCAAAATGTAACAGGATTGCATACGCAGAGAGATTCAAGGGGCTCAGCAGGAAAGAATATTTGTTGCTGATCGCTGTACTTCGATGTCGAGTGACGTCACGGCGCCGTTCAAACTTGTTACTTAGGAGGACGTCGCGTTCCGCGATTACAAGTACATACTATCTATTTCAATTATATAGGTTTCATGCGGTGACTAGAATTAAAATAAATATTGTTTTACCGATACAAAATATTACTATCTGTTTGAAAAATATTAACTGTAAATTTTAAAAATTAATTGCACCTATAGTATTTGTTATAAATGAATGAAACAAACTGCAAAGGGTTCAATATGCATCTGTACACGTACCTAATCTGTAATTGTAGATTTTTGGACGATTACAAACCATCAATTTAGTATATTTGTATATATGTTTGATACAAGTTTAAATAATTTATTTTTTAATATAAATGAATGTATAATTATTGGAAATTAATTTTTAATTATTATTTGTTGTTTACAAATTTTTAGAATAATAATTATTTTTCATTAGGCCAGTAATGCTGTTTTTATTCCAAACTAGCCATTGATTTTTAAGCCTAGACGAAATAGGAGAACAGAACAAAAATTAAGATTAGTGGAATTATAATTAATTAATTAATAATAACCAATTAAAATAAAACAAAAATGTTAAAACAAATACATTTATGATCTGCAAAGAGCCCTGGATTGTCAATAGCAAAGATCTGCAATTAGTCACTTCCTGTTGCCAAATGAGATTAGAAAAGCCTACTTTTTTACTGGCCATAGAAAAAATAGTTTTTAAATTACATAAATTTTTAATTCGACTGTTTATTGGTTATTTATTATTGTTAATTTATTTAATTACAATAGAGTCTTGAAGAAGGCTAAAGTGTTAGCCAAAACGTAGACTGAATAATAAAAAATAAAAATTGACTGAATTCCAAAAAAGGCTGTTTTTTCACATTTTAAATTAAAATTTGTAACAAATTTGTCTGTAAATTTAAATATCACGCCGTACATAAAATGGTGCTTTCTTGTTTGACAACTTTATTTTTATCCCTCATTTTAAATACCTATTTTAAACTAAAATCCATATTTAATCACTGCCAAATTTCAAAGAAAAATATAATACATTTCGTCTACACAATTATGAACCGTATAAATATCATTCATACCGAAATTAAATTATAAGAAACACTAAAAAAATCTAACCTTGAGATTAGTCCATCCTGCTTGCCTCCATGGAGTTTCTACGTACAACATAAGTTTACCACTAGCACTATGATCACAAGACACATACAATTATTTCTGAACACTAAATTGACTCTATACTTTAACTACACGTAAATTTAAAACAGTAAACAATTAAAATTATGTTTAAAACAATAATATTTAACACTATACACGTGAAACACAAAGAAACCCTATCTGAATTGCACTCAAAATACGAGTTGACAGCTTCAATATCGTCCATTTTGAACATAAGTTGCCGAAACGAAACTGATCGATATCATTAATTAATCGTGGTTCTAACTTGTATGTCATGCAAAATCATTGATATTTATATTGTATTTCAAATGAAATTAAATGCAGTATTTTTAATTATTTGAATGTTTTTATAAGTTAAAATTAGAGATGGGCGAATATCATCCGCGAATAGTCGAATACCGCGAATATTGACTTTATTCGATATTCGAGATTTTCGAATATTAATGTCAGTATAGCGAACATTCGAATACCTCGATTATCGCGCCATATGTTGACCTCAATTTTTGACTATGTTTTTCTTTATCATTTGTACATAAACTTAAAGCTATTACAATACTTTGAAGTTATTAATAACAAAGATATTTTGTTTCAAAACCATGAAGACGTACCATATTTCAAATTTGTTATACGCCAACATCAGCCCGTACGTTTCACCTTATATTTGAAGTTTTCGTCTCTTTCGTTTCTTTTTTTGTTTGTAGTTTTTGTTTTCATTTTATTTTATATTAACAATTTCATTCAAATAATGAAAAGGACATAATTAAATAATTATTAATAATAAATAAATTAACTTTTAGGAATATTCGAATATTCGAGTACTTCGAATATTCGAGATCTGATTAATATTCGTATTCGATATTCGAATTCGAGAAATTTGATATTCGCCCATCTCTAGTTAAAATAGCTTGTCGGCGAAAGTTAAATATTAAGTTTCATATTTGAATTGAATTTCATGATTTAATTATTTATTATTTTAGCTATTTTTTGTTGTTATTATTTTATTATTTATTAGTTTCTTTCCGGACGAAGGTACACGTTTAGTTTAGTAAAACGTCGAAATAAATAAATTAACAAAACTATTTTAATGATTATTTTTTAAATATATTTTCACCAAAACTATATTTGAACAATATTCAGGCTGTTTCTATACCTCTGTATTTTAGTGTCACAGATTTAATACTACAGTTAAATAAATAAAAATAATTATAAGGCATTACACCAGGTACCTACATAATAACTAATTAATAAATGATTATTTATAGGAAGTGTTTATAATTTTAATTTAATTAGTAACATAATTATAAATAACTAAATGTATTATTAAACCAGTGACACTAAAAATGATCGCTAGGAATAAAATACCCTATTTTAGCGAATTTCAAAGAAAATATTTTTGTTCCATAATCAGTATATCAAACTATATATGTCATTAAAGTTTCGTGTAGAGGTATAGAAACACTCTGTATATTTTTTTTTAAAACCCTAATAATAGAATAGCACGATTCATGATAAAAATATATAAAATTTGTCCGTCAGTACGGTGGTGTGGATAGCAATACGGAATTCGAATCCGGAGATCCCGAGTTCGAATCTCACTCAAGCTAAAAATTAGAGATGGGCGAATATCAAATTTCTCGAATTCGAATATCGAATACGAATATTAATCAGATCTCGAATATTCGAGGTACTCCAATATTCGAATACTCCGAAAATGATTAATAATTATTTAATTATGTCCTTTTCATTATTTGAATGAAATTGTTAAGATAAAATAAAATTAAAACAAAAAGTACAAACAAAAAAGAAAAAGACGAAAACTTCAAATTTAAGGTGAAACCGAAACGTACGGGCTGAAATATGGTACGTCTTCATGGTTTTGAAACAAAATATCTTTGTTATTAATAACTTTAAAGTATTGTAATAGCTTTAAGTTTATGTACAAATGATAAAGAAAAACATAGTCAAAAATTGAGGTCAACATAAAGCGCGATATTCGAGGTATTCGAATGTTCGCTATACTGACGTTAATATTCGAAAATCTCGAATATCGAATAATGTCAATATTCGCGGCATTCGACTATTCGCGGATGATATTCGCCCATCTCTACTAAAAATTATATAAAACTACCACACTGCGGCTCGGTGAGTGCGAACCCTGTACTGTAATTGGGATTAAATTCCTGTTGTGCAGCGTAACATAAATAAATAAATAAATAAATAAATAATAATTGGCCATTACAGAAAGATAAAGATCGAAACAAAAACTTTAAACAGGATAACAAATGTCAAATATTGAAAATTTTTATCCTTATTATAACTGCATTATAGATTCAATACACTAAATTACAAATAATAGATTCCAAGTCGTATATTCTTCCATTCTTGAACATAAAGAAAATCGCAAAAGAATTCAAACTGCAATTTTATCTTTTAAGGGCAGAATTTCATCAAATCTATACTACTTTACAACCCTCATAAAATATACATAAATTGACGTCACTGAAGCTCAGAATAAGAAGAAAAAGACTGTAAAGAGTTCAAACAAATGCAAGATACCCTGAAACGATAACAAGAAATACTGAAATACTGAAGATAAAATAAGAAAGATCGCGATCTGATATCTTGTATGATTTTCTGAAAGGCATGTGTACCTTTACTGCAAATGGTATTGGATTATAAAATCAGCTTCTTACCTTAAGAGATTGGTATTTTTTTGTTGATGTATGCTTGACAATAAAGTTCGCGAACTAATTTTCCAGATTTGTGTACTATTTGTAGCGCGTCTATATAAATTCAAATAAAATAACAGGACTAGAAAGATTAATTATTTCAATAACAACAAAGACAAAATTTATTGTCATTCATGCACTTGGTGAAACTAGGTATAATAAAAAATATTAAATAAAACTCTAGGCAAAGTCTCACAAAAAACTGTGCTGGCCGGCCTCTGACGATGCCCTCATAAGGTGACTCGGAGGCTGAATTTTGTGAGACTTTGCCTAGAGTTTTATTTAATATTTTTTATTAATTATTTCAACTTGAATCTAAATCAGTAAATTCGTCATTGTACATTTTTTGATGAAACATATGTACAGGAAAATGAATGAATGGTTGTGATGGTGGATTTCAGGTGTGAGGAATGAATGAGCTAGCATGGAAGGAACGTTAGGATGGTTGAGGCGAGGATCAGGATGAGAATGTTGATATTTTGATGAAGTGAATGTTTCAGGGATTCGTGTTGCCATATTTAATGAAATATAGTTACAAAAAATAAATAAAATATCACACCTCTTACCCATTACTGCCGAAACATAGCTAGGTAAAATAAAATAAATAAATATATCATCACTCCTTTTACCCATTACTGAGTGTGGCACTCTGTCGTGAGCAGATCTCGGTAAGTGATATATTTCTTCGCGTGAAGTGCGGTTACCAGCTGGCAAATATCACGGCCCCCAAAGATATTAGTGGAGGGGGCGGGCCACTGGGGTAGATTTAAATTGGTGAAAAGTGTTTGTCGCCCGTGGAGATCGAACCATGGTTCTCAAGATCCACAGGCCGACTCGATACCACTGAGCCACTTATCCCATACATACATACAGATCTAGGTAAATGATATATTTATGCACGTGAAGTATAGTTACCAGCCGTCAAATCATGGACCTCAAAACTCAAATATTTGAAGGTATGCTACATGTTTAAAACTCGTTTGAGTTTTCTGTATTGTAATTGGGATTAAATTTCTATTCTATTTAAGTAAAAACATATATAAATATTTATAAAAAAATAAAAGGGACTTCTGGTTTAATTCTGTATGTATTTAAAATCTCGACGTTTCGGTACTTTATACAAATACATTCATCAGGACAGAAATAGTAAAAATAAAATAACACATAAATGACTTAAAAATAAACAAATGACATATAAATAAAAATATATGTATTCTGAAAGGTTTTTCCCTATCTTAAATATTTATAACATTTTTGTTGCAACATTGTTCGAAGTAATATCCAAGAATAATCAAATGTCAGTTTCTTAATCTCTTGGGTAGGATTATCGAGTTTACGACCATTGGTAACCAAACAATGAGAGATTATAGCCTACTTTATATTCACAAAGTTATTCACACTTCTTAAACTTCAATTTAAGTTTCATTGTTTATGGCTTTTAAGTTTAATTTGAAAATTTAAAAGTTTCTTATAATTTCATACTGCAGACAAAATATCATTATGTCGCTTTTGAATTTCAAATATTTGCTGATCTTTTATTGCAGAACTTTATGGCTAGATGAATCTACAAATAATTAATTTTAAACTCAGTTTCAATCAATAAAAGCAGCGATATCAATTATTCCATATAATATATAACTTCAATTTGCTTTTATAAATTTGGAGCAAGTCTAAAATTATATTCAGTGGTATCGAGTCAGGGTGTTGATTTGACCAGGTTAATACTACATCTGAGGCTCCTCCACCACTAGCATCTTTGGGGGCTGTAAGTTGACGGCAAGTAACCGCACATAAATATATCAGAGTGCACACCAAGTAGTCGACAAATGTGTGATGATATATTTATTTATTTAATTCTAAAAATGTAGGTTATTTTATTTTAGCAATTTAAATGAAAAAACAACAAAGACAAAATTGATAATCTTTGAATGCTCACTTGGTGAAACTAGTTTTAATAATAAAATATCAAACTGCTGGCCAGCCTCTGACGATGCTCTCATAAGGTGACTTGGAGGCTGAATTTTGTGAGACTTAGGCAAGTGTTTAGTTAACAACAAAGACAAAATTAATTGTCATCCAACACTTGGTGAAACTAGGTTTAATAAAATATAAACTAAACACTTGGCTAAGTCTCACAAAATTCAGCCTCCAAGTCACCTTATGAGGGCATCGTCAGAGGCTGGCTAGCATAGTTAGTAACCATAGACGCGTTTCGCTCTTATTAAGGCTCATCAGTACTTCACAGTTCTTCGTCATACAGCTCCTTCATGTGAACTTTGTTCTAGGTGAAGGAGTGGGTTATACCATACTGATGAGCTCTATAATAGCAAAACGCGTCTATGGTTACTAACTGTGCTGGCCAGCCTCTGACGATGACCTGATAAGTTGACTTGGAGGCTGAATTTTGTGAGACTTAGGCAAGTGTTTAGTTAACAACAAAGACAAAATTAATTGTCATCCAACACTTGGTGAGACTAGGTTTAATAAAATATAAACTAAACACTTGTCTAAGTCTCACAAAATTCAGCCTCCAAGTTAACTTATGAGGTCATCGTCAGAGGCTGGTCAGCACAGTTAGTAACCATAGACGCGTTTCGCTCTTATTAGAGCTCATCAGTACTTCACAGTTCTTCGTCATACAGCTCATTCATGTGAACTTTGTTCTAGGTGAAGGAGTGTGTTATACCATGCTGATGAGCTCTAATAAGAGCGAAACGCGTCTATGGTTACTAACTGTGCTGGCCAGCCTCTGACGATGACCTGATAAGTTGACTTGGAGGCTGAATTTTGTAAGACTTAAACAAGTGTTTAGTTTGATGTTTTATTATTTTATTTTACTTCCCAATGATCTTCTGTTCTCGAGACATACAATACATTTCAACGAATATACCAAACTAGAAATGGCTTTAAAATTGAATAAATATCTCTGTAATGTCAAACGCCATTTGCAGATAACCATATAGAAGAAATATGAACTACTAACGCAGTTCGTTGAAACAGGAATATATACAGTCTTGAAAAAACATTTGCATAAAAATGTACTGAAACGGAAACAACAAATTTAGTTAATACACACTTCAAAATTAAGCTAAATTAATCGAGTATTCATTATGCTAAATTACCATTTAAAAGAAGTCTTGTGCCTTTTAATTCCATGTATTTTTCTATCGGCTTTTTGTCGAGGACACTTAAAAGATTGCACTTTTCTTTGTAAGAACTTTTAAATAATTAAATTCTGCGCCAGGGATGACACTCATTTAAATTGCAGATAATAAATCTACGATGCAGAAGAAATGAAAATTGCTTTTGATGTAGGTCTCTTCACTTTTTATTACCATTTCCTGTGCTTATACTAATCAAAACTTTTTCAATAATATGTCAAAAACAATGACGATCTCATATAGTCCATTTAAATGAACTTAATGAAATAAAGGATCAAATACAAGCTTTGGAAATATTCAAACCATCATCTGAAAGCTCTTAGTTATATAATAATTTACTTTTTCTACGAATGCTATGAAAAGTTGACAATTACGCTCTCATTTGTCATCGTAAAGTTGACATTTTCTGTGGAACAATCGAAAAATATCTTTTTTGCGCGTTTCCAATGGCAACGCGCGAAAAAGATTATAAATACGCGCTTATTTAAATAGTTACCGGGGATACAAACAAAATAGAAACTTGTCATATTAACAGTTGACAGAATGATTTTATTTTCAGTACGTATACGTTTTTAAATAATTTTAAGATGCAATCGTAGAAAAAATTATATGTGTATCACGAGCGTAAAGTGTCTTTGTTCCTCTTGCACTATTGCAGCTCTGGCTGCAATTACCGTGCTCGAGTAACAAAGAATCACTTTACGCTCTTAATACACAAATAACTACACTTATACGTAGATGATCGATATTTATCAGTGAGTAATAATCAAAATCTTAAATTATTCTGCTTGAGTTAGTAACAAAGATTAAGCTTTGTAGTTTAGGTGAAGGGAAATCTGTAAGTAACTATTAGTATTCAACTAAATTAGAATTCCTCAAGTGCATATGGAACCAGAATCGGACTGGCCCTATTTTCATCAAAAACAATTTTAATTTGTGTTCAATCCGTTTTGAATTGCAGTAGAGATTAAATATTTTAACCATATTTTCGTTTAAGGCACTTTTAGTTTTTTATTGCAGGATTATTAATGAACGGCTGAAGGAATCAAATTAAAGTTTGCTATACTTTGTTTCAGGAAAGAATGTAGTAACTAATATAACAATTTCACTCATAACTTTTCATCCAATCAAATGACAGTATTTTGCTGAATTGAACTAATCACAGTAATATTACAGCGAGAATTCACCACACGTCACTGTCAACCAATAGGATCACGAATTTGTTTGAAAATGAACCAATGAAATGTACATTTCGTTGGAAATTCATCACTAGTGGTATTTCATCGGAAATACCACTGTTATTAATATCCTTGGTTACGAATAAAATAAATGATATTTTCAATATTTTCATAAACGTCAATTGAAAAAATTTTTCAGTGTACATTTCATATTCAAAATTTTCATAACTGTAATAAGTAAATAAATACCTAACTATTCTTGTTAATTAACTCTTGTTTGGTAAATTCTCAAACCGAATACAACTCGTAGAATGAAAATTGACAGATAATATTTTGACATAAATATATATTCGTTGTTATGGAAATGGAAACATAACGAGTGCGAAAATATTTTCAGCAATTTTCATACTACTTGTTATATTATATATGAAAATTTCACTAGTGAAAATTGTCGCAAATCGTTGCTTAGTTATAACTATTTTGAGTAGATTAATATTGTTGAATTTTATTTGACATAGTTTACTTCGCTTAGTTATTTCAAAAAAATGAAACAATGTAAATTGATCACCAAGGTAATAGTAGTTTAAAAATACTGCAGGTAACATTTTTTTGGAGTATTTCGAGGAATTGTCAAGCTGAATACCATACGTGACTATGATTTTCCTTTGGTCATTTTTGCGTAGATCACTCCTGCTTGTTGCTTTAAGAAAATCTACAGATTTTCCTCGCAACAAGCAGTCGGGATCATGACGACAAAAATTTCCGCCAAAATCATCGTCACTAATGGTATTATATATGACAACAAACGTAGCAGATCTCGATATGTGATATATTTCTCTGCGTTAAATGCGGTTACCAGCCGTCAAATCACGACCTTAAATGAGCGAAAAAGCACAATTTCTCGAAGTTTTTACTAGTTTTGATAAACCTGGATTCTGGAAGGTCCCGAAACGTCTTATTTAAGGACAGGAATTTGAAGTAACAAATCTGGATAATCCCAGAAAAACTTGACGTATTAAACCCTGAAACTATTTTCACTGCATATCGCAAACATTTCCAAGCAAAATGGAGTCTCACGAAAAGCTCATTCAAGCATTTAACTTCTTTTGATTCCATCTCAAATCTTCCCGAGTCCATCTCTGCCTCCTCTTCTCAATTACATCCTCCTTCTCTTGAGCTAATTCACAGTATTTGCTTATCATGTTGCAGACAAAGACTGTTAAACAGAACGTTCTATTCAGTGCTAGTTTATTGTGCAGTGTTCGCTATTAATGCATGTAAGTGTAGTATACGACCCAAGCTGCTTGGCTGTACATTGAGAAACGTTAAACGTTATCGGAATATGCACCTCGCATGGCAATGCGTTAGTTGGGCGTTAGTGGCGGTTTACGATAGTGTAGAGAAATAGAGGAATTGACGATGAGTGAGGAATTAATCAAATGAGATATTAATGCTATGTGAAGACTGGTCAAATGCATTAAATTGTAAAGATTGTTTGCAAAGATTCATAAATAAATATGTATATATTTTTTAAATTCTTATGGATACGATTTCCAAATCAGTAAGTTATGTTGACATATTACTGAACGGTATCTAATTACTTAACGATCAGGAGGCGGACAGTAAATAAAAATTAAACATAATAGTTATTTTTCTACGATTGCTTTGAAAAGTTGACAATTACGCTCTCATTTGTCATCGTAAAGTTGAAGTTTTCTGTGGAACAATCGAAAAATATCTTTTTTGCGCGTCTCCAATGGCAACTCGCGAAAAAGACGTTAAATGCGCGCGTTTCCAATGGCAACACGCGCTTATTTCAATAGATACAAACAAAATAGAAACTTGTCATATTGCCAGTTGACAGAACGAATTTATTTTCAGTACGCATACGTTTTTTAATCATTTTAAGTTGCAATCGTAGAAAAAATTATGTGTGTACCACGAGTGTAAAGTGTCTTTGTTCCTCTTACACTATTGCAGCTCTCGCCTTCGGCTCGCGCTGCAATTACCGTGTTCGAGTAACAAAGAATGACTTTACGCTCTTAATACACAAATAACTATTGTGTACACTTTAAGTAGGCGACAAACAATTTTCACCAAATTAAATGTATCCCTGTAGCTCCCCCTGCACTAACATCTTTGGGGATCGTGATTTGACGGTTGGTAACCGAGATCTGATTAGGCAGAGTAATGGGTAAAAGGCGTGATGATATATTTATTTATTTATTTATTTATCATGTAAGTATTTTAATTAGTTAAAACTTTTATTTATATTTCGCTTGATAATGGCCGAAAACAATTGCTGTTTAAATGAAAAAATCGTTTAATTTAAAGCCTGAAATCCAACCAGCAAAACTACTGAAATATCTCCTTAAAGCTGTCTTCTCATTTTCCGAACAGAAGGCGAAGAAAATATGACATTTGAGCATCATCTGAGGTTCAATCGAAATGCATTTATAAATCCATTCTAATTCTATTACCAAGAAAGTAATAACAAAATTATAATTAATAATATAACTAGGTGTTACAAATGAGATTAAACGAAAATCAACTTTACTGATTGAAATTATAAATAACTCAACTAATTGCTCGTTGCCTTGAAGAGCACCCAGTGGCGTAGCAACAGGACGAAGTGGAAGGAGCACGTCCGGCCATCGCTTTCGTCTCTTCATGGACCAAATCACATTAATACAGGAGCAAATAGCGCTTCGTTTTATGGAAATGGAAAATTATAAGTTCATTAGCGGGAACGAAGCTGTTAACCGGATACGGCCCCTCTTTCCGCGCTCTACCCCCGCCTGTGTAATAGAGTATGTGTAGGGTATGTTCCTATGTTCACTGTAATGGACATTTAGGTAATGGAATGAAATTAGCTACAGGTGGAGATTGTATGAACTACGTTTTTGTTCACTTTGGTATGTGGGAAATGTTATGAATTGTACTACCTAAATTTCATTACGTCTTGATGCATTTTACATATTTGCACACATTATGGGGTAGGTAACTCAGTGGGATCTTGAGAACCCTGGTTCGATCCCACAGCCGACAAACGATTTTCAACGTATCCAAACTATCCCTGTAGCTCTCCCACCACTAACATCTTTTGGGGCCTTGATTTTACGGCTGGCAACTTTCATGTGAAGAAATATATATCACTTTCTGAGATCTGCTACTGCAGAGTGCAACATCTAGTAATGGGTACAAGGCGTGATAATATATTTATTTTTTACTTCCTTGTACGAAGTAAAGGAAGTATTGTAATCGCGAAAATTTTCGGTTCTCAGATTTCAACGGAAATAGGTGTTTTGGCCCTCCCTGAATCCATTTTGACTAATTTCGTCATGCCGTCTGTACGTACGTATGTATGTACGTACGTACGTATCTCGCATTACTCAAAAACGGTAAGCCGTAGAAAATGGAAACTTTATATTTAGGACTGTTATAACATCTAGTTGTGCACCTCCCTTTTTGGTCATTATACAACTACCGGAAGTGGTACTTTACTTGAAGCCTATAATAGATTTTCATGAAAAACTATATTCAAATATAATTTCAAACTTTCCAAATTTGGTATATAAGACTACTATATCAATGGAAATAACATAATAGATTTTGGTTAAAATAGACTAACCGGAAGTGACACATTACATGAAGCTGCTAACAGTTTTCCTTGAAAAAAATGGTATTATTTTAATTTTAGAAATAAATGCTGCAAATAAAAGTTTTAGAGAATTAAATTCTGCGTCTAGCACATTAAGAATTTTTAAATTTGCTTTTGGATAAACGAGATATCTAAATTTAAATATTATATATTTTTTGATTTTAAAAAAAATTAAGTTTGCTATGGATTAGAACAAAAAATAAAAGACTTAATGTCAAATATGTGCAATTAAAAAAATATCTATAGTTTAATACGGGTACAAGGAAGTCATGTGGTGTCCACATCAGATATTTTATTTATAAAAATGGAAATGTGCTCCTAGGTTCAATTCCCATTTTTACTCCTAATGGCTCCCCTTCCAATACCATCTTTAGGGGCCATAATTTGACGGCTGGTAATTGAACTTCACGCGCATAAATATATTTTTCTATAACGCATATTTTGTGCCAGTTTTTGTTAAAAACTAAATAAATAAATAAATATATCATCACGCCTTTTACCCATTACTAAGCGTGGCACTCTGCCTAAGCAGATCTCAGCAAGTGATATATTTCTTTGCGTGAAGTGCGGTTACCAGCCGTCAAATCACGGCTTCCAAAGATATTAATGGAGGGAGAGCCACAGGGGTAGATTTCAATTGGTGAAAAACGAAGGCACAAAATTTTTTACAACTTTGTTTAGGAACTTAATTATTTGTGAAGTGGTAGTACTGTCAAACAGATGCATCTTTTAGCTGTCATTGCTCAAATAAGCATCATTAGAATTTACTTTTTTATGATAAAATAAGAACATCAAACAATAAAACACTTTGCTTTTTATTTAAATTTAAACGTATTTATTTTTCGAATAACATTGATAATATTATGAAACTCTGACTTATAAATGGTAAAATAACTTAAATTTCAAATGTTTGTTCATATGTCAGTGTGTCCAACTTAATTTCAAATTTATAATTTTGATTATATTAATTGTTTGTGTGGTTGGCACTTGGTGAAACATTTTAAATTAATTTTCTCCCAGCATTGTATTCAACACAACCATTCACAATTAGATTATAGGATTCTCCATATTGAGCCGAAAGACGTTAAGCTTAACTTACTGGAAAATTTAGAAATTCGCAAGGCGGTTATTTCAAAGAAAAATATAGTCAATGACCAATTGGACGTAAGTTCCTCCCCTCTTCTTAATATTAATTTAGCATATAAGTGTTGTATTTTTGTAAAACCATTGTATTATTACCTGATGAAGACTGAAAAGTCGAAACGCGTCGTATAAATAAAAAAAATTATGTGAAATATACCAAGTGTTTTAATTTTATAATTATAATTTTGAATCTCATTGTTACATTTAAACGTTATAGTTTTTATCGACCACCAAAATAATTATATTTAAACCAATTACATTTATTTAATTAAAAAAGTCAATCTAAATTGATCAATCGGTGCCGTTTTTCGTTGTCAATAATGATAGATAATTACCTAATTATTTTCAGAGCTAAGTTAATTTATTTCATGGCATAATTTTTGAATCACCTTATATATTTGTTGTTCAATTTATTCTAGCATTTCATAAAAAAACACACATATAAAAAAAAAATACAAAACAATAGAATTTATGCAAGTAAAACGTACAAATAAATATATGACTAAAACATGTTAGTAAACAGTTAAAATTACTGTAATTACATTTAATTACATACTGTTAAAAGCAATATGTGATCTTCTGATTACTAGTATCTAAGTTAACATATATATTTGTATAATTAGCATCATAAAAAAGATATTTGCATTTTAGATAATTACTGTGTAGTTTTAAACTTTTATAATAGTTTAGTATTTACTGCACTTGTGAAAAGGATTCTGAAAACTTTTTAGCTATATGTAAGTATTATGAATTATATTTTTGTTATTTCTAATATTAAATAAAATAATAATTCAAGTCTTGTTAAAGTACGATTCGCTCGCTAACGTCAATTATGGTGTTTTTGTATTTTGGAAATTATAAAGATTTTTTAAAATTAAGGGTGCCACGAGAAAACATTTTTTCTACACGCATTACTTTCAAAATTATTTTAGCTACAAATGATTAAAATGTAGAGCTTAAAAACTAATTTAATAACGACAGAAATTAAACATGAAAATTTAGAAAATTTCAACTTAATAACAAAGAATTGTGCAACTTAAATCTTTATCAAATATTTTGACACATTGAAGTTTTACATTAATAAATTAAATGTCAAAATATTGGACGGAAAAACTAAATGATTTAGTTTGCTATTTCGTGGCTAACACTATTAAATTATAATTTTGTAAATTTTCATATTAATTTGCTGCAATTACAAAACATAACAAATTATATTAGTGTATTAATTTCGATATAGAATTTTAAGTATTTTTATTAGAGATGGGCGAATATCAAATTTATCGAATTCGAATATCAAATACGAATATTAATCAGATCTCGAATATTCGAGGTACTCGAATATTGGAATACTCCTAAAATTATTAATAATTATTTAATTGTCCTTTTCATTATTTGAATGAAATTGTTAAGATAAAATAAAAATAAAACAAAAAGTACAAACAAAGAAGAAAAAGACGAAAACTTCAAATTTAAGGTGAAACGTACGGGCTGATGTTGACGAAAAACAAATTTGAAATATGGTACGTCTTCATGGTTTTGAAACAAAATATCTTTGTTATTAATAACTTCAAAGTATTGTAATAGCTTTAAGTTTATGTACAAATGAAAAGAAAAACATGGTCAAAAATTGAGGTCAACATATGGCACGATATTCGAAGTATTCGAATGTTCGCTATACTGACGTTAATATTCGAAAATCGCGAATATCGAATAATGTCAATATTCGCGGCATTCGACTTTTCGCGGATGATATTCGCCCATCTCTAATTTTTATCTAAAATAATTTTTAAATCACATAGAAACCTGTTTTCCCATTTCAAACCCCTATGACCCGCTTAATTTGTTATCTATACTTTTGAAAGAAATCCTGTAATTGTAAAGCCATTTTAAATATCTATCAAATTGTTACAAAAAAATTGAAATTAGTTCTTGTATGTGTATCAATTAAATAAAACTTAATGATAGAAACTTAAATAATCACGCGCCGACAATAGCACAACTAAACGGCTACTTCGTACGACAGAGATGAACATACTCAGAACAATAATAAACAAAAATAGAAGTGACAGAGTCAGGAATCAAGATGTAAGAAATGAATGTCAAGTAGTTGATGTAATGAAGTTTGTGCGAAGCAGAAGGAGGGCATGGAACGATCACGTATCAAGATCAGACGACGATAGGCTAATCAAAATAGCCAGAGACTCAAGACCACAGGGCAAAAGAGACCGGGGAAGACCACTGAAACGTTGGGCAGAGAGCTGGATTTCTACATCTATCGAATCTCCATAAAGGCGTGAAGAAGAACAGGTTTACACCTACATAAAAGAAGAAGAAGAAGAAGAAGAAGATAGAAACTAATCAAACTATCTGAATCAGTTCAAACTAAGTTTTGAACAACCGAATAACCGAATTGCCGAATGTAATAAATTGTGTGTAACATAGTTTATCATGGTTGTGATCTACTGCGGAAACTGTAACTCTGTTATCAGTAGATGCTAACTTCATACTGTTCGAATTCTGTTTCCTTGTTGTCAAATATGAAATTCAAATGTTCAAATTGTAATAGTACTAGAAATATGCATCATAATAAACTTGAACTAGTGGTGGTACTTACAGACATATATATTAATATTTCGTCATGACTGCTTTACATTTATTTATTTATTCTACTCTTTTTACTTCCTTGTACGAAGTAAAGGAAGTATTGTAATCGCAAAAATTTTCGGTTCTCAGATTTCAGTGGAAATACGTATTTTGGCCGTCCCTGAATCCATGTTGACTAATTTCGTCGTGACATCTGTACGTATGTATGTATCTCGCATAACTCAAAAACGGTAAGCCGTAGAAAATTGAAATTTTATATTTAGGACTGTTATAACATCTAGTTGTGCAACTCTTTTTTTGGTCATTATACTACTACCGGAAGTGGTACTTTATTTGAAGTCTATAATAGATTTTCTATATATTCAAATATAAATTAAATCTTTCCAAGTTTGGTATATAAGACTACTATATCAATAGAAATAACATAATAGATTTTGGTTAAAATAGACTAACCGGAAGTGATACTTTACATGAAGCTACTAACAGATTTTCTTAAAAAAAAATTTAATTATTCTGATTTTAGAAATAGATGTTTTAGAGAATTATATTCTGCGTCTAGAACATTAAGAATTTTTAAATTAGCCTTTTGTATAAGCGAGATATCTGAATTTAAATATTATATATTTTTTGTTTTTTTTTTTTAAATTAAGTTTGCTATGGATTAGAACAAAACATAAAAGATTTAATGTCAAATATGTGCAATTAAAAAATATCTATAGTTTAATACGAGTACAAGGAAGTCATGTGGTGTCCACATCAGATTTTTTAACTAAAGTGGAGGTGGGCATTCTCACAGATTCCCTTTGTATTAGATTGCATTCGTAGTAAGGCTCGTTTTGTTGGCACTTTTAACAAACAAAATCTAACCCCTTAGTACAAATTCTCCACACATTACAGCCATTATATTCGATTTAAGTTTTTTTACTCTAGTAGAAAACTGTGCTTATTAGTTGAATTTTCATAGTTATTTACATTGCAAGACCGTTATACAGAAATTTACAGGCGAACATAGAAAGGTAACGGGCGAGCGATAGCGAGCCTGTTATCTGTGTGAGCCTGTAAATTTCAGTTAACGGTCGAGCATTGTACAATGTTTTATGTACATTTGAATCGCAATATATGTATATTTAATCAAATTAATTGCAATAGTATGACGCAATAACTAAAATGTTCAATCAAAGTAGACTTTGAAAATCTGACAGATTTTGTTTAATCAAAAAATATTTAAGTGTCAAACGTTTAAAATTAGATATGTAGTCATGATAACCAATGTCAACAGCCCGTTATAAATTTTACACGGGCTAGCACGTTATAAGTCTCGTAACCCTTAGAGACAGAGTTAAGTAAACAGTTCATTACGATTCAAATGTACGTAAAATATTTTAGTTTATAATTGATTGAAAACAGGGCAAAAAAACTACCGAATTGATAAGATTAATGAGCAATGTAAACATAATATAAAAAAATGCTAATAAAGTAAAATGGACATACTTATATGGTAGCACCTTTGATTCGATACGAAAATATATTTTGATAACCTCTAACATCTAAAATTAAAAATGAATATTAATACTTGTGATTAGATAATGTATATATGCCTGCATTATAAACATATATTATGGAAAACTACAATATGTTTGCTTCAGTCGGTAGTCAACCTAAAATCAGTGAGCTAATATAGATGTTGTTACTTAAAAATAATTAAAAAGTAATAAAATAATTCTTGACGTTACTGCAAAATATTCGAAAATAATATACAGTGTGTTTTAAAAATTGAACCATAGACAAATTAACAAAAGAAAAAGTTTACCTGCTACTCTGACAAGTTTACAAAAAAAGTTTTTGAATTAAATTTTGCATAAAATCAGTATATTTATTTAGAGAATACCAGATTTGACAGCAATTATATTACATACATTGTTGTCATGGAGACATTAGATTAATTAATCCTAAACGTCCAAGTTTTCTCATTACATTATTACTAATTTTGGGATATAGTTTTCGAAAAAACGTTGTTTGATACTCGATTGCGAAATGCTTTTGCATTCTCGAATGGAAAAGTAACATTTCGCAATCTAAAATCAAAAATAACTATTTCTATGCGCATTACTTTCCAAATTATTTTAGCTACAAATGATTAAAATGCAGAACTTAAAATTTTTCATCCAAATCTATAAACTAATTTAATAATGGCAGAAATTAAATATGAAAATTTAGAAAATTCCAACTTAATAACAAACAATTGTGCAACTTAAATCTTTATCAAATATTTGGACACATTCATGTTTTACATTAATAAATTAAATGTCAAAATATTGGTCGGAAAAACTAAATGATTTAGTTTGCTATTTCGTGGCTAACACTATTAAATTATAATTTTGTAAATTTTCATACGAATTTACTGCAATTACAAAACAAAGCAAATGATATAATATTTATTTAATCGCTGCTAAAATAAAGTCTAGAATATTTGTTTGGCATTTAAACGTTGCATATTTATTTGTATTTATTTTAGTTCTACAACTAAAGTACATAAATAATATTTTTTTAAATTAATGACCGGTTTTATAAACAATAAATTAATTAATTCCATTGTAAAGTTTCAGGATATTAAACCTATGTTTACACGCACAAAAGTAGGCTGGTAAGTAAGTAATAATTGTATTTTGTACGGTAATTTTACAAACTGACTTGTCAAAACAGACAAGAAAATGAAAATAAAACACAATGATAATATAACACTATTAATACAAACGGAACTCAAAACAACAATAATACAAAGATTACTTCTCCTGCTTATCATAATATATATTAATTGTACAGTCTTTTAAATTAGAGATGACCACGTTATAACGTTTAAATAAAAACATACAGATCAGACCTACTTTATCACCCCAAAATGATGATAATGACGTTATTCATAAAATAATTTCGAAAAATAATATTTATTAATAACGTTATCGTGTTTATATTCTAAAACCGGTAAACTATTGAACAAACCACGGATGTTATGGATCATAAAAAGCCTTAGATGTCTTAAAATCCTCGCTCTACGAGCTCGGATTTCAAACTGACATCTGTGGCTGTAATTATACTCATATAGGGCTCTTCGATTATGGTTTTCAATAATTAATTATTGATTAATTAAAATAATCGATTATTTTCATTAATCGATTATTTTGATTAATCGATTAATCAATGAATCAAATAATCTATTAATCAAACATTTGATTAATCGATTATTTTAAAAATAATAATCATTTGATCGATTAAACGATTAATCGATTATTTTGCACAGCCCTACACTCATAACATTCTTAGGTATATTAATAGCTATTACATAGAAGGAGGAAATAAAATTAATGTATATACATTTTACCCATTATTGGGTGTTGTACTCTGCCGTAAAAAGTACTTTACATGCAAAATGAGGTTAGCAGGTACAAAAATGTCAGTGATTAGGGTGTAACAGAGATAATTTTAATATATTGAAAATCAGTTGGAATTAAATTCCAGTACTCGTATTTGAAACCCTTTTATGTGCTTTCGACAAAAATTACTCAGATTTCTTGAGATAATTTGTATAATTTTCTGTTTGTAGATATCACGATGATTACGTTTTTATTGTATACAATCCTATTAATTCTAACAGGAATAGTTTTCTACTTTGTTAAAGAATTTGTAAGATTTAGAAGAATGATTAATGTTTTTCCGGGACGAACCGATGGACACTTCATATTTGGTGATGCATGGCGATTTCCCACAAAATCAGGTAAATATTTCTTTATTATTCGGCAGTACGGTGGTGTGGTTAGCGTTACGGCATTCGAAACCAAAGATCCCGAGTTCAAATTCAACTCTAGCTAAAAATGTATCAATTATTACACTGCTGCTCGATGAGTCGGGACACTGTACTGTAATTGAGATTTGGTTGCTGTTGTACAGCGTAACATAAATAAATAAATAATTAATAACATATTTTTAAAAGATAGATATTTAACAAGTAAAAGTAATTTCTAGCTCTGCTGTAAATTTTATGGGAAAAACTGTAGAATACAAGTTGTTTAGAATTAAATAATGCATACAAAACTGTTTATAGATGTTTTATTAAATTTTTGGTTCAGGCACAATATTAAATAGTATATTGTAATACTAGTGAGGAAAGGGTTTAAATGCAAAACGAGTACAAAACTTGTACCACGAGCGAGTGTTCCAATAGTACAAGTTTTGCAACGGCCCTTTTCTACATGTGTTACGTACTATTTTTTTTTTCAACATTAAACGTGAACATTTAATTTTTACGTTTGCGATACAAGAAATTTAATATAGTATGTTATGCATCAAGGGAGGGAAACAAGCGATTATACCCGCGTGTGAAGTTGTCAAACCGAGACGTAAGCGAGGGCCGAAAGCTCGAGTGGAAGTCGAGGTTTGCCAACTTCACACAAGGAATAATCACGCCCTCCAGTGAAGCATATTATACTTTTTGTAACAAGTGCACAAAAATTACTGTCTTATCGGGACAAATGTCAAATATGGGTTGCGTAACTAGTTACCTAGGAAACGCCGCAAACAGCTAATAATCGTAGTCTCTAGGGAGAGAAACATGCTACCTAGGGAGAGAAACATGCTACCTTGGGGAGAAAAGCAGTGTTTCTCTCTCGAAAATTAGGGAATAAGAACGTGTATCTTGTGCATGTGTTACAGAAAATATGTTATATAAATCAAAGGAGTTGTATTTGCAAATGAACATCAAGTTTCGTTGGTCACCATGTCAAATAACAATTTCCCTCACTCAATTTAGTTGTTATAGTAACCATGTCCCTCACTAATGAGGAAAGATATTTTCATTTATCACTAGTAAGGGAAATGGTTACTATCGCAACTAAATTGTGTTAGGGAAATGCCATTTTCACAAGTAATGTTGAACAAAATATGTTTCACAATTTTAGAAAAATAGTAGCAATGTCAAATGTTATCATTAAATTTATTAACATAGATTGACGGTTAAAAAATACAAATATGGACATAAAAAATAAAAGTATTGCTACTATTTTACTAAAATTGTGAAATTTAATTTTGATATTGCTAAACCAAAAACTTAAACAAGTAAAACTAAATTTGTTTGCATCTTTTAATTCTAAACAATTTTTCACTTTGCCAGTAAATTAATCAAGTCAATATTATAAAATATTCAATATTCATTTTTTTTTTATTTATATATCGGACCAACTACGATATGTCCTTTGTATGGCCGCCACGGGTGGGACCCGAACCCACGACCTTACGGTCGTCATTCAGGCCCTCAACCCGCGCGGCCACCACGCGAGACTATTCATGTATTTATTTAATTATTTATTTTAATGGGGTAGGTGCCTCAGTGGTAACCGCACTTCACGCGAAGAAATATATCACTTACCGAAATCTGCTTTATCAGTGTGCCATGCCCAGTAATGGGTAAAAGGCGTGATGATATATTTATTTATTTATTTACAAGAACTTCAGGCTCTTTTGAAAATCATATATTAATTTTTAAATTGATCAATTTTAATAAAAATGTAAATAATTTTTAGATGAGTTATTCAAGACATTTAGAGAATACAATAAACTATTTCCAAAATGCTATAAAATTTCAGCCTTTTGGCTTGGGATAGTTTGCCTTAATACACCAGAACATGCAGAAGTAAGAGCTATTAATTTTTTTGAACTACTGTGGAAATTTGTTCTATTTTGTATTCTAGGTAATTTTATCTAATACGCGAAATCTTAGTAAGAGTCTGATTTATAAATTTTTGCATCCATGGCTACATACTGGTCTATTAACAAGTACAGGTAAAATTATTTTCTTAAAAATATAATTCAAATTTTTATATTTAGTTTATTCCAGGAGAAAAATGGTTCCAAAGAAGACGATTATTAACTCCAGCGTTTCATTTTAATATTTTGAAAAAACTAACAGAAAATTTTAATGAGCACAATGATTATTTACTGGATTTGTTGGCAGAAGAATGTAAAAATGAAAAAACTAATGTTATGCCAATAATTTCAAAAGTTGCACTCAACATTATTTGCGGTAACTTAAATATTTGATCAATTCCCTATAAGTTAGCGAATTTGATAAATTATTAGAAAAATTGTCTATACAGGGTGAGTCTGGGAAGACGCCCTCCCCCTTTAACCTTTTTATTATGAGTAATAGAAAAAAATGGTTCATATGAAAGTTTTATTATTTTAAATATACTATTTGATGGCAGATGTAGATATTTTTTATAAAGTCAGGTTTGCAAGATACGACTATCAACTTTTATTTTTTAAATAGCAACCTATAATTATTTTACTAAAATAAAAACCGCCATTTTTTTCTCTTTTCAACGGTGTATTAGTTTTTATTAATGTATCTGAAAAAATTCGAGAAAAATAAGAAAATTGAGAAATACTAGAAATAATTTTTATACAAAAATTATAGGTGGCTATGTGAAAATAAACAAAATGTAACAATGTTATACAACTTAACAAACTAAAGCAACAAATTCAGTAACAAAAACAACTTAAAACTCGGTTGCCGACGTCTAGGAAACATTTTGTTTATTTTCACATGGCCACCTATAATATTTGTATAAAAATTATTTCTAGTATTTCTCAATTTTCTTATTTTTCTCGAATTTTTTCAGATACATTAATAAAAACTAATACACCGTTGAAAAGAGAAAAAAATGGCGGTTTTTATTTTAGTAAAATAATTATAGGTTGCTATTTAAAAAATAAAAGTTGATAGTCGTATCTTGTAAACCTGACTTTATAAAAAATATCTACATCTGCCATCAAATAGTATATTTAAAATAATAAAACTTTCATATGAACCATTTTTTTCTATTACTCATAATAAAAAAGTTAAAGGGGGGGGGCGTCTTCCCAGACTCACCTGTATAGCAATGCAGTATTACAATCCATAACTATAAAGTCAACTTTAATGTTATATTTATGACAGGAATATTCGAACCAGGGACCATTTATTTATCTGGCAAAGATGCTAACCGCTATGCCTACTTCTAATACATTATATATTTTTTCTACAATTGCTATGAAAAGTTGACAATTACGCTCTCATTTGTAAAGTTGACGTTTTCTGTGGAACAATCGAAAAATATCTTTTTTGCGCGTCTCCAATAACAACGAGCGAAAAAGATATTAAATGTGCGCTTATTTCAATAGTTACCAGGGATACAAACAAAACAAAAACTTGTCATATTGACAGTTGACAGAACGAATATATTTTCAGTACGTATACGTTTTTCAATCATTTTAAGATGCAATCGTAGAAAAAATTACGTGTGTATCACGAGCTTAAAGTGTCTTTGTTCCTCTTGCACTATTGCAGCTCTCGCCTTCGGCTCGCGCTGCAATTACCGTGCTCGAGTAACAAAGAATCACTTTACGCTCTTAATACACAAATAACTATATTTAATTGGAAAATAATGTGCATTTTTCTAGTAATAACTCTAAATAAATTTAATACTATCCTGTAACTTTCGCTTGTATTCGGTACAAAATATGACCAGTTCCACCTTTCAGTATTGTGCACACGTTACTAAGTCAAGAATAGCATCACGGGATAAGTATTTTACTGAGTAACTACAGTCGCACGAGGCCCCATAAACTCTATCTGTATTTGGAAAGTTTTCAAGCAATTTTAATCTTTCCTAGATGTATTTTGTAATCTATGTAGAGCATACATTTGCCTGAAAACAAGTATTTTTAACAGTAGCATCGGTTAGTGTGAATGGAGGGATTTAAAATAATATATCTATAACATATTTGTCGTGATAAAATTACATATGGCTACTCTGTAACTACTTTGTAAAACTGCATTTCTGTTTATACAATTTTATCTAATTAAATATCTGAAAATTACGTTCAAAAGAAAAAGTAACAAATGGATAAATATGATTGAAGGGTTGTTTCGTGAGCGAAAGATTCCGAGCGTGAAGAATAAACGAGCTTGTATGAAAAGAATTATGAATGTGGTTGAAGCAAAAGTGGTGTAATGTTTGGCGAATATTAATTGCGGGATAAATATGATGAATAAGGACAAGTGTATGATTCTTGATTTTAGATTTAGATTTAGATTTTTCGAGTGTTTACCTGCAATTGTGTAGAGTTCACCTTCAAAAACAAGCGCAGGAAGATACTCCCTTCCTTCCTCATCTTTTTTTTACTTCATTTTCAGTTTTTACTATACAGTGTCTAATTGCAATTGTGTTAAATATATTTTTAAACAAGCGCAGGCGATGCTGCCTTCATTTCTTTATAGATTCGTTGTTAGAGAAGTGGGCGTAAGTGAAGATTTACGAAACAGGTGTACAGGAGCGAATGGATGGATGTTTGTTGCGTGATGATGGATTTTGGTTGTGAGGAAAGAAAGAGTTCGTATGGAGGAAGTGTTAATGTGATCGAAACGAGTATCGTGTGTCAGGATGAGAATGTTGACGGGTTCGTGCTACCCCATTTAATGGGATATAGCGTGATGTTATGTATGTATGTACGTTCAAAAGAATGCAAATCATTTCTTGTATTCTATTAAATGGATTATGAATATTACGAATAGAGGAAATTATCATTGAAGACACTCTATAATTTATAGATTAATTTGGTTTTCAGGAACTTCTATGGGAGTATCTTTAAACGACAACAATAATATTACTGAATATCGTCAAGCTATCCAAGCGTAAATATAGAAAATTATTCAATCTTAAAATCAATTACAAAGTAATTTCTTTCAGTTTCCCTGAAATATTGAACAATCGCATAATGACACCTTGGTTGATGTTAGATTTTGTTTTCCGATTTCATCCATTATATAAAGTACAACAAAAACTTCTGCAAACTTTACATAGTTTTACTAGTAACATAATAAGTAAGAGAGAAGAAAATTTCGAAGAGAGTGAATTTGATGATATTGAAGAAACCTACATGAAGAAGAAGTTAGCTATGTTGGATCTTCTTTTAACTGCGAAAAGGAAGAGAGGGGAAATTGATGATGCAGGCATCAGGGAAGAAGTTGATACATTTACTTTTGAAGTAAGCGATAGTAAAATTAAATTACTTACTGTTATTTGCAGCACTAACAGAAGGTGGCATTTTCTTGGACCTGTAACAAATAATTTCAAATTATTAGTATAATATTTTTTAATTTCCTGGGTTGTTTATAATCTTAAAGTTATAAAATAAATGTAAGAAATCTAAGGCTAAGAACTAACTAACAAAGAAATTTAACCCCTAAGCCTTAATAAATTTATTATTAAATTATTATTTATTCAGGCTTAGGGATTAAATTTCTTTGTTATGTTTAATTGCCATGCCTCCTTTTAATAACTCGAAGCAAATAATATCAAAACACAAAATTTTTACAATTATTTCTGCAAAATATTATGACAGTTTCATGCAAAATAAAATATTAGTATAATTTTGTTTTTATTATTTATTAAATATATTGAAACATACAAAATTTGTTATTAATTTTGAACATTATTTTGATTTACAATTTTGCTTTAAAAATAATAGGAAATATAAAAGCGTAGACTTCCACGGTCTGAGTCATTAAAATTAAACGAGTTCCGGGTTTGGACCGTGTCCATCATCGTATCCGCTCCCAAGTTCTATGATAGGAAAATTCGTGAAGCTATTGAGATACATAAACATCCAAACAATTTCAACCGTGACACAGGTTACTACCTGCCACCTGTCTGGAAACCTTTATTGCGCAGTGAACCATCTTTACCTGACTCTAACCAATGAACCTTCCTAACCAATCATCCGACACGTCTTTCTCTATATAAACTCTTTTTTCCTTCTACTTTTCGAAGATCGCTCTTGGCCTCTAGCGTGGTTTACACGTCGGGTAACCTTGATCTTTCTTCCTTTCCTCCTGAAGAAGCTCCCTACGATGGCGAGCGAAACGTCGAGCCCTCACTCGAATTTTGACACGGTCCAAACCCGGAACTCGTTTAATTTTAATAGGAAATATCTTTGTATTTTCTATGATTTATTAAAAGTAGATACCCGGTATATTATTATTATTATTTTCAGGGACACGATACGGTATCCATGGCAATATCTTTTGCTTTATTGCTAATAGCAAACCACAAAGAACATCAGGTAAAATATATATTTTTTATGTTTTCGACTAAAGGTTTTAAGGAAAAGAATTAAAAAATTGAATTCAATGGCGTTGAACGCACTTTCATAAATTGCTTATGCTCCGGAAAAGATAGATTTTTTATTATTTTCAGGGTTTGTATTTTTTCAAAGCTATATCTCAAAAACTAAACGTGATATGAAAATGCGCTTAACGGCATTGATTTTTTCGTGCTTCAGTTAACTTATAAACATAGTTTCAGCGATTTTTATTTTTTTTTCAAATTGTCGCCAAAAAAATCGCAAAAACCGGTTTTTTAACATTTTCTCAAAAATTAGAAGACATGTGAATTAGAAGATTTCACTATTGGATTCAGTGGGTCAAAATACATATGTATGTAAATTTTCGTTACAATATTCCTACGATTAAGAGTTTTTGAGAAAATGGAATTAAAATCTGAAAAAACCAAAGGGGTACCCCTTAGGAAATAATTAAAAAAATAAAATTGCTTAAAATTGCATGAAAATTTGCTTACAAGTCAATTCGGACACGGGGAATTCAATGCCGTTGAGCGCATTTTCATATCTTGTTTAATTTTTGAGATATACGCTCCGGAAAAGTTAAATTGTTAATTTTATTCAGATTTTGTACTTTTCCGAGCCTATATCTCAAAAACTACAAGCGATATGAAAATGCGGTCAACGGCATTGCCTTTCTCGTGCTTCAGTTAACTTATAAACATAGTTTCAGCGATTTTTATTTTTTTACAAAATTTCGCCAAAAAAGTCGCAAAAAGCGGTTTTTTGACATTTTCTCAAAAACTATAAGACTTACGCATTTAAACATTTCACCACTGGATTCAGTGGGTCAAAATACATATGTATGTAAATTTTCGTTACAATATTCCTATGATTAAGGATTTTTAGGAAAATTGAATTAAAATCTGAAAAAACCAAAGGGGTACCCCTTAGGAAATAATAAAAAAAATAAAATTGCTTAAAATTGCATGAAAATTTGCTTATAAGTCAATTCGGACACGGGGAATTCAATGCCGTTGAGCGCAGCTTCACATTTTGATTAGTTTCTGAGATATACCTTCCGGGAAAGTTAAAACCTTCTGATTTTTCAGATTTTGTACTTGTCCGAGATTATATCTCAAAAACTAAACGTAATATGAAAATGCGCTCAACGGAATACCTTGTGTATTACTTCAGAAATACCTTACAAATATCTATTCTCCCTTTATAAAATCTTTTACATAGTACATCATCCTCTTTATCCTACATTCTTATAACCTTTTGTACTATCCTACTCAATGCAGTATATTTTCAGAAAAGGATAATACAAGAATTGGATAGCATATTCGGTGATTCAAATCGGAGCATCAGTTACAAAGACCTGCAGAGTATGCAGTATCTGGAATTGTGCTTGAAAGAATGCTTGAGATTGTATCCTAGCGTTCCTTTCATGTCCAGGACGATGGACGAGGATGTTTCTTTAGGTGTGCACGACTAGATAAATATATCATCACGCTTATATCCTTATTTATTTATTCATTTATGTTACGCTGTACAACAGGAACTTAATCCCAATTACACAGTCACAGTAGTCCGCACTCACCGAGCCGCAGTGTGATAGTTTATATAATTTTTAGCTTGAGTGAGATTCGAATTCGGGATCTCCGGATTCGAATTCCGTATCGCTATCCACACCACCGTACTGACGGAGTAATTCTTAACTGTCTGTTATGCTGTGTCAATGACCTGAGAAATAGCTCTAACGATTTTGATGGGTTTGGCATTCTAATTTTGAAGTAAAATTCTTGACAGAAAACAAACACTGTGTAGCAAAACAAGTTGTTTTGTTTGTTTTATTGATGCAATTCTGAATTTGAGAACACGGGTTTGATTCTCACAGTTGACAATCAATTTTCACCACGTTAAAACTACTCTTCACCAATTTAAATCTACCCCTGTGGCTCCCCCTGCACTAATATCTTTGGGGGCCGTGATTTCAAGACTGATAACCGCACTTCACACGAAAAATATATCACTTACCAAGATCTGCTTAGGCAGAGTGCCACACCCAGTAATGAGTAAAAGGCGTGATGATATATTTATTTATTTAAAACTATTCTTGTGGATTTTTCTCCACTAATACTTTGGGGGCTGTGATTTGACGACTAGTACCTGCATTTCATGTATATAAGTGTATCATTAATAGTGCTACAACCAATAAAGGGTAAAAGGCGTGATGATTTATTTATTTATATTTTATTTATATATTTAAAACTACTCTTGTGGTTTTTTCTCCACTAATATCGTTGGGGGCCGTGATTTGACGAGTAGTACCTGCATTTCATGTGTATAAGTATATAATTAACCGAGATCTGCTACGGTAGAGTGTCACACCCAATAAAGGGTAAAAGGCGTGATGATAAATTTATTGATTTATATAATTTAATTTGAAATATCCTAATTTATGTAAAAATATATGTAGGTGGAAAGTACATAATACCTAAAGGTGCAATAGTCCATGTACATATATTTGATATCCACCGAAATCCACAACATTTTCCGGATCCGGAAAAGTTTGATCCAGACCGATTTCTACTAGAAAATGCGAAAAATAGGCATCCTTATGCATATATTCCTTTTAGTGCGGGACCTAGAAATTGTATTGGTAAGATGTTTAAAATTATTATATTATTTTATTAAGCGCGTAGGAATGCAATTTTACTTGGGAGAGAGCAACTTATAATGTGAAATTCTGTCAACGGGGAGGGTTTAAATAAACAAATTAAATTATAAATAGTATGTTATTCATGAAGAGAGGGAAACAAGTGATTATTCCCGCGTGGGAAGTTGGCAAACCGAGACGTAAGCGAGGGCCGAAGGCCAACTTCACACAAGGGATAATCGCGCCCTCCCGTGAAGCATATTATACTTTTCGTAACAAGTGCACAAAAATTACTATCTTATCGGGACAAATGTCAAACATGGGTTGCGTAACTAGTTGCCTAGGAAACGCCGTAAACAGCTAATAATCGTAGTCTCTAGGGAGAGAAACATCTCTCTAGAGAGAGAAACATGCTATGTTCTTCCTAGGGGGAGAAAAGCAGTGTTTCTCTCTCTAAAATTAGGGAATAAGAACGTGTTTCTTGTGCATGTGTTACGAAAAAATATTTGTTTCACTTTTAAAACAATTTTTATGGTATAAAATAAATAAAATAATAGTTTTCATATAAATAAATATTGAACAAACTATTATAAACAAAGAATTTACTTCAAATATGTACAATTCCTTTTTGCAATTTTATAAATCTGTTAGTTTTTTATCAGAAATTTTAAGACTTTTTATCGTAAATTGATAGACCTGTGAATTTACGATTGCCAAACAATTTTCTCCCCATTAAAATAACCCCTGTGTCTGCGCCTCCACTAACATCTTTAGGGTAGTGATTTGGACCGACAAACAACCGCACTTCACGCACATAAATATATCTCTTACCAAGATCTGCTACAGCAGAGTGCCACAGCCAGTAATGAGAAAAAGGTATAATGATATATTTATTTATTTTTACTATTTGTTTTAGGTCAAAAATACGCAATGCTTGAAATGAAGAGTATATTTGCAACCATTTTAAGAAGCTATGAGTTAGAACCAATTGACACCCCTGACACTATAAATATATCAATGGAAATGGTATTACGATCAACTAAAGGAATACATATGAAATTTATACCTCGAATAAAATAATAATAATTGTTAACTTTTTTCACAACTGGGAGTATTTGACCTATGATATATATATTGGGACAAAAGTTAAACATTTTATCCCTAGGTTATCTATGTTCTTTAGGGAAAATTATATATTACCTAAACACAGATTTTTTGAAGCATTATTGTTATTATAAATGAAATATATGAAATATTGTAAATAGTTTTTAATCTAGCAATTAAATATATATAAAAAAAATAAAACTCTCGGCAAAGTCTCACAAAATTCAGCCTCCGAGTCACCTTATGAGGGCATCGTCAGAGGCCGGCCAGCACAGTTAGTAACCATAGACGCGTTTCGCTCTTATTAGAGCTCATCACTATGGTATAACTCACTTCTTCACCTAGAACAAAGTTTTGTGAGACTTTGCCGAGAGTTTTATTTAATATTTTTTAGTAAACCTAGTTTCACCAAGTGTATGGATGACAATTAATTTTGTCTTTGTTGTTAATTAAATATATTGTGATAAACTTGAAAATGTTAAATATATATTTAAGCTTTTCAAATTTTTTATTTATTTTCTCAAAAATAGCTGGAAGAATATCTATAAAAACAAGACAAAAGTGAAAGAAAAGTTTGAAAGGGTTAGAAATTGAGTCTTCAATAATTTATGTCATGCGATACCCTATCGAGACACAATTTTCCACTCCACAGAATCCTGAAAGCTAAAAGCTCAGAAGTAATTTAGGGAATAGAATTTATCGTACATTCTTGTTTGATATTGAAAAAGAAAGAAAGAGCGTTCTAAATTTACCAAACAATATTTAAATATCAAAAAAATAAATATATCATCACGTATTTTACCTATTACTAGATCTGGCACTCTGCATTAGCAGATCTCGGTAAGTGATATATTTCTTCACGTGAAGTGCGGTTACCAGTTGTCAAATCACGGCCCTCAAAGATGTTAGTGGAAGGGGAGCCACAGGGGTAGATTTTAAATTGGTGAAAATGGTTTGTCGGCTGTGAGGATCGAACCAGGGTTCCCAAGATACACAGGCCGACTCGACACCACTGAGCCATCTACTCCAAAAAATGTAATTATAAAATATAGAATATTTGAAAGTGCACAAATTTACTTCACATAATGTGAAATATGAGGTTTTGTTATATACGTGGTTAATCATTTGTCTCTGTTCACATTTATATTAATTAGTGTCACATTGTTATTAATGATTTGCTACTTGGAAATAATATATTCAGTTGAAGACAATGTAAATATTTAATTTTACAAATGGAAGGGTGAATAAACAGAATAGATTGCTAGGTATTTGGGACCACTGGATTTTTATTGGGGATTTTAAAATTAAAAAGTGCACATTTGTAACATTTTAATTTAGGAAAACTTCAATCAGTATCGCGTTTTTATCATGTCTGTTATTGTCATCAAATGTTACCAAGTAAACTCGTTCTCATATTTAAAAATTTGTACATTTAAAACAATAGTAGAATTGTCTACAAATCCATAAGATTTGTAGATCTTTAAATATATAAATGATAAACAAAATCGCAGTGAAATAAAATATTGTGTACTTATCAACAAATACGATTCATTATTTTCAGATTTAAGGATCTATAAAACTTATAGATTTATCACAAACTTTATCAAAAATATATTGTTGTCTTTTTGCATTACCCTTGATGGCATTTTAAAATTATTTATAAAAAAATTAAGATAAATACACTGCTCAAAATTATACAGGATTATTTTAAAAATTAAATGTAAAATTAAAACTATAAATTATATTCAAATATTTGTAAGAATACCTAAGGTATTATTTTTCTTAGATATATTTGAATATAATTTATAGATTTAATTTTATAAATATATATTTAAGACGCCGTTTATTTATTTAATATTAAATTTTAACTTAACATTTAATTTGTTAAATTTTTAGTAGTTTATGTTCGTTGAATAAAAGGAGAGTCTGTTATCAGAGATATCGTTCTATTTTTAAATAATTGTAGGTTATAAGGTTTTTGTATTTTTTGGAATGTTTGTAAAATCTATAAATACTAATAACTATTATTATAAATCATGTAGCAATACCTAGTTTCCTGTATAATTATTTACGAAATATTATTCTTATAAATCCACCTGTATGTCTATTATTTCTATTTATACAAAACTAGAACATGAAATTAAAATTTGTTGTTACAAATATTTTAATTTTATTCAGCATTTTTTTATTGTACTTTAGATTTATAAATGCAGAAAATGTAAGATAAAAATTTATCAACTGTTTAAATGTTTTTATATTATTTTAAAAAAATGTTTCAAGTAAATTTTTTGGTTATTTTTATTTAAAGCATTTTTCTGTAAAATAATCTCTGAAAAGTCGTAAAATTTAAAGCTTTTATGTATATTAATGTTATAGTGGAATAAAGGATTAAAAATTGACTATCTCGCACAATGCGAAATAACAAACAATTCTCCTTGTAAGATTTATGGAATTGAATTAAACAATCATAAATTTGGAACTTCTATTGATGCTCGATGTGACTGTACCTCAGATATTAAACCAGATTTTCAAGTAAGTAATTCTAATAATTATATAAAAAGTAATGCAACACATTTATGGTGCTATTCAGTAATTTTCTATAATGCTACAGTTCTGTAAATTTGAACAAAAGCGCATAGAATTTTATTGACAAATACATCTAATGCCATTTGACAGTCAAATATGATACGATTTTGTTCAAATTTACAGATCTGTTGCGTTATAGAAAATTAGAGAATAGCACCATTAGTAAAAAGTAAATTGAAACATTTAGCTTAAAATTGAATAATAGTTATTTGTTGTATATTTTATCTTGTTTGACAATTGACTAAAATAGCTATTTGTGTATTAATTATTTGTCTCTGTGTATTAATTATTTGTCAATGTTCACATTTATATAATATGTTAACGGGTAATTAAATGGCACCGAATTGTGCCATGAAAAAATAAACTAAGTGCGAAATTAATTAGGAAATTATCTAGCATAATTTACAATAAAAATGTCACCGATTGTTAAATTTAGAAGGACTTGTTTATATAAAATAATTGTAATAGGTTCAAATATAATTTGGTGGTCGGTGAAAGCCATGTCGTTTAAATGTTACAATAATTAATAAGATTCCGTCAGTACGGTGGTGTGGATAGCATTACGGAATTCGAATCCGGAGATCCCGAGTTTAAATCTCACTCAAACTAAAAATTATATAAACTACTACATTGCGGCTCGGTGAGTGCGGACCCTGTACTGTAATTGGGATTAAGTTCCTGTTGTACAGTGTAACATAAATAAATAAATTCAAACTAACAAATTTGAAATTAATTTTCAATTGACAACGAAAAATGTTGCTGATTGTGATAAGCTCAGACATTGCCATCATATCGATCTTTTTGTTTCATGACACGATTTGATACTATTATTTTTAATCACCCCTTATATTGTTGATTAGAGGCAGGGGCGTTCCAACCCAGGGTTCTTGGGGTTCCCAGAACCCGGGCGCCAGCATAAAAGGGCGGCAGACGGCAAAAAGTTAAAATAAATAAGAGTATATTAAAAGAACACAAATACTGCATCTAATTATTATTTGTAAAATAAATAAAGTAATTAAATGAATACCAAATGTAGGTACCTACTATCGTACTAAGGCCTTTAATTACAAAAGATCGCAAAGTAATGTGATTAATGTTTGAAATATAAAGTTAACTGTCAAGATTTCTTAATATTCACAACAAATCTTGACGGTTATAGTGACAGCTTCTGTTTCTATGACAAAGCTGTCACAAAAAAACATAATTAGTAGGCCATTTTCTCGAACTATTTTCATTAATTTCTCTAATTTGTGGCATTAAAATGAAGTAATCTGTATGAAATAATGTGTGTGGATAGGTCTAGTATGGCCATGTGCAATATTATACCATAATTTTTTACCGGACACTTTTTATTTACAAAAACCTTTTTTCCCATGTTATTTCCCTATGCCAACCTTTACGTGGAACGCACGGTATAGTTATGAGTATTTAAGTATTTATATTGTAAATTTAATTTACATGTATTGATATGTTATTTGTATAATTGTTTGTGCTATTATGTGCAATTGTAAAATGTAAACTATATAGTTTTAATTAGGTTTAGGTATATTAGAATGTACCTACATAGTGAACTAATTTATTTTTTTTTTTTTTTGTATTTTTATTTAATTTTATGAGAAACTATATAATAAAATATTTATTTAAAAAATAGTTATTTTTCTAGACAAACAATGTTCTATTATTCTACGCTAAGGTGAATAACATATTATTTGTCATGAGTTTGCTTATTGCTCTAAATCTACACGCAAGTTTCGCATAGTACGGCGTGTCGGCTTACTGCCTTACTCTTTCTGTATCGTAGAGCATAAAATTCCACGTATTTTGAGTACCATATCGCATTTTTGTGTTCCACACGCCTCGGGGCGCCACATTCTGCTTCAGAACCCAGGCGCCAAGTACCCCAGATACGCCCCTGATTAGAGGTTATTTCTGCACGAAGAAGGACCGCGGAATTCTCTCGAAATCGACAATGTACATTTTCATTCAATACACACATTAGTTTATAGTGACAGTCACTACAATAAATCTTTTCTTAACAACAAAGACAAAATTAATTGTCATCCATACACTTGGCGAAACTAGGTTTAATAAAATATAAACTAAACACTTGGCTAAGTCTCACAAAATTCAGCCTCTGACGATACCCTCATAAGGTGACTTGGAGGCTGAATTTTGTGAGACTTAGACAAGTGTTTAGTTCATATTTTATTAAATCTTTTCTTCATTAATTACCGAGATCTGCTTAGGCAGAGTGTCACATTCAGTCATGGGTAAAATGCGTGATGATATATTTATTTATTTTGTTTCATGACACGATTTGATAGTACTATTTTTAATCACCCCTTATATTGTTGATTAGAGGTTATTGCTGCGCAAAGAAGGATCGCGGGATTCTCTTGAAATCGACATTTGCATTCAAAACACACATAAGTTTATTGTTACAGTCCCTACAATAATTCTTTTCTTCATTAGTTTTCATTTTAAGAATGTAATTTTACAAGGTTTCTACGTTACAAGACATTATAAAAATAAAAATTGTTTATTTGCTGTCCTGGTTGAAACATTCAATGAATGATTAAGAGTTAAAAATTGGGAGAGCGAGCTTTTTTCTGTTTTGTCACTCATAAGTGGCAATGTGCCATTGTGTACTAATGCAGTGGTCGGTAAAGTGCGGCTCCAGAGCCGCATGTGGCTCTTTGGCTCCTTAAGTGCGGCTCTGGCACAAATATCCACGGAAGGCGCAATAATATTTTCATTAAAAATAAAACTTGGTAAGACAATAATTACATCTTATTATGATAAATTAAAATTCTTCTATAAACATGTATAATTTTTTGTTTAAGTTAAAAGATAGATAGATAATTATAATTTTATATTGTTATAAAAATACGTAACGAACATAGAGTTTAATTTTATTAGTTTTCGTAAACTTAAAAACAAACCATGAACAAGCTACCGGCTGATAAACACCATTTTAAAACAATAATTTTAAATATGAGGGAAGCATTTATCAGCAGGTTTCAGGAATTTAAAACAGCAGAGCAACTTTAGCATTTGTCAAAAATCCTCTTAATGCTACGATAACAGAGTTGAAATTTTCTCCTTTTAAAATTGACATTGGTAGCTTTGAAATACAATTGCTGGATTTAAAAAACAAGGAGATATGGCGCTCTAAATTAGAACGTCTTTGTGTTGAATTGGAAATATTGGAGAAGAAAAAATGTGATCTTAGTTCACAACACAAGTGATCTGCTTTGAATGACCTGGAGAAGGAAGACATGATCATTTTCAACGCTTGGAATAGTATTCCTGACTCTTACGATCAGCTGAAAAAGATCGCGTTTGCTGTTCTTTCCCTTTTCGGTTCTACATATATATGCGAACAATCTTTTTCAAGCATGAACATTATCAAGAGTAAACTGAGAAGTCGTCTTATTGATGAGAACTTGGAATCATGCCTAAAATTAAAAACAACAACATACAAACCCGGAGATGCAAGCACATTGTTCGCATTAATAAATATTTATTAAGTATGAAATTTAGTTTTATTTAGTGTAATAAAAGTTTACTAAACAAGCAGATTTGGCTCCCAATTTTTTTTAAATTGTTGTAATGTTCATATTTGGCTCTTTGGTTAATAAGTTTGCCGGCCACTAACTAATGAATGCAAAAGTCTATTTTGTATATCGACTATAGAAATGAATATTTTAGGTTGAAGCAATGGCAGAGAGGTGTGGAGTGCGTGAATCGTTGGATACTTGCGAGACATATGGACCAATTCGAACTCAAGGAGCTTGTGCTCTTTTGAATATGCCTAATCAAGCTTGGAGTTCGTTTACTAATGCAATTGTACCAATTATGAAGTGTCCAATTAAAGCAGTAAATATTTAATTTGTTCGATAATCAATTTTATATAAAATTTATTTATTGAAACAATAAAATAGGTCAGATATTTGCAGTATGTTTATAACTGTGAGATTGAGAGGAATTTAACTTTTCCGGAGACAATATCTCAAAAACTAAACAAGATATGAAAATGCGCTCAACAGCATTGAATTCCCCGTGTCCAAATTGACTTATAAGCAAATTTTCATGTAATTTTAAGCAATTTTATTTTTTTAATTATTTCCTAAGGGGTACCCCTTTGGTTTTTTCAGATTTTAATTCAATTTTCCTAAAAATCCTTAATCATAGGAATATTGTAACGAAAATTTACATACATATGTATTTTGACCCACTGAATCCAGTGGTGAAATGTTTAAATGCATAAGTCTTATAGTTTTTGAGAAAATGTCAAAAAACCTCTTTTTGCGATTTTTTTGGCGAAATTTGGAAAAAAAATAAAAATCGCTGAAACTATGTTTATAAGTTAACTGAAGCACGAGAAAGTCAATGCCGTTGACCGTATTTTCATATCGCTTGTAGTTTTTGAGATATAGGCTCGGAAAAGTACAAAATCAGAATAAAATTAACAATTTAACTTTTCCGGAGCGTATATCTAAAAAATGAAACAAGATATGAAAATGCGCTCAACGGCATTGAATTCCCCGTGTCCGAATTGACTTGTAAGCAAATTTTCATGCAATTTTAAGCAATTTTATTTTTTAAATTATTTCCTAAGGTATACCCCTTTGGTTTTTCAGATTTTAATTCAATTTTCCTAAAAATCCTTAATCATAGGAATATTGTAACGAAAATTTACATACATATGTATTTTGACCCACTGAATCCAGTGGTGAAATGTTTAAATGCATAAGTCTTATAGTTTTTGAGAAAATGTCAAAAAACCTCTTTTTGCGATTTTTTTGGCGAAATTTGGAAAAAAAATAAAAATCGCTGAAACTATGTTTATAAGTTAACTGAAGCACGAGAAAGTCAATGCCGTTGACCGTATTTTCATATCGCTTGTAGTTTTTGAGATATAGGCTCGGAAAAGTACAAAATCTGAATAAAATTAACAATTTAACTTTTCCGGAGCGTATATCTAAAAGATATGAGAATGCGCTCAACGGCATTGAATTCCCCGTGTCCGAATTGACTTGTAAGCAAATTTTCATGCAATTTTAAGCAATTTTATTTTTTTAATTATTTCCTAAGGGGTACCCCTTTGGTTTTTTCAGATTTTAATTCAATTTTCCCAAAAAGCCTTAATCATAGGAATATTGTAACGAAAATTTATATACATATGTATTTTGACCCACTGAATCCAGTTGTGCAATCTCCAAGTGCATGCGTCTTTTACTTTTCGAGAAAATGTAAAAAAACTGGTTTTTACGATTTTTCTGGCGAAAATTTGAAAAAAATAAAAATAGCTGAAACTTTGCTTAAAAGTTAACTGAAGTACGTGAAATTCAATGGCGTTGATTGCATCTTCATATGTCGTTTAGTTTTTAAGGTATATCTTCGGAAATGTACAAAATCACAAAAAAAAATAAAATCGAATTTCTCCGGAGCGATTAATTTTTTTATCATTTCCCGAATGGTACTTCTTAAATTTGTTCTTGGTACATAATTTACACAACTTAACATACTACCTAATATTATCTGTTCCAGGCGTCCTATATTCAAACAAACGCATCATTTGATCCAGGCCTGTTTCGATTATTTCCTGCTGACAACTGGTATTGGAAAATTAAATTCAAATTTCTCGATGGCAAGAACAGACATTTGTTCTCAATGTGTACCCACTGTCAAATATTTAAATATAAAGATTAATAAATAAATACAAAATACAACCAGAAACTTGAACAGTAACAGAAATTTAATTCTTTCCCTAATCAAATAATTATCCATAATTTTTTAGGTAGTGATATCGAGTCGGCTTATGGATCTTGAGAACCCAGGTTCGATCCCCACAGCTGACAAACAATTTTCACCAATTTAAATCTACCCCTGTTTTCTGACGGCTGGTAACCGCACTTCACGCGAAGAAATATATCACTTACCGAGATCTGCTTAGGCAGAGTGCCGCACCCAGTTATAGATAAAAGGCGTGATGATATATTTATTTATCCAACACCCACTACTTATAAAGTCATTATTGTTGTCATTTTAGATTAGTAAAGTGGTTTATAAGTCACACGTGAGTTATAAGTCATAAGTCACGCATAAATTATGACTTGTAACTTACTGTTGAGTTTAAATAAAATATACAATTTTTTAAACATTTCAAAATGTTTGAAAGTTAAATTTTATTCACATTAACATTTACATTAAATGAAAAAGAAATACAATTTGATGATGTTGATACAGTGCAATTCTCAACTTGGTCTTTTGAAGAAGTCAACTCAACCATTTTAGCAGAATTTGTTCCTATGAAAAAGAATTTCATATGTTTGAAGACTGGATGACAACTAGAAACGTCAAAGGTATAATTGAAAGTGTTTTACTTGCATATTTTTCATACTTACAAACGAAACTGGCTCCTTTTTCCTTATGGACGAAGTATTCAATGATTAGAACAACTCTTCAGCTTTATAAGGAAATAAAACACTTTCATTTATACCTTTCTAGTTGTCATCCAGTCTTCAAACATATGAAATTCTTTTTCATAGGAACTTCTAGACTTTGTTGGTAAAATATATTTCGGGAATAAAATTCTCGTCTTCCATTTCGAATACTACAGCTGCAACCTTTTTTAAACTTTGTTTATTTAAAAAATTGAGTAACCTAGACAACAAAACAAGAAAGTATGGCTAACTAGAATATTATTTGAAATGTAGACAATTGTGTCAAAATTTATATTTTAATGTTTTAATTGTAGTTGTTGGATAAAATTTCGTATGCCACTCGTGTGTTATTACAATTAAGTCACTTCAGAAAATTATTCCCCTCGGCCTGCGGCCTCGTGGACTAATACTTTTCTCTTACTTATTTGTAATATAACACACTTGTACCATAAATAACTATTATTTATATTTAATCTTATAATTTACAAACAAGGAACATTTTTCTGCTAACAGATAAAACGTGAATTATTTATTTAATTACAAAATTAGCTGAAGTAATTTGCTGTTCCTCCAAATTTGCTACATTTGAGGAATAGATTCAAGGGATTCCAGCGCCATTTTGATGTTATGTATACAGTCAACCATATCCCATTTCAAACATCTTACGTATATTAAGCATGAGTTCGTGCGATCAAATCTTCAATTTATATTCGAAAAATACATCTATGCGTAAATGGTCTACATTCCATTATAAACTACTGTAATTGGAATTAAATATTTTGATGAAATTTTCGTCTATCTCTTGGGAAAACTGTTAATTACAATTAGTTCTTGAAGGGCCTGGTTCTATGATGATACTAATAACATCAAGGGCTTAACTATGACAAATCTCAAGGCATACATACATACATAACATCACGCTAAATCCCATTAAACGGGGTAGCACGAACCCCTGACAGAGCATCCAATAAAAGATTCATGACACACGATACTCATACATACATACATACATACATAACATCACGCTATATCCCATTAAATGGGGTAGCACGAACCCGTCAACATTCTCATCCTGACACACGATACTCGATTCGACCACATTAACACTTCCTCCATACAAACTCTTTCTTTTCTCACAACCAAAATCCATCAACACACAACAAACATTCATCCATTCGCTCCTATACACTGCGCTTGTTTCTGAAGATGGTCTCCACACAATTGCAGGTAAACACTCGAAACATCTAACCAATTAATCTAAAATCAAGAATCATACGCTTGTCTTCATTCATCATATTTATCCAGCAATTAATTTTCTCCAAACATTCCTATCCTGACACACCACTTTTGCTTCAACCACATTCATAATTCTTTTCATACAAGCTCGTTTATTCTTCACGCTCAGAATCTTTCGCTCACGCAACAACCCTTCAATCATATTCATCCACTTGTTCCTAGGCCGTCCACGCAAACTTTCACCCTCAATTTCACCAACATACACCTGTTTCATCAATCTGTCATTCGACATACGTTCTACATGACCAAACCATCTCAACTGACTTATTTCCACTCTTCTTACAACATTCTTCCCAATCTCACATTCATCATACACCAATGTATTCCGGACACGATCTCTTCTAGTTTCGACCATATTAACACTTCCTCCATACGAACTCTTTCCTTCCTCACAACTAAAATCCATCATCACGCAACAAACCTTCATTCACTTCCATTGTGTTTAAAATTTGTGGAGTACCTAATATTGTATGTAAATTATGTTTCATGTTTCAGTTTTAAACTCTTTCAGTAGTATATATTTTCTTTTAATTTTTAATTGGGTTTTAAAGAAAAGCCTTAAGTGGAATTTATAATAAGTTAATTTTCCTTCATTTGTACAGAAACTAAAAATAGCTTTGGCGTTTTCTTTGAACTGTTTTAATAACCTAATTTTTGCGAATTTATGGGGTAGGTGGCTCAGTGGTATTGAGTCGGTCTGTGGATCCTGAGAACCCCGGTTCGATCCCCACAGCCGACAAACAATTTTCACCAATTTAAAAAATCTATCCCTGTGGCTCCTCCACCACTAATATCTTTGGAGGCCGTGATTTGATGGCTGGTAACCGCACTTCATGCGAACAAATATATCACTTACCGAGATCTGCTTAGACAGAGTGCCACACCCAGTGATGGGTAAAAGGCGTGATGATATATATATATTTGCGAATTTCAAAAAAAAATCTTTTTGTTCTACATACATACATACATAACATCACACTATATCCCATTAAATGAGGCAGCACGAACCCCTGAAACATTCATAGAGCATCAATGCACATAAACATTCTCATCCTGACACACGATACTCGTTTCAACCACATTAACACTTCCTCTTTCCTTCCTCACAACCAAAATCCATCATCACGCAACAAACATCCATCCATTCGCTCCTGTACACCTGTTTCATAAATCTTCGCTTACGCTCATTTCTCTAACAACGCTTCTATACAGAAATGAAGGCAGCATCTCCTGCGCTTGTTTAAAAATACATTTAACACAATTGCAGTTAGATACTGTATAGTAAAAACTGAAAATGAAGAAAAAAAGATGAGGAAGGAAGGGAGCAACTGCCTGCGCTTGTCCACACTCCACACAATTGCAAGTAAACACTCGAAAAATCTAACCAATGAATCTAAAATAAATAATCATACGCTTGTCCTTATTAGTCAAGGCTATTTCACAAAATTTGTTGTATATCTGCTTTGAGTGACGAAAGAGATCTTGGAATAAATTTATAATATCCCAAGAGACCTAATATATTTCTGATACTAATTTACGCAGTTTCTGTACGTATATATATTGCATTTGTGAATTGATTAATTTGTATCTATTTAAATATAACTACGTGATTAACAGAAATGGTTACTATCACAACTAAATTGAGTGAGGGAAATGTCATTTGACATGGTGACCAAGAAAACGTTATATGTATTTGCAAATACAACTCCTTTGATTTATATATAATAATGATTAAATTTCTTGTATCACAAACGTAAAATAGTTGTTTTTGTATTAAGTGCGCAAAATGAGTGTTTTATTGCGCGGGAGAATGTTACTTTTAGTCGAGACAATAAAAGTCATTCGATTGCGCCAAAAAACAAGAATTTTGCCCATGAAATGCAAACAACATTTTTTCTACAACTGTAAATAAAGAATAATACAATAATTATTGGTTTATTTAAGTAAATTGAAGGAAAATAATCAACAATAATATTAATTTGATACTATTGATGTGTTGTAACTAATGAAACCTGACAACAAATAATTATACTCATTACTCATTTTGCGTACTAGGGTGCAAAATAATGCGCAAAACACGCGTTGTCAAGGTAATGTAAATGATGAAAAAATCACGTACTTCGCGTATTGATATTAGTAAAAAAAATGATTATTTTTTGACAGTTGTAGAAAAATGTAATTTTTATGTAATATTGAAAAAATTGTATGTAACACACTTGGGTAAAGGCAGGGTTCGTAAATATCATGATATTTATAATAAATATCAAAATATCTGATATATAGGATATATATCAGATAAATATCACTTTTTGGATATTTATTTTTTAATATTAGTTTTTGTACACATTTAGAAAAACTGAAAAATTCGAAAAATTTCACTTCAAATGCATATGACTTCTGGTTTTCGAGAAAATGTTAAAAAACCGCTTTTTGCGATTTTTTTGGCGGAAAATTGAAAAAAAATAAAAATCGCTGAAACTATGTTTATAAGTTAACTGAAGCACGAGAAAATTAATGCCGTTGAGCGCGTTTTCATATCACATTTAGTTTTCGAGATATAGCCTCGTAAAAGTAGAAAAACTGAAAAATTCGAAAAATTTCACTTTTCCGGAGGCTATATCTCAAAAACTAAACAAGATATGGAAATGCGCTCAACGGCGTTGAATTCCCCGTGTCCGAATTGACTTATAAGCAAATTTTCACACAATTTTAAGCAATTTAATATTTTTAATTATTTCCTAAGGGGTACCCCTTTGGTTTTTTCAGATTTTAATTCAATTTTCCCAAAAATCCTTAATCGTAGGATTATTAAAACGAAAATTTACATACATATGTATTTTGACCCACTGAATCCAGTGGTGCAATCTACAAATGCATATGACTTCTGGTTTTCGAGAAAATGTTAAAAAACCGCTATTTGCGATTTTTTTGGCGGAAAATTGAAAAAAAATGAAAATCGCTGAAACTATGTTTATAAGTTAACTGAAGCACGAGAAAATTAATGCCGTTGACCGCGTTTTCATATCACATTTAGTTTTTGAGATATAGCCTCGGAAAAGTAGAAAAATTGAAAAATACGAAAAATTTCACTTTTCCGGAGGCTATATCACAAAAACTATTTGATATTTTTATATAATGGATATATATCATTGCAAAAATATGACGATATATATCAAAATAAATATCATGATATATATCGATCGATATATATCTTCGAACCCTGGGTAAAGGCCATTGCAAAACTCGCTATCGCTCGTGCTCCAACTTTCGTACTTGTTCTGCAATTCAACCATTTCCTCACTAGTATTACAATACACTACTATAAGATCATTTAAAAATGCTTGGTACCTATGAAATAAAATTGAGAACAAATTGAAATATATTGTATAAACCTACACTCAAATGTAAATTAAATAAAATGTAATGTAAATGTAATTTAATGATATGTAATGTAATGTACTGGGGTCCTAATTACCTCGATGTTAACATACCCATAAATAAATAAAATAAAACAAATACTTGAAAAATAATTTAAAATAATTTCTAAACTAAAAAAATGATACAGTTCCCTTTGTTGCTATTGAAGACAATCAAAAAAGAAAAGTAAACTCAAGAAATTTTAATTGTCAAATGACTGCGGAAATAATATACTCTCCTTCAGAATTTTCTAAAAATATCATTTTACATTATTAAATTACAATTTACTGTTTGTAATTTTATATATTCAATAACTAATTAAAATTTTAATTATCTACAACTGAATTCATGTTGAAAACTCATAATAATGAGTAATATTGCAATGAAATAAAAGCACTACAGGAAATATTTTACAGGCGTAAAAACTTCATCAAAGAGAAATATTTCCATTATAAAATGAACAAGTTATTTTTACTATGTTTATATATGCACAAAGAATTTCAAAGCGTTCTAGTGAGTGAGTCTAAGGGAATATTTAATTTTCCAGATCAGCTTAGCGACATGACAGTAACGTTATTAGATTAGCTATCTGCATAAGTCATAAGGTTAAATTTACTGAAACTGACTTAGCAGGGATGAATTATTATACTTGCTTTAGACGTAGTTTATTCCTTATATAGGGTGATTTAAAAATAAGGACATCAAATCCTGTCATGAAATATAAAGACAGATATAATATAATAAAACCTAAATTATTTTTTTCGTAACACATGCGCAAGACACACGTTCTTATTCCCTAATTTTAGCGAAAGAAACACTGCTTTTCTCCCCTAGGGAGAGAAACATTGTTTTAATAGGTACCTACCATGTTTCTCTTCCTAGAGCGATGTTTTTCTCCCTAGAGAGATTAGCTGTTTGCGGCGTTTCCTAGGTAACTAGTTACGCAACCCATATTTGACATTTGTCCCGATAAGACAGTAATTTTTGTGCACTTGTTACGAAAAGTATAATATGCTTCACGGGAGGGCGCGATTATCCCTTGTGTGACGTTGGCAAATTTCACACACGGGAATAATCGCTTGTTTCCCTCCCTTGATACATAACATACTATACTATTTGTGTTCGTGTCGTCACGATTTTCTTACCGAATCTGCCCTCGAGCTTTTTATTTTTATCGCGCATTCAATCAGCATAATCGACACAAGTGAAACACGAGTGCAGATTAATATTTTGTTGGAATGTACGCGGAGAAAAAAATCAACAAAGAATCAAATCTATAAGTTAATTGTAGTCATTGATTGCATCTTTATACCTTGATTAGTTTTATAGATATAACCTCGAAAGGACAAAAATCTGATAAAGAAAAATCGTGTTCCACCCATGACGATTAATACATTGTTCGAATGTGCTAAAAAAAATACGGAAAGAAACAATGCTCTAGGGATATAATAAATGAAACATTTTCAAATAACATAAAATTCTATTATTAAAATAAATAAATATATATATATATATATCATCACGTCTTTTACCTATTACTGGGTGTGGCACTCTGCCATGGCAGATCTCGGTAAATTATATATTTCTTTGCGTGAAGTGCGGTTATCAGTAGTGGAGGAGGAGTCACAGGGGTAGATTTAAATTGGAGAAAATTGTTTGTCGCCTGTGGAGATCGAACCAGGGTTCTGAAGATCCACATGCCTACTCGATACTACTGAGCCACCTACCCGATAATATACAATTCTATTATTTAGGCATTTAATTCATATACTTTTGTTCATAGACATTAGCAGATAAAACGAAGTTACGATTGTATTTGACTGGTTCTGATTCCATTATAAACTGTAGGTCCCCTGTACTATACATAAAACTACGTTCCTATTACAGGCAACTTTAAACAGTAGTGGATAAAACTGCGGTAAAACTTACGTTTATTAATTAACAAGCAAGAGGTCCTGCATTCGAATCTCACTGACTTCAACTTATATAAACAAAATACTATTATTTATATCTCAGTGATTCAATATATAAATAAATATATCATCACGCCTTTTACTCATTACTGGGCGTGGCACTCTGCCTAAGCAGATATCGGTAAGTGATATATTTCTTCGCGTGAAGTGCGGTTACCACTCGTCAAATCACGGCCCTCAATGAGTAGGATCCACAGGGACAGATTTAAATTGGAGAAAATTGTTTGTCGTCTGTGGGGATCGAACCAGGATTATCAAGATCCACAGGCCGACTCGATACCACTGAGCTATCTACCCCTTTCTATTCTACTATAAGCTACTATAATTAACATTTAGTTCCTATTTGACAAAGTAACAAACAAATTAAAATCAAAATATTAAGCCTTATTAAAAGCAGGCGCATCTCTTAACATACTGTGACGTCACCTGAACCAAGGATCGTCAGTTCGAATCCGCTTGTCGACAATGTGTGATTTGTCGTAAAATATAAAAAATACAGTTACATGTATTTATCACACTCGGGCGCTATAAGCTAGTCACTTATACGTCTTAAATAATGTAGTACGGCAGTGTAAAAACTGCAGCTCGGTGTGTCCGGTAGGCCCAAGCCCGATTTGGGCTGTAGCACCACAGATGATGATGATTAAGGCCCGGATATTTAGGCACTTAAAAACACCTAAATAAGCAGGCATATAGGCCGGTATTTACTATAAAATAGGCGGGATTTTAGGCAGCCTAAATATAAATAGTTTCTTTAATAAAAATTATACACTAATTCTTTTTCTAAATTTGGTACTCGTACTTTTCATTAGAAAAAAATATTCATTTTAAACAAAAATTAACGCAATCTAAAAAAAATTTAGGGTTCTTATTTTATTAACTATTATATAAATTCAAATTATGTAGTATACTTTGATTCACAAAATATTACGAGCAACTGCTGAATGGAATTTTCGGAAAGGGACTGTCTTCGGTCAGTCAGAACTTGCTTGTAAGCTGAAAACTTCGTTCGACATCATAAAATGTAACAGAGGCGTTCTTATATTTAGCCATATCGTCTAAAGTGGTAACTTTCATTGATTAATGGCAAAGGAGCAATTGAATTGCCACATAAAATTTTGACTAAAACTTGATTAAAGACAAAGTAAGTACTTTAAATATTATAGATTAGGATGGAACACTTTGCCGAGTGTTGAATTAATCAACGAAATAGATGATAGATGGCGTTGATAAGCCTTGTCTGCTCAATATAAGTTGAAATAAGCAACAAAAATAGGCAAAATAGGCTGTATAAGGTAAAATAGGCACAAAAACCAAAATATAGGAAAAATAGGCTTTAAGGCACGAAAAAAAACCTTCCATTACACGTAAACATATTACCTATGTATAGAAAAACCAAATTGCCTGAAGTCTATTAAAATTTGAATCTAGACAATTGCCTAAAAATCCGGGCTTTAATGATGATGATGATTAAAAGCGTCCACTTTAATCCTAATAGCTACCAGTCTAATTCATCAGCTTTAAATATCAATTAATTGGCAAAGATGACCTCGGCTACTGCACAATCCTGCAGAATACGCCATATGGATTGAACATGTGGCGTATAGGTTCGTACGTACGAACCTCGTACCCGTATACAGGATCTGAGTACGGCTGGACGAAGACATTCGCTCGTGCGATAACAACCAAGTTAATTGGGTTACTGTCATTGGTATATCTGCATTCAACCGCTTAGAATTGATGCAGGAGTTTGAAGAGTATTGTGAATCAGTGAACTTAGATGAATTATTGATTTATGCAGAGATAAATTATTATTAAGATTTAAAAAACTTTTAAATAGCTCCACAATCATAAAATTGAGGTAAATTATGAAACTATTCACTGATTGACTGAGTAAACTGATAAAAATAGAAAAATAAAAATATTAAATAAACACATGGCTATGCCTACAATGTCTATGGTTACTAACTGTGCTGGCCAGTCTCTGACGATGCCCTCATAAGGTGACTTGGAGGCTGAATTTTGTGAGACTTAGTCAAGCGTTAGTTTGATATTTTATTATTAAACCTAGTTTCACCAAGTGTATGGATGACAATTAATTTTGTCTTTGTCTATTGTATTTGCCAGTAAAAATGACAACTGGAACACAACGGTATGATATGATATTAGTGACATTCAGATGACATTTTAAAATTTTAATTTAATATAGGCATTATTAGTGCTTTCACTTATTTTTTCTACTTCCGTTAGGAAATAGACGTTTTATTTCACTTATTTTAGTTAGGTAATGAACTGCATTATTTAACATAGCAACAGATATCTTGGTAGACGCATTCTGATGTGTTATTCTTTTATTTTTTGAATTTATAACTGTCATTAATATGTCAAAATTTAATAATTTCTAAAACGCTCTTTCGTATTTATTAGAACGGAAGTAGAAAAAATATTGTATGAAACTCGTAAGGAAATAATGTTATTACCTTACTTATGTGTTTCACATGCATAAGGTAATAACCTTCATTTCCTTACTAGTTTCATAAATAGCTATTATGTTATAATTTGTTGTTCTATAAATTCTAAAAGTTCTTATTTATGGGGTAGGTAGCTTACTGGTATCGAGTCGGCCTGTAGATCTTGAGAACCCTGTTTCGATCCCCACAGCTGACAAACAATTTTCATCAATTTTAATCTAGCCCTGTGGCTTCCCCTCCACTAATATCTTTAAAGGCCGTGATTTGACGGCCGATAACTGCATTTCACTCGAAAAAATATATCACTTGCCTAGATCTGCTTAGACAGAGTGCCACACCTACTTTTGGATAAAAGGCGTGATGATATATTTATTTATTTTATTTATATAATTTGTTGTTATATAAATTCTAAATGTTCTGCTACAAACCCACTATCAAAACTTTAGAATAATTAATAAATTTCCACTACTCATATCGACCATTTCTCCTATTTCACCCACGTCAATTTCTATCCGTCTTCTATTGGCACACCGCAGTACATTTTGCACGTAGCCGCAGGCTTAGCAGGATGTTTGAGATCTGAATTAGTTTCCGCGCATTTGGTTGGTTCATTCGGCGAAGTGAGCAGTGAGCATTGGAGCAGTGTGCCAGAATGGCGCTTCAGAGTAGAGCTTAACAGAAAGAGGCGCCTCGAGTTATACGACATTGATAAAAGCTTCGAGTGGACACAAATAGTTTGGGAATGACATGAAGAAAAGTGTATTAAATAATAAATTACATTTAAAATTTTTCATATCAATCTATCTACTGAAATTATAATATAATTAAAATGTTGAATAATTTACAAATAGGCCATGTCCGCTAACGTAATAATCCCTGCATCATCACAAGAAACATAATACCAACCCTCAGTAACTAATATCCCCAATACCTTATCCTCTATCCTGCTGTGTGTTTAATATGCACAACATACTAACGCAATATATTGATTGAATCTGATACAGCACGTGTTTACCATCGTTGCTGAAACAATCACAAGCCTGAGACACAGCCCACTGGAGATGAAAGGGAAAATGCGACACATGCTCACGTGATACACGAGCAGAGAGGTGGAAAATGTGCGCAAAAATTTAGGGTTGAAATTTGGAGGCTTAAAGTATTTTTGTAAGTGGAGCGAAGGATTTTGAAATGGTGGATTGAGATTAGTTTTTATTTGAATATAGTAAAGTTTTAAATTAATATTTGCTAATTTGTACAATAGGAAATTAATACTATTATTTTAATGTAAGTATGAAGAATGTTGAAGTTTGCAAGAATTGAAAGCTCAACTTTTATTTATATTTAGTTGAACTAGGGACCCTCTCAAAAAGAACAATATTTCATTTATTTATTTATTTATTCGGAAATTATTTCCCAATTAAAAAAATTTGATGTGGACACCACATGACTTCCTTGTACGCGTATTAAACTTAGATATTTTTTTAATTGCACATATCTGACATTTTGATTTTTTTCTTATTTTTTGCTCCAATCCATAGCAAACTTAATTAAAAAAAAAAACTAAAAATATATAAAAGGCTAATTAAATAATTCTTAATATGCTAGACGCAGAATTTAATTCTCTAAAACTTTTATTTGCAGCATTTATTTCTAAAATCAGAATAAATCCATTTTTTTCAAGAAAAACTGTTAGCAGCTTCATGTAATGTATCACTTCCGGTTAGTCCCTTTTAACCAAAATCTATTATGTTATTTCCATTGATATAGTAGGCTTATATACCAAATTTGAAAAGTTTTGGATTATATTTTGATAAAGTTTTTCATTAAAATATATTATAGGCTTCAGGTAAAGTACCACTTCCGAAAGTTATATAATAACCAAAAAGGGAGGTACACAACTAGATGTTATAACAGTCCTAAATATAAAGTTTCAATTTTCTACGGCTTACCGTTTTTGAGTTATGCGAGATACATACGTACGTACGTACAGACGGCACGACGAAATTAGTCAAAATGGATTCAAGGATGGCCAAAATGCGTATTTCCACTGAAATCTGACAACCGAAAATTACTTTACTTCGTACAAGGAAGTAAAAAAAACAGTAGATTCTCTTCCTAAATATAAAGAGAGACCATCACATTTACAATGCGAAATAACTATATTTTAATTATCACTAACGTATATTTTGATCTAATTAATAATTATAATTTTAATAATCTTGTAACGAGATAGCAGATGAGAACGCTAATAACCCGTAGATTGTTAACCGCCTGGGTATCGCGAAGAACCAAGTTAATATGTCGGTTTTAACCATGGTCTTAAACTAAATAATTACATGTTTTATTTAAACGTACATTAAATGTTTATGAGTAACTAATTAATTTTTTTTAACATTATATAATCCTGAAAACGCTGTATAAAAAGTTTTTCATTTTAATCTTTTCATAAAGTTTTTGTTTGATATTTTAATATTTAAAAAACAAGCTGAAATGAATAGAATCTCCAATCAAACTAATAAATTTCAATTTAAGTTAGTAATTAATCTTCTTTTCAAACAATATAAGATTTAATCTTCTTTCTACGTAAATAGCTTGAAACTAAACAAATATTTATTGTTTGAAAGTTTTAAAAGTTTATTCATATTTGAATTAGACTCAAAGCATAAAATTTGAAGAGATTTTATCTGCTTTAAATTCATTTTGAAACCAAGCACTGAAATTGTCAATTTTTTTACAAGTATTAGAAATTATAAAATTAAAACACTTGGTATATTTCACATAAAATTTTTTATTTATACAACGCGTTTCGACTTTTCAGTCTTCATCAGGTAATAATACAATGGTTTACAAAAATATAACACTTATATGTTAAAATTAATATTAAGAAGAGGGGAGGAACTTACGTCCAATTGGTCATTGACTATATTTTTCTTTTAATTAACCGCCTTGCGAATTTCTAAATTTTCCAGTAAGTTCAGCTTAACGCCTCGTATAAATAAAAAATTTTATGTGAAATATACCAAGTGTTTTAATTTTATAATTTAAAATGTTTCACCAAGTGCCAACCACACAAACAATTAATATTATTAGAAATTAGTAAGCGTTTCTCCAAAACTATTCAGAGACTGGAATCACAAAATAGTTATTTACGTATCAAGTGCAGAAAGATGGGTTTTCTGAATGAGTGAATTCAAAAAAACCCCTTTCTACACGAGTTGCGTACACTATTTTTTCTACAACCACAAACCAAATTTTGATAAAAATAATAAAACAAATTTCAGTAATTGTAACATCTCTGAAATTTTTTATTAATTTAGAAACTTTAGAAAGATACCTGGTTTATTGTATCCATGACAACTGACAATGACAAACTTAATTATCTTGTTGATAATGAGGAAAAATTTCTCCGTGCTTTCAATTTAAAAAATGTTTGATTTACTGTCGGGATCTGGAATTAACATTAGCAGCATCACTGGCTGTACCATTAATTTTAATGTAGTAAATAATTGTAAATAATTAGTTAATAGAAAGTATACTGTATAGAGTTTATTTGTATTAAATTACTTTTAGAAATAATTCACATTTTTTGCACTAGTGCAAAAATCTGCTACTTTCATAATAAAAATAAGTTCAAAAACGCCTACTTTTTTTAATGGTTGTAGAAAAAAGTATGTTTCGTTCTGGTTAAAGGATCAACTTATATTTTTGGATCAATTTTTACTACCTTGTACGAAGTAAAGGAAGTATTGTAATCGCGAAAAATTTCGGTTCTCAGATTTCAACGGAAATAGGTGTTTTGACCCTCCCTGAATCCATTTTGACTAATTTCGTCATGCCGTCTGTACGTACGTACGTACTCAAAAACGGTAAGCCGTAGAAAATTGAAACTTTATATTTAGGACTGTTATAACATCTAGTTGTGCACCTCCCTTTTTGGTCATTATACAACTACCGGAAGTGGTACTTTACTTGAAGCCTATAATAGATTTTCATGAAAAACTATATTCAAATATAATTTAAAACTTTCCAAATTTGGTATATAAGACTACTATATCAATGGAAATAACATAATAGATTTTGGTTAAAATAGACTAACCGGAAGTGGCACATTACATGAAGCTGCTAACAGTTTTCCTTGAAAAAAATGGTATTATTTTAATTTTAGAAAGGAATGCTGTAAATAAAAGTTTTAGAGAATTAAATTCTGCGTCTAGCACATTAAGAATTTTTAAATTAGCTTTTTGCATAAACGAGATATCTAAATTTAAATATTATATATTTTTTGATTTTTTTTTAAATTAAGTTTGCTATGGATTAGAACAAAAAATAAAAGAGTTAATGTCAAATATGTGCAATTAAAAAAATATCTATAGTTTAATACGTGTACAAGGAAGTCATGTGGTGTCCACATCAGATATTTTACTCGTTTGATAATTTTCTTTTGGTTTAGTTCAATTTGGATTAACGATTTAAAAAAAATAACTACCATAATAATAGTTAGCCGAACTATTCAGAAATAATTTCCTAATGTTAATTTCATTTTGTGATCTGCATACATTATTTCGTAAATATTGTTGTTCAATATTCGATCGTTAGTTATTATACAAAATATCAACAAAATTCAAGACTTCAAAATCGTTTTCGAAAGATTCTTCCGCGTCACGTGTTTTCAATTTACCGTGAACGGCTTTAAAATATCTACGACTGAATTTCGACTACCTTTGATATTCAGAGGCAGAGTAAGGACCAGACTTCAGATCGCTCTTTAAAGCTCAACTTTCAAGAGGACTTCGGAGAATTCACAGAAATAATAATTGGTTCTTTATACTTTTTCAGTTAACTTTATGTATTAAAGCTACCTTTAAGTATTGGAAGGTAGAATGTCATTCTTTGATATCAATATTTAGCACTGAAAGAGAAATAACATATATTTTTTTATAATATTCGTCTGATAAAGAATTTTGAAACAAAATTTCAAGATGTAAATAATTGTTCTGAATTAGTTTATAAGTCAATTCTAACATCAGGAATTCAATGTCTTTCTTCATATATCGTTTAATTTTTAAGATATATCCTCAGAAAACTACAAAATCTGAAAATTTCACTTTTCCGGAGGCTATATCTCAAAAACGAAACAAAATATGAAATTGCGCTCAACGGCATTTAATTCCCCGTGTCGGAATTGACTTATAAGAAAATTTTCATGCAATTTTAAGCAATTTAATGTTTTTAATTATTTCCTAACCCCTTTGGTTTTTTCATATTTTAATTCAATTTTCCCGAAAACTCTTAATCGTAGGAATATTGTAACGAAAATTGAAATACATGTGTATTTTGACCCACTGAATCCAGTGGTGAAATCTTTAAGTGCATATGTCTTATAGTTTTCAAGAAAATGTTAAAAAAACGATTTTTGCGATTTTTTTGCCGAAAATTTAGAAAAAAATAAAATTTGCTGAAACTATGTTTATAAGTTAACTGAAGCACGAGAAAATCAATGCCGTTGAGCGCAATTTCATATCACATATAGTTTTTGAGATATAGTCTCGGAAATGTACAAAATCTGAAAAATAAGAAAATATTCACATTTCCGGAGGCTATATCTCAAAATCTAAACAAGATACGAAATTGCGCTCAACGGCATTGAATTTCCCGTGTCCGAATTGACTTATAAGAAAATTTTCATGCAATTTTAAGCAATTTAATGTTTTTAATTATTTCCAAGGGGTACCCCTTTGGTTTTTTCAGATTTTAATTCAATTTTCCCAAAAATCCTTAATCATAGGAATATTGTAACGAAAATTTACATACATATGTATTTTGACCCACTGAACCCAGTGGTGAAATGTTTAAATGCATAAGTCTTATAGTTTTTGAGAAAATGTCAAAAAACCGATTTTTGCGATTTTTTTGGCGACAATTTGAAAAAAATAAAAATCGCTGAAACTATGTTTATAAGTTAACTGAAGCACGAGAAAATCAATGCCGTTGAGCGCAATTTTATATCACATATTGTTTTTGAGATATAGTCTCGGAAAACTACAAAATCTGAAAAATGAGAAAAAATTCACATTTCCGGAGGCTATATAACAAATTGTAAAGCTGCGCTCAAAGACGTTGAATTCCTCTATTAATAAAATAATTTTAGTCAAATTTTGAGCGATTTAATGTTAGTAATTATTGGAATTGCACATATTTTGGACTATTGCAATTGAACTGTAAACAGCAACGCATTAAAAAATATATTGCCGAAATAATGTATGTATGTAAGTGATAAAACTATCTCCAGTCCTGTTCTGTCAAACTAACATTGCCTCTACTTCGTAAACAGTACAAAACGACTGTCGATATAACATTGCTATTTACGACAAAAGTCCCAAACTTTTCCACGTTATCCTGTCCGTCTGCAAACAAACAAACACGAGTCCTGTCACAGACACAATGCAGTTTATCCTGAACTAGTGCACTGATTCTCTGGAATAATTTAAAGATCCCTCTGGAATTCCATAGTTAATCCCGGAAGCAAACAGGACTGATATTGTTGGCTTTCCCTCTTCTATTAATGTATATGTACATAATTCGAATTGATTTGAAATATATTAGGACCTTGTTCTCCATTCATACATTGGAGTATGGAAATGGGAAATCGTGCGATCAATCGTACTAAAATTATTTCTGTGGTTTTTCCACCTTTGTTGAAGATTGAAGTTTTAAGAAAAAAACATCTAACTTTTTGGCGGTCTAGGCCGCAAACAAACGTTTTCTGTACATTTTGATTATTTATTAATAAAAAATATAATAATAAAATATCAAAATAAACACTTGTCTAAGTCTCACAAAATTCAGCCTCCAAGTCACCTTATGAGGGCATCGTCAGAGGCTGGCCAGCACAGTTGGTAACCATAGACGCGTTTCGCTCTTATTAGAGCTCATCAGTATGGTATAACCTACTTCTTCACCTAGAATAAAGTTCACGTGAAGAAGCTGGTGACGAAGGACTGTGCCAGCAGAGAATAAGATCTCTAAAGAACGGTAAGATGACATGAGAAGTTCTATCGAACCAGTAATGCCATCTACCGAAAAAAGCAAAAGCTACGAAACAGCAATTTAAATAAAAAAACAACAAAGACAAAATTAATTGTCTTTAAATGCTCACTTGGTGAAACTAGGTTTAATAATAAAGTATCAAAATAAACACTTGTCTAAGTCTCACAAAATATAATAGTTTCTGTATTGATCAGTTTCGGACTATAATAAATAAGAACTGTTTTAAAATAGCTATTTATGAGACTAGTAAGGAAATGAAGGTTATTACCTTACGCATGTGTAATTTGACAGCTGACAAAAAAATTTTCCTTCAAAATTTTCCTCTTACATATTTGACTTCATGCGCATAAAAATATATCTCTTACCGAGATCTGCTACGGTAGAATATCGCATTTATGTGACAAACAAACTCGGCCTACTTAATGACTTTCATATGAGTGCAATAATTTTGTCTATATCCCACTTATTGCGTAATAGCTATTTATGAAACTAGTAAGGAAATGCAGGTTATTACCTTACGCATATGAAATTTGCAGAACGAGGCATAGCCGAGTTATGTAAACACATAAGTAAGGTAATAACCTTATTTCCTCACTAGTTTCATACAATATTTTTTCTACTTCCGTTCTAATAAATACAAAAGAGCGTTTTTGAAATTATGAAATTTTGACATATTAATGATAGTTATAAATTCAAAAAATAAATGAATAACTCAGAATTCGTCTACCAAGATATTTCTTGCTATGTTAAATAATGCAGTACATTACCTAACTCAAACAAGTGAAATAAAACGTCTATTTCCTAACGGAAGTAGAAAAAGAAATTACAGATTTTGAAAAATGGGTGTACCATCTAAAAATATAAAACTGCATATCAATGCGCGAAAAAGAAACACCCGGTAGAGCAACTTGTATTGCAAATATGTGGGCATTATAATATAAAATTATTTTTGGTAAATAATATATAAAATAATTGAGTAAAAAAAATACTGAACGATGGATAACCCCCATTCGTGTGGGGTGCATGTGAGGTATAAATGTATTCTATTCATAAAAAATATTGTAATTTGTATTCAAATTATTTTTTAAATCTGCAGGATTATAATGTTCAACGCATGGACAAACAGAATTATTTTCCTGCGGAACAATATGTATTATTTTGCTGACACAGTATGATATATCTGTATTTAGGTGGATATATGAACGGGAAACATTTTTTTTTTAATACAAGTACATTAATATTGTCCTATGCAATATATTCTCTTTGTTTTCGGTCTTGTGTGTAGATAGCTTGAAATTTTTATTGGAAATATTGATTTAATGTTTGTGTTTTTTGCTTTTTATTGGCAATATTTATTGATGAAAAATTTATAACTATTTTCATTTCTACTTCTAATATAATTTTAATTATTAATTAAAAACACGTCAGATTTCGTTTATAATATTTATTTTTTATTTTATAAACATTTCGATTTAAACATTAATCCATGTTCAGCACCCTATATAATATAATGTAAGAAAATTATATTCTGAAACTGAGTTAATTAATAACTCAAAAGTCCATAAAATAAAAAAAAATATTAAACGGTTTCAGCAATCCTTTTTAATTAATAATAATAAATAATATATTGGAACTTTATAAAAATATTTGACTTCTATGTTAAGGTAGATACTGTACTGTATACTAGGCATGCCTTAGCTTACCACAATTGCTGACATTTTTCGTTGTTAATTATGACAAATAATTTTGTAATTAATACCAAATTTATGATTCTGAATCTTATTGATTATTGTAACATTTAAATAGGTTGGCTTTATTTAAACCACTTAAATTTATTTTATTAAAAATGTTTAAATTGTACATTCGGTGACATTGTTTGTCGTCAATTATGACAGATAATTACCTAATTAATTTCAGACATACGTTATTTGTTTCATATATATATATATATATATATATATATATATATATATATATATATATATATATATATGTATGTATTAAAATTGAAATATAAAACTTTCTTAATTTATGAAGCATAGCCACAAACAAATGAAATTTTATTTTCTGCTTATAGGATAATTAAAATGAAAACAATGAAATGAAATACATGAAAACTTGTAAACAGGTAATTTATTATATGTCTTAAATTAATTAATAATAAAAAAGTGAACATTTTCCTGTGTAATACGAAATATAAAGAGCAAATAACATTCATCCAAGCTATAAAAGAAAGTAAATATACTTGAACAAAGAATGAAAAACAGTTTACTTTATTCATTTGTTATTCTGTTATTTTTAAGCAGCCATATTAGATTATCTAGAACACATATTACAGCATTTTCACATGAACATTTCTAAGTTTTTTTTTAGTATAATATGCTAATACAAGAAGCAATATTTTTAACATAATATTTACTTGTCGTTGAAGTTGGAATATTAAAAATAGTAAGAATTTTAACTAGCGGAATTGAGCATAGATATTGCTTCTTATAAATATATATATATCACCACGCCTTTTACCCAATGCTGGGTGTGGCACGCTGCTGAAACAGATCTCGGTAAGTGATAGGGGTAGATTTAAAGTGGTAAAAATTGTTTGTCGCCTATGGGAATCGAACTAGGCTTCCGAAATCAACAGGCGAACTCGATACCACTGAGACACCTACCCAAATTTAGAAGTATAAATGATATATTTATTTCTTTTAAGTTTATTTATTTCTGAATGTAGGTACAAACAAAACACATCTCGGTATAATACCAACTTATCTTTTACTACCAAATGTCCCTGATTACAAAAGCAAACTAGTAATTTAGAGCGAATTATTATCAGTTCCGTCCAGGACTTGTCGTAATGTTGTTTCATTTTCTGGTTGGCGCACAATTAAAACGAAACAAATTACTTCGTGTTTGTAACTCCGGTGAACTACACAATTACTGAAGTTCCGGGAAAATATCACCCGGAATTCACCCGGAAACTGCTCCGGAATAACTGTTGAGATAAAACTGACAACGCGGAGTGAGTCTTCAGCAAGTTCTGTCAAAGTTGAATTCGGTATCTATTTCATAGTATTCACTTCATTTTTGTCTTGTAAAATTACTTTGAGATGTTAGTAAATAATTTTTTTTTAAATAATTTTTTGGGGTTTTATTTGGACGGCTATGAACTGCATTTTAAATAGAAGAATATATCAAATAAAGTTGGGATATCGCATATACCTTTGAATTTTATTTATTATTGTAATATTAACTAACATCTTTGGAGATCGTGATTTGACGACTGGTAACCGCAGTTCACGCGAAGAAATATATCACTTATCGAGAACAGCTACGGCAGAATGCCATATCTAGTAGAAAGCAAAAAAGCGTGATGATATATTTATTAATTTTACAAATAAAAATCACATAATATATCATCACGCCATTTATCCATTAATGAGTGTGGTACTCTGCTGTAGCAGATCACTTAATAAGTGATATATTTTCATAAGTGAAGTGCATCAAATTATGCTCGCCAAAGATGTTAGTAGAAGAAGAGCCACAGCTGTAATAAACGTTAATAGGCTGTTATACTAATAGAAATTATGACAAAAATGTCAAAATTTAAATAAATTAAATAGTTTATAGATCAATATTTGACATATACTTTTTACATATGGCATAAAGAACAATATTTAATATAAAAAATGATAAGTTATATATACCCACAATTATTTATCATTCCTGCTGAATTCTTCGACGAGCCATATCTTAAAAACAACAAAAGATATTTAAATAATGTTTACACCACTAAATTACGTATAAATTACTCTTACTAACAAAATAAAATTGAGTCAAATATCTTAAGCCAATCGCCAGTAAAGTAGATTTGAAAAAATCCTGCTGACAATTTTTGATCACCCATATCTCGGTAGATAAAAAAGATATTTCAAATCTGTTTACAGTTTTAATTTTAGCATAATTAATACTACATTCTAGTATGATATCATTAAATTCGGTTTATTAATTTTGAAAGATTTTAGAAAAAATATAAACTATTATTAATTTAAAATTCATTAATAGAATAACTATAGTGGTATCGCTTTTTTCATCCTATTTATAATAATTTTAACCCATTTTTCTACTCTTAAACTTAACGAAGTTATAATTCCGAGCAAATGAGATTAAAACTGAATCAGGACAGGTTTCGCATTTCACAATGAACACTGACAGCCACAAATACGAAGATCTGCGCGGACTTTTTGCGAACGAAAAGAAATTTAAATTCAAATGATAATCCGCTTTCCGTACATTTTTATGCGGAATTATATTTGCATTTCTGTTGAATACAATTGGATTATTATCTTACAGGGTATTATTAATGTATTTCCTAATGATTTATCGTCAAATTTTATTTAATTCTAATATTCGGTTTGTTTGTTTTATCGATTAGGGTCTATTGTTTTTAATCGATTTTATTTAAAACTAATTATGTAATTAATGAGTATGACTACTTCCAAAATTTCACTTGCAGCTGCCAGTAAATACATACAGGGTGTTTCTATACCTCTGCACGAAACTTTAATGACATACACAGGTGTTTCTGACATATAATTTGATAGAATAAAAAGCTTTACTTTTTATATTCTCAAAAATTAGGATGTTTTATTCATTAGTGTCACTGGTTTAATAGTACTTTTAATTAAAAAGAATTAAAACAAGGCATTACACCACGTACCTACATAATAATTAATTAATAAATGATTAGTTGTAGGCAGTGTTTATACTTTTATTTCATTAGTAACATAATTATAAATAAATAAATATATCATCACGCCTTTTACCCATTACTAGGTGTGGCACTCTACCTAAGCAGATCTCGGTAAGTGATATATTTGTTCGCATGAAGTGCGGTTACCAGCCATCAAATCACGGCCCCCAAAGATGTTAGTGGTAGGGGAGCCACAGGGATAGATTTAATTTGGTGAAAATTGTTTGTCGGCTGTGGGAATTGAACCAGGGTTCTCATACTCCATTATAAATAATTGAATGTACTATTAATCCAGTGGCATTATAAATGTTCGCTAGGAATGAAATACCCTAATGTTTGCGAATTTCAAAGAAAATCTTTTTGTTCTATAATCAGTATATCAAATTATGTAAAATAAATAAATAAATATATCATCACGCCTTTTACCCATCACTGGGTGTGGCACTCTGCCTAAGCAGATCTCGGTAAGTGATATATTTTTTTCGCGTCATTACAATTTAGTGCAGAGGTATAGAAACACCCTGTTTTTATTTATTTATTTAATTTAATATATTTACGAACTCTGCGACAATCATACTAAAATTAAAGACATCATTAAAATAATAATATAACATTTTCAATATATTTAAAATGTATGTCGTTTCAATAAAATTTAATTCTATCTTTTACAGATTCGGTGTAAAATTTTATATGAAAGTATTCAAAATATCATTACAATTTTTCTTTTTTAAAATATGTCTTCTTGTTAATATAACTTTGTAAATATTTGCACTATGTTACGTTGCAAAGGTTGACAAACTCTTTATCAAAGTTCAGGTCGTAGTGTGCGAAACCCGACGTCATCTGTCAAACTTTGCGTTGACAGGTGTCATACGTGTGCCTACATATGTTTATGTTAGAATGTTATATGACGAGACTGGTAATATCTTCTCCAGGAGTTTCGTGAGGATATAAAATATGAAAGGTTCTGGAAGAATTATACGAATGGTATCATCATGGAAATAGAATATTTGTGGGGTGAATATGAAATTTAGGGGATGGCTATAAAAATAAATATATTATCACGCCTTTTACATAACTTCTTTCTAACTAATCATTACACGAAAACTCATGAGTATTTGTTACTCAAGTTCTAGAGCAGTTGAAAAGTACTGAGTTCAAATCTCTAAAAAAGCTCAAGATGTTCAAAATTATTTCAACATGATTTAATTGTAATTATAAAGAAATATATCATCACAACTTTAACATAACTTCTTTCTAACTAATTATTACACGAAAACTCATGAGTATTTGTAACTCAAGTTCTAGAGCAGTTACTTAGAGTGTGAAAGGTACTGGGTTCAAATCTCGAAAAAGGTTCAAGATGTTCAATAGCTATTTATGAAACTAGTAAGGAAATGAAGGTTATTACCTTACGCATGTGAAATTTGCAGAACGAGGTGTAGCAGAGTTATGTAAACACATAAGTAAAGTAATAACCTATTTCCTTACTAGTTTCATACAATATTTTTTCTACTTCCGTTCTAATAAATACGAAAGAGCGTTTTTGAAATTATGAAATTTTGACATATTAATGACAGTAATAAATTCAAAAAATAAAAGAATAACACATCAGAATTCGTCTACTAAGATATCTGTTGCTATGTTACCTCATTATTTCATTAGTTAAATAATGCAGTTCATTACCTAACTCAAATAAGTGAAATAATACGTTTATTTCCTAACGAAAGTAGAAAAAAATAAATAAAAATAAGTAAATATAAATAAATATATCATCACGCCTTTTACCTATTACTGGATGTGGCATTTTGTTGTAGCAGATTTTGGTCAATGATATATTTCTTCTTGTGAAGTGTGGTTACCAGCCGTTAAATCACGGTTCTCAAAGGAAAAGCCACAGGGGTAGTTATAACGTTGTGAAAATTGTTTGACATCTGTAGGAATCGAATTTGGGTTTTCAATTCCATAGGTCGATTCGATACCACTGAGTCACCTACCCCATAATTAATTAATTAATTGTATTTTAACCAAAAGAAACATGCTGTGGTCACTATAGTATTTTCCCGATATTAAATTTGAAGTGGGCATAAGTGAAGATTTACGAAACAGGTGTACAGGAGCGAATGAATGGATGTTTGTTGCGTGATGATGGATTTTGGTTGTGAGGAAGGAAAGAGTTCGTATGGAGGAAGTGTTAATGTGGTTGAAACGAGTATCGTGTGTCAGGATGAGAATGTTTCAGGGGTTCGTGCTACCCCATTTAATGGGATATAGCGTGATGTTATGTATGTATGGTAAGGATTCATATTCAGTTTTTACTACACAGTGTTTAACTACAATGGTTTTAAATGTATTTTTAAACAAGCGCAGGTGATGCTGCCCTCATTTCTTATAGATTCGTTGTTAGAGAAGTGAGCGTAAGGGAAGATTTACGAAACAGGTGTACAGGAGCGAATGGATTAATGTTTGTTGCGTGATGATGGATTTTGGTTGTGAGGAAAGAAAGAGTTTGTATGGAGGAAGTGTTAATGTGGACGAAACGAGTATCGTGTGTCATGAATATTTTATTGGATGCTCTATGAATATTTTAGGGGTTCGTGCTACTCCATTTAATGGGGTATGTACGTAAAGTTGATCAAACTAATACAAGTGTTCAAACTACAAGAAATTGTTTAATTTAAGATCGATTTTTATTGTCTTAAACTAACGTCAAAATCTACTGTTGAGGTATCATTTCTTTTTGTATTTATGACAACCGAAAACAATGTTTTTCTGTTGACACTTGAGTGCAGAAAACAATCATTTACCAAACGAAAATGAATGGAGAAAGTATCTACTTCTATTCTATTTCCATCTTAACATAAACATTCATTTTCAACAAACATTTCTGTCCTCCATCGTCCAGTGTTTACCCTATTCATAGCTTGGGGCACCTGTCGCAAACCTCACCTGTGTTTACCTCCCTCCTTCCAATAATGCTTGGAGAGGGCGCCAGAGGGGGGCGCAGCCCCACAAAGTCAATAGAACTACCGGCGCTGGCATATTGCGATTTCGCGAGCTGGTGAACGCGGCTCGATGTTGGTTGGATTGCACCTAGTGGGAAATATTGTCGTGTAGGGATTTTTGTTTTTGTCTACTGGGATTCGATGAAATGGATGGATTGGCTATTAGATGACGGATTTTTTTATTGGAATGTAAGTAAATAATGCTGGAGTAATGAAATTTAAATTGTAATTGAATGAAGCTTGTTTCTAGTCGACAGCATGCGGTTTTATTTTTGATGATATATTTTTAAATCGGATATCATTCATAAAATGTTGCTGAAGACATTCTGCTATAGCAGAATAATAGCAGATCTCGATAAGTGATATATTTCTTTGCGTGCTTTTTGGATGTTTCTATACCTCAGCAGGAAACTTCAATGACATATATAATTAAATATACTAATTATAAAACTAAAATATTTTTTTCTACGATTGCTATGAGAAGTTGACAATTACGCTCTCATTTGTCATCGTAAAGTTGATATTTTCTGTGGAACAATCGAAAAATATCTTTTTTGCTCGTCTCTAATGGCAACGCGCGAAAAAAAATTAAATGCGCGCTTATTTCAATAGTTACCAGGGATACAAACAAAATAAAAACTTGTCATATTGACAGTTGATAGCCTTCGGCTCGCGCTGCAATTACCGTGCTCGAGTAACAAGAATCACACAAATAACTATTTTGTAATATAATGATTGTTGCTTTCGTAATTAAATTGGATCAAAAGTGTAAATACAAAAAATGTTACGTATTAAAAACTGTATCTAATGAGTATCTACTTGTTGCTCAATTGTTTTTTATGCAAGAGTAACAAGCAAACGAAAAATGGTTTTTATTATTATTGTTCTTATTATTTTGAATAAAATATGACAATACACGGTCAAGTATAATTTATTATTAATTTCTATTAAGCAATTTAATTTATTTACTTAACGAACTTGTCAAATTAAAGTTATAATTTTTGTAATAAAAGCCATTTTCGTTTGCTTGTTACTCTTGCATGAGAAACAATTGAGTAACAAGGTACTCATTAGATGCAGTTTTTAATACTTAACATTTTTTGTATTTACACTTTTAGTCTAAAATTAGGGTATAACAAAATAGTCCAAAGAAACCGACAAAGCTATTTTTAGTTTCTTTACAAATGAAGGAAAGTTAACTTAGCATAAAATCCACTTAAGACTTTTGTTTAAAACCCAATTAAAAATTAAAAGAATATATATACTACTGAAAGAGTTTAAAACTGAAACATGAAACATAATTAACATATAATATTAGGTACTCCACAAATTTTAAACACAATTTTAATGAAAACAGAACGAACACAAGAAGCAACGTAATATTGTTAATTACGTAGACATAAAGCACTTGTTAAAATATTAACTAAATTTCTAAAAGAAAAATGTAGACGAGTGAAATATGAAGACTGACTGTACAGATTTTAATATTCCTATGATGTTATTTTAGTTTCGTTGCCAGGCAATTTTCAGCTTGAGTTGACATAGGCTATAAACAAAAGAATGTTAAGACTTAATTAAATTCATTCTAAAGAATTATCCGTTTGTTAAACCGGAAAATTAATAAGAAAATAATTTTGTCAGAATATTTTTATACTTTTTTCGTAGTTCCTACAAACAATAATTATTTTGTTTAAATCAAAGGGGTTGTTTACTTGGTTATCATGTCGAATGACATTTCCCTCACTCAATTTAGTTGTGATAGTTTCCCTCACTAGTGAGGAAAATTATTTTTTCTACTTCCGTTGGGAAATAGACTTTATATTTCACTTATTTGAGTTAGGTAATGAACTGCATTATTTAACTAGTGAAATAATGAGGTAACATAGCAACAGATATCGTGGTAGACGAATTCTGATGTGTTATTTTTTATTTTTTGAATTTATAACTGTCATTAATATGTCAAAATTTCATAATTTCAAAAATACTCTTTCGTATTTATTAGAACGGAAGTAGAAAAAATATTGTATGCAACTAGTAAGGAAATAAGGTTATTACCTTACTTATGTGTAAGGTAATAACCTTCATTTCCTTACTAGTTTCATAAATAGCTATTCTTTCAACAATGATGAGGGAAACGGTTACTATCACAACTAAATTGAGTGAGGGAAACATCATTTTCTCAAGTAATGTTGACAAAAAGACATTTGTTATCTGTACATAATTTTGTTACAAGAAATTTAGGTTTGCAATTATTTACTTTCTGTCACAAAATGACGATCAAAAAGCCTACTTTTTAAATTTAATTTAAATCGATACTGTATTACTAATTTTCTTGATCCTCGAGTCATCGTCTTAATATTCAACTTCAATCTTGAACTAATACGAGTATCTAAAAAGAGCAACAAATTGAAATTCTTTTGTCAACTTTCTCGTCTCTTTCTTTCCGTTGAACCTTCAAGATCAAAAAGTCTACTTCAGCACAAAATACCTCCATAACTTTTCCTACGATATGCAGATGTTTTACGGCAAACTAGATTGCGGTTGTTATTTCCAGTGCTGCGTTTGATCTAAAGAACACTGAAAATTGCGGAGCGGCGCGTTGTCATAGAAACGACAAGTATATATTCTACAATACACCTAAATAAATGAAAGAATTTCCTGTGTAAATAAAACTTGAATTATAATTTATAAGTGGAAATTACCAATTAGCAAAATATTATTGTGAAATCTTTAATATTCTCACAGCGCTAATATCGTCTTTCATTAAATTTTAATTAAAGGAAAACAATAGCGTGGATTGTAAATTGTAAGTCGTTATGTTGATTTTGAAAATTAACTAGGTCGAATATTGGTAGGTGTATTGTTAATATTGTGTTAATTAAATTAGAACATTATGTTTCAATAACACTTGATATTGAGTATCAATACCAACAAAAGAAAACAGAACCGGGACACGAGAATAATTAATTATTTTTGTTATTATTTGCGTTACTGTTTAAACTTTTTTATTATCCACGTATACAGGGTGATGAATCGAAGGACGCACCATAGTGTTTTTCAATGCTATTTTTGAAATGTTTAATTATTGGTTTCCCTAATTATTTTATATGGAAAGAGTTAAATAAATTAAAGTAGAGCAAAAATTTATGATTTTTTTTAGACATTAATATTTACAATTTTACTCTACCTGAAACCGGAAAAATATGGAAATGTTTATTGGTAATTTTCTTAAATTAATCAATGTCAGGTAATAACAAAACAAATGTGATATTAATTAAGAGTAATTTATAATAATTATGGGGTAGGTGGCTCAGTGGTATCGAGTCGGCCTGAGGATCTTGAGAACCTTGGTTCGATCCCCACAGCCAACAAACAATTTTCACCGATTTAAAAAATCTACCCCTGTGGCTCCTCCTCCACTAATATCTTTGGAGGCCGTGATTTGACGGCTGGTAATCGCACTTCACGCGAAAAAATATATCACTTACCGAGATCTGCTTAGGCAGAGTGCCACACCCAGTGATGGGTAAAAGGCGTGATGATATATTTATTTATATTTATTTATATATAATAATAATGACAGATAAAACAATAATTTTTAATTGGTACATTAGTTTTGTTATTTCAGATGCCAGATAAAATAAAACTATATATATATATATACATTAATTAACAACAAAGACAAAATTAATTGTCATTCATACACTTGGTGAAACTAGGTTTAATAAAAAATATTAAATAAACACTTGGCAAAGTCTCACAAAACGCGTCTATGGTTACTAACTGTGTTGGCCAGCCTCTGACGATGCCCTCATAAGGTGACTCGGAGGCTGAATTTTGTGAGAGTTTGCCAAGTGTTTATTTATTTATTTATTTTTTAATATACATTAAACTTAAAAAATAAGAACACGGCACAACAACGCGGCAATGTTCCACTTGCACAAAAACAAACTGTTTTACAACACTCAGGGCAATCCAAATCTCACCCACTTTCTCATAATCCACCACTATAGAAAGTTATCAACCGGGCGCTAATCTAGCACTGCTTGGGGGTGACACTTCCATGTCTCAGGCCATCGGTGTCCCCCCTCCTGACTGTTAGTTTGTCTCTGTCTTCTGAGATTATGCAATATTGTTAAACAATACCTTTGTCATTAATACCCAAACTATCGTTCGTTAATACCTTCTGATATTACTCAATATATATATATGTGTGACAATTCCACTCATAAATTTTCATCCAATCAAATGACAGTATTTTGATGAGTTGAACCAATCACAGTAGTATTACAGCGACAATTTCACTAGTGAAAATTGTCGCAAATCGTTGCTTAGATATAACGTTTGTTAACTATTTTGAGTAGATGAATATTAAATAAATAAATAAATAAATATATCATCACGCCTTTTACCCATTACTGGATGTGGCACTCTGCCGAAGCAAATCTCGGTAAGTGATATATTTCTTCGCGTGAAGTGCAGTTATCAGCCGTCAAATCACGGTCTCCAAAGATGTTAGTGGAGGGGGAGCCACAGGGGTAGATTTAAATTGGTGAAAATTGTTTGTCGGCCGTGGGGATCAAACCAGGCTTCTCAAGATCCACAGGCCGACTCGATTTTATTTTATTTGACTTTGTTTACTTTGCGTAGTTATGTCAAAAAATGAAACAATGTAAATTGATCACCAAGGTAATAGTAGTTTAAAAATACTGCAGGTAACATTTTTTTGGAGTATTTCGAGGAATTGTCAAGCCGAATACCATACGTGACTATGATTTTCCTTTGGTATTTTTTGCCTAGATCACTCCTGCTTGTTGCTTTAAGAAAATCTACACTCGTGCTATCGCACTCGTACAGATTTTCATCGCAACAAGCAGTCGTGATCATAACGACAAAAATTTCCGCCAATATCATAGTCACTAATGGTATTATATATGACAACAAACGTAGCAGATCTCGATATGTGATATATTTCTTCGCGTTAAGTGCGGCTACCAGCCGTCAAATCACGTCCTTCAAAGAGCAAAAAAAAGTAATTTCACGAATTTTTTACTAGTTTTAATAAACCTGGATACTGGCAGGTTCCGAAATCTCTTATTTGGACAAAGGTTTTTGAAGTACCAAATCTGGATAACCCCAGAAAACCGTGACGTATTAAACCCTGAAACTATATTCACTGAATGTCGCAAACACTAATGGTATTATACAGGGTGTTTCAGGACTAGTGTAACAAACTTTAACAGCTTATTCCTGAGGTCATTTTGAGCCAAAAATGTCATATGACCATAGGTCCTATTCCATCTAGTTACCAAAACACAAGAGGTTGAATTTGAACACGAAATTTTCAAATTTTTGTAATCAAGATACTTCCGAAAACAAGAGTTTTTTTTGAAAAGTCATACCCTATTTGTCTTAATTAATTTTATTTATTAATATTAACGAATACGAGTTAGAGAACAAAACATAAAATGACACAATTAAATAGACACAGAACAACATAACCAAACATGGAATAGGTTAACACAATATGAAATAAGATAACAAATTAAAAAAAAATTACAGCAAGTGTTCAAAATGAGCGCCTTGAATTCGTATGCATGTTAATATTAATAAATAAAATTAATGAAGACAAATAAGGTATGACTTTTCAATAAAACTCTTGTTTTCCAAAAGTATCTTGATTACAAAAATTTGAAAATATCGTGATATTTATAGAACTTCAACTTCTTGTATTTTGGTAACTAGAAGGAATAGCACCTATGTTCATATGACATTTTTGGCTCAAAATGACCTCCAGAATAAGCTGTTAAAGTTTGTTATACTAATCCTGAAACACCCTGTATATGACAATATGTTGTTGTGAAAATACAGCTCACGTCCGAAACACAAGTTTTGACCATAGAAACTACAAACGCCATACAAAACGCACAAATATCGATATTTGAAATACGATTGTTATATGTGGTGATATGATAAATATGTTTTAATTTGGATATGGAAATGAAGCGTATCACGTGAGTTAACTTCTATGGGAATGACGGCATGACGAATTTATTTATGAAAGTAAAATGGAGTAATCACTGTGTTTATATTCAATTCATTACAATTTTCAGTGTAACTCAAATGTAAAAGACTTTACTTGTTGCTTATTAATATAACGGAACGGGTATTCTTTAATCTAATACACTCGTATGTATTTGGATATGTGATATATGGGTTTGAAATAATTCGTGCAGAAATTGTATTTGAATTAAAGTTAAAACATTTTGAATGAATTTACTGAAATGTAGAATGTTTTAACTTGTTTCAAAGCGTGATGACTGTAATGAGGAAGTAAAGAATTTTTATTTAAAACTGTGATACAAAAGGGTATCTGTAATACAACTTGAATTAAATTCTATAAGGACAGCTTGTTTTAAAGCCTTTCTGAGGCCAAAGCAAACAATTATTCAGAGAGCCCGTTTTAAAAGCTTTAATATACGGGTAAACTATTTTTATCTTCTTCTTCTGATGGCATTACAGCCCAAATCGGGCCTGGGCCTACCGGGCACACCGAGCCGCAGTTTTTACATTGCCGTACTGCCGGTTTTCGTAGTCAAATGCTACATTATTTAAGGCGTATAAGTGACTAGCTTATAGCGCCCGAGTGTGATAAATACATGTAACTGTATTTTTTATATTTTACGACAAATCACACATTGTCGACAGGCGGATTCGAACTGACGAACCTTGGTTCGGGTGACGTCACAGTATGTTAAGAGATGTGCCTTAACAAGCTCGGCCACTGCGCCTATTTTTTAATTTAATAGTAATTTCAAATTGTTTTGAATATTTGGTTTTGTATATTATCAGCTGTACATGGTTCTAAATATTTCAAATAAAAACTAAATATTTTAAAACTTTCATTTGAAAAATTGTATATCAGCTGTAAATGGTTCTAAATATTTCAAATAAAAACTAAATATTTTAAAACTTTCATTTGAAAAATTGTATATCAGCTGTAAATGGTTCTAAATATTTCAAATAAAAACTAAATATTTTAAAACTTTCATTTGAAAAATTGTATCTACCACTAGTATATAAATATCATTGCATCTTTGGTAACAGGGATTTAATAAGTCCTTTACCATCCATGGGTGGTAAAGAAAATTAGACATTATTGTAATAGAAACAATACATTAGTCATTATCCAAGGAGACGCCTTATGTGTATGTCCTAAACAAAAGCTTCGACATTCGAACTTTCCGTTTTAGGTAAATAAATAACTATTTATCATTAACAGTAAAGTATAAATAAAATCAAATGTGCAACAAAGTAAAATAATTCAGAATTGATACATTTTTCTATGATTGCTGTGAAAAGTTAACAATTACGCTCACATTTGTCATCGTAAAGTTGACGGTTTCCGTAGAGCAATCGATAGATACTACTCAATGCGCGCGTTTCTAATGGCAACGCGCGTAAAAGATATTAAATGCGCGCTTACTTCAATAGTTACCAGGGATATAATAAAAACAGAAACTTTTCATATTGACAGAATTTATTTATAGTATGTACGTTTTTTAATAATATAAGATGCAATTGTAGAAAAAATTATGAATATATCACGAGTATAAAGTGTTTCTGTTTCTCTTCCACTATTGCAGATTTCGCCAACGACTCGCGCTGCAATTACTGTCCGAAAGTAATAAATAATCGCTATACATTCTTAATACAGAAATAACTATTATTATGTGGCTTCCCCTCCATTAACATCGCACTTCATGTGAAGGAATATATCACTTACTGAGATCTGCTACGGTGGAGTGCCACACCCAGTAATGGGTTCAAGATAGGTTATTTTATTTATTTATTTGTTGTTTGTCATCGTCATTCATTTGTTTAATATTTATAACTTTTGTACTTTTATGATTTTTACTATTTCAATTTATAAATAAATAAATATATCATTACGCCTTTTCCCCATTACTGAGTGTGGCACTCTGTTTAAGCAGATTTCGGTAAGTGATATATTTTTCGCGTGAAGTGCGGTTACCAGTCGTCTAATCACGGCCTCCAAATATATTAGTGAAGGGGTAGCCACAGGGGTAGATTTAAATTGGTGCAAATTGTTTGTAGGCTGTGGAGATCGAACCAGAGTTCTCAAGATCCACAGGCCGACTCGATACCACTGAGCCACCTACTCATTATTTCATTTTTATATTTCAATATATCTATATTTTCAATAATTTAATCGTCTGTTTATTTATTTTATTTACATTTGGTGAAAGCATCAGCTTAGTTGGTAGAAGTAATGAGTATTAGTTTCAATAAATATTTAATAATTTGGGCCCTTGAAAATGATTAACTCCCAGTATTTGTCTATTTTAATTATGACCAGAACTATCAAATATTTAAATCCGGATTCATCCCTAACTTGACTGCAATAAATGATTCGCTAGTGTCGTTCTTAAACTAGATTCATGAAATAAAAGTGATTGATAATACCGGCTTATACACTTAAAGATGTCCCTGGCAACTTGTGCATTGATATTAAAATATACATCAGGAAGTATAATTTCTTTTATCATACTGTGCATGTAGATTTGTTAACGCTACTCATACGAATATGAATTAGAAAGGAGATTCAGCGTTCTGGAAGAGTGGTCAATGGATATCGGCTACACGCTACCACTAGCGAAGATTTGGAGGAAGAATATGTGTACTGGGTATAAAAAGGCGAGCGGAAAAAATGGAAGGCAGTTGTGAAGTGTTGGGTACTGGAGCATCATGAAGAACTCCGCGGTGAGTAATCATATAATCAAGTGTTAAGGAAGAGAAACAAATGTACTATGTTTAAAGTTACAGTGAATTCAGGTGTAGGTGTTATTAGATAGACTTAATCTTACACAGTAAGGGGTACAATATGTTAGATATTAGAAGTTGTATTTAGGAAAATTTGGTGATGCTGCTAGTTGAGGAAACGATATAAATATTTATTTGTTTGAACCCTTAAATAAATGGCTGGATCTTATCTTAAAGGTAAATGAAGCACGAAAAATTCATTGCCGTTGATCGCACCTTCATATGTCGTTTAGTTTTTGAGATATATGGTGCTATTCTGTAATTTTCTATAACGCTACAGTTCTATAAATTTGTATAAAAGCGCATAGATTTTTATTGACAAATACATTTAATACCATTTGACAATAAAATATGATGCGATTTTGTTCTGATTTACAAATCTGTAGCGTTATAGAAAATTACAGAATAGCATCATTAGCCTTGGGCAAGTAGAAAATCTTCAGAAAATGAAGAGGTTTACTTTTCAGTATCCTATATCTTCAAACTAAACAATATATGAAGTTGCGACCAACGGCATTAAATTCCTCGTGTCTTAATTGAATTACAAGCAAATTTTTCAATTATTTCCTTGGGGGTTTTTCAGATTTAGGGCTAATTTTCTATAACAGTCTTAATCGTAGGAATATTTTAACGAATACATACATATGTATTTCGATCCACTGGATTCAGTGGTAAAGTCCCCGAGTTCTCTAAACTTTGTAGATTTCTTTTGTATCGCCAAATAAATAAATAAGACAATGTTGAGATAAAATTGTTTATTATTAATATATGGTATTGTGTTTGCAGTTATTTGTCGTTCTGCTAGCTCTGTCCGCTTCCCAAGCGGCTGAGGAGGCAAAGAAAGGTCAGAAACGCGGCTTGTTCGACGAGGGCATCGGCAGCTTCGACCACGGTAGCTTCGGAGGTAGTTTCGGCGGTGGAGACCATGGCAGCTTCGGAGGTAGTTTCGGCGGTGGAGACCACGGTAGCTTCGGCGGTAGTTTAGGCGGTGGAGACCTCTCTCACCACGGCCCAATCGACCTAGGTTCCTCCTACCACAAGCACATCACCATCACCAAGAAAGTAGGCGTGCCTGTACCTAAACCCTACCCTGTTCACGTGGAGAAGAAGGTCCCAGTACCGTACCCCGTGGAAGTGAAGGTCCCTGTCGATAAACCTTACCCGGTGCCAGTGCCCAAACCCTACCCAGTTCCTGTGGAGAAGCACGTACCTTACACCGTGGAAAAGCATGTGCCCTACCCGGTGAAGGTCCCTGTCAAGGTCCCTTACACTGTGAAAGTGCCTGTACATGTCCCCAAGCCTTACCCAGTGCCCGTCTACAAGAAGGTTGCTGTGCATATCCCCGAAACCGTCATCGTCAAGAAACCTGTGCCAGTGTACATCAAGGGACACGATCATGGAGACTTCGGTGGTGCTGATTTCGGAGGACATGATGGTGGATTTTCTGGAGGATTCTCTGGGGGAGACTTTGGCGGACATGGACATCATTGGTGAACAGGATGACGATACTTCATAACATCTTTTTATTTCTTCCTTGTATTATTTTCTCCCTTTTTGTTTATAAATACTTTTCAAATAAAATAGTTGAAAATAAATCACATTATTTATTTATTTTAAAAAACCTCAAAAAGTATTCATATTGTTTTAAATAAACCGAATGATATTATTTAATTAAAATTAAACGAGGTCCGGGTTTGGACCGTGTCAAAATTCGAGTGAGGGCTCGACGTTTCGCTCGCCATCGTAGGGAGCTTCTTCAGGAGGAAGGGAAGAAAGATCAAGGTTACCCGACGTGTAAACCACGCTAGAGGCCAAGAGCGATCTTCGAAGAGTAGAATGAAAAAAGAGTTTATATAGAGAAAGACGTGTCGGATGATTGGTTAGGAAGGTTCATTGGTTAGAGCCAGGTAAAGATGGTTCACTGCGCAATAAAGGTTTCCAGACAGCTGGCAGGTAGTAACCTGTGTCACGGTTGAAATTGTTTGGATGTTTATGTATCTCAATAGCTTCACGAATTTTCATATCATAGAACTTGGGAGCGGATACGATGATGGAAGATTCATCAAACATAATACTGTGACCAGTATTATGTTGATGTTCAGCCACGGCGGAATTGAGAACTTGCCCAGATTTTAAACAGTGCTTATGTTCGGTGATACGTGTTTGAACGGTACGACCAGTTTCACCAATGTATACTGAACCGCACGAGCAAGGGATACTGTATATTCCTGCTGAGGATAGCGGTGGTCTTTCATCCTTAAGAGATGGAAGGGGTTGAGAAATTTTTTGGGAAGGCTTGAAAATGACTTTAATGTTACTCTTACTAAGAATTCTACCAATCCGATCAGTAACACCCTCAATAAATGGTAGTACGGCAAAAGAATCAAAGGATGAATCATTATCAGCTATGTTCTGGGGCCGGGGTTGTTGGAAACGTTTGATGCTATAATCAATTGAGCGTTTGCTGTACCCATTATTCATAAGGCTACATCGCACGTGCTGTAGTTCGGACTCTAAATTATCAGGTTCTGAGATAATGAAAGCACGGTGAACAAGAGAGTTAATAACAGAATTATTTTGGGACGGATGGTGATGTGAGTTGGCATGTAAGTATCTATAAGTGTGCGTAGGTTTACGGTAAACTGCATGGCCAAGACTACCGTTAGATTAACGAGACACGAGCACATCGAGGAAAGGAAGAGTACCTTTATTTTCGATTTCCATAGTGAAGGAAATGTTGGAATGTTGGTTATTTAAATGTTCTAAAAAGTCGTTCAGTGTATCTCTACCATGTGACCAAACATTTAAATAGTCGTAACATCGCTGGTTAAATGGAAATTATATTTACTTTCGAAGTAATTTATTGCTTGTAATACCGGTCATAAATTTTGTAAAATTCTAGTTGAAATTTAAATTGTAACCGTCAAAAAATATCTAAAAGTCTAACAATAGAAGAATGAAGACAAAATTATATTGTAATTGAAGTTTGCAAATTTTTCACTTGGTAGTTACAATTAATATCTTAATTTGATTTGATTGACACATAGTGTTCACTAATTATAATTACTAATTAAATTGCTGCGCTAGCTTTATTTTAAAACAAATCTTTAAATAAAATTTACGAGCAACTAAACTTTTTCCCATTTTTATTTGAAACATTTTTCTCCAAAATAATATCTAGCAAAATCTATGATAGTAATAAGATTTGCACCTCACAAGAATTGCCCTTGTTTACAATTATTTAAATTTTATTTATTTAATTATGCTACTCTGTACAACAAGAACTAAGATTTCAATGGCAATACAGAATCCAGACTCACCGAGCCACAGTGTAGGAGTTCATTGTCATCTTTGGGGTTATAATTTTGCGGCTAAAAAAGTATAGAAACATGACCATCCCGCATAATAAATACAAAGCATGATATATTCATAATTTATCATTTAAATTTCAATCAAATAAATAATTATTACGGCTCAAAATAAAGCAGTAATAAAATTAGTTCATTAATCTCTGCACGTGAATCAATGTACCGTGCAATAATTAAAGTAATTAAAAAGTTTCAAAACCGTAATTATGTTCATTTAATAGCGCATCAAACACACTTTTTAAATAGGTGTTTTCAACATGCAACATGCATTTATTATTCCGCAATGAATGCGCATGTTGCATTAAATTATGCGGTGAAGAATTAATGTATCTACAGCTAGAACATTTTAAAATAGAAAATAGCAAATAGATTTGTTGTTGAAATACAAGTCAATTAATTATACTATTATAATTAGTAGAGCCTAATGTAAATTGATTTTTACAGGCGAGCTGGATAGTTTGTGGAGCGAGCCTCCATAATGCAGTGAGCCCTGTAAAAATTAATTGCATGTGTAAGCGCGTACAAAGTTTTATTTGCACCTTCACAGCGTTTTTTAAATAAATTTTTATTGGTTTTATAAATAGATAAACTACATTTTGTAATTAGAGGTTGTTAGCGGTAGAGCAATTTATTATAGCTAGACGTTGGCATGGTGTTGTGATCGTTGTGATGAATAAACAATTACTGTCAGTATCACTAGTTTCGTGAATTCTAGACATAAATAATTTCAAATAATTGGGATAGTTTTGTAAATTCTAGAAATAATTTGAAATAATGAAATTAATGTCCAACGAAGACTTGAAGTTCAAGAAAATATACAAAATATTGCAGATGCTGCAATTAATAACTATTAATTAGTTTATATTAGTTTTTTTATGAGCCTTGTAAAATTTTACAGGTCTTTTCTATGAGTCTGTAAAGTTTTACAGAGCTACGCGTTGTAATTATTCATTTACATAGTTACCATAATAGCTATTTATGAAACTAGTAAAAAAATGAAGGTTATTACCTTACGCATGTGAAATTTACAGAACGAGGCGTAGCCGAGTTATGTAAACACATAAGTAAGGTAAAAACCTATTTCCTTACTAGTTTCATACAATATTTTTTCTACTTCAGTTCTAATAAATACGAAAAGCGTTTTTGAAATTATGAAATTTTGACATATTAATGACATTATAAATTCAAAAAATAAAAGAATAACACATCAGAATTCGTCTACCAAGATATCTGTTGCTATGTTACCTCATTATTTTACTAGTTAAATAATGCAGTTCATTACCTAACTCAAATAAGTGAAATAAAATGTTTATTTCCTAACGGAAGTAGAAAAATACCTATAAAGTTTACATAGAAGATGAAAATTAAATATTAAATATTTGTTGAATATTCTAAGCTGTAAAGATATTAACTAACTGTTTTGCAAACCAATTTTTAAAAGAGTTTTAGCAAAACCTGAATTTCGTATTAGTAAAATAAATAATAAAATATCAAACTAAACACTTGTCTAAGTCTCACAAAATTCAGCATCCAAGTCAACTTATGAGATCCTCGTCAGAGGCTGGCCAGCACAGTTAGTAACCATAGACGCGTTTCGCTATTATTAGACCTAGTTTCACCAAGTGAGCATTCAAAGACAATTAATTTTGTCTTTGTTGATTTTTATTTAAATTCCTATTTCGTAGTAATATAAAGTAAAATCATATTCCATAAATAATTATAAAATGTCATTTACATTCAAGATGGAAATAAAAAATTTCCATCTTCAAGTAAAAATGAGGGTTGAGCAAGACATTATCTAAGAAGTACATCATTGTCTTCGTTGTCAAATTATGCGTCGCGGTTTCATTCTAAATCGTTGTTAAAATCTCGCATTATCACGCTCGAGAGAATTCCATTATCGCCTTAGAAGTTTTCCTGCAATTTGCATTCGTACCTTGCAAATGTAGTTTTACTTGTAACGAGAGCAACTTTTTTACGATTACACGTTCGAATTTATGGAATAAATTTACTTATATAATGGTATGATATTTTTGGAATTTTGTATGAATTCCAGATATGAACTTGGAGAATCTAATAACTTGAAAGAATAATGTTTAATTGTTGAATTATAACATCAAAGACTGGATAATTTAGTTTCACGCGAAACATGCATCTAATTAGATTTTATATTGGGAGCGGATATTTGGTTTGGCTGAATCTTTTGAAATAAAATATTAATGTCATTCTGCAGTATCAGATCTTGGTAAGTGATATATTTCTTTGCGTGAAGGGCGATTACCAGCCGTCAAATCTATGTCCATAAAGATGGTATTAGAGGAAAAGTCACAAGGGTAGTTTTATCTATTTTGGATGTGGTATTTAGTAAATAATATATTTAAATATGTAAAGGGCAATTAACAGCCGTTAAAACGTAAAGCATAAACTATTTAATAATAGTATGTTATGCATCAAGGGAAGGAAACAAGCGATTATACCCGTGTGTGAAGTGGAGGTTTGCCAACTTCACACAAGGGATAATCGCGTCCTCCCGTGAAGCATATTATACTTTTCGTATCAAGTGCACAAAAATTACTGTCTTATCGGGACAAATGTCAAATATGGGTTGCGTAACTAGTTACCTAGGAAACACCGCAAACAGCTAATCTCTCTAGGAAGAGAAACATCGCCCTAGGGAGAGAAACATCCTAGCTAGGGAGAGAAACATAATGTTGGAGAAAAGCAGTGTTTCTTTTTCTAAAATTAGGGAATAAGAACGTGTTTCTTGTGCATGTGTTACGAAAATGTTTTTTTTAACATTACTTGTGAAAATAACATTACCTTGACTCAATTTAGTTGCGATAGTAATCGATCCCTTACTAGTGATGTAAGTAAATTACTTTACCTGAAACAGACAGGGAAATAAACATTTGCCTGAGCTTTAAGACTCAGGAAAGCTTTGCTTTGCATGCTTAGTCAGGAAAATAACATATTGCCTGCCTAGACAGGTAATGAAAGAAACGTGAGTGTCTAGTTACTTAGCAATATAAAATACTGACTGAATATGTAAGTCAAATATCTAATAATCGTAGTCACTAGGAAGAGAAACATCCTACCTAGGGAGAGAAACATAATGTTTCTCTCGCTAAGGGAGAAAAGCAGTGTTTCCCTCTCTAAAATTAGGAAATAAGAACGTGTTTCTTGTGCATGTGTTACGAAAAATTGAATAAAGTTCCTGTTTGTGTGTTTGTGCATTTATATTTCTAGCTCGTTTATGTATTGGGAATAAGTTAGGATGCATATTAAAAACATTTAATTTGCATGATATTTTATTAAGAACAGCTGACATAAGGCGAGATGAATATAACGATGAAGAGAAGAATTAGAAGAGACGTATCATGAAGTATCGTCGTCCTGTTCACCAGTGATGTCCATGTCCGCCGAAGTCTCCCCCAGAGAATCCTCCAGAAAATCCAGCATCATGTCCACCGAAATCAGCACCACCGAAGTCTCCATGCTCGTGTCCCTTGATGTACACTGGCACGGGTTTCTTGACGATGACGGTCTCGGGGATATGCACAGCAACCTTCTTGTAGACGGGCACTGGGTAAGGCTTGGGGACATGTACAGGCACTTTCACAGTGTAAGGGACCTTGACAGGGACCTTCACCGGGTAGGGCACATGCTTTTCCACGGTGTAAGGTACGTGCTTCTCCACTGGAACTGGGTAGGGTTTGGGCACTGGCACCGGGTAAGGTTTATCGACAGGGACCTTCACTTCCACGGGGTACGGTACTGGGACCTTCTTCTCCACGTGAACAGGGTAGGGTTTAGGTACAGGCACGCCTACTTTCTTGGTGATGGTGATGTGCTTGTGGTAGGAGGAACCTAGGTCGATTGGGCCGTGGTGAGAGAGGTCTCCTCCGCTTAAACTACCGCCGAAGCTTCCGTGGTCTTCACCGCCGAAACTACCTCCGAAGCTACCGTGGTCGAAGCTGCCGATGCCCTCGTCGAACAAGCCGCGTTTCTGACCTTTCTTTGCCTCCTCAGCCGCTTGGGAAGCGGACAGAGCTAGCAGAACGACAAATAACTGCAAAAACGATAGCATTTAATAAAATCCAATTTTAATTCTTTCTAAAGTAATGCTTCAAGTCAATAAATACTGTTTCAAGTTTAATTTAATTATTATAAAACTAAATGAAGTTGTATAGTTAACTCAAAAGGTAAAAATACTTGCTCCATACTTTTGTAAATGAGTGTACATCGGACGAACCCAGCACGTCTTAATTTTACATAACTTGACTTACCTAAGCAAAATTAATAAGTGGAAATTTTCTGGAGTCAGTTTGAAATTTAAAAATTAATTTTTTATTGTCTATTTTATTTATTTGATACAAAATGCCATGGATATATTGTTATATCGTAACTTGATTAATTTAAGCAATATATACAACCTAAATTATAATAGTATATTATGTATCAAGGGCGGGAAACAAGCGATTATTCCCGCGTGTGAAGTTGGCAAACCGAGACGTTAACGAGGGCCGAAGGCTCGAGCTGAAGTCGAGGTTTGCCAACTTCACACAAGGGATAATCTCGCCCTCCCGTGAAGCATATTATACTTTTCGTAACAAGTGCACAAAAATTACTGTTTTATCGGGATAAATGTCAAATATGGGTTGCGTAACTAGTTACCTAGGAAACACCGCAAACAGCTAATAATCGTAGTCCCTAGGGAGAGGAACATCTCTCTAGGGAGAGAAACATGTTACCTAGAGAGAGAAACATGTTACCTAGGGAGAGAAACATAATGTTTCTCTCCCTAGGGGAGAGCAGTGTTTCTCTCTCTAAAATTAGGGAATAAGAATGTGTTTCTTGTGCATGTGTTACGAAAATTATATTTACTTGTTGTGTTTGCTTACCGAATCTACCCTCGAGCATTAATTCATGTCTGCGAATTTTTTTATCGTGTATTCCAACAACGTAATCTACACTCGTGTTCCATTCGTGCAGATTAATACATTATTGAAATCCAAAACAAATCCGTAAAAATCAATGCTCTAGGGACATTATAAATGTAAATTTTGAGCTTGAATTATTTTTGAATATAAAAACTGAATAATATCTAGTAGGTCAGTCAACCGCCAAATTTTTTGTCTTTTCTTATTAGTTCTTAAGATGAAAGAGTAACTTACCGCGATGTTCTTCATTGTGTCTCCTGGTGAGGACTACAACACGACTGACACTTCTTCCTCACACATGGCTTATATACATATTCACCTGAGTGTAGCTCATAGCGCACGCGAGATTCGAACCCGTGTTCCGGAACAACGCACCGCCTTTCTAAACCGAGGAGCAACCAAGTCGTTGTAACTGTTTCCGCTTCATTCTAATTATGCTCGAATTTTCCGTTTGTAATTATCACAGTTTGTTCAACGTGTGTGGATAATTAAAGAATAAATTAATAATTAATTTGTTGGAGAATATTAAAACTGAAACGGCATTATATTATAGACGCTGGCTCGTGCAGTGCATTAATGCAAGTTCATCTTAAAATCAACATTAAATGTAATATAATAAAATGTAATGTACTATGTTTGATAAGTGTCTCGTTAAATTAAATTTAAATATGAAAAGACAAATTGGGATTTTATCAATTAATAAAATTATATTAAAATGAATCGAAAATCTGTCAATTTAAAATGTTAACTTTTGTTTTGTAATTTTTGTAGTTCTCATTGAAATACAATTTTTCTCATGTCATATTTTCGTATATCGTTTGTTAGAGATCTTTACTCTGCTGGTACAGTTTTTCGTCACCAGCTTCTTCACGTGAACTTTGTTCTAGGTGAAGAAGTGAGTTATACCATACTGATGAGCTCTAATAAGAGCGAAACGCGTCTATGGTTACTAACTGTGCTGGCCAGCCTCTGACGATGCCCTCATAAGGTGACTTGGAGGCCAAATTTTGTGAGACTTAGCCAAGTGTTTATTTAATATTTTTTATTAAACCTAGTTTCACCAAGTGTATGGATGACAATTAATTTTGTCTTTGTTGTTATTTACAATTTTTCTGTTCTAACTACATACATACATACATACATACTTAATATCACGCTATATCCCATTAAATGGGGCAGCACGAACCCCTGAAAATTCATAGAGCATCAGCGCACATCAATATTCTCATCCTGACACACGATACTCGTTTCGACCACATTAACACTTCCTCCATACGAACTCTATATGTATATGTACAATAATGAAAATTTACGTATTCTGAAATGACTAATTATCTGATTGTCGGAATAACAATCTTTTACTGTTTGATTTTTCAATGTTATGATATTTAATTGTTGTAATTTTTCATTGTTGATATTTTTCTTTGTTGTAATTTTTTATTGTTTTAATGTTTCATTATTGTAATAATTTTTTAACAAAACTATTGATACATGCTAGAGGCAAACAAAATATGAAGATTGAATGTCACGTGCTTCAATTCAAAAAATATTTTTTTAAAAATTGTTCTAAATTAGCTTAAAATATACTTATAGTTCAATTCGGACCTGATTAATTCAATACCATTAAACATCCATTTATTTCTAAGGATCATAGTTCATTTAATCATCTTTCTTTTTTAATTATAAAACAAATACAAAATATATCATATCAACAATTAACACCAATTTAAATCTACCCCTGTGGCACCCCCTCCACTAATATCTTTGGGCCGTGATTTGACGGCTGGTAACCGCATTTCACGCAAAAAAGTATATCACTTAGCAAGATCTCCTTAGGCAGAGTGCCACACTCAGTAATGGGTAAAAAGCGTGATGATATATTTATTTATTTTATTTCTCTTTCAATTTCATAACTCTTTCATTCACCATACATAAGTTTCACATAACCAAACAGTATCTACTGTCACACACGGCCTCTTTTCTTATAACATTCTTCTCAATTTCATACTCATCAATACACTGAAAATTTTCGAACATATTTTATTATTTGAATAAATAAATGTTGCACAAAAATAATTATTAGATATAGGAATATTTACTGCCCTGATACGGCACTACATAGTTGGTAGAATTGTATTAATACAAAATTATTGACATTGCCTTTCTTTTGCTTTTCTTAAATTTGTAAAAGTCGTCGCATCTGCATTGTACATTTTTGCAGCAGGACTGCGGCAGAATCTTTTATTTTTAGAAGTCAAATATGCAAGGAAATGCCCGCACACCTAATATAATATTTACTTAGCGTCTGTAAACGTTGTTTATGTGAAATACAAAGGCTTCTCTATAAAATAAACATATTTAATAATGAAATTTTATTATGTAATGTAATGAAAATGTAATATTATATCAACAATGATGCTAATATTAAACTGAATAGAATTTTCTTGCAATGTCATAACTACGTCCTACAAATTAATGTGAATTCCTTAATTTTGAAAGAGAATATATTTTCATAAAAAACAACAAAGACAAAATTAATTGTCTTTAAATGCTCACTTGGTGAAACTACGTTTAATAATTAATATCAAAATAAACACTTGTCTAAGTCTCACAAAATTCAGCCTCCAAGTCACCTTATGAGGGCATCGTCAGAGGCTGGCCAGCACAGTTGGTAACCATAGACGCGTTTCGCTCTTATTAGAGCTCATCAGTATGGTATAACCTGCTTCTTCACCTAGAACAAAGTTCACGTGAAGAAGCTGGTGACGAAGGACTGTGCCAGCAGAGAATAAGATCTCTAAAGAACGGTAAGATGACATAAGAAGTTCTATCGAACCAGTAATGCCATCTATCGAAAAAAGCAAAAGCTACGAAATAGCAATTTAAATAAAAAACAACAAAGACAAAATTAATTGTCTTTAAATGCTCACTTGGTGAAACTAGGTTTAATAATAAATATCAAAATAAACACTTGTCTAAGTCTCACCATACTGATGAGCTCTAATAAGAGCGAAACGCGTCTATGGTTACCAACTGTGCTGGCCAGCCTCTGACGATGTCCTCATAAGGTGACTTGGAGGTTGAATTTTGTGAGACTTAGACAAGTGTTTATTTTGATATTTATTAATATATTTTCATTTTATTAAATATATTTGACTGGGTTTATAAATATAACAATTATATTGAACGTTATTGTTACACCAATTATTATTAGTCAAAATTTACTAAGATATAAATTACTATTTTATAATTAAATAAATAAATAAATATATCAACACGCCTTTTACACATTACTAGGTGTGGCACTCTGCCTAAGCAGATCTCGGTAAGTGATATATTTTTTCACGTGAAGTGCGGTTACCAGCCGCGGCCCCCAAAGATATTAGTGGAGAGGGAGCCACAGGGGTAGATTTAAATTGGTGAAAATTGTTTGTCGGCTGTGGGAATCGAACCAGGATTTTTAAGATCCATAGGCCGACTCGATACCACTGAGCCACTTACCTCATAATTGATAATTATACTTTTTTAATTAGTATCCTTTATTATTTATTTATAACTCTACCCAACCGAAACTTAATTTCAATTTATAACAGTTTTTTTTCTCACAGCACACATAATAGTATATTATGTAACAAGTTTTATAAACATCTCTTTAGTCACCGAGTGTTTGAAAATGAGTATCTACTATACTTTGTCTACGATCTCAAATTAAGACAACAAAAAATGTAAAGTGTTATGAATGATTTAGAAAGTAAAGTTAAGTTACAATAACAGATGCTTGAGGTTAACTTCATGCCGTGCTTTATATCTCAAGCCGTGACTAAAACATTTGAAGCTTGTGATTAATATGTTACTTTTCGTCATGGAAACTAGTAGGTATGTATTTAATAATGGGAGCATAAAAAAAGCACTTTTAACAGTATTTTATCTATAATCTCGTTTCAAGTAATTATACTAATTTAACTAATTAAATTTCAAACATAAAAACTACTTATTTAGTAGGTTACTTAGTTAACTCTGACTTGTAGAAAAGAACAATTAACTTTCTTCCCTAGAGATGCAAAGTATCACTTATTTCTTTCAATTGAGGAAAGAAAATTATTTATTAATAGTTGACAGAGAAAAAGATACATTTACAATTATAAATAAATATATCATCACCATTACTGGGTGTGGGACTCTGCCTAAGCAGATCTCGGTAAGTGATATATTTTGTCGCGTGAAATGCGGTTACCAGCCGTCAAATCACGGCCCTCAAAGATATTAGTGGAGAGGGAGCCACAGGGGTAGATTTAAATTGGTGAAAATTGTTTGTCGTCTGTGGGGATCGGACCAAGGTTCTCAAGATCCACAGGCCGACTCGATACCACTGAGCATACAATTATACAAATGAATAAAAATTGCATATCCGAGACAGAATATTAGTTTTGTATATTTAAAAAACAAGAGTTTGAGGTTACAAATAAATAAATAAATAAAATATATCATTACGCTGTAAGCAGATGTCGATAAATGATATATTTCTTCTCGTAAAGTACGGTTACCAGCCGTCAAATCACGGCCCTCAAAGATGTTAGTGGAGAGGGAGCCACAGGGGTAGATAGTAAAATACTGCACAAAAAATATCCACATGTACAAAATTCGCAAAATTATTATTTTTACATACATACATACATACATAAAATCACGCTATATCCCATTAAATGGGGTAGCACGAACCCGTCAACATTCTCATCCTGACACACGATACTCGTTTCGACCACATTAACACTTCCTCCATACGAACTCTTTCTTTTCTCACAACCAAAATCCATCATCATGCAACAAACATTCATCCATTCGCTCCTGTACATCTGTTTCGTAAATCTTCACTTACGCCCACTTCTTTAACATCACATATATCTGAAAAGTCATCCTTCAGTCATTGAAAACATCGCTAATGACTTTTCCGTTTTATATTTGTACAAATGTATGAAGCAATTCGTCGGTTGCTCGTGGGTCGTTACAAACTTAAGAGTTGTAACCGTCACATTTCACATCAAAGAAGGAATTTTCATTAAGTTCTCGAGACTTGAGAGCGAGACGAGACGAGACCAGACGACATGGAAACTCATTAGACACGTGAAATATTATATTCGGATCCAATCTTGGAAATGGTCTTTACTGAAAACTGTCACGTGAGGAATTGCGGAAATTGTTAGGGATTTTATTGTTAAATTCCTTTTGAATATTTCGCTAAACTTAAAATTCGGGCGGAAATTGAAAATTGGTCGGACACAAACACAGTAGACTTGGTAAGACTAAAACTGACAGATGCAAAATGCTTTAGATATCTATTGAAATCTTGTTATGGAATTTTAAGAAGAAAATTGATATAGAAGCTTTATAACTTTTTGCTAAATTGCTGTTATTATTCGAAACTTTATTTTTCAAAATTTTTAGAATTCGGTGACGAAAATCATTTTTCTGTTATTTCTGTTTAATTTTCATCTAATATCAGTTTAAAAAATATAACTTTAACTCACACTTTTAACGTAGTTGCCATTATATAGTTTTTTGCTATGAAAAGTTGACAATTACGCTCTTATTTGTCATCGTAAAGTTGAAGTTTTCTGTGAAATAATAGAAACAAACAATTTTCACCAATTTAAATCTACCCCTGTGGCCACGTGCAGTAATAAATAAAAATTGAGATGATATATACAGGTTGTTTCACAACTTATGGCACTTATTGAAATCCAATATAGTACTCAAAGTACTGATTATGAAACAAAAATATTTTTTCATAATTCGCAAAACTTATTCACAATTACTTTCATTATTTCTCTCATTTAGAACCTTTATATAATTTAGGGGTAGGTGGCACAGTCGTATCGAGTCGGCCTGTGGATCTTGAGAACCCTGGATCGATCCCCACAGCCGACAAACAATTTTCACCAATTTAAATCTACCCCTGTAGCTCCCCATCCACTAATATCTTTGAGGGCAGTGATTTGACTGCTGATAACCGCACTTCACGCGAAAAAATATATCACTTACCGAGATCTGCTTATGCAGTGTGCCACATCCAGTAATGGGTAAAAGGCGTGATGATATATTTATTTATTTATTTACAAACAAAACAGAAACTTGTCATATTGACAGAACGAATTTATTTTCAGTACGTATACGTTTATTATTAATTAGAGATGCAATCGTAGATAACATTATGTGTGTATCACGAGTGTAAAGTGTCTTTGTACCTCTTACACTATTGCAGCTCTCGCCCTACATCCTAATTGCCTTGCTCGAGTAACAAAGAACCACTTTACGCTCTTACTGCACAAATAATGACAGTACGGTGGTGTGGATAGCAATACGGAAATCGAATCCGGAGATCTCGAGTTTGAATTCCATTCGAGCTAAAAATTATATGAACTACTACACTGCAGCTCGGTGAATTCGGATTTTGTATTTAATAACATAAATAAATAAATACCTACTTTATAAAATAATTGTTTTACGTATCCTGTGACAGCCGTAAATAGTTTATTATTTACGTCTGTCAAAGACTACTTTGCAGCCGCTTTTACTTTATTAATTTTAATAATAAAATATCAAACTAAACACTTGTCTAAGTCTCACAAAATTCAGCTTCCAAGTCAACTTATGAGAGCATCGTCAGAGGCTGGCCAGCACAGTTAGTAACCATAGACGCGTTTCGCTCTTATTAAAGCTCATCAGTATGGTATAACTCACTTCTTCACCTAGAACAAAGTTCACGTGAAGAAGCTGGTGACGAAGGACCCTGCCAGCAGGGAATAAGATCTCTAACAAACAGGTAAAATGACATGAGAAGTTCTGTGGAACAGGTCATGCAATCTACCGAAAAAAAGGGAAAAGCTACGCAATAGCAATTTAAATAACAACAAAGACAAATTAATTGTCATCCAACACTTGGTGAAACTAGGTTTAATAAAAAAAACGTATAAGATAAACACTTGGCTCAGTTTCACAAAATTCAGCCTCCAAGTCAACTTACATATGAGGTCCTCGTCAGAGGCTGGTCAGCCTCTTTATTAATTGTATTCTCTCCCCAAATATACCTCATGCAATGATTATTTATCAGTGATAGCGTTAGCTATAGTTATATTTTCTCTAAAAATCGCGATTACCTTTCTCATATTTTTTTTAATTTTTCAATATTTTTTTATCCACCCACTCAGGATATTTTGAAAGCACGTGTGTTAGTGCAATCATCAAATACTGTACTTGTACATCGCGAGTTTTTCATGCGCAATGAACTGAAATTTTCCTGAATCAATATTTATTCGGAAAACAAGAGAACTTGATCCGGGGATGTGTGCAGTAAATAAAAGAGTTATCGGACGTTTTAAGCTGAGTGCTGTGGCACTCTGCCGAAACAGATTTCGGTAATATATTTCTTCGCGTGAACCAGTCGTCAAATCACAGCCCACAAATATACTAATGGCGGGGAGAATTGTTTGTCGCCCTTGGGAATTGAACCCAGATTCTCAACTCCATAGGCCGACATGATATCTCTAAGCTACGTACATCATAAGTTAATGCATTATTTAGCACCTTTTATTTATTTATTTATATTCTTCTTCTTCTGATGGCACTACAGCCCAAATTGGGCCTGGGCCTACCGGACACACCGAGCCGCAGTTTTTACACTGCCGTACTGCCGGTTTTCGTAGTCATATGCTACATTATTTAAGGCGTATAAGTGACTAGTTTATAGCGCCCGAGTGTGATAAATACATGTAACTGTATTTTATATTTTACGACAAATCACACATTGTCGACAGGCGGATTCGAACTGATGAACCTTGGCTCGGGTGACGTCACAGTATGTTAAGAGATGTGCCTTAACACGCTCGGCCACCGCGCCTTTATTTATTTATATTATATTTATATTTAATCTCAATTACAGTACAGGGCCCGCACTCACCGAGCCGCAGTGTGGTAGTTTTTATATAATTTTTAACTTGAGTGAGATTCGTACTCGAGATCTCCGGATTCGAATTCCGTATCGCTATCCACACCACCGTACTGACGGACCCTTGTCTATCTGCGAACATGCTAGTACTGTACTAAATGAAGTAATAATCTATTTGATTATAGCTGAATTGGATTCCATATAATTTACAAATAAGAACTCAGGAAAGATTAATTCTAACATTTACAATCTGTTAGAAGAATCCAATTTAAAGTACGCTGTACTCGAAAGACCAATTCTGTTCTCATTTATAGTAATTGGTCAAGTGAAAAATTGACCGTTTGTCTGTTTCGAAACATTTCTCATTTAGTTGGTTTCGCAATCTTTCCTTCAGCTTGTATCAAGATTTAAATTCAATTAATTTTTGGTTGAGTTTTTACGTTTAAATATATATTGTGAAACGGAAATATATCGAAATCATAACGGAAGTTATATCCACATTTAAAAGTTAAAAAAACTAACAGAAATAGTTATTTTTGATTCTAGATTGTGAAATGTTACTTTTGCATTCTCGAATGCAAAAGCATTTCGCAATCGAGTATCAAACAACGTTTTTTCGAAAACTATGTCCCAAAATTAGTAATAATGTAATGAGAAAATGTTGACGTTTAGGATTAATTAATGTGACATCTAATGTCTCCATGACAACAATGTATGTAATATAATTGCTATCAAATCTGGTATTCTCTGACCAGCAATTGACAGCTGGTTGGCAATAGAAACCAAACAAACGTTCTAATTTTTTTCTGCGATTTGTTGGGATTCGCATTGCATTTCTCAAGAAACTATTCCAGTACACCAGTTAGCTTCCTCAAGCGGGATAAATATCAATATGCGCTCAATTGGAACATTAAATATAAATTTTGTTAAAGAATAGAAGTATTGTTTCTAAGCAAAAAAATAAAGTGACAAATTTTATTAAATTGTAAGCCTTTCTTCTATCAAGAAATTGCATCCTGCATGCAAAAGTCTTTTGCGTTCGGTAGACAAAAACACTCATTTCGCGTGTTGATAGTTGTTATGTAAATTTTAACTTTATATGACAGTTTTCGAAAAATAAAATTTTCAGCAGGCAATTATAAAAATATGATTTTATTTTATCCTATGTTTCGGAGTCACGGTCATCTGCTTATATGTGCTGTGTTATATCTTCAATTGTCAACAAATTTCAAGTCATTATCTATTTAATATACCAATAAATTAATAGTTATTTACGTAAAAGGTCAGGAAAGCGTTCAATTACAGGATGAGTAGATAGTTTGAAACAGTTTACGAATCCTGTACGACGCTTTACTGACGTGTTACGTATAACATTTTAATAATAGATATTTCAAATTAATTTAATTTAAATTAAAAGAAATATTTGACTTACATATTCAGTCAGTATTTTATGTTGTTAAGTAACTAGACACTCACGTTTCTTTCATTACCTACGTAAGCAGGCAATATGTTATTGTCCTGACTAGTCATGCAAAGCAAAGCTTTCCTGAGTCTTAAAGGTCAAATGTTTATTTTCCTGTCAGTTTCAGGTAAAAATCTTTACTAATAGCAAAATGTTACAATAGCATAAAAGAATATTTATGTTTTATTGCATTGTTTGAATCACTCAAATCCGATTGTATTTTTTTGATATAAATTGAAGCAAATTTCATGTCGGTTTTATGTCATCTATTGACAATAATTGAAATAACTTTCCTTCATGCTTCAACATCAGAAATGGGCAAAGTGCATTAGAATTATTGAGCTTTTATTTCAAAACTACATTAGACAATTAAATAAAAGTCAGACTTTGAGCTTTCTATTGCTACATACGAAGCTTTACTGCAACGTATTGAATGTTCAGCAGCTTTGGTTTTCGTTAAGCTTTACACTTCTAAACGGATTAGTTTCGTCATTTCCGCCAGCTTATCAAGCTGCTATTTTAGCTGAACTGCACTGCAAATTACGCTTTTATGTTTGGTAAGCCTGGACGGTCGTTTTTGTTAATTGTAGGAGGTGTTGAGCTTTTCAAAACACGGTCTGTGTATTTGTGTACATGTCAGTCAAAAGTTTGTTTAAATAACTAACATTAATTACTTTTTTAAATAGCTTTTCTAAAGTTTGCTGCATTTTCAAATTTTAGCTCAAATTGAACGGGTTTTTGAAATTGCTCGCTCAGCTTGCGTTTATAATTAAATCTGATAATCTATCGAATGAAACTAACTTCGATATATAGGTTATCCTATTTTAAACTGTTGATTTATCAATAGAATTAACATTTTAAAAATATGTGAACATTTTAAATTTTTTTAGATTTTCACCAAAAAAATCGCAAAAAAAGGTTTTTTTACATTTTCTCGAAAACTAGAAGACATATGCACTTGATAATATTTCTATTGGATTCAGTGGGTCAAAATACATATGTATATAAATTTTCGTTACAATAATGCTACGATTCAGGATAAACTGCATTGTGTCTGTGACAGGACTCGTGTTTGTGTGTTTGGAGACGGACAGGATAACGTGGAAAAGTTTGGGACTTTTGTCGTAAATAGCAATGTTATATCGACAGTCGTTTTGTACTGTTTACGAAGTAGAGGCAATGTTAGTTTGACAGAACAGGACTGGAGATAGTTTTATCACTTAAATACGTATATTATTTCGGATATATATTTGTCTTAATGCGTTGGTGTCTATGCTTCAATTGCAGGAGTCTAAAATATGTGCAATTCCAATAATTAATAAAATTAAATCACTCAAAATTGGCCTAAATTTTTTATAGAAGTCGAGTAATTCAACGCCGTTGAGCGCAGTCTCATATTTTGTTTGGTTTTTGAGATATAGCCTACGGAAAAGTGAAATTTTTCTCATTTTTCAGATTTTGTACTTTTCCGCGACTATATCTAAAAAACTATATGTGATATGAAAACGCGCTCAACAGCATTGATTTTCTCGTGTTTCAGTTAACTTATAAACATAGTTTCAGCGATTTTTAATTTTTTCAAATTTTCGCCAAAAAAATCGCAAATATCGGTTTTTTAACATTTTCTCGAGAACCAGAAGTCATATGCATTTGAAGATTGCACCACTGGATTCAGTGGGTCAAAATACATATGTATGTAAATTTTCGTTGCAATATTCTTACGATTAAGAGTTTTCGGGAAAATTGAATTAAAATATGAAAAAACAAAAGGGGTACCCCTTAGGAAATAATTAAAAAAATGAAATTGCTTAAAATTGCATGAAAATTTGCTTACAAGTCAATTCGGACACGGGGAATTAAATTCCGTTGAGCGCATTTTCATATCTAGTTTAATTTTTGAGATATACGCTCCGGAAAAGTGAAATTATTAATTTTATTCAGCTTTTGTACTTTTCCGAGCCTATATCTCAAAAACTACAAGCGATATGAAAATGCGATCAACGGCATTGACTTTCTCGTGCTTCAGTTAACTTATAAACATAGTTTCAGCGATTTTTACTTTTTTTTTAATTTCGCCAAAAAAATCGCATAAAGCGGTTTTTTGACATTTTCTCAAAAACTATAAGACTTCTGCATTTAAACATTTCACCACTGGATTCAGTGGGTCAAAATACATATGTATGTAAATTTTCGTTACAATATTTCTATGATTAAGGATTTTAGGAAAAATTTAATTAAAATCGGAAAACACCAAAGGGGTACCCCTTAGGAAATAATTAAAAAAATAAAATTGCTTAAAATTGCATGAAAATTTGCTTACAAGTCAATTCGGACACGGGGAATTCAATGCCGTTGAGCGCATTTTCATATCTTGTTTCATTTTTTAGATATACGCTCCGGAAAAGTTAAATTGTTAATTTTATTCAGATTTTGTACTTTTCCGAGCCTATATCTCAAAAACTACAAGCGATATGAAAATACGGTCAACGGCATTGACTTTCTCGTGCTTCAGTTAACTTATAAACATAGTTTCAGCGATTTTTATTTTTTTCCAAATATCGCCAAAAAAAATCGCAAAAAGAGGTTTTTTGACATTTTCTCAAAAACTATAAGACTTATGCATTTAAACATTTCACCACTGGATTCAGTGGGTCAAAATACATATGTATGTAAATTTTCGTTACAATATTCCTATGATTAAGGATTTTATGAAAAATTGAATTAAAATCTGAAAAAACCAAAGGGGTACACCTTAGAAAATAATTAAAAAATTTAATTGTTTAAAATTGCTTGAAAATTTGCTTATAAGTCAATTCGGACACGGGGAATTCAATGCCGTTGAAGGCATCTTCATATCTTGCTTACTTTTTGATATATAGTCTTCGAGAAAGTTGAAGTTAAAAAAAAATGTAACATTTTCAACTTTCCTGAGGCTATATATCGAAAACTAAACAAGCTACTGAGATGCGCTCAACAAGTTTTAAGTATTTTTTAATTTTGATAATTTAGCTTTGCCATTTTTTTATCAATTAGTTTTTGGTCATTATCTCAAAAACTATAAAACTTAAAGACTTGGGGATTTTACTATTGGATTTAGCAGGTCAAAGTACATATATATGTAAATTTTCATTACAATACTCATACGAGAAATTGTTTTACAGCAAATTGTTTGAAAATCATAAAAAACCTTTGGGAAATAATTAAAAAAAATTAATTCCTTAAAATTGGTTAAATATTTGCTTATAAGTCAATTCAGACACGAGGAATTCAATACCGTTGAACTCAGCTTCATATGTTGTTTAGTTTTTATGATATAGCCTCCGGAAAGTAAAATTAAATTAAAAGACTGTACCGGTAGTGTATCATAGCACTACTGATAACAGGGAAAATCAATCGATACTAATACCACTAATGTCTCGATAATGATAGTAATATCTCGCAATTAAAGCCTCATAATGTCAATTTGTGCTGTGGACATTTGAGGCGTGGGGCTATTTGCGCGCTCTACGTTCTAATCTATATTTAATACAGAGCGCTGCTACATTATTTACAATATATTCGTTTTATGATGGCTGATAGACTACACGAAATCAAGTTTATTTAAGGATTTGTTTATGATTACCATATGTTTATTAGAGTAACAATAATTGTAGTCAATTATGTGCCAAATTCTGAACATATTTCAATAATGACATGGTTATTGTTTTAAAGCAAAATTATTATTCTGATTTTTACTTCCTTGTACGAAGTAAAGGAAGTATTGTAATCGCGAAAATTTTCGGTTCTCAGATTTCAGTGGAAATAGGTGTTTTGGCCCTCCCTGAATCCATTTTGACTAATTTCGTCATGCCGTCTGTACGTACGTATCTCGCATAACTCAAAAACGGTAAGCCGTAGAAAATTGAAACTTTATATTTAGGACTGTTATAACATCTAGTTGTGCACCTCCCTTTTTGGTCATTATACAACTACCGGAAGTGGTACTTTACTTGAAGCCTATAATAGATTTTCATGAAAAACTATATTCAAATATAATTTAAAACTTTCCAAATTTGGTATATAAGACTACTATATCAATGCAAATAACATAATAGATTTTGGTTAAAATAGACTAACCGGAAGTGGCACATTACATGAAGCTGCTAACAGTTTTCTTTGAAAAAAATGGTATTATTTTAATTTTAGAAATGAATGCTGCAATTAAAAGTTTTAGAGAATTAAATTCTGCGTCTAGCACATTAAGAATTTTTAAATTAGCTTTTTGCATAAACGAGATATCTAAATTTAAATATTATATATTTTTTGATTTTTTTTAAATTAAGTTTGCTATGGATTAGAACAAAAAATAAAAGATTTAATGTCAAATATGTGCAATTAAAAAAATATCTATAGTTTAATACGTGTACAAGGAAGTCATGTGGTGTCCACATCAGATATTTTATAGTTATTTACGTAGCCAGTGATTAGTGATAGCAATAGCAATAGTTATATTTTCTCTAAAAATAGAGATTACCATTAAATTTTTTTTTTATTTTTTGTTATTTGTTTATCTACCCACTCAGGATATATTATTATTATTCTGATTTTTTTATAGTTATTTACATGGCCAGCGTAGTAAATTAATGTTTACGGGCGAGCTGGAAAGACTTCATAATACAGTGAGCCCAGTAAAGATTAATTGCAAGTGTTTTATTTCGACCGTCACAGCGTTTATTAGTTTTATAAAAAGATACATTACATTTTGTAATGAAAGGTTGTTGGCGGTAGAACAATTTATAAACTAGACGTTGTCATGTTGTTGTGATCGAACAACTAGTGTCAGTGTCAACAGTTTCGTGAATTCTAAATATAAATAACTTGAAATAGTAGACTTTAATGCCCGACGAAGATTTCGAAAGCGATTTACTTGCAGATCAAATATTGCAGATGATCCAATTAATAATATTTGATTAGTTTATATTAGTTTGTTTTTAATGAGCCTTGTAAAACTTTACAGGTCTCTTCTACGGCCTAGAATAACTTCTCTAGGAAGTAATTGTCATTTGTATTTTCTTTGGAAAGTAATGAAGCACATGTAGTAATGATAAATTTAACATTATTTACTCATTGTAGTTTATATAACAAGGGAGTAAAGTTCGTCATTATTTGTCGAGAGTGAAGATTGTATCCTGAGGGTGTAGTTCGAGGGATGCAATCACACTTTATATACAATATTTTTTCTACTTCCGTTAGGAAATAGACGTTTTATTTCACTTATTTGAGTTAGGTAATGAACTGCATTATTTAACTAGTGAAATAATGAGGTAACAAAACAACAGATATCTTGGTAGACGAATTCTGATGTGTTATTCTTTTATTTCTTGAATTTATAACTCATTAATATGTCAAAATTTCTTAATTTCAATAACGGTCTTTCGTATTTATTAGAACGGAAGTAGCAAAAATATTGTATGAAACTAGTAAGGAAATGAAGGTTATTACCTTACTTATGTGTTTACATAACTTGGCTACGCCTCGTTCTTCAAATTTCACATGCGTAAGGTAATAACCTTCATTTCCTTACTAGTTTCATAAATAGCTATTACATACAAACGAAAAATTTCGTTATTTAACAAAAATAACTTGGCACTGCCAATAACCTTGAATCACATTATTTGTCTTTGTCATTTTTATTTCTTTTGGTAAATAATGAAGCATATTAAGTAATGATTTTAATAAGATTAATATTATTTACCGATTGTTTATAAATATTATGTTTTTGTTAAATATCAGAGCAGAACTATATTCGAATTAAATTATTTTCAACTAATAATTATAACATATGAACAAATGAGAGCTGCTGGTGATGTTAGCATTAGCAGGACGACATAGCACAAAACCCACAGCACACTGGATATTACGACAGGTGGTGTACAAACTCAACAGAAAGGTAAATACCATTAGCAATGTTTGTTCTGTTTCCTTTCAGTGTTACTCCGTCTTATGTAGTTCCCCCTTGTAGTCTTGTCTTTGCTTCAAGATAACACGACATACTGTTTTATCTAGGATCTATACTTAACTATAGATCTAGACAATTAACTAACTACTTTAATCAGGGGCGAATCCAGACTTCGAATTAGGGGGGTCATGGAGTGAATTTTGTCTCGGGAGAGAGGAGGTATTGCCCATCTTCTAAATATAAAAAACATTTTTCTACGATTGCTATGAAAAATTGACAATTACGCTCTCATTTGTCATCGTAAAGTTGACGTTTTCTGTGGAACAATCGAAAAATATCTCCAATGGCAACGCTCGAAAAAGACGTTAAATGCGCGCGTTTCTAACGGCAATGCGCGAAAAAGATATTAAACACGCGCTTATTTCAATGGTTACCAGGGAGACAAACAAAATAGAAACTTGTCATATTGACAGTTGACAGAACGAATTTATTTTCAGTACGCATACGTTTTTCAATAATTTTAAGATACAATCGTAGAAAAAATTATGTGTGTACCACGAGCGTAAAGTGTCTTTGTTCCTCTTACACTATTGCGGCTCGCGCTGAAATTACCGTGTTCGAGTAACAAAGAAACACGTTACGCTCTTAATACACAAATAACTATTGTATTTGCTCATTTTATATTCCTGCTTTAAATAATTTTTACAATCACATTAAATCATCTTTGGAATCACATTAATTCACATTAAATCCCATTGAATAACATTAAATCATCTTTAGAATATACTTAGATAACAAAATGTTTATTTCACCTCAAAAATTTCTCCTAAGAACGCCAACACTTTTTAAATCAAAAAGTTTCAATATCTAAACGGTTCTTCGATAGAATACAAAAATTATTGAATTAGAAGTTGATTTTCTAAGTGCAAATGTCGGTAGTCACATACTTGACTAGGTCTTAAATAGAATACCTCTCCCATCTGCGGGTCGAAATAATATCCCCACAAAATATTGGTTGTTGGCTATTTATTAGAATAATAAATCAAACAATAGTTCTTCATTATCTTAGAATTGTAAGTTCTTAGATAATATTTTCTATTTAATTTGTTTAACAAATTGAGTTATCGTAAATAATGACATCATTATTATGTATTAGGGCCAATTAACTATTAGAGCCAACATTTAAAAAATGTCCATGCTTAGTTATTTAAAATGGTGGTCAGGAATGCATGAATTATTTTGTTGTTTCAATTGCGATTATAAAAATAAATAAATGGCAACGATAACCAAACATAGAATGAAGTATGATCTACAGAACTCACGAAGATACAAAGCTCTAAACTCTAAACAAGCAGTACGGGACACTAGTGTACTCAGAACACGCACCGAACGAAAGTTTGCAGCGAAATTACACTAAATGGTTTTAATACCTGTTCATTTGAACCCACCTGTTGGAATGAAAGGGGTAGCTAATAGAAAATTATGTATTCCGGTTTGCAATTTAAATTAAGCACGCCCGTGCACCCGGTATAAACGGTGACTCATTAATTCTACATTGTCCTGTATAAGTGCGGATATTTCAAATGGAAATGAAACAAATTTTGAATTTCGTTCAGAATTTTAATTAATATTAACCTGCTGTTTCATTTTTTGTAATTTAAGCGTGGTGATGATGGATAACTGAACGCGGTCAGCCAAGGGATCGAGAATTTACATCCCCCTGAATTATCAAATGTTTATCAATATTTATTTATTAGATTCATCTTGCATTTAAACTTTGACAAATATTCCTATATGGGGTAGGTGGCTCAGTGGTATCGAGTCGGCCTGTGGATCTTGAGAACCCTGGTTCGATCCCCACAGCCGACAAACAATTTTCACCAATTTAAATCTACCCCTGTGGCTCCCTCTCCACTAATATCTTTGAGGGCCGTGATTTGACGACTGGTAACCACTTTTCACGCGAAAAAATATATCACTTACCGAGATCTGCTTAGGCAGAGTGCCACACTCAGTAATGGGTAAAAGGAGTGATGATATATTTTAATAATAAAATATCAAAATAAACACTTGTCCAAGTCTCACAAAATTCAGCCTCCTAGAACCTAGGTGAAGAAGTAGGTTATACCATACTGATGAGTTCTAATAAGAGCGAAACGCGTCTATGGTTACCAACTGTGCTGGCCAGCCTCTGACGATGCCCTCATAAGATGACTTGGAGGCTGAATTTTGTGAGACTTAGACAAGTGTTTATTTTGATATTTTATTATTAAACCTAGTTTCACCAAGTGAGCATTTAAAGACAATTAATTTTGTCTTTGTTGTTTTTTATGATGATATATTTATTTATTTATTTAAAGGTTATTATATTTATTACTTGGTACTGTACTTTAATATCATCCACATTTATAATTCCTTTTATCTACTCTTATTAAATAATGTATTCATTACTTACGAAATTTATGATAAGTATTACTAATCATTATTGACAGTGTTAAGTAATAATTAATTACTCAACACTTCACGACCAATCACACGTCTGAATTTTCATTACATAACACTTTAAAACGATAATTGCCGCGCGTTAAGTATGCTATGAAACAGTGAAGCGCGCTATTGTTAATTATCTGTCAAAATTAGTTTAAAACGTTTTTGTTTACAATAATACTGTAATTTGTATGATTATACATGTGAGTTATGGATTCTGAAAGCGAACAAAGTGAAATTTGTACTCCACCAGATATTGTAGACGCCGCACACGTCGTTTCTTAAATTTACTGCCCGAAAAATCAAAAAAAAAGTATGAACAAGTTTATAAAGCTTTTATGGATTGGCGAATACGCAAAAATGTAAATTCCTTTTCTGAAAATGTTCTTATAGTATATTTTGGCGAACTTTCTGATAAATATTAATCATCGTCATTATGGGCTACTTATTCCATGTTAAGTAGTGTTAATATTTATTAAATAAAAATAACAACAAATTTAAGCAATCTGACTTATTCATAATGTAACATAAAAAAATAGTTGTAAAATCTTATTACATAGTAACATATAGTCGTAGATATAGTATAGTGTTCTATTCGCAAGTAATAGCTATTACTCACTCGAATGATTTACAACACTCACCTTCGGCTCGTGTTGCAAACTTCATTCTGTTGAGTAATAGCTTATATTACTTACTCATTGAATAATATACTATTATTTTGATATATGAATAATATTTTGTTTCATTTTTGAGATGCCAACTGCAGTCACCCTAATAGGCACATGTTTTAATTTAATTTTACTCCATGTAAATTGTTCAAACAAATATTTCTTCACGATCCAATCACTATTTGATGTAAATTAATTAGAAAAGCCAATATTGAAAACGCTATGGTGCGTCCTTCATTTTACCATCCTATATTTAAATCAGAAATTAATTAATTTACATATTTATGTTGCTCTTTGAATATAGTAACAAAAATGATAATTATTTGTTTGTTTTGCTTTCCAAACCTCAGCACACTTTATTCCCGATTGCAAAGGGTTGAATAACCACACTTTTATAGTAAATTCGAGTCAACTTTATTTATTTTAATGGCATACGATTAAGAATTTTTGAGATATTACGCTAAAATTGAGAAAATGTTTTAAGAAAAAATTAAATAGTACAAGTCAAATAGGATAAAGGGAATTCAATGCCGTTGAGCGCAACTTCATACTTTGTTTAGTTTTTGAGATATAGCCTCCGGAAAAGTGAAATTTTCATAATTTTTCAGTTTTTCTACTTTTCCGAGGCTATATCTCAAAAAGTAAATGTGATATGAAAACGCGCTCAACGGCATTGATTTTCTCGTGCTTCAGTTAACTTATAAACATAGTTTCAGCAATTTTTATTTTTTTTCAATTTTCCGCCAAATAAATCGCAAAAAGCTGTTTTTTAACATTTTCTCGAAAACCAGAAGTCATATGCATTTGAAGATTGCACCACTGGATTCAGAGGGTCAAAATACATATGTATGTAAATTTTCGTTTTAATAATCCTACGATTAAGGCATTTTGGGAAAATTGAATTAAAATCTGAAAAAACCAAAGGGGTACCCCTTAGGAAATAATTAAAAAAATAAAATTGCTTAAAATTGCATGAAAATTTGCTTATAAGTCAATTCGGACACGGGGAATTCAACGCCGTTGAGCGCATTTCCATATCTTGTTTAGTTTTTGAGATATAGCCTCCGGAAAAGTGAAATTTTTCTAATTTTTCAGTTTTTCTACATTTCCGAGGCTATATCTCAAAAACTAAATGTGATATGAAAATGCGCTCAACGGCATTAATTTTCTCGTGCTTCAGTTAACTTATAAACATAGTTTCAGCGATTTTTATTTTTTTTTCAATTTTCCGCCAAAAAAATCGCAGAAAGCGGTTTTTTAACATTTTCTCGAAAACCAGAAGTCATATGCATTGGAAGATTGCACCACTGGATTCAGTGGGACAAAATACATATGTATGTAAATTTGCGTTTTAATAATCCTACGATTAAGGATTTTTGGGAAAATTGAATTAAAATCTGAAAAAACCAAAGGAAATAATTTAAAAATTAAAATTGCTTATAATTGCATGAAAATTTGCTTATAAGTCAATTCGGACACGGAGAATTCAATGCCGCTGAGCGCATTTTTATACCTTGTTTAGTTTTTGAGATATAGTCTCCGAAAAAGCTAGATTCTTTTTTTTTTGAGATTTTCTACTTTTTCGAAGCCATATCTTAAAAACTAAGCTACATATGAAGTTGTGATCAACGGCATTGAATTTCCCGTGCTTCAGTTAACGTTTAAGCTAACATCCATATGTAATATGATAATTGTCATTCACATTATGAGTTATTATATTTTCCGTGAGAATTTAACAAAAAAATATCTTTTCTAAAAGCAGTTCTTCATCGAAAATTTGCTATTTCGCTATGTCAATGAAATGTATGCAATGAATGATCTGCAAGCTCAGGCAACCGACTCCACAGCGAACAGAGAAGTATACATGCCCGCAATTAACCTAAATGTAACGGGATTGCATACGCATAGAGATTCAAGGGGCTCGGCAGGTAAGAATATTTGTTGCTGATCGCCGAACTGCAATGTCGAGTGACGTCACGGCGCCGTTCAAGCTTGTTTCTTAGGACGTCGCGTTCCGCGATTACAAGTACATACTATCTATTGTAATAAAATAGTTTTCGTGCGGTGACTAGAATTGAAATAAATATTATTTTATCGATCTAAAATGTTACTATCTGTTTGAAAAATATTGTCTATAAATTTTAAATATTAATTACGACTACATTATTTGTTGTAAATGAATGAAACAAACTTCAAAGGGTTCATTATGCATTTCTACTCGTATATAATCTACAATTGCAGATCTTTGGCCGATTGCAAACTATCAAATTAGTATATATCTTTGATGCAAGTTTAAATAATTTTTATTTAATAAACAAATATATAAATATATGCGTCATGGTTATTATTATTAATATGTTGTATACATACTTATATATACAAATTATAATGATTTTTTATTAGGCCATTAATGTTCTATTTATTCTAAACTTAACTTTTAACTCTAGGCAAAATAAATGAACACAACAATTTTTTCTATTATCGAAAATTAAGCCTAAACGATTTTTATCTTTTAATAACATTCTTTCTTAATCTCAAATTCATTAAACAATATATATGTTAGGTTTGTACTCGCGATATTTCTCCTATGTACTTTTCCAAGACAATAGAGTTTAATTATAACATATTTTAATATTTTTGCATTAAAATAATATCTACCTTGAATATGTGAGTCCTCGTGCAGTCCAGATGACGACGTCGGCAGTTTCCAGCAGGAATAATGTTAGTTTATATTCACACAAATACACTTCACATTCACAAACATAGACAGGCCATGATATATACACTCACACACACTTTTCACTTTGTATTGAACCGTTTTAAGATATATTATTATTAACTACACACTTTGAACACTCTAAAACAAACGTTACATTGAATCTCGAGGCACTATTTCCGCGAGAAACACTAAAAATATCACTTAAAATACACTTTTTACAAAACTTACGCCATTTTGGTCCACGCTTGTCACTGTTAATTAGTAGAATATTGATGGATAGCGCAGGCGTCAAGACTAAACAATTTTTGAATAAACAATTTGCAAATACTTGTGTCTGTCTGTAGATAGGATAAACTTGAAAATTCTGGCGCGCGGCTAGAACTTGTATTCATATGATATTTCAAAATGTATTATTTAATACAAACAAATAAAATAAAATTTGAAATGTATAACTTGAATTTTAAAATAACATTACGGTATGCCCAGTCAAATAGAATAGCAGGAATCTTTAATATATTTCATCCACATTCATAATATCTTTCATAAAGGCTGTGTCTCTTCGTTTCCTCGCGCATTCATATACTTCCATTTATTTCTTCCAGATGCTAAATGTGATAGAAAATCAAATAACTTAGAAGTTTGATTTGAAACTTTTTTTTTTATAAAGTGCAATTGTATTCAAAATACTCAGTCATAAATGTTATTCAAAACAGATTAAATATTTCTAAATCTAGCAGGTAAATATAGAAACTTTTCAAGTAAAATAATATTTTTAAATTATATTTAATTCAACTGATTTGAAACAAGTTTAATTAAAGCTGCCGGTGTTCAGATAATTAATTAGTGTTATCACATATAAAAAAAATTATAATTTGTCGTTTGATCAAAAAATGCTTCAAATAAATTAGATAGATAAAAAATTTAGCAGTCTTCTCTTTTATATAAAATTTTGTGTAACGTTAAAGGTACAGTCAGAAATCGTGGAAATAGTTTAGGGTAAATTTCAAACGAGACTGCTGGCACCATCTCTTGGTAATTTTGGAACTATATAAGGGTGTGAATATTTCAAAACTGAAGGGTTGTATCGAAAAATACTTCAAATAAATGTGATAGAGAATAAAATAACTAAGAAGTTTTATTTGAAACTTTTTTTGATTAAATGCATCGTTTCCAACATTATCAGTCTAAAATTTATTCATTAAAAAGAGTAAATAAATCGAAATCTAGCCGGTAAATAAAAAAAAGTTTCTAATAAAATAATATTTCTAAGTTGTTATAAATACAACTGATTAGAAATATGTTTAATTAGAGTTGTCAGTTTACAGCTGTTCCCTTACTGTCACCCCATATAAAAAAAAATGTAATTTGTCGTTTGATCAAAAAATGCGTCAAATAAATTAGATAGATAAAAAATTAATGATTCTTTCCTTTCCTTAAAGATTTTCTGTAAAGTTAAACGTATAGTCAGAAATCGGGTAAATTTTTTAGGGTAAATTTCAAACGAGACTGTTGGCACCATCTCTTGGTAGTTTCGGAACTATATAAAGGTGTGAATATCTGGAAACTGAAGGAATGTATCGGAAAATATCTCAAACAAATGTGATGGAGAATAAAATAACTAAGAAGTTTTGTTTGAAACGTTTTTCGATTCCGTTCTTAGTTAAAGAGCTATTTACTAGTTAATATATCATGCAAATATATTAATATTTTAAATATGAAGGCCTTAATGACAAAATACTCTAATTAAAATAGCCCGGAAATAATTAAATAGCAATATTTTATTTGGTTTAAAAAAGATTCACTTTAAAATTTAGTTGTTTCAGCAGTTTTTCAAGTTTCTAGTGTCTGCCATTTGCAACAAACTGTAATATTTTATTTTCCTTCTATCTCAAAAAATATTTGAGATATTATTTTAAATATAAAATAATCGAATTCCACGTAAAATGCACCATGAATAAAAATTATATATGTTTATTATTTAAAAAATTATTCACGATTTTTACAATTGAACTATTTTACAAATATGTCTTTTAGCTTTTGCTTTGAAATAAATATAATTTATAAATATATATTATTGTGTATTTTGATTCATATTTAGTTAAAATGTATGTCAGCACATTTATAATGCAAAGCTTGTGCTTATTTTAACATATTATCGTGTCCCAGCATACCTTTCTGTGCACTTTATATACGAGAAACGTTCATTAAAATCGCTAAAATTCGTTTCTGAAGTATCAGGAGAACACTTTGTTGAGAAACCTACTCGGGTTTTGTTAGTTACAGCAGATTGGCTGCAACTAATAGTCACTTATTAATTTTTTTACATCCCTCGCGGTTCGTAGCCACGCCAATTTATTAATTTTCTGTAATGGCGTTAGTACATAGTTAATTATAATAATTAAATATAAAATACAATAGATAAGTGTCCATAAGGTTCAAAAATATAATTTCTGATTTGAAATTAAATATTTGTGAACTAAAAAACATGTTTTAAATGTTTATTTTGCAAAATAATGTATTTATAATTATTTCACAATACTAGAGTCATCTGTTGATAATAACAATGAACTATTATCAACTAATTAGTTAAATTTACAAAATATAAATGGAGTTTGACAGTTGTGTGCTGTTTGAAATATTTTTATAAGTTTGAGAGTGAAATTGTGTTTTAGAGTATTTTAGGGTTCACTAAGGGTGGCTAGAAAGGGAATCAGATATTCGAGATATTATATTGGCAGAGTTTCTATAAGTATTTACTTATTTTATAGCTGTTATTGATATTTCTGTTTAATTTTTAGATTACAACGATGAGTACTTCGTCCTGTACCTTCGGAGATATTTGCCAATATCAGGACAGATACTATTTAATAGGATATCGGTAGCCAATGCAAGCCTCACTAGATGTTACATTTGAAAAGATGATTGGATTCAGCGTTAAACTGATTGAAGAACCTGGGACCGAATCCTCACCTTATACAGTTCGTCTGCAGAATTTCTGGATACACTATCAGCTTCTTCAATGTTTCTTCAGTTATATCTGCCAATGTTGCATCCCTCAAATCTGTGATTATTTATCATGAAATTTATTCTGGGCCAAAACTAATTTGAATACATTTTAGATTTATTCATATATCAAAACTATTTGTGTTATTGCTTAAAAATTAATCCTGCAGCATATTTAGCATTATAAAATGTTAGATTCACTTATTTTCTATAATTATTTTTAGATTTAATGACATATGAAAAATTCTACTACATGCTGTCAAATTGGAATATTTTATTTTGCTAAATTCACAAAATCTATTAATGTTTTATTTTAAAATGTTTCAATTATGGCCTCTGCGGTATATTTAGCATTAGAAAAAAATAGATTTATTTACATTTTATAAATATTTATTGGTTTTATCACATATGTAAAATTGCACGACATGATGTCAAAAAGAAATATTTAATTTATAAATTCTCAAAACTATTTGTTCTTTTGCTGAAAATAATGAATATCTGGGCCTTGTAGGACATGTAGCATTAGTCAATGTTAAGTTTGTTTATATTTTTTATGTATTTGTTAATTTTTTTAAAGTATGTAAAATTAACGCCATGTTATCATACTGGAATATTTTGTTTTGTTAATATCTCAAAATCTATTAGTCCTGTTGTCTCAAATGTAAAATATTTGAGTCGTACAGGACAATTAACATTAGATAATGTTAGGTTTGTTTACATTTTATCAATATTTATAGCTTTTATGACGTATGTAAAAATGACGCCATGTTGTCATATTGGACTTTTTTAGTTTGTTGATATCTCAAAATCTATTGGTCCAATTGTTTTAAATGTTAAATATTTGGGCTCTATGGGACATGTAGTATTAAATATTGTTGGATTTATTTCATATTTTATATGTTTTCATTGGTTTTATGGCGTATGTACAAGTGACGATATACTGTTACAGTGCAACATTTTCTTTTGCTAAAATTTTACAAACTATTTATGCTATTGATGCAAATGTTGTAATTTGAGATACTATTGTTTAGTTAATATTAGAAAAAGTTAGGTTTGTTAATTATTTGTTGCTAATTAAATAGTTGTTAACGTTTAGAAATTTAACAATTGTATTTATGTCTATTGACAGTGTATTTTCTAAATAAATATATATTATTGTAAATTTGATGCATTATTTAGTTAAAATAATATTCAGTTTAACAAATTATGAAACGCTTATGGTTTTATGTTATTATTATTCGTTATTATCCTATTTTTGCACTTCAGACATGATACACGTCTCCAATAATTTCAGGTGAGTCGTCAAAATATGTACCCAGAGTATCAGGAGAACACGCTAATGAGAACGAATCTCAAAGTATTTTTAATTTCAGTTGATTGCTACACTGAAATTCACTAATTAATTTCGTTCCATCCTCAGTATTTAGTGGCCACGCTAATCTATTAATTATTTGTAATGGCGTCAGTGCAAACTTAATTATAATAATTAAATGTATAATACAATAAATAAATATCTATAAAGCCTCAAAATATAATTTTTGATTTGAAATTAAATATTTGTAAACTAAAAAACACTTTTTAAATGTTTATTTAGAAAAATAATTTATTTGTTATAGTTGATTAATACTTGCAGAGTCATCTGTTGATGGAACAATAAACTATTATCAGTTAATTAATAAATATAATAAAATGTCAATGATTTTTGACAGGTGTGTGCTGATTTAAATATTTTTGAATTGTTTTAATAAGTTTGAGGGTGAAATTGTGTTTTAGCATATTTTAAAGGTCACTAAGAGTGCCTAGACAGGGGAGCAGATATTGGAGACATTATATTTTTAATATGTCTGTAAGTACTTACATATTTTATACTTATTACTAATATAGCACATTTCTCTGCTTGATTTCTGTTTAATTTTTAGATTATAAGGATGAGTATATCGTCCTCCACAGTCGGATATATATTAGGGATCGATTATATTTACTAGGATGTCAATACCAATGCTAGTCTCGCTAAATGACATTTATAAAGTTATGATTAATGACTGATCATTGAAGTCTATTGCAGATATAAGCGTATGATGAATATAAGGTTAGTTTCAGCGCTGAAATAATATAAATGAAGAAGCTGGGATTGAATCCTCGCCTTATATATTTCTCCTGCATAATTTATAGAAATAGAATCACATTCTGCAATGTTTCTTCACTTGTCTGCCAATGTTTCATCCGTCAAGTCTTTTATTTTTTATCACCGAACTTTATTTTGCACCAAATTTAATATAAATACATGTTAGATTTATTCATATATTTGTTAGTTTAATGACATATGTGAAATTGCACTGCATGCTGTCAAATTGGAATATTTTTTTTTGACAAAAAGTTCAAAAGCTATTTATGCTCCTATTTCCAATATTAGATATGTATCCTGCAGAACATTTAAGATTCGCAAATGTTAGATTTACTTATATTTTATAAATATTTATTGGTTTTACGACATATTTAAAAGTGATCGATAAGCTGTCAAACTGGAATATTTCATTTTGTTAATATCACAAAATCTATTAATGTTGTCGTTTTAAATGTTTCAAATATAGCTCCTTCAGCATATTTAGCATTAGCAAATACTAGATTTATTTATATTTTATAAATATTTATTGGTTTTATGACATTTGTCAAATTGCACGACATGATGTCATATTGGAATATTTTATTTTGTTATTATTTCAAAAACTATTTGTTCTATTAAACCAAATGTTGATTATATGGATGTTGGGCATATTTAGTGTTAGAAAATGTTACATATATTTATTTATATTATTATTTATATTTTAGAAATATCCAATGAGACAAATTGATCCAAGAAGAAATCACCAATGCGCAGGATTTAAAGTATTGACCGGCTAATGTTTAACATACGGAACCTGTATGTCCATATAAGAATTGCTGGATCTCGCAAGGTTAAGCCAAAAAAAAATCATAGGCATCTAAGAAAACTTTTTGGAGCTGCTCTGGTCTGGAGTCTTCTCCTGGATCCGTGTCACACCTGGACATGTCTCCAGATGTACTGTCTTCAAGTTCAACGACGAAATTTATTAGATAATCTTAGAATACCAGATACATTTTTATTTTCCAAATATTTTTAAATCTAAAGGTTCTATTGTTTCAAATGTTAAATATTTTAGCCCTCTAGGATATTTAGCATTAGATAATGTTAGATTTGTTTAAAATATTTTAATATTTATAGCTTTTATGACGTTTGTAAAAATGACGCCATGTTGTCATATTGGACTATTTTGTTTTGTTGATATCTCAAAAGCTATTGGTCCTATTGTTTCAAATGTTAAATATTTTAGCCCTCTAGGCCATTTAGCATTAGATAATGTTAGGTTTGTTTAAAATATTTTAATATTTATAGCTTTTATGACGTTTGTAAAAATGACGCCATGTTGTCATATTGGACTATTTTGTTTTGTTGATATCTCAAAAGCTATTGGTCCTATTGTTTCAAATGTTAAATATTTTAGCCCTCTAGGCCATTTAGCATTAGATAATGTTAGGTTTGTTTAAAATATTTTAATATTTATAGCTTTTATGACGTTTGTAAAAATGACGCCATGTTGTCATATTGGACTATTTTGTTTTGTTGATATCTCAAAAGCTATTGGTCCTATTGTTTCAAATGTTAAATATTTTAGCCCTCTAGGCCATTTAGCATTAAATAATGTTAGGTTTGTTTAAAATTTATCAATATTTATAGCTTTTATGATGTATGTAAAAATGACGCCATGTTGGCATATTGGACTTTTTTAGTTTGTTGATATCTCAAAATCTATTGGTCCAATTGTTTTAAATGATAAATATTTGGGCTCTATGGGACATGTAGTATTAAATGTTGTTGGATTTATTTTATATTTTATACGTTTTCATTGGTTTTATGGCGTATGTACAAGTGACGATATACTGTTACAGTGCAACATTTTCTTTTGCTAA